>CM060369.1:179292219-181692219 GCA_030545235.1 Helianthus tuberosus | reverse complement strand
AAAGACATTTTCTTAATGTGTCTGACCCGTTATAACTTTTTACCAAATGGTGTCTTTATTTTTTATCACTATTATTTTAACTACTAATTTGACCCATTTGGTTATCGCGTGAGTTCCATCACCTCATTGACATACCAACTCAACCATTTTCGCTATATCAACCTTAAACGTATTTTAACTAAGCTTGTCTATATAAATGTAACGAGACGATAAGTCGCGTACCTTTAAAGCGTTCCCTTCAAGCGCATGTCCACTCCGGTTTGTCCGGTTGAAAACTCGACTCCTTTGTCTATAGAGTTCAATCAACAATTTGTTTAGAACTCCATTCATGACATATAACACATATTTCACAATGTTATTCAAATATGCATTTTTATTCGAAATTAACATCTTAGCTTTCTCTTATGCGTTTTAACAAACACCTTATGGGCAGAAATTTACATGATTCATTATCAAGTTCATAACTTGTCATATAGCCAAATTTAACATCAATTGGACTATTTTATATAAAGGTTAACATCAATAAATCAGAAATCGCTTCATAAATATCAAATTACACTAGAACAACATTCAAAATCCTAGTCTTTATCAAGTTCACAACAACCCACTAATCACCTTCAATGGTGTTCATGGAATTTACTACAATTAGGCATGATTTCATCATATACTTGTATAGGGCTTACTCCTAGACACTATATTGTTCCTATTCCATCCATATAACAAACATGCAACCATCAATTTCGAATTTTCTAAGATCACCCAGAAATTCAACTAGAGATTTCTCATGAAATTCACATACCTTATGACTCCTTTTTCAGTGGAGATCACTATTTCGTACTCGGATTTTGATTTAGACTTGATTTGGACCTTCAATTTGAGAGATTTGTGAGAGTTTAGGGTTTCACCCTCTTTGGTCGCCCCTGATGATCGATCCACACACACACACATTGTGTGTGTGGTGTGTTTCTTTTTTTATTAAATAGAACTTGTTTCCTCTTTAACGGTTTTGGTCCCTCAAGTTTAATTTTAATTATTAGGGACTAGAACTCCACATTTTATTTACTTATTTACACCTCATTAACTAGGTTAATTACTCCTAGTTAACTTAATGGGTTCGGGAAGCTATAACCCGTTATATTTTAAGTCCCGTTAACTCGGGCATTTTTATGTACTTTGTTTTCTCAAAGTATTTACCCTCTTTCCAATTAATATTAGGTTTATTTATTTAAATCCTAATATTTACCGGGTTAATTTTTACCACTAACGGTATTTTACCCGCTCTTTAGTATTAACGGGGTTTAATTACCAAACCCGTTTTCGGGGTGTTACATGTTTTGTCCAATTTTGCTATTTCAGAACAAATTTCAAAATTGTACCATTTTTCTCACTGAGATTCTCGAAACGTGTCATTTCAGTTCAAAAAACTCAGTTAAAAAAACTCATAACTCAGTTATCTCATGGACGTAAATGCACATAAAGTATAGGGACGAAAATGGCACATAATTTCAACAATTTTTTATTTTAAAAATTTATTATTATTATTATTATTGTTATTATTATTATTATTATTATTATTATTATTATTATTATTATATACACACAGTTAGAGTGAAGCATTTGGTACCGGGTACTCGTACCGAACTTCCCGTACTTTTTGGTGTATTCGGTTCGGTACTGGTATTTTACTGAATTTTACCTTTAAATACCGGTACGTACTGTACCGAACATTTTGGTACCGGTACTGAGCTCATCCCTACACCCATACACACAGACTCTTTCACCCCCCCCCCCCCCCCCATCACCACCACCACAACCACCACCACCAAACAACCGTGTCACCTCCACAACCACCGCTGAACATTATCGAGAGAGAGAGAGAGAGAGAGAGAGAGAGGGAGAGATGTCACACCCCGACTTTCCACGTGTCACCGGTGGGCCCGGTGGGGAGTATCGTGACGTGGTTGGCAACATAATAGTCAAACAACACAATTATATAAATGCACAGCGGAAGCAAAAGATAAATATTATTACATTCCGAATATAAAGTAATATCCAGTATTACAACGGAAAGTAAAGGATCCACAGGCGGATCTTTAAACATATCATTTGTTCAACAGACTTTAGACGTCTAGAACTTGCAAGATTCCTTATTAGCGCCCTGAGCTTCCAGCCAATTTCGTTCAGTACCTGTCACTTATCCGTTTTGGAAAATACGTCAGTTTTCACTGGTAAATACACTCAACTGACTCATTTGAAAAGAGTTTAAGAAAATTGATTTGGATGCACGTAGCACAAAAATATCTTTTATAATTTGATTAAAATGCACAGAGACAAAATTAACCTTTTATACTTGGGAAAATTATTTGTATATAATCTTGTATACCGTTTTACTTATTCGTCGTCCGTTAGGGCCGGTTTGTAGGGCCAGACTAGATTAACTGACACGCCACAGGTATAATGCCCACAGGCTATCATCCTCTAAGTGGATTACCAGTTCCGGTATAATGCCCGCAAGGATGATACCTCGGAGTGGATTACCAGTTTTTACATAATGCAGCTGTCAGGTGTATGCCTACACCCCGTGCTTAGGTCGTGGCCATTTCGTAAAATGATGCCAAGGATATCCGGGACATGGTCATTAACCCCCAAAGGCCATACACCAAATAATACATATTAAACGGGTTGTAAGTACATCAATCACAATACGATTTAAATAACTACACACCCGACCAAGCGGTACTTTTATAGTGCCGTATCCCAAGCCCGTATAGGGAAAATAAGTTAAGAGTATTTACCTGAGCTAGCTCCTGTCTTAAATAGTAAGAATTTAATAACTCAGCCGTGTTCACTTAAGTAAGCGTAGGTACCACTTACCGGAAGGCTCTAGTCTGGAATGATGGTATAAATAACTTATTAGAATGCTAACGGGTCTTTAATTAAGCTTAAGCTTAGACCGGTTAGTCTTACAGGAAGATACGGTTCGTACGCACGATTAAGCGAAGACCGGAATAGAATGTGATTTAGACCCAACAAGCTTGTATGCTTGTTTAATATGGGTAACTCAAAAACATTCTGGATTTCGAGATAAAACCGATAAGGTTTGACTCGTTTTGGCTAATTTATGTAAACTAGTTACATAGGCCGAACCGTACGCGTAAGAGGCGTAACGGGTAATTATAAGAGCCATATACAGGTTTCCTAAGTTAATTATGCCTCAAATATGTTGTGACATCAGTAAGATGTCTTTCATTATGCCCGAAACGTATTTAAACACAAACTAGGCCCCGTAGGGGTAGTTTGGTCATTTAAAAGTTTATAAAAGAGTCTAAGTATTTTCCTGAATTACAGGTCTGATGTAATCAGCCAAAATACTTATTTTACTAAGTTATAACAGTAGGGTAAAGTATATATATGTGAAATTTATTAATTATAACCAACTATGCACCGTAGGGGCATTTTGGTAATTTCACATAAGCCGAAAAGCTCAAAACTGAAGTCTGAGTTCAACAACCTTTGCTTACTGTTAAAATAGTATAATTTAACTAAAACATCAGCAGGTATCAATCTTAGTATGTTTAAAATAGTTCTAGTACATACTATGCGCTAAAAACGCTTAATTAGGCGATTAGAAGCCGGTTCCGGGTTCTATATAGAAATCTGATATTTTTATATTTCCAGGAGGTTTAAAATAATCTATTTATCATATCTAATCAGTAGCAAAAGGTTTGGAGTCGTTTAGATATGTAAAACTCATTTTATGGCCCGTAAGGGCAAAACCGACATTTACCGGATTAAGCCTACGACTATGAGTTATGCTCAGCCTAAAATTAATTAAAAATATTTAAAAATCCCAAAATAATATATTACATCAGTGGGTAAAGATTTGGATATCAAAAAGTAAGCTTAACTAGGCTATACGCTAATTACGCCATTTATTAACATAAAGCATTCATTTTGCGATAATGAGCATAACTCTTAATCTACAAATCAAACTGATGTCAAACTTTGCATACAAGTTTATATATCAGTAATTAAAGTTTCTACTCTTTCACATTTCCAAAAATCACGTTTTAAAGTAATAAGGGCATAACGGTCAACATATGAACAATTAACGGAAACATGCATATTAATTGGATAACTAATGAACCAAGGTGTATAATCACAGAGGGTTGTACTAACATGTAACCTAGTCCAATTAAAGCTCTGAGGCATTTCTAAAACATGCCTTAACGGGTCAGAACTGAAAGTCAAAGTGAAAGTCAAACTATGTGACTTTCGGTTCCGAACCGGGTATTTACAGGAATTTGTCGGGTTGAACATGTTTAGACATGTTCTTATACTTATTACCAAGTTATAACAATGATCAAACAGGTTGTATATGATCTACATTGCTAATTATGCATAAATTGTAATTTAAGTATCCTGTTGACTTTTTCTTAGCAAGTTTAACCCGACTTTTGACCTGGTTAGAGTGGTAATCAGGGGGAACCCTTTTGAGGGTTTATTACCCACATAAATACCAACTTATATCTACTTTTAATTCGAGATATGACTGAGCCATTGCTGACTAATCTCGAAGTCAAACCGTAATTACGACGGTTTGACTTTTAGCTAATAACTTAAGCTAAACTCAATTTAGAAAGGATTAGAACACTTACTGAAGTCCTAAGCTTGATTAGAGAACACTTGAGAGGAAGTTTGAGCTCCAGAAGTGATCCTCAAATGCAGATGAAGGTGTGAAGAAAGTGTTGCAATTTCATGGCCTTATATAGTGGATTTAAGCACCACAATTGATTGACAACAAGGTCTACCACACACCACAACTGATCAACACTTGTTTCTAGTGTTTAGGGGGTGTTTTAGGGGTCAAGGGATGTGGAGAATCGAGTTAGAATCGAGCAGATTGAACTCAGTAGGCAACAACCCATTTAATTCGGAGCTGGGCACCCCTCGCGCGACGCCACGCCTCCCTTGCATCGCGCTAGGCCCTCCCTGATCAGCTTTGGTGATTTATTTCATTTTGATCCTTGGCTCTTCAAAACTTGATTAGGCACATGTTTTCTTGCATTTTAAACCCTCAATGTTGATCTATAAGGGCTTTAAAACATATACCCACTTTGTTAAGTCCCCGGTTAACTTAATTGTTACCCGAAAAGTCCTAACTTTCAACGTTTACGCTTTAACCCCTCGTACACGAATTTGATCGTAACTTTCTCATATGATAACGAAACTTTATGAAATTTTAATCATGCGTTCTAGTGAGCATAATTAACCGTTACAAAGCTTCGGGTTTGTCAAAAGGTCACTCAGAGGTATAACTTAAACATGTTGACACATTTAACCCCTGTAGTTTGTAATCTCTCACTTTTAGCTTCGCATGATCCATGATTTATTTGTTTGATGTTATAAACATCATGTAGGGTTATTATGAAGTATATTTATTCACTGTTGACATTTAGAACCCGTATAATCATATACTTTCCATGTTTGTCAACTTTAGTCCTTTTATAACATTCTTTCATACGTTCAAACTTTATGACACGTGTCAACACATTATAGGACGCGAATTTTCGAGGTGTTACAAGAGAGAGAGAGAGAGAGAGAACTGTTATGATCTAACGTGGGGTTGAGTTTTTTATACAGGTGATGGTTATCTAGTGGTGGCGGCAGGGGCTGTGGTGGTGGTGATGTAGAGAAGGGGTGAAAGAGATTGTGTGTAAGGATGAGCTTGATACCAATATCGAAAATAGCCAAATATGGTTACGGTAGCTAAAATATTCGGTACGATACCGATATTTGAAGGTAATATTTGGTAAAGTTCTGGTACCGAACCGAATGTACCGATACCAAAAAACGTAAAAGTTGGTACTGAATCGGTATAAAAAATGATTCGGCACAGGAAATTCGGCACCTGTACCAAATGCTTATCCCTAATTGTGTGTAATAATAATAATAATAAAATAATAATAATATAATAATAATAATAATAATAATAATAATAATAATAATAATAATAATAATAATAATAATAATAATAATAAGAAGAAGAAGAAGAAGAAGAAGAAGAACTTTAAAAGTAAAAAATTCTTGAAGTTATGTGTCATTTTCGTCCCTATACTTTATTTGTCATTTACGTCCTTGGCATAACTGAGTTATGAATTTTTTTTAACCGGGTTAGTTTTTTTTACTGAAATGGCACGTTTCGAGAATGTCAAAGAGAAAAATGATACAACTTTAAAATTTAGCCTAAAATAACAAAAATGGATAAACTATAAGGACATAAATAGTAGCACTTAACTCGTTCCCTAAAAATAGCACCCGTCAATATAGAGCCTAATTTGCCGCTTCAATAATTCAATTCTCAAAACCCAGGTTATGATAAGCTATTTTTATGAGACCCTGTTTTTGGAGAGGTCCCAACCTCTAGCTTGAGTTGTTTCTACACTTTAGCCGACCCTGAATACTCCTAGTCTCCTAACTAACTAATATTATTATTAAGTATTTATCATTATATTAACAACCCCTCAAGCTAAATGTCGGTAAGACTGTAAATGAGTCGAGTAACTCGTGAGATATTTGAGACAGGCTCATTAAAAACTCGAATTAAGCCAAATTTAAATGAGCTTGAGCTTTTAATGAGGCTCCCTAAATAAACGAGCCCAACCTATCTAGCTTCACATATCAAGCTCAAGCAGGTTCGCAAGCCTAAACAAGTTACTTATTTATATACCTTTTATTTAATGTATCAAATATACATTTCTATAAAGGTTGTTATTATCTACAAAATTATCATAAAAATAATTAAATAATATATATTATAATTTATAAAATTGAAGGAATACGGAAATATATAAAGAAAAAAATAAAAAAAAAAACAAAATAAGTAAAAAAAAATCGAGTTTGAGCCTAGCTTAAGCTTGAAAACGAGTCAAACTCGAACTTTAAAAGTAAAATTTTAAACAATCGAAGCTCGAGCTCGTTGCCGTCATTCACCTCCGCCGTCACCAACGGGCGACACCACTACCAACATAACCACCGTCATTACTACTCTCGTCGTCATCCACCGTCGTCGTCACCCACTTTCACCGCCACCACCACCCACCTCCACCCCAGTCGTCACCCACCACCACCACCGCCACAACCACCATCCACCCCCGCCTCCACCGTCACCCTGCCACCACCACCAACTACCACCGCCGACATCACCTACCACCATTGTCGTCGCCGCTACCTACCTCCACCCCAGCCACCTACCCCTGCCCTAGCCACCACCCACCGCTGTCGCCACAGACCGTCACCACCTCCGACTGCTACCTATCACCACCCACCCACCATTATCGACTACCGTCACTCACCACTGATTTTATTCCTTCGTCTGTTCTTTCCTACCAAACAACACAAAGTAATAATTCATTTCATTCTTTCATGGTAACCAAACAAGACATGGAATGGTAATGATTCATTCTATTCTCTCGTCTATTCCATTACGCCATACTAAACACACCCTTAGAATATTCAACAAAAGTTGACCTACTGAACTTAGAATGACATAAAGCTTAGACCCGGAAGGAAATAAAACTTAGAATGACATAAAGCTTAGGCCCGGAAGGAAGCTCATGGCCCAAATTGGGTTGAACATGAGACAGATGCAAGGAGAAGCTCAATAAAGGCTTTGCAACGTCGGATATTGGGCCCAATAACCAAATTAGGTCATATAAAACCCTAACTTGCTGTTCCAAACAACCACAGCGCCGGAATTTTTCATCAACAATGGTTTGTTTTCTTTACCCTGTTTCCTTCCCCGACTGAATCTCATACAAAACATACAGCAATCCGGTAAAATAATTATTCTAAAAATCGAATTCGATATGTGCAGACTTTCAAACGAAGGAATGGTGGAAGAAACAAGCATGGTCGCGGCCATGTCAAATTCATTCGCTGCTCCAACTGCGGCAAATGTTGCCCTAAGGTCAATCTTTTTTCTTATTTCATTTTCAGTTTCTGTTCAATTGTATTGATTAGAAAGCTTTTGATTTCACTTACAATACGTTTTTTAATATATGTTTCTGTTGATCATATTTTTAAAATGCTAATTAACTGAATTGTAACCAAACCAAAACAAATTAATTGAACCGGGTAAAAATTCAATGGTTGGGTTCAATGTTTTTCGAAAACTAATTTTTCGATTTGGTTTTGGTTTTTCTTCAACCATATAGCGAACTGAACCGAATTTGGGCAATTATTCTGTTCAATAAGCGGTTAATGCGGTAAGTATATCGGATATCGGTCAAAGACCAATATTTGAGATATAGGTTATCTCGGTTAGATATTAGTGGGATATCAGTAACTTTAATATCATGCAGAATTTATATATATACCAATTTAACAATAACAATTCAGTGATGTATCAGTTATATCGGTCAATATCGCTGATGATATCAGTACTGATATTCTGACTGAAATTTGACACCGATATTTTACATGGGGACCAATAACCGATATATCACCTACATACCACCGATATTAACTGCATAGGTTCAATTATAACAAGTTTAAATTCAAATAGTGAAATTGAAGTTGGTTTTCAAAAACCAAAATTTTGGTTTCTGCCTAACCGACGAGAACCAAACTAAAGAGTTTTTTAGTGATCTTTAACCTATATGGATTTTATACACAGTTATTGTGTTCAAGAAGTTGTGTGTTGAGAGAAACCTGAACAGAAACAAACTAAACAATTTTTTAAGTAATTTATTGGAAAATAAAATTAATGTAGCTCGAAAGTTTTAGATTCGAGCGTGTAATAATCGGTAAACCATTAATTAAAATAATCTATCTTCAAATTTATTAGTCTGGGCAGTTATTTACGGGTAAAAAATTATCAAGCTCAAATTGTTAAACCGGACTTAAACTGAACGATTTGTTAAATCAAAAGTTAAATTTTATTGAATCATTTGTAATGGTGGGTAACAGGACAAGGCAATTAAGAGATTTCTTGTGAGGAACATAGTGGAGCAAGCGGCTGTTAGGGATGTTCAAGAAGCTTGTGCATTTGACCGTAAGATTTTCGACATTAGTTTGGAAAAATGTTTGTTCTGATTGATCTTTTTGATAACAATTTTCTGTTACAATGTTGTAGAGTACACTCTTCCCAAATTGTATTTGAAGATCCAGCACTGTGTTTCCTGTGCTATTCACTCCAAGGTTGTTCGTGTCCGATCACGCACTGAAAGGAGGAACCGTGAGCCTCCAAAGCGGTTCAGTCGCCCAAGGGTATGTCTCTTAAATATAGAATTATGCTGATGGGATGTGAGATTTGAGTAGTTTTTCAAGCTCGAGCTTTGTTTGGGCTCAACTTATTTAGTTATTGCTCGTAGTTTATTTAGTTTGTTTACGTATATTTTTATATAAATATTACATATTTTTACGTATACTTTATATATATCATATAATATTTTTTTAACTTTTTCTCATAACTTTATATACAATAGTTATTATATAAATATATATTTGATATATTGAATACAGATTATATACATAGAAAGTTTGTTTAGGCTCGTGCATTAGCTCGAGCAAGATATGTGAAGCTTTGGCTTGTTTAGTAAATGGGTCTTTAAAAAAGCTTGAGCTTTGTCCCGAGCATGTTTAAGCTTGGATCGATTCGACTTTTTAACTTGCCAGTTTTGTATGTCACCAGCTGCTCGGCTAGTTGACACTGACAGTTCTAGCTTTGAACAAGTTTTGGTGTTTCTGCTTGTATGCTCTGATTTCTCCTTTAATATCAACATTGACAGACCGTGTATTATGTTAAACCGTAGTTCTTGTTACATCTTCATTTGCTTATGTTGTTTGTTTGTTTCAGGATGATGCTCCCAAGCCAGGTCAAGCACCACGCCCAGCTGGTCCTCCTGCCGCTCGTACTTGAGGATAATCGTTTGATCAATGCACCTCAAGTAATTTTTTGAGTTCTCATTCTAGTATGCTTTTATGAATGACTCTTTAGGTTTTGTTGAGATTATGTTGTTGGTTTCAAGTCGGAAATGAATTTCAAGCTTAAATGCCATGAACTCGAGTTTGTTTGATGGGTTGCTTATGTTGTGATGCTTGAGTTCTTTGATGTTTCTTTGATATTTTATCTATAAAGAAGGCAGCTTATTCAATTTTTCAAGAAGTAAAATTAAGCTTGGTATGATATGACCAACCCAACTCGACGGATTCATGTCATTTTTTTTTTCTAAACGGCTAAAATATCAACATACTCAACTCGATTGATTTGAACAATGTACCCGCAAACACGCAGCTTAGACTAATCCATTTGACGTTTATAATGTACCTGCCGGAATGCACGCGGGTCTTTTTACCAATATAATAACAAATGCAGTGACATATACACCATCATTTGAGCATTTTGTTTTTACATGGTGTAAAAAATAAAAAATCAAATCAACTGTTGTGTAGGTAAAAGGGCCAAATCTATTGAAGTGTATATTTATGACTCGATTGAAGACACTTATACGTGTTGAATGAGAGTATGGAATGTTACGACAAAAAATAGATTATTATAAATGCTGATATTGCAATCTCTTGATATTTGTCATTTAATTATAGCATAGTTTCTCTCTGGGCATGTGAAGCAGAGGGAAATGACGGCACCAGTTAGAGTAGTGGAAACTCTTACTGTCGAGGGGAGGAGAGGAAGAGGCAGACCCAAACTGACATGGGATGAGCAGATTAGGCATGATTTAGTAGAGTTGCATCTCTCTGAGAACATGGTCCAAGATAGGACTTCGTGGAGGCGTAGGATTAGGGTTAAGGACTTCTAGAAGATACTGCAGTAAGGTCTTAGGTGTATTTTAAGGAGGTAGGTTTTTCTTACTCTTTAAGGGACTTTCCCGCTGATTGCCTTCTTATGTTTATGCCCAAATGATGTTGTATGCATGCTATTATACATGATTTACATTATATCGTGTCACTCGGATCAATTTCTTGTTACGAGGGACTTCTTATTTCTATATTCTTTGACGAGGTGTGTTGGTTTGTTGTTCGTTTTCGAGCCGAGGGTCTCTCTGGAAGCAGCCTCTCTATCCCTATGGATAGAGGCAAGGTCTGCCTACATCCCACCCTCCCCGGACCCTATAAGTAGCTTTACTATTTGTGGGATTTACTGGGTATGGTTGTTGTTGTTGTAATTATAGCATAGTTTCATCTTGGGGTTTGATAAAGTTTAGGACCATTAGGTTCTGGGTTCGATTCCTACAAAGGGGTTTTTTCGAAAATTTATTGGGTTTCCTTCTGAATTGGTGTATAGGCGTTATTGCCTAGTGGAGATGGATGTGATCTGGTGGTTCTGCTGGTTACATGATGATACTCAAGTGCTTCCTCAGTAATCCAAATTTGCAGTTAAAAAAAATTGAAATAGACAACCATAATGATGTAGTAGTGTTGTGCTAGAGAGACAACTTAGTTTGGTTTTTCCAACTTCCATGCCTTGATGACATAACTAGCGTTATAATTTTATAAACCAACAGTAGCATATTGTTGAGTTAAAAGCTTTTGCAAAAATTGCAGAATTGGTCCTAGTGGTTTACTAATTACACGCGTGGTACCAAAACTTGTCAAAAATGAACTCGGTTGGTCCCTAGCCCTAACATCAGTTAAATATCTCTGTTAAAACACCCCATATGCTTGGCACATATGGGTAATTTGGTCATTTCAGCTCCTTCCCACCCCACCCCTTCTTCTTCCCCAAACCACCACCATCATTACAAAGAAAAATATAAAAAATGTGAGTAGCGAATCAAGTGAGGTCACCTGACCGATGCGATATCAGAGTCCAGCATCAAAGGAAGCTACAGTAAGAATAAGTTGTGGGAAACTAGTAGCCGACTTAATAGTGCCATTAAAGAAAATACCGTAACCGGAGTTAGAAACGCCGTGCAAAGCCTCCGACCACCACTCGTACGCCGGGATACCGAGTCGGGGAATCGCCGGCGCAGTGTTGACGAGTTGCGAGATCTTCTTGTCGAGTGTCAGGCGTGAGACCAGATCTTTGACTCGGCCGGAGATGGGGATAGTGAGTTTGCAAAACACGTATGATTTGGTGGTGGGTTTGGACGAGTCACAGGCGAACGGTGGCTGAGTTGACTCAGTGAGTGTGACTGCTGCTAGTGTGAGACATATGAGCAGTACCGTACTAGGGGGAGGAGCTGAGATGGTGGTGGTGGTTTGAGGTAGAAGATAGGGGTGGGGTGGGAAGAAGGAGCTGAAATGACCAAATTACCCTCATGTGCTAAGCACATGGGGTGTTTTAACATAGATATTTAACTGATGTTAGGGCTAGGGACCAACCGAATTCATTTTTGACAAGCTTTGGTACCACGCATGTAATTAGTAAACCACTAGGACCAATTCTGCAATTTTTGCAAACCACTGGGACCAACCAAGAATTTAACTCTATATCGTTTGATAGAATGTTTGTTTCTATGACTATAGAATATAAACAAAGGTTTTTGTAGGATCGTTGTTGGACCCAAACGAGTCAATCAGAAGAGCATATAATCCGATTCAAAGGAGGAATCAGTGAAACGGACGTGGAAACAGCTTGATACTAATAAATCTGTCACTTTGATTGATTATAACACTAATTACAACCTGAACAGATTTCGGCAGCACTTCGTTACAAATTCTGAAGCCTACCAAATGAAATGACAAGTACCCTATATATAGTGGTGGAGGTTTCTCTTGAAGCTGACCATGACAAGTTCAAGCGAAACCTGACCGATCTGGTTTCTCTTGAATATGTCACATGTCACTTTCAAGCTAAACCACATGTAAACCCACTAAACTTTGTTTCTTGCACCTCGGACACTGATAATCCTATCCTATTCTATTACATGATACAAGACGAAGTCAATAGACGTAATGCACTAACAGACTCCCCCTCGGATATTGACGAAGTCTTCAGTGTCTAGTCTTCAGTATGACACATCTTCAGTCTTGATCATTCTGCCTTCTCATCCAAATTGTAACATTATAAGCATCCATCAATCCTTCTTTTCTTTTATCAGCTTCAGGTTCCCCCTCTCGTCAAGCTTCCGTGCTTTGGGATCGTCACCTAGCTTTCCATCTACAAGCTCCTCCTTGATTCAAGCTTGTCTTCAGACTCCCCCTTAGACTCTGCTCTCGGGATCGTAATCTGGACTATCTGCAAACACTCATACATTTATAAGTAACAATATTTTAAATTACCAGGAATCGTAACCTGGCAATTCAATCTTCTCTAAAACACTCCCTCTATCAACAATCTTTACAGATATGGCAATGTCCAATATCCAAAATCCTCACAGTAAATCATCCAAGTCCAAACTAATGACCTTGGAAATATCACAAACTGTTTTTGAAATTTTTGATTTTAATTCAAGTTTCAAATTAATGAACTTGTTTTATTTTCAGAAACACAATCAGCTTACTTAGATTTTGAAACTTAGCATTTCAGACATCAGTTGTCGAAAATAAAGCAGAATTAAAAATCTTTTTGTATTTTTCTGAAAATATAAAGCAGTAAAGAAATATGTACAAACATATTTACAGACAATATTTTTGTTTGAGTTTGCATCAGAGGATCATATCAGTTTTTGACAAATCACAAGTACCGTTGAGCTTAGTTACACAATAAGAATTAAACAATTCACTTAGATTGTCGATATACTGATCCACTTAAATTTTCACACAAATTTCAACTGATTCAAGATACGAATTAGATGTTTTTAAAAACTTAAACTCATTCATGTGTCCCACCTCTTGAATATAGTCCCGTATCCAGATCCCAATATTCAGTCTTACAGGTAAGTATAACACAAATGATATCTGTAAGGGGTTAATAAATTATGAAGAATCATGAGAGCTCAGGTCAGAACTACCGTTCAGCAGATAGATCATGACTCAACTTGGGTGTGTCCCCTTTAGAGGATCTTTTTTACAACAGCATTGCTAAGCAATTTTATTGTCTTATCATATATGCTGAGGGTGATGCTATGTTTCAAGCATTTGCGAAAAGTATTATTCGAGGACTAGGTCAGAACTTCCATTCAGCAGAAGTCCCGGAATAATACCCCAGATATCACTGAGTATAAAGACCTAGTATATCAGAAAAGGGGACCTTTCAAACGAGATTTCAGGGGTTACCTATATATCCAAGTAGTGTTCCCCACAAAATAAGCAAGTTTGAATTTAGGTTTATATCCCGAAAAAGTTTACTAAATGTATAAAAATCTACCGACACATCCACGGTGAGATCGTTTAACACATTTTAGCTTTCCAATTCTTTAGCGTACTGTAACTGTCTACTGATGTACTATGATTTCCTCTTTTTACACAAAAACTCAATTTTTGAATTTTATCATGATTTTGGCTTTTTCAAATTTTCTAATGCTTTTGTATTTTCTGACAACAAAATATCTCCCCCTAAAATGCAAAACCATTTTAAAGAAAATTTGACAATACGATGCTGATAGCTTTGTCTCGCCATCCATTTTCTGCTAACTGTGCTCTGTATTGCAGAAAATCTAATATAAAGTACCAACAATTACCCCCATGATTTACAACACATTGATTTTCGACAGTTTGAAAACCTTTTTTCAATCTTGTGAAAGTAATCATGTTTGTTCAGCCGTGAGGGTTTCGGCATATTCAATCAACACATATTTTTGAAATTTTCTAATTTTTTAACAAAAATTAAAAATAAACATATTTTTTATTTTTAAGTTTTTCAAATTTTTTAGAGTTTTTGAAAATATTGTTTATTTATGTACATAAAATGTTAACCTCCCTATTCAACCAAACCAGAGTCCAGCAGCCTTCTCTCCTCGTTGTGCCAGGCTACTCCAACTTCCATTCTCACAATCTTCTATTTTGTTGAGCACCTGCACATTCAGACTACTTGATTACTTTAACAATTTAGCCCAGGTCTGTTGAACCTTAGGCATTTCAACACAATATGTATCATTCAATTTTGGAAAATCTTTCTCATCAAAAACTTTTTCAACTTTAACTTCAACTTTTTCATCTTTTACCAAAATTACTTGTTTCTTAGCACTCCATTTTTGACCTTTCGGAGTACCTCTTTTGTAAAAATGTGACTCCTTTTGAACATTTTGACTTTGAACAATTTTTGGTTTCCAAAACTCATTTGGTTTTGTCATATCAACTGTTGTTTTCCAACTTTGTGTTGTTCTTAATCTTGGTGTGTGAGAACTCCAGGTTTGTCTTGACTCAAACCTGTTCGGTTTTGATTTCCAATTTTGATTTGAAACAAACTTGTTTGTATTGTACTTCCAAGTTTGTTTCGAATCAAATCTGGTTGGCTTTGGTTTCACACCTTCAAACTTCTGTTTTTCAACATCAACAAGCTTTGGATTTGGACACTTTCGTGCTACATGTCCAATTTGATCACATTTAAAACACACTTTCTTTGAAACATCCTGGGCCTGTTGCTGTTTCTTTTTCTTAGCATCAAACTCCTCATTAGACTGTTGTCCAAATTTGAGTTTTTCCTCTTCTTTCAAACTTTTCCCTTGAACAAAATTCATCTTTTGTTGCAAATTCGAATTTTCATTTTGTTTCCAATTCTGTTTCTTTTTATAGCCCAACCTTCATGTTTTTCTTTTTAAAACACGGTTTGTTATAAAAAGTTTTCTTGTTTTTCCCAGCAAATTTTGAAATTTCTGACTTTTCGATCTCAACCATCTTGAAAACTTTATCAATTTTCTCTGAAATCACATTCTGAATCGGGAATACAATATCTAAGAATAGTTTGTCCGATCCAATCATGATATAAACCAATCCCTTTGAATCATCATCCACAACTTTCTCAGATTTTGTGTTTTTCAAGTAACCATCATGAAAATTACCTTCATCTTCATTCTGTGATTCAGATTTACCTTTTGTAGACTCATCTTTCAAAACACTATCAACAACCTTACTTACCACCTCTGAATCATCAGCTTCATCAGATTTGGTGTAAGTTACATCGATACTTTCAGTTAATTGGTCAACTATGTTCAGACCTTTTGCCACCTTTTCATCATCATAAAAAGTATAATTGTTTCTCAATGGTGGTGGTACCTGATGGAATTCTGAACCAATACCCTTTTTGTTCTTGTCAGTATCTTTGTCATCTGGTGTGATGTTGAAAATGCGTTCGAGAATGTACGAAGAGTTATGATAACTTTGAAGTTTGGTAACAACCTTTTCTTTTTCAGCCAAGACTTGTTTAAGATTAGCAACTTCATCAACACACTTGTTTAATTCAAGTTGCTTTTCTCTAAACAGTCTCTCATACATTTCTTTGGTTGTTAAAGTTTCAGACAGTCTTTGATCAAAACTTTTGACTTGTCTCTTCAAAGTATCATATGCTTCTTGTACTCTCTGACTCGACCATTTTAAAGAATCATACTGTTTTTTTAAATCTAGAAACTTAGTTTCTTTTTCACCACAATCAACACATTTTGCTGTACACAGTCGTCGATAAACCTCATTATCCTTTTCAAGACCTTGACATTTCTGTGTCAGTTTTTCAACTTTTAATTTCAAAAATTCTTCTGTTTCAATCATTTCCTTGCATTTCATTTTGAAAACATTTTCAAGTTTGTTTGTTTCAATTTCTTTTGTTTTTATAATGTCATCTTTTTCAGTTCAAACTCTGCAAGTTTCCATGCATTTCTTGCATTGTTCAGTTGGTTTCAAGATTTTAGAATCAGAATTTACCTCGGTAATTGGCACATCAGTGTTTTTAGTTGCCTCTGTCTGTTTCAGCTTTTCTTTCTTTTCATCACCAGCACCTTCATAACTATCCAACGTCAAATTCTCACTCTTCTCCTCAGATTCTTTCAGCACCGGTTCTTCTTTCTCCTTCTGTTCCTTTTCAACAGCAAGCTTTGTAGTAATCTTCACTTCTTTAATCAGCTTTTTCAACTCTTCTTCCTTCCTCTTTTTCATTTCCACTACCTTTGGTAGACTTGCTTCAAAAACTTCTTTTATCTTGTTCATTAAATCCGGCAAGTAACTTTTATCAGAAAGCCTTCTTGTGTTAAAAGTGCCCTCATTTGGAAACAAATTTGTTACTGCATCAAAATCCACTTTTGCGGATCAACTACTGGATTACCATGTGGGTCCATGTAACACTCTAGTTCTGCATTCCATCTCTTGGCTCTTTGTGCTTCCTTAAATGGTTCATCCAACTTGCTAATCTCCCATCTTGCACTGTTTCTTCTCCACCAACTATCATGATCAACATTGGCGACAAATGCATATCCAACTGCATCTTCTTCAGGGCAAACTTGACTCCAGTCGTAACCTTCATCGTCATGTATAACTGCAAGAGCCCTTGATTTTTCTTCAGGTTGCTTCAATCTTGGTGGTTCTGATTTGTTCTGATGATAAATCGCTTTCTTGTAATAATCTTCTTTGAACGGGTTTTCAGAATCATCAGCATACGCATTTCTGCACTCACGCTTAAAGTGACCTTTCTGTTTGCATTTAAAACATGTCACCTTAGACTTATCAAATCCTAGTTTGGTAGATGGTCCACCAATTGACTTCCTCCCCGTGATCTCCATGAACCGCTGTGCCCGACGAACCGCACTTGCCATGCACCATCTTATATCAATCAGTTCCATCTCCTCGGGGTCTATTTGATCGTAATCTTCTTTCGTCAAGTTGGTGTTGCCAATCTTCCCTGCAACGAGGCTTTCATACGATTCAAGTACAGATGCCAAGAAAACCATCTGTTGTTTCGCTGACTCTTCACTGAAATTCTGCCCATTCTTCAGATCCACTGCGATATTAAACTGGAATAAATTCTTTGAAGCAGTTTGGCTTAAAGTTGTTGAAGAAGATCCACCGTGAAAACCACTGTGAAGACTTTCATTGTTCACTGAATTTGAACTTTCTGCAGAAAACGATGTTCTTGGAGATCCAGCCTGTGGTACATTTCCTCTGTAGTAAAGTTCCACATTCTGCTGATGAGCTGGATTGTTGACTTTAGATCTCTTTATCTCCAACTCATGGCTTTCAAGTCTTTCAGTCAGCAAATCCACAGTTAACTCTTCAGGCTTGATTGTATTTTTCAACATTAGAGCGAAGTATTGCCAATCTTGATCATTTGGCAATGAATCAAACAATTTATCCACCAGCTCCTCTTCAGTATATGTAATTTTGTATCTGGCCAGCTCCATTTTCAGATGTCCAAATCTCTCGATCATTTTACAAACAGGTTCATTTTTCATGCAACTGAATAAATCAAACTCTTTACGCAACAATTTCTTTTTGTTTCTTACAATTTCATTACTTCCTACATATTTTCTCTCTAACGCTTCCCACAAACTCTTTGAAGTTTTTTCTTGTTCGAGTAACGAAATAATATCTTCTCTTACTGATTGTTTGATCAATGTTATCATTTTATATTCAGCCACAACATTTTTTATATCTTTTTCTGTAAACTCTTCTTCATTTAATAACTCTCCTCCTTCTTTTGCTGGTGCTTTATATTCATTTTTCAGTTTTAACCAACTTTCAGGAGCGAAATCTTTTACCCAACCCTCAAATCGATTTTTCCACCAGTTATAATCTTCAATCTTCATTAGCTTCGGTGGTTTTTGTTGACTTCCATACATATTCTCGTACTTCAAATTTTCTGAAATCTCTTTCGTATATTCTCTCATATCAGATCTTCTTTCTGTCGATTCTGAAGTAAACGCATTGTAGAATGTGTTGTAAAATTCTTCACTGCTGCCTGACATCTTCAATCACCTGAACAGAAACAAACAAAGACAATCAGTACAAACACTGTTAATCAACTTGAAATAAACTGATACTTGGTTTATGTGAAATAATCTTGATACGAAAAATCCTCTTTTCAAGCGAAACCAGTTGTACAAACTGAATAACAACTTTCAAACGAACTCCCAATATGACACTTCAAGCGAAAGCAGTATTTCACGCGAAAGCAGATCTGATTTCAAACGAGTGCCAATTTGAAGCTAAACCAACAATGTTTTTCAAGCGAAAGCCAATTTGAAGAGAAACCAACAAGGTTTTTCAAGCGAAAGCCGATTTGAAGAGAAACCAACAGCTATTTTCAAGCGAAAGCCAATTTGAAGAGAAAGCAACAGCTATTTTCAAGCGAAAGCCAATTTGAAGAGAAACCAACAGCTATTTTCAAGCAAAAGCCAAAGTGTTCGTTCAAGCGAAACCTAGTTTTTGGTCCAATTTTGTCATTTTTACTTCGAATTTTGCTGTGAAACTTTCTAGGGTTTGTCAATATGTAGTTTTACACCATCTGTGAAAATTTGATCCAATTTTGACCGTTAAAACTTGTTCAGATTGAAAAAGAAGGTGTAGAAGTCAGAAAATAGATGATATCAAGCTAAACTCTTCTTCCTGAGCTCTGATACCACTTGTAGGATCGTTGTTGGACCCAAACGAGTCAATCAGAAGAGCATATAATCCGATTCAAAGGCGGAATCAGTGAAACGGACGTGGAAACAGCTTGATACTAATAAATCTGTCACTTTGATTTATTATAACACTAATTACAACCTGAACAGATTTCGGCAGCACTTCGTTACAAATTCTGAAGCCTACCAAATGAAATGACAAGTGCCCTATATATAGTGGTGGAGGTTTCTCTTGAAGCTGACCATGACAAGTTCAAGCGAAACCTGACTGATCTAGTTTCTCTTGAATATGTCACATGTCACTTTCAAGCTAAACCACATGTAAACCCACTAAACTTTGTTTCTTGCACCTCGGACACTGATAATCCTATCCTATTCTATTACATGATACAAGACGAAGTCAATAGACGTAATGCACTAACAGTTTTGTTCATTTAGATAAACGAACAACAATGAACGCATGCCACGATCGTTTATTTTGCATTTGTGAACATTCGTTTATTTTTGCTCATTTGTGTTTTTCTATTTATCTTTGTTCATTTATGCTCGTACATTTATATCCGTTTATGTATTGTTTAAACTTGTTCTTTATCTTTAACAATACTAACCGGCCCATCATACATCAAATCCATCACCCAAATCAAATTTTAGAACCAAGCTTTGGATAGTCGACTAATCAATTGGACGAATAGACAAAAATACGTTCTTTTTATTATTGGTTAATGTTAGTTCTGTAACACCCCGTGTTTTCACGAGTGAAAGTCAAAGTCAAGGTCAAAGTCAACGACCGATTTCGCGCGACTTGACTCGTAGAAATGTTTTTATTTTATTTAGATTATGTGGAGTAAGTGTCGTTCATTACAATAATCGAATCGTGTTTACCATATTTCAATCGACCTACGACCGTGAAAGATAGGAAGTAACAATGCGATAAAGTTAATCAAGCTATGCTAATCAAATCGACATCGAATCATAACTCGAACTGTGTATTTTACTTGTTGATTATACGTGTGTGTGTGTGCTTTACGTGTTACCTGTGCATGTTTTATTTTATGTTATGTTGTGATAATCAAGCGAACTCAATCGAACTCGAAGTCTAACTCGAATGAAAACGAACCCGAACCCGAATTCCGAGTCGAACCCCATAAGAAGTAGTTGGGACTGAAAGTAATTTGACTAGGAAACCCTATCGAATCGCTCGCAAATCGAAACCGAAGCAACATCGCACCGAACACACCGAAGCACGCAGCATCCGCACGGATGGCCAATCCGCACGGATTGCCAATCCGCACGGATTGCCAATCCGCACGGATGACCTATCCGCGCGGATAGCCTATCCAGGTACGTGCCATGCGCACGGCTCACCCTTTCCCTTTTTGGCATCCTATAAATACACGGGTCACTCTCCAACTTTTCCACTTTTGGCAAGTGACGTCCGAACCGCACGCATTCTTCACTTTTTCTCAGATTTCTCTCAATCCAGGTAAGATCTTGCACTAATTCTTGTACATTCTTGATCACTACACAATTCTACACATTTCCATCTTTCAAATCTTCACTTTTAACCATGAAAACATCCGGATTTGAGGTATTCCCGGGTGACGTCATCATGAAGTTCTTATGAACTTCAAGCTTGATCTCATTCCACCAAGAATAACTCAGATCTAAACGATTTCTACAAGATTTCACAATAACTTCACCTAGATCTAAACTTTTCTAAGGATAAAAGAGTTGAAAGAAATAAACCTAAGTTCTCTCCTTCTTTTTTCTCTTAGAATCGGTACGAATCTGATCGGTTCTAGTCTCCACTCGGTAATAGTGATGCACTAGTTCCAGATCTGGAATCCTACCCATAGACACCTGATTTCGGGGTCAACCGGAATGACCGTTCTGAGTCGCCGACAGGCTGAGTTAGGGTGGTTCCTGACCGGTCTAGTCACGCGGGTGAGAATACAATTCCAAGTGGTTGCCACGTAATCAGAACGTCTCGATAAACGATAACAGAACCCAGAGTAGACGAACGGAACAATCAGACCAATGGCTGTCCGCACGGACAAGCTGCCCGCACGCACAGGCCATACGGACGGGTTGTCACCCGGACGAGCTACCCTTGGGACCCACCTTCCAAACATGGTTTGAGTATCGACGAATGAGCAATCCGGACGGACGACCTCTGAATGGATTACTCTTCGGATCATGTGATACTAAGGCCTTAAAATAAATTCAAACAGTGTTCATCCGCACGGCCAAGTCTCTGCCCGCGCGCACAGACTGTCCGCACGGATCACCTTTGTCCGCACGGACTACCATACGCACGGATTGTCGTCCGCGCGACCGGCTTGAAAGATAGAAACACTTATGTGTTTTCTAAATGCTACAACGAAAACTCCAAAGCACAAGCCATCATACACAAACACATCTCACACTTAGGAAGAAACAATCCACTTGAAAGTTTATCCACACAAACAACTTGTCCGTACGGATGAGTCATCCGCACGCACAACTGATCCGCACGGATCACCATCCGCACGGACAGCTCGCACGCACAGATAGCTTATCCGGATGGATCACCATCCGCACACATCACCATCCGCACGGATAGTTCATGCGCACGGATGACTTCTACTCACGGATAGCTGATCCGCACGATCAGTCATCCTAACCACTCTCACTTTGTACTGTTTTACGCGCCACTTATCATTACGTTATCGAATCTATTCAGGCTAACCGTACTCGCTGTAAAGCGCTCCCTTCAATCCACAATCGATGTGAGTATACTCGAGCCCTTTTTGCTTTAGCACTTTTGGGTGTTACATACGTTACAACTATTCAAACTACAACTGTCACACTACTCAAGCTATTTTAACGCTAAACCATTAATGCATGTTATACGTGGCTTATGAATGCTTGTTTGTTATGTTTACACATGGAATGCTGTCTACCTGCCTTAGCAACGATAGTACTATAGTTTGGACTCAGCACCTGTTCACACGGGGGTTGTTAAGGATCTTTTACTTGCATGGATTACGGTGGTAATCATGTATTGCGAACTGCCTCGGGCAGTCAACCCGCAGTCATTGGTATCGATGGATCTATGTCGATAACTAACGTGCTTCATTTCACTATGTGTACGTGCTGGTTATGCGTAAACGAATTCGAACTCTATATGCTATTATCAAACCTGTATGCTCACCTTTACATTATATGTATTGACTTTATTTTAACGTATGTGACAGGTGCTTAGGATGCATATGTGGTAGGGAATGGAAGCTAGAATAAAGCTTTAGAGCCCAACAAATAGTTGTCTGTAGATAACTTATTAGGGGTCTCTAGAAGCAGATAAACAATTGCTACTTATTTAAATCTGAGTTGTCGGAACAGAGTATTTGTTTTGATGTTGTCTGTAATAACTTGTTTGACTATTTATGATACGGTATGGGACGTGTTGCTTTAATTAAATGGTAATGATAGTTGTTATGGAAACTTCTGGACAATCTGTTTCACTCAGTGCCACGCCCCGATGATTCCGCCATCGGTTGGGGTGTGACAGATTGGTATCAGAGCCATAACTATAGGGAATTAGGCAAGACTCGACCTAGTCTGGGTCGAAGTCTTAGAGACCTAGTCTATAGTTAAGAACCAAAAGACCAACTCACGCGTATGCGTAAACTCGCCACTATCACTCACTCTTTTCTATCACTGCACTCGAATTTTCAAGTTATGAACAGGTAATAAGGCCGAGAATAGGTGTGAAAACCGCAAACTCTCGACTAAAGTTGCCTAAACAGCTTGCGTTTTAGCTACAAACGAGGAGAATCATACCAAATCAGGAGTGAAATCCATATTTTGATGAATAATCTCCTCAATTTTTATCAAAAACAAGGACGGAAGTTGCGAGATAGGGGTGAAACCCTAACCTTGACGACTCGTCCCACTTTTATACAAAAACTCTCACCAAAGTTTCGATGGACTCCAACGGTCTAAAGACACAATATAACCAATGGGAATTGCGCCAACACCCAAGAATCGAGACAAAGGCATAGTCCTGGAGGTAATTGTGCACACAGGATCCTTGCGAATAGTCGAGCCGCTTTGGTTAGTCGAAGTCTATTAGCCACAGACAATCTACCTTCGATTTATCGATCTTTATGAAAATTTTATGCATTTTCTGTTATTTGTTAACGTTTTGAGGTACTACTGGTTTCGACCCAACACTATTGCTTCTGCTAAAACACAATACCCACACAACTCATCGCTAATGAATCAACAATAGGAGCAGTCAGAATGCTTTGTATGCTCGTATGGGCTTTTAGTGATTAAGTTATGTGTGTTTTTCTATTGCGCTTACCTGCTTAGGAATATTGTGATTATGTGCTCTATGTGTTTATGTGATTTTGTGAAATTCTATGATTTTGTGACTATATGCGTTTACATGGTACGTGTTACTGAGCTTTAGTAGTAGTAGACGTGTGAGGTGAGATTCGAATACATGTGTTGAGTTCCATGGCGATGTCTCTTGCAGACCATGTCATATGGATCCCGTCATCCACTCTCTCGCCAGGAAAAGAAGGATAGACGTCTTGCTTCCATCGTCGCGAAAGCCGTAGCAAAGGCGGTGAGCGATGCCTATGAAAATGCCAGCAAATCATCCGAGGAATCGAGGACTGAAGGTCCTAGAGCTGTCGCAAGACCATTCAGTTTCAAACAATTCAAGTCATGTGGGCCGAAAGAATTCACAGGCGAAGGAGGTCCTACTGCTCTATTCCACTGGTTTGACTCTATCGAGGTTACTCTGCGACAAAGTGGTTTCCCTGATGACCTTCGAACTCTGAACGCTACCGGCGTCTTTCAGTCTCGTGCTTTGGACTGGTGGACGACCGAGAGGAACAAGAGAGGGAATGATGCAGCTTACGGTTTGTCGTGGGACGAGCTCAAGGAAGTCATGATAGAGGAATTCTGCCCTCCTCACGAGCGTCAAAAGCTTGAAGATGAATTTTGGCACATACATCAGAAGGATGGAGACAATGCTGGCCTTACTGCTCGCTTCAAACAGCTCAGCATTATCTGTCCTGACCAGGTCAAGACTCCTGAGATGACCATCAAGAAGTACATCCGAGCCCTGCCCGACTGCGTCGCTGATTTCGTGCAAGCGGCTAAGACTGCCACGATCGAAGAAACCTATCTGCTGGCCGCTGAAATCAATGACAAAAGGGTTAAGGCTGGGTTGTGGGATAAGACCTCCAAGCATCTGCATCAAGCCACTACTGCTGCACCAGCTACTGAAACCACCTCGTCAAGCAACAAGAGGAAGAACAAGAGAAAGAACAGCTCCACCAATAAGAACTGTGCGATTACTACTGCACCGATCCAAGCTGTACCTGCTCAACAGCGTCAAGTAGCGGCGCCTGTGGCCAATGCACCGCCTGCAAAGCGTGCATATACTGGGCCACACCCACTCTGCCCTACTTGCACCTATCATCACCCGACAGCTATTCAGTGCCGATTCTGTGCTCATTGCAACGTCTACGGCCACTTTACTGCCAACTGCCGTATTCGTCAAGCTCCTGCCAATCAAGCTCTACTCGCTGCCCCACAGGGTCAACAAGCTCCTCCGGCACCCGCAGTCAAAGCCAGAGCATGCTTCACGTGTGGCGACCCGAACCATTTCGCCAACATGTGCCCGAACAGGGTAGTGAAACAAGAACCGCAACAGCAGCAACCACAGCAACAACAACAACAGCAACAACAGGCCGCACGCGCCAGAACTTTCAATCTCAATGTGCGTCAAGCCCAGGCCGACAACAACGTGGTCAATGGTACGTTCCTTGTGAATGGTATTTATGCTTCATGTTTGTTTGATACTGGAGCCGATAATTGCTTTGTGTCACTCGAATTTGAGAAACTCCTTAGTCGTAAACGTTCCCGACTCTCCTCTGCATTCGATGTTGAAGTCGCTACCGGAAGAACCGTCGCTGTAAACTCTGTTATTCGTGATTGCACTCTCGAGCTCAACAATCACATCTTCTCAATCGATCTCATTCCGATGCAACTAGAAAGCTTTGATGTCATAGTAGGCATGGACTTTCTTCGCGAAAACCATGCCGAAGTTGTGTGCTTCGATAAAATGATTCGTTTTTCGCTCGCAAACGGTGATTCGTTGTGTGTTTATGGTGATACTACTTCGAAGGGTCTCAAGCTGATGTCATGCCTACAAGCTAGCAAGTATCTCCGCAAGGAATACAGGGCTTTCTTGGCTAACGTTGTAGCAGCGGAGAAGGAAAAGAAAGAGAAGAAGGAAGTGAAAGACGTTCCTGTGGTTCGAGAATTTCCTAGTGTTTTTCCAGAGGATCTTCCCGGACTACCTCCAAAGCGCGATATTGATTTTCGCATTGATCTTATTCCTGGAGCCAATCCTATCGCCAGAGCTCCTTATCGACTCTCGCCGTCCGAAATGCGCGAACTCTCAACCCAACTCCAGGAATTGCTCGAAAAAGGCTTTATTCGCCCGAGCACCTCTCCTTGGGGCGCACCAGTCCTTTTCGTCAAAAAGAAGGACGGGTCGTTCCGGATGTGCATCGACTACCGAGAATTGAATAAGTTGACTATCAAGAACCGCTATCCTCTGCCTCGAATCGACGATTTGTTTGACCAGCTACAAGGCGCTACGTGTTTCTCGAAGATCGATCTGCGTTCAGGATATCATCAGCTGCGTATACAGGAGGAGGATATACCCAAAACCGCGTTTCGTACTCGTTACGGCCATTACGAATTCGTTGTCATGCCTTTTGGCCTAACAAACGCACCAGCAGTTTTCATGGATCTGATGAATCGAGTGTGTAAACCATATCTCGACCGTTTCGTCATCGTGTTCATCGACGATGTCTTGATCTATTCCAAAACGAGAGCCGAACACGCGCAACGTCTACGTTTGGTTCTCGAGTTACTCCAGGGGAACCAACTCTACGCCAAATTCTCCAAGTGTGAGTTTTGGTTGGGGGAGGTTCAATTTCTGGGTCACATCGTAAATAGTCAGGGTATTCATGTCGATCCTGCGAAGATTGAAGCTGTTAAGAGCTGGGTCACGCCTAAGAATCCGTCTGAAGTCCGCTCCCTTCTCGGGCTAGCGGGCTATTATCGACGATTTATCGAAGGATTCTCGAAGATTGTTGTACCCCTTACCTCTCTCACTCATAAGGACCAGCCTTTTGTCTGGGGAACCAAACAAGAGTCTGCCTTTCGAACCCTCAAACACATGCTTTGCAATGCTCCTGTTCTCACACTACCCGACGGAAACGATAATTTCATTGTCTACTGTGATGCTTCTAACCTTGGTCTCGGTTGTGTCCTAATGCAACGAGACAAGGTCATAGCTTACGCATCTCGTCAGGTCAAAGTCCACGAGAAGAACTATACAACCCACGATCTCGAGCTAGGCGCAGTTGTTTTTGCATTAAAGATTTGGCGACACTACCTGTATGGTACAAGGTGTACGATCTTCACCGATCATAAGAGCCTACAACACATCTTTAATCAGAAGGAACTAAATATGCGTCAACGCCGATGGGTAGAACTTCTCAACGATTACGATTGTGAGATTCGTTATCACCCAGGCAAGGCAAATGTTGTTGCCGACGCACTTAGCAGACGGAGTTATCTGCTTAGCACCCGTAATGTTCAAGCCCAGCACAACCTCGAAGCTCTCATTCGCGACGCCCAGCATGCATGTTTCAACGAACGCACCTTGAAGAAAGAAAGAATCTACCACGATGGAGCCCAACTTGTGAGCAAATCAAATGGGATATTCCACTTCTTAGACCGAATTTGGATTCACAAACGAACCAACCTGCGACAGATTACCATGGATGAAGCCCACAAATCCCGCTACTCTATTCATCCCAGTGCTGACAAAATGTACCACGATCTTCGCTACAGGTACTGGTGGCCGGGTATGAAACGGGATATCGCTCTCTACGTCGGAAAATGCCTAACCTGTGCTAGAATCAAGGCTGAACATCAAAGACCCTCTGGCTTGCTCGAACAACCACCAATTCCCATGTGGAAGTGGGAGAGCATAGCTATGGATTTCGTAACCAAGCTCCCGACTACGTCGTCAGGTCACGACAGCATTTGGGTTGTTATTGACCGTTTGACTAAATCAGCTCACTTTCTGCCAATACGAGAAGACTACAAGGTAGAACGATTAGCCCGAATCTACACCGACGAGATCATTTGTCGACATGGGACGCCTCGTGACATCATCTCTGATCATGATGCTCGGTTCACTTCACGATTGTAGGAAACGTTTCAAACGGCACTCGGTACAACGCTTAATCTAAGTACTGCGTTCCACCCACAAACCGACGGTCAGACTGAAAGAACGATTCGTACACTTGAAGATATGCTCCGTTCGTGTGTTCTAGACTTCGGTGGTAATTGGGATAGACACCTTCCGTTAGTCGAATTCTCGTATAACAACAGCTACCAGGCTAGCATCCAGATGGCACCTTTCGAGGCCTTATACGGAATAAGATGTCGATCGCCTATTGTGTGGCACGAGATCGGTCACTCGCAACTAACCGGTCCGGAGCTGCTACAAGAAACGACAGACAAAATTTTCCAAATTCGAGACAACCTAGCGAAAGCTCGGGATCGACAGAAAGTTTACGCCGATAAAAAGCGCAAACCCCGTGAATATGGCGTTGGTGACTACGTACTTGATCGGAGTGTCGCGCTCCAATCAAAGATAATATTTATAAGCCCAAATTACCCTTAACAAATAGCTAGTGGTAGCAAGGAGTCGATCCACGAAAAGTATGTGGTTTGCGAATGGATTTACTAGAACTAAAATGGTTGTCACAATTTATGAAGCTTGCTATGATATTCTTGTATTTGTGTTTTTAATGGAAAATATGAATTAATCTACAGGAATTGGTTTAAATGGATAACAACTACCAATTGACAATTGTAATAAAGAGTTGGTGACTAGACAATAATAAGTAAAAGGAATCACACCCGGTTTCGGTAATTGCTAACTTATGGTTTCTACAAGTTTTAAACTTCAATTCAAAATGCATACAATTAACGGATTTAGTGTACTATGACTTAGGTGCCAATAACTATCAACGTTTCAATGAACGGACAAGAATGCACTTTGTTATCAAAACATGTAAATCCAAACCAAGACAACGCATATTACACATAACCATTTCATAAAGTCATAACTTTAATCATCGCTCGACAATTTATGAATACGAAACAAATGTAAGCTTATTGTCAAAGGTTTCTAAAATCACACACAAATTGTCACAAATTAAAGCAAGAACAATTCAAAACCATAAATTAACAACTACTTATACCGGGGTGAAACCGAGGTGATTAGCCACTCATGGATGAAGGAACTTGATCACCATATGAACAAAACACCATGAACATCATCTTCAAGCTTGGAGGATAGAAAATGATGAATACTCTTGATGCAAGATAATTACAAGGAAATTGCAAGTACGTAATGGTGAATTTCTGGACACGGACTTGTACACGGATGTCGCTCCTCTCATCTTGGATGATCTTCTTTATATAGCCCTGGAAGACTTTGGAGCATTTATTGCTTCTTCACGAACATGGAGCATTTAATGCTTGATGATGGACTTTGGATTGATATGAGACTTGAATGCTCAATGAATTTGGAGAAGGTTGGTTGCTCACAAAAGTCTTCAACTTAATTGCTCCTGACCTCCCAATTGCTCAAAACCCGGATGTTTGACTAAAAAGATAAGTTCCAATCATTTAAAGCATCCAAGAAAAAAAATAAGTTCCGGAATGGTTTTCTGGTGCCCGTCGCCGACGGGCTCTCCTGATGTGCTTTTTTCGTTTTTTCCATTTTGTGCTTCCAGTTGATCCGTAATGCGTTCTGGTGCACCGTTATTCGACCCGATGACCCGTAAAGCTCCCAAAAAGCTCCTTAATTCTATCAAACCTACAAAACATATATTTGATTAAAAGTAGGCTATCCGAAATTAAAACGTACATAAAATCATCAAGTTATACGGTAACGATCACTTGTTTTCAACCGTGCATCACATCCCCACACTTGTCTTTTGCTTGCCCTCAAGCAAATCTGTTTTTCACTTTTCACGTGGGTCGAACAATGAATACACTTACCATCCCCGAGGCAAACGTTAAGGTCTAATGTCATACAAAAGTTCAAACCTTTTACAATTTACCACATATTTAACAATAACATGAACATGCACATATTCAATGGTTATCCAAGATTAACCCGCCCGTAAAACTAACAAATCATACATATCCCTCACAATGTTCTCTCCACTCGGCTTAACATTTGGCTAATATGTATAATGTATTAGCACTTCATCAATTAATCGCTCAAAACCGATTAGAACACGTACCCGCATAGGCTTGCAACTCAATCATTCTCCACCGCCGAACACGAATACTAAGCACATGTCATAAGGTCTTTGTAAGGGTTGTAACGGGGCTAGGGTTAAGGTAGGGAATAGGATATTTTAAGTGGCTAAGGTGATGAAAAATTCGATTTTTATTACAATATAACTATTCCAACTTAAGTAAACTACAAACATCAACTATAAGGCAATGATTTTTTCGCCTTTTATTCAACAACTAGAAACACATATTTTTGTTCTTTTCTCAATATTTTTCTCATCTTTTTCATAACATTTTCTGATTTTTTTTTAACACAAATAAATACAACTATACAAACTTTGCTAAATAATCGAATTTTCATCACACGGGTTTAAACGAAAAGGCTTATGGTTGTTGGCTAAGTGGGTTGTCAAACGAAAGTTTAGGCTCAATATTGGCTACTAGGGGATAATTTTTTTTTTTTTTTTTTTTTTTGGGTAAGGATATAAAAATGGTGTAAAAAGAAAAGGTTCACCTAATGCCTTAATCATTCTCGTGCTTGTATTCGGTCTATGGTCTTGAACGTATCTAAAGTTGCAAGTTCTACAATACGCGACTAATGGTCCACTCAAACAATGAAACATGTAATTTTTATGATATAGAAGTGGCTCAAAATCTCACGTATAAGGGTATGATATGTGATATGCATCAAAAGCTAGTTCCTTAGGCGAATTATTCCCAAATAACCACCCGTTAAATACCCTTCATGCTACTAGTTTGAACTTGACCATGACAAAAGACCAAATGGTTTGTGCTATCCCTTGTTGACTTAGCTACTTGCTTTTAAGATTGCTTTTGAAACAAGAAACTTTTGAAAATTTTTTGAAATTTTCCCCCATCCCCACTCTTGAGGTAAACATTGTCCTCAATGTATAGTATTTAAATGAACGGGTCAAAATCTAAAACTTTTACTACTCCCCCATCCCCACACTTGAGGTAAACATTGTCCTCAATGTATAAGAACTAGAGTTTTTTTAAAAACGCACAAGGGATGTGACACGGCTAACCCTCCCAAAGTTCACCCAGCTTTCAAACATTTAACAAACAATCCACTTATTATTAATGGAAACGCATGCACCTGATTTTGTTGCTTGATTGTTCATATCTCCTTCTTCTCTTCATAAAAATGGTTGTCTCACGAACATCATGTACCTACAAATTCTAACCCTTGTGTAGAAGCATGCTTCTCACAACCATTAAAACTTATTAGTTACCTAGTTCTACCATTTTTATGAACACATTACCAAGCCATGCATTATTTTACCTTTATTTATGTGGAACAACAAACGAAATGAAAATAAAGCACACAAAATAAAATAACCAACAAAAACAAAAACAAACATACCATACCTTTACCGCTGATATCGTTCGTTAGGATCAACTGGCGGGTTCGGTTGGTACGAATAACCAGTGAGAGATTCCAACATCTCCCGAAAGTTCTCGAGCGGGCTTTGCTCTCCTTGTGGTGGTGGTTGGTAGGGAATGGGGACGAAGCTTGAACCTACCGCTTCGGGCCAATGAGGAATCGGGTCGGATGGACCCAATGGATGGGGAAGGTCGGGGTAATTGGTCCACCCTGAGTGTTCGGCATATGGAAGGCCGGCTAGGAGGTCTCTTTGGTGGCGCTCTTGATCGTGGAGCACCTTGGCGTTATTAAGAGCCATTTCATTAGAGATAGCTAAAGCTCTCCATCGACGTTGCTCCATTTCTCTTGCTTCATTTAGCCGCCTTTCCTCCGCTTCTTCCCATGCCCGCCTTCGGGCCATATCTTCTTCTTGCAACTGCATCAAACGCTCCATTTGCGATCGTTGAAGCGCTTGTTGTATTTGTTGCTCTTCCATGAATTTATCCATTCGCTCACGATAGGCCGCTTGGGAATCCCATTGTTGATGCAAGTAAGTTCCTTCCGATCCTTCCCAAGTTTCTCTCCTTCGGTTGTATTCTCGGCCTTCACCTATGCAAGCCGAAATATTGTCATAGTTTGCTTGTTCCCCCCGGGTGAAGTTCCCATACGTTGGTACCCGTCGTTGCTTCACAAAATTAGCCACCTCTGCATTGATTTCTCTATGTGGCCTCATGTACCTTCGTCGTGGTTGACGGGGACCAGAAGGCCCAGCTTCTTCTTCTTCTTCCATCATCATCTCTTCATCTCCCCCAGCCCCTTGAGGATTTGGATCAGGGAAGTCGTACCTATGACCCAATTTGTCGGTCACTACGTAATCGTCTCCATGCAGCTCTACATTTATTCCCCAATTCTTTCTTATTGATGCTTGGTCAAATTCCTCAAGGGGCTTGGTCACCCAAAGCGAATTCGGAGGTAAACAGTTTTGTTGAACAATCATGGCACTAATGAGGCGTGCGTATGGAATAAAACGCCTCTGGGACGACTCCCGAGTATTCCACGTATTCATCATCACTATGTGTCTCCATGACAATGCAGGGGTTCCATATATCAAAGAATGCACCACCCTAAAGTCACCTGCTTTAACACTTCCACGATCACCAAACCTCACCAAAATGTTCTCAACATAAATCCCTTGGAGAATCTTTCCCTCAATCGACATGTGTTTCCTTTTAGCTTCTCCTCCGTCATGGTAAGGTAAAAGAACCGCTGTCATCTGATCCGAGTCGGTTTCATTCACATGACTATCCACAAATTTTTCCATGTTCGGATAATTATATGCTTGCACCCCCAATGAGTCAAAACGGGCGATGCAGTTTATTGATTCGAAGGACATTGTCATTGTCCCTCGAGTTGTTTTCCCGACCAATTTCCATTCAGAAGGGTGCTTATCTTTATCCACAAACCGCAATGTCGACAACCATTCACAAACTTCTGATAAGTAAATTCGCGAAGTGTTATCTTCGCACCAGTCTAGCACTCTTTCCCAACCCAACCTTTCAAACATTTGGGTGATTCCGATTTGCTTGAATTCTTCCACATTAACCACCCTTTCACACAACACCCTTTCCAAAATTGAAGTACTAACTTTGGTGACCATCTTCCATCTCCAAAGTTTCGCCTCTAGCTTCCTATCATTGTACCTGGATAGAGGTTTGTTCTTTTCATTATCCCATACCGTTGCATTTTGACTATCTCGATACTTTGTCCATTCCCAATCTTGTCGGTATTAATCTCGCATCACCTTCGTCAATGGAGCTTAGTTGTTCCCACTTCCTTGGTAATAATCCTGAAGAAGAACCTACCCCAGCTGATGAACCTTGTGCTGTGGTCTTTTGCTTCTTTCCACCACCGGCCATAACTATAATCACAAACAAGCAACAAATCATCAAGATGAACCCAAGCCTTACTAAATCCTCAAACTTTGAACATGATGTATGATGTTGAAGTTTTAACTAACAAGCATATGCAAAATCGCCATTTTAAACTTCCAAAGTTGCTCATATTGTCATAAACTTACTAATTTCTTGTTAATCTTACAATTTCATATAATTTCAACAAAATTCCAACATCATCTTCATGTTCAATTATGTTCATACCAAGTGTAATCACTTCACTATGGCGATAACATGCACAAATTTCATCCAAATCAACCAATCTTACTAAAAATCATGCTAGAACATCATACATTGTTTAAACAACCTACTCTTAAACAAACAAGTCTAAAATTTTGGAAGAAAAACAATATACATATGATAATCAAGCATAATTTCTGAAGGAAATCCATACCTTTGATGTTGAAAGCACAAGGAACTAAGAAAAGATGAAAAGCAAGAACTTTGATGAACACCCTTTCCAAAAACCCTAAGTTACACGTCCAGAGATCTTGCAAACTAGCAAGAATTGATGCAAACCGTGTTGGGGGTTTTGTTCCTCTCGAAAAAACACACAAAATGGACCCAAGAATCGGATGATTTGGTGAAGATTTGATGAGGTTATGAAAGTTTGAAGATTTTAGGGTTCTTGAGCTTTTTGGAGAAGATGATAATGGTAGGTGAGTGTAGGCAGGGATTTTGAATGAGTTGAATGATATGTGAGCAACTTGGTCGACTTATGTGGTCAAAATTGTGTTTGAGACATGTTTTATGAAGTTAAAATGGTCTTTAGTTCGAATCCCAGCGTGAAAAACAAGTCTGATCCGGAGTCCAAACGAATGCCCGTCGCCGACGGGGACCCTACCCGTCGCCGACGGGTTGTCAAAATTGAGAAATGGGGCGATGGCTTATCTTCCTGTATACGGGTTTTGGTGGCCGACGGGCTTTAATTTTTCAAATTTTTTTTTTTTTTTGAAAAATATGTTTAAAAATATGGATTTTTAATAAAGGAACTTTGTATTATAAAAATTCCTAAAAATTATAAAAAATCTTTTTTGTGATTTTTATTATGAGCTAAAAATTTAAAATTAAAAATACGAAAAATCGTAACGATTCTACCACCCCCTAAATTAAACGTGTATTGTCCTCAATGCACAAATAAATTCTAAAAACATACCTTACATCTTCAAAACTCACTCGGTGTATTTGGACTTCACACATTCAAACAAGATTAGTAGAAAACGAGAACGATTATATCTAAGACACACAAACAATTAAAACTATACACAATCCTAACTAAAATGTCACAAGTCCTTTTTTAATTAACCTCGTAAACCGGAATGCTTACCACGAAGCTTACCGATTCTCGGTTTTTGTCCATGTTTTCGTTACCATCAAGAAATGGTTTTAATCGATGACCATTTACCGTTTGTCGTGACCCATCCTTCGGGTCCTCAATAGTAACATCACCCAATTGTCCGACCCGGGTAATCACATAAGGTCCCATCCACTTGCTCCGGAGCTTTCCGGGAAAGAATTTCAACCTTGAATTGTAAAGCCAAACCTTTTGCCCTACTTCAAATTCCTTCTTTCTCAACTTCTCGTCATGTGCCCTCTTCATGTCATCCTTGTATTTCGAGGCACATTCATACGCTTCTTCTCTAAGCTCCTCCAACTCGCAAAGCTTCAACTTTCGCTCTTTACCTGCATCATCATATTTTATATTAACTTCCTTGATAGCCCACCAAGCACGATGTACAAGTTCGACCGGTAGATGGCAATTTCGCCCATAAACTAAGCGATAAGGTGTAGTTCCAATAGGTGTTTTATGAGCCGTTCTATAAGCCTATAAAGCATCATTCAACTTTGTTGACCGATCCTTTCGATCGGGTCGAATGGTCTTTTGCAAAATTTCTTTTATTTGTCTATTGGAAACTTCCACTTGACCACTTGTTTGTGGGTGGTAAGGGGTCGCGATTCGATGGTCAACACCATACCGTTTCAAGAGTTTGCCAAAGTTAAAATTCTTAAAGTGAGATCCCCCATCACTAATGATTACCCGAGGAATCCCAAATCTAGAAATTATATTCGTTTGTACAAAATTGCAAACCACGGTATGGTCATTTGTCTTGGTGGCAATCGCTTCAACCCATTTGGATACATAATCAACCGCCACCAAGATGTATAAATTGCCATGCGAATTAGGGAATGGACCCATGAAATCATCCCCCACACATCAAAAATGTCTACAATGAGGATCGGTTGCATGGGCATTTCATCCCTTCTTGATATACCCCCTAACTTTTGACATTCTACACAGTTTTTAGCGAAATTAAAAGCATCTTTAAAAATAGTCGGCTAATAAAGACCGCTATTGAGCACTTTGTGCCCAGTTTTGTGACCACTGAAATGGCCCCCACAAGCAAATGAATGCAAGTGCATCAAGACACTAGGAATCTCCTCGTCGGGTATGCATCTTCGAACGACTTGATCCGGACAAAACTTAAATAAGTCCGGTTCTTCCAACTTGTAGTACTTGATTTTAGAAAGGAAGTGCAACCTCTTTCTTCTATCCCAATGAGCTGGCAACTCACCTGTAACCAAATAATTAACGATATTAGCATACCATGGTAATATGTCAACTTTTAAAATTTGCTCATCGGGAAAGTTCTCATTGATCTCTTCACGAGAAGAGTCCTCCTCCACAACCAATCGAGACAAGTGGTCCGCAACCACATTCTCACTTCCTTTCTTGTCTCGGATTTCCAAGTCAAACTCTTGTAGCAAGAGAACCCATCGGATTAATCTCGGCTTTGCATCCTTCTTGTTCATAAGGTACCTAACTGCAGAATGATCAGAATATACAATCACCTTAGTACCCCATATATAAGAACGAAATTTATCCAATGCATATACCACCGCAAGTAGCTCTTTCTCGGTAGTTGTATAATTTAATTGTGCATCCGAAAGAGTCTTACTTGCGTAGTAAATGGCAACCGGTTTCTTGTCTACCCTTTGACCCAATACGGCCCCTACCGCATAATCACTCACATCACACATAATTTCGAATGGTAAAGACCAATTCGGTGATTGCAAGATTGGGGCCTCAACCAACTTTTTCTTCAAGATGTTAAAAGCTTTTTGGCAATTTTCATCAAAATCAAATGTTTTATCTTTTAACAACAAATTGCATAGGGGTTTTGTTATATCACTAAAGCTTTTTATGAACCTCCTATAAAACCCCGCGTGTCCCAAAAATGACCGAACACCCTTAACGGTTGTAGGATAAGGCAAAGTGGATATGACTTGCACTTTTGCTCTATCCACCTCAATCCCACGACTTGAGATAACATGCCCCAACACAATCCCTTCTTGAACCATAAAATGGCTCTTTTCCCAACTCAAAACCAAATTTTTCTCAACACATCTTTTTAGAACTTTTTCGAGTTGGTCAAGGCATGTATCAAATGATGTCCCAAATATTGAGAAATCATCCATGAAGATTTCCAAAGAATCCCCCACCATATCTGAAAAGATACTCGTCATACACCTTTGGAAGGTGGCGGGGGCATTACAAAGTCCAAAGGGCATTCGCCTAAATGCAAAGGTACCATATGGACAAGTAAATGTAGTCTTTGCTTGGTCTTTCGGATGTATAGCAATTTGATTGTAACCTGAATAACCATCCAGAAAACAATAAAATTTTTGTCCGGCCAATTTCTCAACAATTTGGTCAATAAATGGTAAAGGGAAATGATCTTTGTAAGTTGCAGCATTTAACTTCCTATAATCAATACAAATACGCCACCCGGTTACCGGCCGAGTGGCTACCTCTTCACCTGCGTCGTTTGTGACGACTTGAATACCCGCCTTCTTAGGAACTGTTTGTGTTGGGCTCACCCATTCGCTATCCGAGATCGGGTAAATGATACCCGCATCAAGCCATTTTAGTACTTCCTTCTTGACCACTTCTCGCATGTTTGGATTTAGTCTCCTTTGTGTGTCGCGAGAAGGACTCATACCATCTTCCGTGATGATCTTGTGCATCACTACCGAAGGACTAATTCCCTTCAAATCAGCAATGGTCCATCCAATTGCCGCCCGATTGGCAAGCAAAACACCCATCAATTTCTCTTCTTGCTCCTCGGTTAAGTTTGATGCAATGATAACCGGGAGTGTGCTACCTTCACCCACATAGGCATACTTGAGATGCTTGGGTAGCACCTTCAACTCTAGCTCCGGAGGTTCTTCCAATGATGGTTTCAACTTTGTATCGATGCTTTCCGGAAGACTTTCCACGTGATGTGTCCAAGTGGGTCTTCCTTCTTTCACCGCCATGACCTCTAACTCTTTCATTTCTTTATCCATGCTCCTATCCGTTTCCACTTGTGACCTATCAAACATATAACAATCCTCCATCGTGTTTTCCCCGTTCACGATTGTGTTGCACAGAGGTACACACGTGTCAACAATGTCCGCCATATAGCATTCATCATCGACTGAAGGGTTCATAAGTCCGGAAAAAACATGCAACCTCAACCTCCGGTTTCCAAATGTCATGTCAACCGTTCCCTTTTTACAATCAATTTGAGAATTTGTGGTTGCTAAGAACGGTCGACCCAAAATCACCGTAGGTTGCTTGGTTGGGTCCTTGGCCACATAATCAAGTACTAAAAAGTCCACCGGATAGTAAAAATCTTCAATTTTTACTATCACATCCGAAACAATTCCACGGGGTAGTTTGGGTGTCAAGTCGGCTAACACCACTGTGGTGTTTGATGACTTAAGTGGGCCAAACTCGTATTGGTCATACAAACTACCCGGTAAAATGCTTACACTAGCACCAAGATCTAGAAGTGCCCGATTGATTTTAAAATCGCCTACTTGAATTGAAATAATAGGCACACCTGGATCTTGGAGCTTAGGTGGAAGTGCACCCAAAAGAATCGAACTCACATTATTAGTTAAATCTAATTTCTTTGGAAATTTATGAGTTCGCTTTTGAGTACATAAATCTTTCAAGTACTTAGCATAGGATGGTACTTGTTTAATTGCATCCAAAAGAGGTAAATTTATTTTTACTTGTTTGAAAATTTCCAACAACTCTTCTTGTTGTGGACCTCTTTTGTTTACAACCTTTTTCAAGGGTCCTTTCAAAGCTTCGGGATAAGGAGTGGTATTAACCTCCACATCCTTTTCCTTAGCCTTAAGGACGGGTATGGTTACAACGGGAGTGTTGTTATTCTTTTTCAAGTCATTTTTATTTTAACCCGTTTGACCATCCTCATTTTCATCCTCACTAACATCTTCCACCACCCCTTCAACAAGTTGGGGTGGTGGTGTTTTGACACCATTATCCATTACTCGACCACTACGTAAAGTAAGTTTATTAATTGGTACCTCATGTGTGTTCCTTGAGCTCGACCCTTGATGCTTGGGGTTTACCGTGGTGTCACTTGGAAGCTTTCCTCCGCTTCCCCTCACTTGAGCCATTTCTTCCGCGAGTTGGGTTACTTGTTTTGCTAACAACTCATGTGCCTTGTCCCGAATCTCATTCCCCTTCTTGGACTCTTGCATCATCGAAAGCATAGCATCCAACTTCGTATTCACATCATTGCCACCCCCTTGGTTGTTTGCCACGCTTCCATTACCGCCTTGGTTGTTGTAATTTCTTTAATACCCACCTTGGTAATTGTTATATCTACCTTGGTAAGCATTATCTCTACCTTGGTATCCTTGGTTGTAAGGACGTTGATAACCCCCTTGGTTACCACCTTGGCGATTTGGATATGATGACCCGCTTTGATTACCCGGTTGAAAATTCGGGTTCATTTGATTTGCGGCGTTCCCATATCGGAAGTTGGGATGGTTTCTCAATCCGGGATGGTAAGTGTTCGAATTCATGTCATTGTTTTTTCGATCTCCGAACACTTGATTGACTTCCTCGGTGTACTCACTTGGTCCCGTTGGGCATTGATCGGCCTTATGGCCAATTTCTCCACAATCTTCACACACCACAAATTGGACCGCAATTACCTCCTTCTTTTTCATACGAGCTAATTCCCGTTCTAAGGTAGAAATCCTATCTTTAGAATCGAGATCGGGAAGCGAACGGGAAACGGGATGTTTCTTTGCTCTATCGGCCGATTCCTTTTCCTTTGACCGTTTGCTCATACGCTCAAGAAATTCCCAATCGTCATCTTCATGATTGCTCAAAAGAGTCCCGTTGCTTGTTGACTCGAGGCGATTCCATGTAGCATCATCCAACTCACGTACAAAGCACTTCACTAATTCCCACTTTTCTATTTGGTGACGTGGGCATTTCCGAATCAACTCCTTGAATCGAGTGAATGCTTCATGTAACGGTTCACTCGATAGTTGCTGAAATGACCTTATTTCATCCCGTGCATCATCGGTCTTTGCCATTGAATAGTATTCATCTAGAAAGACTTGTTGCATTTGTTCCCATGTTCGGATGCTATTCGCGGGAAGTGTGAGAAACCATTGCTTTGCCTTGTCTTTCAAAGAAAATTGAAACAATCGCAGTTTGACCTCCTCTAATGCGAAGTTGTGCCCACCAATAGTGTTACAAATGGAGGAAAACTCCGCCAAATGCGTGTATGGCTCATCATTAGACCTCCCATTGAAGTGGGGAAGTATATTGATGTAATGGGGCTTGCAATCGAACATCCTTCTTTCACACACTATAGGAGAGTCATTGTCGGTAACTATCGGTCGAAAACGGTCATTTACTCCCCGTGGAGGTTGTTGATGACGTTGTGGACCGTTAACTTCTTGGTCGACCGGTCTTCGATTATCTCTTCTATCACCTCTTCGATCATTTCTTCGGTTTCCACCTTGGTCACCCATTTGATAACCTCCCCCCACGAAACGAGGAATCCGATTAGGATTACCATTGTAGTTATTGTTGTTTCGTGGTTGGCGGTTATTCCCGTAACCGTCATTCCTCCCCACATAATTGGCATTTGGATAGCCAAACTCCTCATCTTCAAATCTTGGATTATTGTAAATATTACCATGATTCACGTACCCCCAATCCCCGTCATCATTGACCCGATCATCATAGTAACTCCCGTCATCCGAATTTTCCGTATGCATACTCACATGCTCCGGCGAGTGATAACCGGGAACACTATATGGAGCGTCATCGGGAATGGCGTTTCTCAACTCTTCTAAGTTGAAAAGTGGGTCTTCATTCGCGGGATTGCCACGATCTCGATTATTAAAGTTGAGGGGTAAGGAAGCTTGTTGATGAGGGTTTTGTTGTTGGGGTGTTCTTTGGTTGTTGTTGGGATTTTGGTTTTGGAAAGGTGGTGTGGGTGGTTCGGTATTGTTGTTACCACCCGGTCGTTCTTGAGGCATATGTTGAATATTTGGAGTGGGATTGAAATTGCTTTGGTATTGAAATTGGTGTGGATTTTGGTTTGCCATTGAATCGGTTTCAATGGATGGTGTACGTTGTGGTGTTTGAGAGGCTTGGCTAGAAGCAAGTGTTGCTTCCAACCGGCTTGCTAGATTTCTTCTTGCTACTCTTTCGATCTCCGGTTCGAAGACTAATGGTGAGGTCCTCTCGGAATTTCGCGTATGCATATACTACTTGTAACCTGCACAAGTAACACACCCGCGTAACAAGGAAAAAGAAGAAATACAAAAAGAAAATAAACAACTTAAAAAGATATTTACTAAATGCTAACAATTATCCAAACACAAAGCGCACGAACTCCCCGGCAGCGGCGCCAAAATTTGATCGGAGTGTCGCGCTCCAATCAAAGATAATATTTATAAGCCCAAATTACCCTTAACAAATAGCTAGTGGTAGCAAGGGGTCGATCCACGAAGAGTATGTGGTTTGCGTATGGATTTACTAGAACTAAAATGGTTGTCACAATTTATGAAGCTTGCTATGATATTCTTGTATTTGTGTTTTTAATGGAAAATATGAATTAATCTACAGGAATTGGTTTAAATGGATAACAACTACCAATTGACAATTGTAATAAAGAGTTGGTGACTAGACAATAATAAGTAAAAGGAATCACACCCGGTTTCGGTAATTGCTAACTTATGGTTTCTACAAGTTTTAAACTTCAATTCAAAATGCATACAATTAACGGATTTAGTGTACTATGACTTAGGTGCCAATAACTATCAACGTTTCAATGAACGGACAAGAATGCACTTTGTTATCAAAACATGTAAATCCAAACCAAGACAACGCATATTACACATAACCATTTCATAAAGTCATAACTTTAATCATCGCTCGACAATTTATGAATACGCAACAAATGTAAGCTTATTGTCAAAGGTTTCTAAAATCATACACAAATTGTCACAAATTAAAGCAAGAACAATTCAAAACCATAAATTAACAACTACTTATACCGGGGTGAAACCGAGGTGATTAGCCACTCATGGATGAAGGAACTTGATCACCATATGAACAAAACACCATGAACATCATCTTCAAGCTTGGAGGATAGAAAATGATGAATACTCTTGATGCAAGATAATTACAAGGAAATTGCAAGTACGTAATGGTGAATTTCTGGACACGGACTTGTACACGGATGTCGCTCCTCTCATCTTGGATGATCTTCTTTATATAGCCCTGGAAGACTTTGGAGCATTTATTGCTTCTTCACGAACATGGAGCATTTAATGCTTGATGATGGACTTTGGATTGATATGAGACTTGAATGCTCAATGAATTTGGAGAAGGTTGGTTGCTCACAAAAGTCTTCAACTTAATTGCTCCTGACCTCCCAATTGCTCAAAACCCGGATGTTTGACCAAAAAGATAAGTTCCAATCATTTAAAGCATCCAAGAAAAAAATAAGTTCCGGAATGGTTTTTTGGTGCCCGTCGCCGATGGCTAGCATGCCCGTCGCCGACGGGCTCTCCTGATGTGCTTTTTTCGTTTTTTCCATTTTGTGCTTCCAGTTGATCCGTAATGCGTTCTGGTGCACCGTTATTCGACCCGATGACCCGTAAAGCTCCCAAAAAGCTCCTTAATTCTATCAAACCTACAAAACATATATTTGATTAAAAGTAGGCTATCCGAAATTAAAACGTACATAAAATCATCAAGTTATACGGTAACGATCACTTGTTTTCAACCGTGCATCAGTACTCCTAAAGGTATCACCTTGGAAGGGTGTAGTCCGATTCGGCAAGAAGGGGAAACTCGCGCCTCGATATGCTGGACCTTTTAAGATTCTGGAAAGGATCGGAAAAGTCGCCTACGGACTCGAATTACCGGAGGAACTTAGCAATGTCCATCCGACTTTCCACGTGTCAAACCTCCGAAAGTGCATCGCCGACCACGATCTACATGTTCCTCTAGATGATCTACAAGTGAATGAAACATTACACTTCGTGGAAAAGCCTGTCGAAATCATGGATCGCCAGACCAAGGAACTCAGGCGCTCACGCATTCCCATTGTGAAAGTCCGATGGGAAGGTAAACGAGGCGCGGAGTTCACTTGGGAACTCGAAAGCGACATGAAGGCAAAGTATCCACAGTTGTTTAACGAATGGGTGATGTCCGGTTAAGAAAGGCAAGGTGGCATACTTGTAAATAAGGAGAGTCTCCTTGTATCCTTGGCCTATAAATAGAACCCTTAGGGTTAGCTTTAGAGACTTTTGCCATTTTAGAGAGTTTGAAGCTTGGTGCTTAGAAAGAGAAAGATCTCTCTACGTGATTCTCGGCTTTGTATGCGTCATCATAATCAATAGAATCACGGTTATTGTATACGTTTAATTTAGCGATTTTCAGAGAAAAACGTGACAGAGATGAAAGATGAAGAACTTGATCAAATCTGAGTGCGTTGATCCTCGCAATCGATCACCTGCTCAGATACCACTTGTAGGATCGGTTTTGACTCCGTTACGATTATGTTTAGTCACACGCGTTCACGGACTCCGCGCGATTCATAGTCAACAATAGTCAACACGTATATGTTATCCGCATGGATATGTCATGCGTGCGGTGAACATCAACAGCAACATTCAGCATCTTTTTAACAAAAATTAAGATTTCTCCCAAACGGCTTCGAATTAAGATCTGAAACTTTATAGGCTTTTAGATCAGATATTTTCGCACATCATATCCAAAAATCAGCAATTTTAACCGTAAAAACCCGATTAATTTGACGATTTTCAATGGTCCGAACGAAGGACTCTCACATGTGATCCACGGTTAGTTACGGCTTCCAGCTTAATTTCGGGACGAAATTCCCTAAACAAAGGGAGGCTGTAACACCCCGTGTTTTCACGAGTGAAAGTCAAAGTCAAGGTCAAAGTCAACGACCGATTTCGCGCGACTTGACTCATAGAAATGTTTTTATTTTATTTAGATTATGTGGAGTAAGTGTCGTTCATTACAATAATCAAATCGTGTTTACCATATTTCAATCGACCTACGACCGTGAAAGATAGGAAGTAACAATGCGATAAAGTTAATCAAGCTATGCTAATCAAATCGACATCGAATCATAACTCGAACTGTGTATTTTACTTGTTGATTATACGTGTGTGTGTGTGTGCTTTACGTGTTACCTGTGCATGTTTTATTTTATGTTATGTTGTGATAATCAAGCGAACTCAATCGAACTCGAAGTCTAACTCGAATGAAAACGAACCCGAACCCGAATTCCGAGTTGAACCCCATAAGAAGTAGTTGGGACTGAAAGTAATTTGACTAGGAAACCCTATCGAATCGCTCGCAAATCGAAACCGAAGCAACATCGCACCGAACACACCGAAGCAGGCAGCATCCGCACGGATGGCCAATCCGCACGGATGACCTATCCGCGCGGATAGTCTATCCGGGTACGTGCCATGCGCACGGCTCACCCTTTCCCTTTTTGGCATCCTATAAATACACGGGTCACTCTCCAACTTTTCCACTTTTGGCAAGTGACGTCCGAACCGCACGCATTCTTCACTTTTTCTCAGATTTCTCTCAATCCAGGTAAGATCTTGCACTAATTCTTGTACATTCTTGATCACTACACATTTCCATCTTTCAAATCTTCACTTTAAACCATGAAAACATCCGGATTTGAGGTATTCCCGGGTGACGTCATCATGAAGTTCTTATGAACTTCAAGCTTGATCTCATTCCACCAAGAATAACTCAGATCTAAACGATTTCTACAAGATTTCACAATAACTTCACCTAGATCTAAACTTTTCTAAGGATAAAAGAGTTGAAAGAAATAAACCTAAGTTCTCTCCTTCTTTTTCTCTTAGAATCGGTACGAATCTGATCGGTTCTAGTCTCCACTCGGTAATAGTGATGCACTAGTTCCAGATCTGGACTCCTACCCACAGACACCTGATTTCGGGGTCAACCGGAATGACCGTTCTGAGTCGCCGACAGGCTGAGTTAGGGTGGTTCCTGACCGGTCTAGTCACGCGGGTGAGAATACAATTCCAAGTGGTTGCCACGTAATCAGAACGTCTCGATAAACGATAACAGAACCCAGAGTAGACGAACGGAACAATCAGACCAATGGCTGTCCGCACGGACCAGTTATCCGCACGGACAAGCTGCCCGCACGGACAAGCTGCCCGCACGGACAAGCTGCCCGCACGGACAAGCTGCCCGCACGCACAGGCCATACGGACGGGTTGTCACCCGGACGAGCTACCCTTGGGACCCACCTTCCAAACAAGGTTTGAGTATCGACGAATGAGCAATCCGTACGGACGACCTCTGAATGGATTACTCTTCGGATCATGTGATACTAAGGCCTTAAAATAAATTCAAACAGTGTTCATCCGCCCGGCCAAGTCTCTGCCCGCGCGCACAGACTGTCCGCACGGATCACCTTTGTCCGCACGGACTACCATACGCACGGATTGTCGTCCGCGCGACCGGCTTGAAAGATAGAAACACTTATGTGTTTTCTAAATGCTACAACGAAAACTCCAAAGCACAAGCCATCATACACAAACACATCTCACACTTAGGAAGAAACAATCCACTTGAAAGTTTATCCACACAAACAACTTGTCCGTACGGATAAGTCATCCGCACGCACAACTGATCCGCACGGATAGCTTATCCGGATGGATCACCATCCGCACGCATCACCATCCGCACGGATAGTTCATGCGCACGGATGACTTCTACTCACGGATAGCTGATCCGCACGATCAGTCATCCTAACCACTATCACTTTGTACTGTTTTACGCACCACTTATCATTACGTTATCGAATCTATTCAGGCTAACCGTACTCGCTGTAAAGCGCTCCCTTCAATCCACAATCGCTGTGAGTATACTCGAACCCTTTTTGCTTTAGCACTTTTGGGTGTTACATACGTTACAACTATTCAAACTACAACTGTCACACTACTCAAGCTATTTTAACGCTAAACCATTAATGCATGTTATACGTGGCTTATGAATGCTTGTTTGTTATGTTTACACATGGAATGCTGTCTACCTGCCTTAGCAACGATAGTACTATAGTTTGGACTCAGCACCCGTTCACACGGGGGTTGTTAAGGATCTTTTACTTGCATGGATTACGGTGGTAATCATGTATTGCCAACTGCCTCGGGCAGTCAACCCGCCGTCATTGGTATCGATGGATCTATGTCGATAACTAACGTGCTTCATTTCACTATGTGTACGTGCTGGTTATGCGTAAACGAATTCGAACTCTATATGCTATTATCAAACTTGTATGCTCACCTTTACATTATATGTATTGACTTTATTTTAACGTATGTGACAGGTGCTTAGGATGCATATGTGGTAGGGAATGGAAGCTAGAATAAAGCTTTAGAGCCCAACAAATAGTTGTCTGTAGATAACTTATTAGGGGTCTCTAGAAGCAGATAAACAATTGCTACTTATTTAAATCTGAGTTGTCGGAACAGAGTATTTGTTTTGATGTTGTCTGTAATAACTTGTTTGACTATTTATGATACGGTATGGGACGTGTTGCTTTAATTAAATGGTAATGATAGTTGTTATGGAAACTTCTGGACAATCTGTTTCGCTCAGTGCCACGCCCCGATGATTCCGCCATCGGTTGGGGTGTGACAAGTTCATCTACGCTCGTTTATAACATAAACAAATGTATACAAATACATTTTTTTTTATCAACAAATGAACATGACAACTAAAATCCATGTAGTTTAAAATTTCATATTCATACTTTTGTTCGTTAAATGTACAAACAAAATACAAGCATTGTCCGTATATAGAGGCGCACCGGAAAAAAACGGGTATTAAAACCGGTTCATCCGTACCGGTTCCATATCCGACCCTAGGATGAGAATTATTACAGAACACTAATTATTGCAAGAACAAAAAAAAAAAAAAAACAACTCTAAATCACTAAATTTTGGGATTTAAAGTTCATATTTTTTAAATTTTATGTTTCTTACATTCATATATGTATTATATATACATAAAAAAACTCATACATTTTACCTACGCACAACCTACGTACATGTAGGTAATTTTACATACACAGCTTACATATGTGTAGGTTATATAAAAACCGAAAATTATCCATTTTTTTTGTTCTGAATTTTAGTGTGAGAAACTATAAATCTTACATTTATAACATTTTGATTTACTTTTTAGGTTTTTAGAATTAAAAAATTGTAGATTCATTTTGTTCTGCATGTTTTCGCAATATTTAATGTTATGCATATAGAACTTTCCCCCGACCCTATCCACTAGTTATTTATCGCTTTCATACTCTTTAACTTGAAACCGGTTCCAACCAGATTATAGGGATCCTGAATAATTAGGATTACATATAGAAAATATTTAAGAATTTACATCGAGATAGTTGGTAAACGGGCAACAAGCTGCGCCGCTACTCCTTTTTGAATATCAAAACTAAGTCTATTAAAACCACATCCATAAATCTCGGGTCATGGGTCAAGTTATTCTACAAAGACTTCTAATTGTAAGAAGTGTAAGAAAGATTTATAGAGTGACAAGTGTCCAATAACCTAAAACTAAACCCACTACATCACCTCCAAAAACCTAAACACCCACCCCACCCCACCACCACCCAAAAACCTAAACCCCCCCTCCCCCCACCCCCTGGCAAAAAAAAAAAAAAAAAAACTATAACTCACCAAAAAAACTTCCAAAAAACCTAACCCCCCACCCCCTCCAAAAACTTAAAAAAAACCTACCCCCCCCCCCCCCCCCAAAAAAAAAAATCTAAAAAAAACTAAACCCCCACCTCCACCAAAAAACCTAAACCCCCACCCCCTCGGCAAAAAAAAAAAAAAACTTTTTTTTTGGATGGGTGACGTGGGGGGGGGGGGTTAGGTTTTTGGTGGTGGTGGATGTTTAAGGTTTTTTTTTTTTTTTTTTTTTTTTGTAGTGGGGTTTTTTTGTGTAGTGGGTTTTTTTAGGTTATTGGACACTTGTCACTCTATAAATCATTCTTACACTTCTTACAATTAGAATACTTTGTATTTGATCCTAATCCCTCGGGTCATAACATTACTATGCATAACCCTTTGAACTCGACTAAGTAGGTCCACAACATCTGGCGTCAGAAAACCAAAAGTATTAAAAGCAAATAAGATAAACACGTGCTGGTTGTCAAGGCACACTTTTTCGTGTTTGATCCTCAATGAAAAATCCCGATCACTTTTCTTTTAAAACCCGGCTCCATACCCGAATCTCGCAAGCCGAGAAACCGGTTTTGAAAAAAAAAAACCCGATATGTACAGCAGAAAGCCCAATAATGGCCCAAATCTAGAGACTGTTAAATAGGGTTTCAAAACAAGCACCACATAAAAGCCTTAACACCTACCTTGCTTGACGGAGCGCCGGAACCCTAATCCACCGGAGAAACAGCAAAAGTTCTTCGCAATATGGTTAGTTTCTCGTCTCAATTTTGTTTCACGATCATTCAATCTGTTATTATACTTTTTTGCCGCTTTCCGGTGACCTAATTTTGCTGAAAATTGAATCGATCTGTGAAGACTTTTAAGCGAAGGAACGGAGGTAGAAACAAGCACGGTCGTGGCCATGTGAAGTTCGTTCGTTGCTCCAACTGCGGCAAGTGTTGCCCTAAGGTCAATTTCTGTTTCGATCTTTGCTTTTTTGTATGTGTTTTTACCTATAATCTGAATAATTCGTTGAATTGTACCGATTGGAACGAGATTTGTTTTAATTGTGATAGAATATGATTTTATGCAATTGTAGGATCATAATTTGTTTGATTTTTGATATTTTTGGTTAGAGATCTGTGAGTAAATGTTGAGGTTTGTGCTAAATGCATTAGGCTTCTCTTATTGAACATTTTCAATAAGAGATCTGTGATCAAATTGTAAATTCAAAATAGATCTTGGATAAATTTAGTTTTAGAGGAACTTAAATGATCAGGCTGCATGTTTGAGCCAGATATTCTACTCAGCATTCACATCCATTCCATTAAATTCTGTGTGTAGAGTTTTTATAATATAAAGAGTATAAAAAGTGGTTGTGAGTGGAAGAGAGAGAAAATGTTACTGTTCATCTGTATATTTGGTGGACACTGTTCACCCCCTACAATTTTTTAATATATTTTGAAAGTGGTTGTGAGTGGAGGAGAGAGAAAAGGTAATAATAAAGGTATAAAAATATTATTTAATTGAAAAGCAGAGAGAAAATGAAGTGTTTATTAGTATAAATTAGGGTGAAAATATGGTGGAATGGATGTGAATGTGTAGAGGAATATTGAACATATTTGGAATAAAAAAACATGATGTGTCTAGCCTTTTAGTATGTGGAGGATATAAGTAGGGTGTTCACGGGCCGGTTCATTGAACTGCTAACTACAGTTTTGGGTTGTGGCAAATCAAACCAGACAGGCTGATTATAGTGGATTGTTGATTTGAAAAATTTGTTTTCAAGATTGTTAGTTTGTTAAGAAACTGATGAAACGGTAAATAAAGTTTTTAGCAAAACAACATACACATTGCAAAATTGTAAAAATGAAAAAAAAAAATTAAGGATAAAGGTTGAACTAACAGCTCCAAGTTCCAAGCCGTTAACCACTGGAGAACTGTGCGACTTATCATTTTTTAGTGATGATTATCAGGACAAGGCTATCAAGAGATTTATGGTGAGGAACATAGTGGAGCAAGCAGCTGTTCGTGATGTTCAGGAAGCTTGTGCATTCGACCGTAAGATTTTCAGCATTAGCCCATTCAAAGGTTATTTCTGATTCATCAGTTTGACAATATTTTTATCTTGAACTGTTGTAGAGTACACACTTCCCAAGCTGTATTTGAAGGTGCAATACTGTGTTTCTTGCGCAATTCACTCCAAGGTTGTTAGGGTTCGATCCCGGACTGATAGAAGGAACCGTGAGCCTCCAAAGCGGTTCAGTCGCCCAAGGGTATGCTTTCATCTGACTTTTAAGAGACTAAATTATTTTCTGACCCGTTTGACCTTTTCTTGCGCAATTCACTCCAAGGTTGTTCATTGTTTTTACTATTCTCTTTGTTTCAGGATGATGCCCCAAAGCCTGGTCAAGCACCACGCGCAGGTGGTGCTGGTGGTCCACCTCCTGTTCGTACCTAAGGATATAACCTTTGTATTAATGTATGTTATGGTCCTGGGATATCTTTGAATTTTCGTTCTATAACGTTTATGTAGAATACTTTCTAGGTTTTGGCCTTGTGATCATCAACGCTTATTATGTTCTTGGTTTCGTGTCGGTAGTTGTTTTTAAATTTGATGCTATGAGCCATTTTGGTTGATTGGTTGTTCTTGTTCTGATGTCCGAGTCTCGTGAATTTAACTAGAGAGCGAGTCCAGTGGTGGTTGGTGACATGGGAAAAAAATAGAGGAAGATGGTGACGGTGGTTGTTAGTGTTTACTAAAGAGCCTTTGGGGTAGTGGTATCAAAGTGTTAGCAAAAGTGTTCCATTCCAAGGGGTGAGGGTTTAGTTCAAAACTAAAGTCCATGAGAAAGTGGTTTGTGCTTAAGGTAAAAAAAAAGTAAGGATTGACTGTATCATTCATTTAAAAGATTTTGTGCAATAAGATTATTTTCTGTAAGATTTCGTGCAATAAGATTAATTTATGTTTTTATGCAATTATCTATATAACTAGTTGGATTACATGCGCTACGTTACGAGGTTTCGGTTGATATTTATTTTTGTTCAATATAGCAACTTAAAAAATATGCTCAAAAATATCGACAAATGTTTTACATTGAAACGTAAACCAAGTTGAATTTATACCGACACATGCATAATAATAAGCATGTAAGAAAATAATGTTTTTTTTATGTTAAAGAATAGTACGACGCGTTGCGGCGGTGTCGAAATGTGACGTGACTCGAATTTATACATACCAATGAAAACGTATTATATTTGACATGACTCGTTTCCGAACAAAATTTACGTCAAAATGTAAACAAATTGGGAACGAACATAAAAATATGCACACAAATGTATTATATTTGACTCAACTCATTTATCCAAAAAGAATAAAATTTACGTCAAAACGTAGACAAACTGAAAACGTACAATGTAAATCAACTTGAATTGATACCGACACGTACATAAAAATAAGCACACAACTTGATTTCAAAGTATCTAGAAAGTTAAAAGGGGTTTTAAGTATCGACACTAAAAGTTGAGTGATAAAAGAAAAATAAAAAAACAATAAAAAGACATAAATTTTTTAAAAAAAAGTCAAAGTGTGTTCATCAAAGTTGATAAGTGTATTTTAGATAATGTTAATATACTTAGTTGTCAAACTTTTTAATTGAAGTATAATACTAAAATAAAAATAGTCTTCATTAATCATAGCATTACTTGCAAGCCAGAATGAACGCATTATCATTTTATTAGTTAAAGCCTAATTGTTCCCATGATCACTATATTCCATTGAGACTAATGTGAACTAAGAGTTTACAAACCTTGTATATACGACTATTATAAGACGCAACTAAAAACTGTTTTAAATATTTTATTTTTAGTTTTCATACTATAACATGATAAAAGAATAAAAGGTTTTAAAACATTCATACCATAAATTTCAATCTATTATTCTTTTTTGTTCCTAAGTTCTAAAATATACATCCCAACTAATGCCACTTGAAAACTGTTGGCATGTTAGAATGTCAAATCATTAATTAGTTAGGGAGAGGTTAACATGAGTGATTAGAATGGTCCGAAATCAAAACCACTATTTTAAGGAAGTGTGTGAAACTAGCGATGAGCTCGGTACCAACCGGTACCGGAACCGAAAGTACCGGTACCGAAAATCCTCAAAAGTGGGTACCGGTAACGAATATATTGGAGGAGCCCTATCCCACATCGAAAGAATAAGACCTTCCGGTTGTATTAATAAGATCTTGGGTTACTCCCTCTATCACCAATTGGTTTTAGAGTGGAACCCCATAGATCTTATTAATACAACCGGAAGGTCTTATTCTTTCGATGTGGGATAGGGCTCCTCCAATACCCTAACATATGGTAACCCCAAATCTCGCAGCCCTAACACGGGGTCTCGATCATCTGGACCGTGGCCTCAGCAACTTGGCGCTGGATCTGGACCACAACAGCTTGGATCTGGGCATCCTCAGGCTGGATCTGGGCTTCCTCAGCAAGGTAACTGGCCTGGATATTGGACCCCTCCACCCAGCCCGTATCCTACTCAACCATGGAACGGGTTCCCGTTTTGGGCCGGTCCACAACAGCCATGGATGGGCCCTCCTCAGTCTCATCAGGCCCAACACAAGTGGGGCGCCTCTTCTTCTTCTGGGTCACGTCCATCTCAGCCCCCATCTCAGCCCCAGCAGGCTAACCTGGCTACATATGATGCACTAGAGCCTTCTCAGATTGGTGAAGCCTTCCAAGCTATGACCATGGATCCGTCCAACATCGATGACGAGTGGGTTATGGACACGGGTGCCTCCGACCATCTCACGGGCAATCCAGGTACAATCAAAAACCCATTGTTATCTAAATCATATGGTTCTATATTTGTCGGAAATGGACAGCGTATTCCCATTCTTGGGAAGGGTCATCACACACTTAAACACCCAAATCATCTCTTTCAATTAAAAAATGTCCTATATACCCCTCAAATAATCAAGAACCTTATTTCTGTCAGAAAGTTTACCATTGATAATAATGTTTCTGTTGATTTTGACCCGCATGGTTTCTCTGTGAAGGTTTACCCGAGTGGAAGGATGCTGACCCGTCACAATAGTTCGAGTCGACTCTATCCGTTCACCTACCCGGCACTCTCCTCAGCGTTTTTTGTTTCATCCAATAATGACGTTTGGCATGAACGTCTAGGCCATCCTGGCAACCCCACGATGGATTTTTTAATTTCCAGTAATGTTATTTCTTGTTCTAAACGTAGTCGAAGCTTGGTTTGTGCTTCTTGTCAACTTTCTAATAATAAGAGATTGCCGTTTTCGCATTCAACCTCATCTACGTTTTTACCTTTTGATATAGTACATTGCGACCTATGGACATCCCCGGTACTTAGTAAAACTGGGTATAAGTATTATATGGTTTTGGTGGACGATTTCACTAATGATACATGGACATTCCCATTAAAATTCAAATCTGAAACCTTTGATAAATTTTCACAATTTCATCGTTTCGTTAAAACACAATTTAATTTAACCATCAAATCATTTCAATGCGACTTAGGGGGTGAGTTCGATAATCACCACTTTAAGGCGTTCGCCGACCAACATGGTCTTCAATTCCGCTTCTCGTGTCCGCACACTTCCCAACAAAATGGGAAATCCGAACGTATGATTCGCCGCCTAAATGAAATCATGCTAGCTATACTCACCCATGCATCTCTTCCACAAAATTTTTGGGTCGAAGCAATGCACACGGCGTGCTATCTTCACAACATCCTTCCAACCAAAACGCTCAATAATCGCACACCCGCGGCTGCCCTTTACCTAAGACCACCATCATATGATCATCTTCGAGTCTTTGGGTGCGCGTGCTATCCTAACATGACCGCCACTCGTGCTCACAAACTTGAATTAAGATCTTCTCTTTGCGTTTTTTTAGGCTACCCTACCAATTATCGTGGTTATAGGTGCCTAAACCTATCCACTGGTAAGATCCTTCTCTCACGTCATGTTATTTTTGATGAAACATATTTCCCATACCATAATCACTCACAACCCAATCCCACCTACACATTCTTGGACCCAGACCCATCGCCCATTATATTTCAGCCTCGGTCCACCACCCAACCTTCCCCACATGCTTCCGCCACCACAACAACCCATCTTGAAGCCCAAACCCATACCAGCCCCTCAACAGCCCGCGATAGCTCTCGTCATCAACCTGGCCCAGCACCCGCTTTTACCCAGCCGAACCCTTTACCCATACCCGTGTCACCTATTCAGCCTGAATCCATTGCCACTTCTTCCCAACCCGACACCATACCCGCCCCCACACAACCCATTGTTACCAACCAGCATACCATGACCACTCGTGCTAAAAGTGGCATCTCTAAACCACGCACGACGCTTAATCTTCATGTCGAATCTGACCCGTCGTCCATCTCACCCATACCCACCTCACACCTCAAAGCCATGCATGACCCGAAATGGTACGCTGCCATGAAAGATGAGTACAAGGCCCTTATGGATAACAATACATGGGAACTTGTACCTCGACCCAAAGATACTAACATTATTCGTTGTATGTGGCTTTTTCGTCATAAGTTTAATTCACAAGGTATCTTACAACGGTACAAGGCACGGTTAGTTGTTAATGGCAAAAGTCAACAGGTTGGGATTGATTGTGACGAGACTTTTAGCCCCGTGGTTAAACCGACAACCATCCGTACCGTCCTCAGCCTCGCAGTTTCACGCGGATGGCCCATCCACCAGTTGGATGTTAAAAACGCCTTCCTACACGGTGACTTACACGAGATGGTTTACATGTTTCAGCCACCCGGTTTCCAAAACACGGCTCGACCCGATTTTGTATGCAGGTTACGCAAATCACTATATGGCCTTAAACAGGCTCCTAGGGCCTGGTACCAACGATTTGCAACATTCATTCAGCGGTGCGGTTTCAAAAGTGCAGTTAGTGACACATCACTATTCATTTTCAAGCAAGGCACTCAAATGGCGTATTTACTTTTATACGTTGACGATATTATACTAACCGCCTCAACCGATCATTTGCTTCAACAGATTATCACCTCACTCTCCAAAGAGTTTGCTATGACTGACCTTGGAAAGCTACATCATTTTCTAGGCATAACTGTTACACATCAGAAGGGTGGATTATTTTTATCTCAGTCACAATATGCTCTGGACATACTGGCACGGGCTAACATGACCAATTGCAAGCCCTCATCCACTCCAGCTGATACATCATCCAAGTTAAGTGCTACTGAAGGTACTCTTCTACCCGATGGAACCTTATACCGAAGCCTTGCAGGTGCACTCCAATACTTAACTTTCACGAGACCAGACATTACATATGCGGTGCAACAGATTTGCCTCTTCATGCATGCACCACGTGATCCTCACTTACATTTTTTGAAACGTGTTTTACGCTACCTCAAAGGTACAATCACGCATGGTCTCTATATTACACCCTCCAAATCCTCCCAACTAACAGCCTATTCTGATGCGGATTGGGGGGGGGGTGTCCGGATTCACGACGATCCACGTCCGGTTATTGTGTGTTCATGGGTGATAATCTTGTGTCTTGGTCTTCAAAACGCCAAGCCACCATATCTAGATCCAGTGCCGAAGCAGAGTACCGCGGTGTGGCAAATGCGGTAGCCGAAACAACGTGGCTACGAAACTTACTTCTGGAACTCTCAGTTCCGACACGCAAGGCTACTGTCGTATACTGTGATAATATCTCAGCAGTCTACCTATCTGAAAATCCTGTTCAACATCAACGTACGAAACACGTGGAACTCGACATTCATTTTGTAAGGGAAAAGGTGCAAGTCGGTGCAGTTCGAGTCCTACACATCCCAGCAGATTTTCAGTATGCTGATATATTTACCAAGGGGCTTCCACGTATTCTATTCTCAAAGTTTAAAGACAGCCTAAGCGTACGTCAACCTCCCGCTCAGTCTGAGGGGGTGTATTAGCATGCGTAAATTCTGTAATTGACATCATATATTTAGTCAATATTATAGCATAAGTTTAGGAGTGATAGCTGTAGACAGTTGTATATTTCCTTATCTCTTACATTTCTTCGTGTATATATTTTGGGTCCAAGATCAATATCAATCATCAATTATTCAGTAATCTTCATGGTATCAGAGCTTTGCTCTATACCCTAACCTAGCCGTTTTCTTTCTTTTCTTGTCATAATCCTTGCTTTTTTTGACCTTTGATCACGATTCAATGGCTGACAGGGCTGACAAGGAAGCTAACAACCAAAAACCTCTTCACCCTGTGTATACGGTAACCGATATACAGCGGAAGGTTAGAGTTCTTGACGGCACAAAAGTGTCGTATTCCTCCTGGGTTAAGCTCTTCAAGCTTCATGCCCACGGATACAATGTGTCCTCCCACATTGACGGTACTAAACCACCTGCTGAAACAGATCCGGCCTATGAGGATTGGTAAAAAATTGACGCTATCGTCTTACAGTGGATCTACGGAACACTGTCCGACGACCTCCTGGTCCGTATTCTAGTTGACAAATCCACTGCGTTCGAAGCTTGGAACCGTTTGCAAGCTATTTTTCTCAATAACAAAGGCGCCCGGGCGGCGGCTCTCGAACTGGAATTCAACAATCTCTCTCTCAAGTCTATGCCATCGCTGGAAAGCTACTGTCAAAAACTCAAGGCGTTAGGCGATCAGCTTAATGATGTTGACTGTCCGGTGAATGAAAAAAGGTTGGTTCTTCAACTGGTTCGGGGCCTTCCCACGGAATTCGATGCTGTTGGTTCCTATATCAATCAAAGCCTTCCTCCTTGGGAGACGGCTTGTAGTATGTTGCAACTGGAACTTCAACGACAAACCGCACGAGAATCTCTCTCTGCTTCATCAGCCATGGCGGCGGTACGTAACGATCCACCACGCTCGAATCCAGCTCGGGGTGGTGGACGTGGTGGTACAAACAACAATAGACTTCAATATGGTATCAGAGCCACGGCTCTATGTCAGCTCCGGTTAAGGCCACGTGTACACCTCTTGATAGACCGGGTTACACGTGCGGGAGGGTATTGGAGGAGCCCTATCCCACATCGAAAGAATAAGACCTTCCGGTTGTATTAATAAGATCTTGGGTTACTCCCTCTATCACCAATTGGTTTTAGAGTGGAACCCCATAGACTTCAATAGAATATACCCGGTATGGTACGGTTCGGTACCGGTACGGTACCGGTATTTGAGGGTAAAAACCGGTACTGAACCGGCACCATACCGGACCGGTACCGAAAATGTCAAAAGTCAGTACCGAAAAGGTACCCGGTTCGGTAAATTCGGTACCGGTACCGGGTCCATTTTGCTCATCGGTATTTGAAACCGTTTAAGTTAAAAATGGGTCAAATAGTAAATTTGGTTCAAAATAATATATCTCTAGGTGATATGATATTATTTCAGAAAAAAAAAAAGTCATCTAAAATAAAAGTATTCAGGAACATTGAAGAAAAGTCATAAACATTTACAAATCAAAAGCATAATTGTTAATGTAATCAATCTTTAAAATTAATCAAATCAAACTCATAACCCATAGATATTTATCTCTACACTATATAACATAAACAAAAACACAAGTCCAAACAAAAATAGAACAACTTAGATGTTCCTAATAACTCCCACCTTACCCTACATGGTCATTCATTAATCATTCGCAATCACACTTTATTAAGAACAAAGGTTTCCTCAGTTTCTTCTTTTACTTAATTCGGAACACAAGTCCCTGAAAAATGAACATGCCCTAAACATAAGCTCAAGACCATCCTCTTAATCTTAAACACAAGTCCTGAAACAAGAGACACGGAGCACAAGCTCCAGGCCATCTCTTTGACCCACAACATAAGCCGTGGATCAACTTGCTTTAAACATAAACAAGCCTTAAGAACAATACACAAACTCTGGAGGGCAAGATCATGATCAGACGTGAACATGGGCTTGCGATGAACATCTATGCACTTGTCCTAGGGGAAACAACCACACGTCGAGTATAGATAGCCATGAGAGGTTTGCTAGCAAATGGCCGATGTGACTGATGTGAACGAACACCTTACACCACTGCTAATGGCCAACCAATTGTAGACATGAGTAAGACAGACATCACCACTAAACACCAACGTCATGGGCTAGTTACACGACCTTGCAATACAATTCAGTGGCGAAGCTTGACCCGAATGACCGGGGGGGGGGGGTTGAAAACGTATATACCCAAAAATTTCTATAGAACCGGGGGGTCGAAAACGTATATACCCAAAAATTTCTATACAAAAACTACATATATAACACTACTAAGCGAAAAGTTCGGGGGGTTGGGCGCCCCCTCCCGCCCTTCTATACTTCGCCCCTGATACAATTGGTCCCCATGTGCATAAGTACCACGGTGGTATGCTTCAACTCGCATGACGACCTGAAGGGTTTATGGTATGTTTACCTTTTCTCCATGAGAGAAAAAAGTAGACAATCGGGGCACCCCTAGCCCCAATAACTTCGCCAGCGATCTTTTGTCTATAGCATGACTAACAAGTTTAATTTTACCCTATTTTCCTTCACACTACCAAAGGTACAATCAAACAATGGGATTACCCTTAATTAGTTTGAGAAGAGATATTATTCATCATTTTATTTTATATATATGTGCATTTATGTAATTTACTCTAATTTGAATTAATTATTCACCGACTGTAAAAAGAAGCTAAACACCTATATAAAGTAATGTTGTCCATATGATTAGTGCCACATGCAAAGTGGTGGTTGTGGCTATCAAATCTGCTTCCTTCATCCCCCACCCTCACCCCACTTCTTTTGTAATAAACTAAAAGAGAATAAGAGATGGTACTTTTACGTGACAATTATTAAATTTCATGAATAAATTCACTAAACCATTAAATATATATACATATCCTAATTCTTAAGCATGGGCGGACCTAGCCTTTTGCCAGGGTGAGCGGCCGCACCCCTTGAAAAAAAAAATTTAGTGTATATTTTAGGCAAAAAAACCCGACCGCACCTCTTGAAAATATGGTTGAACACCTCATCCGCACTCCCAACAATTCTGGGTCCGCCATATGAATAAAATAATTAAATACCCATATCTTAAGTTCCCATCGTTCCATCAACAACGAGTTTCAAACAAACTATGATATGACAATATTCGATTGAGACTTGTTACCTCAAAAACAACAAATATTTTACAAATCAAACTAGCACATCATCATTAATGTTTTAAAAACTTGATTGTATCAACTGGTTAGACTGGAAAATGATAACTTAGTGGGATTTGTTAGAAAGGTATGGACTGTTACATCATGTTTAACCAATCGGGTTTTGTGTATTTCACTAGATCCAATAAATCATCCTGAGACGGGGGGAGGGGGGGGGGGGGGTGGGGGGAGCAAAAACGTATATACCAAAAAAAAAATTATAAAACCGGGAGGTCAAAAACGTATATACCAAAAAAAAATTATACGAAAACTACTTAATCTCCACTACTGAGCGAAAAGTTCGGGAGATCGGCCGCCCCCTCCCGCCCCACAAAGCTACGCCCTTATTCCAATTTGTTCATACCGTTTTCTTATACTTTTTTTTGAACGGCTGTATTTTATTTATCACCCCAAAATATGTACAAACCGTTTTCTTATACATTTATTTCATGATTCGTGGATGATCGAGTTGTAAGACCATGTGTAGTGGTAGTGGGTTATAATGCCTCCACCATGGGGCATTATCCGACACGTGGCGTCCTAGTCAGCAATGGGGCATTATAGCAAAAGTGGCGTAGTGGGACATTATGCCAATAATGCCCATATTATTTTTAATGAAAAAAAAAAAAAAAAAAAGGAAAAGGGATGTCAGTTGAAAAGTGAAGTGGGCATGTGGGTATCTCAAATTCATTGGTTGAAAAATGGTGGACAAGACCATTTTGTCAGAGGCCATTTTGTCAACACAACTCCTTCAGCGTTTTAAGGGTGAGCGGGGCGTTCGCGGTGACCCCGTGCGGGGACCGATTTCGCCGAGCGGGAACACCCCCGCCATCCAGGCGGGGACCCTAATCGGGGACCAAATCCGGGGGGTAGTAACCGAAGAAGAAGGAGGGAGGAGGTGGGGCCAGCCGCAATTTCAGCCAATGAAAATTTTTTTTTTTTTTTTTTTTGAATAAAAAAAGCAATTCCCCTAAGAGGGGAGTGGCGCCATCAAATTGGGGTGTTAGGGGAGTTTAAGAGGGGAGTTGACGTGGCACACGAGGATTGGTTATGCGTAAGAGAGGGGACTCCCCTCTTAGGGGAGTGCCCCGGACACCCTAATATACACGCCCACAACCAATTTTTCCAAAAATAACGCCCCAAAACGCCGGGTGTAATGGGGTGGGGGCGTTTTGGGGCTTTTTTTTCAATTTTTTTTAAAAAAAAACGCCCCACTACGGGTGGTCTAATGCACTTTAAGTTTATCATGATTAGAAAAAGAAGGTAAATTACATCTAGTGTATTAAAATAGAACTTCTTTTACATGCTTAAATCATTAAAAATTAACATAGTTTTTCATTTTTCTTACTTACTTAGCATATTTTGTCATATTAAAGTCCTTACACTTGTAAAATAAAAAATAATAAATAACAATAAAAATTATAAACCCAATTTTGTTATATTAAAGCTCCTGCACTTATCTAAAACGCATTTACTTGTGAAATATATATTTAAAATAAATAACCCGTTACCTCTTAATTTAGTCAAATTTAACAAGGTGTCAAATTTTAACCAATATAACAAAATTGAGTTGAGTGAATTTTTTATATTTTTTACATGTTTAAGAATTTTAATATAAAAAAGTTATGTTGAGAATATATGATAAAATAGTAAATTTAGGCTAGTTATGTTGAGAATTTATGATAAAATAGTAAATTTAAAACTCAATGAACAGTAAATTTCATTTTCATATATGATAAAATAGTTAATTTAGGCTATATTAGAATATGGGGTATGGGGCGGGGTTGTGGCGTGGGTTGGGTACAAACGCCCAAGTCATCACCCCGGGTGGGCTTGGGTTTCGGCGTGGCCCCTTAGGCGGGGGTTTCAGCCCGGGGGCGGGGATTGTGGCGTGGGTTGGGTACAAACGCCCAAGTCACCACCCCGGGTGGGCTTGGGTTTCGGCGTTGCCCCTTGGGCGGGGGTTTCAGCCCGGGCGTTGGATGGGGCTATCAAGATGACATGACGGGATCTCATTGGCCAAGACAAGTAGCCGTTTGGGGTATATTAGAATATGGGGTATGGGGCGGGGGTTGTGGCATGGGTTGGGTACAAACGCCCAATGTTGTAGAAGGCGCTAGGCGCTAGTCGGGCGGTGAGGTACCGCCTATGGATTAATCGGAATGAGATTTTTATATGTATTTTTTCAAAATTATATATATATACCCAATAATATAAAAATAATACTTCAAAATTCACATAAATACTTCAAGTTTCTGATAGTATGGTTCGATTTTGACCGATTTTGACCAATTTTTACCGCCTAGGACCGATTTTGACCGATTAATATAGTCCGATTAATCCGATTTTTGACCGCCTAGGACCGCCTAGGTACCGCCTTTGACCGACTTTGACCATGGCCGATTAATTGACCGATTAGCTCAAAATTAGGCAGTAAGTGGCCGCCTAGCGCCTAGGCGCCGATTAATCGGACGCCTAGACCGATTTCTGCAACACTGCAAACGCCCAAGTCACCACCCCGGGTGGGCTTGGGTTTCATGTGTGGCCCCTTAGGCGGGGGTTTCAGCCCGGGGGCGGGGGTTGTGGCGTGGGTTGGGTACAAACGCCCAAGTCACCACCCCGGGTGAGCTTGGGTTTCGGCGTGGCCCCTTGGGCGGGGGTTTCAGCCCGGGCGTTGGACGGGGCTATCAAGATGACATGACGGGTTTCGGCATGGCCCCTTAGGCGGGGGTTTCCCAAGTCACCACCCCGGGTGGGCTTGGGTTTCGACGTGACCCCTTAGGCGGGGGTTTCAGCCTAGGGGCGAGGGTTGTGGCGTGGGTTGGGTACAAACGCCCAAGTCACCACCCCGGGTGGGCTTGGGTTTCGGCGTGGCCCCTTGGGCTGGGGTTTCAGCCCGGGCGTTGGACGGGGCTATCAAGATGACATGACGGGATCTCATTGGCCAAGACAAGTAGCCGTTTGGGGTATATTAGAATATGGGGTATGGGGTGGGGGTTGTGGCGTGGGTTGGGTACAAACGCCCAAGTCACCACCCCGGGTGGGCTTGGGTTTCGGCGTGGCCCCTAAGGCGGGGGTTTCAGCCCGGGGGCGGGGGTTGTGGCGTGGGTTGGGTACAAACGCCCAAGTCATCACCCCGGGTGGGCTTGGGTTTCGGCGTGACCCCTTGGGCGGGGGTTTCAGCCCGGGCGTTGGACGGGGCTATCAAGATGACATGACGGGATCTCATTGGCCAAGACAAGTAGCCGTTTGGGCTAGCCGTTGGCCAACGGCTATGTGTTTAAAAAAAATTATTCACTATAAATACTCACACTTCTATTCATTTTTTTACCACAACTACTCCACCTCTTCTATAATCATCTCTATCTTATTTTAAAAAAAAAATTCTCATCCAACCACAATACGAAAAATGAATCCTCATAATCGTGGTTTTGACCCGAACAATCCGTGGGCATTCCAAGAAACACCTAGCCTAGCATCCAATCGTCCAATTGCTCCCTTTTTAATACACTCCACGATGCCGGATATGGCTGGTTACGCATCGTTTAGCTCGAATCGTTTGAAGAATGATGTCGATCGAAAACACCAATGCCTTTCGCGCAACGCGCGTCATTGAAAAACACTAGTTGTTAATGAAAAATGTGAGAAAGGTGTTAGTGATTTTTTTTTTGTTAAATGCCATTTTAGTCTCTATGATCTGAGTCATTTTGTCAGTTTAGTATAAAGATTTCATTTTTCGCTTGTGGGTCTAAAAATGTTTCATCGTTGCCATTTTAGTCCACTGGGTTAACTTCATCATTTTTTTGTTAACGAGAAGGGCAATTCGGTAGATGAAGTTAACATAGTGGACTAAAATGACAACGATGAAACCTTTTTGGACCCACATGTGAAAAATGAAAACAGACAAAATAACCCAAACCACAGGTAGTAAAATGTCATTTAACTATTTTTTTTTAATTTATATTAACCCTTTGAATAATACACAAATCACTTTACTTTTCAAAATATCACAAGTCAAACCCATCATTATGAATTTATCTATCATTATGATCATGTTTAATTTAATAAAGTCTAGTGTCTTAAATATCAATATTATTTAAAAAAAATATTATTTAACAATACCACCTCAATAGTTACGAACAAGTAGTAAAATTACAATTATACCCATATAAAAATTATACAACAAACATATCTAAAGAGGACAAAATGGTCTACCCAATCGAGCCCTATGACTTGGAATCGTGAAATGCCTCAATCGTCCTTCTTGCTCACTCAAATATCCGTCACATAAAAACGCCTTAGAAAACTTATCTTCTACCACTCTATCAACGTCGTGCACGAACACGTCCGTCTCCCCGTCCGCCCGGTTCCGCCCTATCAACCCCGCGGTGTAGATCGCCTTCATCCTCCCCGGTGCTTCGTCGTGGTACCCCGTCGGAGCATCCACCATTATCAAGTCCCATTCGACTTCGTACACTTCATTTGGCAAGTTCCCTTTCATCGACAACTCGCACTTCGATACCCTCGGATCCTCGACCACCTTGCACTCCTTTTGTTTCCCGATTTCCATCAAGTCAGATGCTCGAGACACCTGTTAGAATATATTAGTTAGAGTTTATTGTAATTATTACTACCGTAATTAGTAAATATGTCTAAATAAGTTTCTTTTATATTTATTCTCGTTTTATGTTATATCAACTTTTTTTTTTCTTTCTAACTACTATCACGGGTGTTCACGGTCTGATTATGTCAGTTTTAACGCTAATATTGGGCTAAATCGTTAACTACAATTTTAGAAAAATATAAACCAAACCAACCGGGTTGGTTGGGTCGGCCGAACCGCAGTGGCGGATCTAGGATTCGCACCAAGCGGTAACGTTTTATAAATAAGCGGTAACGAAATCGAAAAAACGTCAAATTTTTCCAAAATTTACACTAATTTTACACTACCGCTGGAGCGCCAAGCCGTATCGGACGCCACCCCTTACATACATGTACATCCGCCCCTGCGGAACCGGCAGGCTCTCACAGTTTTATAGTTCAATGGTTAGGTTTTACCGGTTCTAGAATAAAAAGTATATTTAAATGAAAAGCATAATTGTATATTAACTTTTTTTTTTTATATATGATAAAAGATTGTTTATGATTACAAAATATACATGTAACTTTATATTTCTAAAATAAGATTTATATAATGAAAATGTCGGGTTTAGTTTACACAACCGGTTCTAAGTTCTAAATCCTAAAAAATCAATCTATTAAAATCAACCCGTTAAACCGAACCGTTAACATTTAAACCACCTGACTTTTTTTGCTTTGAGCAGTACGGTCGGTTTTGACTATCTTTAATCAAAACCGTCCTAACTAATATATTTTCTCTAATAATACTACCTTGGTGTCGTAAACCACATGATACGACTCCAAATTAGGGAACTTAGACTGAATTTGCTGGATCCAAGACTTGTCCTCTTCAAGAAACACCGTGCGGCCGCCGTGGTTAAGGGCGGCCCACATCGGGCTATCGTGTCCGAGTCCAAAAACCAAGAAATTACACGGTGATTTCTTGTTGAGGACTCGGAGACTGACTGATATCTCTTTAAACGTTTGTTGTGGGGTTATGTTAGAAGTAACATAATGCACAAGTGTCTCCGCGGTTGCCGGAGACAGCTTGTTGCATGTTTGAGGATCCTCGGGTAACGATTGTTTGATCGGTGGGCAAGAAAGCGGTCGGGCGGGTAACGAAGACGACCGGAGGATGATTACGAGAAGGAAAACGAGGAGGAAGAAGACGGCGAGGAGGATGGGCTTGATGGCAATGGTGGAATTGGGTTTGGTGGTTCTCATGGTGGTTGTAGAGAGAGAAAGAGGGTGTTTGTGTGTTATTTGAAGGGGATGAGAGAGAGAGGGAAGTGGGTGAGACGTGAAGGAAGATGAACATAAATTATTTGGAGTAGGAAAGAAGCGAGGTGGAAACGTTACATTAGACAACATACGACTTTTAACGTTAAAAAAATGCAAGCTAGTATGTGTCAAGTTAGTTACTAACTTGAGTTTTTTTTTTATTGGTCAGAAATCAGAGCCGGCCCATTAGGCTTTCCATCTTAGGCATGGGCTTAGGGCCACCAAAGAATTAGGGCCTCCGTTTTTTTAGTAAGTTATTATATATAGTATGTGTGGTAAGGCCCAAACTAACAAATTGATTGCAAAATAAAACCCGTTTTCTTTTAAAAAAAGGGCCCACTTTTTAATTAAAAACTTCAGCTAAGCTAATATGCATAATTGCATACATCGACGTATTAGTTATTCATTATAAAATCCCTCAATTAGAGCCGCCATTATCATTCTTATTTCCCATCTGTGTGCTGCCAGCGAGTCGCTGACCGTTACGACCTACCGTGATTTTAGTTTATATTCTTAGATGCATGTTCTTTTTTTTGTGAAATTATACAAATTTAAAGGCCCCACTTTGTATGTCGCTTAGGGCCTCCAAAAATGTTGGAACGGCCCTGTCAGAAATCATATATTTTTATGTAAATAGTTGGCTAATTGCTCATGTTTGTAACCAAAGTTATATTGTTTTACGTTTTTTAATAGTGTTTTATGAATTAGACTGGTTAATTAAGTATTCTTAACCGCCTTTGCTCGGGTCTAGCGGTTAAATTTGCGAACAAATGTGGTTGGGTCGAGCACATGGTTTTATAGTCTAGTGGCATTTGAGGGTAGGATAAGGCTTTGGGATCAATAAGTTCTGGGTTCGATTTTCACAAGAGGGTTTTCCTATATTTGTTTGGGTTTCTCATGAATTAGTGTATAAGCATTATGCCTAGTGGAGATGTATGTGATCGGGTGGTTCCGCTGGTAGCACAATGATACTTCAGTGGTCCGTCAGTGATCCAAATTTGTCATTCAAAAAAAAAAGTGACTGGGTCGAACTTACAAAATTTATTCACTTCTGTATTTTACTTCCAAAATCAAAACTACTAATGCATTTACTGCTAATCAAATCCATCGTAGAGAATAAACTTAGTTGAGATTATTATTGGCAAAAAATAGCCAGATCGGATTATTTAAATCCACTTTGCCAAAATAAAACATGAAAATCTGATGTTTTTATGGCTAGAAATGTCGTTAAACCTACCAGTTGCTTTAGCGTTTCGAGGTAAATCTTACATCAGTCGACTCGTATTCTCGTTCTAATAAAAAGCCATAAAACATCAATTTGTAATTCCAAAAAAAACTGAACTTTGTTAAGTTATTTTTAACGGCGAACCATTATACAAACAAAATGAAAAATGTTGGACCACTGTCGGGAATAAACTCAGATGGATTATTATTGGCAAAAAACAACCAGATCAGGTTATTTAAGTCCAATTTGTCTTTATCTTTTTACTAGTCTTTTTGTGTTATATATATATATATATATATATATATATATATATATATATATATATATATATAATACATAGAATTATAGGGGAAGGTTCAAATGAAAACCACTAGTTATCGCGAAAACTCGAAAACTAACTAAAAAAACCTAAAAAACTTACCATTTTTTTGCATACCAATTTTCTCTATTTAAATTATATAAAAAAAAATTCAAAAAAAAAAATTTCTTTGTAGTGCACATGTGTAGTAGTACACATGTGCACTACAAACTTTTTTTTTTTAAATTTTTTTTATATATAAAAATTAGCGATTTTTAATAAAAAAATTGTAAAAAAAAATTGGTGTGATTAGAAAAAAAGTTTTTTTTTTATATATAAAAATTAGCGATTTTTAATAAAAAAAATTATAAAAAAAAATTGGTGTGATTTTTAGGCTTTTTATAGTTAGCTTCGAGTTTTCGCAATAAAAATGATTTTCATTTGAACCTTCCCCTATAATTATAATCTAACTAATTGTGTTTAGTTAGTTTCGAGTTTTCGCAATAAAAATGGTTTTCATTTGAACCTTCCCCTAGAATTATAATCTAACTAATTGTGTTTAGTTAAATCATTATAATCTAACTAATTGTGGTTAGTTAAATCATGATAGACAGAGTTTTTTGCAGGAATAGGTGGTTTGACCAACAAAAGATCACATGTAGGTGGTCTTGAAAGAAAAGAGTGAAACTAGGTATAACGTGATATGAGATAGCGATATTCATGTGGTTCTGACACAAATTCTGCCACATATATCAATATCGCTAGTTGGTGTATATATATATATGAATATCGCTACTTTATATATATATATTTATGAATATCGCTACTTTATATATATATATATATATGAATATCGCTAGTTTATATATATATATATATGAATATCGCTAGTTTATATATATATATTAATATCGCTAGTTTGTATATATATATATATGGATATCGCTAGTTTGTATATATATATATATGAATATCGCCACTTTGTATATATATATATGAGAATATCGCCACTTTGTATATATATATATGAATATTACATATATATAAAATACATATACTTTATATATCGCTATATGGAATATACATATACTTTATATATATGTTTTCTTTTGCAGTAGGCTCACATGCCTAGTCTCAGTATTATCACATCACATGTATAGGTTCAGTATTATCACATGCATAGGTTAAGTATATATATATTATATGTTAGGTTGCATTGTTAAGTCTTTTCATTGTTAAGTCTTTTCACATAGTAATGTGGCATTTCCAAATTTTTTTATGAATGCATCCACCTCACTTAAAAAATGTTATTCACTCTTGATCAGGTGTTCCTCATGGATGTTCACATGTATAACCGAGGTGAAAAATTTCGGAGACCAAATGCATGTGTTATCGAAGACGACGTGTTCCTGAGCTTTAATTCAGAAAGTTCCATTTGATATTGTTTTTCACTTGGATTGTATTTCTCTTCTGAATTGTTCTCTCTACTTAAGCACTGATTGTAGATGGAACTTACCAATTCAAGACCCATCTTTATCATTGCTAGGTGTTTTGATGCAAATTTCGGAAGCAGAAATAGATTCATTCTTACCTTAGTATTTTTGTCCCAATATCGCACTCAGTCGGAAGTCGCGGCTTGGCGTAATTATTTGAAGACGACGTACTTTAATCGGAAGTAGCGGTTTAGCGTTTTATAGTTTAAATGTTTACTTTTCTATTTTTACGTGTGATGCTTCTATGTAGGATTCCTATAATTTTGTATGATTCTTTGTTGTTCTTGAATCTGTTTAATTTTAGTGCAGTGATATTTAGTGCTTAATCTTTGTGTTGTCTATTGAACCCGGTGGTGGGAGCCACACGGGTGAGGAAACGGCCACGGAAAAGGCCACTTTGGACTTTTTTGACAAGACAAAAAAAATGAGTTTTTACTACTTTCGGGCCCCCCTGAATGACCCGAAAAGCTTTCCGCCGACCAGACGCCCCTGGTCCCTGGACAAATTTACCCCTCCTTATAAGTTAGAGACAAACGAACCCGGTGGTGGGAGCCACACGGGTGAGGAAACGGCCACGGAAAAGGCCACTTTGGACTTTTTTGACAAGACAAAAAAAATGAGTTTTTACTACTTTCGGGCCCCCCTGAATGACCCGAAAAGCTTTCCGCCGACCAGACGCCCCTGGTCCCTGGACAAATTTACCCCTCCTTATAAGTTAGAGACAAACGAACCCGGTGGTGGGAGCCACACGGGTGAGGAAACGGCCACGGAAAAGGCCACTTTGGACTTTTTTGACAAGACAAAAAAAATGAGTTTTTACAAAAAAATATTTTTTTCTAATAACTTCATAATAAACTTTATAATATTAATAAGAATAGGTTGAATAGTTTTGAATAGTAGTGTTGCAGTGTGTTGGTGCCAAATTCAAACATGACAACTATGACAAGTCTTGTCAATTGGCAAATGCAAATATGATGAAGAAACTAAGCATCTGTCATATATATGAGTGTAAAGTATTGCCAAGTTGGAACCATATATATATGTTGAAACAATATATACATGTTGAAACCATCGATCGTATACCACAAATTACACTAAATTTTCTTACGATTTAAACATGAGTTATCAGATTCACCCTGGTCCCCTTTACAATACAGTGTTGTTTTTGGCTAATCAACATCGTGCGAGGGAAGTTTTCAAGCGCCCCAAGGACTATCGGAAACCAATGAGTATAAAACGTGCCGATGGTTCATTTTGGTCACTTATAAAGGATAATCCGATAGGACCACGCGTTCAAAGTATAATTCGTCAAGCGGGCTTCGGCGGTATCCTCGATAGTGGGTATCGGTACATTGACCATGCGTTAATAAACGCGTTGGTTGAGCGTTGGAGGCCCGAAACCCACACTTTTCACCTACCCTTCGGTGAAACCACAGTGACTCTACAAGACATTAATGTTTTGTGGGGTCTACCAATAAATGGGGAGGTATTTTCCGGTACGGAAACGCCGATTACATTGACCAACGCCGTTATAATGTGTCAAAATTTGTTGGGGTTTACCCCTGAAAAAGAGCATTTTTGGGGGAAAAGAATAAGTTCAATCCGTATTATAGAGGAGATAACAGCACCGTTAAATGAAGAAACGGCAACGGACGAAGCGTGCATTATACGTGCTCGTTTAGTAATTTTTTATTTACTAGGATGTACATTATTTCCTGTAAATTCGAATAATTGGATAGCTCTTCATTATCTGCCTTTCCTAGAAGATTTGGGGCAATGTTCTCAGATTAGTTGGGGAAGTGCTGTTTTAGGCTGTTTGTACAGAAATCTTTGTAACGCTACAGCTCCAGATGCTGTAGGTCTTACCGGTCCTGTGTCTATTTTACAAGTATGGGCATGGGAGAGGATTCGGTGTCTTGCACCGGAGCCTAACGCGATCTTCAACTATCGCGCCCCGATAGCTGCTCGGTATGTAAAACATTTCAGAATATATATTTTATAATCTTGAACTAATTTTATGAAAACTATATATTTTTTTGAAGGTGGAAGGGGAGTCTAAACGCCGTTGATGTTCCGACACATTGCCTCAGAACCTATCGATCTCAGCTTCAGTCGTTGAAAGAGGCAATGGTATGTTATTTAGTGAGGGTAATATATGTTTTTTCTGAGCGTAACATTGCTTATTGTTATTGATTTTTTTTAGTTTATATGGCGACCGTATGATGCCGTGGTGGACAGCCTCCCGGAGATCTGCACCAGTGGGAGGAATAGCTGGAGGTGTGCCTGCCCGTTGATTTGCTGGGATGTTGTGGAGCATCACTATCCGCAACGGGTTATGCGGCAGTTTGGCATGGTTCAATATATACCTCCACCAATAAATATTGAGGTCGGTGAGCATGCCCGGCTCCATTCTTTAGTCCGGAATGGTAAAACAGGGTGGGACTGGAAAAGTCGTCATGAACCGTATGTTAACGCTTGGAACCATCGTGAGCATAATGTTGTAAACGGACAACAAATCGAGACTTATTCCGTGGCCAACGATTATATGACGTGGTACTTAGAACATACGGTCGTGTATTTGACCAACCCACGGCAACCGCTAGAACCCATGGCAGGATTTCAGGATGACGGTGCCACGGTCCAAATGATGGTATGTTAAATTTATTTATTTTTCTTTGTGGTTTTATTCGACTTAATGTAACTAATTTTTATTCAGGCTGACTCTTTGGGTGTAATACACCGAAGCCAAGATATGGAGATGATGCAACAGACAGCATACCGGGCTTTGAACATGTCAAATTTAGCGGAATATACCCAACATCCAACCAATCTCACAAATGACCCGGTGGACCTGTCATCCTATCCTGGTGGTCAGAGGATGCGTAGGCGACGCCACCGATGCCGTGGTGCGGCAAACGTTCAAGACACCAATGCTGGTCAATGGGGAAGGAATTATGAAGAAGGGGGTGCATCCGGTGTTAATCACGAACAAAACAACGAGGCAAACTTTAATGGGTTGAATGCAGATATTGGAAACGTTACAAATACGTTTGTAGACCAAAATGCCGGTCTTATTGAACTCTTGGAATCAAACCAACCCATCCAAAGTTGGATGTCAGTTTTGGCTTCCGCAGTCAACGATGAACCACGTTATGACATAAGTGAACTCTTGGAATCAACCCAACCAATTTCGGGTCTTATTAACGATAATGGTCAATTTCAATATAATAATAATAACTTTAATGAGACCCAAAATAATCAGGCTGGTTTTATAACCCCCACGTCACAGGTTATGTCATTTTTTCCCGGTAGCCAATCGGACTTTCAATACCATGCACCCCATCAAAGTCACGAGGATTATCGTGCCCGGTATACAAACGTTGAACCAAACCCGTTGGATTGGGGCGAAGACTTGAATCTCTTTCCACCACCGCAATGAAGATCAGTTTTATTGAAAATGTATTGTGCAATCAATGTATTTTTATAAAACTTTGTATGTTTTATAAATGTCTTATTTTTTATTTTGATCTTGCATTTTATATAAAACTTTGTATGTTTTATAAATGTCTTATTTTTTATTTTATTGAAAATGTATCATGTAATCACTGTGTGAACCTACCCCTTCATCTCAAATGGAATGAATCTGATTATTATATGTTTTTTATTTATTTATTGAAAATATATCGTGTAATCACTGTGTGAACCTACCCCTTCATCCCTCTATAAATACCCTTATAACAAACATATTCTTCACACATTTGGGCAACTTTCACTCACAACCACTGACTCCACAATTGTATTAGCACAACACCCACATATATCCTTTGTGTTATTAACCATGGCAAACCGTCGAGACAAGGAAGTTGCTGAACAATATAGTTCTCAGCCAGTCCCAAAAACGTCTAATTGGATTCTTCAGAAATGGAGGCGTCCAACAAGTCGGTCTTCCACCTCAACTTCTGAAACGCAAAATGATAACGAAGAATCCAACCAAGGCCATAGTGTACACCCATGGGCGATTCCTGATGATGAGTCAGTTAATTGGTCTAAAAGCGTTGTCGAGTTCTACAATAATGGGGACTCACCTTTCTGTTATTCTGCCGTGTTTAACACACCTACACAATTAGACAAGCGTTTTTGGGGAACCCTCCTTGGTGATAGGAGCCATGGCTACATAACGGAAACAGTGAGTTTGAATATTTGTTATTTTGAAACGTAGTCTATGAGCAATTTTATTATAAACTTATTACAAAATTTTTTCAAACAGCATATTCAAGGTTGGGTTGGAAGAATGATGAACTGGAGACGTAGACAACTACAAGAAGACCAGTCGTTGGCCTTACCCTGGGCGTTATTACCGCCTCAATTTTACACGCACTTACTTGAATCAAGTGCCAAACATGTCGTTAACTACGCTAACGGAAAGTTAAACCCCTTTCCATCTTTTTTCGAAGTTGATTTTGTTTATTTCCCTTTCTGTCTTGCAAACAACAAGTGGTTGCTTCTACGTGTGGATCTCCGCAGTCAGGAGCTACTGATGTATTGTATAGAACCGTTTGACGGTGAGTATTATAGGCGGGCGGTTCACCCAATAATTACGAAAATCAAAGTGTACTTCACAGGGTTATTGGTCCACATTCAGTACTGGAAAAAGTCAGGACGTACAGAGAGGTGCATGACGTTTGAAATCAACGAAGATTTTGTTAGGTCCTTCCGAGATCTGGTTGGAAACGAAGGTGTGTACGTTTGTATGTTAATGGAGCACCTAGTTACAGGAAAACCCATCAATCCAACAGGGGATTTTAACGAAGCGGTGGCAAGCTATCGTCGATTTATGGCTGAAAATTTATACTTTTGGCGTTGTTTACCGCGTCCGTAATAGGTTTACAAAGTCTTAATTTGGTTTTATTTGTGGTTTGTAATGTGATTTCGTAATGTATTGTGTTTAAACTTTAACTTTGATTGTTCCTATATATGCAAGGGCTAATATATACGAAAGTGCCTCCTTAAAATATTATAATATCGATTACAATTACTAAACAAAAAAATTAAAACAATCTCACATTTAATAACAACCAAAAGAACATAAGACTAATAGTGCACCACACAATACTGAGTTAGCGTTGGCCACAAGTCTTCCTGTTATGACCCGTAGCACCACATTTGCTGCACCTTCGCGCTTGGGGTTCGTCGCGATAGTTAATATCCATCTCATTCTGAATTCTCCTTGAACGCATCCTACCTCGATGAGTTGTAACCCTCGACGGGTCCCCCTTAATGACCCAGTCGGCTTCCGCCCATTCGTCGTTGTGCCCTAAGTTGTAAAAGTGTCCACTATACTGTTGTCGATAAGTGGTTGTATGGAACATAGAATGTGTAACGTTGTGCGGTTCCTCACCCCTCCAATAACAAACTGCAATGGCATGGGAACATGGAAATCTAAACATTTGCCATTTCCCACATGAGCAACTCCTTTGATTGTACTCAACGGTGTAGTCATTGCCACCGCGATCGTTGGTTTCAGTCTTTGAAACCACACTATAGCGTGCATCTATGGCATCATACATGGACACCTCGTGTTGCATAGCTACAGAGTACAGTTTGTTAAACCTTGACCATATACGCGGGGGTAAAGGGGAGTTGCAACGGGCTGCAAGCTGCGTGTGCCTAACATACTCTGATACGTCTTTCGTAAACGTGAAATGAATCAACGCTTTTATAGGCAGCAGTCTTGCCTGACGTAACACATTATTCATAGACTCAGAAATGTTGGTCGTTAGGTTTCCCCAACGACGATGCCTATGGTCATGCCGTAACGTCCACTTACTTTTGTCTATGTTGTTCAGGTAGTCCCATGCTTCCCCTTTATACATCCGCATTTCTCGCACAGCCCAACGATACTTTTGTGATTGGGTTGTGCTCCCAATCATCCAGCACAACTTCCTTAGGTATTTCATCGAGAATCTGCTACTAAAATTGCTTCTCACATGACGAAGACAATAACGGTGGTAGGCCCTTGGTTCCATCCAATCTTGGAGGTTTTCCATTGCATGAATGATTCCAGCATGACGGTCGGATATAACACATATTTTTCTGGTCTGGACGACATACTGTTTCAGATTTTGGAAAAACCAACACCAACTATGAACAGTCTCTTCATCAACAAGAGCATAAGCAATGGGCATTATGTAGTTGTTTGCGTTTTTGGTAACAGCAATCAACAACTTTCCTCGGTATGGCCCTTTCAAATGTGTGCCATCAACTGAGATTACTGGTTGGCAAAGATGAAAGGCACTAATATAAGGCCCGAATGCCCAGAAAACATATTTGAATGTCGGATAATCTGGATTAGAATTAGGATGATGAAACCATGTGACAACGGTTCCGGGGTTCTGAGACTGTAGCCGTAGAATGTACTTGGGAACCTCGGCAAAATTGCTATCCCAACTGCCATATATTTTCTCGATGGCCTTTCTTCTACCACGCCACGCCTTTGTATACGTAATGTCCACGGAAAGCGTTTGCTTGATGTGGACCCTAATATGTTTTACCTTGAATCCAATGTCGGCACGAATCTGTGCTAGGATGTGTGAACCAATATCTTTTGATCTCAGGCACCTGTTATTGTTTCGTACTACCGTTGAGTAGCACGTGTGGGCTGGAGCCCAGTTGGTAACTTGCCACATATGTTGGTTCATTTTTTTGGATACTGTGGCGCGCCAGTCACACAACGGAGCAGGACCCGGAAAAGGATTTTTGTAATGTTTGTTTCTCGTGTAGCATTTTACCTTGAACAACGCTGGTTTACTATCAATAACAAAAATTTCACGACCACGACGAATGTTCCATTCACGAATTGCAAAGTCTGCCTCCTGTTTGGACTTGAAGAACATACCCAAACGGATTTTTTTTGTTGCAGGATTCCATACGTCCATAGGTTCATCTTCATAATCCGGACACCTATAATCCCTTAGCTCCTCATCATCTTCAGGGTCGTCTTGGGGACCGGGAAGGAAGGCCCTAGAAACGTTATCCTGTTGGGGGTTGAGATTCAGATCTAGTAGTTCATTATCTGCAGCCTCGTCTCCGGAAGAACCTTCGAGTGAGGGGGGGGCTTCTTCACTCTCTTCACCGTCTTCAGAACTGCATTCTGCTGAGTCATCAAATCCATCATTGTTCTCGTTACCAGCCAAATACTGAGATGATGACAAAAGGTTATGTTGCTGAGAGGGCATAACATTTTGCTCTTGTGTGGTTTGCCCATCACCTTCTTCATAATCATCTTCGGATAAATGAAACTGAATGGCGTTCCGTTGTGAAATACCATGCAGAAGGTTTGTAAAACTCATTTGATGGACAGTAGGCAACGCTTCCCACTGAACATAGATCTCGGCTATGAAGTTACCCGGTGACTCCCGGGCTAAATAATCCATCATTTCAACGCCCTCATCGTTGAAAATTTTTGATGTCTGAGAGATGCCCCCAAACGTGAATCCTAACAACAACGACACAGTAACCGACTCTTTCTGGAGTTGAACATGATTACAGACTGAATCTAGCAACTCGTGATATGACATCTTGTGTCGCATAATGAATGAGGTAGTCAGCATGGATTCATCATTCATAACCGCCCCGTTAACATATGAAAAAACACCACCCCAGTATAGTCTAACAAGGTATGGGCAGAAAGAATCCATTAAACGAAATGGAATTGTTTGATAGAAGTTTAGTTGTTCAGTTTTTGGTTTGTGTGGAACCACTTACCAAACTACTCTATTTATAGGCATATTGTCATGATATATAAACCAATTTTGTCACATGTATACAACAAATATCGCTAATTCAAACACATATATAACATGTTAAAAAATTCATTTTCTAAAATGAGGAGAAATATGTCGGATAAAATGTTAAAATTTTTCAAACGCTTTTCTTTATAAAATTTTTCAGCGCTTTTCTTTATAAAATGAGGAGAAATATGTCGGATAAAAAATATTTTTTCCACGTTGGACGTTTTTTGACAAGAGAAAAAAATGAGTTTTTACGACTTTCGGGCCCCCCTGAATGACCCGAAATGCTTTCCGCCGACCAGACGCCCCTGGTCCCCGGACAAATTTACCCCTACTTATAAGTTAGAGACAAACGAACCCGGTGGTGGGAGCCACACGGGTGAGGAAACGGCCACGGAAAAGGCCACGTTGGACTTTTTTGACAAGACAAAAAAAATGAGTTTTAACGTCATTTAAATTTAGGAGAATTCACGAACACAAAACACAAAATTCACAATCTTTTACATTGACCATCACAATAAGAGTAAATTGCCAATTTCGTCCTTGAGTTTTAACTAAATTTGCCATATCCATCCAAAAAAGTTTTTTTTATCACCTGGACCCTTAAAGTTTCTAATTCACTGCCAAATCCATCCAAAACCTAACTAATGTTATTTCCAGCTCTTAAATGAAGGGTAATTATGTTCCAGTGGGTTATATTTGTCTTTAGCACATGTTCAAATGAGTTAAAAGGATGGTACACTACTAGACATGTTCAAATGGGTCAAAAGGTTTATTGTACACTGCTTTCATATGAAGTTCTTGGTCATTTGTACACATACACACTTGCTGGAAAAACGAATGAGTCATTTCATTCCTAAATTTGTTACACATTCATCATTCATAATACATATTACAATTAGAGTCATAGGGTACAACAAGCAGATTCCCTAATCAGTAAACTTCATCTTGCACATGAACACCAACACACAAACCAGCAACATTGTTTTCAGAAGCTTATTCTCATTCTTCAAAGTCCTTGCAACATCTTCTAGAATCCTATTTCGTTGAGTCAACACCCGATTACGTTCATTCAACACCCTATTGTTTTCTTCAACCTGATTCAGTGTGTTCATTAAACCTTCTATCAGATCATTTGCATTTGGCGACACTGCTTCTTGTGCCCAACAAACAAACCCACAACTTCGTCCCTGTTTAATTAATTCCCCAAATTAGGTTAACAATAAACAGATCAGTTGGGGCAAAATTTGATGGCATACCTGTCGATTACAACAATAGAACTGCCTTCCGGGGTTCGTTTGTGTACACGAAGTTCGGACTAGGGTTGGGGCTCCACAATCACATCGCACCATCGTTCAATTTGGACCTGCAATTAGTGGGTGGTTTTTTAGGGTTCCAAGTATCTGTTATGCATATAAAGATGGAGGGGAAGACTAGAGAAAATATTATAAATGAAAAAATAAAGAGAAAAGACATAGATACCCCTCCAATTAAAAAATATAAATGAATTTAAAACGTTAAATGACATAATTACCCTTCATTTAAGAGCTGGAAATAACATTAGTTAGGATTTGGATGGATTTGGCAGTGAATTAGAAACTTTAAGGGTCCAGGTGATAAAAAAAACTTTTTTGGATGGATATGGCAAATTTGGTTAAAACTCAAGGACGAAATTGGCAATTTACTCTCACAATAATTCTCCAGCATGCAATGGGGACCGGGGTCAATCTGATAACTCTGATAACTCATGTGATAATACTGAGACCCTATTCAAACTATTCGACCTGTTAATATTCCCACCTACAACATATAATATATATATACTGAACCTATGCATGTGATAATACTGAACCTATACATGTGATGTGATAATACTGAGACTAGGCATGTGAGCCTACTGCAAAAGAAAACATATATATAAAGTATATGTATATTCCATATAGCGATATATAAAGTATATGTATTTTATATATATGTAATATTCATATATATATATACAAAGTGGCGATATTCTCATATATATATATACAAAGTGGCTATATTCATATATATATATATACAAACTAGCGATATCCATATATATATATATACAAACTAGCGATATTAATATATATATATATATATATATATATATATATATATATAAACTAGCGATATTCATATATATATATATATAAACTAGCGATATTCATATATATATATATATAAAGTAGCGATATTCATAAATATATATATATAAAGTAGCGATATTCATATATATATATACACCAACTAGCGATATTGATATATGTGGCAGAATTTGTGTCAGAACCACCATGAATATCGCTATCTCATATCACGTTATACCTAGTTTCACTCTTTTCTTTCAAGATCACCTACATGTGATCTTTTGGTGGTCAAACCACCTATTCCTGCAACAAACTCTGATAGACAGTGATTGAATAGTTGGTGTATGGAAAGGGTGTAGCATTTGTCGTTGGTGGCACACCTTTTGAGTAAAGTTTAATTTTTTTATTTCGTGTTAGGTTGGTATTTCTACTACCCAATATTTCTTATATTCATAATATCTAACTTCCTATTTTCAACTGGGATTCTTTATTCTATAAACGCATACCTAATCTTGTCACACCAACTAGCATATGATTAGTAGTGTCTTGGTAGCTAACGCGCAACTAGAACATAAGATCGAGTCAAATCAATATCCCTTCAGTCGATATTTGATAAGTTGGAAACAGACCGAAAACCGCTCTCCAAACAACGCGTTCACTTTACCTCAAAACGATTTAGAATGAAACGTAAGTAAATATTTATATTTGTGAAATTGTTGCCATAACCTAGGGGAGCAAGGTTCCCAAAATCATTAAACAGGCGACTGTAGAACGATCATCAAGAGCCCTACCCTCGTGGGGGTGTGCCTTCATTGTATGTCTCCATTACCAACTAGAAGATCAAAGCCCTTTCGAACCACAAATTAGTTCCATAAATAAATTGAATAACTTTTTATCACATATATAGCCTCTTTTTAATGGTGAAACCGACACTAATAATGTTACCTCCTAATTTTGTTTACATATATGGAAAACTATGGTACAAAGAAAATTCTTTATTAGAGTGTGCTATATATACCATGAAACTAACTCGACCTATATAAATATGATAAACGAACTCGACAACTCGATAAAAAAAAATTGTAGATTAAGGTGTGCATATATTAGATTAGTGAGTATGTGAGTTAGTTATTTAAAAAAACACCTACTAAACATACTTAACTTCATTCTCTAGGCATGTCTATGTGCGTGTCATTTGTTTTTAACAACAAAAGCCTGTGGTTGGTTCGATATGTACGTGTCATTTGTTTTTTAACAACAAAAGCATGGGTTCGTTCGAATAAAGCTTGGCTCAAAATCAGCTCAGTTGTAAACGTGCTGAGTCGACTTGGCAGCATTTGTAAACGAGTCGAGCCCGAGTTAGGCCTAGCTCGGCTTGTGAGCTCGTGAGCCGGCTGGAATTATTTTATCATATATATAGAAAAAGTATATCGTACATTACGGCTTAACGTACTTCACGTACGACAACGTGCGTGATTTGTTCTATAACATGCGTGATTAATGTTTTCAATATGCGTTATTATTGTGTTTCAACATGCGTGATTTTGGATTTTTTTTAGTTATAACGTGCGTGATTTTAAAACGAACGTGCGTAATTATCTGTCGTACGTGATGTACGTTAAGCCGTAATGTACGTTAGCCTTCATATATATATATATATATATAGGATAAGGATCATGTGAGAAGTAGTAGGCTATTTGAGAAACTTGAGAAGCATTCTGGACCACACATTTTCCTTAAGCAAACAAAATGTAAAAAAAATGCAATTTTTTTTTTAGAAAAATCGCAGCTTTTTCTTTAAGGATTTAATTTTTTATTTTTAATTTTTTTTAAGGATTTATACACATGTGTATATTGTTAATCTTTTAACTATACATATATGTATATTGTCAATTATACATATATGTATATACATGTTTAAAATTGAAAAATAAGTGTTATTTAGGGTTTAGCATTAGTATTTAGGGTTTAGCATTAGGGTTTAGTAATAGTATTTAGGGTTTAACATTAGGGTTTAGCTTTTGGGTTTAGCATTAGGGTTTAGCTTTAACTTTTGGGTTTAACTTTATCTTTAGGGTTTGCATTAGGGTTTAGCTTTAGGGTTTAGTTTTAGCTTTAGGGTTTAGCATTAAGGTTTAGACTTAGGGTTTAGCTTTAGGGTTTAGCATTAGGGTTTAGAATTAGGGTTTAGCTTTAGGGTTTAGTGTTTAGCATTAAAGTTTAGCTTTAGTGTTTAGCATTAAGGTTTAACTTTAGTGTTTATGGTATAAGGTTTAGGATTTATAACACATATTTTTTCAATTTTAAACATGTATATACATATATGTATAGTTAAAAGATTAACAATATACACATGTGTATAAATCCAAAAAATAAAAATTAAAAAAAATAATAAAATAAAAAATTTAATCCTTAAAGAAAAAGCTGCGATTTTCCAAAAAAAAAAAAAAAAAAAAATTTGCATTTTTTTCACATTTTTTTTGCATTTTTTGCTTAGGGAAAATGTGTGGTCCAGATTGCTTCTCAAGTTTCTCAAATAGGGTGGACTTTTCTTAGGATCCCTACTCCCTCTCTCTCTCTCTATATATATATATATATATTATTTTTTAAATTGTATTAATAAAAAAATGTTGGAGAGGATTGTAGTCTTGATATTTTAAGTTTAGTTAATCAAATAACATACAAAAATATCAAAAAAAAAAAAAAAATACATATAACATTTTTTATATGCCTTTTAGTCTCTGAAATATTAGAAAAAAAAAATCAAAAGTAATACATAGTGACTAATTTTTTATTTGCAATTTTTTTATATTTTCATTATTTGCAAAAAAATAAAAAAATAAAAAAAATAACAAGCTCGCTCGATTGTAGGTATGAGCAACTATTACCAAATACCGAATGTTGGCATTTTCAGAATGTTGGATGTCGTATCCACTTTTTGGCATTTTCAGAATGTTGGATGTCGTATCCAACAAATATATAAATCATAAACCTACTTGACACACTAAAATAGTATGAATGAAAGTCAGGTTCGTGTCCACAGAGATACAGATTAACTAATTATTCTAAAAAGATTTTATTCAAATACGATTATTTTGAAAGGGGAAATTTTAGTTTAGACTAAAAAATAATGAGAACGAAAATTATATAAAAACGTTAATTAAAATGGTTAAGAAGTTCAGATGCTAAAAGCTAATTTCAACACCAGGACAATTTCTTGATTCGGTTCGGCTTACTAGGTCACGGTGCAAACAGACCTTTTTAATTAATACTTTTGTATCAATACTAGATGTCACGCAGTTCAGACATCCATTCCATTTAATGTTTAACCAAGCACAGTTCGTCGGTTAGAGCCAATCCACTACTCGCCGTTCGGATCTTCGTGTGCGGGTTGCTTGATAGAAGTATCGATTATAATTTATTATAATTCTGTAATAGTTTGGGTTTATAGAAAAACTCAAAATATTATTTTGTTCCTATTATAAAAAATTAAAACTTGATTAAGGTTTTAAAAAGGAATAATAAATTTTAATAATCCTAACTATTAGTCGTTGGCCTGTAACAATCGTAATTTCAAAAATAATCAGTTGTGGTTCCACCTTTATAAAAAATTCTAGCCTGACATGGTAGCTAAAACAATCAAGTCAACTAAGGTGCTGTTTGTTTTTTCAGATGTAAAATGTCTGTAGTCTGCGAACCACATCTGCAGGCATCTGCAAGAGAAGATGTGGCCCAAATGTCTGCAGTCTGCAAGGAGAAGAGGATTTGTTTTTTTCCTTCAAAAACAACTTCACACACACAACACACACACAAGCTCTCTCTCTCTCTCTCTCTCTCTCTCTCTGTTCTCTCTCTCTCTACAACCACCACCGCACCACCTCTGCCACCACCACCGCACCGCCTCCGCCATCACACCACCGCTGCCACCACCACCGCACCACCTCCGCCATCACACATGTCTCACACAGGCCTCTCTCTCTCTCACAGGTCTCTCTCTCTCTCTCACATATTGTCACGGCCCCCGACCCGGTTTGACCCGTTTCAGGAGCCGCGGGACAGAAATACTGCGGTATTTATTTAATTGAGTTTGATAGCGGAAGTTTTCATCAGGATCTTTTAAAATGTAAATATTTCCCGATTTATTTATTTCACAACGCGGGATAAAACCCGGTAATTTACAATCATTTGATTTCACAAAGAAATCTTTTATTTTACAAAACATGTTTCTTTATTTTATACTGAGCCACTTCCTTGAGCTTATAGTGCTATATGGCACTTTTCCTGATTCATAACAGGTCACCTGAAACATGTTTGAAAAAGGTTTTGTCAGCGGGAAATACTGAGTGAATCATTCTATTTTGCATAATGATGCATAGTTATTAATTACAGCATAAGAGCGATTACAATGGCTTCTATCTTATTTTTATCTGGCATTCTGTCACAATGGTGACAAGTCACAATGGTGACGATGGTCATACCACTATTTAGATCAATGAACCTAAATAGTGACGATTATCCCTGTAGGTCAATGAACCCAACAGTGATTATCCCGAGTAGGCCAATGAACCTAACTGGGAGAAAATTAGTAATGTGCACAATACCCCACTAACCAGTAATTTAAGATATCCACGACTTAGTCCCTGTAATTATAACCTTGAAAATAATTTGGAGTATTGTAAAACATTTGATAAAAAGAGAATGACTCACAAACTGTGAGAAAAGGAGAATGACTCACATTGCAAATTTATACGGGCAGAGTTTAGCCTACTGATTTAGCCTTTTCAACCTAAAATTTAATAACAGGCACACAATTCTAGGTTAGTAATCAATCCAGCATTTACGATAACTCACGAGATCAAATTCTCACAACGAACGACAAAGTGCGATACTTCATCCATCGAATTAACGACGATCCATCGAATTAACGACGAATGATAAAGTATAACCCTAATGTGGGCGGCACTTAAACATCCATCGGATATATTGATCGATCGGACAATGAATCGTAATAGCGATTGTGCTAATACCCGGATTGCGGCGTCGATTTAGTGCCTGTGTGTGTTAATTGAAGTATACAGAAGTTATCTCAACGCACAGAGTGAATTTGAGTGTCGTTCAATCGTCCAGAATTAAGTCCCAAGGTCCTCTATTTATACCCAAAGTTTGGTCAGCCCTGCGCATCGTAGGCCTAAAAACCCCTGCGCATCGTATGGTATTTTAACAGGCTTACGCATCGTAGGCCTTAAACCCCTGCGCATCGTATGGTTTGAAAAATAGGTTTATAGAGTAGCCACGTGTGGGACTAGCTCAGATGAGTTGACATGATCTAATTTCGAATTGTTGACAGCAAATAATTGTAGATAATCATTAACTAGGGTTTATCCCCCCTGAGTTTTAGGGGCCCTGATCCTGATTCCGATTGTTCTGAAAATTTTAGGGTTTACGCAGAATCACTTGGGTGTCTTAATTAAGGTTTCCTATTGGTCAAATTAATTTAATAATTATGACTTTTGATGAGAGTCGTTACATTCTCCCCAACTTAATAAAAATCTCGTCCTCGAGATTTACTGGAATAATTGAGGATACATTTTCTTCCTTTTTGGATTCCAGTTCCCAAGTATATTAGGATCCTGTCTTTGAATCCTACTTAACACTAACACTATTTGTTTACCTTTATATCTTGGAAATGTACTACCAAAGATTCATCTGATAGACATTTCTTGAAATTGGATACATGAAATATATCATGTATTCCAACTAACCTTCCTGGTAGTTGTAAACTATAAGTAACTGGTCCAATACGTTGAATTACTAGAAATGATCCTACGTAACTTGGACTTAACTTTTCTTTCGTAATGAATCTAACAACTCCTTTCCAAGGAGATACTTTTAATAGTATTTTGTCTCCAACTCGAACTCCAACGACTTTTATCTATTTATCTGTATAACTCTTCTGCCGATCTTTAGTCGTCTTCAGCCTTTTCTTCGTGATACTGAATATTACAATCGTAGTCACTTAAGATTTTCATACATCTCCTTTGCCTCATGTTTAATTCTTTTTTGCCCAACTATATATCTCAAATTCTTGTAACCCGTATAGATAGTATACTTACTTCTATACAGATAATTTATTCAAATCTTAAGGACACAAATTATGGCTCTAACTTCTAAATTATGAATGATAAAATTTTCTTCATACTTTTTCAATTGCCTTGAGGCATACGCAATTACCTTTTTGCGTTGCATTAAGGAATATCCAAATCCTAGCTTTGAAGCATTACCGTATACTTCAAAAAATCTTCAGTTCCTTCTGGTAAGGCTGAAATTAAATCATTGGTAAATTTCTAAAGGCTTCTTCTTGTTTAAATCCCCATTCAAATTTAACTGTTTCACAAATTGGCTTAGTTAATGGTATAACTATTTTGGAAAATTCCTTAGTAAATAGTCTATAATACTAAACCTACAAAACTCCTAATTTCCATTGCGGATTGCAGAATCTTCCATTTGGTAATTACTGCTATCTTAGCAGGATCTATGTGAATATCTTCATGATTTACCATATGACCTAAAATTGCACTTCTAGCGGCCAAAATTCATTCTTCGAAAATTTGGCGTAAAACTTTTCTTTTCTTAACAAAGTTAAGAGTACATGCAAGTGCTGATAATGTTCTTCCTGATTTTTGGAATAGATAAGTATATCGTCGTTGAAGACAATTACCAATTTATCCAAATATGGTTTACAGATCCTATTTATCATGTCCATGAATGCTGCAGGTGCATTCTTTAATTCGAAGGGCAGGACTGTAAACTAGTAATGACCATACCTAGTTCTGAAAACAGTCTTAGGTATGTCTTCCTCTTGTATTTTTAATTGATAATATCAAGAACATAAGTTGATCTTAGAAAACTATCTATCTTCCTGGAATTGATCGAATAGATCATTAATTCTAAGTAATAGGTATCGATTCTTAATTGTAACCTCATTCAATTCCCTGTGATTAATACACATTCTTATCGAACCATACTTTTTCTTAACAACCAATATTGTGCTAACCGATAAGGTTCCCTGGCTTGTCGATAAAATTCCTGGAATTAAATGAATCTTAAATTCTATCTTCATATCTGGTGGTAATCCAGGTAAATCTTCTGGAAATACATCTGGGTATTCTGAAATTACAGAAGTTTCCTTAATTTCTTTATCTTTAGTATTGATGATTATTGAAATCATATATACTATTCCTTGCTTTCGTTCATAATTAGCAACTTCTATTATTGATTATGAACTTTATGACTTATTTCCTGTAATCATTATTACTTCTCCAGTGATGGCTCAAACTTCTATAGAATTCTTATCACAAATAATTCGAGCATACTTGTTTTACTAATCAATCCATTCTTAGCACAACCTTGATTTCAACTAATTTCATAGGTAATAGGGTTGCAGAAAATTTAGGACTTAAAAGTACTATTTCTACGTTTTGCAGAACCTTATTAACTTTAACTAAATTCACATCTGCCGTTTCTATGTAGAAATTTATCTAATGCTGGTTAATGGTAAGTTAAGAGTTTGGCAGAGTAAAGTATTTATAAAACTTTGGTTTGCACCAGAGTCAAATAATACTTTTGTGTAAACGTTGTAAGCTAAGAACATACCGACTATCACATCTGGTATCATCTCGGCTTCTTGAGTAGTCAACTGGAAGGCTCTCGCATTCCTTTTTGCTCCTTCTGCTGGTTTGGCTTGATTGTCAAATGGTTTATTCAGTTTTGGACAATCTGGCCTAAGATGTCCAGTTTCTCTACAGTTGTAGCAAACTGAAAATTTCTTCCTCCTACAGTCTTCTTCTTGATGCCCTGGAATTTTGCAAAAATTGCAATATCCTTTGCATTTTCCAAAATGCTTCCTTTTGCAAAAATTGCAAAATGGACTAATAGAAGATTGCCCATTCCCTCCTTTCTTGAAATTGTTATGGTTACCCGAACGGAATTCTTGGGTAATCTTTTGGGCTACTTCCTTTCTTCTATTTTCTTCTCTTGTCCGTACTAGCTTGTCAGTCAGAGTATTGGCTAATTCTACTGCATCATCAATCGTGCGAGGTTTCGCAGATTTGACGATATTACGGATTTCGGAAATCAATCCCCAAATATAACGAGAAATAAGTACCGGCTCTAGCGAAGCCAGGGTTGGTACCACTCGAGCATATTCGAAGAATGTCGTAGTATACCCTCGACAATCTACATCCACCATCCGGTGAGTTAGAAACTTATTTGTCATTTGTTCTTTTTCATACTCGGGACAGAATTTTCTTTCTACAAAGCTCTTAAATTCTTCCCAGTTCATAGCATACGCCATCCTTCTTCCTTTTGCTTGTAACATCGTATTCCACCATTCTAGCGCTACTTCTTTGAAAAGATTTGACGCATACATAACCTGATCATCCTGAGCACATTTACTTATGGCAATTACTGCCTCGGTTTTCTCTAACCAACGCAGTGCCGCAGTCGCTCCTTCATTGCCTGCAAACTCAGTGGGTTTACAAGCAAGAAATTCTTTGTAAGTGCACCCAGGCGTTGCAGTTTTCCTTTTCTTAGGGAGCGGAGCTTGCCGTGGTTCATTATCATGATTAACATGATTATTGCCTCCATTTACGCTATTACTAAAGTTATCTTCAGAAATACGTTTACTAGGAACGATTTGTTGAGGTTCAATTGGATTTTTAACAGCAGCAATGATTGCTGGAATAACATTGGCTATCCCTTGAGCAACTATTCCTGGAATAGCGTTGGCTATCCCTTGAGCAATGATATTTTCTATATCTTGCCTAGTCACATATTGGTCCCCCGGTTGTTGCTCAGATTGATTAACCTCATTAACTGGTTCATTATTAGCGTTTTCCATCTGATATCTAATTTATAGATAAATAATTAGTATAAAGGAAATAATCCAATGTCACAATTTAGTTGCACATAATCATATAAACGAATATACAAACAAAATTGTAACTTTTCTAATATTTCATTATATCATATACACCCGTTTTATTATTTATTTTACACATACTGATTTTACTATTTATGATTACACAACCATGTTTTCATAATCCCCTATCCTTTGTCAGGTGATGTTCTAATAACGGTGTTCCTTCTCATCGTATTTCCAGGAGATCTGTCCCAAAATCTCTTGGATCCTATTCCCAGCATCCATTTTGTCAAATTGATGGAGTTCAGTCCTATTCTCGTTACTTATTGGTGAATTTGGTAAAGGTTCTGGATTGAACTTAGGAAAAAGCCTATAGGGATGGTTTTGTAACAGTATTTCATTAGTCACCCATTCGTCTATTTGCGAGTGGATTGAAAGGTTTGAAATAGCTGGTTCTAAATTCATTGGTAGTTGTGTTTCAAGAGAATGAGTAAAATCATTTTCATTAACAGGCTTAATAGTATCATCGGTTGCCATTAAAAAAAATCTAACTCTTCCTGAAATGGTAACCCCTTAATTTGCCTAGAGCTTTCCCCAATTTCCATTTTCTTAGGCTTAGGTTTCTCAAGAGGTAAAGCGTTGAATTCTATAGGTTCTTCTATGTCTGGAATATACCTAGTGAAATCTCTGGAAACTTCTATTCTTACTGGATAGAGATTTAAATTCTGAAGGGCTTCCGACAGATCACTCATGTTGTTTAGCAAAATACACACAATTACTAAGTCATAACAAAATTTTATAGAACAACTTTTTAAATAGTATTTCATATTACCAAAACAACTGAAAATTAAAACATACTAGGTTTTATTTTGTAAATTTATTTATAAGTTTTCTAGACTGTAGATAATAAAAGTGCTAAACTTTGAATCATAATATTTAAAGATTTATATTTACTATTACAGTAGCTAACATATAAAAATCTGCCCATATTGTATACAATTAGCCAGATAATTAAAACATATAATCACAAAATAACAATTAATAAAAATTAAGTATTTTCTAAATACTTAATTGGCTTAAATCAGTGGCTCGATAAGTGGCTCTGATACCACATTTTTCTGTCACGGCCCCCGACCCGGTTTGACCCGTTTCAGGAGCCGCGGGATAGAAATACTGCGGTATTTATTTAATTGAGTTTGATAGCGGAAGTTTTCATCAGGTTCTTTTAAAATGTAAATATTTCCCGATTTATTTATTTCACAACGCGAGATAAAACCCGGTAATTTACAATCATTTGATTTCACAAAGAAATCTTTTATTTTACAAAACATGTTTCTTTATTTTATACTGAGCCACTTCCTTGAGCTTATAGTGCTATATGGCACTTTTCCTGATTCATAACAGGTCACCTGAAACATGTTTGAAAAAGGTTTTGTCAGCGGGAAATACTGAGTGAATCATTCTATTTTGCATAATGATGCATAGTTATTAATTACAGCATAAGAGCGATTACAATGGCTTCTATCTTATTTTTATCTGGCATTCTGTCACAATGGTGACAAGTCACAATGGTGACGATGGTCATACCACTATTTAGATCAATGAACCTAAATAGTGACGATTATCCCTGTAGGTCAATGAACCCAACAGTGATTATCCCGAGTAGGTCAATGAACCTAACTGGGAGAAAATTAGTAATGTGCACAATACCCCACTAACCAGTAATTCAAGATATCCACGACTTAGTCCCTGTAATTATAACCTTGAAAATAATTTGGAGTATTGTAAAACATTTGATAAAAAGAGAATGACTCACAAACTGTGAGAAAAGGAGAATGACTCACATTGCAAATTTATACGGGCAGAGTTTAGCCTACTGATTTAGCCTTTTCAACCTAAAATTTAATAACAGGCACACAATTCTGGGTTAGTAATCAATCCAGCATTTACGATAACTCACGAGATCAAATTCTCACAACGAACGACAAAGTGCGATACTTCATTCATCGAATTAACGACGATCCATCGAATTAACGACGAATGATAAAGTATAACCCTAATGTGGGCGGCACTTAAACATCCATTGGATATATTGATCGATCGGACAATGAATCGTAATAGCGATTGTGCTAATACCCGGATTGCGGCGTCGATTTAGTGCCTGTGTGTGTTAATTGAAGTATACAGAAGTTATCTCAACGCACAGAGTGAATTTGAGTGTCGTTCAATCGTCCAGAATTAAGTCCCAAGGTCCTCTATTTATACCCAAAGTTTGGTCAGCCCTGCGCATCGTAGGCCTAAAAACCCCTGCGCATCGTATGGTATTTTAACAGGCTTACGCATCGTAGGCCTTAAACCCCTGCGCATCGTATGGTTTGAAAAATAGGTTTATAGAGTAGCCACGTGTGGGACTAGCTCAGATGAGTTGACATGATCTAATTTCGAATTGTTGACAGCAAATAATTGTAGATAATCATCAACTAGGGTTTATCCCCCCTGAGTTTTAGGGGCCCTGATCCTGATTCCGATTGTTCTGAAAATTTTAGGGTTTACGCAGAATCACTTGGGTGTCTTAATTAAGGTTTCCTATTGGTCAAATTAATTTAATAATTATGACTTTTGATGAGAGTCGTTACACATATCTCTCTCTCTCTCTCACCGATCTCTCTCTCTCTCACATATCTCTCTCTCTCTCACAGATCTCTCACAGATCTCTCTCTCTACGGTCTCCCTAAATTGATGGGTTTGGTGGTGGTGGGTTTTGACGATGGTGGTGGTGGAGGTGGTGGCGGAGGTGGTGGTGGCGGAGGTGGTGCGATGGTGGTGGCGGAGGTGGTGGTGGCAGGGGAGGAGAGGAAGAAGAAGAAGGGTGGGTGGTGTGTGAAGATCTGATCTGATCTTGAAGCTATAATTCATAGCTTTTTTTTTAGCTATTAAAAGCTATTTTAAGATATTTTTTTTTAAACAAACAGTCTTCAAGGGCTTATGTCTGCCCGCCCGCAGACATAAGCTCTTTACAGACAATATAATAAAAAACAAACAGAACCTAAGAAACACAACATCCAAAATTAAAAACTTAGGAAACAAAAACTCAAACAGTTTATTGTTCTTGAACACCCAAAATGTTTTCTTTTTTTCTTTCGATCTCGAACTCTCGATTGTACCTGATGATTGTCTGGATTTTTTTTTTCAAAATTGCCGACTCCATCAGCCTTTGTAGTCTTCAGATATTGTATCCAACGAATCGTTAAGCCCATTTAATTCTAGCCCATAAAAACTACTAGTTCAGTCTTTTTTTTTTCTAGGATAAATTACACTTTTCGTCCTTTATGTTTGTATCAGATTGCAATGGATACCCTTTAACTTCAATAATTACAGTCACAATCCTTTATTTGTAAAACTCATTACACCTTACGTCCTTTAGCACTAACCAAGTTAAAATTTTCAGTTAAATCTATTCATACAAGGGTAGTTTAGTCTTTTTACTTAATTATTTATAGTATTTAATAAATTATTATGAAAACAAATATAATTACCCTTCTCTCTCTAGAATCTTACAATCAGATTCAAAATTCATCACAATTAGATCAATTTCTTCACTAATTCATTAAAATCACATCAATTTCTTCACTAATTCCACTATCAATTCCACCAATTTCATCACTAATTCCAAAAGACAGAAAAAGCAAAGATAATTACAAAACCATATATCTCAAAGATGAGTAATAAAAAGTAATGGCAGACCATTCAAACAGGTAAAATAAAATGAATTAACTAACTATATTACAATAAAAAAAGTTAATACCTGGATATATGTATTCAATTATTGAAGAAAGCAGTAAGCTATACCAAATCATCTAAAAGACTTAACCAAAAATCAACAGCTTTTCGCTAACTTAAGCTCCAGAAGTCCAAAATTATATAATGGCCAAGTAAAGAACCATAGAAATCTATAATTAATTATCGCTCAATTCCTCAAATCACCATTTGTTACACCTTCAGTTTCGCCTTGCGTGTGTTAAGTGTGCCAAAGAGAAACAAACTGGTCAAAGACCCAGTCTCTAAGCCTCTCGTCGGAACTCGAAAAACCTGCAAGTCCTTACCTTTCGTGGCACCGACTCATTACCAACACAAATCACACCTCCACAATCTTTTGACCTCAACAAATTTTCACCACAGTGCACAAGATCCCTCTTTAATCTGATATTCTTTTCCGACTGAAGTTGTTGTTCATAAGGTGTTGCGGGATGAAAAAATGTCGCCGGATATTTCTGGATCTTCGCTAGAAAGTTTTAGTGTTCAGTGGGTTTCTTTAAATGGGTTTCTTGTTATAGAGTTGTAGCGATGAGAGAGATGGTGATGGCTGGATTAGGGTTCACAACTTGAAGATACAGGTGATGAAGATGAATTAGGGCTTTTATCTCTTTCTTTTTACAGTATATATATGATGAAGTGTTTTATTTATTATTTTTTTATGAATGTGTAAAAAGACAATTATACCCTCATCTGCAACACACAAGACTAGATTTAACAATGAAAAGTAACTAGGTTAGTGCTAAAGGACGTAAGGTGTAATGAGTTTTACAAATAAAGGATTGTGACTGTAATTATTGAAGTTAAAGGGCATCCATTGCAATCCGATACAAACATAAAGGACGAAAAGTGTAATTTACCTTTTTTTCTTTGGTTTTGCGTCGCTAAATGCCCAACTTGTAGTCCCAATCACGTTCAACTTATTAATAAACCACAAATTAGGTTCACCTAACTCAATAGTCCACGAGACTGGTTTTGAAACTCTTTAACTTATTTTTCTTTTCCTAGCTTTAAATCTTATAACGCCGGTTACTTCTCTCGAAATCACTCCACACCTACAAAAACAATAAAAACAAGGCAAATTGGATTTAAATAATCTCAACTCACTGTTATTGGCCAATAATAATCCCAACTCATTTAATCACTAATAATAATCCGAACTTTTCACTTTTGTTTGTAAAATACTCCCACGTTAAAAAACACTAACTTGGTTAAAAAATTGCTGATGTGGCTTGACATGTGTGCACTAACGTGGCTGGTTAATTATAAAAGAAACCCAACATTAAAGCCATCTGTGTATAAAGGTTTTCACCCCCAAATTACAACTATCTATCCCCAAATAACAATCGTAGAGAATCGCGATTCCCCTAAACCCTAATCAATCAAGAGAGCAAACGATCAAGTCATTGTATCAGGTTTGTTTTTTAGTGCATTCTTCTTATTTATCTGTGATTCAATCCTAATCCACTACTGAACACACTGCCGCCGGAAACGAGAACCCACTTCCTCTGCCCACCATTTCCGGTCAACAAGCCCGTGACTAAAAAGAAGAAATCAAATTCGTCAACGAGTCTGAGTTATATCATGTTACCTGATCGGAAGAAAACCAAGATGTCTTAGCGGAGTTGAAGTCCAAACAGTTCAGTGATCGATCGGACCAAGATATACGGAGGTGGTGGCTGGCTCACGGCGGTTCAAGAGCTGATTGATGGAAATCATAGATCGGTGGGTTCTTTTAACCAAAAAATATCAAAAACCCCAAAACCAAAAAATATAAAAAACCCACCACCACAAACCACCCCTAAATGTTACTAAAATTTCTAAAGACACAAGTACAACTTTAAGATGTGCAACTATATGCCACTGTGATTCCGGCCACTGTTATACCGCCGCCACAAACTTTTGAATCTACAAACAACAATATGTCTTTTCTGAGATATTAGGTTGTTGTATGAGTGCAACAATTGGTAATAATGAGGAAAATTTGAGATGTAGTGGTGATGGTGGAAGATGATGGTTCTGGAACTAGTACAGCTAAAGAGAGATGGTAGAGAGAGAGATGGAGTAGAGAGGGAAAATGGGGCTTTTTAGAGAGAGAGAGAGAGAGAGAGAGACATGGACTGAGTTATGTATTACTTTATTTTAAGATACCAGCCATGTCAGTGCACACATGTCAAGCCATATCAATAATTTTTTAACCAAGTTAGTGTTTTTTAAAGTGGGAGTATTTTACAAACAAAAGTGAATAGTTCGGATTATTATTGGTGATTAAATGAGTTGGGATTATTATTGGCCAATAACAGTGAGTTGGGATTATTTAAATCCAATTTGCCTAAAAACAAACCAAAATAGATTTCATTCCATAAAAAACAAGTGTTTTACAAAATAATGAAGTATGACTATGATATATGCATGATACGTGACGAAATTTTAGTATTAAAGTGCTATAAAAACATGCCTAAAAATGCAACTAACACGGAATTGGTACTTTCAGTTTAGTACGGTACCGCCAATTACCGATTTCTACATTTAAATAACGTAAAGTACCGAGCATTTTCAGTACTAATACCCAATTTTGGCGATTTTCAAAATCTACTTTTGGTACTGGTACGGTACCAAACTCATCCCTACTCGATTGGGCTCGAGTGCGCTTGAACTTTTAACGAGCTAAGCTAAAGCTTGACTTTCCAGCTCGATACAATAAACAAGTTGAGCTTGGCTGACTCTTTTAAGTTCGAGTTCGAGCTCAAGTTTGAGCCCAACCTGTCTCGATAACAACCCTACCACTTACCACTAAGATATCCGCTTGGGAACACATGTCTATTGTTAAATCACTTGCCTAAAGAAATGATGACTTTCTAAACGTTTTGCAGCGGATTTATCAAAGTAACTTGATTCCATGATTGAACAATGAATCGATAATGTTTAGGATTTGTAGTAAATATTTATGTGGACAATTCAGAGGATTGAATTTGTCTTGGTACCGGTAAATGGTTCCCGACAACCATCATTTATACATAATAATGAACGGTTATGTGGTGGTTAGAACTGGCAGGAATAACCGTCTTTTGAATCGGTGTGAACCAGCCAACATACCCATTTGCTCATACCGTTACATACATACATATAGACATAAGTAATATATCCTAAGTTTAATACATATACGAATAATTATGTTTATATATTGTCTAATACACTCCCATAAACATAATTATGTTTATGAGAGTATATTAAAACACTTCTGTTTGCATCATCTACAGCAGCCTTAGCTCGATTGAAATCAAATTTCCTTCTAGAATTCAGCTTCCTCATTCCTTGCCAATCGTTTCCTGCGTAGAATGCATAATGTTCAGACTCGTTCTCAGCAACATCTTGACTGTCTTTATCCTTCTCGGTATGATCTGCAACTTGCTCTGCTTGATCTCCTTCACTTCGGCTGCCTCTCGGATCTATCTTACCCATCAGCGTTTCCTTTACTTCTGTCACTTCTTTATCATGAACATTTGTTTGAATAGTTTTGAACTTGTGGTAGTAGATCAGAACATCTAAATACATAGCATACATTAAACGCATAAATTCCCCATCACTATACTCAAAACCCATGTCTTTTGCTACCATGGCCCATAGGTTGTTTTCCGTCACCCGTCGATGCCCTCCTTCTCTTTCAACTACCAGGTACAGTTCTAATAAACTCACTTTTCGATTGTTCGAGGCATAAGCAGGGATTGGCCTTGTCATCACTCCCAGTTTCTTGGTTAAAAACCAATCCACCATCTCATCAAATTTTTATTACAGTATAAACTTATACTTACTGACATACTCATCATCATCCATCATATCGAGTAATGCTTTACAATCCAAGAATTCCTCAAATTTCATTGATTGAAGTATCATTACATTCCAATCAGGTTCATTGGATGATACATTCAATTTTTCGAAATATTCATTGAAGAAATATGTTTTGAACTTCATAAATTCAGATTCTTTACTCATCATTGACTGTTTTTTCTAGAATTCCAATCTCTTCTTCCTTGGTCATTCCAGATATTTCACTTTTCTTATTAATTAGGGGAACACTTAAAGTAGGAAATAATTTGCACTTATCTCCGGTGAATTTCACCGTGAAACCTTGTGTGATTAACTGATCTAAACTTAATACATTTCTGTCTATGTCTTGTGTGTAAAACACACTTTGAATACGGATTTTCTCCGACCCAGAAATTACATCAACGACCCCTAAGCCCCTTATGAAATAAAACTGATTCTCTCCAGTTTTTGTTTCAACATCAGACATGCATTTTATTCATTTAAACATATCTAGATTTCCAGAAAAGTGATGTTTCAGAGATTTACTTACATACCACATCTCCGACCAGAAACCTCCATCGGTTCCGACTACCAGATACTCCATCCTCTGACCGTGCTCATGATCTTCACTTTGTAGTTGATGTGTTCCTGTGTTGATTGCGAGAAAGATCAGTTGTGATTCTTCAACATCTTCCTTCATCTTGTAAGTTGAGATTTGATGTCCTGGTTTGTTGCAGTAATAACATCGCCTCACCAACCATCTTCGTTCTCTCTTTTCGTCGGAGCAATGTTTACATGGTAACGTAGAAGAAGTTGGCCTGAGATCAGAATCGTTTTCCCCAGTGGCTCTAATACCACTTTGATGACTTTCTAAACGTTTTGCAGCGGATTTATCAAAGTAACTTGATTCCATGATTGAACAATGAATCGATAATGATTAGGATTTGCAGTAAATATTTATGTGGACAATTTAGAGGATTGAATTTGTCTTGGTACCGGTAAATGGTTCCCGGCAACCATCATTTATAAATAATAATGAACGGTTATGTGGTGGTTAGAACTGGCGGGAATAACCGTCTTTTGAATCGGTGTGAACCAGCAACATACCCGTTTGTTCATATCGTTACATACATACATATAGACATAAGTAATATATCCTAAGTTTAATACATATACGAATAATTATGTTTATATATTGTCTAATAAGAAATATATGAAATCAACAACTATAAGGCATTGTGAATTGCCATGAGGTTTATACCTAAAATCTCCAAATATTTATGGAAAACAATAACTTATACATATTCAGAACAAAATGGTAGAAGGAGTAAAAGTAGGGATGACAATGAGATGAGTATTGTTAATCGCAAAACTATGTCAGATTGTAAGGTCACGTCTCTTACTCATCGGGTACCTGATAACTCATTATGTATTGTATATCAGTTATTGGATGAACCCGTTAAATTTTTAAAAAATATCCGTTGGGATTCGGAAGTACATTTTAAACTTATATACATTTTTATTACTATTAGAAATATAAAAACTAAACACTATAACCGTCCCCTCACACATGATAAATTTTAAAAGTAAACCCATACTTGCTTCCATACATGTCTTATACCGCGAAAAGTATTAAAAGTGACCTTATATTCGTTCTTGTATTCGAAAACTTGACTTGTTACTTATACAGAATATTTTAGGTTTACCTATTAAATTCGAGTTCATTTGCTTCTGTATGTATAGGTTGAAACTTAAAAGAAGAAAAAGAATTGGGGAACTGTAAGTTTGTTTAAAAATGATTTGTTTTAATATTTTATTTTTATATTAAAGTATAAAGCAAGAGAAATTAAGGTTAAAGAGAGAAGAGAGAAGAAGAATGAGAGTGGAATGATAAAACCCACCAAATATGATGGTTTAGAGATCTCTTTCCGAGGGCTTTTATTAACATGGTTGGTTACTGTATAAACCATATTTATCCTACAAACTATGAAAACAAATTATAGCATTTAAAAAAAGTTAAATTAAGGCATACTAAACTAATACATACATAAAAGTAGCACTTTTGAATTATATTAGCACATGAAAATTAACCAAGATAATTGATTTTAGCACATACGTGAATGATATCAACACATTGAAAACAAAAGGAAGATCCAAATAAAGAATTAATTACTTGTTAGTATAATTATAGGGAATTCAATATAATTGATATTATTTAGGTTATTATTTTATCATTTCTCTATAATTGGTTGGATGCCACATGACACATTTTAAATGGTTCTTACAGTTTGTATACGAAATGTAGTTTGTATTTGATCATACTCCTTTATTAACATTCGAGGCAAACATATGTTATCACCAATGTTTTTATGATCAAAATGGCTATGGAATTAAGCTTGTTTGGACCAGTTTAAAACCGAATCATATATATATATATATATATATATATATATATATACTACTTTAATAAGCATATAGGAAGGACAGAAATGGTCATTTGCCACTTTACAACCATTTGAAGCCCATTGTACAACCTTTAAAGCATGAAAGTGTTGAAAACTTCTTTTAACATGATCTGGAATCCTGCTCATCTCATTTGGGCGGCCAAAGTTTTTCATTTAACTTTTGAAATCCCGCCCATCCCCACTTCCCCATACATCTGTCTTTTCATTTCACAGTCTCTTCTTCCTTTTGATCTCTCTCCCTCTCAAAACCATCGGCATCTCTCATTTTTCTATAAACATGAACCCTAAAAGCACCAAAACAGAAACAAAGATTAACCAAAACACTGATAAAAAAAGCATGGACGGAAGATGCGATTAGGGTTTCACATATCTCACTTCTTATCCGCCTCCGCCTCTCTCTCTCTCTCTCTCTTTCCCCCTCACCCTCTCTCTAGCGGCGATTCAAAAACAACAAGCGATTGATGAAGATTTCACCAGATCCGTTCTGATTCTGCTATCATCGGTGGCTATAGATGGTGGTTGTCTGGTTAGGTTAGCCATTCCGACTACTTGACATCCCTAAGGTAAAAAATTTTGTTGATTATGGTTATTTCCTTTGAAGATTTGATGAAGATTAAAACATGTGTTCACCACAGAACGATGGAGAAGAGGTGCAGCTGAGACAATAATGTTATAGTTTATGGGAATACGAACAAGGTAATTTTGTTCTGTCCAGTTTCTATTTTTTATAGTTTGTGTCATTTGATTTCCAGCTCTTCTAATGTACACTTCTAATGTAAACTGATGGTGGTGGACAATTATGTTAACTTTGGTATTTGGTGGTTGTCATCCATTCATTGTGCATGCTTACTATGAAGGTATGTAATATTAGAAGAAGGTATGTATGGATAATTAATATGTGTTCTTTTTTTTTTTTTCTTTTTTTGGTTCCTTGACTTCCCTTCATATTATTAGAATTATTTAGAGTCAAGATCTTAAATGAAAAATTGGTTACAATGGAAAAAGATCTTATTAAATTTACTGATCCACTTTAACGAGAAGCACAATGCATCCCAAACATAACGCATCCAGATGCTCCAATTGGAGGAGAAGATAGTTCAATAATTAGTAAAATGGTATCTTTCAACTTTTTATTTTGTAATTTTTTTAATCCTGCTTTCTCTCTTAATTTGTAAAACGGTATCTTTCAACATGATATTTTATAGGTGGCTACACCTTGAAATTTTGCATTTTCTATCAAAGACCATGTACAAGTCTGGATAGATTGGATCTTTTTTTATTTTGATCCAGCTGCGGATGTACTATTTTTAGTTCATGGTATTATTTTGTTAATTTTTGTTGTAGAAGCTTAATCTAATGTTGGGTTTCTAATACATTGTTAATAAGAGTTGAGACTAATAATTATAATTTATACCATTTAACATTGGACTCATCTGGTGAGTTAAGAGTTCATTTAACACCGGCAACCAAAAAACTTAACAGTTTTCCGGTTCACATATATGTAGATTCTTTTATTTATCACATGATCTATATTTTTTTGCATCTTGATCAAAGTAAGATTCTGAAAGTGGGCCTCTAATTCTGCATATGTATATAATATGCAAGCCCAAAAGCTTTAGTCCTAGGCTTTAAGATATGTTGTTTTGTAGAAAGTAAATTTATTGCAGGCCAACTGTTTGATGAAGTGCCTAGCTGAGTGCTTTACTAACATTGTGTGTTTTGTATAGATTAAATGAAGTGAGGAACTTTTAGGGAATGGAAAACGAAGAGGATTTGTGAAGAGGCATCTGATTGTGTATAATATGGTAATAGTATATTTGTTGATTAATGTAATAAAGCTTTTCAGTTTTGCATAAATGATGTTTTAAGCCAAAATGTTTCTCAATATATTATATTATATGGGCCCTCAACTGCAGGTATAGTAGTATAGTTACAATTTCCATATAAATTAATATTTGATAGTTTAATTGTTACACAAAAACATATCTAATTATTATAACTTCTAAATCTGGGTTGTATCATATTGCAGGGTGGAAGTGTCCATACATAAGGGTATTGTAATCTCGAAACAAATGCTGGTTATGTAAGGTTAACTAAATTATACAGCAGGAATTACAAGAATACTAAACGGGCAGCGGTGGGATTTTTGTTTGATTTTTTCTTGAATTCCTTATTATTTTTCAAGACTTAAAACTTTTCTTTAATACTGAAACAAAAAGGTGGGATTTTTGCCTGTTGTACATTGAATTGCAGCAAAGTTTCAAGATTTTAGTGTCCCTTTTTATAAATTAAAAAGATTAATTGAAAAAAAAATGTGTAGTTATGAACAATTTATCAATAACTATGAGTTTATTGATATACAAGGCACTGATTTTGTTCTTATAATTAGTGATTTGATTTTATAGTCTTGAACTAGAAAATTTGAAGGTATATGACTACACAAGGTGATAGTGGGCTTGCAGCAGCCATTAGTATCATCACAGCTTTGATTTGCAGAACTGTATGTATTTGGTTGTCGATCACTGGTAAAAGAAAATTTGCCATCACGTCGTTTCACTTTGCAAGAGTTTGGTTATAAAGGATGCATTTGTTTGTATGAAGTTGAAGGATTTATCAAATTGGTACCAATAATTACATTAGATGAAACTGAATTGGACCCATGAAGTAGTTACAAGAGTCTCAAAACCTTGAGATGTGCCTTATTGGCGATGATTGCTGAGCTCACAATAGGCAGAAATCAGAAAATTCAGGTTCATTGTTTCTCTTTGAAATACATCATTAATATACTATTTGTAAATAAACCATATAGAATGATTGCTCCCTTTTGTTTGTGTGGCTCTGATGTTGTTTGAATTTGGTATAACGAGCACAAGCACAAGGCTGCAAGCACAAGTTGCGGGTGTTGCTTATTCTCACTCGATGACTAAGCATACCAGTCAAATGGCAGTTTTTGGAGTAGACATGATTAGTAGGGGTGTTCACGGTCCGGTTTTTACGGTGGTATGAAACACGCTTATTAGTTTTTTATATTAAATGATAGAGTAAACTGATACGTGTACTACATTTATGCATTCAAAGACCGCAACATTTGGGAAAGAAGCTCTTAGGTGTGGAAGACGTGAGTAGATGGGTGAGAAGGCAACATAGTGAGCGTGCTTGGTGCAAAATTCTCTGCGGGTTTTGTTGCTAGCTGCCATCTCATATCTGCTTCATGTTGCAGAAAAATTGAAGATAAGTAGAGGTATTTACTAGAAGTTAGTATTAATGTGCGAACTTAGTTGTGTTTAATAGTGGGAAAGGCATAAAAGGACCTTTAATAGTGGGAAAGGCATAAAAGGACCTGCTATGTTTGTAAAAGCCTTGGAGAAGATGATGGAGGATCTAACTGTACAAAAGATGGTATGTTCATAAGTTTATAGTTTGTATGTTTAATTGGTCTGTTAGAAAATATTGGGTATTTGGACAAGATAATTATTATTGATATATTGCATATATGAGTCAAAATAATTAATTTTTATTGTGGATAGATTGATTTTGATTATCTGATTATTTAGAGTCAAACATTTAGTTTTTGATAATTAGTTTCATACCAGATACAACAAAACATAAGGGGCTTTTGGGAGTGAGATATGTTCTTGAAATAAGCAATCGAAACACCCCATATATTGAGAGCAAAGTCAAAAGGACTTATATACCCTCTTTTATGCCTAGGCTAATCCATCTAACCATTTTCATTGATAAATATATATGAAAACAGATGATTGTTAAAATGCTTAGTGATAATTGTCATTTAATTTTGTAGAATATTATAGGTTGTTGATATCCTTACTGGATATTGTAGGCTATGATCACGGTCAAGAATTATGGTTGCGAGTCAGGGTCAAGGCTACAACACTTGGGAAACCTGTGGTTGATTCTTTCTACCGTAGATCTAAGAGGCAAACTATACAGGTATGTGAATTTATATAAGGATTTTATATGAATGGAACTATCTGAATTATATTGATTAATGGTGGTGATTGGTGTAGGCTGCTTAGACAAAATGCAAGGAGATTCTACATGGATGATGTCCACAGATACCCTCCTGTGGCCTAGGCCCCCTTTAGTTTGACGGGTCAGGTGCCGATTCTAAAGAAATTCTCATTGTTGATCATACAACTTCCTATGCATTTTCATGTATTTCAATATTGTGGGGCCTCATAATGTTTTCGCATATGATTCTTTTATACAGGTTTCTATAGGCTACTTCCTATCACACCTTGAAATTGTTGGGAATAATCTTGATCGGGTCAACGGTACGGGTCAAATAATTAGAATTGTTCAGCAGGGTTTTTATTTTACATCACGTCGCAAGAGTCTGTTTAAGTTAGGGTTTGAGTATGAATGTAAGCAATCAATTTCAGCAGTAAAAGTTTGCTTCTTAAATCCATTTCATTCACTAAACAACACTTTTATCTGAAGGGTTGAACCAACAGAAATGATCTTTTGGCTATACAAGGGTGAGCAAAAAACTGGTCATACCCACCAGAACTGCATGAACTGACACGCTAAGACCCGTCTAGGCTACATGTGGTTCGGTTTAATACCCATTAATCGGTTTCTGGGTTGGTTCCGTTAGAACCGATTGAATTACTACATAAGACTTGCAGCACTGAAACCTGATGTTGTTGAAGTGTTGATAGAGAATGACGAAACATACTTTGGTAGCAACAAAGATAACTCAGCGAAGATGAAACACTTATACGACTGGTATACAAGGACACTTTCGTCTTTGTAGCTGGAAAATATGATGATTAAAACAAAACAGTTTTGTAAAATGGTTGACTTTGTAGGTGAATTTTAAAAGGTATTAATCAAAACTAATTTGGTTGGTTGAATTTTAGGAATATCAGTTTTGTATACACTGGCTGACTGTACACACACAATCTTAAACAGAGTCATTATTTTAATCAAATTATTTTAATCGAATCAGTGTGGAAAGGAGTGGCCTTAGGAATTTTTTAATTATCTAATTATTCAATGGGTCTAATGAAACCCGATTCCTTGTACCATTTCAAATGTATGAATTTTTTTTAATTATTTAATTATTATCTATAAAGCTCTTGACACACCAATGCTACGAATAAAAAAAGCCAAAAGAAATAGTAAGCAATATATTATTAGCTGTACATTAGCTGTACACATTCTCCATATATTATATTTTTGGAAGTGAATATTCAGCTCCACAATGATATGGTGTTTGTTAGGATTATTACACTATATATGTATCTTTTGGATGTAATGAGAATACACAATTGATATACCATCGTTTATGGTATCAGAGCCTTTCCCCTCATAACCTTTTTTTTCCAGCCGACAATGACATGCAAAGAAAACTCCTCATCTTCCTCGGTTTCGACCGAACCCAAACACCTTCACCCCATTTATTCAGTCACCAACATACAAAATAAGGTCCGCACACTTGATGGCGAGAAGGTTACGTATTTTGCCTGGGTAAAACTGTTTCGACTCCACGCCAAGGGATATGAAGTACTGAAGCACATAGACGGAACCGGACCTCCTGCTGAAACTGATGAGAGTTTCGACTCTTGGGCCAAGGTGGATTCCATTGTGTTACAATGGATATACGGAACACTTTCAGACCATCTCCTCATCCGAATTCTGGAAGATCAGACGACGGCGCAACAGGCATGGAACAAGCTTCAATCCATCTTTCAAAACAATAAAAACTCCCGCGCCTCGTCTCTGCTGCTCTCTTAATGACTATTTCCAGAAACTAAAAGATATAGCCGAACAACTCAAGGACGTGGATCAACCGGTCACGGAATCAAGGTTAGTTTTACAAATGGTTCAAGGTTTACCGACCGAGTATGACACAACCGCCTCATTTATTACTCAGTCCTCTAACACGTCTTGGGACGATGCTCGTGATATGATTGAACGTGAACAACGACAACAAGTCGCTCGTCAACAGGCTGCTCTTACGGTCCCTCGCGGACCACCTTCTTCTGCTGGGTCCCAACCTTCTCAAAACACACCACCCCCGCCACCGCCCTCATATAATCCTGCCCAACAATATGAACAATACCAAAGGCAACAAGGTCGCGGACGGGGCCGTGGAAGAAACAATTACCGCGGCGGCCGCGGCCGTGGACGCAACACCTCTGGCTACACACCAACTCCAACCGGGTACTCTCCTACACCACCCTCCGCTAACTACGGGTGGTGGAGCACACCACCACCACCATGCCCTCACCCAGCCCAATCTCCGTGGATCGCTAACTGGTCCCGACCCGCTGCTCAAACCTCTGCCCAGCCCGCTCTACAACCTGGCCAATCCAATACCACCTACACCCTACAACCAGGCTTCGGCCTCACAGCCCAGTAGTCACCGGCCTACCCTCATGCTTGTGGCCCTTACGACCCACCTCAAGCTTATCCTACACCATAGGTTGACCCACTTCAACCGACCGAACTGGGAGCTGCTTTGTCCACACTCACCTTGAACCAGTCAGACCCAAATTGGAATATGGACACGGGCGCATCATCTCATGTTACTGCAGACCAAGGTCAAATTCAATTCCCTTTATCAAAATCTATTAATGCTAATATTCTTGTAGGTAATGGCTAATCGTTGAAAATTTTGGGTTCCGGACATGGCTTTCACAAAACAGATAACCACACCTTTAATCTTAAAAATATACTTTATGCCCCTACAGTGGTTAAAAACCTTATTTTCGTGCGTAAATTTACACGTGATAACCTTGTTTCTATTGAATTTGACCCCAATGGCTTTACTTTGAAGGACCTCAAGATTGGACAACCCCTTTCCCGCCATGATAGCACCGGTGATCTCTACCCATTCACTCAACCAACTCAAGTTTTTTTGACTACTTCATCCAGTTCAAATAAGTGGCACGATCGTCTTGGACATCCCGGCTCACAAGTCTTGCAATTTCTTTCTAGTCATTTTAATATTTCATGTACTAAGGATTCTTTTGGTTTTTGCAACTCTTGCCATTTATCGAATAGTAAACGTCTTCCGTTTGTAGATTCAAATTCATTTACTTTTGCACCATTTGACATTGTTCATTGTGATTTGTGGACCTCCCCGGTCATTAGTAATAACTCCTATAAATATTATATGGTCCTTATAGATAATTTCTCAAATTATGTTTGGGTATACCCATTAAAATTCAAATCTGAGACGTTTCCTACTTTTGTTAAATTTCACAAATTCATCCAAACTCAATTTCAAAAAAACATTAAAGCCTTTCAATGTGACTTAGGCGGGGAGTTTGACAATCATGCATTTCACAACTTCGCAAACTCCCAAGGCCTAACTTTCCGTTTTTCTTGCCCTCAAACTTCGCCTTAAAACGGACACTCCGAGTGTATGATTCGTCGCTTAAATGATATCATTCGAGCACTTCTCATACACGCTCACATTCCTCCCACTTTTTGGGTTGAGGCGCTACACACTGCCGCCTATTTACATAACATTCTTCCAACCACTCGTCTCAACTACAACACTCCCACTTTTGCCTTGTTCCTTTGTCACCCGACTTATGATCACCTTCGGGTTTTCGGGTGCGCATGCTACCCAAACATGTCCGCTACTCAACCCAACAAACTTCTTCCGAGATCTCACCGGTGCGTTTTTCTTGGCTACCCACATAACTTCTGTGGTTACCGCTGCCTGGACCCCGTCACAGGAAAAGTCCACATCTCCCGCCATGTCGATTTTGATGAGACCACTTTCCCTTTTGATAGCCCATTACCTACCACAACATACCATTTCCTTGATGATGAACCAATTTATTCCAGAACCTACACCTTCCCCATGCAACCACCTTGCCAACCTCAAGCTACTCAACCCATTCCAGTAAACCAACCAACTCCCACTTCAGCCGCACACCCATCACCGCCTCCTCCCAACCAACCCGACACCTTTCCTACCCCGCACCATCCAGCGTCTCCCCCTTCCCCACCCCTACCAACACTCACCACATGACTACCAGGGCAAAAGAGGGTATTCGAAAGCCAAATCCCAGGTACAACCTTCACACCGAAACCTTCCCTACTATATCACCAATACCAACTTCCCATGTGAAAGCTTCTACGGACCCAAATTGGCAACGGGCCATGCACTACGAGTTTAAGGCACTAATGGACAATGATACTTGGGAATTAGTTCCTCGACCTCAGTCTCATCCCGTTATTCGGTGCATGTGGCTGTTTCGCCACAAATTTAAACCTGATGGGAGTTTGGACCGATACAAGGCACGCCTTGTTGTTAATGGAAAATCACAAACTGTTGGCATTGATTGCACTGATACATTTAGTCCGGTTGTTAAGCCAGCTACAATCCGCACAGTACTATCTTTTGCTATCTCTCGCGGTTGGCCCATCAACCAATTAGATGTTAAAAACGCTTTCTTACATGGCAACCTGCAAGAAACCGTCTTCATGCACCAACCACCTGGTTTCGTTGATGCTTCAAAACCCAACTATGTTTGTCGTCTTCGTAAGTCCTTATATGGACTCAAACAAGCTCCACGCGCATGGTACAACAGGTTCTCGAGCTTTATTACCTCACGCGGTTTCAAAAGCAGCTTGTGTGACACTTCATTATTTATTTATCGCCACGGTGATAAAATTGCATATTTATTATTGTATTTGGATGATATTATCTTGACGGCTTCTTCCACAGACCTGCTTCGGAACATCATCAACTTACTCTTTGCTATGTCTGATATGGGCGCCTTGCATCATTTTCTGGGCATCACCGTGCAACGGGACTCCTCAGGTTTATTTATGTCTCAATCTCAATATGCCCGGGACATTTTACATTGTACAAACATGGAAACTTGCAAACCATGTGCAACACCAGTTGATACATCTTCGAAACTTAGTGCCACAGAGGGTGAAGCATTATCGGATGGGACTCTATATCGAAGTCTCGCGGGGGCACTACAGTACTTAACATTTACTCGACCCGACATCACATATGCGGTACAACAAGTTTGTTTATTCATGCACGCTCCAAGAGAACCACACCGTCACACCCCAGATTCCACGTGTCACCGGTGGGGAGTATCGTGACGTGGTTGGCAACATAATAGTCAAACAACACAATATTTAATATGCACAGCGGAAGCAATTTAAAAGATATTATATCAACCGAATTTAATATTGTAATATCAAATGTCACAATATTCGGAAGTTTATCCACAGAAGGATCGAAAACAAAATGGAAACAATAGTTCAACAGACTTCAGGCATCTTAAGCTTGCGAGACTCTTTATTGATGCTAAGGAGAAATCCCAGCCAATTACGCTTAGTACCTGCATTTAATCTTTTTGGGAAAATACGTCAGTTTACACTGGTAAATACAATCAACTGACTCATTTTGGAAAATGATTGAAAATTGATTTGGATGCACGTGGCATAAACATTTTATTTAACTTGGGAGAATTATTTAATATTATAATCTTGTGAACGAATTACATGTTTCTTGTGCGTTCAGTAGCCTGGATCTTGTCCGGGTTAAAGATCAATAGACACACCACATTATTCCTTTTGTGCACTGACGGGTGTACGCCTACACCCCGCGCTTAAGTCGTGGCCATTTCGTAAAATGATGCCAAGGATATCCGGGACATGGTCATTAACCCCCCAAAGGCTTTAAGTAACAAGACTGTTTAAACGAGCCGATCAAATTATTCAATTAACCACCCAACGATGGAAGATTTGATGCCCGATCAAGCGGTATGCTATATACCGTAACCCAAGCCCGTATAGGGAAAATAAGTTAAAAGTATTTACCTGAGCAATGTAATAATCACAATAAGCAAAATGCAAGTAGCTTTTACTGGTACTCCTAATCTGGAACGAAGGTTTATAATAACCTATTAGAATTCTAACGGGTCTTTAATTAAGCTTAAGCTTAGACCGGTTAGTTTTAAAGATACGGTTCGTACGCACGATTAAGCGAAGACCGGATAGAATATGATTTAGACCCAACAAGTTTAGAGACTTGTTTAATATGGGTATTTCATACACATTCTGGATTTTGAGATAAAACCGTTAAGGTTTGACCCGTTTAGGCTAGTTTATGTAAACTAGTTACATAAACCGAACCGAACGCGTAATAAGCGTAACGGGTATACCTATGAGCCATTTACAGGTTTTCTAAGTTAATATGCTTCATATATGTTGTGACATCAGTAAGATGTCTTTTATTATGCCCGAAACGAATTTAAACACAAACTATGCCCCGTAGGGGTAGTTTGGTCATTTAAAAGGTTATAAAAGAGTTTAAGTATTCACCTGAGTTACAGGTCTGATGTAATCAGCAAAAATACTTATTTTACTAAGTTATAACAGTAGGGTAAAGTATATATGTGAAATTTATCAATTATAACCAAACTATGCCCCGTAGGGGTATTTTGGTAATTTCACATAAGCCGAAAAGCTCAAAACTGAAGTCTGAGTTTAACAACCTTTGCTTACTGTTAAAATATTATAATTCGCCTCAAACATCAGTAGGTATCAACCCTTGTATGTTTAAAATAGTTTTAGTACATACTATGCGTTAAAAACGCTTAAAAAGGCGATTAGAGGCCATTTCCGGGTTTGATACATAAATCTGATATTTTTATATTTCCAGAAGGCTTAAAATAATTTACTTATCATATGTGATCAGTAGCAAAAGGTTTGGAGTCGTTTAGATATGTAAAACTCATTTTATGGCCCGTAAGGGCAAAACCGACAATTACCGGATTAAGCCTACGACTATAAGCTATGCTCAGCCTAAAATTAATTAAAAATCTTTAAAAATACCAAAATAATATATTACATCAGTGGGTAATAAGTTTGATATCAAAAAGTAGGTGTAATTAGGCTATATGCTAAGTACGCCGTTTAATTAACATAAAGCTTTCGTTTTACGCTAACGAGCATAACTCTTTATCTACACCTCAAACTGATGTCAAATTTTGTATGCAAGTTTAAATATCGGTAATTAAAGTTTCTACTCTTTTACATTTCCAAAATCCACGTTTTAAGGTAATAAGGGCATAATGGTCAACATATGAGTAATTAACGGAATCATGCATTTTAATTGGATAACTAATGATCCGAGGTGTATAATCACAGAGGGTTATACTAGCATGTAACCTGGTCCAAATAAGGCTCTAAGGTATTTCTAAAACATACCATAACGGGTCAGAACTGAAAGTCAAAGTGAAAGTCAAACTATGCGCCTTTCGGTTCCGAACCGGGTCTAAACAGGAAATTGTCGGGTTGAACATGTTTAGACATGTTCTTACATTAATTACCAAGTTATATTAATGATCAAACAGGTTGTATGTGTTCTACATTGCTAATTATGCATAAATTGTAATTTACACATTCTGTTGACTTTTTAAATACAAGTTTGACCCGACATTTGACCTAGTTAGAGTGGGAATCAGGGGGAACCCTTTTGAGGTTTTATTACCCACATAATTACCTACTTAGAGGTACTTTTAATTCGAGATTTGACTGAGCCATTATTAATTAATCTCGAAGTCAAACCGTAATTACGATGGTTTGACTTTTAGCTAAATAACTAAGCTAAAATCAATTAAAGAAGGATTAGCAAACTTACTGAAGTCCTATGCACGAAATGTGATGCTTAGAGAGAGATCCTTAGCTCCAGAAATGCTCCAAATGTGCAGATGAAGGTGTGATCAATGAGTTGCAACTTATGGCCTTTATATAGTGAATTTTTCACCACAAGAAGTTGACACACAACTCTTGCACTGACCACAAATCACTAACATGTGTCCCTAGTGCTTAGGGGGTGCCTAGGGGTCGCCCACAATGCAAAAAGATCGATTAAAGGTCGGATATGCGCGAAAACAGGAAGCTGTTCGCATTTTCTGCATCTGACGTCCTGACGCGGCCCGCGTAAGACCTTAAGGTCTCTTACGCGGCCCGCGTGACCCCTGTAAACAGATTTTTTTTTTCATTTTCTGTTTTCCACATCTTGCCCCTTGGCTCTTCGAAAGGTCAACCAAGCTTATATTTTGCAATTTGACCCCTTATTATTTACCTACAAGGGCTTTAGGACTTATACCCACTTTGCCAAGTCCCTGGACACTTCTGGTTAACCCGAAAAGTCATAACTTTCAACGTTAACGCTTTAACCCCTCGCACACGAATTTGATCATAACTTTCTCATACGATTACGAAACTTTACGAAATTTATATCGTGCATTCTAGTGAGCATAATTAACCGTTACAAAGCTTTGGGTTTGTCAAAAGGTTACTCAGAGGTATATTTTAAACATGTTGACACATTTAACCCCTGTAGTTTGTAATCTCTCACTTTTAGCTTCGTATGATCCATGATTTATTCGTTTGATGTTATAAACATCGTGTAGGGTTATTATGAAGTATATTTATTCACTGTTGACATTTAGAACCCGTATATTCACATACTTTCCATGTTTGTCAACTTTAGTCCTTTTATAACATTCTTTCACATGTTTTAAACATATGACACGTGTCAACACATTATAGGACGTGAATTTTCGAGGTGTTACACACACTTTGCCTTTTTAAAGCGCATTTTAAGGTACATTCACGGCACAATTGACTATGGCTTACGCCTGACCCGCGGCCCCAGCAGCTCTATCATTGCATATTCGGACGCTGATTGGGGCAGCTGTCCGGACTCTAGACGCTCCACTTCTGGATTTTGCGTTTACATGGGAAACAACCTACTCTCTTGGTCTTCTAAACGACAACCCACAGTTTCACGATCTAGCGCGGAAGCTGAGTACCGTGGGGTTGCCAATGCCGTTGCTGAAACCACTTGGCTGCGAAACCTACTACTTGAGCTGCATACACCTATCCGACATGCCACCATTGTTTATTGTGATAATGTTTCAGCAGTGTACTTATCGGAGAATCCAGTGCAGCATCAGAGGACAAAGCATGTGGAGCTCGACATACACTTTGTACGCGAGAAAGTCCGTCTGGGTCACGTTCGTGTATTGCACGTGCCTTCTCCCCATCAGTATGCTGACATCTTCACGAAAGGATTGTCTCGACAGCTTTTTGAAAACTTCCGTTCCAGCTTGACCGTTTGTCAGAACTCCCGCTCAAACTGAGGGGGCGTATTAGCTGTACATTAGCTGTACACATTCTCCATATATTATATTTTAGGAAGTGAATATTCAGCTCCACAATGATAGGGTGTTTGTTAGGATTATTACACTATATATGTATCTTTTGGATGTAATGAGAATACACAATTGATATACCATCGTTTATATATCACAAGAGGATTGATAAACTAACAGAAAACGAGTATCGCGTCATGAATTGTAACCCCGCCGGTTTTGAAGTACCTCAACTGAAAATTTAGATTTTAGTTATGACCCAACTGAACTGAACATTCTCATGCACACCCTTAGAATTACTAACAAGTGTTGTGTTTTCCGTTGCATCGCGAATTTGGTTTTGGTTGTGGCTCAAAACCGAACAGCCCCGTATATAGCCCTAAATCACCAACCAAAGTGATATGTTTCCCGCCGCATCGCGCGGGTAAACGACTAGTATATATATATATATATATATATATATATATATATGTTGAGTTCATTTCAGAACTCTAAATAACTACAGAAGTTTCCGAACTCCTAATAAAAAATCATTTTATATATAAGTTTTTGTATTTAGGATCTTTTTATCATCTATTATATGTATTTCTTTGATTACATACATGCTAAAAGTAGTTTACATATGTTTAATTGCCAAAATTATATATATGTGTCATGACTAATTACATTTGTCACCCCGCCAGAAAGCCGTCATTGAATGCCTACAGAGGCCTCACGCTCAGGATTTCTTAACTGTTATTCCTGTTGAAGGTTTGGGTCAACGTATGTCAGCGGTGGAGTACCGGTCAATCCTTAAGTACCGTTTGATGATCCCCATGTTCCCGAATGATGAAACTTGCCCAGTCTGCCGTAAAGCATGCCTGGATAAATACGGGGAGGATGCGTTACACTGTAGAGAGTTGCCGGGGTTTAAGTATCGCCATGACTTTGTGCGAGACGCGTTAATGGATATTCTCAGACGAGCAGGGATCTCGGCGAAGAAAGAGGTACCGGTTAATTTTCTTACAGACCCGTCGGAGGGGAGATCCACCCTACGCCCAGCTGACGTGCTAGTTTTTGGTTGGGAGGGCGGGAAACATGCTTGTGTCGATCTCACAGGTGTATCCCCACTAGCCGGGTTCCGGGAAAATGGGTTTGTGGCGGGGCAAGCGGTACTGAAAGCAGAGTCAAAGAAGGTGGAAAAGCACGCGAAAGCTTGTGAGGATAATCAACATGCCTTTGTCCCCCTGCCGTTTGACACGTTCGGCTCCTTGGCGCCGGAGGCAGTTCGGTTCTTGTCTAGAGTTCAGCGTGTGGTCCATAGCAACTTTTCGACCCCTCAGGGGCGGGGCTTTGTTTTTAGTAGATTAGGGTTTTCTATTCAAAAAGGGATGGTGGCGCAGTTTGTTGCTCGTCTACCTGCTATCCTTATGTAATTTGCCCTGATGATTGGAATGAAATTTTACTTTTGTTCAAAAAAAAAAATGATAAAATTACTCTTAACATGTATGTAATCATAAAAATACACATAATAAATGATAAAATTATCCTAAACATAAAAATATATAAATAAAAAGATTGTTTATTAGGAGTTCTGCGAGTTCTGTAAATATTTATGGTTCTGAAATGATATTGGCCCTATATATATATATATATATATATACACCTACACGTATGTAAATAATATAAAGCCAAATTGGAACTATATTTTTGGTAGGATTTACAATGTTAAAAAAGATGAGAAATTATATATATAATATAAAACAAATTTGGAACTATACCTTTGGTAATTGGTATAGATTTACGATGTTAAAAAAGATGAGAAACTACACCTCGTAGTCTTTGTCACTATCAGACGTTAAAAATCCATTAAGTTTTTGATAAATTAACTACTATACCCCTTTATTTATTTAATAAATAAATAAATAAAAACTTAAATCCCAACCCTACTCCTATCATCTGGTTCATTTCTTCTTGTTTATCCCTCGTCCCTTGAACGTCCGTGACACATTCGTCACTCTCTTTAGTCCCTAATACCGTACATCTCGTCCCCCACCACATTACACACAATCCATCGACACTTTAAAGATAACTGTTGAAGAAGACAATATATGTAATCAGAAAATGAAATGAAATGGTATTTTGTTTTTGAGGATTTTATTTTGGTAACTGTAACTTATGTATCTTTCTTTGACAGATTGAACTCTAAACCTTTAACAATATAGTGTGTCTAGTAATCCTAATATTGGAACGATCTTACCGGAGAAACACGGTATTGGTTCGTTTTTCACAAATTATATGAGGATCTTGCGTAGAGTAATCTTTCCTTCCACCTCAGATACAATTGAACAACACAAAATCCTCATATAAAAAAATATTCATTGTGTGATATGCCATTAACAAGAACTATTTTTTTTTTCTCAAGACTAATCAACAATTAAGGTGTGTCATAACTGATAAACCAATAGAAAAACGAAGAACACGCATTGTAAATGAAAAATGAACGAATATGTGAGAACTGAAGGAAAACCAATAGAACAATATCTAGGATATATCTTCTTTGTGAGAACTGAAGGAAAACCAATAGAACAATATCTAGGATATATCTTCTTAGTTTGCACTTCAACCCTCCAGCTATCACGAGTCCATAACAACACAAACAAAATCAAATGTATATGAACAACCCTTATAGTCTTACAAAACGACAACCTAACCCCTACAACTCCAATAAAACAAAATGAAAAATATGAACTATCATGTTTGCTATAAAATTGAAGATATATATTTTCAACATCTTGAAACGTTAAAATTTGTTTCCGAAAGCATATGAGACCTAAAATCGGATAATAAGTTGTGTTTCCGAAAGCATATGTGTGACGAGTGACCAATCATAAATTCACCTCAACAACGGACTTGAAATACTAAATACTGTAGGAACCGTTCGCGTAAATAAATAAAATAAACAAATTTTATTAAATGATTACAATACAAGAAAAAAAAGCATAAACAACTAGTACAATTACAACTGAAAATAACCAAAGTACAAGAAATGTAGAAGAAGAAAGACTGAGGCACGTGTTCAACACGCTTCCCTTAAAACAAATTTCGAGTCTCCCAAGAGTACTCGTTTTGTTTCCCAGGGTACAACAGCCGGAGCAGGCTGCCGGAGTTCGCCTACAACCCGAAGGTTACCTTGAAACTGCAAGTAAAGATCAGAAAATATAGAGAGAAAGTATTGTTCGTTGTTGTGTTGCTGGTGTCCCTCTGCAGTTGGGTATGGAGCTGTATTTATACAACTCCTAAGTCGAAACAGTCAAAACAGAATTAAAGAGAGGTTTAAATTGCATTAAACGTCTTCAATGCAATTTAATACGTCATTTAATTCTCAGTCAAAGCCCGTTAACTCGTCAGTTACGAAGCTGAACTGAAACTACACTGTCATTCAATGCTGCAAGCTTCTGCGCGCGCGCGCGCAAGTCACACTGGTGCGCGCGCGCCCAGGTTTGCACGCCCATGCGCGGTGCGTCCTTTTGGCTCACTGCCATGCGTGCGTGCGCCACACTGACTCAGGTCCATGCGCGTGTGCGCCACGTCACCTGTGAGCCTCTACGAGCACGCCACACAGTCGCGCCGTTTTGGCTCACTTTGGTGCGCCGCGCACGGCACATCAGGACCCATGCACCATGCGCAACCGCGCGCCTTCGTGCCACTTGTACCCGCGCGCGGACTGCCACGTCACGCGCCTCAAACCTGCACGCCTTCACCACTTGATCCTTGCAGCCTCTGTGATCCATCACGCGCACGTGGTAAAAAATACAAAGGCGGCTCTCAAGCGGCTCGCGGCGATGCGAAGTGCGCCATCAAAGCGCCACATTGCGCCTCATCGCCCACACCACGCGCGCGCGCGAGCGTGTGCGAGTGCGAGTTAGGGTGCTCCGCACCCTTCGCGAGTACACTTAGTGTGTGCTTCCATGAAACAATAAGGGTGGAGAGTTCCCACTTAAATACCCATTTAAGTTCCATCTCTCATCCGATGTGGGACAAAGTGCTACTTTCTCTTTTGTTTCAGCATTGAATGTTTCAATCACCCAACTTTGAGCATCGATGTCTCATTCATCTTAGCTCCGTTTTGGACGTGGTTTAGTTCGTTGCGAAGCTCTTCCAACATAGAACACAAACCCACAAATAAATATATAAAACCCGCTCATTTTATTATATTTATTTCTAGTCCAAAATAGGAAAAAATCATTTTCCTATATTTGTGAAAAATGCTATTTTCACATATTTTTCCAACAATCCCACACATGAAAAAAATGATATTTTCATCAAATTTCCAACAATCCCCCACATGTATGGAAATCGATCTTTTCCTTACACTTTTCAACGATAAACTTCGACAGTTGAGTATTGCAAGATAGGTAGGTTGAAGCCTTTGAACCTTCTTTTGTGAAACATACTTAGCTTACTAGCGGTTTGTAGACGCGATGTCCTTGAACATACCCCCATTTGTGTAAACGACAATACACTTCACACAATACTCTCCCTGGTTTGGCCAACCCCTCATTGTCGTGTCCTATTATGGTCCTGGAACACTAGCCTGGTTCTGCGAGAGCTCTAGGATTTGCGCACCCCACAAATCCATTCGAAGCGACCCTACTTCTCTCTAACATAGGTGATTCCTCTGAATCATTAAAAGCATCATGGTTATTTGATTTCCCGAAATCGTTAACCTTAATATGCTTAGCCTCACTTCAATGTCACTGATTGGAATGGACTAGGAAGTATATATAACTCCCTTTTATTTGGTTTGGGGTACTCCCCCACAGTGACTCCATTTTGGTAATATGATTAAGTTATCCTATTGAACTTAGATATTGGGATCTCCAGTCAACTAAGTTAGGTTTCCCTCATATTCCCATTTACCACGGGCTTTAGTCCCATTCCTCTTGATGACGTTTCTACTAACTCTCTGCTTAAGCCTTTTGTAAACGGGTCCGCAATGTTATCCGTTGATCTCACATAATCAATTGTGATAACACCCGTTAAGAGTAGTTGTCGTACCGTGTTATGTCTACGTCGCATGTGCCTTGATCTGCCATTGTACATCAAACTTTGAGCTCTACCAATCGCCGATTGGCTATCACAATGTATACATATGGCTGGCAAAGGCTTTGGCCATCTTGGAATATATTCCACGAATTGACGTAGCCATTCCGCCTCCTCGCCTAACTTATCCAAGGCGATAAATTTGGATTCCATTGTGGATCTTGCTATGACCGTTTGCTTAGAAGACTTCCAAGCAATAGCAGCTCCTCCAAGTGTAAACACGTAACCACTTGTTGATTTGGAATCTTTATTGTCCGATATCCAGTTTGCATCAGTGTATCCTTCGATCACTGCTGGTCGTCGGGTATAATGCAGTCCATAATCTCTTGTGTATCTTATGTATCTAAGCACCCTTTTGATAGCCTTCCAATGATCCGCGCACGGATTGCTGGTGTATCTACTTAGCCTACTCACCGCGTAAGCCAAGTCGGGTCTAGTACATGTCATTAGATACATTAGACTGCCAATAATTCTTGAATACTCTAACTGAGCAACTCCATCTCAATTATTTTTCTTGAGATGTTGGGAGGTATCAACTGGAGTTCGAGCTACACTCGTGTCTCCTGAGTTGAATTTTTCAAGAATTTTATCCACATAGTGAGATTGACTTAACACAAGACCATCTTGGGTTCTTATGATCTTTACTCCAAGAATCACATCAGCTAAACCCATGTCTTTCATGTCAAATCTCGCTTTCAACATGCTTTTAGTAGCTTTGTTAATTTTATCATTACTCCCAATGATAAGCATATCGTCTACATAAAGGCATAAGATCACATAACCTTCATTTGTGTCTTTAAAATAAACACATTTGTCGCACTCATTTATTTTGAAACCATTGTCAATCATGACATGATCAAACTTTTGGTGCCATTGTTTTGGCGCTTGCTTCAAGCCATACAAAGACTTGACGAGTTTACATACTTTACCCTCTTGACCTAGGGCGGAGAAACCTTCAGGTTGCTCCATGTAAATCTCTTCTTCTAAATCTCCATTTAGAAATGCGGTTTTAACATCCATTTGGTGAACTTCCAAATTTCTTAAAGCCGCTATAGCAAGAACCAATCTAATCGAGGTTATGCGCGTCACAGGCGAGTAGGTATCAAAGTAATCTAGACCTTCCTTTTGTCTAAATCCTTTAATTACCAACCTAGCCTTGTATTTATCAATACTTCCATCAGTTTTCATCTTCCTTTTGAATATCCAACGATATCCAAGTGGTTTGCAACCAGGTGGAAGATCTACTAACTCCCAAGTATGATTTTGCAATATAGAATCAATTTCATTCCTTATTGCTTCTTTCCATTGAGGTCCTTCTGAAGAGGAAACCACTTCGCGATATGTATTGGGCTATCCCTCAACCATATAGCTAACGAAATCTGGACCGAAGGATTTTTCAACCCTTGGCCTTTTACTTCGCCTACGATCACTTTCTTCAACCTCAGGTCGTTCATGTGTCTTATCATGAACTACCTCATCAACTGGTGTAGATGAGCTTTCACATACTTCACAATTAGGTGTTGATGACGTTCCATGTGTTTGTCTTCTCAATGGAAACACATTTTCAAAGTAAGACACAACGTTAGGATTCACCTCCATGATAGTGTTTACGTGTACATCAGGATTCTTGGACTCATGTACAAGAAAGCGATGTGCACTACTTTGATGCGCATACCCAATGAAAATGCAATCAACAGTTTTGGGTCCTATCCTAAGAGCCTTAGGAGGTGGTACAATCACCTTTGCTAGGCACCCCCACACTTTCAAGTATTTGTACGAAGGCTTCACAACCCATTTCTTCGGTCCAAGTTTGCTAGCCTTTGCTTTCTCCTTGTCCTTTTTCCCCTTACCCTTCGCGCCTTTAGAGGATTGCCCATGCTCAACCACATTTGCGCTAGCACTAGTCTGCGCATGGCTGCCTTTTAGGGCAATTCTATTGTCCTCTTCAATCCGAAGACGAACAATAAGGTCCTCTATAGTCATCTCCTTTCGTTTGTGTTTAAGATAATTCTTAAAATCCACCCAACCAGGAGGTAACTTCTCAATCATCGCTGCCACTTGGAATGTCTCGCTAAGTGTCATGCCTTCCGCAAAGATGTCATGTAGTATAATTTGGAATTCTTGGACTTGATTCATAACACTTTTAGAATCAACCATTTTGAAATCCAAGAAACGGGCTACCACAAATTTCTTTGTGCCAGCATCCTCCGTTTTGTACTTCTTGTCTAAGGCATCCCAAAGGTCTTTGGAAGTCTTGACGTTGTAGTACACATTATACAACGCATCCGACAGGCCGTTTAACACATAGCCACGACATATGAAATCCGAATGCTTCCACGCATCTACCGCACACTGTCTTTGTGTGTCGGTCTCCCCTTCCACAGGTTGGGGAGCGGTTTCCATTAAGAACCTCGCAAGGTTCATGGTGGTCAGGTAGAAGAACATCTTCTGCTGCCACCTTTTAAAGTGAAGACCCGGGAACTTCTCGGGTCGTTCAGCGTGATTAGCCACTGTGGATGCTCCCACAGTGGTGGCGTTCAAGGGGGTTCCCGTCACAACACTTGTGTTGTTAACGTTGACGTTTTCGGTCTACATTCTGAAAAATTAAAATTTTAAGTTTTTAGTCCAAAAATCTGTTTTACACCATAAAAACAGAAGTAAACAACTAATTTTTAATTTTTACCACAAATTTACTGTTTAGGCTACTAAGTCCAAGTTTGAAGACCAAAAACATAAATTTTTTAATAATTAGAACTTACTGATTGGCTTCTAAGTCCAACTTTGAAGACCAAGACAGAAAGTTTTTAGCACTTTTTAGGACAGGTTCTGAAGTAACCAAATTGTTTTCAACCAAAGTCGCTCATTTGAAGAAGAAAACAACAAAAAAAATCTGTTTTTAAAACACAAACTGAGTGAATCAAAACTGGTTTGAGTCACAAAACAGAATGGTTTTGATTACACGAACGGTTTTAAAAATTTGTTTTAAGATTGTATGAACCGTTCGCGTAAATAAATAAAATAAATAAATTTTATTAAATGATTACAATACAAGAAAAAGAAAGCCTAAACAACTAGTACAATTACAACGGAAAATAACCAAAGTACAAGAAATGTAGAAGAAGAAAGACTGAGGCACGTGTTCAACACGCTTCCCTTAAAACAAATTTCGAGTCTCCCAAGAGTACTCGTTTTGTTTCCCAGGGTACAACAGCCGGAGCAGTGGTACTGCCGGAGTTCGCCTACAACCCGAAGGTTACCTTGAAACTGCAAGTAAAGATCAGAAAATATAGAGAGAAAGTATTGTTTGCTGTTGTGTTGCTGGTGTCCCTCTGCAGTTGGGTATGGAGCAGTATTTATACAGCTCCTAAGTCAAAACAGTCAAAAGAGAATTAAGGAGAGGTTTAATGTAACACCTCGAAAATTTACGTCCTATAATGTGTTGACACGTGTCATAAGTTTGAACGTGTAAAATAATGTTATTGAAGGACTAAAGTTGACAAACAGTGAAACTGTGTAAATAGAAGGGTTCAAAGTGTCAACAATGAATAAATATACTTTGCAATAACCCTACATGATGTTTATAACCTTAAACGAATAGATCATGGATCATACGAAGCGAATTGTGAAAGAAAGTGAGAGATTACAAACTACAGGGTTTAAATGTGCCAACATGTTTAAATTATACCTCTGAGTGACCTTTTGACAAACCCGAAGCTTTGTAACGATTAATTATGCTCACAAGAATGCACCATAAAAATTTCACCAAGATTCGTTACCGTATGAGAAAGTTATGATAGAATCCGTGTGTAAGGGTTAGAAACGTCAACATTGAAATTTAGGGCTTTTCGGGTGATCACAAAGTTACCCGAGGACTTAACAAAGAGGGTATAAGTCTTAAAGCCCCACATGTCAAGTATAAAGTCTCAAAATGCAAGAAAACCAAGTGAAAGCGATGTTTATAAGGATCAGGGACTGAAATGCAAATGATTGAAACTTGTTAAGCTGGTCACCTACACCCTCGCGTAGCGCGAGCCTGAAGGGCTTGGCAGTCGCGCTACGCGACTGCCTTATCTGGACAGAAAACATGTGCAGGTGTCCTGCATGTTTCTTAAACGACTTTGATCGATTTTCTTGATACCTTGGGCTGCCCTAAGGTGGTTTATAGTGTGTAGGATGCTTGTGGATGTTATTATTTCCTCCTAGACTTAGTTGTCGATCATCCATGCATGTTTGAACACCATAAGAAGACCCACATTCCTTGCAAATTTGATCATTCATCTTGCAATCACCTCTGAGCATTTCTGGATCATTCAAGCAAGCCACAAACATTCCATATCATCCATAAGACTTGTGTAAGTACCCTTGATCTTCTTCAATTCATTCATACTTAGTTTATGGCCTAGAAATCAAACCGTCGTAACTACGGTTTGACTTTTCGATAATAAATAATCGGTCCAGAGTTTAGTCGAATCAAAGGTTGTTATAAGTTGGTATTTATATGGTTAATAAACCCCTAAAAGGGCACTCACTGATTCGAATCCTAACTAGGTCGTTTGTCGAGTCAAAGGTTTTCCGAAAAAGTCAACAGAATTGTTATGATTGGTTTAATGCATGATTAGCGATGTAAATGGCGTATAGCCTATTTTATCATTCTTACCAACTGAAAATAAGTATAAAAACTTGTATACGCTTGCTTGATTCGACAACTTTATGTTTAGAACCGATTCGGAACCGAGATACGCAAAAGTTTGACTTTTGCTTTGACCTCAGTTCTGACCCGATTCTTATAGGTTTAGACATGCCTTAAAGTTCCATTAGGACCTAGTTACATGTGTGTATAAGCCTCTGCGTTTATACCACTCGAATCCCTAATCGTCCGATGTTTCCGTTAATCGCCTAAATTTTGACCGTAATGCCCTTATAACCATAAAACGAGATTTTTGGAAATGTGAAAGTGCCATAATCTTAGTTACTGATTATATTGCATGTCCCGAAAATTTCACGTTAATCGGAGGTCTAGATTAGGCGTTATGCTTAATGACGTAATTAAGAACGCTTTTATTAATTAAACGGCGTCATTAGCATAAAACCTATCTAAACCCAATTTTTGACACCAAACCTTTTACCCACTGATGCAATATAATATTTTGAGATTTTTGAAGTTTTTTAATTATTTTTAAACTGATCATAAGCTTGGATTAGCGCCTTAATTCGGTAAATACCGAATATGCCCTTTTCGGCCATAAAATGAGTTTTACAAGTCTAAATGGTGCCAATCCAATTGCTACTGATTTTAAATAATAAATGGAGTATTTTGAGCCTGTTTATTTGATCAGAAAACTCAGAATCGTATTTTAACCCGTATATCGCTTAAAACGACTTTATACGCATATTTAACGCATAGTTTGGGTTTAAAACTATTTTAGTATATAAGACTTATTACCAAAGGTTATAACCTATTAAAATAAGCTATTTTACTGATCAAATCAGACCCGGATCACATGCGTCTAATTAAACCCTTTTATAATCTTTAAAATGACCGAAATACCCCTACGGGGCTTATAAAGAGATTAAATTCGTTTTGGGCATCATGGGTGATATCCTACTGATATCACAACTTATTTAAGGCGTGTTAACTTAGGAAACCTGTTTAGGACTCTTACGGATACCCGTTACGCTTCATGCGCGTTCGGTTCGGTTTATGTAACTAGTTTACATAAAGTAGCCGAAACGGGTCAAACCTTATCGGTTTTATCTCAAAATCCAGAATGTGTATCATATACCCATATTAAGCAAGTCTTCAAACTTGTCGGGTCTAAATCACATTCTATCCGGTCTTCGCTTAATCGTGCGTACGAACCGTATCTTTAAAACTAACCGGTCTAAGCGTAAGCTTAACTAAAGACCCGTTAGGATTCTGCGTTTTAAATATATTTTGCGTTTTTAAAACTGCGTTTTGAAAAAGCATGTAGGTACATGCTTCTCCAAAACTGTGTTTTGGAGGCAGATAATCATTTTTTCATCCAAACATTTCTTTAGATCATTTATGTTTTACAAACGCAATAATCAAATAATCATTTCAAAACGTAATCCCAAACACCCTCCTAATTATATATGACAAGAATCAGTACATGGAAGTTTTAATTAATTATGGAGCTCAACTTAAGCTAACCATATTGGAAGATGGGGTGTCTCCTCCCAAACTACTACATTATCTTTTTCTAATATCATTTGTTTAGACCCATTTTTACCCATTACTGACCCGACCCATAAACCCACTTACTTGACCCTAACGTCATTTCACCTTTGACCAGGGCCGTACCTTATGCTAGAGGGTGTGGTTTAAAGCCCTATGGGCTTTATTACGTCATATAAGCGCCACGTAGGCGACAAATAAGCAGACAGTTTTATCGCTAACTTACACGGTGTGGAATAACGCCCCTTATAAAGCCCATTTTAACTATATTAAAAAAATATAAATAAAAAAATCCGATTGGTTGATGAAGGTGGGGTGTCACACCCCAACTTCATGGCGGAAACCTCGGGGCATGGCACTGAGCGAAACAGATTGTTTGAGAGAAATTCCATAACAACTACATTACCAGATAGTTATTAATACGTCCCATACCATACCCCATCAAACAAATTAAGTTATTACAGACAGCGATATCTCAAAAACAATAAACATGTCTCGACAACTCAAATTTAAATAAATTGTTTGTTTGTTTCTAGACTCTCCTAAGCTCGATTCCATCAAATAGCAAGCAAGCGTCCTAACCACTTATCACATACGTTAAAATACGGGTCAATACATAAAATGTAAATATAGCATAATAGAGTTCGAAAATAGTTTACGCATAATCAGCATGTAACATGTACAAAGTGAAGGCAAGTAGGTTATGGACAGAGAAATATGCACAGACATGACTGCGAGTTGTAGGATGCGCAACACATATCCCCACTGGGACACGTGAAGTAAAGCCCATAACAACCCCTGTCCACGACAGATGCTGAGTCCAAACTATAGTACTATCGTTGCTAAGGTGTCAAGCAACAATCACTGTGTTAACATAACATACAAGCATTCATCGAATAACACATAACATGCGAGAGCGATTAGGGTATAAGTAATGTTGCGTTGTGTGTAGAATGTGATTTAGAATACGTAACGTATGTAACACCCAAAAGTGCTAAAAGTAAAAAGGGTTCGAGTATACTCACAGGCTGTGTTTAACAAATAAACACAACCTTGAATTGAAGGGAGCGCTGAGAGTGATTATGCTGAACAGTTAACGATAGAATAAACGATAAGTGGCGCGTAAAATGGTGCGAAGTGTCAAAGGGTCGGACGGTAATCCGATCGGATGGCCGGTCGATCGGATGACAATCCATTCGGATGGTCATCCGATCGGGTGATATCAGACGGTTCATCTTTTCACGGAACACCATACCAGGGACCGGATAGTCACATGGCACGATTTGAACGGTGTGAATGGTACAATACACCATCTTACCACCCATCACCTCACCAGCAGCCACCACAGCAGCAACAGCAAGATCCCTCTGGGGATCCACGTTATGAGGCAGTCACGCCACCGCCTCCACCGCCACCAGTGCATCTAGAGCCTCCAGAGCCACCAAGACGTAGGAGGACTGGTGCACGGATCTCAGCACGAGAAGTTGATTTTCGTCTCAACACCCCTCAACACTCTAGCGGTAGCCATTACCCGCCTACTCATGAAGTCCCACAGATGGGTGGACCTTCTGTCCCAGTTTCGGAGGTGAATTCAGCACCTATTGTACCGCCATCACCGGGTTTTGGCCACCCAATACCTGCTTATACTGCTCCGGCAGCTTACAACCCATATGGACCACCAGCATACCATGGCTATAACTATGCTGATGACCCTTACAACGTAGCAGCAAGCTACCAAGCCCATAATAATCCTGAAGGACCATACGGACCCCCTTGGGGAATGGGATACCCAACTCAGGGGTATCAAGCACCTGTTCAGCCGCCACCTCAGCACCAGCCACCACGGGCTCCTCCTCCTCCTGAGCAGGAGGAACTCCGCCGAAGACTGGCTAAAGTGGAGCGAGACTTCCAGAAGGAACGTAGGAAGAATGAAGGATTTATGAGTGGCTTGGCAAACTTGCTTAAGGGGAAGAAGAAACGGGATCGTTAAATCCCCATATATATATATTGTTGTATTTCCTTGTTTAAATCAAGTCCCTACGTGGACATTTATTTATGTGTGTATGTAGTCCCTGCGTGGACATCTAGCTTTATATTTAGTCCCTACGTGGACTTGTCTCCAGTAGTCCCTGCGAGGACATTTACTTTTGTAGACCGTCCCTGTGAGGACATGTATTATCTGTATAGCTCCTGCGTGGGCATCTGTTTATGTGAAAAGTCCCGTTTAGGGCAAAATGTACTACTTTTAGTATTATTGGAATGTAAGTTTATAAATTTCATCTTTGCTATGTTATGCATAATTAAAAGATATATGAAATAAATAAATCAAAATCATTCCTTTTAAAAGTCTATCTGCCTATGTTTTTTTTTTAAGGATCTTAAAAGTATAACCTAGCCTGCATGTCATTTTAAGACCGGGCCCAGATGGTAAAACTAGTTAAAAAGATTCAAATCCCTGTTAACATCTGAAAACATGTTAACACTCCTGGCAGACATGATTCGTTAAAAACACACGTGTTATTATTATATATGGATCTTTTCAAAGATTCTAAACCCAACTTAATGATCTCTGAATCATGGGTTAAATCATTAATAAATATGATAAGTTCTTTTACCATCCATTGGTAATAGAATGCCTACGGGCCCTTCTCATTTTCATATGAGACAAAAGACAGTATTAGTCTATGACCCTGTCTGATAAAGGTAATGACTTTGTTCAAACCTTCATGCTTTGATTCTTTGAAATCCTAGCTTATAATCTATATTGTCCCTGTGACTAGGCCTTATGTGCTAATAAATACTGTTATTGTTTTATAATTAGGATAAATTATATTGGAAATCCTAAATAAAGGGGAGTAATAAATTAACCATATATGGTCTATGTTACCACGGTTAATAAAATTTTTTTTTCCATAAAAGACAATTATATGATAAACTCACCAATAAATTATTGCCAATGTGTTACAGTTCAAGAAACATGGCAGACTCAAACGAGGTCAACAGTCACCAAGGGATAGGGAATGATAATGCCCATGTAAACGTAGCAGGTGCAGAGTTGCAAGCTATGATAAACAATGCAGTTAATAGAGCTATGGATAGACAGCACCATGGATCAAGTGGTACCCATACGAGGACCCATTCTGCATCACACACTAGAACACCCTCCAGGACCCACACTGCCCACAACAGTAATTCTCACCACTCCTCGAATCAAAGGAGTAATCCATCCCAAAGAGTCCTACAGAACCAAGAACCTCGTAATAGGGGTTGCACCTATAAATACTTCGTGTCGTGCAAACCCAGAGACTTCAATGGGGAAAAAGGAGCTGTTGATTGCATGACGTGGATGGATGAAATGGATACTGTGGTGGATATTAGTGGTTGTCATAATAGGGACATTGTGAAGTTTGTCTCGCAGTCTTTCAAAGGAGAAGCCTTAGCCTGGTGGAGATCTTTGATCCAAGCCACAGGGAAAGTCCCATTATACAACATGACCTGGGAACAGTTCATGGCACTAATCAAGGAAAATTTCTGCCCTCAACATGAGGTTGAGAGAATTGAATCTGACTTCCTGGCGCTGGTCATGAAAAACCTGGACTGTCAGGCCTACCTTACTACTTTCAATACCTTGTCAAGGTTGGTCCCTTATTTGGTGACTCCGGAGCCTAAACGTATAGCTCGTTTTATCGGGGGTTTGGAACCGGAGATCAAAGCAAGTGTAAAGGCCTCCAGACCAACCACTTTTCGGTCAGTAACGGACATATCGTTATCTCTGACCTCCGATGCTGTCAGGCTGAGGTCACTGAGGAAAACTGATACCGAGAAGAGAAAGCGTGAGGATGACAACTCACGGCGTTCAGACAAGAAGTGGAAGGGTAGCAATGACCAAAAGAAGGGGTCAGGATTCAAGAAAGATGGTCAGCAGTCGGGTGAAAAACCCAGATGTAAAATTTGCAGGAAGCACCATTTTGGAAAGTGCAGACTTGATTCAAAATCCGAATACCAGCAAAGGCCTTGTGGGATTTGCAAGTCTACGGAACATAAGACCCTGGAGTGCAAGAAGATAAAGGATGCAACGTGTTATAGTTGCAATGAAAAGGGGCATATCAAATCCAACTGCCCAAAATTTACAAGGAAGAATGAAGAGGGGAAGAAGACCAATGCGAGGGTCTTCAGAATGGATGCTAAGGAAGCCGTCAAGGACGACAACGTGATAACAGGTACCTTTCTCGTAAATGATGTATATGCGAGAGTGTTATTTGATTCGGGCGCTGATAAGTCGTTTGTAGATAATAAGTTTTGTGAATTGATGAAACTGCCTGTTAGAACTTTAAGTGTGAAGTATGAGGTGGAACTAGCAGATGGCACTTTAGAAACCGCTTCAACCTTATTAGATGGATGTTTCATATCCATTAGGAACCACTCTTTTCCTTTGTCCCTACTTCCTTTAAAACTAGCCGGTTTCGACATAGTTTTGGGTATGGACTGGTTATCTCATAACCAGGCCCAGATTATTTGCAATAAGAAGCAAGTGAGGATCAAGACTTCGTCTGGGGAATCACTTACTATCCAGGGAGATACCCAGTATGGGCTGCCCGAGAAAATGTCTATACTCAAAGACTCAAAGTGTTTGAAGAAGGGCTGTGTCATCTACATGGCACAGGTGATTATTGATGAACCGAAACCCAAGATTGGAGAGATCCCAGTCATTTCTGAATACCCCGATGTATTTCCTGAAGAACTACCTGGTTTGCCACCAGATAGACAAGTGGAATTCAGAATCGACATTATTCCTGGATCAGCACCAGTTGCAAGGGCGCCTTATAGGTTGGCACCAACGGAGATGAAGGAATTGAGGACGCAGCTAGATGAATTGCTAGCCAAAGGTTTCATCAAACCTAGTTCGTCTCCTTGGGGAGCACCAGTGTTATTTGTTAAGAAGAAAGATGGATCGATGCGTCTGTGCATCGACTACCGTGAGCTTAATAAGGTTACCATCAAGAATAGGTATCCTTTGCCCAGAATCGACGATCTGTTCGATCAACTGCAAGGGGCAAGTTTCTTCTCGAAGATTGACTTGAGGTCAGGCTACCATCAATTGAAGGTTAGAGATGAAGATGTGCACAAAACAGCATTTAGGACTCGTTATGGTCATTACGAGTTCCTAGTGATGCCTTTTGGGCTCACTAATGCACCAGCCGCGTTCATGGATCTCATGAATCGCGTTTGCAAGCCGCACTTAGACAAATTCGTCATCGTCTTCATCGACGACATTCTCATCTACTCAAAGAACCAAACTGACCACGAGAAGCATCTTCACTGCATACTGGAACTACTTCATAAAGAGAAGCTCTATGCCAAGTTCTCAAAGTGTGAATTCTGGCTTCGAGCAGTCCAATTTCTTGGACATGTTGTTAGTGAGCGTGGTATCCAAGTAGATCCCGCTAAAGTTGAATCTGTCATGAATTGGCATGAGCCAAAGACGCCTACAGAAATTCGTAGCTTCCTAGGTTTGGCAGGATACTATAGGCGATTCATAGAAAACTTTTCAAGGATTGCTGCACCCCTGACTTCGCTGACACGTAAGAAGATTAAATTTGACTGGGGTCCTAAGCAGCAGGAATCCTTTGATATTCTGAAACAAAAGTTGAGCAATGCTCCAGTACTGACATTGCCTGATGGAATAGAGGAGTTTGTAGTTTATTGTGATGCATCACACACCGGGATGGGATGTGTGCTTATGCAAAAGGGCAAAGTCATTGCCTATGCTTCGCGACAATTAAAGGTGCACGAAAAGAATTACACCACCCACGATTTGGAGTTGGGTGCCGTTGTATTCGCACTAAAACTGTGGAGGCACTACTTATATGGAATCAAATGTGTGATCTATTCTGATCACAAGAGCCTTCAACATCTGTTCAACCAGAAGGACTTGAACATGAGGCAACGCCGTTGGATGGAAACTCTTAATGATTACGATTGTGAAATAAGATACCATCCCGGCAAGGCGAATGTAGTCGCCGATGCCTTGAGTCGGAAGGAGAGGGTGAAACCCATCCGAATCAATGCCAAGAGCATGGAAATAAAGAACAGTTTGATGGAAAGGTTGTTAGCTGCACAGAAGGAAGCTGTGTTGGAAGCTAACTATCCTAACGAAAAGCTAGGAATAACTGAGGAGCAGCTATCTCTTAGTAAGGATGGAATTCTTAGATTGAATGGACGGATATGGGTTCCAATTTATGGGGGACTCCGTGATGTTATCCTCCAGGAAGCCCACAACTCTAAATATTCTGTTCATCCTGGAGCTGATAAAATGTACCATGATCTTAGAGCAAATTATTGGTGGATAGGCTTGAAGAAGTCTGTAGCTACCTATGTAGCTAAATGCTTGACGTGTGCGCAAGTCAAGGCAGAACATCAAAAACCGTCAGGTTTGCTACAACAGCCTGAACTTCCTACTTGGAAATGGGAAATGGTAACTATGGATTTTATCACCAAGTTACCCAAGACAAGGAAAGGAAATGACACCATCTGGGTGATAGTTGACCGACTGACTAAGTTAGCACATTTCCTACCCATCAAGGAGACTTACAGCTCCGATATGTTAGCCCAACTGTACGTTGATAAGATTGTAGCCTTACATGGCATACCTGTAGCTATTATCTCTGACCGAGATACTAGGTACACGTCTCACTTTTGGAAAAGTTTCCAACAATCTTTGGGCACACGTTTGAACTTTAGTACGGCTTACCATCCACAGACTGACGGTCAGAGTGAGCGTACTATTCAAACGTTAGAAGACATGCTACGTGCATGTGCGATCGATTTGGGAGGTAGCTGGGATAAGAACCTACCATTAATCGAATTCTCCTACAACAATAGCTACCATACCAGCATCAAGGCTGCGCCTTTTGAGGCATTATACGGTAGAAAGTGTAGATCGCCTGTTTGTTGGGCGGAAGTTGGAGAAGTCCAGTTATCGGGACCAGAGATCGTGTTCGAAACGACGGACAAGATTGTCCAGATTCGAAACAATCTCCAAGCTGCCCGGAATAGGCAGAAGATTTACGCTGATCCAAGTCGTAAGGATTTTCACTTCGAAGTAGGTGAAAAAGTCCTACTTAAAGTGTCACCCTGGAAAGGAGTGATGCGGTTTGGTAAGAAAGGCAAACTAAGCCCGAGATACATAGGACCCTTCGAGGTTATCGAACGTGTCGGGTCAGTTGCCTACAAGTTAAACTTACCTGAAGAGCTCAGTAGTATACACAATGTGTTCCACATCTGCAATCTGAAGAAGTGTTTCGCTAGCGAATCAGTGGTTATACCCTATACAGATATGCATATCGATGAAAGCTTGAAATTTGTGGAAAAACCTTTGTCGATCGAAGATCGACAGGTAAGGAAGCTTCGAAGGAAGCATATACCTTTTGTAAAGGTCAAATGGGATGCCCGAAGAGGTCCCGAATTCACGTGGGAGGTTGAATCCACGATGAAAGAAAAGTACCCTTACTTGTTTCAGTAAATCTCGGGTCGAGATTTCTTTTAAGGGGGTGAGGATGTAACACCTCGAAAATTTACGTCCTATAATGTGTTAACACGTGTCATAAGTTTGAACGTGTAAAATAATGTTATTGAAGGACTAAAGTTGACAAACAGTGAAACTGTGTAAATAGAAGGGTTCAAAGTGTCAACAATGAATAAATATACTTTGCAATAACCCTACATGATGTTTATAACCTTAAACGAATAGATCATGGATCATACGAAGCGAATTGTGAAAGAAAGTGAGAGATTACAAACTACAGGGTTTAAATGTGCCAACATGTTTAAATTATACCTCTGAGTGACCTTTTGACAAACCCGAAGCTTTGTAACGATTAATTATGCTCACAAGAATGCACCATAAAAATTTCACCAAGATTCGTTACCGTATGAGAAAGTTATGATAGAATCCGTGTGTAAGGGTTAGAAACGTCAACATTGAAATTTAGGGCTTTTCGGGTGATCACAAAGTTACCCGAGGACTTAACAAAGAGGGTATAAGTCTTAAAGCCCCACATGTCAAGTATAAAGTCTCAAAATGCAAGAAAACCAAGTGAAAGCGATGTTTATAAGGATCAGGGACTGAAATGCAAATGATTGAAACTTGTTAAGCTGGTCACCTACACCCTCGCGTAGCGCGAGCCTGAAGGGCTTGGCAGTCGCGCTACGCGACTGCCTTATCTGGACAGAAAACATGTGCAGGTGTCCTGCATGTTTCTTAAACGACTTTGATCGATTTTCTTGATACCTTGGGCTGCCCTAAGGTGGTTTATAGTGTGTAGGATGCTTGTGGATGTTATTATTTCCTCCTAGACTTAGTTGTCGATCATCCATGCATGTTTGAACACCATAAGAAGACCCACATTCCTTGCAAATTTGATCATTCATCTTGCAATCACCTCTGAGCATTTCTGGATCATTCAAGCAAGCCACAAACATTCCATATCATCCATAAGACTTGTGTAAGTACCCTTGATCTTCTTCAATTCATTCATACTTAGTTTATGGCCTAGAAATCAAACCGTCGTAACTACGGTTTGACTTTTCGATAATAAATAATCGGTCCAGAGTTTAGTCGAATCAAAGGTTGTTATAAGTTGGTATTTATATGGTTAATAAACCCCTAAAAGGGCACTCACTGATTCGAATCCTAACTAGGTCGTTTGTCGAGTCAAAGGTTTTCCGAAAAAGTCAACAGAATTGTTATGATTGGTTTAATGCATGATTAGCGATGTAAATGGCGTATAGCCTATTTTATCATTCTTACCAACTGAAAATAAGTATAAAAACTTGTATACGCTTGCTTGATTCGACAACTTTATGTTTAGAACCGATTCGGAACCGAGATACGCAAAAGTTTGACTTTTGCTTTGACCTCAGTTCTGACCCGATTCTTATAGGTTTAGACATGCCTTAAAGTTCCATTAGGACCTAGTTATATGTGTGTATAAGCCTCTGCGTTTATACCACTCGAATCCCTAATCGTCCGATGTTTCCGTTAATCGCCTAAATTTTGACCGTAATGCCCTTATAACCATAAAACGAGATTTTTGGAAATGTGAAAGTGCCATAATCTTAGTTACTGATTATATTGCATGTCCCGAAAATTTCACGTTAATCGGAGGTCTAGATTAGGCGTTATGCTTAATGACGTAATTAAGAACGCTTTTATTAATTAAACGGCGTCATTAGCATAAAACCTATCTAAACCCAATTTTTGACACCAAACCTTTTACCCACTGATGCAATATAATATTTTGAGATTTTTGAAGTTTTTTAATTATTTTTAAACTGATCATAAGCTTGGATTAGCGCCTTAATTCGGTAAATACCGAATATGCCCTTTTCGGCCATAAAATGAGTTTTACAAGTCTAAATGGTGCCAATCCAATTGCTACTGATTTTAAATAATAAATGGAGTATTTTGAGCCTATTTATTTGATCAGAAAACTCAGAATCGTATTTTAACCCGTATATCGCTTAAAACGACTTTATACGCATATTTAACGCATAGTTTGGGTTTAAAACTATTTTAGTATATAAGACTTATTACCAAAGGTTATAACCTGTTAAAATAAGCTATTTTACTGATCAAATCAGACCCGGATCACATGCGTCTAATTAAACCCTTTTATAATCTTTAAAATGACCGAAATACCCCTACGGGGCTTATAAAGAGATTAAATTCGTTTTGGGCATCATGGGTGATATCCTACTGATATCACAACTTATTTAAGGCGTGTTAACTTAGGAAACCTGTTTAGGACTCTTACGGATACCCGTTACGCTTCATGCGCGTTCGGTTCGGTTTATGTAACTAGTTTACATAAAGTAGCCGAAACGGGTCAAACCTTATCGGTTTTATCTCAAAATCCAGAATGTGTATCATATACCCATATTAAGCAAGTCTTCAAACTTGTCGGGTCTAAATCACATTCTATCCGGTCTTCGCTTAATCGTGCGTACGAACCGTATCTTTAAAACTAACCGGTCTAAGCGTAAGCTTAACTAAAGACCCGTTAGGATTCTGCGTTTTAAATATATTTTGCGTTTTTAAAACTGCGTTTTGAAAAAGCATGTAGGTACATGCTTCTCCAAAACTGTGTTTTGGAGGCAGATAATCATTTTTTCATCCAAACATTTCTTTAGATCATTTATGTTTTACAAACGCAATAATCAAATAATCATTTCAAAACGTAATCCCAAACACCCTCCTAATTATATATGACAAGAATCAGTACATGGAAGTTTTAATTAATTATGGAGCTCAACTTAAGCTAACCATATTGGAAGATGGGGTGTCTCCTCCCAAACTACTACATTATCTTTTTCTAATATCATTTGTTTAGACCCATTTTTACCCATTACTGACCCGACCCATAAACCCACTTACTTGACCCTAACGTCATTTCACCTTTGACCAGGGCCGTACCTTATGCTAGAGGGTGTGGTTTAAAGCCCTATGGGCTTTATTACGTCATATAAGCGCCACGTAGGCGACAAATAAGCAGACAGTTTTATCGCTAACTTACACGGTGTGGAATAACGCCCCTTATAAAGCCCATTTTAACTATATTAAAAAAATATAAATAAAAAAATCCGATTGGTTGATGAAGGTGGGGTGTCACACCCCAACTTCATGGCGGAAATCTCGGGGCATGGCACTGAGCGAAACAGATTGTTTGAGAGAAATTCCATAACAACTACATTACCAGATAGTTATTAATACGTCCCATACCATACCCCATCAAACAAATTAAGTTATTACAGACAGCGATATCTCAAAAACAATAAACATGTCTCGACAACTCAAATTTAAATAAATTGTTTGTTTGTTTCTAGACTCTCCTAAGCTCGATTCCATCAAATAGCAAGCAAGCGTCCTAACCACTTATCACATACGTTAAAATACGGGTCAATACATAAAATGTAAATATAGCATAATAGAGTTCGAAAATAGTTTACGCATAATCAGCATGTAACATGTACAAAGTGAAGGCAAGTAGGTTATGGACAGAGAAATATGCACAGACGTGACTGCGAGTTGTAGGATGCGCAACACATATCCCCACTGGGACACGTGAAGTAAAGCCCATAACAACCCCTGTCCACGACAGATGCTGAGTCCAAACTATAGTACTATCGTTGCTAAGGTGTCAAGCAACAATCACTGTGTTAACATAACATACAAGCATTCATCGAATAACACATAACATGCGAGAGCGATTAGGGTATAAGTAATGTTGCGTTGTGTGTAGAATGTGATTTAGAATACGTAACGTATGTAACACCCAAAAGTGCTAAAAGTAAAAAGTGTTCGAGTATACTCACAGGCTGTGTTTAACAAATAAACACAACCTTGAATTGAAGGGAGCGCTGAGAGTGATTAGGCTGAACAGTTAACGATAGAATAAACGATAAGTGGCGCGTAAAACGGTGCGAAGTGTCAAAGGGTCGGACGGTAATCCGATCGGATGGCCGGTCGATCGGATGACAATCCATTCGGATGGTCATCCGATCGGGTGACCATTCGATTGGGTTGTCATCTCGTTGGTAAGGATGTGTTTGTGTATGATGGTTTGCATTTTGAGGTTTTCATTGTAGCATTTTGAAAACAGAGAAGTATCTCTACCCTTCAGGTCGATCGATCGAACGGCGGTTCGATCGGGTGACGATCCGATTAGTAGGACACTTAGTGAGAACAAGTTCACAGTAGTTTGTCACTCGATCAGATAGCAATCCGATCGGGTGGCAATCCGTTGGTCTTTGTTCATGCATTGAACATGTTGAAGATTGTTTAAGTGTGGAAGTCCAAACATCACATGGTCGGGTGGTCGCTCGATCAGATGGCAATTTGTTCGACATTTAAAACTTAGGAAAGTTAAAATAATAGTTTAAGTATGGAAACAAGTGCAAGCTGATCAGACGACTGTCCGATCGGGTGGCAATCCGATCGGATGGCAATCCGATCAGACGGCAATCCATCCCGGCGGCCTGATCGTCTTGTCACTTGTTTGTTTTGAAAGTTTGTAGTTTGATCGAGACGATGTGATACGTGCCAAACAACAGAAACCTCGTCCAGACTCGAGTGACCCGATCGGACAGGAACCGCCCTAGTCTGACCAGTTAACTGTTCGGGACGGTGTTTCATGTTTAACCCGAAATCAATAGTCTCATGGATAAAATTTAGATCTTGAACCGATGCTTCACTAAGAAAGAGTAGAAGATTAGTACGAGCTCTGATTCTATCGGTTTTTGAGTACATTGAGTGTAGAAGAGTTGAAAGAACGTTAGAAACCATCTTTCAATCCTTTTCACCGTGAATATGTTTAGATCTATGCAAGATCTTTGTTTATTAATGTGGAAATCGTTCAGATCTAAGTTGTTCTTGGTGGATTGAAGCCAAAATATGAAGTTCATAAGAACTCCATGATGACATCACCCTAGAACACCTCAAATCCGTTGATTCCACGGTTAAAAGTTAAGAATCAAAAGATAGAAAGGTGGAGGAGTGCGTGTAGAACATAGAAGTACAAGATTTAGGTTGAAAACTTACAAGAATCGTGAGAAATCGAGAGAAAGACGCTTGAGAGCGGCTGGGTCGAGTGAGAGGAGCTGTCACATCAAATGATGTGACAGTTGAGGTATTTATAGGGTTTTCCAAAAAGGAAAGTGCATAGAATCGGGTGGGTCACCGATCGGGTGGCTGTCTAATCGGGCGGCAATCCGATCGGATGGCCATCCGATCGAGTTGTCACTCGATCAAGTGGCTCCGACATTTAGAGTTTCGGTGTTTCGTTTCGTGCGTTGAGTTTTGCGATGCGATAGAATTTACACATTAATCCCAACTACTATATCTAACATTCAATCACTATAATTAACTTGCGTTTAGCGTCTGCGATTCGATTGCGATATGGTTGCGATTGCGTTTAGAATAATCACCACAATATAAACATAAGTAAACATGCACAAGTACACATAATTAGCACACACACACATACAACAATATCCATAATTCGGGTTGCGAATGCGATTGCGATGCAATAAGCGATGAAACATGCTATAAATAGCGATAAAACCTCGATTATTAACAAGTACTCCATATAACACAACTAATGCGATAAAATAAATAGATTATCTACAAGTCAAAGAAGTCAAAACAGGAGTTGAGCAAGGAGTGACAAATCACAATTAGCAATCTTTTCTTCCTTTGACTTCAATCTTGACTTTGACTTTTGAAACACGGGGTGTTACAGCCTCCCCCTCTTAAGGGAATTTCATCCCGAAATTAGGCTTTAGCCGTAACAAACAACTGCAGGTACTTCGCCTTCATGTCACTTTCGAGTTCCCAAGTGAACTCTGCGCCTCGTTTGCCTTCCCAGCGAACCTTCACAATGGGAATGCGTGAGTGTCTGAGCTGCTTGGTTTATCGATCCATGATCTCGACAGGCTTCTACATGAAATGTAGTGTTTGGTTTACTTGGAGATCCTCTAATGGTACGTGTAAATCATGCTCAGCTAGGCAATTTCTGAGGTTCGACACATGGAAAGTCGGGTGAACGTTGTTAAGTTCCTCCGGTAGTTCGAGTCTGTAAGCCACTTTTCCGATCCTTTCCAGAATCTTAAAGGGTCCAACATATCAAGGCGCGAGCTTTCCTTTCTTGCCGAATCTGACCACACCCTTCCAATGTGATACCTTTAGGAGTACATGGTCGCCAACGTCAAATTCAAGGGGCTTGCGTCGTCTATCGGTGTAACTTTTCTGACGACTCCGAGCTTTCAGCAGGTTGTCTCGAATTTGGAGGATTTTTTCTGTCGTTTCTTGCAGTAGCTCAGGACCGGTTATCTGCGAATCTCCGATCTCATGCCACACAATTGGCGATCGACATTTTCTTTCGTACAATGCTTCAAACGGTGCCATTTGTATACTAGAATGATAAATGTTATTGTAAGAGAATTCGACTAAAGGTAGGTAAGCGTCCCAATTACCACCGAAATCTATGACACACGAACGGAGCATGTCTTCAAGGGTACGGATCGTTCTTTCAGTCTGACCGTCGGTTTGGGGATGGAATGTGGTACTTAGATTAAGCATAGTACCGAGTGCAGATTGAAATGTCTCCCACAGATGCGAGGTAAACTGACCATCGCGGTCAGAGATGATGTCGCGAGGCGTCGCATGTCGACTAATGATCTCATTGGTGTAGATTCGGGCTAATTTTTCTACCTTGTAGTCTTCCCGAATTGGCAGAAAATGAGCAGATTTAGTCAGACGGTCAACGACAACCCAGATGCTATCGTGACCAGAGGTGGTACGCGGAAGTTTCGTAATAAAGTCAATGGCTATGCTCTCCCATTTCCACATGGGAATTTCGGGCTGGACGAGTAAGCCAGAGGGTCTTTGGTGCTCGGCCTTGACTTTCGAACAAGTCAGGCACCTCGAAACATAGAGAGCGATATCTTTCTTCATGCCCGGCCACCAGTACTTGTAGCGAAGGTCCTGGTACATTTTATCAGCACCGGGATGAATAGAATATCGAGACTTGTGGGCTTCGTCCATCAGAATCTGTCGTACATCGGTCCACTTAGGGATCCAGATTCAGTCCAGATAATGGAATATCCCATTCGACTTACTCACTAGCTGGGCTCCATCGTTGAGAATCCTTTCCTTCTTCAAAGTGCGCTCGGTAAAGCATGCGTGTTGGGCGTCACAGATGAGAGTTTCGAGATGGTGTTGCGCGGGAATATTATGAGCGCTATGCAAATAGCTTCGTCTGCTGAGGGCGTCGGCGATGACATTTGCTTTGCCAGGATTATAATGAATCTCACAGTCGTAATCGTTGAGAAGTTCCACCCATCGGTGTTGACGCATATTAAGTTCCTTCTGGCTGAAGATGTGTTGTAGGCTCCTATGGTCGGTGAAGACCGTACACTTTGTACCATAAAGGTAGTGTCGCCAAATCTTCAACGCAAAAACAACTGCGCCTAGCTCGAGGTCATGGGTTGTATAGTTCTTCTCGTGGATCTTGAGCTGACGAGATGCGTAAGCGATAACCTTGTCTCGTTGCATGAGAACACAACCAAGGCCAAGGTTTGAGGCATCACAGTAGACTACGAAGTCATCGTTTCCGTCGGGTAAAGCAAGGACGGGAGCATTGCAAAGCATATGCTTGAGGGTTTGAAAGGCAGTCTCTTGTCCAGTTCCCCAGACAAAAGGTCTGTCTTTATGAGTGAGAGAAGTAAGCGGCACGACGATTTTAGAAAATACTTCGATAAATCGGCGATAATAGCCCGCTAGTCCGAGAAAATAACGGACTTCAGATGGGTTCTTAGGTGTAACCCAACTCTTAACAGCTTCGATCTTCGCGGGGTCGACATGAATACCTTGACTATTGACAATGTGACCAAGGAATTGAACCTCCTCTATCCAAAATTCGCACTTGAAGAACTTGGCATAGAGTTGATTCATTTGGAGTAGCTCGAGAACCAAACGTAGATGATGCGCGTGTTCGGCTTTCGACTTGGAATAGATCAGGATATCATCGATGAACACGATGATGAAGCGGTCTAGAAATGGTTTACACACGCGATTCATCAGATCCATGAAAACCGCAGGTGCGTTGGTTAAACCAAAAGGCATAACAAGGAACTCATAGTGGCCGTAACGAGTGCGAAAAGCGGTTTTGGGTATATCCTCCTCTTGAATGCGTAATTGGTGATAGCCAGAGCGTAGATCGATCTTCGAGAAACACATAGCACCTTGTAATTGATCAAAAAAATCATCGATTCGAGGCAGGAGATAACGATTCTTGATTGTCAGCTTATTCAGTTCCCTGTAGTCGATGCACATCCGGAACGACCCGTCCTTCTTTTTGACGAAAAGAACTGGTGCTCCCCAAGGAGAGGTGCTAGGGTGAATAAAGCCTTTATCAAGTAATTCCTAGAGCTAACTCGAGAGTTCACGCATTTCGGACGGAGCGAGTCGATAAGGAGCTCTAGCAACTGGATTGGCTCCAGGAATGAGATCGATGCGAAAGTCGATATCACGACTTGGAGGTAGGCCGGGTAACTCATCGGGAAAGACGTTGGGGAATTCACAAACAACGGGGACATCTTTCACTCCAGGAGTGCCTTTCTTTTCCTTCTCCGCTACTACAATGTTAGCCAAGAAAGCTCTGTATTCCTTGCGGAGATACTTGCTAGCTTGGACACACGACATGAGTTGGAGTTTCTTCGATGCAACTTCACCATAGACACTTAATAAATCACCATTAGCGAGCGAAAAGCGAATCATCTTATCGAAACACACAACTTCAGCACGATTTTCATGAAGAAAATCCATGCCTACTATGACGTCAAAACTACCAAGCTGCATTGGAATAAGATCGATAGGAAAGATGTGATTGTTGAGTTCGAGAGTACAATCATGAAGAACATAATTGACAGCGACGGTTCTTCCGGTGGCGACTTCAACATCGAATGACGAAGGGAGATGGGCGCGCTTACGATTAAGGAGTTCTTCGAATTCTAACGACACAAAACAGTTATCGGCTCCAGTATCAAATAAACACGAAGCATATATACCATTCACAAGGAACGTACCATTGACCACATTGTTGTCAGCTTGAGCTTGACGGACGTTGATGTTGAAAGTTTGTCCGCGTGGTGCTTGCTGCTGCTGTTGCTGTTGTTGCTGGGGCTGCTGCTGCTGTGGCTCTTGTTTAACCACCCTGTTGGGACACATGTTTACGAAGTGGTTAGGATCACCACACGTAAAACAAGCTCTAGCATGAGCAGCAATTGCAGGAGCTGGTTGTTGTTGACCCTGAGGGGCAGTAAGAAGAGCTTGCTAAGCAAGAGCTAGAGCTGCGACTTGTCGAGGACCAGTACGACAGTTTGCTGTGAAGTGGTCATACATGTTGCAGTGGGCACAGTATCTGCAGGCGATACCCACCGGGTGATGATAAGTACATGTGGGGCAAGCAGGGTGAGGACCAGTATATGCACGCTTTGCAGGCGGTGCATAGGTAACAGGTGTTGCAGCTGGTCGGTGTTGCAGTTGTTGCTGAGCCGATACGGCTTGAAGTGGGGTAGCGGTGGTAACAACACAGTTCTTGTTGGCATTCTTCCTCTAACGACGAGAGGACTTGGATGATTGCGGGGCGGCGATGGCAGTTTCAACAGTGGTGGCGGTTGTTGCTTGGTGCAGATTCTTTGAGGCTTTGTCCCAGACACCAGCCTTGACACGTTTATCATTGATTTCAGCGGCGAGCAGAAAAGTCTCCTCGATGGTAGTTGTCTTGGCAGCCTGAACAAAATCAGCCACACAGTCCGGCAGAGCACATATATATTTCTTGATAGTGATCTCAGGCGTCTTCACTTGGTAAGGACATATTATGATGAGCTGCTTGAAGTGTGACACCTGTGTCTCTGCGACCATCAAACAAATACCAAATCAATGAAATATTGTGTTTCATACTTGGGATTTGTAAAAATATGTGTATCGTTTGCACATATCAATTCATGTTCGATTTCGAGTTTTAAATCGCTTTCTGGAAGGTTATACGCGATCTAATGCGTAAATATAACCAGTTTAATGCAACAAACACTCTGGAACAGCAATATAGGCTTAACATACCTTAAATAACCTTTACATAACTTAGAAATAAGTTTTGGAAGGTTTGGTGTGGCGAAATCAAGTTTATTCGCTTACAGGGACCAATTTCGACAAACTACGAAAGTATGCCGATTTGTACTGTAACGAACATTCCGGAACTTGATCATAAGTTAAATATGCCCTAAATATCCTTTACATAGCTTAGAAATAGGCTTTGAGGTGTTTGGTGCGCAAAAATAAACTTTCTTGATCAATAGGGACTAAAAGCGTCAAAAAGTGCATAAGTTTGCATTTTCGCGCATATTTTATGTTCTGAATATATCCGGACATCTAAAAATTTATGTAAGCATTAAAATATTTTATTTTAGTATTTGGCATGATAAAATTCCATTCGTCGCTTAATTTGGATCGTTTTTGCGTCCGTTACGACTTCCGTCGTAATTAACCGAACAACGCAACCGTACGACCACACGAACCGACATCCGAGATATTTTTGAGCATATTTTAAGTTCCCTATATGCAACCGTATGACCAAATGTGTTTATGTTGACATAATTAAAATTATCTCAAGATTGTTCCATAAATTATATCCGCTTCACATTACAAAACAAACTGTGCGGACTGTGCAAGGAATTACGTAATTATGGATGCATACATAATTATAGAATTTAGTGCACAGGAATCACAACAAGTTCTATCATGTATCTAGAGTTAACCCTATTCATTTCCAATTCTGATGAAGCAACCATTGAAAATGACTCCGTCTGTTCATTTTCGTTTCTAAAGAATATCTGTTGATGGAAATGAATATCCGTTTGTTTAATCCTTCATTTCCAATTCTGATGAAGCAACCCAAAGATGAACAGACTGGATCCCCTAAGAAGTCAAAGAAGCGAAAGGATTCCCAGAACTTCGCCGTGGTTGCTCACAATGGTCAAGCCGCCCCCAACCAACCAGCTCAACACCCTGCTAGGAAGCCATACAACGGAACTGCACCCTTGTGCAACCAATGTAACCTTCATCATCATGCTAGTGTGAAATGCCGCAAATGCCAAATTCGTGGACTTATAGGTCATACAGCAAGAGTTTTCCGAACTGCAACTGCACCCAATCAAGTTGACAACAATCCTGCTCAAGCTCGTTTTCCACCAGGTTCTTGCTACAACTGTGGTGAGATTGGTAATTTCCAAAGAAATTGCCCTAGACTTGCTAATGCAAATCCAGCACAGGGATGAGCATCTGGCCGACTAGAAGACAACGCTGTTTAGAAATAATCAAGTCTTATGTATTATTTTTTGTTGTTGTCAAGGTCCATGAAACAGTTGCTATCGTTGTTGTTTATAAATAAATATTTTACTTACATCGTAGTGTATAAATATGATTGCATGTATAAACAACATATCCCCTACAATACCGACAATCAAGGAATCGTATTCCTTGAAGAACAGACTACCCCCCAAATTTCTTCCATTTTATGATCTCTTGCATTTTCCACGAAAATCCTAAGTACCCGTTTCTTCCAAAGGAACGAAGTACAAGGCGCAAGTTACAACTCTGGACGAATACCCAAAGTACCACTATAAATCCTTAATAGGGTACCTAAGGGTATTTCAGTAAGTCCTAGATTGTTGTGTACCTTAATTCGAATGTTACGTTTCCTTGAAAACGAAATAGAATTTTGGAAGATCATCCTATCTTTTTTAGATAAATTCTTGAGGACGTTGAAGTCCATCGACTGGGTTCCTGGTATACCTTGAATACCCATGATCAAATCGGTAACAAGTTAATAACAATTAATAACCATGAAAACAATTATGTGCTTATGTGTTTATGTTGACATAATTAAAATTATCTCAAGATTGTTCCATAAATTCTACCCGCTTCACATTACAAAACAAACTGTGCGGACTGTGCAAGGAATTACGTAATTATGGATGCATACATAATTATAGAATTTAGTGCACATGAATCACAGCAAGTTCTGTCATGTATCTAGATTTAACCCTATTCATTTCCAATTCTAATGAAGCAACCGTTGAAAATGACTCCGTCTGTTCATTTTCGTTTCTAAAGAATATCCGTTGATGGAAATGAATATCCGTTTGTTTAATCCTTCATTTCCAATTCTGATGAAGCAACCGTTGAAAATGACTCCGTCTGTTCATTTTCGTTTCTAAAGAATATTCGTTGATGGAAATGAATATCCGTTTGTTTAATCCTTCATTTCCTATTCTGATGAAGCAACCGTTGAAAATGACTCCGTCCGTTCATTTTCATTTCTGAGGAATATCCGTTGAGGAAGTGAATATCCGTTTGTTTAATCCTTCATTTCCGTTTCTGACGAAGAATCCATTGAGGAAAATGGATCATCCATTCATTTTTGCTTCTGAAGAATACCCGTTGATGGAAATGAATATTCGTTTGTTTAATCCTTCATTTCCTATTCTGATGAAGAATCCGTTGAGGAAAATGGATCATCCATTCATTTTCGCTTCTGAAGAATATCCGTTGATGGAAATGAATATCCGTTTGTTTAATCCTTCATTTCCTATTCTGATGAAGAATCCGTTGAGGAAAATGGATCATCCATTCATTTTCGCTTCTGAAGAATATCCGTTGATGGAAATGAATATCCGTTTGTTTAATCCTTCATTTCCGTTCTGACGAAGAATCCGTTGAGGAAAATGGATCATCCATTCATTTTCGCTTCTGAAGAATATCCGTTGATGGAAATGAATATCCGTTTGTTTAATCCTTCATTTCCGTTTCTGACAAAGAATCCGTTGAGGAAAATGAATCATCCATTCATTTTCGCTTCTGAAGAATATCCGTTAAGGGAAATGAATATCCGTTGATTATTCCTTCATTTCCGTTTTTTACGAAGAATCCGTTGAGGAAAATGAATCATCCGTTCATTTTCGCTTCTGAAGAATATCCGTTAAGGGAAATGAATATCCGTTGATTATTCCTTCATTTCCGTTTCTGACGAAGAATCCGTTGAGGAAAATGAATCATCCATTCGTTTTCGCTTCTGAAGAATATCCGTTAAGGGAAATGAATATCCGTTGATTATTCCTTCATTTCCGTTTCTGACGAAGAATCCGTTGAGGAAAATGAATCATCCATTCATTTTCGCTTCTGAAGAATATCCGTTAAGGGAAATGAATATCCGTTGATTATTCCTTCATTTCCGTTTCTGACGAAGAATCCGTTGACGAAAATGAATCATCCATTCGTTTTCGCTTCTGAAGAATATCCGTTAAGGGAAATGAATATCCACTGATTATTCCTTCATTTCCATTTCTTAAGAACCCGTTGAAAATGACTCCGTCAGTTCATTTTCGTTTCTAAAGAATGTCCGTTGAAGGAAATGACAGGATTATGCCTTCCATATCTTTCATGGGTTATTCTACACAAATAGATAAACACCCTAGATTCCATTCAATACAATTATTTAACACAGCGTCACAGACAGACTCCTACGAATAAATTTCGGGACGAAATTCCCTAAAGTAGGGGATACTGTGACACCTGTGTCACTGCGACCATCAAAAAAATACCAAATCAATGAAATATTGTGTTTCATACTTGGGATTTGTAAAAATATGTGTATCGTTTGCACATATCAATTCATGTTCGATTTCGAGCTTTAAATCGCTTTCTGGAAGGTTATACGCGATCTAATGCGTAAATATAACCAGTTTAATGCAACAAACACTCCAGAACAGCAACATAGGCTTAACATACCTTAAATAACCTTTACATAACTTAGAAATAAGTTTTTGAAGGTTTGGTGTGGCGAAATCAAGTTTATTCGCTTATAGGGACCAATTTCGACAAACTGCGAAAGTATGCCGATTTGTACTGTAACGAACATTCCGGAACTTGATCATAAGTTAAATATGCCCTAAATATCCTTTACATAGCTTAGAAATAGGCTTTGAGGTGTTTGGTGCGCAAAAATAAACTTTCTTGATCAATAGGGACTAAAAGCGTCAAAAAGTGCATAAGTTTGCATTTTCGCGCATATTTTATGTTCTGAATATATCCGGACATCCAAAAATTTATGTAAGCATTAAAATATTTTATTTTAGTGTTTGGCATGATAAAATTCCATTCGTCGCTTAATTTGGATCGTTTTTGCGTCCGTTACGACTTCCGTCGTAATTAACCGAACAACGCAACCGTACGAACAAACGAACCGACATCCGAGATATTTTTGAGCATATTTTAAGTTCCCTATATGCAACCGTACGACCAAATGTGTTTATGTTGACATAATTAAAATTATCTCAAGATTGTTCCATAAATTCTTTCCGCTTCACATTACAAAACAAACTGTGCGGACTGTGCAAGGAATTACGAAATTATGGATGCATACATAATTATAGAATTTAGTGCACAGGAATCACAGCAAGTTCTATCATGTATCTAGAGTTAACCCTATTCATTTCCAATTCTGATGAAGCAACCGTTGAAAATGACTCCGTCTGTTCATTTTCGTTTCTAAATACCCAACCCCTTTGCACTTGAAACCCACATTTGATCAGATTTTTCCCTAAGTTGAAGGATAAAACCTTCATACCTGGGAATTATTAGATAAAACTTCCATTCTTGGACCTTTTGTGCCGTTTGATTTCCGTGATCCCTCTAGCTTTGCTTGGTTGTTAGTCAAGACTCCTAAGCATCCTCAAGTGAGTACATAGACCCCTCTTTTACTGTTTTCAAACTGTTTTGGGGTGAAACACATGTGCCTACTTGTTACTTTCATGTTTTTCATGCTTTTATGATATATACTTGCTATGTTCATTAGTACATATATAGTACATGATTTTATTATATTTCATGCTATGTATGTCCGTTTAGAGCATACTTAGTACATTGTTTTACATTACATTTTGTTGCATATGCTCATCCAGTATATGGACACATTGTTTTACATTAAATTTTGTTGCATATGCTCATCCAACATATGGACACATTGTTTTACATTTGAACCGTTTATAACCATTTGATTATGTGAACCGTTTGTAACCGTTTGATTATGTGAACCGTTTGTAACCGTTTGATTGTGTGAACCGTTTGTAACCGTTTGATTGACATGAACCGTTTGAAATATGTTTGAACCGTTGGGTTAGGGAAGTGATTAGGTAACGGGGCGGGTGTAATGTGTTAAAAGCATGGTGGATACGCCGCTTGTACTTCCTATATATAAGTGCTTTTAACACATTATACATCGTTGCGTTATCTAGATCACTTGGGAAGGTTATCAAAATAAAGTTATATTACAAGGTTTTTCTAACAATTTAAAACATTCGAGTTTTATTTCAAAATCGATTTGCAAATTTGGGTTGGGTTTACTTAAACAAATGTTTTGGAGTTAAGAATCATGGCTACGAGATTTTATAAATTATAACCAACTTGATTTGAGTTGGTTAATTATGTCGCAATACTATACTTTTCAAAATAAGGTTTTTAAATAAGTATTGCAACATGTAAAACGAGCCATGAATCTGACACTCATACAAAACCTATGTACTCGCCGACATTTTTATGCTGACGTATTTTCACATGTGTTTCAGGTACCATAGTTGATGATGTTTGATGATGATATTTGTGTACGCTCACATAGGATTGGACGAGGCCTTAGTGACTTAATAAGAATGAAAGTCTATTTGTTCATGTTTTGTTTCTAATTCCAATGAAATGTAATACATTTAATTCAATAAAACGAAACTGTTTAATCCATGGTTGTGAAACAATGATTCTGTTACAACACTCCCCGACGTTTCCGCCACGTTTTGTTGTTTTACGTGGTCGGGGTGTGACATGAAGCGAGCAGTCAGAGCTGCGTTATCTCCATCTTTCTGCTTGATATGCCATAATTCGTCCTCCAGCTTTTGGCGTTCATGGGGAGGGCAGAACTCTTGCATCATAATATCCTTCAACTCATCCCACGTCAGCTCGTAAGCTGCGTCATTTCCATGTTTGTTTCTCTCAGCCGTCCACCAGTCTAAAGCGCGGGACTGGAAGACGTTGGTAGCGTTCAGAGTACGGAGATTGTCAGGACAGCCACTCTGGCGCAAGGTGACTTCGATAGAATCAAACCATTGAAACATAGCCTTAGGACCATCTTCGCCAGTAAATTCTTTCGGACCACAAGCTTTGAACTGCTTAAAGCTAAAAGCAGACTTTGGCGCATCTGTTTGAGACTCTTCAGAAGATTTGCTAGCGTTTTTGTTTAATTCACTGACGATCTGGGGGATGACTTTCGCTATCTGGTTAGCAACCAGTGAAGCGATGTGTTTGTCATCATGCTTTCGGCGAGCAGCGCGTGAGTGAATTGATCCAAAGGACGACATTGTCTGCAACAGCAGCGCCATAGGATTCAAAACGCTATTTCGATTAAGCCTATCATAGTTTAACGAAACACCATAAGCTACCTTATATAAAGCACAGGAATACGTCTACCACACAAGCACAAAATCACCAAATCACATAGCACATAAACACATAGGCACGTAAGGCACATAGAGCACGTGGAAGCACATAGAAGCAGTCAGAATACATAAACCTATCAATCAAGGTTGCGCGTTAGAGAATAGCGATTGCGAGTACACAACGAGTAGTATAGCATAAGCGATCAATATAGCATGCGATCATCCACAAATAGCAACGATTTGTTAACGTTTTGGGGTAGATGTGCAGTGTGATTTGTGTGTGTCGATCAAAGCGAGAAGCGGAAAGCGTAAAACCACCAAAATCGAAGCATGTAAACAGGTAAAACCACATAAAACACATAAAAGTCCACATAAAATTAACAAATATCAGAGTCGGCAGTTGCTGGCTTAGAATCGAAACACATAAAATCAGCGATTGCGAGCTTGAAATCGAAAGTAGATTGTCTAAGGCTTGATAGACATTGACTACCCAAAGTGATTCGACTATTCACAAGGGCTTTTGGTACACACTTTGGCTTTCGGGACTATGCTCTCGCCACGATTTTGGGCGAATGGAACGCATCCTTCCAGTTGCAGTGTGACTTCAAGTTGTTGGAGTCCGTCGAGACTTTTTTGAGAGTTTTGTAAAACTAAAATGAGAATGGAACAAGTCGTCAAGGTTCGGGTTTCACCCCTAACTTAACAACTTAATTCCTGTGTTGATAAAATAGAGAGAAGAAAATCTGCGTCAAAGTGCGGATTTCACTCCTGATTCAACGCAAATTCTCGTGTTTTGTAGTAAATGCGGCTCAAACAAGCGATTTAATCGAGAGTTTTCGGTTTTCACACCTAATCTCGATCGAATCACACATTCATTTTCGAAACAGTGTAGTGTGACTACCTTAGGAAAGGCAGTTGTGATAGTATGGCGTGAGTGCGAGGCGATCGAGAAATAGCAATAAGCTCGTACGGAACCCCTAACGGGTTCGCACAAGTCGGCCTGTTGGTTCTTAGAATATAGACTAGGTCGTTTCTAAGACATCGACCAGGACTAGGTCGAGTCTTGCCTAATTCCCTATAGTTATGGCTCTGATACCAATCTGTCACACCCCAACCGAAGGCGGAAACCTCGGGGCATGGCACTGAGCGAAACAGATTGTTTGAGAGAAATTCCATAACAACTACATTACCAGATAGTTATTAATACATCCCATACCATATCCCATCAAGCAAATTAAGTTATTACAGACAGTGATATCTCAAAAACAATAAACATGTCTCGACAACTCAAATTTAAATAAATTATTTGTTTGTTTCTCAACTCTCCTAAGCTCGATTCCATCAAATAGCAAGCAAGCATCCTAAGCACCTGTCACATATGTTAAAATATGGGTTAATACATAAAATGTAATGGTGAGCATACAAGTTTGATATAGCATAATAAAGTTCGAAATAGTTTACGCATAATCAGCATGTAACATGTACAAAGTGAAGGAAAGTAGGTTATCGACAGAGAATATGCACAGACGTGACTGCGAGTTGTAGAATGCACAACACATATCCCCACTGGGACACGTGAAGTAAAGCCCTTATCAACCCCTGTCCACGACAGGTGCTGAGTCCAAACTATAGTACTATCGTTGCTAAGGTGTCAGGCAACAATCACTGTGTTAACATAACATACAAGCATTCATCGAATAACACATAACATGCGAGAGCGATTAGCATATAAGTAGTGTTGCGTTGTGTGTAGATTGTGATTTAGAATACGTAACGTATGTAACACCCAAAAGTGCTAAAAGCAAAAAGGGTTCGAGTATACTCACATATTGTGTTTAAACACAACCTTGGATTGAAGGGAGCGCTGAGAGAGATTAGGCTGAACAGTTAACGATAGCATAAACGATAAGCGGCGCGTATAACGGTGCGAAGTGTCAAAGGGTCGGACGATAATCCGATCGGATGACCGGTCGTTTGGATGACAATCCGTTCGGATGGTCATCCGATCGGGTGACCATTCGATTGGGTTGTCATCTCGTTGGTACGGATGTATTTGTGTATGATGGTTTGCCTTTTCAGGTTTTCATTGTAGCATTTTGAAAACAAAGAAGTATCTCTACCCTTCAGGTCGATCGATCGAACGGCGGTTCGATCGGGTGACGATCCGATTAGTAGGACACTTAGTGAGAACATGTTCACAACAGTTTGTCACTCGATCGGATGGCAATCCGATCGGAAGGCAATCTGTTCGACGTTTAAAACTCTAGAAAGTTAAAATAATAGTTTAAGTGTGGAAACAAGTGCAAGCCGATCGGACGACTGTCCGATCGGGTGGCAATCCTATCGGATGGCAATCCGATCAGACGACAATCCGTCCCGAAGGCCTGATCTTCTTGTCACTTGTTTGTTTTGAAAGTTTGTAGTTTGATCGAGACGATGCGATACGTGCCAAACAACAGAAACCTCGTCCAGACTCGAGTGACCCGATCGGACAGGAACCACCCTAGTCCGACCAGTTAACTGTTCGAGACGGTGTTTCATGGTTAACCCGAAATCAGTAGCCTCCTGGATAGAATTTAGATCTTAAACCGATGCTTCACTAAGAAAGAGTAGAAGATCAGTACGAGCTCCGATTCTATTGGTTTTTTAGTGCATTGAGTGTAAAATAGTTGAAAGAAAGTTAGAAACCATCTTTCAATCCTTTTCACCGTGAATATGTTCAGATCTATGCAAGATCTTTGTTTATTCATGTGGAAATCGTTCAGATCTAAGTTGTTCTTAGTGGATTGAAGCCAAAATATGAAGTTCATAAGAACTCCATGATGACATCACCCTAGAACACCTCAAATCTGTTGATTCCACGGTTAAAAGTTTAGAATCGAAAGATAGAGAGGTGGAGGAGTGCATGTAGATCATAGAAGTACAAGATTTAGGTTGAAAACTTACAAGAATCGCGAGAAATCGAGAGAAAGAAGCTTGAGAGCGGCTGGGTCGAGTGAGAGGAGCTGTCACATCAAATGATGTGACAGTTGAGGTATTTATAGGGTTTCCCAAAAAGGAAAGTGTATAGGATCGGGTGGGTCACCGATCGGGTGGCTGTATCGGGCGGCAATCCGATCGGATGGCCATCCGATCGAGTTGTCACTTGATCGAGTCAGAACTGAAAGTCAATGCAAAAGTCAAACTATGCGACTTTCGGTTCCGAACCGGGTCTTTACAGGAAATTGTCGGGTTGAGCATGTTTAGACATGTTCTTACACCTATTACCAAGTTATATTAATGATCAAACAGGTTTTATATGTTCTACATGGCTAATTCTGCATAAATTAGAATTTAAGTATCCTGTTGACTTTTTCTTAACAAGTTTGACCCGACATTTGACCTAGTTAGAGTGGGAATCAGGGGGAACCCTTTTGAGGGTTTATTACCCACATAATTACCAACTTATAACTACTTTTGATTCGACTAATCACTGGACCATTAGTGATTAATCTTAAAGTCAACCGTTAATTACGACAGTTTGACTTTTAAGCTATAACTAAGCAAAACTTAACTAAGAAAGGATTAGCAAACTTACTGAAGTCCTAAGCTTGATTAGTGATCACTTTGAGAGAAGACTTGAGCTCCAGAAATGATCAGAAAGCTGAAGGAAAGTGTGAAGAACTTGGTTGCAACTCATGGCCCTTTTATAGTGAATTAATCACCACAATATGTTGACATCTAAGTCTACCACTGCCCATAATTCATCCACAAGTGTCCCTAGTGCTTAGGGGGTGCCTAGGGGTCGTCCAAGATGAGGAAATTCGGTTAAAGGTCGAGTGGAAAGCACTTAGCAGGCAAAAACCCAAGTTTCTCGGATCAGATAGACCCTCGCGTGGCGCGACGACCCCCTCTTGGGGCTTCGCGTCGCGCGACACCCTTCTGCACATAATCAGAATTTTAGATTTATTGCGTTTTGATCCTTGGCTCTTCAAACTTTGTTTAGACTTTTGTTTCTTGCATCTTGAACCCTCCAAATTGATTCGTAAGGGCTTTAGAGCATATCCCCACTTTGTTAAGTCCCCGGTTAACTTTATTGTTACCCGAAAAGTCCTAACTTTCAACGTTGACGCTTTAACCCTTCGCACACGAATTTGATCATAACTTTCTCATACGATAACGAAACTTTACGAAATTTATATCGTGTATTCTAGTGAGCATAATTAACCGTTACAAAGCTTCGGGTTTGTCAAAAGGTCACTCAGAGGTATAACTTAAACATGTTGACACATTTAACCCCTGTAGTTTGTAATCTCTCACTTTCCTTCATATTTAGCTTCGTATGATCCATGATTTATTCGTTTGAAGGTATGAGCATCATGAAGGGTTAATATATAATATATTTATTCACTGTTGACATTTAGAATACGTATATTCACATACTTTCCGTGATTGTCAACTTTAGTCCCTCTAGAACATTATTTCCCACGTTCAAACATATGACACGTGTCAGTACTTTATAGGACGTGAATTTTCGAGGTGTTACATCCTCACCCCCTTAAAATAAATCTCGACCCGAGATTTACTGAAATAAATAAGGGTACTTTTCTTTCATCGTGGATTCAACCACCCACGTATATTCGGGTCCTCTACGGGCATCCCATTTGACCTTTACAATAGGCACATTGTCACACCCCAAATTTCCACGTGTTACCGGTGGGCCCGGTAGGGGAGTAACGTGACCTGGTTGGCAACATCATAGTCAAACAACACAATATATAAATGCACAGCGGAAGCAAAAGGATAAATATATTATAATCCGAAATAATGTATCAACACAATATTACAACGGAAGTAATGGATCCACAGGCGGATCGAAAATAAAATAACACTGTTCAACAGACTTTAGGCATCTAAGCTTGCGAGACTCTTTATTGATGCTAGGAGTAGCCAGCCAATTTCGATTAGTACCTGCACTTAGCCTTTTTGGGAAAATACGTCAGTTTACACTGGTAAATACAATCAACCGACTCATTTTGAAAAGGGTTTAAGAAAATGATTGATTTGAATGCACATGGCACAAATAATATTTTATAACTTGGGATACTTATTTAAATATATAAACTTGTACAGGATTTACATGTTTCTTATGCGTTCAGTAGCCCGGATCGAGCCGGGTTAAAGATCAATAAACACACCACTTTATTTATGAGACACTGACAGGTGTACGCCTACACCTGAGCGCTAAGGTCGTGGCCATTTCGAAAAATGATGCCAGGGATATCCGGGACACGGTCATTAACCCCCCAAAGGCTTTAAGCAACAAAACAAATTAAACGGAGACATCTCAATCATTTAACCATAATAAGATTAAATATTCAACGCCCGACCAAGCGGTATTTTATATACCGTACCCAAGCCCGTATAGGGAAATAAGTTAAAAGTATTTACCTGAGCTAAATATAAATTCAATCCCAGCCGTATCAAATCAGCAAGTACAGATAGCTTTTACTGGGCTCCTAAATCTGGAACGAAGGTTTTTAATAACCTATTAGAATCCTAACGGGTCTTTGAATTAAGCCTTGACTTGGACCGATTAGTTTTCAAAAGGAAGATACGGTTCAAACGCATGATAAGGCGGAGACCGGAATAGAATGTGATTTAGACCCGACAAGTTCAGAGACTTGTATGATATGGGTATATTATACACATTCTGGATTTTGAGATAAAACCGATAAGGTTTGACCCGTTTCGGCTAATTTATGTAAACTAGTTACATAAACCTAACCGAACACGTATGAAGCGTAACGGGTAACCATAAGAGTCCTAAACAGGTTTCCTAAGTTAACATGCCTTAAATATGTTGCGATATCAGTAGGATACCTTCCGTTATGCCCAAAACGAGTTTAATCTCATATTAAGTCCCGTAGGGGTATTTTGGTCATTTTAAAGATTATAAAAGGAATTAATTTATCTTCTGTGATCCGGGTCTGATTACATTAGTAAAATGGTTTATTTTAACAGGTTAACACATTTGGTTAAAAGTCTTATATGCCAAAATAGTTTTAAACCCTAATTATGCGTTTAATACGCGTATAATGTCGTTTTAAGCGATATACGGGTTAAAATGCGATTCTGAGTTTTCTGATCAAATAAACAGGCTCAAAATACTCCCTTTATTATTTAAAATCAGTAGCAATTGGATTGGCACCATTTAGACTTGAAAAACTCATTTTATGGCCGAAAAGGGCATATTCGGTATTTACCGAATTAAGGCGCTAATCCAAGCTTATGATCAGTTTAAAAATAATTAAAAATCTTCAAAAATCCCAAAATATTATATTACATCAGTGGGTAAAAGGTTTGGTGTCAAAAATGGGTTTTAGATAGGCGTTATGCTAATGACGTCCTTTAATTACTAAGAATCGCTATAATTACGTCATTTAAACATAAGTCCTAATCTGGACCTCCGATTGATGTGAAAATTTACCGACATGTTTAATAATCAGTAACTAAGATTATTTTATTTTCATATCTCCAAAAATCTCGTTTTATGATCATAAGGGCATTACGGTCATTATTTAGGCGATTAACGGAAACGTCGGACAATAAGGATTTATGTGATATAAATGCAGGGGCTTATACACACATGCAACTAGGTCCTAATGGAACTTTAAGGCATGTCTAAACCTATATAAATTGGGTCAGAATCGAGGTCAAAGCAGAAAGTCAAACTATGCGACTTTCGGCTCCGAATCGGTTCAAAACTGAGAGTTGTCGAATCAAACAAGCCTAGACAAGTTTTCATACTTATTTTCAGATTATATAACTGATAAAACAGGTTACACGCCTTCTGTGTCGTTAATTTTGCGATTTATGGTTCTGTTGACTTTTTCGGATAACCTTTGACTCGGCAAACGACATAGTTAGGATTGAAATCAGTGGGTGACCTTTTAGGGGTTTGTTAACCATATAAATACCAACTTATAATGACTTTTGATTCGACTAAACTCTGGACCGATTTTGATTTATTGAAAAGTCAAACCGTAGTTACGACGGTTTGATTTCTAGGCTATAAACTTAGTATAAATGAATTCGAGAAGGTTAGGCATGCTTACACACGACTAATGGATGATTTGGAAGGCTTGGTATCAGCTTGAAAGCTCCACGATTGATCAGAAGTGAATATGAGGTTGTATGTTGCAACATAAGAATTTTACAAGAACTTTTGATCCTCCTAATCGATGCCAAATGAGTGAAGCAATGATCCAAGATCAGTACATGTACCCAATATAAGTTATAAACCACTTTAATCAGCCCATAGGATCGAAATACCATGTTTTAAGTCGGTTAAACCGGCTGTACAGGCAGCTGCCTGTGTTTTCTGCTTCTGCAGGTGGGACGCGGCCCGCCTGAGGTTTTATTAAGTCGTACGCGGGCCGCCTGGGACCTGACTTCAGGTTTCAAGTTTTTCTGTTATTGCAGTTTCAGTCCCCGGTCCTTCTAAACGTCGCTTTCAACTTGTTTCTTGCATTATAAACCCTCTAAATTGATTTATAAGGGCTTCAAGACTTATACCATCTTTGTGAAGTCCTCGGGTAACTTTGTGATCACCCGAAAAGCCCTAATTTTCCCTGTTGACGATTCTAACCCTCACACACGAATTTTATCACAACTTTCTCATACGGCAACGAAACTTGGTGAAATTTTTATGGTGCCTTCTAGTGAGCATAATTAATCGTTACAAAGCTTCGGGTTTGCTTAAAAGGTCACTCAGAGGTATATCTTTAACATGTTGACACATTTAACCCCTGTAGTTTGTAATCTCTCACTTTCTTTCACAATTCTCTATGTATGATCCATGATCCATTCGTTTAAGGTTATAAACATCATGTAGGGTTATTTTGAAGTATAATTATTCATTGTTGACACTTTGAACCCTTGTATTTACATAGTTTCATTGTTTGTCAACTTTAGTCCTTCAAGAACATTCTTTCACACGTTCAAAGGTTATGACACGTGTCAAGACATTATAGGACGTAAATTTTCGGGGTGTTACACACATGCTTCCTTCGAAGCTTCTTAACCTGTCGATCTTCAATCGACAATGGTTTTTCCACAAATTTTAAGCTCTCATCTATATGCACATCTGTATGTGGTATAACCAGTGATTCATCAGCGAAGCACTTCTTCAGATTGCAGATATGGAATACATTATGAATACCACTGAGCTCTTCAGGTAAGTTTAGCTTATAGGCAACTGACCCGACATGTTCGATAACCTCGAAAGGTCCTATGTATCTCGGGCTTAGCTTGCCTTTCTTACCAAATCGCATCACCCCCTTCCAGGGTGATACTTTAAGTAAGACTTTGTCACCTACTTCGAAGTGCAAAGCTTTATGCTTTGGATCTGCGTAACTCTTCTGCCTATCTCGGGCAGCTTTGAGACGGTCACGAATCTGGAAAATTTTGTCCGTCGTTTCGAACACTATCTCCGGTCCTGATAATTGGACATCTCCAACTTCCGCCCAACAAACAGGCGTTCTACACTTTCTACCATATAAGGCCTCAAAAGACGCAGCCTTTATGCTGGTGTGGTAGCTAGTGTTGTAGGAGAACTCAATCAAGGGTAAGTGGTTATCCCAACTACCACCTAAATCAATTACACATGCACGTAGCATATCTTCCAAAGTTTGAATGGTACGCTCACTCTAACCGTCAGTCTGAGGGTGGTAAGCCGTACTGAAATTCAAACGTGTGCCCAAAGATTGCTGGAAACTCTTCCAAAAATGTGACGTGTATCTAGTATCTCGGTCAGAGATAATAGACCCAGGTGTGCCATGTAAGGCTACAATCTTATCAACGTACAACTGGGCTAACATGTCGGAGCTATAAGTCTCCTTGATGGGTAAGAAATGTGCTGACTTAGTCAGTTTATCAACTATAACCCATATTGTATCATTTCCTTTCCTTGTCTTAGGTAACTTGGTGATAAAATCCATAGTTACCATTTCCCACTTCCAAGTAGGAAGTTCAGGCTGTTGTAGCAAGCCTGACGGCTTTTGATGTTCTGCTTTGACTTGCGCACAAGTCAAGCACTTAGCTACATAGGCAGCTACAGACTTTTTCAAGCCTATCCACCAATAATTTGCCCTTAGATCCTGGTACATCTTATCAGCTCCAGGATGAACGGAATATTTGGAACTATGGGCTTCCTGGAGGATAACATCCCGTAGTCCTCCATAAATTGGAATCCATATTCGTCCATTCAATCTAAGAATTCCGTCTTTGCCAAGAGATATCTGCTCCTCGGTTACTCCTAGCTTTTCATTTGGATAGTTAGCTTCCAACACAGCTTCCTTCTGTGCAGCTAACAACCTTTCAATCAAACTGTTCTTTATCTCCATGCGCTTGGCATTGATTCGGATGGGTTTCACCCTTTCCTTTCGACTCAAGGCATCAGCGACTACATTCGCCTTGCCGGGATGGTATCTGATTTCACAATCATAATCATTCAAAGTCTCCATCCAACGGCGCTGCCTCATGTTTAAATACTTCTAATTAAACAGATGTTGAAGGCTCTTGTGATCAGAATAGATCACACACTTGATACCATACAAATAATGCCTCCACAATTTTAGTGCGAATACAACGGCACCCAACTCCAAGTCGTGGGTGGTGTAATTCTTTTCATGCACCTTTAACTGTCGTGATGCATAGGCAATAACCTTGCCTTTCTGCATAAGCACACACCCCATACCAGTGTGCGATGCATCGCAGTAAACTACAAATTCTTCTGTGCCTTCAGGCAATGTCAGTACAGGAGCGTTGCTCAACTTTTGCTTCAGAATATCAAAGGACTCTTGCTGCTTAGGGCCCCAAATGAACTTTACTTTCTTCTTAGTCAAGGAAGTTAGGGGTGCAGCAATCCTTGAAAAATTTTCAATGAAACACCTGTAATATCCTGCCAATCCCAGGAAGCTACGAATCTCTGTAGGCGTCTTTGGCTCTTGCCAGTTCATAACTGCTTCAACTTTAGCGGGATCCACTTGGATACCACGCTCACTAACCACATGTCCAAGGAATTGGACTTCACGAAGCCAAAATTCACACTTAGAGAATTTGGCATAGAGTTTCTCACGATGCAGGAGTTTGAGAATGCATCGAAGGTGTTTCTCATGGTCAGCTTGGTTCTTCGAATACATAAGAATGTCGTCGATGAAAATGATGACGAATTTATCTAAGTACGGCTTGCAAACGCGATTCATGAGATCCATGAACGCGGCAGGTGCATTAGTGAGCCCAAAAGGCATCACTAGGAACTCGTAATGACCATAACGAGTCCTAAATGCAGTTTTGTGTACGTCTTCATCTCTGACCTTCAGTTGATGGTAGCCTGACCTTAAGTCAATCTTCGAGAAATAACTCGCCCCTTGCAACTGATCGAACAAATCATCGATTCTGGGCAAAGGATACCTATTCTTTATCGTGACTTTATTAAGTTCACGATAATCGATGCACAGACGCATCGATCCATCCTTTTTCTTGACAAACAAGACTGGTGCTCCCCAAGGAGACGAACTAGGTTTAATGAAACCTTTAGCTAGCAATTCATCCAATTGCGTCCTTAATTCCTTCATCTCCGTTGGTGCCAACCTATAGGGTGCTCTAGCAACTGGTGCTGCTCCAGGGATGATATCAATCCCGAATTCCACTTGCCTATCTGGTGGTAAACCAGGTAGTTCTTCCGGAAAAACTTCAGGGTATTCAGAAACGACGGGGATGTCTTCTATCTTCGGTTTAGGTTCATCAATAATCACTTGTGCCATGTAGATGACACAACCTTTCTTTAAACACTTGGAAGCCTTGAGCATAGTCGCCTGCTCAGGCAGTCCATACTGGGTATCTCCCCGAATGGTAAGTGATTCACCAGACGGAGTCCTAATCACCACTTGCTTTCTGTTGCAGACAATTTGGGCCTGATTATGAGATAACCAGTCCATACCCAAAACTATGTCAAAACCGGCCAACTTAAAGGGAAGTAGAGACAGAGGAAAAGAGTGGTTCTTAATGGATATAACACATCCATCTAACACGGTAGAGACGGTTTCTATGGTGCCCTCTGCTAACTCCACCTCATAGTTTACACTTAAGGTTTTGACAGGTAAATTCAGCAATTTGCAAAACTTATGATCTACGAAAGACTTATCAGCGCCTGAATCAAAAAGTACTCTTGCATAGACATCATTTACAAGGAAAGTACCTGTGATCACATTTTCGTCTAGAACCGCTTCCTTTGCGTCCATTCTGAAGACTCTAGCATTTGTCTCCTTGGCCTCTTCAGGCTTCTTGGCGTATTTAGGGCAGTTGGTTCTAATGTGCCCTTTCTCATTGAAACCGTAGCATGTTGCATCCTTCATCTTTTTGCAATCCAAGGTTTTGTGATCCTTGGACTTGCATATACCACAAGCAAAGGTTTTTGACTGAGTCTGCGAGTTCGACTCTAACCTGCACTTCCCAAAGTGCTGTTTCTTGCATATCTTGCATTTGGGCTTCTCGCCAGAATGATGCCCATTTCTCTTTGACTCAGATCCTTTCTTGTTGTCACCGTTTCCACGGTGCTTCTTGCTCGACCTCCGTGAATTATCATCTTCACGTTTTCTCTTCTCAGCCTCCTTATTCCTCAGCGATCTTTGCCTGACCGCATCCAAAGTGAGGGATAAGGATATGTCAGCCACAGATCTAAAAGTAGCTGGCCGAGAAGCCTTCACGCTTGCCTTGATTTCCGTGGCTAAACCACCGATAAAACGAGCTATTCTTTTTGGTTCTGGGGTTACCAGATACGGAACCAACCGGGACATTGTGTTGAAGCTCGTGAGGTAAGCTTGACAGTCAAGGTTTGTCATCACCAACGATAGAAAATCAGACTCTATCTTCTCCACCTCATGCTGAGGGCAATAATTTTCCCTGATGGGGGCAACAAATTGATCCCACGACATGTTGTACAATGGGATTTTCCCGGTGGCTTGAATCAGAGATCTCCACCAGGCTAAAGCTTCACCCTTAAATGATTGCGACACAAATTTGACCACATCCTTCTCAGCGCATCCGCTGATATCCACAACCGTGTCCATCTCGTCTAACCACGTCATGCAGTCAATGGCTCCATTTTCCCCAGTAAAATCTCTGGGCTTGCACGAAACGAAGTATTTATAGGAGCAACCCTTACTACGGGGTTCTTGATTTAGTATAACCTGCTGAGATGGAGCACTCTGGTGGTTCGAGGAGTGTCGATCATCATCTTTCTTCAGTTCTTCCTTCTTGGAAGGTGGCTTCGAATGCGGAGTAGATAGGGTCCTACTCCGAGTCCCACTATACTCTTCGTACTGCCGCTCCAATGCCTTAGTAACAGCGTCGTCAACCAACGCTTTTAATTCAGCACCCGTTAAATGAACTCGGGCGTTGTCAATATTCTCCACTGGATGGCTATTAATTTCGTCTGAGTTAGCCATTTTAATTGAACTGTTACAGAAAACAAGGACAATAGTTTATTTGGGAGTTATTATGGAATTGCCCCTTAGGGTAATTCATTAACCATGGTAAACAGAGACCATATTTGGTTAATTTATTAATCATATTTAATTAGGATTTCAATTATAATTTATCCTACTTATAAACAATAACAATATATATTAGCACATAAGGCCTAGTCACAAGGACATTTTAAATTATAAGCTATGATTTCAGAGAATCAATGCTTTTAAGGTATACTGGCACAACAGGCCTAGTCACAAGGACATTTATAAATTATAAGCTATGATTTCAGAGAATCAAAGCATGAAGGTATATTGGCACAACAGGCCTAGTCACAAGGACATTTATCAATTATAAGCTATGATTTCAGAGAATCAAAGCATGAAGGTTTGAACCTAGTTCATTACCTTTATCTGACAGGGAGTCATCGCTACTACTGTCTTTTGGCTCATATGGAAATGAGCCAACATGTTTACAGATGTTAACAGGGATTTGAATCTTTTAAACAGGTCTTACCATCATGGCCGGGTCTTATACTGACACGCAGGCTAGGTTTCACTCTTAAGATTCTTATTCATTATTTAAATAGGCAGATTTATTATAAAAAAGGAATGATTTTGATTTATTTATTTCATGTAATATATTTGTGCAATTAAAAGAAAAAATGAAATTTATAAACATAACATTCCATTAATTTTATTAAAAGGTTACACGTCGCCCTAAACGGGACTTTTTAATAAACAAACTTACCCACGCAGGGGTTCAAACAAGGACTTACCCACGCAGGGGCTTAACAACATACATACCCTCGTAGGGGCTTAATAACAAACATACCCACGTAGGGGCTTAATATCATAATAGTCCACGCAGGGACTTACACAAATAACATACCCTCGCAGGGGTTAACAGAAGGATAGACCCACGCAGGGGTCAAAACAAACTAGCATACCCACGCAGGGGTTTACACTGCAAGACTTGCCCACGCAGGGGCTTAACAACAATTGGAAGGATTTAGTGGTCCTTCTTGCTCTTCCCTTTGATCAAGCTTGTCAATCCTTGGAAGAAGCTCTGTCTCTCCCTGCGTTTGCAGTGAAAGTCTCGTTCAACTTGATCCAGTCTCTGAAGAATTTCCTTCCGTTCTGGGGGAGAAAATCGTGGCGGCTGAGATTGCGTCCGAATAATAGGTCTGGCCGGTATCTGGTACCCATGAGTTGGGTACCCAACTCCCCAAGGAACGACATAGGGTCCTTCTGGGTTAAAGGCGTTGTAATTTTCCGCTACCATGTAGGGATCAGCTTCACCGTAACCGTAGTTGGTGTGAGACGGCGGCTCAAACGGGTTGTACGCCATCGAACCCGTGTATGCTGGAATCGGGTTATCAAAACCCATAGGTGGTGGTTGTTGTGCAACTGGTTGCGAAGGTCCACCCATTTGTGGATCTTCTTGATGTGGCGGATAATGGCTGCCACTGACGAGGAGAACTAAAATGAAAGTCTCCTGCTCGCGCAGACATACGCGCTCTGGTTCTCCTACGCCTTGGCGGTTGTGGAGGTGCCGGTTGAACTGGTGGCGGTGGAGGCGGTGGCGTGACTGCCACAAATCTTGAATCCACAGAGGGATCCTGCTGCTGCTGCTGAGGCGGTGAATGGCGAGGAGGTGTATAATACCACTCGTGCCTGGTAAACATAGCTTGAAAGCTGTCTGGACCACCATAGGGTGATCCGTGGAAAGAAGATCCATCCGAGATCTCGATGGGATGGTTCGGCGTACCACTCGCTGGCTCGACGGGGTCCGTGTCCTCGTCCATATCCATAGCGTTGTCTCCCGAGAAGTGGTCCTCCGGTCCCAATGGGTTAAAACCCACTGGTTCTTGTATATAATTCGCCGGGTTAAACCGGCCCCTAAAAGTAGGTGTAGGGTCACCAAAGGAGTGGTGCGATAAAGATCGCTGTAAAGGTATGTAGGACGGTTGAGGGTTGTTGGGCTCATACTCCGGTTGTGGCCCGTAAGGGTTATGTACAGGAGGTGTTGAACTGTGCGAAACCGACCTTCTAGCCGGCTCGAAGAGGTTCCTCCGGTTTTGTCGGGGATCGTCACTCTCGGTGGTGGAAGGAGCTCGCACATGCGAAGGTCCTGCCTCGTTGTCATTGGGGGCGGTGATTGGCCCCTTTCCTCGTCCTCTTCTTCGGAAGAATCTTGGTGGCATTTTTAAATCATGTCAATATAGCATGAGATAACAATAACAATATATAAAAATAAAGGACAAAACAAAAATCAAACAAAATAGAATTTGTCCTATGTTAATTATCTTGACTTGAAAGTTTAGATATGTGCAATTGTGTAACTGAGATTAAACACAAAAGGCTAGTGTTTAATTCACTCAGTGTTGGCTCTGATACCAACCTGTCACACCCCGATTTCCACGTGTCACCGGTGGGCCCGGTAGGGGAGTATCGTGACGTGGTTGGCAACATAATAGTCAAACAACACAATATATAAATATGCACAGCGGAAGCAATTGCGAAATATAATTCAACTTTAATAATGTTTGTAATATCGTGTATTACAACAGTTGAAGGTTTGTCCACAAAAGGATCAAAAATAAATAGTAGTTCAACAGACGGTATGCATCTTAAGCTTGCGAGACTTCTAGTGATGCTAAGGAGAAATCCCAGCCAATTACGCTTAGTACCTGCATTTAATCTTTTTTAGGAAAATACGTCAGTTTACACTGGTAAATACAATCAACTGACTCATTTTAAAAATGATTGAAAATTTATTTGGATGCACGTGGCATAAACATTTTATTTAACTTGGGAGAATTATTTAAATATATAATCTTATGAACGAATTACATGTTCCTTGTGCGTTCAGTAGCCCGGACGTACCGGGTTAAAGGTCAATAGACACACCACATTATTCTTTTGTGCACTGACGGGTGTACGCCTACACCCCGCGCTTAAGTCGTGGCCATTTCTTAAAATGATGCCAAGGATATCCGGGACATGGTCATTAATCCCCCAAAGGCTTTAAGTAAACAAGACTGTTTAAATGAGCCGATCAAATTATTCAATTAACCACCCAACGATGGAAGATTTGATGCCCGATCAAGCGGTATTCTATATACCGTAACCCAAGCCCGTATAGGGAAAATAAGTTAAAAGTATTTACCTGAGCAAAGTATAAATCACAATAAGCAAACGTAAGTAGCTTTTACTGGTACTCCTAATCTGGAACGAAGGTTTATAATAACCTATTAGAATCCTAACGGGTCTTTAATTAAGCTTAAGCTTAGGCCGGTTAGTTTCAAAGATACGGTTCGTACGCACGATTAAGCGATGACCGGATAGAATGTGTTTTGGACCCAACAAGTTTGAAGACTTGTTTAATATGGGTATATTATACACATTCTGGATTTTGAGATAAAACCGATAAGGTTTGACCCGTTTCGACTAATTCATGTAAACTAGTTACATAAACCGAACCGAACGCGTAATAAGCGCAACGGGTATCCGTAAGAGCCATATACAGGTTTCCTAAGTTAATATGCTTCAAATATGTTGTGACATCAGTAAGATGTCTTTTATTATGCCCGAAACGGATTTAAACATGAACTATGCCCCGTTGGGGTAGTTTGGTCATTTAAAAGGTTATAAAAGAGTTTAAGTATTATCCTGAGTCACAGGTCTGATGTAATCAGCAAAGATAATCAATTTGCTAAGTTATATCAGTAGGTTAAAGTATATATGTGAAATTTATCAATTTTAACCAAACTATGCACCGTAGGGGCATTTTGGTAATTTCACATAAGCCGAAAAGCTCAAAACCGAAGTCTGAGTTTAACAACTTTTTCTTACTGTTAAAATATTATAATTTACCTAAAATATCAGTAGGTATCACCCTTTGTATGTTTAAAATAGTCTTAGTACATACTATGCGCTAAAAACGCTTAATAAGGCGATTAGAAGCCGTTTACGGGTTCGATACACAAAGCTGATATTTTTATTATTCCAGAAGGCTTAAAATAATTTATTTATCATATATAATTAGTAGCAAAAGGTTTGGAGTCGTTTAGATATGTAAAACTCATTTTATGGCCCGTAAGGGCAAAACCGACAATTACCTGATTAAGCCTACGACTACAAGTTATGCTCAGCCTAAAATTAATTAAAAATATTCAAAAATCCCAAAATAATATATTACATCAGTGGGTAATAAGTTTGATATCAAAAAGTAGGCTTAACTAGACTATATGCTAATTACACCATTTAATTAACATAAAGCTTTCATTTTGCGCTAATGAGCATAACTCTCAATCTACACCATCAATTGATCTCAAATTTTGGGTAAAAGTATATATACCAGTAACAAAGGTTTCTACTCTTTTACATTTTCAAAAATCACGTTTTAAGGTGAAAAGGGCATAATGGTCAACATATGAGCAATTAACGGAAACATGCATATTAATTGGATAACTAATGAACCAAGGTGTATAATTACCGAGGGTTATACTAGCATGTAACCTAGTCCAATTAAAGCTCTGAGGAATTTCTAAAACATGCCTAAACGGGTCAGAACTGAAAGTCAATGCAAAAGTCAAACTATGCGACTTTCGGTTCCGAACCGGGTCTTTACAGGAAATTGTCGGGTTGAGCATGTTTAGACATGTTCTTACACTTATTACCAAGTTATATTAATGATCAAACAGGTTGTATATGTTCTACATGGCTAATTATGCATAAATTAGAATTTAAGTATCCTGTTGACTTTTTCTTAACAAGTTTGACCCGACATTTGACCTAGTTAGAGTGGGAATCAGGGGGAACCCTTTTGAGGGTTTATTACCCACATAATTACCAACTTATAACTACTTTTGATTCGACTAATCACTGGACCATTAGTGATTAATCTTAAAGTCAACCGTTAATTACGACGGTTTGACTTTTAAGCTATAACTAAGCAAAACTTAACTAAGAAAGGATTAGCAAACTTACTGAAGTCCTAAGCTTGATTAGTGATCACTTTGAGAGAAGACTTGAGCTCCAGAAATGATCAGAAAGCTGAAGGAAAGTGTGAAGAACTTGGTTGCAAACCCATGAAGTTCATTTCAATAATGAAAGTTGCTAGTTATGAACAAAAGCAAGGAATAGTGTATATGATTTCGGTAATCATTAACACTAAGGATAAGGAACTTAAGGAAATTCCTGTAGTATCAGAATACTCGGATGTATTTCCATAAGAACTACCAGGATTACCACCAGATAGGGAGGTAGAATTTAGAATTCATCTAATTCCTGGAACTACACCGGTAGCCAAGGCACCCTACCGATTAGCACCCACTGAAATGTTAGAACTGGAAAAGCAATTAGATGAATTGCTCAGTAAAGGATTCATACAACCTAGTGCATCCCCTTGGGGAGCACCAGTATTGTTCGTAAAGAATAAAGATGGTTCGATGCGAATGTGTATCGATTATAGGTAATTGAATAAGGTTACCATTAAGAATCGATACCCATTACCTAGGATTGATGATCTTTTTTATTAACTCCAGGGAGCTACATATTTTTCTAAAATAGATTTACGCTCCGGATATCATCAATTGAAGGTACAAGAAGAACACATACCTAAAACTGCTTTTAGAACTAGGTATGGTCATTACGAGTTTACAGCCATGCCCTTTGGACTAACAAATGCTCCTGCAGCATTTATGGACATGATGAATAGAATCTGTAAACGGTACTTGGATAAATTTGTAATTGTCTTCATCAACAATATACTCATTTATTCCAAAAGTCAGGGCGAGCATTGCGAACATTTACGAGCACTCTTAACCTTGTTAAGAAAGGAAAAGCTTTACGCCAAATTCTCGAAGTGTGAATTTTGGCTATAGGAGATGCAATTTTTAGGTCACATGGTGAATCACGAAGGTATTCACGTAGATCCTGCTAAAATAGAAGCGATCACCAAATGGAAAGTTCCGCAATCAACTATGGAAATTAGAAGTTTTCTAGGATTAGCCGGATACTATAGACGGTTTATTAAGGATTTTTCCAAAATAGTTGTACCATTAACTAAGTTAACCTGTAAAACAGTTAAGTTTGAATGGGGACCTAGGCAGGAAGAGGCTTTTAGGATTCTAAAACAAAGGTTAACCAACACCCCAATTCTTGCCTTACCTGAAGGGACAGAAGATTTTGAAGTATACTATGATGCTTCAAAGCTAGGATTAGGATGTGTGCTGATGCAACGCAAGAAAGTAATTGCATATGCCTCAAGGCAATTGAAAACGCACGAGGAAAATTATACGACACATGACTTAGAATCAGGGTCGATAATTTTTGCCTTTAAGATTTGGAGACACTATCTGTATGGAAGTAAGTTTACTGTTTATACAGATCATAAGAGTTTAAAATACATATTTGGGCAGAAAGAATTGAACATGAGGCAAAGGAGATGGATGGAAATTCTAAGTGACTACGACTGTGATATTCAATATCACGAAGGAAAAGTAAATGTAGTCGCAGATGCTCTAAGTCGAAAGTATCACGAAAAGCAAAAGTGAGTTCGTGCTCTTAGATTAAGTTTACAATTAGACTTAATGGAACAACTGAAGAATATTCAGGAAACAGCAATCAAAGATGATGCTGAAGGAATGAAAGGAAGGATAAATGAATTAGAGCAAGGAGCTGATGGAATTTGCAAATTCCACAAGAAGAGGATTTGGGTACCTAAGCAAGGAGATTTAAGAAATAAGATTTTAGAGGAAGCCCATAAATCTAGATATACCATGCACCCTGAAAATAATAAGATGTACCAAGATTTAAGAAATAATTTCTGGTGGATAGGAATGAAAAAGGACATAGCTAGATATGTGTCTAAGTGTCTAACTTGTTCACAAGTTAAGGCAGAATACCAGAAACCTTCAGGGTTACTTCAACAATTAGAAATGCCTGTTTAGAAATGGGAACTCATAACAATGGATTTTGTTATTAAGTTGCCCAAAACCAGAAAAGGTAATGATGCGATTTGGGTAATTGTGGATCGATTAACCAAATCAGCTCACTTTCTACCCATGAAGGAAACCTTTAGCATGGAAAGGTTAGCCAAGTTATACGTAGACGAGGTAGTATCCTTACATGGAGTTCTACTCTCTATCGTATCGGATAGAGATAGTCGTTTCACTTCACATTTCTGGACAACTTTCCAAGAAGCCATGGGAACATGATTAAATTTAAGTACAGCTTATCATCCCCAAACAGATGGACAAAGTGAAAGGACGATCCAAACCCTGGAAGACATGCTCAGGGCATGTGTGATAGATTTTGGTGGAAATTGGGATGACCACCTACCCTTAATTGAATGCTCCTATAATAATAGTTATCATGCAAGCATTGAAGCTGCCCCATTCGAAGCACTGTATGGACGAAAGTGCAGAACTCCAGTTTGTTGGGCAGAAATAGGAGAAAGCCAATTATCAGGTCCTGAAATTGTACAAAAAACCACCGACAAGATCACTCAAATCAAGGAAAGACCGAAAACGGCTCGAGATCGCCAGAAGAGTTATGCAGATAATCAATGCAAACCGCTAGAATTCCAAGTTGGAGACAAAGTACTCTTAAAAGTTTCTCCTTGGAAAGGAGTAGTTCGGTTCGGTAAGAAGGGAAAGTTAAGTCCAAGGTACCATTCCCAATAATCCAGCGAATAGGATCAGTTGCCTATCGCCTACAACTACCAGAAGAGCTAGCTGGAGCACATAATGTATTTCATGTATCCAATCTCAAGAAATGTCTATCTGACGAATCCCTGGTAGTACCTCTTCAAGAAGTAGAGGTAAACGAAAAAGTTAAAATTTATTGAGAAGCCACTGCAAATAGAAGACAGAAAGGTCAAGTTTCTCAAGCACAAAAGACTAGTGCTGGTCAAAGTCAAGTGGGATTCAAAGAGAGGACCAGAATACACTTGGGATTTGGAATCAGAAATGAAGCGAAAATATCCCTACTTGTTCCAGAAAATCTCGAGGACGAGATTTTAATTAAGGTGGGGAGGATGTAACAACTCTCATTAAAATTACTATTTCTTATGATATTATGTCTAATAGGAAACCCAAATTGAGACCCCCAAGTAATACGGCATGACCCCTAAAATTTTCAGAACAATCGAAATCAGGATCAGGGCCCCTAAAACACGGGGGGGGGGGGGGTATTCCCTATTGACGATTATCATCACAGTTTGTTGTCAAAATCGAATTTCGTCGAACCGTCGACTCACCAAGGCTACTAACAGACGTGGCTACCCTACCCTAGAAGGGTACCCGTCGCGCCACGCGACAGGCCCTCGCGCCACGCGAGGGGGTCGTTTTTCCAGTATAAATACAGGAGTTTGGCACTTGAATTTTGGCGTTGGTTCGACGTAAAAACTCGTTTCGTACGTTGAGATATCCTCTGTTTACTCCAAAAACACACACAACACGAAATTCTGCCGCGATAACAGGGTAATAACTCGATCACTGCTACGATTTAATGTCCGATCGATTGAAACCATTCCGATGGATGTTTAAGTGCTGCCCAAACTCGGGCTATGCTTTGTCATTCGTCGTGAATTCGATGGATGTTTAAGTATCGCACTTTGTCATTCATTGTGAAGGTTTTGAATCTCGTGAGTTGTCGTAAAAGTTGTATTAAGTTACTAACCTAGTTTTCGTGTGCATTGTAATTTGAATTAGGTTAACAGGCTTATCAGTAGGCTAAACTCTGCCCGATTAAACTTGCAATGTGAGTCATTCTCTTTTATCAAATTGATTTCTTAAAACTCTACTTGTTTTTAAAGTTATAATTACAGGGATTAAGTCTTTGTAATCTTCAATTACTGCCGGTATGTGGGGTTTTGTATACATTACTTGATACCCGTAACCATTGGACAACGAGTTAGCCAATGGGTGATCTGACCATAGTCACAGATACAGTCGAGTGACAAATACCGATTTGGGGTAATTGGTTGATAGAAACAATGTAATCACCCTTAATACTGTATATTATAACAATGTGTCGTTTTATGCAAATGAGTGACTCGCCAGTATTTCCCTGCTCATAAAACCTTTTTAAAACATGTTTCAGGTGATCGGCTGTGATCAGGAAAAAGTGCCATGTAGCACTACACGCTTGAAGAAGTGGCTCGATTAAATAAAGAAACATGTTTTTATAAAATAGGGGTTTCCCAGTGAAATCACCTTATTGTAAATTACGGGGTTTATCCCGGATTATGAAATAAAATAATCAGGCATTTTCAAGTCTTAAACGATCCTGTTAATACTTCCGCAGCCAAATTAAATAAATACCACGGGGTTTCTGTCCCGCGGCTTCTGGACCGGGTCAAACCGGGCCGGGGGCCGTGACAGGTTGCGAATGTGATTGTGACGCGATAAGCGATAAAACATGCGATAAATCCTCGATTATTAACAAGTACTCCACATAACACAACTAATGCGATATAATAAATAGATTATCTACAAGTCAAAGAAGTCAAAACATGAGTTGAGCAAGGAGTGACATATCGCAATTAGCAATCTTTTATTCCTTTGACTTCAATCTTGACTTTGACTTTGACTTTTGAAACACGGGGTGTTACATGGGGCCCCTTGATATCTTCCTCTGGCACGCACTATTCTTTTGGCGGAAACCAATGATAGCGCCCCCTTAACGGAGGCAGGGTGGTTTAGGGCGCCAAAGGGCGCTAAACTTCATGATGTGGCGGGGTGGCGCGAAGCCACACCCCCTGTCCTTAGTGTGAAGTGGGGGGGGGGGGGGGGCACCCCCACCCCAACCCCCAATGTTTCGGCTAGAAGTGTAAAGTTTCCTATTTTTCGTCCGAAAATTTTAAAATTATATAGGATTATCCCCCAAATTATTTTGTCTAAATATTTATACAATATATAAATTGGGTCCCATGACTTTCCGCCCCCTCAGAACTTTTGGTCAAGCTACGCCACTGTCTTTGACCATAAAACTATAATTAAACTTTGTTAAAACTATGATTAAATGTACACAACAATTTGTATAAAAAAACAATGCAATACGACCCGTATAAGCCTATACGACCCGTATTGGTCCATCCAGCTGCGAGACAACTGACACATGCAGATTTGACTTTTGACTTTTGAACCTATACAACCCGTATTAAAAAAGCAAAGTGTACGGATAGATTGACTGGTGTACCAATATATTTCTCCTTCTAAGACTGTGGGGAGTGGTGGCGTTGGTTGGGGCGGGGGAAGCCAGGCAACGCTGGCTAACCCACTCCGTGCCAGCGTTGGTTTGGCGTTGCCATCCAACGTCGCTTTGAAGCCCGACGTTGGGTGGAGGGCGGGGTGGGCTGGGATTGGCTGGGGAAATCCGACCGTTGGGGGTAACCGTTAGCCAAACGGCTAGTTAATTAAAAAAAAAACTTTTTTATACCCTATAAATACTACCCGTTTTTTTACAATTTTTATCACTTTCTCTACATCTCTACTTCTTCTATCTCTATATTTTTATAAATTTAACCCACATCCTCTACAATGCATCCTTATAACCGTGGATACAACCCGACCAACCCTTTTGAATACCATGAAACCCCGAAGCCTAGCCCGCCACAAAACCGTCAACCAGCTAAACGACCTAGCAGCCCTTTAATCTACTCACCGGTTCCCGACCTAGCAGGAATCGCGTCGTTTATAGGAAACCGTGTTTACACGAATTTTTCATACGACGAATCATCTATTCCCCTCATTAACCTTTCCCAACCCGATTCCGTTCCCGAAACACAACCGCAAAACGTGTGCGGTTCCTCATCAAAACCAGCGAAAAAAAGAAGTCACAAAAAATGGATGAGGAGAAAGCACTAGCGGCCGCTCAACGGACACAATTAAAGTGGACGCCGCAAGAAAACACCGTTTTGGTAAACTGTTATATCAACGAATCGTAAGATCCAATTGAAGGTATTTTTATATAACAATATTACTTTTTTAGTTTTAGTATAATTTTTTTATAATGCCTATTTTTTTTTTTGGAATAGGGAATTCACGACACCGCCAGCATTTTTGGGATTCCATTAAGATATCCTTTCATACACAAATGAAAAGCGAGGAGGTATATCGTGAAAATGATAGCCTCTCGTCCAAGTGGGGTGACATAAATACACAAGTCACCGCGTTTAACGGATTTTTCCATAAGGCGAGGACCTCGCCAAGGAGCAGTGAAACGGAGGCGGACTTTATCAAGAACGCCATTATAGCATATAGAGACAACAAGAAGCATGAGTTCAAGTACATGCATTGTTGGGATGTATGTAGGTACGCTTCTAAATGGGTGAGAGTTCCTACTGCTAGCGAATCGACTTCATCCAAAAGAGCTCGAACACCCTCGTCCCAAGCTCAGTCCGATGCTCGTGATCAAGAGCTTGATCTAAATTTGGATGATTTTGATGATTCTCCTTGCCCACCAGGTAGAGACACATAAAAAAAACGACAATTGGATGAAATTGGAACGAAAATCGACACATTCAATTTCATCCAACAACAAAAGATCGAGATTAAGAAAAATATGCAAGCCGCGTACAATAAAAAAACATAAAACAAAGAAAGATGCGAGGATATGAAATTTCTCGTCATGAACGTCGATCATCTTAGCGGCTCAAAATTAGAATTGACGTTGAAGATGAAACAAGAAATCTTAAAGAAATATGATTTGAGCGAATCTTGAAATATTTTTTTTTTATTTTATGTAGTTTTTTTTCTTAATTTTATTTGCAGTTTAAAAAAAAATTATATTTAGTATTCTGTTTTAGTTAAAAGAAATTATAGTTTAAAAAAATAAATAAGAAATGACACATGGTTGGCCACGCCAATCCACACCCAGCCAGCAGTCCCATCACGCCACACCATCCATGAGACCCTACCAGCTTGCTACTTGTCGCTCAAGCCCCAACCCAAGCACCCACCGCTCCCACTCTAATATAATTTGTTTAGACCTATTTTTACCCATTACCGACCCCACCCATAAACCCACCCACGTGACCCTAACGTCGCTTTACCTAACGGTATTCTCTCTCTTTCTAACACAATCACTCACTGAGTTCCACTTTGGGTCTTCCACCGTCATTCCTTATTATTATGATCTCTACAAAATCAACCTAACCACTTCTCCAATTTTAGGCTTCAAATCAATACACAACACAATCGTCATGGATCTTTGTGCTCTACACATCAACCCTAACATACCCACCATCAATCACCCTAATTCCTCACCAAAGTTTGCATCTTTCCATCTTCCAAAACTCTTCCAGATTACGCTTCCCAAATCAATGCTTTATTCCAGTCGTTCGATTGTTCTGCGAGCTAACGGGAACAAGAATTCGCATAATGATCCTGATTCATCGTCTTCTGCAGGTGCAATTTCTCTTATTTTTCTTTTTTAATATTTAGGGTTTTTTTTATTTTTTAATTTTTTATAAATTTGATATTTTTGATGGTTTTGTTGTTGATATGTTGAAAGGAGAATTATAACATGATTATTTATGATTTATTATGTGATATTAATTTCAAAAGTTTGATATAGTCTTTATGATTCTTGTTGAAATTGACTAACACAAAGTCAAATTGCATTAGGTGGAGATTGTTTGAATTCATCAATTATTTTGTTTTTTTTAGGCAGATATTTTGTCTGATAAAGAGGGTAGAGTTGTTTAATAATTTTTTTACTTATGCCTCTAATCATCTTTAATTACAATGTGAAACAAGTCAATTTTGGAAGATTAGTAAAATAAGTAATTAATGTTAATATCAATGTTTTTCGTATGTGGCCAAATGCCATCAAACTTTTCGATGATCGGTATGTATAGGATGCATGAATCTTGTATATCTCTTGGTGTTGTGGACCAGCATTGACATTTGATCTGCCCCTGTGAAAGAAGTAGTTTAGGTAAATGGATGAAAGTACTTTCAAATACATGTTCCAAACATATATACATACACACCTATAAATACACTTACACACACATATATATACATACATGATACAACATGTTGAGAAGTGTGAGAACAACTTTAACCCGTGTATCATTTATTATATAAATTGACTAGAATGCATGTGGATATCAATATGTCTAAGAAATCTAAGATTTACTTTTAAAAAGGATGGTATTGGTAACATTTTCTCTAAATGTAAAATGTATATATGCATATCACTACATGCGCATATGTGCACATTGTAATATGATGTGCGTGAATTATATATATTTTAATTGAGTTTTTCTTCACACAAATTTAGTTTTAAAATGTTTTTTCACCTTGGAACTAACTACACACACAAAGGGCAAGTGTACCCGTCGGGTGGTAATATAGCTAATTGGCAAGAACCGGATATCAATCCGTGGATGCGGTGTCTCGATACTAAACTTTTGATGAGAAAGTGGCAAACCCTCAAACATGAAATGATGAGAAAAATACGAGATGAGTAGCGGGACTAAAACCTTTCACCAGATTCCGAAGGACCGGCGTCGTCCTGGCGATCAAATCTAGATCTGCGTGAAAAGCGCGGCGCGGCTGTGTGTATGGATGGTTGATTGAGTTCGCGATGTGCTGCTGCGAACCAAACAACCAATCCATGCTGCGTCGGGTCTGCTCATACATGTCTTCCATGAAGTTCCCCTGCCTATGTTGTTCCGCGCGTATCAAATCTACATCTCGCCTCATCTCCTGCTGGTCGAGGGAAAGTCCGTCCATACGCCTCCAGAGATCCATCGAGGACGGCTCGAAAGGACCGTAAGCACCATGCTCATAACCACCACCATACTTCCCCAATTTGCATGTGGGGGCCCGCTCCTCCAGCGGCCCCCTCCTGTCCCTGAACCGGAATATCGTGCATTTGCACGTCATGATCGCCACCATCATCATCATCAGCCTCATCATCTACAGGAAGTGGGTCCCAAATCCTTCCCAATTTTTCCACAAGCTTCGGGACCCCGTCTACTTTGCGAGTCAGATGCATAGAGTTCAGCTGTTGCAGATCGAGAAGGCCACAGTCACAAGCTTCGGTCAAGTTGTTTAACGAAACCCGATAGTATTTGGCGAGTTTTGTAGCAAAGGCCCCTCCGCAGATGCGCGACGTGGGTGTTGACCCAACACCCCGAAAAAATCGACTCTGCAACGCTGACGGCTAAGTTGCAATTCGAGCCGGAGATGATGCAGTAAAGGTGAAAAAGGTCGCGGGTGGTGATATTGCCCGTGCTGTCACCCCGACCTCCAATGACGTGGAAGATAGCGCGCTCAATGACTCGGTGAAGTGGGTCAAGGATCCATGTTGCCTTGGCCCTCCTCAGGTCCCAGATCCGACCCGGTATAGTGATTTGATCCCAGAAAGCTGCCTTGTCTGTGTTCGGCTCCCAATCCTGTAAACTACCATGAAACAACTCTGAGTCTATCTCATCCTCTGTGTACAACCCTAGCACTACACCGAATCGGCTGATCGATTGATGATGCCATTTCCTTCCCAATCGATATTTGACACCAACATTCTTTTCATACACATCCGGGCACGGAAAGGTGAAACAGAACGATGCAAAGAACTCAATCACCAACTCTACATACTGCGGCTCTGCAATCTCAAAAAGGCGGGACCAAGGAGGTGTCATGAGATCATCAAACCGCTCGGATTGTCCGAGCAAATACAAGTCAACCATTTGTAGTCTCCTCATGGGCTCAATTAAGTGTCTTCTAGCCCATAACCTCTCCACCTTAGGAATGCAATACCCTTCCCTGGCATTGTTGTGGAACCGCAAGTACGGGTGATCCATCTGCAAGATTGAGATAAGATTAATCAGCAGCCAAAACAATCAGACAAAAATATGGGTCTGGACAATAAGGCACGGTCGTGCCACCATATGGCACTACCGTGCTTGACCGGGTAACCAGCAAATTATGAAGAATTCTGGGGACATTATGAAGATCTAGGTTTTTATTCCCCAGGAGCACGATCGTGCCACCCCACGGCACTATCGTGCGCTGCCGTAAACGACTCTGATTTGAACCAATTTTTCTAAGAAGCACTGTCGTGCCACCCATCGGCGCCCTCGTGCCTGACCGATCTCCGAGGACTGATCTCAGCGATTTCAAGAGAGGCACGACAGTGCCATATAATGGCACCCTCGTGCGACTTGAAGATCTGGGCAAAACTTGAAGATCTGGGTAACTGTTATGAATTTCTGGGTAAACTTATGAAGAACCGACACTTTTTATGAAGAGCACGATCGTGCTGTTCGATGGCACCCTCGTGCCACTTGATTTCTGGAAAGATTTTTGAAGATCAACACATATTTTTGAAGATCACGAGCGTGCAATAACAGGTCACGACCGTGCGTGTCGGAACCCAGAAAAACGACGGCCTCAAAACAGCCCCGAAAACCCAATTTTTTCACAGATTTGCTTAGGGGTTTTATAGATCGGTCCATTGTGGTTCAAACCAACACAAAAAACACGAAAAACGGGCTTGAATCGGGTGATTTAGACTAAGCCCTAAGAACTTGAAGAAAACTAACTATGCAGAACATATCAACAAAATCACTACAAACTAACAAGAAAAAGGAGAGATTCGTACCTGGAGTGATTGTTGGGATGAAAGAATTCTTGGAGGAAGCTAGGAGATGCATCACCCGTACTTGCGGTTCCACAACAATGCCAAGGAAGGGTATTGCATTCCTAAGGTGGAGAAGTTATGGGCTAGAAGACACTTAATTGAGCCCATGAGGAGACTACAAATGGTTGACTTGGATTTGCTCGGACAATCCGAGCGGTTTGATGATCTCATGACACCTCCTTGGTCCTGCCTTTTTGAGATTGCAGAGCCGCAGTATGTAGAGTTGGTGATTGAGTTCTTTGCATCGTTCCGTTTCACCTTTCCGTGCTCGGATGTGTATGAAAAGAATGTTGGTGTCAAATATCGATTGGGAAGGAAATGACATCATCAATCGATCAGCCGATTCGGTGTAGTGCTAGGGTTGTACACGGAGGATGAGATAGACTCAGAGTTGTTTCATGGTAGTTTACAAGATTGGGAGCCGAATACAGACAAGGCAGCTTTCTGGGATCAAATCACTGTACCGGGTCGAATCTGGGACCCGAGGAGGGCCAAGGCAACATGGATCCTTGACCCACTTCACCGAGTCATTGAGCGCGCTATCTTCCACGTCATTGGAGGTCGGGGTGACAACACAGGCAATATCACCACCCGCGACCTTTTTCACCTTTACTGCATCATCTCCGGCTCGAATTGCAACTTAGCCGTCAGCGTTGCAGAGTCGATTTTTTGGGGTGTTGGGTCGACACCCACGTCGCGCATCTACGGAGGGGCCTTTGCTACAAAACTCGCCAAATACTATCGGGTTTCGTTAAACAACTTGACCGAAGCTTATGACTATGGCCTTCTCGATCTGCAACAGCTGAACTCTATGCATTTGACTTGCAAAGTAGACGGGGTCCCGAAGCTTATGGACAAATTGGGAAGGATTTGGGACCCATTTCCTGTAGATGATGAGGCTGATGATGATGATGGTGGCGATCATGACGTGCACATGCACGATATTCCGGTTCAGGGACAGGAGGGGGCCGCTGGAGGAGCGGGCCCCCACATGCAAATTGGGAAGTAGGTCACGGGTTTGATAGCCCGAACTGGGAGCACGTGTATGGTGGTTATGACATGGTGGTTACGGTCATTTCGAGTCGTCCTCGATGGATCTCTGGAGGCGTATGGACGGACTTTCCCTCAAGAGATCCATCGAGGACGGCTCGAAAGGACCGTAAGCACCATGCTCATAACCACCACCATACCCACCATAGTGGTGAGGATTTGTGAGTGCTTTGAGTGGGTTCAAAGAAGAAGATGAAGTTATGAAAAAAAAGATGGTGGTGGTTGGTTTTATTCAAAATAGTTCTATCATTGGCCTGCAAAAAGGGGCTTACACTTTCTGGTAGCGCCAGATTTGACTGTTGGTAGTGCTCGATTTTCGGATTTTTTTAGTGAGAAAATTATATAAAGACAACTCCTTGAACCCGAGGCACTCACGAAACATCTCCTACCAAGAAAAAGATCCGAACTAACATACCTGAGAGCTGACAACAAGCTCTAACATCCCTCGCGACCAGAACGAACCGCAACCTGAAAAGAAATAGACAACCACACACAATAATAACAAAAATAATAAACACACAAACATGCTAAGTTTATTTACGAGTCTTCAGCTAGACTCACCACCCCTAATTCATTTGTTCCTGGGGTGGAGGGTAACAACCTCCTCACTCTGGTCAACGAGCCCTCCAACATAAGCCTTTAGCCTATGCCCGTTGACTTTAAACAACCGGCCATTCTCATGGCCTATCTCCACGGTCCCGTAAGGAAACACTGACCGTACAGTGTAGGGACCCGACCACCGAGACTTAAGCTTACCAAGAAACAACTTGAGACGCGAGTTGTATAACAACAAACGATCACCCACTCAGAATTCTTTCTTGTCCTTCAAGCGGGCATCATGAAGTGTCTTAGTACGTTCCTTGTACAGCTTGGAGCTTTCATACGTATCGTGCCTAAGCTCCTCCATCTCGTGAATCTACACAAACCTGTTCTCACCCGTAGTATCCATATCGAGATTAACTGTCTTCAAAGCCCAGTATGCTTTGTGCTCGAGTTCAACAGGCAAATGACAAGACTTCCTATAGAACAATTTAAACGGTGTGGTGCCTATAGGAGTCTTGTAGGCTGTCTGGAAAGCCCACAGTGCATCAACCAATTTCTCGGACCAGTCCTTACGGCTAGAATTAACCGTTTTCTCTAAAATCCGCTTGATACCCCGATTAGTGACCTCAACCTGTCCGCTCGTCTGCGGATGATATAGTGTAGAGAATCGATGTTGCACACCATATCGGACAATGCTTTCTCAAGCTGAGCATTACAGAAATGCGTCCCACGGTCGCTAATCAATGCCTTCGGGGCACCAAAGCGAGCAAACAACTTCTTCAAAAACCTCACCACTACCCTAGCATCATTAGTGGGTAAAGCCTGTGCTTCCGCCCACTTTGAAACATAATCAACAGCGACTAGGATGTAGCGGTTACCAAAAGAGGTCGGAAAAGGGCCCATGAAGTCTAGCCCCCATACGTCAAAAACCTCACAAACTTGGATGCCGTTTTGTGGCATTTCATGGCGTGCAGAAATGTTGCTTGCCATCTGGCAAGCATCACAGGACTTCACCCACTCATGGGCATCACGGAAAATAGTCGGCCAAAAGAATCCGGCGTCAAACACTTTCCTCGCCGTGTTGTTCGCTCCGTGGTGGCCTCCCGTGGGTCCTTCGTGACAGTGGCGTAAAATATCCCTCGCCTCGTCACCATGCACGCATCGCCGGATCATCCGATCCGCTCCTACCCTAAACAAGTAAGGGTCATCCCAAAAGTAGTGCTTGACATCCGCAAAGAACTTTCGCTTCTGCTGATGGGTCATCCCCTTGATCAGGATACCACTAGCTAGGTAGTTTGCAAAGTCAGCAAACCATGGGGAATCGTCACTAGTCTCGATCCTCATGAGAAACTTGTGGGGGAAATTGTCATTGATGTTAGGCCCACAAGCTTCCTTTCCCTCGGAATGCTCAAGTCGAGACAAATGATCGGCCGCCAAATTCTCAGCCCCTTTCTTATCACGGATTTCAATATCAAACTCTTGCTGCAACAAAATCCAACGTATCAATCTCGGTTTAGCATCCTGCTTGCTGAAAAGATACCGAAGGGCTGCATGATCCGTGTACACAATGGTCTTGGAAAGGACAAGATAAGATTGAAACTTATCGAAGGCAAAGACCACAGCTAGGAGCTCTTTCTCTGTCGTGGTATAATGCTCCTGAGCGTCGTTCAAGGTCTTGCTCGCATAGTAAATCGGGTGAAAGTGCTTATCTTTCCTTTGACCCAAGACAGCCCTGACTGCGAAGTCGCTCACATCACACATCAACTCAAATGGCAGCTCCCAGTCGGGAGCGACCATGATCGGGGCATTCACCAACTTCTCCTTCAACAACTCAAATGCCCGAAGGCATTAATCGGAGAAAACGAACTGGGCATCCTTCTCGAGGAGCTGAGTCATGGGACGGGCGATTTTGGAAAAGTCCTTTATGAATCGCCAGTTAAAACCCGCATGACCAAGAAAACTCCTAATAGATTTCACTGATGTAGGAGGCTGGAGCTTTGAAATAGTCTCGACTTTGGCTCGGTCAACCTCGAGCCCCGCCTGTGAAATCTTGTGCCCAAGCACAATGCCCTCCTTCACCATGAAGTGGCATTTCTCCCAGTTCAACACAAGGTTGGCTTCTTCACATCTAGCCAACATCTTTTTCAGATTCCCGAGACACTGATCAAAAGAACTTCCAAACACAGAAAAATCATCCATGAAAACCTCCATGGAGTCCTCGATCATGTCATGAAAAATGGCCACCATACACCTCTGAAATGTGGCCTGGGCATTGATTGCACAGTCCAAAGGGCATCCGCCGGTAGGCGAATGTGCCATAGGGACATGTGAATGTCGTCTTCTCCTGATCCTCAGGTGAGATGGGAATCTGAAAATATCCTGAAAAACCATCAAGGAAGCACTAGTACATCCTGCCCGACAACCTCTCTAACATTTGATCAATGAAAGGAAGTGGGAAATGATCCTTTCTCGTGGCATCATTGAGTTTGCGGTAGTCAATGCAAACTCTCCATCCGGTGACAGTACAAGTAGGAATCAACTCGTTTTTCTCATTGGTCACCACTGTCATGCCTCCTTTCTTCGGGACTATCTGTACAGGGCTAACCCATGGTGAATCAGAGATCGGATATATCAAACCTGCATCAAGTAGTTTGATGACCTCTTTCTTCACAACCTCCTGCATGTTGGGGTTCAAGCGCCTCTGATGCTGTACCACAGGTTTAAAGTCCTCCTCCATCAAGATCTTATGGGTACAAAAGGATGGATTGATCCCTTTTATGTCCATAATCTTCCAAGCAATCGCCTTCTTATGCTGCTTCAGGACTTCAGGCAATCGATCATTTTCTTCTCTCGACAATCCAGCGGAAATGATAACGGGCAGATGAGTCTCACCCTCCAAGAAAGCATACTCCAAATGTGATCTGGAAGCTCCTTAAGCTCAACCGAAGGCGGATCCTCAATAGAAGGCGTGCTTTAGGCTCAGCAACGCGATCAACAACCTCAAAAACCTCGGGATACGGGGGAGACGCATGACCTATCAGACAAGTCACCTCCTTAACTACTTGGTCCACACCGGGCGAACCAAAAGTCCCCCCTCCTAGCAACTGTGTGTCCAAAACATCCTCCTCAAATGTAGCATGGAGATGATCACTCACATAGGTATCGATAGTCTCAATGAAGTAGAGTGTATCATCCTGACTCTGTGAGTGTTGCATGGATTTTCCTATATCAAAGGTAACCTCCTCATCATCGACCCTAAGAGTAAGTCTACCAGTGCAGACATCTATCAAGGCGCTCGCAAACATTCAAGAACAAGAACTTTAAGCATGCACATGAACTCCAAGAACAAGATTAAGTGTCAACATGAAGATTAACAAGAACAATCATCACATCTACTTCCATGTTATCACATATTCATTAGCTTCAACAAAGTTTAGACAACACAAATGTTTAGCCCATAAGGCTCATGACTACCAAATCAAGTGCAATAAAACATAAATTGTTCATAATGTAGTAAGCTAACCAAGTTAAAGACAAGATTAAAATGATGTTTGAGTAGATCTTCAAGTGATTAAGTCCTCTTTAAGGCTCCCTCTTGGCTCCAACAAGCTTCCAGACCAGATTCTAAAATGTCACCAAAATGCTCCAACTACCCTCCAAATGAGCCAGAAACTCGTATTTAAGCAGCTGGGAGAATGGCACGACCATGCCACCTTTTGGCACGGTCGTGCTTGGCAAGTGTCAGAACTACTTTCTCGGTTGTTGACCATGTTTGCTTCCATTTTGGGAAATCCCCGCTCAAACGTTCCCGAGGTGGCACGACCGTGCCCGGTGAAGGCGTGGTCGTGCGAGCCGGTAGTGCTCGATGATGACTGAAATGATCTCGGAAATGAGCTGACCATAAGATGATTTTGGCCTGGCACGGTCGTGCGTTGGTGTGGCACGGTCGTGCTTGGCTGATCTTCGAAGGAATGTGCTGCTGGTGATCGTGCTGGACAAGAGTGCCGACGCTGGAAAGGCTGGCACGGTCGTGTGCCTGGGTGGCACGGTCGTGCTTTATCTGGCAGTTTGCTGGAATGTTCCGTTTTCGCTCCATTTTGCTTCAAAAGCCTTCGTTTCAACACCGGTCCGAAGCCCGGACCTGTATTTTCACAAACAACTCAAATGAGTACCAAAATCAATGAAAATACAAAGAGTTTCGCATAAACGGGGCGTATTTGACGTTTAAAAGATGTATAAATTCTTATACATCATAATACTTAAAAAAATTCAGGAGAGAGGAGATAAAATCAAAGAAAGATTAGAGAGAGAGAGATGTATAAGCCATTTTTTTCCAGTTGTACCCATTTCATTGAGGCACCATGTACATGTGTAGTGTGCATATGTTTAGTCATCGTTCCATGTTTTTGAAAGTATGATATTTTAAATATTGTAGAACTATGACAGACTAATGTAAGCTTTACTAGTATAACACGCTTCTCCATAACGTTGCTTCTGATCCCATATCATTGAGGTTTCTTTTCTCGAGAAACGTTTGTACTGGTAAAAGCATGGTAACAACTTGAGCAAACCATGCATGTGTGCACATTTTGCACTCACAGATACACTGATACACTCGTATTCGTACATACATGTATCATGTGCTTGGTTTAAAAAAGCGCGCCTTAGGCGCGCCTAGGCGCAAGGTGACTTAAGGTGCAAACCAAATCGCTTTGTGTGGTGAGGCGCGCTTTTTAGACAAAAAATTGACCTGAGACGTAGGTGAGGCGCGCGCCTTTTGTACATGGGGTGTTTCTGTGCAGCTGAGTGTTGTACAATAGGCTTTTTATGCTGTACATTTCTGTTTTTTTTTTCATTTTAAAGCATATTTAAAGCTTAATTTTAGCTAAATCAAAGGTAGGGGATGCTAAAAACCTACGGGATATATAAAATAATTTATATAATCACTTTGCGCCTTGCGTACGAAAAGCTCACCACTTTTGCGCCTCGGTTTTAGACCTCGTCGCTTTTGTGCGCTTCCCGCTTTTTTAAACCAAGATCATGTGTCGTGCACACGCCATTTTATGGACAAAAGTGGTACAGAACCAGAATAAGTAGGAACATAAAGGTAATCAAAGAAGTCTAGGGACCTAATATAATTTCCAGCGTAACACAGGGTCGGAAAAGTGTTAATCTTTTATATTCTTTTATGTGGTGTAATTATCAAATCTTAATTTTTGGGGGTGGTGTTATAAATTATAGGCAATGGTGATCATTCGGTTCCGGAAGGAGAAGGAAATAATCATGCTGAAAATAACAAGCCTAGTGATACGGGCACTCCAAAGTCCCACCATAAAGTTGACTGGAGAGAGTTTAGAGCCATTCTCATTGACAATAAGCAGGTAATATATTTCTTAATCGCATTCTATTTTCTTTAGGTAAAAAACTACCTAAGATGAGTAGAGGTGGCAAAATGGGCGGGTTGGGTAACGGGTCAAAATGAAGTGGAGTTGAAATGGGTGATTTGGGCTGGGTTGTGACCCACATAGGCCTGTAAATGAACCGAACGATGTTCGTTCATTTAACTTTAACCGAACATGAACATATAATCGAACAAATTTTTTTGTTCATGTTCATTTATTAAGAAAATGGGTATTTTCGTGTTCGTTCGTTTAAAACCTAAACGTATAGTTCACGAACGTAAACAAACAAAAACAAACTTAAACGAACATAATTGAACAAACATAAACGAACGTAACTGAACAAACATAAACGAACATAAATAAACGAACATAAATGAACGACCATGAATGTACGTTCATAAACATAAATGAACGAAACAAACATGTGCTCATGTTCATTCATTTAATTAAATGAACAAAAGTTTTTGTTCGTGTTCGTTTGTTTATTTAAATAAACGAACATAAACGAACTTCCCGCCGAACAGTTCACGAACGGTTCATGAGCGTTTCGTTCATTTATAAGCCTAGACCCACATACACTTTTGTCCATCTTTTGTAAATAGTTAACACTTCGATTATGATTACAAAAATAATATCACTTCAATAATTATCTGACTTTGTTACTCATTTAAAATGGACGGTTTTGAATCACTCCCCTTTTAGCTAAGTTTTTTTTATTTGACCCATTTGAGATAAAACACAACCCACGCATGTGGATTCATTTATAAGTAAACGGGTCGTAATAGCCTCCTCAAATAACTTATTAACAAGTTTTTACAAGTATGTTCCTACAATAATCTAAGGTGTGTTGAACCGCGTTCAAATAACTAATATGTTGGGTATGCTATGTAGTTACTTCTTAACAAACAAGATGAAGGGGCGGTCCAAGAGCCCAAACGTCTAGGGTCAAAATGGGCCCACCCCTTGACCTCTCCCGAGACAGGCTGTGTCCTCGTTGCAACCGAAAAGCTCGACGGGGTTCAAACATTTGAAAGATCAGTCGTCTTCCTACTGGGCTCGGGAACCCGACACCCCCAAGAAGGCCCGTTTGGAGTAATAATAAACCGACCCCTTAACAAAAAGATCAAAAACATGAAACCCACAAATCTTCATTTAGCCACCACGTTTTCCGACTGTCAGTTGCATTTTGGCGGGCCTCTTGAGGCAAGCATATATTTATTAAAAACAAAAGGGAAAGAAAGCTTTCTTGATTTCGAAGAAGTTGTTCCTGGTTTATGCTTCGGTTCCCGAAACAGTTTGGATCAAGCTTCTGCGTTAGTGAAGTCCGGGGTTTTGAAACCGCAAGATTTTCGGTTTTTTGTTGGGTATGCGGGATGGCAGCTTGATCAGCTTAGAGAAGAGATTGAAGCCGGTTTTTGGCACGTGGCGGCTTGTAGTTCGAATTTGATTTTCGGCAGGATACAGAGCTCGTCGTCGGAGGGTTTGTGGGAAGAGATTTTGCAGCTTATGGGCGGGAGTTACGCGGAGCTGAGCCGTAAGCCGAAGCGAGATATATAGTTTTTGTTTTGAAGTTATTTGAGTTAAAATAAAATGGGAGTATCCAAGGTTAAAGTTTACTGTTTTATAAATATTACAAGTAGTCTTAAGTTGTACAGAATTGACAAAGTAGAAACTTGCTCTTTAACATGTAAATGAACCTTATGGTATGTGTAGTTATAAGTTAGAGGGAGCTTCTTCAAATGCGTAATAAGAACGAAAGAGGTGATGTTTGGTTCCCGTGTACACGGGTGTGTTCAAATGAGAATCATCAGATAATTCGGAAGCAAAGGAACGACTTTTTGGTCTTTGATTATGGAGTGGTTGCCGGTTGGGATGAAGATGATGATCATGATTCAAGGGCACAAAGCGGTTAACTTGGTTCCTAGTTATTTAATGGTTCTCATTTAAACTCCTATGAGTGTGTATAGGGAGGATGTTAGCGAATCACAAAGAATTAAAGAACAAAAAAAAAAAAACCACTTTCTAACCATTGGATCATATTTAAATAAATGATTACCTTGATTTTGGAAATGCGCAAGGGGCTTGAGACGTTTAGGTTCCCGAAAGCCAAGGCGTGAGACGGGAGCCTTACATACATCAGGTGTTGCTCTATGTGCAACCAAATAAGCTTAATGCACAACCGAAAGTTACATCTCTCTTATCTTTTTTACACATTAACTTTCTTCATGAGGTATTACATTCATAATCTCTTCGTCCTTTTGGTCGTTCTTACATATCAGCCTACCGTAGGTCATTATTTTCTAAATTTCACAGTAACGCTGTGCAAGACGCGTCACGTTTAGACGAAACTTTTAAAACCAATATGACTGCGATCCGAGACAATTATGTCTCTTGTCCGTCAATCGCGAGTCCATTCCCTCAGAAACACTTTATATCATTCAACCAAAGTACCAAACAGACTTATAAAATGGACTGCATACACCCTTGTTTGTATACTTTATCCAATGGGTCAAGTTTGAAACACAGTGTGACTAGAATTTAGAGTTTAAAATTACCAGGATAAACAATGACCAGATAATTCTACAAAAAAAAAATGTTATATTTCTTTAATTAGGAAACGCCATTAACCTGTCCCTATAAACACAGGCAGTTCATTTCAACTGCAAAGCCGCCGACTCTCATTGTCAAATGTGATTCAATATCTGTACTTTACGACGGTATGCTGCTCCTTATGTGGTTTTAGGCGATCCCGTTGTGAATGCCACATCATCAACCCTTTAATATCTTCACTCGATTTCGCTTCATGTGTTATTGCAGCAAGCCAGCAACAACACTTCTCACTTCAGGCTCAAACATCATCATTTGACTTCCAGTTAGCATCAGATCACAACAAATTGTCATGCCAGTCTACCTTTGGCCTTCTCTGCACGCGCTTTCCTAACTGCTGCTTGGATATGTCTTTCGTGTGCTTTAAGCATGTCTTCTGTATTTCCGCCTGGACGAATCAACGGCCCAGAATAAACCCTGCTTATCTTCTTTGCGTGGCCCTGACAAATGACACACTTTTGTAAAATGCTCAACTTACTTATGAAGGAGTCGAATTGGAATATATGTTTAATCTCAGATGGGTTAAGTTTTTTTTTAATTTTTATAAAATGACCACAATAGTATCAAGATTACCAAGGTGTTTTTGCTGTGCCCATTATTGTGCTTGGTGGATTCTTGTGCCGGATGCATGTTGGTCATTGGTCTTTTTTGTGCAGGATCCATGTTTAAAAGTACCATCCTTAAACTTGTGCCAATCGCGTCGTCTTTTAGGTTATTAGTCAATGTTCCTAAAGCACTTTGGTGGATCTCAGAGTTATAATACGCGAATCTGAGCCTAGCTATTCCATTCGCCTCTCGTTTTCTCACAGTCAACGGTCCCTGAAATGAATAAAATGGCCATTATCAAGACAATAGATTTCAAGAAAACAAAGTGGCAATTTTGGCCCATTTAGTTTAAATTTAGGGGTGACACCCGTGTTGGGTTGACGGGTTGTAACCCAAACACGACCTGTTTAACAGGTTTCGGGTTGGGGGTTTAAGGGCAACAATCACCTTACCCGGAACACAGTTAAAATTGTGTAACCCAAACGCGACATCTTCAACTCATTTATCTAAATGAGTGTAACGGCGGGTTGCATAACGTTTATAATCGAGTTGTAAATGTTTTAAACTGGTTAAAGCAAAATGAGTTGACGGGTGACCTATTTAATTAAACGGGTTAAACAGGTCAACCCGACTCAAGTTGTGAGAATAGAGAAAGGTACCTGTGCTTTAGATTGTGCTTTCAATTCTCCAGCACCTATCCTAACAGAATCAGGCACATGTCCTTTTATAGCTTCGGCTTTCCGCCTATAAACAATGATGATAACATCAGAATAAAGCCACAAAGATGGTGTTTTTCTAATAGGTAATGAAAAACAGTTTTTTTTCGTCGAAAAACAAGGAGAGTTTTGGTCGTTTTATGTCCGGCTAATGAATATAATGTACCTTCTAGCTTCCTCTTCGCGTTGTCTAGCGTCAAACTCTTTACTTGGAGGGTATACTGGTAACTCAGATGGATCACAAGGAAGAGGTTCTGTTGTGAAAAACTGGGACATAACAAAATTTCTATTATTAGTACTATATAGAAAATAATGACAAAAAATAATATTATCTTTATAAATATTTTCATAGTATCTTATCCCCACTTTTATCACTAAAAATGGCCATTCATTCCTTACCCTACACATCCCACTTTGGGTCAGGTCATGATCCGTGTGGTTTGGTCGCGGGTCAAATCATTAGCCGATTTGATCCAAATCTAACAGACGGGCAAACCCTGGAGAGCAACGGTAAGGTTGCTGTCATGTGACATAGAGGTCACAAATTTGAGTCGCAGAAAAAACCTCTTGCTGAAATGCAGGGTAAGGATGCGTACAACAGGCCCAAGTTGGCCTGACGCCCACTGGGCCCCACGCATGAGGGAGCATTTGTGCATCGGGTTTGCCCTTTTTTTATTCAAATCTGACACGCCTACTAACAAATTGGTACATGGGACTTGCTAGTGGAGTTCAGTTAAAGTTATATACCTCACTAGCGAGTGCAGAAGTTGCGGTCCCACGTGCATCTGGTTCGATTGCAAGTAGGGTATCTAAAAGGGCCAACGCTGAAGGAGGCAAGTGTTGTTGGAATGTCTCAATAATACGACGGTTATACGGTTTTTGAGGTTTAAAACTAGTTGCATGAGGTAACTTTGATACTTCCCAATATTCTTCTGAAGGTGATCCACAAAGCTTGAAGATCTTGTGTATTTGCTCCACCTAAGATTCATGTTTATTATTAGTTTAAACAAATAGCAAATAAAATTGCAACACTTCAAAAGGCAAAACACTTTTAACAGAAATATAAGAAGCAAGAGTCTAGAATACATGTATTTTAAGCTAATGAAGTAGGGGACAATATATTTAATTAGTATAAGATGGTTCACATTTTCTTTATAAAACTATGTCTATGTGGACTCTTACCAAAATTCGCTTATAAGTAAATGGGTCGAGATTTCCACGTGTGGTTATACATTTTATACGGATACACGATAGAATATAAAAGTAATAAATGCATAACATACCTCGGTCCTTCCTGGCATGATGGGCCTTCCCAAAAAGAGCTCCGCAAGGATGCAGCCCACACTCCACATATCGATGGAAACACCATATGAGGTTGAACCAAATAGAAGTTCGGGTGCTCTATACCATAAAGTTACTACCCGACTAGTCAATGGTTCTTTTTGACCGGGTTCAAACCGTGCAGCCAGACCAAAATCTCCAATCTTGAGAACTCCATCGTTGTCGACTAAAATATTTGAACCTTTGAGGTCACGATGCAGAATACCACGAGAATGACAGTGCTCCAATCCACGAAGAAATTGTTGCATATAGCATTTAATCTACGAATAAAATAAAATCGTTAAAACAAATAGAAGAATCTATAGATTTATTATCATATTATGAAAAAAAGGATACAAAACCTGTGGCAGTGTGAACTTCTTGCCTTTCTGAGAATGTAAAAGCCCGACAAGATCATGCTCCATATAATCGAAAACAAGATATAAGCTGCCTGAATACTTTGAAGTAACCAAAGCCTGAAGCTTCATACAATTTGGGTGGTCTAATCTGCGCAATATTTGAATCTCTCGGGCCATAAAACGGACACTTTCTGGTTCCATATTAACAAAGCGCACTTTCTTTACGGCAACAATCCTATCATTTTGCAGATCTCGGGCTTTGTAAACACTACTATATGTGCCTTGGCCAATCTGTAGTGAGAAAAATATCATATATCAACTTATGTTGTACATAAAATAACAAACACCTAACAAGAACGATGCAAGAATATTAAATAACTATGAGACATTAAGTACTAACTTTGTCAAGCATCTCATACGAGTCAGCACTGCGGGGAACCCAACCTTGTACAGCATCCGAAGCAACTGAAGTTAACCACGATGGCCATCCTGCCGCCTTTTGTGCAGCTTGAGTCCCACCAACTATGCTTTTAATCTTTTGCATCCTTTTCGAACCAAGTATCCTTTCAGATATCGATTGTTTACAATTATCTTTCTGCTTCTCATTACCATGTTGTGATACGTCTTTGTTCGTAGGATCCGCCACCTGCACACCATCAAACTTGCCCTCTTCTTCCTTATCATTTCTTCTTGATCTTGAGCATATCCCACCCATTTTGGTCGCTTTTAAAACCGTTACAAGGGTTTATCTCAATCAGATCAATATTCAATTGCGCAAAACCTCCACGCCACTCAAATTATTCGACACGTAACTTTCATGATAATCGCTAATTTCAGCTCTTTCGGGAAAACAAAATGCAAGAAATTCTTCAAGCATTTAATTTTCCCACAATCCTACAATCCCAAACTTTTTAACCCGAAAAAACGCGTGTTTTTCTATTAAATAAAAAAATTCAACGCCAAATATATTAAAATTTAGACCCAAATTTTGAAGTTTTGGTGTAACAATCAACACACAATATTCAAATTATTCATATATGTGCTACAATGAACAAAACACATCAATCAAAACACAATGTAATCGACAAAAAAGGGACAAAAACCTAATAAATCTAATCAATAGCAGAAATAATAATAGGTAATGATCAGAACCCTAGACCAGAAATCATGCATCCAGAAGATCCAAAATTCAATTAAAATTCCACACAAATTGGATCAAGTAAATTTGTGTGAAAATAATATTGTTTGAAAAATGTGATGCATGGATTTCTGGTCTTTTCTGTATGGTAACCTAGAAGATAATAATTTGGAGATTTCAAACAATTTCCCCTCTAATTTTTTGCTTTAATTGTTTTTTGAATTTTATACCTAATTTGAGGAAGCAATTTTGTGTGAGTCCAAAAATGGAAAACATATACATAAATTAGTACAAACATGTTATATGATATTGATATTGATTTATTATGTATGATAATGATTATTAGAGTTAGATCTTGTACAAACAGTGCTAACTGTAAGAACCGTAAGAACATATCTGAGCCATTATAGTTTAAATCAAGGGTTGGTATTTATTACAAATAAAACCCCTATAATTAAAAATTAATACTATCAAGTTATGGGTATTTTAGTCATTTATTTCCCACTAAATACTAATTCCACCAAGTTTTTTAAACTAATATAACTTTTATATACTTCAATATTTTTTGAAAAAAAAAATTATACTATAAAATCAAGTATTTTTTTATCTTTAATATGAGTACCATATTACTATATGTTTTTTATTAATAAAAGTGACTTTTAAAAAAGTTACAAAAAATGTTTTATAATTGTGCTAGTTATGTAGTTTGGATTTGCTAATATGAAAAATGTATAGTGCTGATTTTAAATCTATACTTAAGTTCTTATTTTGTTGTGTAATTCTTAGGTGTTGCTATTTTTTTCCCTTTTGTGTTGTTATTGGGAGCCTATTTGGTATAAACTTGTTTTCTACTAGTTATGTAATAGTATGTGTTATTTACAAAATTAAAACAAAAACATGAAATCGTGCTAGTATGTAAGAGTATGTGTTGTTTATAAAATAAAACATGAAATTGTGCTAGTTATGTAATAGTATCTATTGTTTACAAAAGTAACAAAACATTAAATTGTGCTGATTAATTAATGTGTTGATTACAGTGTTATGTTGATTACAGGATGTGCTAATGGCGGTGGTGTGGGATGTTACCGTCGGATGTGCTGACGGTGGTGTTACCGTGCTAATTAAGGTGCTGATGTTGACGATATGCTTATTACGGTGTTGACGATGATGCTGATTACAGTGCTGCTGATGATGCTGATTACGGTGTTGATGATGATGCTGATTACGGTGCTGATTCGATAATGAAGAATAGATTAGGAGATTAGGATTTGAATTAATTTTGCATTAATTTAGGGATAATTTAATTATTGTTTTTAATTAGATATAAATAAAATGATATAAAAAGTCTAAAATACCCTTAAATAAATTTTTTAATTGAAGACACATGTCATTAAGTTGTTGGTTCTTACAGTTTGTACAAAGATACCTGTTTGTATATGATCCTATACCATTATTATTATATGGTATATGGAAATTAACATTGAAAATTGTTGATAAAAATAGATTAATGATTACAGAAAAATGTGGGATATTAGGTTTGGAAATTGAAGGTATTGGAGAAGTGTTCAAATGAAGACCTAGAAAAACGGTTGACCAGATGTGAGAAGGTTTTTAAATGGCGGGAAGTGTAACGATTTTGTAAATATATATATATATATATATATTTTTAAATTTGGGGGTTTGGAGCTTTAGTTATGAGTATTTTCTTGTTTTAGTCCTTGTAGTTAGGAAAATTGTTAAAATTATGTATATTGATCTTTTTCTTTCTACTATTGTTGTGTTTTCTCTTGGGTGATCATGTTAAAACATAAAGAGCTTGTTGGTTATTAGAAAATGGAGAGGGCTTAATTTATTTAAAGAAAAGCTTGAGATTCTTTTCACAGTTTGTGATACGACCCGTCATAAGGTATTACTTGATATGAAATTAAGCGGGTTGGTGTGTGGGTCATAAACGGGTTGACAGGTTAATAACACGATTAAAAACGTGTCTAAATAGGTTTAACTCGCTAATTAGCCTATTTGTGACATGCATATAGGTCGATTAGACTCGTTTATCAAAGCGTCATAGTTTCACAAAGTAGATAATAGGTGGATTTTATAAGTAGATTTTAGAGAGAAATGTGTTGTCGTTTAAGATAACGTCATAACTTCATGAATAATAAAGTATGTATTGTAATTTTGGTAACATTTATTTTGTCATATTAGCAGGTGTGTTATATTTGTTTAGTGAATCGTAAAAACATTTTTGTTAGTTTGTGTCATTCATGTTATTGAACTGGTTACCTAAAGAAACATGTATCTAATTTTAGGGTTAATTAGGGGGTTTATGTTTCAAACATGAGGGTTAATCTTCTTTTAACTTTCCTGAGCTCCGATGTGTTCCGATCTTCCTGCAAAACAGCAACACCGTTAGCTCGTTAAGAGGGGAATATGGGGGTTTCCCTCTTAACCAGGCTCCGGCGTGAGAATAAGTAACTGATTTGAGGAAATAAGTGTGTGTTAAGAGTGAGAGTAGAGGAAACGGAATGGTTAACCTGTGTATGGAGGTCCCTATTTATAGCCGGAGAGGTGTAAGAGGAGATGGGCGGATGGGCCTTGGGCCGGAAGGCGACAAAAAGGAATATCCTCCTTGTCTCACTGGTGTCGACCGTTAATGGTTTCTAGAAGCTCTCCGGTGCTGGTGCGCCTTGATTGGAGCCACGTGTCACAGTTGTCGGCCTTGCTGTCCTCCTGCCATCAGCAAGTAAGTGGAGATCATGGGGCAGTTGTCACCGCCCCCTGATTGGTGCCACATAGGCGTCCTTGTGTACTCTCTGTCTCCTGCACGTCAGTCGATCGTGGAGCACGATAGAGCACAGCCCGGTGGACGCTGATTGGCTCATTCTTCTGCCACTTGTACCTTGTATAGTTTCTGAAGTGGCGTTGCTCCATGACTCCTGCGCGACACTTTGTTGTGCACATGATTAGCCCGCGCAGGGTTATATAGGTTGAAGGCTCTTATTTAGAACGCAAGTGTGAAAACTGATGTTATCTCTTGTTTGGACCCCGCGCGAGGCCTTGCTCTGCTTGAGCATCCCGCACGGGTCTAAGAGATTGATCAGCTTGCTGAGTAAGGAGAATGGTCCCGCGCGCGACCTGAGATGGTCTGCGCGACTTTTTGGGACCATACCCCTTCAAGTCCCCCCAGTCCAGTATAACAACCCTCCTAAAATTTTCAACACCCCTAATATAATTAGAATGTCCCAAAATGTCTTAAGATACACCCCATACGCAAAAACGGACCACGAATACCTTTATTTTTATTAAAATTAAATAAAAACAAATTTTAATGGTCTCTCGCGGGGTGCGTAAGCCACCCCCTTGACCTACGCGGGGCGCGACAGCACGGAGTCAGGGCTGCACCCGGTGCCGCCACGTGTCAAACGCGTGTTGAAGCTAGTTCGATGACTGGGCCAGGCTAGGGCCTACCCAGTCTACTACGCGGGCCGCGTAGCCCTTGGCTACGTCTTACGCGGGCCGCGAGGGAAGGTGAAAGGTCACCTATAAATAGATGGCTTTGGCCTTCAGTTCCGATCGTTCATTTTTGCTTTCTCTCTCGAATTTCTGCATAGATAACATAGTCTCCGGGCATAATACCCCCCTAAATAACGAAGTTCTGCCTCGTTGTAAGTATCATAACCCCGGTTACGTATTAGATACACTGCCCGATTGATCTAGGGTTCCGTAACGGCTGTCGTGGTTCTGCCCGACGTAGTAGTTGGAATGCCGTCTCAGGGAGGGTATCATTAATATAAATAATGGGTTATTATACTAACACGTGTGCATTTGTGTAAATTATAGATAATCGCCAGGAAACCCTTAAAGAAAACCTAAGACATCAATGTGAGTAATCCTTATTTTGTGTAAACCTTTTTGTGAGGAATCTCCTTCTTGTTAACTGTTTTTACAAAACCTTTATTATTTTAAATTATGATTAGCAGTGATTGAGTCTTTTTAATTCTTCAATTACTGTCGGTATGTTGGGGTTTTGTATACAAAATGTGGAAAACGTTACAATTGGACAAAGAGTTAGCCAATGGGTAATATGACCCACCAGTCAGGATTGACAGTACTGAATGAGTAATTGTGTAGATATAAACATTGTAATCGCTCTCAATACTGTTAAATGATAAAACTCTTCTTGATTAATCTGGGATTCACTCACCAGTATTTCCCACTGACAAAATGTTTTTAAACGCGTTTCAGGTAACAAAATGTGAAAGCCAACATAGAAGCCAGCTGGACAGCACTAAAGGCTTGGAAAAGTGGCTATAAAAGTTACCTAATTAAAAGAAGATGTTTTATTTAATAAAATGGAAATTATCTCTATAAATCATTTTGTATTGAAAACTTGGGTTTTATCCCAATATGTTTAATATTATGAAAGTGTGGTATTTACTCTGATAAAATATTTCCTAACTACGGTCCTGATGAAATTTTCGCTGCCAAATAATTGATAAACACCGATTCCACCAAAACTGGGTCTCGCGGCCGCCCGTTCCCGGGACAGATAGGGGGCGGGGGTTGCGACATCCAGTGCTGCTCCATGCACGAAGTAAATGGTTGGAGTTCTGGACTTAGAAAAAAAGGAAGTGTTAGCTTTGAAAAAATGCTTGCGACTACTCGGTAGATGGCGCGCGTGTAAGTGGTAGTCAGTTACTACGGCGCGACTACCGGGATTGCTTGTTGCCAATTTTTGCTTTTCAATGTTGTCGCGCGGCATTATGGATAGCCATGAATACTGCGTGGCTTTTGCTAACTTCTGTATGAAGTTTCGTATCAACTTTGGGCGGGAAAAGTCTCGAAATTTGAATTCTGACAGGTTGGTGCAAATGTCATTGATGGCGACGGTTGAGGTGACTCCTGACACGGCGATCATCATGTTGTCACTGACGGTTCACCTTTTGTCAAGCGAGTGAGGACCACGTGCGCGTGGTAACCATCACCCCCAGAAACCCGCCTTACGTGGCGGCTTCTGGTTGGTTACGCGCGCGGTGATTCCGGCACGTTTACCCATCGCATTAAATGCGATGGGTATATATATCCAACGATAGGAGAGAGAACTTGCATAATCTTTCATCTGCTCTCTCTTTTCTCTCTCGAATATTCAAGAAGTCTTCAAATCTTCAAAGATCTTACAGCAGATCTTCAAGTTTTCTCTTGAATATTCTTCGAGTTTCCCAGAAACTTAGAAGATCTTCATCTTATTTTCATTATTATATAAATGGCTGAAGAAGAAACTCAAGTTGAAGAAGGTCCCCTCCCTGTTCTCAAATGGGACCAGGGGTTGCTTGAGCAGATAACCAGAGGGTTCCAGTTCCCACCAGAATGGGATGCCCAATATCCCCGGCAGGGTCAGACTGCCGCCGACGCACCACCGGGTTATATTACCTTGTTCGAAGATTTTTTCTTGCAGGGCAACTTCAGGTTGCCGGCGACAACCTTTATGGCCCATATACTTCATTACTATGGTTTTCACCTATCTCTGATGAGTCCATCGGGCATGGTGAGGGTGAGACACTTCGAGGTTCTATGCCGATCTCATGGGATAGAACCTTCAGTCGAAAAGTTCAGGGTGTTTTACCAGTTGATTAGGAATATAGGGTTCTATTCCTTCGGCAACCGTGGTTCTGCTAAGAAGATTTTGTTAAATCCTCCTAAAAGTTTTCATGACTGGAAGATGAAGTTCTTCTTCATCAGTGAGGAAGTTGTACCGATCGCGATGATCTTCCGCGAGCCGGATACGATTGACAAGGATGAACTCCCGATTCCTAAAGGAGCCGATTGGTACTTGAAGCTCACTGCGACCCCGAATCGTATTTTTGGTGAGAATGTCTTGGTTGCGGCGCAGAGGAGTGACAAGTGGCTGGAGACTAGTAACGAAATACCTGTTCTGAAGTTTGAAGATAGAGGTACATATTGTTTCTTTTATTTACCCTCCTTTGTAACTTATTTGCGCTCAACTATTGAATATTATTGCAGAGGCCCACCTATATCAAGCTGCTTTCCCCACTTTCGGAGGGACTATGGGCGTGCGCCTGCTACAACCAGGGGAGCTTTACTGTAATGAGCACATAAAGGGCCATTTCCTTTATCCTCCTGCTGGATCCTTTGCTAATCCTCCTTCTGCTACCGAAGGTGCGCTACTTCCCAAACCGAGACCCTTGCGCGGCGTGACTTCTGCTGGAAAGGAAATCTTGTTTTTTTTTTTCCAGCGATGAGTCCGTAGGCTCGTCGCAAGAAGAGTCAAGCTCATGGTCTAAAATCCTGGGGATAGACCCTGAAGAGAAACCCAAGAAGGCTGCCAAGAAGAAGAAGACGAAAAAGGTGACCGTTGATCCTGGTGTGACCAGTAAGAAGGGTGGATCTAGCCGCACGACTACCACGGTGTAAGATAAAGGTACTCTTCAATTCCGGCAGAGTAACCTAGAAGATTATGTTGTTGCGAGTGACTCACTGGAGGGTTTCTCCCGTATAGGTGAGAAGAGGACCAGCGCTGCTGGCTCAAAAAGCTCTGGAAGCACGGGGTCAAGGATCCCTGAGGCTGGCGCTACCCCTTCTTCGATCGCACTTGATGATGAAGAGGAAGAAGAAGAGGAACACGAAGAACCTGTTGCTCAGCTGGTGAGCAGGAAGAGAAACAGGGAGGAAACTGCTGCTGGAATCCCAGCAGCGCAGATGGCTGGGAGAGTCCCAGTGATAGGAAGACAGAGCAAGTTGCGTTCCCTTTACAAGTTCTCTCCAGGTTAGTGCTAATATGCCTTCCATATTTCTTACTAAAATTTCCTAACATTTAATTTATGCAGAGGCTTTGAAGAAGATCCCTGAGAAAACTAAGGGTGTGGAGTTGAAGGATCCGAAGGGGCCTGCGCCTAAGAAAACCAAGTTTATAATCAAGCCTCTTAGATCTGCTGAGCTGGAGGTTGATAAGGTAGTTGATAAGGAAAAAGAGAAGGAAAAGGAGAAAGAGAGAGAGAGAAGGTAGTTGAGAAGCAAAGAAAGGAAACCGAGACCGCTGCTACTGCTAAAGAAGATAGAGCACAGGGTCCGAAGGTTGTACATATCACGGGGCTTAACCAACCCCTGAAGAAAAGAGAAGCTGAAGTGATCAAGCAAAAGGAGGCTGAAGTTGTGAAACCTGCTGTACTTGCGGTGCATGATGCCCTGGTCCAGACTGCGCAAGTGACTTCAGTTGCAGGGGAGTCGGCTGCTGCTGTGCCCGATCAGGCAGCGCATAAAGAGACAACTACAGCTGCGGGTGGTACGGGTGCTGGGGGTTCTGGGCAAAAGGGTGCAGGGGGTCACGGGTCGACGCCACAAGCTCCTATAAGTCCTAAGGATACTTTAGGAGATATTTATTATAAGACCTATACGGAAGCTACTCGTGGTGATGTTCCTCATCAACCTATTTGGGTTTTAAAACAAAAAGATACGTTTGTCGAGTTTGGAGCTTGTAGGGACTGGTTTTTAGGCTCCTTCCCTCCCGGAGAAGTTAACCGACAAAGAGCACGTACCCATGATGGGTTATAGCGTACTTACATTATTGGAGAAGCAAACACTCGTGCCGCTAACCACCAAATTGTGCATGAGTGGCGCACGATGGTTAAGGAGCGAGATGATTGGGAGAAGTACCAGGAACGTTTGTTGAAGCAGGCCCGGGATTTCGAACACATGAAGAGTGCCTTTGCTGAAGAGAAGGTTGCTTTTGAAGCAGAGAAGAAATCTGAGGAATGGGGGCGCGAGGGCCTAAAGGGTAAATTGCAGGCTGCTGAGGAGCTCTTGTCCAAGGAGCGCGCAGAGTGGAAAAAGATATGTGAAAAAGATAATCAACGCATGTATGCTGCGCGCTCTAAAATAACGGACCTTGAGGCTCAGGTTGTCACTCTGAAGGGGAAGGTTGAGGAAGTTCAGGCGGATAAAGAACGTGTTGAGGTCCAACGGTCTTAACCCCCTCCCTTTTATGTTTTTAGTATTTGTCGAAATATTGCTAAGTCGTTGTTTCATCCTTTGCAGGCTGAGTTGAAGGCGCAGGTTGCCAGCAAGGATGCGGAGATTACGGAGTTAAAGCGTCGATTGCATGAAGCTTATGACAAGAATGAATCATTGGAGATTGATCTTGAGGCTGAGAGGGTGAAGGCTGCTACCGCCGAGGAGGCCAAACAGAGGGCCGATGAGGCGCGAGATATTAGCACCTCTGCCCTTAACGTAGCCCAAAACAATTATGCCGAAGCTCAATCAATCATGGACACGCTAGTCTCCGAATCTGAATGGATGCGCACTAAAGGAGTAGCTGCGGTGAGTGTCTCCTCTCTTAAACTTAGGCTTTATTTATTGTTGTTTTGTTCTCATCCGTTGCTTTTTTATAGATTGCTAACTCTATTCTGAACGCTTCTGAGATGGATATGGCTGTTGCCGCACTCATAGATGCCTCGCGTGCTGTTGGGCATCGCAGGGGTTATCTAGAATGCGCTCATCACGTGGAAGAGGCCTTTGGTCAAGAATTTGATACCAGTCATTGCTCGGTGACAGATCAAGCTGATGCTATGCTACCCCGCACTGAAGAAGTCTATGACCATCTTTAATTGCCTGTGATGGATTTGGTCACTGAGGCATTGAAACATGATGATTGGTGTGCGCGGCTGAAGTCTATCATCGATCCTCCACAGACCGTGGAACTATCCGATGAAGAGGAGGCAGCCGATGGTGACGGTGATGGTGATGGCGATGATCATGGAGATGATGGTGATGGTTATGAGTAGATGATAGTGTTTGTAGGCTGGTGCCATGTAATTTTGTATTTGACTTTGATGTAATCAGTGCGCTATTGCGCTTTTGAAATATGATATTATGTTTGCTTTCTATTTCCTAAGTTACAATTATTGCATTGTTGTTAGGAACTTTGGTTAAATTAGCTTGAATAAATGTAAGTGGCTCGTGTATGAGTGTTACTGCCCGGTCCCGCGCTATGTTCGCGGAGGACCTTGGGAGGCATAACCCAAGAGCTTGTAATTTACTGAAGTGTTTTCGTGCTAATCAAAAGTTTTAACATGCATTTGTAACGTAGGAGTCATGATGATAAACAACAAGGCATAGTCAATGCTTGTATTAAGTAGCTTAGAAACAGGCGCGAGGCCAACATACATAATCGAAATAGAAGAAAAAAGGCGTATAGCCAACTTAGGTAATTAAAAGGCGCGTGGCCAACATAAGTAGATAAAGGCGCATGGCTGAAGGTAATCACATGTAACACTTGCGCAGTTGTTGCGCATTCCACGTGTGCGGGATGATGTGTCCATCCAGGGTGCGCAGCTTGTATGCCCCTTTCCCTAGCACCTCATGTATTAAGTATGGGCCTTCCCATTTAGGTGCCAGTTTCCCGGGGCGTTCAGCATTGGAGGCTTCGTTATCTCTGAAAACTTATTCTCCTGGAGTGTAGGTACAAATGCGCACTCTTGCATTGTAGTACCTCTCCTACTACGTCTTATACTTGGCCTCTTTGATTCGCGCTATTTCATGCCTTTCCTCGAGCAGGTCCAAGTCTAGACAGCGCTCCGCCTCGTTATCAATCTTGTTGACTACTGATAAGTGTGGCGAGGGGAGGCCTATCTCAACTGGGATAACTGCCTCTGAGCCGTAGACCAGGCTAAAAGGGGTTTCGCCAGTGCTTGTTTTTGGCATGGTTCGATGAGCCCACAGGATGCTAGGGAGCTCATCTACCCATCCCTCTTCTTTTGGTGCCCAGGCGGGCCTTTATCCTTTCGACGATACTTTTGTTGACACTTTCTACTTGACCGTTTCCCTGAGGGTGTGCAATGGAAGAGAATGTGTGCTCGATATTCAGCTCTTTCATCCATTCTTGAAGATCTTCATAAGCAAAATTGGTGCCATTATCTGTTACGATCTTGAGTGGGAGACCAAACCTGCAAACGATGTGTTCCCATATGAATTTGCGCACCATCATTGTAGAAGTTGAAGCGAGGGCTTCGGCCTCCACCCATTTAGTGAAATAATCAACGGCAACAATTATGAACTTCATTACTCCATGAGCTTCAGGGAAAGGTCCCACCATATCAATCCCCCACTGCTGGAAAGGCCAAGCAGTGGACACAGGGATGAGATCATTCTTCGGGCGCATAGTTTTTGGAGCGTGCCTTTGACAGGAGTCGCATTTGCGCAACTCTTTTAGAGCGTCGACGTGCATCCCTGGCCAATAGTAACCAGCATTCATTATCTTTGCTACGACCATGCGTGGGCCTGCATGAATGCCGCAGATGCCTTCATGAATCTCCCTGATCAGGTAATTTGCATCTTGAGGGTACACGCAATGCAGTAGTGGCCCTAAGAAGGATCTTCTATATAGGATGCCCCCGTTCATTTCATAGAACAGCGCTTTGTTCTGAATCTTTCTTGCTTTCGCTTTGTTCTCGGGGAGAATTCCCTCTTGAAGATACTGGATGATGGGGGTCATCCATGAAGGTGGCCCTATCTTAATCACATTGACCGGGCGCAATAGCACTGATGGGTTTTTCAGAACTTCAATTCTTACATCCTTGGCCAGGTGTTGAAAAGCTGTTGAAGCGAGCTTGCTTAGCACGTCGGCTGGCTTGTTTTCTGATCTGTTGATATGAACAACCTTGTATGACTTGAACTTCTGGAGTAGTTCTTTCGCTTGTTCCAAGGACAAATCCATGACTTCACCCTTCGCATCATACAGTCCATTAATCTGACTCGCGATCAGAAGAGAATCTACATGCGCTTGTAGATTTTGAGCTCCCATTTTTATGGCCTGCCAAGAACGCTTCATATTCCGCCTCGTTGTTGGTATTTTTGAAATCCAACTTGATGGCGTAGGTAAACTCATGCTTCTCTGGGCTGACGAGGCGCAAGCCAGCTCCTGCGCCGTCTTCATTTGAGGCTCCGTTAGTGAACAGCAGCCATAGCTCATCTGTTGTAACTTTGATTGGAGTGTCTACTGCCTCGCACTCTTTGATCTTGTCCTCGGGTACTTCTGTGATGAAATATGCTAAAACTTGGCCCCTGATGGCTGGGCGCGGCCTGTACGGTATGTTATGGCCTCCAAGTTTGATTGCCCATTTTGCCAAGCGGCCTGAGGTTTCTGGTTTTTGCAAGATCGTGCCGATGTGGAAGTTAGTTAATACTGTGATCACATGGCCTGTAAAGTATCTGCGCAGCCTTCTGGAGGCGTGTAGTAGCGCAAGCACCAATTTTTCCATGGTGGAATATCTTGTTTCTGGATCCGTGAGTACTCTGCTAACATAATAGATCGGCGTTTGAATTCCATCTCTTTCCACCAGTAGTACCGAGCCAATTGCCTTGTCTGAGGAGGACATATACAAAATGAGTGGTTCTTTTTCAAAAGGAGCTGTTAGTGTTGGGAGCTTGATTAAACATTGTTTCATTTGCTGGAAGGCTGCTTCCGCTTCTGGCGTCCATTTGAATTCTTGTTTCTTGACACAGTTGCGCAGTGTACTAATAAACGGATATGACTTCGCTGCGTGGTTTGACAAAAAATGATTAAGCGCGGCTAAGCGGCCGGCTAATCTTTGCATTTCTTTGATCGTGCTCGGAGAAGGCATTCGTTCGATTGCTTGAACTTTTTTGGGGTTGACTTTGAAACCGCCGTTCGTGACCACGAAACCCAAAAACTTGCCTTCCTCCATGCCAAAAGAACATTTTGCTGGATTCAACTTCATGTTCACGCTTCTAAGATAATTGAATGTCTTCTCTATATCATTCAAAATTTGGTCTTCCTATGGACTTTTGATTACGAGATCATCAATGTATACTTTGATATGTTTACCAATGTCATCACCAAATATCTTGTCCATTAAACGCTGGTAGGTTGCGCCGACATTTTTGAGCCCAAAGGGCATTTTTGTGTAGCAGAAGATTCCGAAGTCAGTGCGGAATGCTGTTTTATCTTCATCCTCCAGGTTCATCTGGACTTGGTGATATCCCTTGTAACAATCTAGAAAACACTTCCATCTAAACGGCGTGCGGGAGTCTATTTTCTTATCGATTTCTGGTAAAGAGTAACAGTCCTTTGGGCACGCCTTATTAAGATCAGTGTAATCAACATACATGCGCCATCCGCCCGTGGACTTTTCAACCATCACAGGGTTTGCAACCCAGCTTTGATACCGCACCTCGCGCAATATGCCTGCTTTAAGTAATGCACACACTTGTTCATTCATGGGTTTTGTCTTGTCTGATCCAAGGCTGCGCTTTCTCTGGACCTTTGGTTCAACAGATGGGTATGTGTTTAAGCAATGCTCTGTTATGTCGCGCGGGACGCCTGTCATATCTGACGGGGTCCATGCGAAGATGTCCATGTTTCTGAATAGCAGTTGCTTGAGGTGCGTTCTGATCGTTGGTGAAATTGCGTGACCAATTCTCACCGTTTGTTCTGGGTATTTGCGGTTCAAGACCCACTTTTCTGGCTCTGTTGTTGAGACTATAGCTACATTGACTGGTCGCGCATCTTCTGCTGACATTACTTCTTTCTTTGAATAGATAATCGCTACCCCTGTTTCGGTTGGAAAACCGATCGCTGAGTGGGGTGTGGAAGTTATCATATTCATTTCACCTTGAGTTTCTCTACCAATCAGTAAATCATGTCTCGACTTGACCGGCATTACCATGAAGTTAACGTTCATGGTTCTTGAATGCTTTCCATCAGACAGCGTGACGGGGAAGCTGATCTGTCCCAAAGGGAAGATTGTCTCGTTGCAAAATCCGGATAGAGGATAATCAACAGGTTCGAGGCGCGCTTTGTCCTCCGGATCAAATTGATTGAAGAACTGTTCGTAGATAATATCAGCTGTGCTTCCTGGGTCAATGAAGACGTACTCTGTTTCATAGTGGCCGATAATGCTTGTAATGACGATGGGGCGCGTGGTCCTCCACGCACCACCGGGAAAATGACTTGTTGTTCCTGCCATGCTGGTTCGAAAGGGCGCTTGCCTTTGCTCTTTGCACTAAGTCTTGGTCCATTAACCATATGGGTTTCCAGGCGCCTTACTTTCTTCTGGTTTCCGTCATCGTTTCTCTGGATCTGGCGCGTCTCTTTACGCACGTTTTTAACCAGATGGCTTAGCTTTCCGCTCTTCAGAGGTTTCTAGATTTCTTGCCTAAGGCTGATACAGTCATCCGTTAAATGACCTGTATCCTTATGAAAATCGCAATAAAGATTGGGATCTTGCCCCTTCTTGTTGGTCATAGGCTTTGGTGCCTTGGAATCGTGGTTCTCCGTCATGAGCACCTCTTTGGGTGTTTTAATGAGCGAAGTCCAGTGCTTTTCATGATTCTCGTTCTTGACGGCCTTTCGGTAGCCAATTATGTCAATTGTTTCTCGCGCGTCTTCTTTGTAGCGCGGTCGTTCCTCATAACCGCTGGATTGTCCTGACTTCCATCCAGGGTTTCTGTTCTTGTTGCGCTTGCCATAGTCACGCGAATTGCCTTTCAAAAATCGATCTTCAGTTTAAGAGCTCTTGGTTCCAGCCAACGATTCTTCAGTCTGCACTACAATCTTTGCAGCTGCCATCAATTTGTCCCATTCTTTGGGCATACCGTCTTTTCCTGTGATAGTCCTGATGAGACTATCACAGCGAATGGCTTTTTTGAAGTGAGCGCGCATTAGTTGTTCGCTTACACCACTGATCTCCAAACACTCCTTATTGAAGCGAGTGATGAAGTCTTCTAATCCCTCGTTTTCCCTGCGCCAGATGTCTGTTACTTCAGACGTATCATGCTGATAACGTCTTTGCTGGCTGAAATGGTTTGCAAATTGAGTTCTGAAGTCGACCCATGACGTGATTTTTCCAGGCGGAAGGCTGTCAAACCAGGCGCGAGCAGCCCCTGTGAAAGTCTGGATAAACAGATGGCACCACATTGGCATGTTCCATCCTCCCATAACACCAACGCTTGTAAATACTCGAACATGATCGTCAGGGTCAGTTAGACCATTAAATTTTCCCACTGTTGGAGGCAACTTTTCTTTTGATAGCGGGGCTAGAGCAATCTTTGGAATGAACTTCTAGTGTTCGGCAGCTTCAGCTGGCCTATAGGCGAGGCTGAAGTCCCGCTCTGCTTCTTCGCTGTATGCGATGCGCTGCCTTGGCTTGTAAGACTCATGATTTTTTTGCAAACGATTGAAGACTGACGAACCTTCGTCATCTTGCCAAGTAGGATCATTCGGGTCTGTGTCATCCCATTCGTTGTTCATGTTGCGCGGCCCTAGCCGGCTATGAACTGGACGTTTGTGTTGGGCATAGGATGGGTGATCACAGTAAGTGCCTGTTTCTCCGTACGTTTCGTGCGTGTCGTGCACACTCATTCTTCTTTGTGGAGGGGGTCTGTTGACTTGTCCTTGAATATTTTGCTGAGGGGGGATCTGGCGCGCCCCCTGAGTTGGACCCGAAGGTGTAACCAAGGATGGTTCTGTTTGCAAAATTGCTTGTTGTGCGCTCAAAGACTGATACGCATCATTTATAGTGGCAATTTGCTTAGCGTACCAAGAGGCTAAGGTTTCGCCCTCTGGTAGCCCTAATAGCGCTGAAATGTTCGGATTTGGAGCTGGGTTTGACGGACCAGCAACATTACTTCCTGGGGTGCCCGTTTGAGTGATGTTAGTGACACTCGCGCGGGGTCCCCTAGTGTTAGTTCCTTCTTCCTCGACGATCTCGTCAATGGGACGGATTTGGACGTTCGAGTTGTCCTCCCCCGCTCCCGCTTGAGAGAGAGTGCCGAAACCGAAATTTGGAATTATCCCTTGACCAGCCATGATCAAGGGGACAAAAAACTCAGAAAAAAACTCAGAAAATAGAAGATGAAGTGATTGTAAAAATCGGTGGGCACCAATGAAGAAACACGTATCTAATTTTAGGGTTAATTAGGGGGTTTATGTTTCAAACATGAGGGTTAATCTTCTTTTAACTTTCCTGAGCTCCGATGTGTTCCGATCTTCCTGCAAAACAGCAACACCGTTAGCTCGTTAAGAGGGGAATATGAGGGTTTCCCTCTTAACCAGGCTCCGGCGTGAGAATAAGTAACTGCTTTGAGGAAATAAGTGTGTGTTAAGAGTGAGAGTAGGGGAAACAGAATGGTTAACCTGTGTATGGAGGTCCCTATTTATAGCCGGAGAGGTGTAAGAGGAGATGGGCTGATGGGCCTTGGGCCGGAAGGCGACAACAAGGAATATCCTCCTTGTCTCACTGGTGTCGACCGTTAATGGTTTCTAGAAGCTCTCCTGTGCTGGCGCGTCTTGATTGGAGCCACGTGTCACAGTTGTCGGCCTTGCTGTCCTTCTGCCATCAGCATGTAAGTAGAGATCATGGGGCAGTTGTCGCCGCCCCCTGATTGGTGCCACGTAGGCGTCCTTGTGTATTCTCTGTCTCCTACACGTCAGTCGATCGTGGAGCAAGATAGAGCACAGCCCGGTGGACGTTGATTGGCTCATTCTTCTGCCACTTGTACCTTGTATAGTTTCTGAAGTGGCGTTGCTCCATGACTCCTGCGCGACACTTTGTTGTGCACATGATTAGCCCGCACAGGGTTATATAGGTTGAAGGCTCTTATTTAGAACGCAAGTGTGAAAACTGATGTTATCTCTTGTTTGGACCCCGCGCGAGGCCTTGCTCTGCTTGAGCATCCCGCGCGGGTCTAAGAGATTGATCAGCTTGCTGAGTAAGGAGTATGGTCCCGAGCGCGACCTGAGATAGTCTGCGCGGCTTTTTGAGACCATACCCTTTCATTACCTTTAATTGTTCCAACTTCCAAAGGTGTTATATCGTCTAACTTATTAAACATGCACGTTTTAGTGTTTTTACTATTAGAAGTTTAGCTAAACATGCCGTGCTCGAATTTACAAATTGTGTTAAACATGTCATAAGATCCGATATTTAAATAGTTGTCTTGTTAACCTATTTTATATACCATGAAAAAATAGGAGGATAACTAAAACAACTATTTAATCAGAAAAAAATCTATAATTATATAACTATAACGAAATACATAGCTATATAGTGCCTAGCTTTGCTGCTAAGTTCTTTATTTTAATATATTATTTTTTTTTGGGTGTTACAGTAGTTTTCTTTGATTGTTTAATTATTATAATTACCGTTAAGAATATTTTGTTTTCAGTTATAACTTATTAGATATGATGTTTTATAAAATTTTAAGTATTATATTATGAAGCTAGCTTAAGAACCCGTGTATTACACGGGTTGATTAAAGATAATATCTCATCATCATCGTCGTTTACATAAAATGTTATGAATAAGTACACGTGTTGAAACGGATCAGTTAAAAACCTTTTATTAATCATCAATATGCAGAAATCACAATTCGTTGAAAATCTCTTTATACACCACATTAGTTGTTTTATCTGTAGGTTTTCCATTGTTGTCAAGTATGAGTAGTTTGACCCCATCTCTTGTTTTCACCCTTGATAAGGCAACATACAATTGACCATGAGAGAAGACCGATTGTTTGAGGTACAAACCAACTCTTGAAAGCGACTGACTTTGACTTTTGTTGATCGTCATTGCGAAACATACGGCCAGTGGAAATTGCCTCATTTGAAAAGCAAAAAGAATCTTTTTATCAGAAGGGATCAAGTTTATTTGAGGTATATATGTGCAAATACCAATATTTGCAACAGATATTATCTCGGCTTCTATTACAACCCATCAAACTCATACTTGGTTTCTTCAAGTTTGCAAAAGGACAAATTAAATAATATTTTCTACATCCCTTTAATCACGTATTTATTACAATATATAGTTACTAAATGGAAAACAAACCACAAATCTTTCAATATTAGGTCCATCTTATAAGATTGTTTTCCATGTCGAGCCGTTTTTACCTGTATAAATTATTCTGTAACATAACCAGTATAGTCTACATAGAAAACAAAAAATAATGTGATTATATACAAACTTGAGAATAAGTAAATATCAATTGGTAGACTACTGGTGTTTTTCCTTTAGATAAAAACCAATTCATATGTTTTAGGGTGAACGGGGTGGGTGCCGGGTGTGCTTTCCCCACGCAGCAACACCATCGCCGGCCCTTCTCTCACCGCGCGGCAAGCCTGAAATGGGGGAGTATTCACTGCAGTAGGGGAGAGGATGGAAGAGGAGAGAGGGGTGTATAGTGGGTCCCACTATCTTCCAACCAATCATACATTTTTTCTTTTTTTTTTAAAAAATGGTTTGGGTGAAACCACCGCTTGTGATTAAGTGCTTGATTGGCTCCGATGAGAGTTTACCACTCACCTAGAGGGGAGACCCTTATGTATTTCGAATACATTTTGGGTGGATATTTAACTTGTCTTCAGTTTCATCTATTTTTTAAATTTACCCGCTGGAAAGCCAAAATCAACCTACTAACAATAAAAGTTTTGTTTTGTTTTTTTTTTTTTTTTGGTAAAAACAATAAAAGATTTGAAATTGCTAGTGTAAAGCTTTTACATTCTGGTATTAATTTGCAGTTCTCCTTTTTAGCGGAATTAAGGACTGTCTCGGCAAAGGCATAGCATGTGATTCTCATTTATCACCCATGAATTAAGGACTGTCTTAGTATAAATGGCTCTTTCATCACTTATCCATAGGACTGCCACATTAATAAGCTTACTACATAAATTCTTAACACAAATTCTAGTTAGCAAAATCAATAGCATAGGCTTATCCACATCAATCTCAGACATATCATTAGTTTAAAATCACCAGATAAAAACTCTTGTCTTTTGATATCTCAAACAAATCAGAAACGTGTCCAACATATAAAGCTTTTTCATATTCACTAATGGTGTGAAGCAGGGTAGTGGAGATTCAAGTTAACCTGTCATCACATTCGGTTCAAGTTCATACGAAGGGCAAAACAACATAACAAATCCTAATAGTATAACTGTAAAATAAACTACATATGAGTTTGATGGGGTGTAGGTCGCATCATCAGTCTCTTCTTCACCATTCTCCCACCAGCTGCAAACATACCACTGCCAGTTATGTACGCAAACATCTACTAAGACTTTATGAGATTGCTACGCTTCTGATGCTGTGAAGCAATTTCTACACCCACACTATGGCCTAGCACATCAGGCGCGCTTTTTCTAAACCAACTTATAGTACTGGTTACATATTAAAATAACATATAGAGACATATCAGATGTTCAATATTCCTGCAGAACCATTCTAAATGAACTAACAAAAAGTTGAATAAATTAATGTTTTACTATTTTACCTCTGATACAATGGCATTCTCTACCCATCTTCTAGTGTTTTTTTTTTTTTTTGAACGGCAACCCATCTTCTAGTAATGGTGGTAACTCGTAACTTGTTGTCCATCAGCACACTCTAGTAACTTGTTGTCCACCCAAATCGACCCATTTATAAATGGCTTGAAACTGCCACATTAGAAAAGGCACAAACATGAGGTTTGTCAGGCATAGTATTCTATGAAATAAGTAAAACCACCAAAATTGTTTATGACCCGTATTAAAAAACTATATTTATAAGATTCAATTAAAGCAAATACAGAAAAGTGTTTGTGACCCGTATTCAAAATCTGCTTGGATGGAAAGTTTATTTATATTATTAACAAACAAAAATAACAACAAATGAGATGTTTCGAAGCTTAGCAAAATTTAATTGAATAAATAAAGGAAACATGAATTGAACCTGTGCCCCTTGCGTAAGAGGAAAGCGGATTAACCACCTAGCCAAGCTTCGTTTTTGAAAAAGTCCCAGTTCAAAATGTACATATATAAAAGATATATTTTTTAATTTAGTGCCCTCGGGAAAAATAGGCTTCGGCCGGGGGTGCGGCTCGCCCACCCCTAGGGCCGGCCCTGCCCATATTAAAAAACTACCAATTTTGACCCAAACCCAGTGTAAACTTGTGAACCACAACCAAACTTGCTTGACCCGTCTAAAAATAAAGACCACCTGACGAAAACGAAAAAGCAAAACAAACACCCTGTAGCACTAAAAGCTCTTTGGTTGGTCCATCCAATGCATCAAGTTCGGATGCAAACCGCTTCATACATTTCCTAGCCCACTGTATAGACGCCAACATGATCTGTAATTTTTACACCCACACTATGGCCTAGCACATCAGGCGCGCTTTTTCTAAACCAACTTATAGTACTGGTTACTTATTAAAATAACATATAGAGACATATCAGATGTTCAATATTCCTGCAGAACCATTCTAAATGAACTAATAAAAAGTTGAATAAATTAATGTTTTACTATTTTACCTCTGATACAATGGCATTCTCTACCCATCTTCTAGTGTTTTTTTGAACGCCAACATGATCTGTAATTTCTACACCCACACTATGGCCTAGCACATCAGGCGCGCTTTTTCTAAACCAACTTATAGTACTCGTTACTTATTAAAATAACATATAGAGACATATCAGATGTTCAATATTCCTGCAGAACCATTCTAAATGAACTAATAAAAAGTTGAATAAATTAATGTTTTACTATTTTACCTCTGATACAATGGCATTCTCTACCCATCTTCTAGTGTTTTTTTTGAACGGCAATCCATCTTCTAGTAATGGTGGTAACTCGTAACTTGTTGTCCATCAGCACACTCTAGTAACTTGTTGTCCACCCAAATCGACCCATTTATAAATGGCTTGAAACTGCCACCTTATAAAAGGCATAAACATGAGGTTTGTCAGGCATAGTATTATATAAATAAGTAAAAACACCAAAATTGTTTATGACCCGTATTAAAAAACTATATTTATAAGATTCAATTAAAGCAAATACAGAAAAGTGTTTGTGACCCGTATTCAAAATCTGCTTGGATGGAAAGTTTATTTATATTATTAACAAACAAAAATAACAATAAATGAGACGTTTCGAAGCTTAGCAAAATTTAATTGAATAAATGAAGGAAACATGAATTGAACCTGTGCCCCTTGCGTAAGAGGAAAGCGGATTAACCACCTAGCCAAGCTTCGTTTTTGAAAAAGTCTATTTTTCAAAAATCTATTTTACTCATGATTGGTTTTATCTTCTTTTACATACAAATTTTACTCAAAATCTATTTTTGAATAATATTATACAAGTTATCGATTTCTAAATAATAATGTACAAGTTATCAAATCATCAATGTACATGTTATCAAAGTTGTATCACCGGTTATTTATTTATACGTATAAAGTGACGTCGGTTACACTTTTTGTTCCTTTAATTAGTAAATATAATATAACATTTTAGAAATTCATTTTCTGTAACGGCAAACAAATACTATACAACTCAGCCACCCCAGCAAATCTATTGGCGAAAGGCCCCCTACGCTTTACGTACGCAGACAACTCTAGTGACCAGGCTCGCCTACCATTTCAGTGGAAACCCACAATCCGAAGGTCCATTGTGGTAAAACTTGAAACACATTGCACCAACTAAGACTCCAACCCATGGCCTCCACAGTGGAAGATCATGGGGTTACCTCCTCCCAAACCAATTCATCTAGGACTCTTTATCTACGGAAACTGGTCAAATGTATTTGATCTTTTTCTTTACCACACGAACCGAATTGATACCATTTAAACAACATCGCTACTGGTATATTCAATTTTATGGTTTTTTCGATTTCTCACAATAGAGGTTTTTTTTCTTTTGGTATCGTAGCAGGCTATATCAATTGCTAGTAACCAAACTACATTAATATTGTTACCGGTATTATTTTTTTTGTTGGTCTATGTAAAATAGGTGTGTTGGATCAGTTCTGTTTTAAGCATGAGGGAAAACATGAAAACATACTTGTCACCGCAGACAGTGCAATGGAGAATCCAGTGAGGGAAGAAGCCATAGAGTTCGACATCTTAGTCAAGGTGATATGGTTCCTCCTTAGGGTGCAGACTGATGATGGTAATGATGAAACCGAATAAGGGAGTTCGGCTATGGAGAGAGAGGTCGATATTGATGTTATGATTATTAGGTTATGTGTCTAACCTTATAACCTCTACATAAGACTCCTTATATAAGCACCCAAGAGGAAACCTAATGAGTTAATAAGGGTAATATGATCCATCAACAAGTACCAACTAATTATTTAATAGGTTATTATATATTTTGATCTATTTTATTTAAATGATTATAATGGCTACTAGATTAAATATTAAGTCATAATATATTTAATCTTACATTCTCCCACTTAGCCGAGTAATCATTTACTATGAGTATTAGATAAGCCTGATCAGGAGTTAACACTCATTTTAGCCTTAAACAAGAACTATAGCAGAGAAATACAGCCGTTGAAGCATTATGCGACTCAGGGCCCCCATTAGTCATACTATAGCCTTAATTTAAAACCTAATTGTTATGATCAAAATACGCATAAGCCCTTTTTTTGATTTGTAACTTTATTTCTCTATATGCCATTATACCGGTTGAACATATTCTAAGAGACATACAAAATCAAACTGAGGAAATTTCATTAATCATAAAACATAAGCTAGTACAATATGGTTAAATAAGGTCTTTACTAATTCCCATATTCCGAACATGTTCTTCGTAAACCTTAGGAGGGAGACCTTTAGTCATCAGATCCGCAAGCATATCTTTAGTACTAATGTACTCGATACAAAGATTATTCTCCTCAACTTGTTCACGTACGAACATATATTTTGTATCGAGATATAAACCAGCTCCAATCGAACTGTTACTGTTCGAGAAACTAACGGCAGCTGAGTTATCACAGTAAAGCTTCAATGGTCTAGAAATGGAATTAACAATTTTGAGTCCAGTGATCAGATTTCTAAGCAATATTCCATGACAGGTTGCGTTATAAACAACAATGTACTCTGCCATCATTGTGGAAGTTGTGTCAACTGTTGTTTATGACTCTTCCATGAGATAGGTCCGCCTGCTAACATAAAGATATAGCCCGAAGTGGATTTCTTGTCATCTTTGCATTTGGCAAAGTCAGAATCAGAATAGCCTACCACTTCTAAATGATCACTTCTTCTATTAGTCAGTTTATAGTCTTTCGTCCCTTGCAGACATCGAAGTACCTTCTTAGCTGCTTTCCAGTGATCTAGGCCAGAATTAGTCTGATAACAGCCTAGCATTCCAGCAATATAAGTGATATCTGGGCGAGTACAGACTTGAGCATACATCAGGCTCCCAACTACTGACGCGTAAGGTATCTGGCTCATTTGCTCCTTCTCAACCTCTGTTGTCGGACACTGGAATGAACCGAAAACATCTCCCTTAGCTACTGGAGCGACAGAGGGTTTGCACTGTTGCATGTTATAACGTGTAAGGACACGATCTATATAAGCCTTTTGAGATAATCCTAAGATCCCTTTGTGTCTATCTCGGTGAATTTCGATGCCAATGACGTAAGAAGCATCTCCGAGATCCTTCATGTCGAAATTATGCGAGAGTAACCGCTTCGACTCATGCAACATGTCTAAACTATTACTTGCCAATAGAATATCATCTACGTAAAGGACAAGTATAGTAAAGTTGCTCCCACTCATCTTGAGGTAGGTGCATTGATCCACTTGATTCTTCATAAAACCTTGTTTATTCATGACTTCATCAAACTTGAGGTACCATTGACGTGATGCTTTTTTCAACCCGTAAATGGATTTCTTCAACTTACAAACTAGATGCTCCTGACCTTCAGGTTTAAAGCCTTTAGGTTGTTTCATGTAAACATCTTCGTCTAAGTCTTCGTTATGGAAAGCGATTTTAACGTCCATCTGATGCAACTCTAAATCAAAATGAGCTACTAGGGCCATGAAGATCCTTAATGAATCTTTATGAGAGACAGGTGAAAACGTCTCTTGATAATCAATTCCCTCTTTCTGAGTGTAGCCCTTTGCAACCAATCTCGCTTTGTAGCGTTCAACGTTCCCATTCGGATCCAGTTTTGTTTTGAACACCCATTTACATCCTACGGGTTTAACACCGTTGGGTAATTCTACCAAATTCCAAACGTCATTTTTCTTCATGGATTCAAGCTCATCAATCATCGCTTTATTCCATTAAGAAGACTGATCACTGCTAGTGGCTTCATTGTTAGAGATGGGATCATTGAGCTTTCCGGGATACATTCCACTCAGGTAGGTAACATAATCATCCCAATTAGTAGGCCTTCTTTGCCTGGATGACCTCCTGAGTGGTTTATGGGGTTCAGCGTTGTCTTGGTTTTGAGCGTTTGATGTGCCTTTGTCATGAGGTATAATGGGTTCTGATTGTGGAGGTGAATTTGGAGTTGGTGCAGTAGCTTCAGGTGCAGTAGTTGCATTGGGTACAAGAAGAGTAATCGGAGTAATGGTAAGTGACGAGTCTCCCCCCCCCGCTTCTTGTACTTCTTGCAATTCTTCGTAAGGGTTGGTATTGCTCCCACTGACCTTGAAATCCTCCAGGAACGCAGCACGCTTGGTTTCAACAATACGGGTGACATGGGAAGGACAATAGAAAAGATAACCCTTTGAGTTATCAGGATACCCGATAAAGAAACAGGTAACTGTTTTAGGGTCAAGTTTCCTGAGGAAAGGATTGTAAAGTTTTGCTTCAGCAATGCAGCCCTATACTTTCAAATATTTAAGACTCGGTTTCCTTCCTGTCCAAAGTTCATAAGGAGTTTTAGGGACAGACTTAGAAGGAACTCTATTGAGTATATGAACAGCTGCTTTTAATGCTTCAGTCCAGAGGAATAATGGTAAATTAGTGTTGGCTAACATACTGCGCACCATGTTCATAAGGGTACGATTTCTTCGTTTAGCGACACCGTTCTACTGAGGTGTACCAGACATGCTGTATTGGTTCACAATCCCTTGGCCCTTACAAAACTCATAAAATGGACCCGGAGCTTGACCCACATCAGTATGTCTTCCATAATATTCACCGCCTCTATCTGATCTCACAACTTTAATCTGACGATCTAATTGCTTTTCAACTTCAGCCTTATAATCTTTAAAAGTTGTCAGAGATTCAGATTTCTCCTTAATAAGATACAAGTACATGTAACGAGAATAATCATCAATGAAAGTGATAAATAAAGTATGTCCTGTTATGCTAGCGATTTGTTAGGGACCACTAATGTCAGTGTGAATGAGTTCTAATAAATTAGAGCTCCTAGTGGCACCTTTCTTGTTCGCTAATGTCATTTTACCTTTGAGACATTTGACACATATTCCAAAATCAGAGAAATCGAGAGGAGGTAAGGCTTCATCCTTTACGAGACGATTTAATCGTTCTCTTGAGATGTGGCTTAAACGTTGATGCCACAACATAGACGAAGTCTCTAAGTCTCGTTTCTCTTTCATCTTTATGAGTGATTCATTAATGTTATATGACAACAAAGATTTGGAAAAATTATCATCTAGTTCTAATCTATAGAGACCACCATCCAGAATACCAGTACCATAAAGAACAGAATCATAGAGGATAGAGAGTTTGCGATGACAATGGGAAACAATAAAACCGTCCATGTCTAACTTTGGTACTGATACAAGGTTCCGAGTTACCTCAGGAACATATAAGGCATCATAAAGTTTAATACATAAACCAGTTTTCATAAATAATTGTAATGTTCCAATGGCCTTCACTTCTAATTCTCGATCATCCCCAACCTTAAGCGTTCTTGGTTTCTTTCTAGCTTCCGGATTGTAAGGAATCCCTGAGTTGAATTGGTAAAATGAACCATAGAACCAAAATCAAACCACCAAGAATTAGCAGGAACATTTAAATTATAGGACTCAAGTATCATAAAATAATCGTTACCTTTCTTAGCCAGCCACTCCTTAAAGTCAGGGCATTCCTTCTTTATATGTCCTGCCTTTTTACAGAACTTGAAGTGGATTCTGCCTAAGGAGTTCTTAGAGCTGGAAGGTGCACTTGTATTAGGATTTGGCCTTTGGACTTTTGAAGCATCCTTCCTCTGATGATTGTTCTTCCTTTTCTTAGAATTAGTGGTGGTGAAGTTAGTAACATCAGTAGTGCGATCCATCCTCATACGCTCTTCCTCCTGTACGCACATAGCGACCAGCTCACTCATCGTCCATTTGTCTTTCTAAGTGTTGTAATTGATCTTGAATGCTTCAAAGGACGAAGGAAGCGAAGTAATGATGAAATGAACGAGGAAACCATCACTGATTTCCATTTCCAGCCCCTTCAGCTTATTGGCCATGTCATTCATCATCATGATACGCTCGCGAATGCCGCTCCTCCCATCATACTTAGTTGTCACCAGCTTGAGGATAAGGGTACTAGCGTGTGCTTTAGACGTCCCCTTGAACTGCGCCTCCACAGAAGCCAAGTAGGTTTTAGCATCTTCAGAATCAGGAATGGCTCCCCTGATTGCATTGCTTATGGACTGCTTCATGAACATGAGAGACATGCGCTTACACCTAGTCCATTTTTCATGAGTCAACTGCTCAGCAGCAGTACTTTGTGGAGTAAGGTCCGCTGGCTTATTCTCTCTTAGAGCATAGTCAAAATCAAGCAATCCAAGCGTAAGCATGAGAGCATCTTTCCATGCAGCAAAGTTATCACCAGTCAAAGGTGGAATCCGCAATTGAATGTTGATAGTGGAAATAAGATGAGCAAGTTATGATACTAAGGAAGAAGTCCTAATGTGATCTAAGGGCAAATTATACTAAGGCAGGCATAAATAATGACCATTTTACATTATGAAGCTGTGATATTGTCTATTACTAACATCAAAATAATACACTTAGTTAAAATTCTACTTAAACGAAGACAAATCAGCTTTGGCCAGAAGTGTAATCATTTAAGCATGTGTGCAAAGTGTTTGTGACAAATCAGCTTTGGCCAGAAATGAAACAATCACTTTAGTTATGCACTTTTTAAGTATGCTATATATGAAAGAATTAAATCAGCTTTGGCCAGATATTAAGACATTCACATTTGTAATGCACACTTAACATAGCTTTCGTAATATTGAACGATAAGTAGATGTATTAAATCAGCTTTGGCCAGAAATGATACATCAGAAGCTCATTCAAGTTAAGCTATTTTGGTTTTGTAAAACATTATCTGATTCTGATTAATTAACTAAGTATTTACAAAACCCAATTATTTAATAGCAAACCACCTGTTAGCGCGGATCGAACTCCGCGGTGAGTTCGCTAGGGGGGTGCAGGGGGGCAGCGAACTCGAGTGAGATCTCGAGTCAAGTCTCGACTCGGTTATGAGATCTCGAGTGAGATCTCAAGTCAAGTCTCGACTCATCTTGTAACATTATGAGGTCTCGACTCATTAAAGTCTCGAGTCGTAACCTTAGTGTCTCGAGTCGTAATCATGGTCTTGACTACTGTGTTTTATTGAGATCTCGACTCCTTGATGAGGTCTCGAGTCGTGAAGATTGAAGCCCTTAGTCGAAACCTCAGTAGTCTCGAGTCGAAACCTTATGGTCTCGAGTCGAAATCGTTGTCTCGAGTTGTAAAGATTTGAGAACACTTATGATTTCGAGTTAAGACCTTGTGGTCTCGAGTCGAGATCTTGGTCTTGGGTCGTTAAAAAGGATCTCGAAACTCCTGTTAACAGCTATTAATGTAAAAATAACTGAAAGCTCGAAATTTTAGGGATTGTGGGATAATGTTTCCTGTTTTATTGTTGATCTAATCTTATCAAGGATTTCGAAAATTATAACTGGTTATCTTTTAACAGTTTTCGAAAATTTTAAGAGATAGAATTCAGATCAAAACAGTAAAAACACCAACTAATCCAGATTTCATTCCAAAACTTAAGGAATTTTTCGAGTTTTCTTAGAACAAATGATGAACCCTAAAAAATTAAAACATAATTCCGGAACCCGAAACCTGAAATTTTTAATGTTTCTAAACAGATTTCGGTCACAAAACATAATCCATTTGATTCCGAGTGAGCATATAATTATTCTTTTTCCGAAATCAGTGATCTCGAGTGGTTATATACAACTCGAAACCGACTGTTAATTATATTAGGCTTTCAAAATTTCGTTTTCCAGATTTCTATCCCAGAATTGATGGATATGAAAACAGAACTGACTAATCAACATACGCTCTGATACCACATGTTGGATCAGTTCTGTTTTAAGCATGAGGGAAAACATGAAAACATACCTATCACCGCAGATAGTGTAGTGGAGAATCCAGTGAGGGAAGAAGCCATAGAGTTCGACATCTTAGTCTAGGTGATCTGGTTCCTCCTTAGGGTGCAGACTGATGATGGTAATGATGAAACCGAATAAGGGAGTTCGGCTATGGAGAGAAAGGTCGATATTGATGTTATGATTATTAGGTTATGTGTCTAACCTTAGAACCTCTACATAAGACTCCTTATATAAGCACCCAAGAGTAAACCTAATTAGTTAATAAGGGTAATATGGTCCATCAACAATTACCAACTAATTATTTGATAGGTTATTATATATTTTGATCTATATTATGTAAACTAGTTAAATTTCCGCCCGCGCGTTGCCGCGGGGACCCAATGACTGCAAAACGCGTGTCAGTAACGGCAAGCAGATACCGAATATCAAAACATAAATAAAAATGTCGTGAAAAGGATAGTTAATCCGTAAAAAAAAAAGTGATTTTAAATAACCTAATATATAATAATAATAATAATAATAATAATAATAATAGGACCCACACGTGCTACACGATGGAAATTCGGTTGTTTTCAGTTAAGTTATTACGGTGCTAACATGTTAAAATATGGATAAGCTCGGTACCGGTAACGGCGCCTAAAGTACCGATCCGGAAAATCATCGAAATTAGGTACCGGCACCGAAAATGCTCGGTACAATACGGTATGGTATTTGAAGGTAAAAATCAATAAATATAGGTATGGTGCTAGACCGGTGTCGAACCGAAAGTAATTATTCTGAAAACGCCAAAAGGTGGGTACCAAATTGGTACCGAAAATGATTTGGTATAGTAAATTTGGTACCGATACGATACCGGTTTGATTACAGGATTTGATACGATTTGCTCATTTATAATCTAAATATCCAAGTTTATTTTACATGCTACAATTCATTCATTACGTAAAAAGACAAAAAATAAAGCAAAATAATTTGTTGTGTATAAAAAACCTCATTCAAACGAAACACAGTTTACTTACTGTGTGTATGAAAAGTAATCTAAACTGTGCAATTACTTGCATTGCTACGTTGCCACAGGGTTTGATGAGCTCGGTACCAACCGGTACCGAAAAAAACCGTTACCGAAATCCCCAAAAGTGGGTACCGGTACCGAATCTACCTGATACAGTACGGCTTGATACGGTCGGTACTGGTACGGCACCGGTATTTGAGGGTAAAACCCGATGAATACCGGTGCCGAACGAATACCAAAAATACACTCAGTTTGGTAAATTTGATACCGGTACCGATACTATTCCTTCATTTCTATTTTTTTATTGTTCTCTTTTTAATATTTATTATTTATTACAGTTCATTTCGTTGGTTTTTTAATATAAGGATAATGATTACTAGATTAAATATTAAGTCATAATATATTTAATTTTATAAGGTGTCGGTACCCTCTTATATTTTCCAATTTCCATATTAATCGAAAACCCAGAAACTAACTAGTTTACACCAAATCACCCCCAAGAATTTAAGTGATTTACTCGAACACCATATATCCATCCATGAACAACAACCTGAGAACTAAACACGTGTTCCTCTCCAGCTGCATGCCGACAATTCACCACCACCATCATCAACCAGTAGTAGCAGAACAGAAACCCTTTTGTCTTCGTCCTCATCACTCGCCGCTTCAATTATTCTCATTCATCATCATATATGATATATCACCCACCCATCAGTTAACTCTATCTATCTTCCTCTTCTCTATCATCAGCTAGCTTCATTTGTTGTATGTCGATGATGATGGAAACCGTCAACTCCGTCCTCAATTGGGTTGTACCACCGGCGAGTTTGGTGATGCTAGCTCTTTCATGGCCCACTCTTACTTTCATCAACACATGTGAAAACATTTACTATTCCTTCTTTGTTGAAGATATCGCCAACAAAGTTGTTGTCGTCACCGGCGCTTCTTCTGGAATCGGAGAGGTTCGATTTGGACACTTTTAATTGCATATAGATAGGCTGGTTTATGGTTCGGTTTTAACGGTTATATGATTTACACTTCAGTTTACGTTTTGGAACTTAGAACCAACGGTGTAAACAGAACCAACCGTTTAATGAATAGTCTTTATAAGTTTTGTATATTTAATACAAAATTATATTGGCAAATTGTATTTAAATAATCTCATCTTTCTTAATTTTGCAGATAATAATCTCAACTTAGTTATTTGCTGATAATAATCCGAACTGATCCACTTTTTGCCGATAATAGCCCGCAGTTAAAAATAGCTTAACAGAGTTAAGTTTTTTTTCCCCAAATTACAAACCGATGTTTTAGGGATTTTGATCAAAACGAGGATACGAGTCGATTTATGTAAAACTTACATCTAAACGGTGCTAGAAACGGCTTGATTTTTGTTAATTGGAAGTATAAACACCCGAATTGAAGCATTGTTTTCGTCGTTTGTGGGCAATATTTCAAGGTAAATTTTACATCAATCAACTCGTATCTTCGTTCTAATCAAAAGCCCTAAAACATCGGTTTGTAATTCGGAAAAAAACTTAACTCCGTTAAGCTATTTTTAACGCAGACTATTATCGGCTAAAAGTGGACCAGTTCGGATTATTGTCGGCAAATAACTGAGTTGAGATTATTATCGGCCAAATTGAGAAAGTTGGGATTATTTAAATCCAATTTGGTAATTATATTTAGGTGTATAATAAATAATCTTTATGAGTTTTGTATATAAATACAAAATTATTGTTTAAAACAACTTTTTTTTGGTCAAAAATCGTAAAACTACGAACAACTGCTGGTTTGGCAGACCCAACAAACCTGTCGGGAACTGACCGAACCGTCCAAACCGAAGAAATACGGCCGGTTTGGATGGTTTGAACTTTGAAATATTTATGGTTCGGTTCGACGGGTTTGATGGTTTACTGGTCCGGAAATTGGAACAGGCTGTGTAAACTAGATAAAGTTATATGTATATATTATTTCTGTTGTCTTAAGTTATATAAAGTTACATGTGTATATTATATTGATTAATAATCTTTATAATGTTCTTTTCAATTTAATACAAGGTTATGATCTTAGATAAAAAATATATATTTTTTTAACCGGTAAAATTGAACCGTGTCAAACGGTAGAATTTTCGTGAAAATCGGCCGAGCCCGACCATGAACACTCTTGGTTGTTGGTTGGTATGTGGCTATTTCTCCGATAAATTGTTTGGATTATGAAGAATAATTTTTGACAGCAAATTGCGTACGAATATGCAAAGAGAGGAGCAAATCTTGTGTTGGTGGCTCGGAGAGATCAAAGATTGCGTGGGATCAGCGAGAATGCTAGACGATTGGGTGCACCAAATGTGTTGAGAATGGCGGCGGATGTTGTCAAAGAAGAAGATTGTAGGAGATTCATCAACGAGACGATAACTACTTTTGGAAGAGGTAATGTGGTTCATTTCATTGAACATGAAACTGCTTATATATGTGTTTATTATGATTCAACAATCGACAAAAATTAATCAAGTTGTTATACCTAACTGCTTATCATCAAACAGGTTGTGTTTGCATTAATATGTTTAACACGCTCAATAAATTGGCGCGTTCATTGTAAACATGTTAATTAAATAGGTCGATACACTAACAGTTTACGATCCTTCAAGTTATAACCCACTTATTACAACTCGTTCAACTATTTACACCGTTACAATATTGCTAGAACATGATTGCAAACTGTTGAACTCGTTTTGATAAATAGGTATGTTTGATTTATTTGACATGGATAATATATGGGTTGTGTTCGGGTTCAAGGATTTAGCGGCCGACCTCACATGATTAATGCCCTAGGTTAGATACACAATTTTACTTTAGAAATTAGCCTTGGATAGTCAGTCCGATATTGGTAATATTGAAAGTGATCACCCTAAGGATTAAAAAGAAAATTTACATGTTTACCCTTTTTATACACGAATTCGAATTAAAATGCAAAATGTGCATACCACGGGCATGTAGTTGCTCTTTATAATCCAAATATGTTTAAGCACTTACAAGGCTTAACGTCTAAGACAATCAGTAATGGTTAATGCCCCTAAAACTACTCGGTGTGTGTGTGTGTGGGAAAGGGGGGGGGGGGGGGCACATTCACCTTGGGCGTTGCCCCTCAGCAATGGCAAGATCTTCATGGGCATTGTCCCTCTTCCCTACTCACACCACTTGACTTTTTGCCCCTTTACCTTTGACCCACCCCTTCCATTGTGGAGGGCAAAGCCCCCAATGTCTACATGATGCCTGGCTTTGCCCCCCTGCCCTTGCCCACCAAACCATGTAGTCTAAGAGGCATTTTCCGCCACATCATATCGTAACACCCATTCAATAAATGAGTCATGGTTAACGTCTCTTAATGTCCCCAATAATGCCCGTTACACATGGTCTAGATCACTTTTTCGTTTACTCCATGTTTTTATCATAGTTGGTTACATTGTTTTTATTACTCAATATTACATAAGTAACACTTTATAAAGTAGAGTTTAAGCGCAAGCTCTTAAGGTCGTTTGGTTTATGAAATCCATTGGAATTAGAATATGAATTTCGAGGGATAATATAGACAATAAAGTAAAACAGAATTGGAATAAATTATTTTTCGACTTTGAATTATGAACCTTGTATATTCTCAATGAAAACGCCGATGTCATGTTGGAACGTTATAAGTTCGAATTATTATTCTAATTATATATATTGCGTTTGGTGCAGTTGACCATCTAGTAAACACGACAAGCTTAGGGCATACCTTCTATTTTGAGGAAGCAAATGACGCATCCGTGTTTCCTATGTTAATGGTATAACTTGAACTCAAAAGGGCTTCAGGGCTTTTAATCAATGGATTTTGTACAATTTCTTTTTGTTACATTTCAGGATATCAATTTTTGGGGGAACATATATCCTACTTATGTGGCTCTACCGTACCTAAGGCAGAGTCACGGCCGGATTGTAGTTAATGCTGCAGTCGAGAACTGGTTACCTCTCCCTAGGATGAGCTTATATTCCGTGAGTGCATTTGTCCACTATGGATGGTATATCGGAAGGGTTAGGGTTGGGTGACACGTCAAAGCGGTTGAGTTTTTTTATAAAAATCAAAATGGGTCGACCATAAACACTGTTTGTCCTACATTTATGTGTTAAGTATGATCACATAAATAGATAATCCAATTCATAAATACAGTTTAGGTAACTTTAAACGCATGTGGCAAGTTTATATTGCCATCTTGCCTGCCTTCTTTGATCTTATGCATTTGACCTTTTAAAGATGAACGTAATCGAAAACGATCCATTTTTTATTTCTTGTATGGTCCTTGTACATTGATACTTATAATATATAATATATTCTGGCCAGGCAGCCAAAGCCGCTCTAGTGAACTTCTATGAGACGTTGAGGTATGAATTGAACGGAGAAGTTGGAATCACAATTGCTACACATGGTTGGATTGGAACCGAGATGACCCATGGGAAATTCATGCTAGAAGAAGGTGCAGAGATGCAGTGGAAGGAAGAAAGAGAAGTAAGTTTGTCAAGATTCCATTTTGTGTTTTCAAATGCTAGTAGATGTGACACTCGTGTTATTTAACCATCCTTCTACGCCTCTTCAAAGTAGAGGTGGCAATTTCGGTCTAGTTACTAAAATAAGTTCATTTCGCATTCATTTCTCTTAACAAGTTGAATAATTTTAAAAAAAAAAATTAACTAAGATTGCGCACAATGCAATCATCTTCAACACATTAATTAGCAGTAAACATTAGCATATCAACATAAAAATGTTAGTTGAAAGTTGAAACTAAAATTTTACCTATTTTTACATGTTACCACTCTTGAACTAGTGCTTACATCGTGTTTGTTCCTTATGAATCATGATACCAAGGTACAAGCTTCGGGTAGTCCGGTGGAAGAGTTTGCAAAACTGATTGTATCAGCGGCCGTTCGAGGAAGTGCAAATGTGAAGTTCCCGAGCTGGTACAACGTGTTCCTTTTGTACAAGGTGTTTGCACCTGACGTGCTGACGTGGACATTCCGCTTGCTTCTATCGCCCCAAGGCAAGAGGACAACTTCTTTCATTGGTACAGGATCAAGACCTCTTTTAGAAGCCCCGTCCCCACCAAATCGACGTACCGTGGTTGCACACATCTCTCCTCGAATCCAGCTTGTTGAATGAAGATGAATCATCTACAATCTACATTTTCAATTTGTTTATGTTGTTAATAATGTTTTATAAAGAATGGACTTGAATAATATTTGATGGTTTGAGTTGTTTGAACAAAAAATGTAGGTAATGTTAAAAACTGGGGTGTATACTTTTATATATGTTTGTATTTATATGTTTGTATTTACAGTTTTTTTATATAAATTTAAAAAAAAGTATGTTCTATTTATATAAATAACAAATATGTTTTATGTTATACTACTAGTATAATTTATAAATAAAGAATTATATTTTACAGTTTAAACATAACTTGTTTATATATTTTGTATTTTTTTTTTCTAAATTTGCGATTTTAGAGTATTAAAAATTACAATTAAAAGATGAAATAAAAATTTTGGGTTAATACGAATGTTTGTGTCCTGGTGGTTAAATGGTGTAAGATCAAAAGACCTAAAAAGAGTTTAAATCTTGCAGGTAATTTTTGTGTCGCAAGGGTGTAGCTTTGTGCGTGCGGGAGGGAGTGGCTAACCTCTCGAACTTTTCGTTCAGTAGTGGAGAGTATATAGTTTTCGTATAGAATTTTTTAGGTATATACGTTTTTGACCCCCTGGTTTTATAGAAATTTTTGGTATATACGTTTTCGATCCCCGGTCGGAAATCGCAAGCTTCGCACTGTCATGTCGTGTTCAGGTTTATGCGCCGATTTACAGATTCATATCATGTTCGTCAATTCGCGAACACTTTCAATTTAACAATAGAATCCGAAAATTTACACCGACTTCTACATAAGCTAAACGAAGTCGGTGTAACCTTTTTGAGATATAACTGACATAATCGTAAAAAAAGGCAAATTTATAACATATACAATCATCGGTTACATATATATGATTAAAATTAATCAACCACAAACTTGTAAAACTGTCAGAAAACCCAAAAAAGTAACATCAAAGAAGTAACTTGCAGCAAAGAATGTACATCTAGTTGAAGGCATTGGTAGCAGAATATAAAAAGTCCAAGAAGCCTGTTCCCTTTAGGAGCCCTTTACCAGTCAAGAGTTCAAAATCTAACAGCAACAAGAACCCGATTATAGCCGCTTTTCCGTTAATCAACTCGTTGCTTCTTGTGAACCCGAATCCTCCCGACCCCACCTCATCGACCACCATTCTTACCTAACACAACGAAACGAAAAAATTATTAAACGTAACAGATCATGTTCAGATTAATGTTAAAGTAACTATCGCTAACTTTAACGAAATTATTACCTCATCGACGTTAACATTAGTAGCGGTCATACCAGGTCTCGACATTCCACTAAAGACGATTTCTGCAGAGGCATCTGATGGTGCGGATCCTCCAAGACTAATGTAGATATTTTCACCGTCGATTTTCACAGGATAAACGAATAAGTTCCTCAAAGCGGGTGTGAGCGCTCTTAGAACTGGATTCTTTGGAAACCACTCTTTGATTGACCCGTTTCGCAACTCAAATGTGCTATCGGTTGAGGGGCACACAATGCAGCCATCCTGCACAAGATCCATCTAATCAGTCATAATTACGCATATGTTATAGGGTTATTGTATGGTCATTGGTCATGTAGTTAGTTATGTATAATCAGTTACATGGGATGTTTGGGATCGAGTTTAATGCACATCCTAACCTATTCTAACACCGTTTGAGAACCATTTGGAGATAGCATATCATGGTACAATAATTAGGGGTGACAATTTTCAACACAAACCGAAACATGACAAGAAACTAATCAGATTTTGGGTTGTCATACCGAAACTGTTTAGAAAATGGGTCATGTTCCGGTTTCATTTATTTAACTAAACAGGTCGTATTTGGGTTGACATGTTTAACCCGTTCAATCAAATGAGTCAACCCACTAACCCTTTTGTGACCCTCTTAACCCATTTCTTTTACAACCCAATTAACACATTACCTGTCAACCCGTTTGACACATTTAGATATGGGTTAAACAGGTCATGTTTGGATAGACATGTTGAACCCATTTAGTCAAAAAGGTCGACCAACTAACCTGTTTAACCCATTCTTTTACAATCCACCAACCCAATTATCCATTTATAACTTGATTATCACCCCAACCCACCAACCCATTTGACACGTTTTGAGAAATACGTTAAATGGGTCGTGTTCGTGATACACAATTTTAACCATGTTCGGGCTAGGGTGGATCTTTTTACATCATTAAAAGAACGGTCATGGTCGGGTTGAACAATTCAATCCTTCAACCCATCAACCCGACACTATCAACACCCCTAAGAGTAATAACTTGTCACCACATTCAACTTAAAACTACAATTAATATTATTAAACACACAAAAAAACTCATCAATTTCAAATTTAACATAAAAATTTTGGGAAAATTTAAATTACTGAAATTAAACCTGTGTGAGTTTAGCATTGATCAAGCCTTCACTATACGCACCCTCAGCAGGCGATCGATTCTCAATCGCAAAGACCTCATCTTTATACCACAACAACAGAATGGTCTCACCATCCTGAATAATCACTCTCCGTTCACCTTTCGGCAGCGCCGACAGCGGCACCACCGGCACCCAGTTGCGCCGGTCTTCACTCACACCGGACGATGACACCTCTGTTGCTTTGCACACAATCTCATTTCTCCGGATTGCAAGAGTTATAGGCTTTGGATGGTAGTTGTTGTAGTGGGTTGGTGGTGTTCCGAGGTTCCGGCGGTGGTGGGGGATGTAGGGGGCGGAGAGGAGGCCGGAGGTGAGCTTGGTGGCGGCTGTGGCGGCCATGGTTGACGATGGTTATGGGTGGTGGGTGGTGACGGAGGAATGGAGATTGAATGAGTGATTGTCTATTGGCATGTTATCCAAAAGAGAAAGATTATGGTGGTGCATGGTGGTTATACACGTAGAGAGTTCATGACCACATATAATGGATAATGTTATAGTAGTGGTATTTCTCTTTTGGGTAAATTGTAACCTTAATAAATTAAATATAAATTAGTTTTATGGAACGTGAATGGTGTGAGACGCTAAACCAAATATTTCTCACTTTTATAACATGTACGAATGTGTTTCGTTTACTCATAAATACTACTTATAACATGATCTCAACGAAAATTATATCGAGTCAACCAATTAAAACAGAACACTATTATAGTTTTGATATAAAAAGAAACTAAAACGATGTAGAGACTAATTCAAACATAACACTATATTATAACAATTGCAAGACCGTAATTTTGAATTTGGGGCAAAATTGTCATTTGTCAGGATCAATGAGCGAGTGCCAGACCACTTGACACCAATAAAAATTAAATTGAGTCAACCAATTAAAACAAAACAATATCATAGTTTTGTTTAAAAAAAACTCTTGATTAGTTTCAGATCAATCAGACAGGGTATCGTACACTTCTCACGGGGCAGAGTTTCGAGGTTTAGGGGTTTGGGTATTCGAACGACAGAATGAGAGAGAAAAAGTGTTGATTTTTAAATCGAACAGGTGCAACTGAACTTCTCCCACGTCTGCCCTTATATAGCCCACCTGAGTTTCCCCCGTGCGTCGCGGGAGGATTAGGTGTATCCCCCACATGGCGCGAGAACTGCCTATTAGGTTAGGTCAGCCTTGTCACTTGTATAGCCTTGCCACTTGTCGCGTGACCATGCCACGTGTCTTGGTACCCTTCTGCGCGTCACGAGAGAATTAGGGGTATCCCCCGCGATGCTCCTGAGTATCCTGTTTCCGTTTTCTTCGTTTAACGTGCTGGGTTTCGTCGTGTAGGTCTGGGGTTTCGATTATGGTTCTTCCTAGGGTCTTTTGGGAATTGTTACATCTTTCCCACCTTGTGTGTGTGTCTGGTTCGATCAAAAACACAGGGGGTGACCAAAAATCCTCCACCAAACCCTAGTTCATGCAAATTGTCCAAATTGAAGGCCTAATTCTGTTCCAAAACGAAATCATAAGGTATGCCTAATTTTGTTATTTAGTTTCATCTTGAATTCTAGATGAACATGAGAAATCGAAAATTAGAGCCTAAATGTTTGATGTTTGGATGAGAATAGGGATCAAATCATGTCTAGGAGTAAACCCTAGTCAATACTTTGTTAAATTAGTGTTCAAAGTTATGAAATCATAATCATCCCTTATTGTGTTTAATGGGTTTTGTAGAAGCATGAAGAACCCTAGAATCATGATTGTCAAACTAGTGTTAATATAACTCTATGAAGTTAGTCTTGATATTGAAGTGTTAATTAGACACTAAATTGGAAAAAAAGATGTTAAATTGGTGCAATAACTAGTCATGAAACTTGATTTTCAAATTTTATAAAAATCATACTCATTAGGTGTTTGATATAATGCCTAAGAGAAAATTAAAATGTTGAAATTTCGAGTGAAACGCATATTTGGATAATATGGAAAATTAGGCGAAATAAGAAGCGATAAGGGTTCTAAACATGATGTTGATTTAGACTTAATTGTGTATATTGTGTTGTCAAAGGTAGTTAATTTCTGGAAAGTTAAACTAACCAATGACAAAGTCGAATGGTAGTTTCGACATAGGAAATACGTAAGGTGGTATAGTCGTGATTATTAATGACTAATTTAACCACCTTGTGAATGATGACGATAGTTTGACACTTAACGAGCAAGGTGGAGGCTTGGAAAGAAGCGGGTCAAACGAATCAAGAAGGAAAAGAAAAGCGTAGCTTGGATACGAGGTAAGTTAAGCTTACACCCCCCTCTTTAGATTACAATACACTTACTTGTAAGTATTGAGTTTGAATTATGATTAAATATTTGAGATACTATGTTTCGGCACAATACAATATAAGTCGGAATAAAGAAAAATGGTAAGAAACCATAAACTATGGTAAAAAGGGTAAATGGTAGACTAGTCGGGTGAAGACTAACTAATAAGAAATATTGAACATCACGTTATGGGGTGAACCGTAAGGGGTAAAAGTGGCTAATTAATAATCCGTACACGAGTTGACGGATAGATAAAAGATTTGAAAAGACAACCCTTTTGGTGTAAGTCTTAACGGGTCAAATAATTCAAGGAATGTCTTTTAAGTAATAAGAACCCACGGTGTAAATTGGAATAGGTTTAAGGGGGGCGAGATGGTATTAAAATACCATCATATATTGATAAATGGTCATTTCGACTAAATGGGTCAAATGGTGTGTTAATACCATTTGGCAATAATATAACTTACGACCGCTTGTTGCGTTTTTGTGACAACAGGAAATAACATGTGTTTGCAATGCTTTAACTAGAAAATTTAAAGCAAAAAGTATGTATACGGGTCGATGCTATGACCCGAGCCAGGTACGCATATTTAGAATTTTAGTAGAAGTGATATTTTGGTCAAATACTAGCGAAAGTCCTTCGTCGTAAAATGAAGGACTAACATTGACCAAAAAGCCCTTGAGGGGTAAATAGAGCAAACAACCTTTAAGAGTTGTTTAGAATTAAGCGTTTTGTTAAATTGAGTCCTTGAGATATGTATAAAAATGGAGATAGGATGCAAACTAAAAAGAAGCGTGATTAAAGCTCGAAAATGTTAAATACCCTTAACGGGTCAAAATAATTAGATATACAAAACGGGTTGAGATTTGCATAAGAGCCCGTAAGTTGAACCTTGAATATTAGTAAACTGACATAATGTGATTTGCATGACATTTCAAAGATAACCAACAAGTTTGTTTGATCATAACGCAAACGAGTCAAAAAGTGTCAAAAATTGAATTTCAAGCCGAGACCTTGAAATTCTAAAATTTTGTGAATTTAGATGTCGGGTCTTTATCCCATGAGATGGAGAATTAAATTACGGTCGCGTAGGAAAATGAATCACGCGAATCGGGTAAATAGAACAAAAGTTATGCACGTTTAAAGTTTGATTTTTTTAGAAAAACTGGTGCTGGGCAAAAATGCAGGTGCAGAAACAGAACTGCTGGAAAACAAGTTTCCCCGAGACACGCGCCAGGGTGCTAAGGTGCGGGCATGACACGCGGGAGCGCTCGCGGCCCGCGAAGGATTGAACTAAGTCTGTCGCGTGGCGCGACAGACCCAATTTCGAGATTTTTATTTGTTTTGTTATCCGTATGATACCCAAACTTGTTTATGCATATTATATTGTTGTCAAAACTAATAATTGTTATGGTTTTGACCTTAGGAGATACTTGTCTCGTTCCGGATGCCGATCAAGCAAGAATGCAAGAACCGAACACAAACATTTGAAGCTTCCGCGCGAATCAAATATTGTTTTAAACAATGTTGTCATGTAAACACTACTTAATGTTGAATGTTTTAAACTAGTTAGTTGTTTATGTTAGAACATCATAACCATGTAATCTTAGTTCTAATAACTAAGTATTTGAAAATTGTGCATTTTGGTTTAAAAAAAAATCTGTGTTTTAGATTATAATCTTATATAAATGAGACGGGTGTTACAAGTTGGTAATCAGAGCTCATGGTTAAAGAGCAAAACGTGTTCGGTTCGAGGCTTGATCGCAAATCCGGTAAGTACATGTATGTTAATGGTTTAGTATGATTAAAGTGTTGAGAACAACACATAGGATTATCGTGTAATACACGTTACCCCAATGAAAATGACTGGTATAGTTAACGAAATCACGTGCGTTGACACGTATAGTAAAAAGCCTTGTATTACAATACGGGCGTTTATTAATGTCAAAATTACTAACTTTTGTAAATGTTTAGTTGAAGGATACTCGCACCTGAAGATGGCGAGAGTGTAACAAGTGACGGACATGATGGTGAAACGGTCCGAGGTATGACGAGCAGAGCATACTCATCAAGGATCTAAATCGCGTAATGATCGCGAACAAGGATAAAGGCATTGAAGGCCCGTTAGGGCAAGCATTACCAGGTGCACGTTTTAAATTAATTGCACAAATAGTAATATGCAACAAACAAGTAGAGAATGGCGGTTGCATATATAGGATAAAACTTAGAAAACCTGAATAGCATATCTATTCAGGATGAAGTTTCTAAGAGTAAATAAGTAGAAAGAAGTATTATTCACAATAATGAATAACAAAACAATAGCATGATTAAATTATATAAAAACTTGGACTGGAGTAATTATCCAAGTGTATAATTCTCAATATAATGCTATTGAGAAAAGTAGCAATCACATTAACAAATGTGATTATATAATAGTTCGATAAAAAGGAAAACATTGTATATGTTCAAGAATGAAACAGGCAAAACTAATAATTGTTAAATAGTAATTGAATAAAGTTTTGCCAATTTAAGTCAGTGATAAGGAAAGATTAGAGGCGTTACTTACATGGGGTGTAATGTGAAAATTATAAAAGGTCATGTATACCAGGTGTTGATCGCTTACTCTGGCCAAGTAAGTAGTGAAAACGTGGTACCATGAACTTTTATGATGGACACATTTACGTCCGATGTAGTAAGGACGGGGTGAATGGGATGAATTAAAAAGGTAACCAAAAGAATCAAATAAGTAAGACGTTTGATAGTAAACGTAAACTCAAGTCGGACGACGGAAGTGTATTACGTTGGGATAACTGTCACACCCCGACCGCGTCAAAACAACGAAACCGCGGCGGAAACGTCGGGGAGTGTTGTAACAGAATTATTGTTTCACAACCATGGATACAAAAGTTTCGTTTTATTGAATTATTAAGTAATGTACATTGTCTTAAAACCAAACAAACAAGTTACATATCGTCTATCATTGTTTTTATGTCACTAAGGCCTCGTCCAGATCCTAAGTGAACACGCTTCCTAGCAATCAACTTCAAGCAACATTACCTGAAACAAATGTAAAAACAAAGTCAGCAAAGAAATGCTGGCGAGCAGATAGGTTTTAGAAGAGTATCGGATTCATGGCTCGTTTATATGTTGCAGTGCCTTATTAGACTACAAGAGTCAAAAGTACAAACCTCGTTTTGAAAAGTGTATTTCTACATAATTAACCAACTCAAATCAAGTTGGTTATAGTTTATAAAATCTCGTAGCCATGATTCTTAACCCAAAACATTTGTTTTAGTAAACCAAAATCGTAAAACAACTCGTAAAAATTCGTTAATAAAACTCGTATGGTTTATATCATTTCGAAAACCTCGTTGTGTGACATCGTTTCGAAATCGTTTTCCCAAGTAAACTAAATAATAACACGAAATGCAATATGATAAGAGCACTTATATATAAGATGTACCAGCGGCGTATCTACCATGCTTTTATCATGCTACACCCGTCCCATTATCTAATCACAACCTAAAACCAATCGTTTAATCAAATTGTTTATCTCGTTTAAGTTGTTTCAAATCGTCTAACTCGTCCCAAAATCGTTTAACTCGTTTTAATTGTGAAACTACTTATGCTCGTCTCGCTAATAACATTCAAACCTTCGTGACTCGTCTATCTCGAAACTCGCATTAACAAACCACCAAAGGGTAAGTTAACAATCATCAGATTCGGTCGTTACCTACATAACCCCCACACATAACCATGGGTGTAGTCTGATAACGGGATTTGTCAGATCCTATGGTACCATAACCTAATACTGGTCGGCTTGATCAATGTTAATGAATGTCATTCGTTATGTAACTACAACCAACAAGTTCGTTCACTTTATCGAAATCGTTATTAGTTTAATATAAACCATGTTAATCGTTTTTGAAACCATTGTTTAAATATCGAAATCGTTTTAATACATATGAATCACCCCAAAACAATTGAAAATAGTAAAAAAAGGGATCTATGTACTCAAATCGAAGTGCAAAGTATCCTCAATCTAAAGAACTCAACAAGCTCAATCAAACCAAGGAAACTCAAGCAACACCTAATAATCGAATCACTAGTAAATAAATCGACACCTAAATCAGAAGATCGGACAGAATGAGGTCTTGTAAACCAAATGAGTATTGGAACTCATGTGATATGGTTTAACAAAGCCTACATCCTAAATCGGAACCTAACCTAAGTGCTTTCGACCCTTTGCTACCCATTAAGGTAGCTTACGCTACTTTAACGCGTCGTTCACGTAAAATGCGTTTGAGACGTCTAACTAGTCCTATGACAAGTATTATATGCCTAAACATGTTTAATTATGTTGCATAATTAGTTAAGTGACAAATGTTTAGGTTACATATGCTTAAAATCCAATTATGCATGAAAAGGGCATTTTGGTTATTTACCTAAGGCATATAAACTACCTATCATACAACTACTTAAACTATGTGACCATAAGGTATAACCTCGAAAGGTTATTCTCAATGCAACTATGGTCACTAAACATGCTTGGTCGGATCCTAATGATCGACCAAACGGATCGAGTTCGAAAGTCTAAGCGGTGGTTTAGACCGCTTGACTTACGACTCTAAACAAGCACTAAACTAAAAGTGACGAGCTAAACATGTTGGAACATGTTTAACTAAGTTAGAAAACAGGTTTTTGATATCAAAACAAAGTGTTTTGATACCAAGAGTAGTTTGGTTGCAAAATACACTTAAATGCGCATTTTGACCGAAACTACGACTCGTCACTACGCCTAGTCAACGTGGTAATCAGTAGGTATAGTCACAAGGGACTATAACCATCGTGATTACGCTCACGTTGCAAAGTTCAAACGAACTTTGTGTTGACCAACTCGTGGTCAAAGCAGAAAGTCAAACACTGTTTGACTTTCACGCTCGAAAAGCAATAAAAGAACGAAAGAAGCTTACAAAGGGTCCTTGCTAAGGAGAACTTGATCTTAAAATCTCAGGTATGAAGTATTATAACTTCAACTTAGAGAAATCAGATCAAGGGTGCAGAAAATGGAGTGAAGGCATGGCTTTATATAGTTTTCGCAAAACCGTTAGGATCGTTTCTTGCTAAGGAGGGAACGATCTAAGCCATACATGTGGGCTAGTGGTATTAGAATACAAGGGGTACACAAATACCAGTCCATAGTATGCAAATCAGGGGTTAGAAACCATTGGAACAAGTGTTATTGACCAGATTCAATGTTTCTGCATTTCTGCTATGCTGGTGGTGGCTTACGGACCGTAAGCCCATCCCCATACGGTCCGTAAGGACCTTGCAGACCAACAACTATCAGAAATTGACAGTTTAGTCCCTACACTTGAGAAACTTGTGTTTTGATGCATTTTTGACACTTTTAAGCCCTGTTAACCTCATTTCAAGGCTCTAAAATAAAGTTAAAGTATAGGGAACTTAAAATATGCTCAAAAACATCTCGGATGTCGGTTCGTTTGGTCGTACGGTTGCGTTATTCGGTTAATTACGACGGAAGTCGTAACGAACACAAAAAAACGATCCAAATTAAGCGACGAATTGAATTTTATCATGCCAATCACTAAAATAAAATATTTTAATGATTACATAAATTTTTGGGTGTCCGGATATATTCAAAACGTAAGATATGCGCAAAAATGCAAACTTATGCACTTTTTGACGCTTTTAGTCCCTATTGATCAAATAAGTTTATTTTAGCATACCGAACCCCTAAAAGCCTATTTCTAAGCTATGTAAAGGATATTTAGGGTATGTTTAACGTATGATCAAGTTCCGGAATGTTCGTTACTATACAAATCGGTATAGTTTCACAGTATGACACAAATAGTCCCTGCGATCGAACAAACTTGTTTTCGACACACCAAACCATCCAAAACTTATTTCTAAGTTATGTGAAGGTTATTTAAGGTATGTTTAGCCTATTTCACTATTCCGGAGTGTTTGTCGCGTTAAACTGACTGCGTTTACGCAACAGTTTGCGTATAACCTTCCAGAAAGCGATTTAAAGCTTGAAATCGGAATCGAATCAAATCGTAAATTCATCAAACATAAATACACACGTAATAACACCAAAGCACATTGTTTTATTATTAATTAACATTGTTTTACATTGTACATCGATTACAGAGCACAGTTGTCACAGTCTCCCCTACTTTAGGAAATTTCATCCCAAAATTTTAACTAGAGGAAACTTGTGAGAACAATTGCGGATACTTCGCCTTCATTTGGTCCTCACGTTCCCAAGTAAACTCTGGGCCACGTTTGGACTCCCAGCGAACCTTGACCAATCGAATCCGTCTGTTCTTCAACTGTTTGACTGCTCGGTCCACTATCTCCACAGGTTTCTCGACAAAGTGCATCGTTTCATCAACTTGAATTTTTTCGAGTGGAATGTGAAGATTAGTGTCAGCTAGACACTTTCGCAAATTGGACACGTGAAAAGTCGGATGAATATTTCCAAGCTTTGGAGGTAGCTCTAGTCGATAGGCAACCTTTCCAATTCTTTTAACAATCTTAAATGGTCCAACATATCGAGGTGCAAGTTTTCCTTTCTTTCCAAATCTAACCACTCCCTTCCAAGGTGACACCTTGAGTAGGACACGGTCTCCGACTTGAAATTCTATGGGCTTGCGTCGCATATCCGCATAACTCTTTTAACGGTTTGTAGCTGTCACAAGATTATCGCGAATTTTCTTGATTTTGTCTGTTGTTTCCAGAAAGAGCTCAGGTCCAGTAAGCTGAGCTTCACCGATCTCATTCCAACAGACATGTGAACGACATTTTCGACCGTAGAGAGCTTCGAATGGTGCCATATTGATGCTAGCATGATAACTATTGTTGTAAGAGAACTAGATCAATGGCAGATGAGAGTCCCAATTACCACCAAAGTCTATCACGCATGCTCTAAGCATATCCTCCAAATTTGAATCGTCCTCTCAGATTGTCCATCTGTTTGGGGATGATAAGCAGTGCTTAGATTTAGTTGGGTTCCCATAGCAAATTGCATGGTTTTCCAAAAATGAGATGAAAATCGAGCATCACGATCAGATATGATGTCCAAAGGAACACCATGTCGAGATACAATCTCATCAACATAAATCTTTGCAAGTTTATCAGCAGATAGATCTTCGCAAATCAGAATAAAATGAGCTGACTTCGTTAATCGATCGATAACAACCCATATAGCATCGTGACCTTTAGATGTACGCGGTAATTTAGTGATGAGATCCATCACAATGTTCTCCCACTTCCAAACCGGTATCTCTGGTTGTACAAGGAAACCAGATGGTCCTTGATGTTCAGTCTTGACTTTAATACAAGTTAGACATTTCGATACATACAAGGTAATATCCTTCTTCATACCAGGCCACCAAAACTTAGTACGAAGATCCTTGTACAGTTTATCAGCACCAGGATGGATAGAATATCGAGACTTATGAGATTCGTCCATCACTAAACTGCGAAGATCGTCTTGTTTTGGAATCCACAAACGATCCTTAAAATAGAGTAAACCATCGCCTTTCGCTTCGAGTTTAAGCTCAAGTTGACGTGGTAATTCCTTACCTATCAAATCTTGTGAAACACAAGATTGTTGAGCTTGAAGAACACGAGTTTGAATATCAGATAGAGTGCGAACAGAATGAAGCTTGATTCGCTCATTTTGACTAAGCGCATCGGCTACGACATTCGCCTTACCAGGATGGTAGCGAATCTCGCAGTCATAATCGTTTAAGAGCTCAACCCAACGTCGTTGCCTCATGTTCAGCTCCTTTTGATTATGTAACACCTCAAAAATTCACGTCCTATAATGTGTTGACACGTGTCATAGGTTTGAACGTGTGAAAGAATGTTCTAAAGGGACTAAAGTTGACAAACATGGAAAGTATGTGAATTTAAGGGTTCAAAATGTCAACAAGTGATAAATATACTTTACAGTAACCCTACATGATGCTCATAACCTTAAACGAATAAATCATGGATCATACGAAGCTAAATATGAAAGAAAGTGAGAGATTACAAACCACAGGGGTTAAATGTGTCAACATGTTTAAAGCATACCTCTGAGTGACCTTTTAGCAAACCCGAAGCTTTGTAACGATTAATTATGCTCACTAGAATGCACGATATAAATTTCATAAAGTTTCGTTATCGTATGAGAAAGTTATGATCAAATTTGTATACAAGGGGTTAAAGCGTTAACGTTGAAAATTATGACTTTTCGGGTTAACATGAAGTGACCAAGGACTTAGCAAAATGGGTATAAGTCTTAAAGACCTTATAGGTAAATATGGAGGGCTCAAAATGCAAGAAATAAGTTTGGTTGACCCTTCGAAAGGCCAAGAGACAAATATGCAACAACTTGAAAATGTAAAATCTGAATACGAGGCTCAGGCGGGCCGCGTAAGATGTTAACATGTCTTACGCGGGCCGCGTGCGATGCCCAATATCAGAAAAGTTGGACAGCAGCCTGGTTTCACGCATTAACCGACTTTAAACAGATATTTTCACTATATGGGCGACCCCTAAACAGTCCTAGTCACTTAGGGACATCTGTGGATGATCCATGGCCATTGCTAGGCTTGTGTGTCAATGATCTAAGTGAGATTAAACACTATAAAAGGCCACAAGGTTGCAACATTGCGATCACACCTTTCTTCTGCATTTCTGGAACTTTTGGGAGTTCAAGAGCAGACCTTAAGCCTTCCTAATCGTGCATAGGACTTCAGTAAGTATACTTAACCTTTCTTAGTTAAGTTTTTGCTTAGTTTTAGCTTAAAAGTCAAACCGTCGTAATTAACGGTTGACTTAGCGATTAATCATTGATGGTCCAGTGATTAGTCGAATTGAAAGTAGTTATAAGTTGGTAATTATGTGGGCAATAAACCCTTAAAAGGGCACCCTCTGATTCCCACTCTAACTAGGTCAAATGTCGGGTCAAACTTGTTATTAAAAAGTCAACAGAATGCTTAATTCCCAATTTATGCATAATTAGCAATGTACAACCCATACAACCTGTTTGATCATTAATATAACTTGGTAATTAATATAAGAACATGTCTAAACATGTTCAACCCGAAAATTTTCAGTAGAGACCCGGTTCGGAACCGAAAGTCGCATAATTTGACTTTTGCTTTGACTTTCAGTTCTGACCCGTTTAAGCATGTCTTAGGAATGCCTTAGAGCTTTAATTGGACTAGGTTACATGCTAGTATAACCCTCTGTGATTATACACCATGGTTCATTAGTTATCCAATTAATATGCATGATTCCGTTAATTGCTCATATGTTGACTATTATGCCCTTTTCACCATAAAACATGATTTTCGAAAATGTAAAAGAGTAGAAACCTTAGTTACTGAATTATAAACTTGCACCCAAAATTTGACATCAGTTTGAGGTGTAGATTGAGAGTTATGCTCATTAGCGCAATTATAAAGCTTCTTTAGCAATTAAACGGCATAATTAGCATATAGCCTATTTAAACCCACTTTTTGATATCAAACTATTTACCCACTGATATAATATATTATTTTGGGATTTTTGAAGATTTTTAATTAATTTTAGGCTGAGCATAACTTAGAGTCATAAGCTTAATTCGGTAATTGTCGGTTTTGCCCTTTTGGGCTATAAAATGAGTTTTACATATCTTTTTGACCCCAAACCTTTTGCTACTGATTTCATATGATAAATAAATTTTTTAAACCTTCTGGGATAATAAAAATATCAGCTTTCTATATAGAACCCGGAAACGGCTCCTAATCGCCTTTTTAGCGTTTTTAACGCATAGTATGTACTAAAACTATTTTAAACATACAAGGGTTGATACCTATTGATATTTTAGGTAAATTATAATATTTTAACAGTAAGCAAAAGTTGTTTAACTCAGACTTCAGTTTTGAGCTTTTCGGCTTATGTGAAATTACCAAAATGCCCCTACGGTGCATAGTTTGGTTATAATTGATAAGTTTCACATATATGCAATACCCTACTGATATAACTTAGTAAATTGAGTATTTTTTCTGATTACATCAGACCTGTAACTCAGGTTAATACTTAAACTCTTTTATAACCTTGTAAATGACCAAAATACCCCTACGGGGCATAGTTTATGTTTAAATTCGTTTCGGGCATAATAAAAGATATCTTACTGATGTCACAACATAATTGAGGCATATTAACTTAGGAAACCTGTAAATGACTCTCATGGTCACCCGTTACGCCTCTTGCGTGTTCGGTTCGGTTTATGTAACTAGTTTGTACAAATTAGCCGAAACGGGGCAAACCTTATCGGTTTTATCTCAAAATCCAGAATGTGTTTAGATTACCCATATTAAACAAGTCTTCAAACTTTTCGGGTCTAAATCACATTCTATTCCGGTCTTCGCTTAATCGTGCGTTTGAACCGTATCTATCTTTAAAACTAACCGGTCTAAGCTTAAGCTTAACTAAAGGCCGTTAGGATTCTAATAGGTTATTATAAACCTTTGTTCCAGAATAGGAGACCGGTAAAAGCTACCCGCATTTGCTAATTGTGAATTATACTTGCAAAGGTAAATACTTTTAACTTATTTTCCCTTATACGGGCTTGGGGTACGGTATATAAAATACCGCTTGGTCGGGCATTCGACCTTAATCGATTAGTGGTTAAGTATTATCAAGATGACCCGTTTAAATATGTTTTGTTTGCTTAACGCCTTTGGGAGGTTAATGACCATGTCCCGGATATCCTTGGCATCATTTTACGAAATGGCCACGACCTAAGCGCGGGGTGTAGGCGTACACCCGTCAGTGCATAAATAAATAAAGTGGTGTGTCTATTGATCTTTAACCCGCCACGATCCGGGCTACTGAACGCATAAGGAACATGTAATCCTTTTACAAGTTTATATATTTAAATAATTATCCCAAGTTATAAAAATGTTTATGCCACGTGCATCCAAATCAATTTTTAATCATTTTTAAAAATGAGTCAGTTGATTGTATTTACCAGTGTAAACTGACGTATTTTCCCAAAAAGGTTAAGTGCAGGTACTACGCGAACTAGGCTGGCTACTCCTAGCATCATTAAAGAGTCTCGCAAGCTTAAGATGCCTAAAGTCTGTTGAACTACTGTTTCCATTTTATTTTTAATCCACCTGTGGATAAACTTTTGAATGTTGTGACACTTGATATTACAATATTATGTTCGGTTGAAATATACCTTTCATTTGCTTCCGCTGTGCATTTAAATATTGTGTTGTTTGACTATTATGTTGCCAACCACGTCACGATACTCCCCACCGGGCCCACCGGTGATACGTGGAAAGTCAGGGTGTGACAGGTTGGTATCAGAGCCAACATTGAGTGAATTAAACACTAGCCTGTTGTGTTTAATCTCAATGACACAATTGCACATTCCTAAACTTTCGAGTCTAGACAAATAACATAGGACAAATTCTACTTTGTTTTGTTTTGTCCTTTATTTTATATATTCTTGTCGTTATCTTATGTTATATTGACAGGACTAAATATGCCGCCAAGATTTTTCGGACGAAGAGGACGAGGCAAGGGGCCGATCACCGCCCCCAATGATCATGAAGCCGGGCCTTCGCAAAGGCGAGCTCCTTCTACCACCGAGAGTGCCGATCCTCGAGAGAACTGGAGGAACCTTTTTGAGCCTGCTAGACGGTCCGTCTCGCACAGTTCAACGCCTCCCTATCATAACTCCTATGGGCCACAGTCGGAAAACGAGCCCAATAACCCACAACCTTCTTATATACCTCTACAGCGATCCCTATCGCACCATTCCTTTGGAGACCCCACTCCCGTCTTTCAGGGCCGGTTTAACCTGGCAAACTACATACAAGAACCAGTGGGTTTTAACCCATTGGGGCCAGAGGATCATTTCTCCGGCGATCATGCAGAGGACATGGACGAGGACACGGATCCCGTCGAACCTGCAACCGGGACCCCCAACCATCCTATCGAGGTCTCCGATGGTTCGCCTTTTCATGGATCACCCTACCATGGTCCAGACAGTTACCAGGCACGGTTTAACCAGTTCGAGTGGTATTTTACACCCTCGCATCATTCGTCGCCTCACCAGCAACAGCAGCAACAGCAGGATCCCTCTGGGGATTCATGTTTCGTGGCTGTCACGCCACCGCCTCCACCGCCGCCAGTTCATCAAGCACCTCCAGAACCGCCAAGGCGTAGGAGGACAGGCGCACGGATGTCCGCGCGAGGAGGGGATTTTCATTTTAGCTCTCCTCGTCAATTAAGTGGCAGTCATTACCCGCCACTTCAGGAAGACCCACAAATGGGTGGGCCTTCAAACCCAGTTGCACCGCAGCCACCACCGATGGGTTTTGATAACCCGATTCCTGCATACACAGGTTCAATGGCGTACAACCCGTTTGAGCAGCCGGCTCACACCAACTATAATTACGCTGAAGCCGACCCATACTTGGTAGCGGCCAATTACAACGCCCTTCATCCTGAAGGACCGTATGGAGCTCCTTGGGGAGTAGGGTACCCAACTCATGGGTACCAAATGCCTGCTAGACCTATAATTCGGCAACAATCGCAGCCGCCACGATTTTCCCCACCCGAGCGAGAAGAAATTCTTCAAAGATTGGACCAAGTCGAGCGAGATTTTCACAGAGACCGCAGGGAGCGACAAAGTTTCTTCCAGGGATTGACAAGTTTAATAAAAGGGAAGAGCAAGAAGGACCATTGAATCCTTCCATTGTTTGTTGTAATTTCCTTGTATCAGTTGAGCCCCAGCGTGGGCCTGTCTTGCTGTTTTGACCCCTGCGTGGGTATGTTTGTTTGTCTTGACCCCTGCGTGGGTATGGTTATCTTTTGAGCCCCTGCGTGGGCCTATCTTTCTGTTAACCCCTACGAGGGTATGTTGTTTGTTTAAAGTCCCTGCGTGGACTAGTATTCTAGTTTGACCCCTGCGTGGGTAAGTTGTTATGTTGAAAGACCCGTTTAGGGCAGTGTGTACTTTTTATGATTAATGGAATGATAAGTTTATAAATTTCATTCTGTCATTATATGCATATATATATATATTACTTGAAATAAATAAACTAAAATCACTCCTTTTAAAAATATATCTGCCTATTTTAAATATTAATTAAAGAATCTTAACGGTATAACCTAGCCTCAGTGTCATTATAAGACCTGGCCAAGATGGTAAGGACTGTTTAAAAGATTCAAATTCCTGTTAACATCTGAAAACATGTTGACGCTCCTGGCAAACGTGATTCATTAAAATCACACGTCATTCTTAATAGGATTCTTCAAAAGATTCCTAATTTAAACTAATGATATATAAATCATGGGTTAAATCATTAGTTAAGATGATCACATGTTGACCATCCATTAGTAATATAGTGCCTACGGGCCCTGCTCATTTTCATATGAGACAAAAGACAGTAATAGTCTACGACCCTGTCTGATAAAGGTAAAGAACTATGTTCAAACCTTCATGCCTTGATTCTTTGAAATCATGGCTTATAATTTAAAAATGTCCCTGTGACTAAGCCTCGTGTGCTAATAATACTGTTATTGTTTATAATTAGGATAAATTATAATAGAAATCCTAAATAAATGTGAGTAACAAATTAACCAAATATGGTCTATGTTTACCATGGTTAATGAATTGCCATAAAAGACAATTCCTTAATAAACTCCCAAATAAACTGTTGTCAATATCTTATGTAACAGTTCAAGATAAATGGCTGACTCGGACGAGATTAACAGTCATCCTCTGGAGAATAATGACAATGCTAGGATCAATATAACCAGAGGAGAGCTTCGTACACTGATCGATACAGCTGTGTCTAAAGCTGTAGAGGAGCAATTTAAGGAGTATAGTGGGACTCGGAGTAGGACCCTATCTACACCGCACTCAAAGCCGAAGACTCATTCTGAGGCTCACAGCAAGCCTCCCTCCAAGAAGGAAGAACCCAAGAAAGTTGATGACGATCGTCAGTCCACAAATCATCAAAGTATACCATCTCTGAAGATCGTACCGAAACAAGGAACCCATGATAAGGGTTGCTCCTACAATATTTTGTTTCATGCAAACCCAGGGATTTCACTGGGGAGAAAGGAGCTATAGATTGTATGACGTGGTTGGATGAGATGGATATTGTTGATATCAGCGGATGCGCTGAGAAAGATGTGGTAAAGTTTGTGTCGCAATCATTTAAAGGTGAGGCCTTAGCCTGGTGGAGATCGCTGATTCAAGCCACTGGGAAGATCCCATTGTACAACATGACATGGGAGCAATTTGTTGCCCTCATCAGGGAAAACTACTGCCCTCAGCATGAGGTTGAGAAGATTGAGTCAGATTTTCTATCGTTGGTTATGCAGAACCTTGACTGCCAAGCTTACCTCACGAGCTTCAACACAATGTCCAGATTGGTTCCGTATCTGGTGACCCCGAAACCCAAAAGAATAGCTCGTTTCATCGGGGGTTTAGCCCCAGAAATTAAGGCAAGCGTGAAGGCCTCTCGGCCAGCTACTTTCAGATCTGTAGGTGATATATCTTTGTCCCTCACACTGGACGCGGTCAGACAAAGATCGCTGAGGAATAAGGATGCTGAGAAAAGGAAACGTGAAGATGACAATTCACGAAGGTCGAACAAGAAGCACCGAGGAAGCAGTGACCACAAGAAGGGGTCTGAGTCAAGGAAGGATGGGCATCAATCGGGTGATAAGCCCAAGTGCAAGATCTGCAAGAAACAGCTCTTCGGGAAGTGCAGGTTTGAATCGAACTCGCAGACACAGTCGAGAACTTTTGCTTGCGGGATATGCAAGTCCAAGGAACACAAGACCTTGGATTGCAAAAAGTTGAAGGATGCAACCTGTTACAGCTATAATGAGAAGGGGCATATCAAAACCAACTGCCCCAAATACGCCAAGAAGCCTGAGGAGGTCAAGAAGACCAATGCTAGAGTCTTTAAGATGGATACGAAGGAGGCTGTGCAAGACGATAACGTGATCACAGGTACCTTTCTCATAAACGATGTCTATGCAAGAGTACTTTTTGATTCAGGCACTGATAAATCATTTGTAGATAATAAGTTTTGCAAATTGCTGAATTTACCTGTTAAAACCTTAAGGGTGAAATATGAGGTGGAGTTAGCAGATGGCACCTTAGAAACCGCCTCAACCATATTAGATGGATGTTCCATATCCATTAAGAACCACTCTTTTCCTTTGTCCCTACTTCCTTTGAAGTTAGCCGGTTTTGACATCGTTTTAGGCATGGACTGGTTATCTCTTAACCAGGCCCAGATTGTCTGGAATAAGAAGCAAGTGGTGATCAAGACTCCGTCTGGTGAATCACTTACCATTCAGGGAGATACCCGGTATAGACTGCCTGAGAAAGTGACTATGCTCAAGGCCTCTAGGTGTTTAAAGAAGGGTTGTGTCATCTACATGGCACAAGTGACTATTGATGAGCCAAAACCTAGGATGGAAGACATCCCCGTCATTTCTGAATACCCTGAAGTTTTTCCAGAAGAACTACCTGGTTTACCACCAGATAGGCAAGTGGAATTCAAAATTGACATCATCCCTGGAGCAGCACTTGTTGCTAGAGCACCTTATAGGTTGGCACCAACAGAGATGAAGGAATTGAGAACGCAATTAGACGAATTGCTAGCCAAAGGTTTCATTAGACCTAGTTCGTCTCCTTGGGGAGCGCCAGTCTTGTTTGTCAAAAAGAAGGATGGATCGATGCGTTTGTGCATCGATTACCGCGAGCTTAATAAGGTTACTATAAAGAATAGGTATCCTTTGCCCAGGATCGACGATTTGTTCGATCAATTGCAAGGGGCAAGTTATTTCTTGAAGATTGACTTGAGGTCAGGCTATCACCAACTAAAGGTTAGAGATGAAGACGTACACAAAACTGCATTTAGGACTCGTTATTGTCACACCCCAACCGATGGCGGAATCATCAGGGCGCGGCACTAGGCGAATCAGATTGCTCAAGAGAATCCATAACAACTATATTGCGATAATATTTAATACATTCGTTATCCCATACTAACAAATAATACAATCACATAAGTTATCACAGACTTCTTGTCCTCTCGAACAATACAAATCCGACAACCTAGATTTTAGTTGAGTTTCTAGACCTCCTAGCTTGATTTGATATAGTCTGCGATCTAACCTGCAACATACGTTAAAATATTTGTCAATACAAAAGTATTGGCGAGTATACAGGTTTGATAAGTAGCATAATAGATTAAAATGTGTAGCGAATTTCCATATGCATAAACGTAACACACGACATATATACTCACAAAGCTGATACTACCAACTATGTCCTCGATGCTCGAATGTGCGATGGCAAACTAGACCCCGTCGGGCGCAATAGCACTATACTAGTCATGGTGGGACGTCGCGAGTATAAGCCCTAGCACATATGCAACTAGCATCACGTATATCTATGCATAACAGTTATTCGCAAGGGATAATTCGATTGATTGAATAATTCGTTTGATAAGTTCGATTTGTTAGAAACGTATGTTACACCCAAAATGCGATTAAAAAGGGGTCAAGTATACTCACAGTGCGTAATTGACAAGTAGACGCAACTTGATTTGGATTGATTGAGAGTACGTCTGAGCTATCCTGGTTAAAGATCGTTAAGCGATGAATAGCGCGTTAAACGATGGCGAAAGGACCAAAAGTTGGTTCGAATATTGATGCTTGGGCTCATTCGTCGACTGAACATGTGGTCCGATCGGTTACCATGCTATCTGATCGGTTAGCATGTTCTCCGATAGATCAGCATGCTATTCGATCGATTAGCATGGTGTCCGATCGGTTAACAGGCTAGCCGATCGGTTAACATGTTGTTCGATCGGTTAGGTGCTAGCCGATCGGTTAATCAGGTTGTTCGGTCAGTTAGATGCTAGCCGATCGGTTAACACCTTGTTCGTTCGGTCGGTTGATTCTTGTTTTCTATCCGATCGGACAGCAGTCCGATCAGACGACAATTCGTTCCATCGTCCTGATCGTGTCACACTTGATGGGTTTTGGAAAGATTGGGTTCCCTTTCAGGCGATTCGACTGAGACGGGGTGTCCTTGTGTTAAACTACCGAAACCCCATCAAATCTGACCCGTTCCAACGGCCGGGAACCACCCCGTTCCATCAGATCTGGCCGTCCTTGATGGTCTTTCCCGTGTTTAACCCAAAAACACACACACTTTGTTTAGAAAACGTAGATTTAGGTGGGATTGTTACGCAAACATGTGAAATCGCTTGGATCCGAGCTGTTTCTTTCGTAGGATGACATCACACTTGAAGTTCATAAAAACTTCATGGTGACATCACCCTCGAATGCCCCAAATCTAGAGGTTTCATGGTTAAAAGTGAAGATTTAAAAGGTAGAAGGGTGTAGAATTGAATATAGGTCATAGAAGTACAAGAGTTGGGTTAGAAACTTACCAGATTCGCGAGAAATCGAGAGAAAAGTGGGTTGGAACGTCTGGTCGCACGAGGGCAGTCACATCAAGTGTTCTTGATGTGACTGAGGGGTATTTATAGGCAAAGGAGGGGAAAGGAGGTGAAAAGGTGCGCTGGATCAGTTGGCCCGTTCGATCGGTCAGCCTATCCGTCCGATCGGTTAGCATGCCCGACCGATCGGCTGACATGTCTGTCCGATCGGTTGGATCGTCTGTCCGATCGGTTGGACATGTCTTGTCCGATCGGTTAGACATATCCTGTCCGATCGGTTGGACATATCCTGTCCGATCGGTTAGACATATCCTGTCCGATCGGTTGGACATGTCCTGCAGGTTGTGTCTCCGTATTTGGATTTTGTGCGTTGCACGTTGCGATGATCTTGTTACTCTGTTTCGTATCGTTAGGTATGTATTTATTATAACTAATCACAAAAAGGTCGTATATACGTATCCATATCCCAAAGTTTCGATTATTAACAATCGGTTTTCGATTCGAGTATGCGGTGCGACGTTCCACGGCCATCAAGGAGGGTAGTATAGGTCCTTTCTTGATGTCATCGTGAACGTTATTGTGTGTTGTGCCACAATGACTGACAGGGTACCACTTACTAGTATTGTCATCATCGTCACGACGACTGGAGCTATAGCACTCGCCCAAGAGTCTTTGTTAGCGTTAATTGTCTGCGTTTCGTCACATCACGGTCACCGAGGAGGGTAGAATAGGTCCTCACTCAGTGTCATCGTGAGTGTTAGTGTTCGTGATGTGATGTGATGTAGTGATAATATATTGCGAAAATATGCGATTTATCCTTCAAATAGCGAAGTATGCGAGATAGTTACATTATGATCCGAATCTCTGGTGCTAGGCGTAACGAGTATATCGAGTAGTAACAAAGCACGAAAGTGCGGGTTGTTACAGTCTCCCCTACTTTAGGAAATTTCGTCCCGAAATTAATCCAATAGGTAGACTTCTGAGAGTTGATCTTGTATGAGTAGCGATACAGTGAGTGATTTGACCGAGAGTTGACAAGCGAGGGTGTTTCGAATAAGAGAGATGTAATTTTTAAGAACTCGAAAGGTTTCTCATGACGTAGGGTTAACAGAGTCATCGTTAACCGACGTTACAAGAAACGTTCGTTTTTAGATATTAAAAAAAAATGAATTTTGGACGGAAGTCTTGAAAATTTTCCTTTTAACGTGAGGTCAACGGAGTCGATGTTAACCAACGTTGCAAGGGAGTTTAAGTTTTAAACATTTTAAGGAATTCGAAGATGGAAACTAAGGTTACGAAAACTCTCCTATGGCATGGGTTCAAGCTGAACTTGATGTCGAACCAATGTCTTAAGAGGGATTTCGTTTTGATGTTGTAAAAGCTTTAAGGAAAAACTTGGACTTATGAAACTTTTCTTGGACATGGGGTTAAGCTGATTCGATGTTATCTCCACGTTGTGAGAAAATTTCACTTGTCCACCGGTTTTAAATCAAAATTTTTTTATAAAAACAAGTTTTAATAGTACAAAAGGTAGTTGATCATCGAGCCCCACTCGGCACTTTCCCACGAAAGTTTGTTAATATGTTTAAAACACTTATATATAGGAAGTACCAGCAGCGTATCCACCATGTTTCTCCCATATTACTTCTGTTTCGTGAGGCGGTGTCATGTGCGCTGATATGACGCAGATAGAATTGCGCTTACCCAGCCCAATCGATGGAAAGTTAAATCGAGTATAGAATCGAGTAGGTTAAGCTTGGCGAGTTGTATTGCGAACGTAGCTACAATAGCGTACGCGAGTAGCCTGATGACACGAAACGCTTGTGTGTCGTGTCTGGATAGGCGTCAAGCGGTAGACGATAAGCGATTGGCGTGATGTCGATTAGATTTCATATTGAACCCGCATGGCATGCTTCCACGAGAGTCTACTAACATGGTGAAACATCATGGTTAACCAGGTTAGTTTTGCCTCGTGAAGCGGTGTCATGTGTACTAATACCACACAGACTGCAATGAACACCAAGCGAGCGATAGGCGGTACGCGATACGCGATTAAGGGATAGACTATGCACGATAAGCGATTAGGTGATTAAGCGACTAACATAACCACAACACTAGTAGCGACGGCGACGATAGTTGAATTACGATAAGCGGCAGTTGTTGCGTTGCAAGCGATGGAGGTATGCGCGATTTATACGGTTCGATTTGATTAAGTGACACCACAGAGTTTACTAACATTGGGCCCCGCATGGCCCTTTTCCACGAAAGTCCGCTGATATGACTAAGACACCTTGCTTTAGCTATATGAGCTTCATCTCGTCAAGCAAGGTCATGCGTGCTAACTTAACACAAATATCACGGATAACGGTCTAGCGATAGATTGATACACAGCAAACGATGTAGATCCACATAATAAGCGATAGAAATTGCGAGATACACATGGTAAGCGATTGCGATAAGCCGAGTTTTGTTTCGAATAAGCTTAACGTTACGTTGCGACGCATCACGGTTATCGAGGAGGGTAGAATAGGTCCTCACTCAACAATATCGTGAGCGTTTATGTACTTGATGAGATTGTTGCAACGGACTTACGACCAGTCTTTCGTTGATGCAATTTAGTTGTTACGCCTTGCGATTGAGTGTAGTGTGTTGAAAATAATCACAATAGTATAATAGGTCTAATAACGTTCAACTCCACCTGGCACTTTCTGCACGAAACTTCGGTAGTATGGCAAAGCACACCTTGCTTTACCCCTTATTACTTAAATCTCGTGCTTCGGTGTCATACTTTGTTGAAACGCTTATGGCACCTTAGAATTCACTACGATCTCCGTGCACTGACCCAAATAATCCCGTGTGCACCCGTGATTAATCGTTCCTTGCACGTTTATCGTACCTCATTCTAAGAGTGTAGTGGGGGTAAAACACATTATTTCGTGATATAGTATATAGTAGGTGTGTGACTCTAGTCTAAGTGCGACGACTAGAGTGTGGAAGAGAATACGCATAGTGGCAACATCGAGTAATAGAGTAGGTTTAAAACTTAGAAATTAACGTCGAAAATCGTATCATTACAACTTTATCCTACGCCTGCTAGATGCTTGATGCTGAAGACTTTTGCTGGAGCTGCTGTTGTTGTACTCAGGTTCGCGGTTCGATGCGGCAGTTGCGGGTGAAGTGACCGTAACGATTGCAGTTATGGCAATAGTGACAGTCAGCCCCGACTGGATGATGGTAGGTACACGAGTAACACTGAGGATGAGCTCCGGTGTAGGCTCGTTTCGGAAACATCGGAACTGCTCGAAGAGGTTTCGGTTGCGGCAGTTCGGTTGTTGATGAGCTCGGGCTTGAAGTCTTTCGTTTGCGGCTGGGTTTGTCTGCGTCTTGCGAAGAGGTGTCGTCGTTGGAGGATTCGTCTGAGGACTTACTTGCAGAATCTTTGGCCAAGTTGTCGGGAGATCCGTCGGCAGATTTGTCAGAAGAACCGTTAGCAGATTCGTCAGAAGAATCGTCAGCAGATTCGTCAGAAGAATCATCAGCAGATTCGTCAAAAGGATCGTCAGCAGATTCGTCAGGAGAATCGTTAGCAGATTCGTCAGGAGAATCGTTGACAGGATCGTCTGAAGGATTAATGTCGATTGCTTGATAAGCTTGCTCGACAGGATTCTTTGAGAAGAACCCTTCCATGAGTCGTTTGTTGTTGATTTATGCGGCTAAGCGGTAGGTTTCTTCGATGGTAGCAGGTCTTGCAGCTTCGACAAAATCACCCACACACTCAGGCAAGCCACGAATGTACTTCGCGATGGCTTTCTCTGGAGTGTTGACTTGACTTGGGCAGATTATGCTGAGCTGTTTGAACCTTGCGGTGTAGCCAATGTTGTCACTTTCGAATTGCTTGATTTTCCAGAATTCGTCTTCCAGCTTCTGAACTTCGTGAGGAGGACAATATTCTTCCTTCATGAGTTCTTTCAGCTCATCCCAAGAGAGGGCGTAAGCTGCAGAGATTCCACGTTTGTTACGTTCGACGGTCCACCAGTCGAGTGCTCGTGATTGAAATACCCCGGTAACGCAAGTAGTACGGAAACTATCGGGACAACCACTTTGACGAAAGGTAACTTTGATAGAATCGAACCACTGGAGTAGTTGGGTCACACCTCCTTCACCCGTGAATTCCATCGGGTCACAGGCTTTGAAGTGTTTGTAAAGAAAAGCAGATTACGGCGCTTCCGTCTTGGAGTCTTCCGAGGCTCGAGAGTTGCTGAGAGAGTGCACTCGAGCGGCAATTTGAGGAATAAGCTTTACCACTTCTTTGGTCACAAGTGATGCAATCCTCTTATCGGCGTTTCGTTTGGCTCTTCTCCTAGCTACTCGTTTCGAGGTTGGAAGGCATCTAGATAGGAAGAGACTTGGAATAAGATTCGATCATAATGATTTTTGAGTTTTGCGATGCGATTGAGCGCCTTCAAAACTTGATGCGATAGTATAATAGTAATGCGAATCACATAGGAGCCATATAGGAGACACGAAATCCCTAAGTTCTCACACATTGACTTGTTGTTTATATGTATATATATACTTATATAAATGTAGTTTGTAATCATACACATGCAGGTCGATTTAGAATAAGCGAGGACGCATCGAGGTGAGATAGCGAGAGCGAAGGCGATAGATTATGCATTAGTTTTGTTGCGAACATTCGGGTTTCGTTTTAGATTGCGATGGCTGTGCGAGTTGTGCGTTTATAAAGCAGGGTGTGAAAATCATTAAATCGAGAAATCGATAAAGCGTAAAGTTTCAAAATGTAAATAAGTTCCATCCACTTGTAAAATCGGCGGTTCGTATGAAAGAATGCCTTGGGTGTTTAGGCGTCGACTACCTGAGGTAACCCAACTATATTCAACAAGTTCGTGCACGCGCGTTGACCTAGAAGTCTTCATGCTTCCACTGGGATGCAGCTCATGGCATTCATCTTCCTAGTCATCGCATGGCTCAAGTTATCGTGATAGTCGAGTCCTCGGTGAGAGCTTTTTGAAAACCAATTTATAGAGAGTGGAACGGCTTATTAAGGTACGGGTTTCACCCCTGACTTAACAGCTTGTTCCTAATTGTGGTTATACTCTTCGAACAAATTCGTGAGTTCCACTAGATTTCGAAATGGAGACTTTCGTCGAGATGTGGATGTCACTCCTAACTCGATGAAAGGTTCTCATGCTAGAAAATTGCGCTGAGTGAGCAATCCTATCGAGAGTTCTTGGTTTTCACACCTGATCTTGACTGGATCACTCGGTTTTGTTATGCGAGTATTTTCGAAAACATGTGTATTGTGTCAGCCTTAGGAAAGGCTAAGTAGTATTCAGGCCTTAGGAAAGGCTCTTTCGCATTAAATTGTAGTATGCGGTGTTCACGCGAAGTTGTAGCTTTTAGCAATTTCGATCGAGAGTATCAAGTAGACCCGATACAAACCCTACTGGTTTGTACGAGTCGGCCTGTTGGTACTTAGACTATAGACTAGGTCAATTTCGAAGACGTCGAACCGGACTAGGTCGAGAGTGATCTAATTCCCTATAGTTATGGCTCTGATACCAATTTGTCACACCCCAACCGATGGCGGAATCATCGGGGCACGACACTAGGCGAATCAGATTGCTCAAGAGAATCCATAACAACTATATTGCGATAATATTTAATACACTTGTTATCCCATACTAACAAATAATACAATCACATAAGTTATCACAGACTTCTTGTCCTCTCGAACAATACAAATCCGACAACCTAGATTTTAGTTGAGTTTCTAGACCTCCTAGCTTGATTTGATATAGTCTGCGATCTAACCTGCAACATACGTTAAAATATTTGTCAATACAAAAGTATTGGCGAGTATACAGGTTTGATAAGTAGCATAATTGATTAAAATGTGTAGCGAATTTCCATATGCATAAACGTAACACACGACATATATACTCACAAAGCTGATACTACCAACTATGTCCTCGATGCTCGAATATGCGATGGCAAACTAGACCCCGTCGGGCGCAATAGCACTATACTAGTCATGGTGGGACGTCGCGAGTATAAGCCCTAACACATATGCAACTAGCATCACGTATATCTATGCATAACAGTTATTCGCAAGTGATAATTCGATTGATTGAATAATTCGTTTGATAAGTTCAATTTGTTAGAAACGTATGTTACACCCAAAATGCGATTAAAAAGGGGTCAAGTATACTCACAGTGCGTAATTGACAAGTAGACGCAACTTGACTTGGATTGATTGAGAGTACGTCTGAGCTATCCTGGTTAAAGATCGTTAAGCGATGAATAGCGCGTTAAACGATGGCGAAAGGACCAAAAGTTGGTTCGAATATTGATGCTTGGGCTCATTCGGTCGACTGAACATGTGGTCCGATCGGTTACCATGCTATCCGATCGGTTAGCATGTTCTCCGATCGATCAGCATGCTATTCGATCGATTAGCATGGTGTCTGATCGGTTAACAGGCTAGCCGATCGGTTAACATGCTAGCCGATCGGTTAACATGTTGTTCGATCGGTTAGGTGCTAGCCGATCGGTTAATCAGGTTGTTCGATTGGTTAGATGCTAGCCGATCGGTTAACACCTTGTTCGTTTGGTCGGTTGATTCTTGTTTGCTGTCCGATCGGACGACAATTCGTTCCATCATCCTGATCGTGTCACACTTGATGGGTTTTGGAAAGATTGGGTTCCCTTTCAGGCGATTCGACTGAGACGGGGTGTCCTTGTGTTAAACTACCGAAACCCCATCAAATCCGACCCGTTCTAACGGCCGGGAACCACCCCGTTCCATCAGATCTGGCCGTCCTTGATGGTCTTTCCCGTGTTTAACCCAAAAATACACACACTTTGTTTAGAAAACGTAGATTTAGGTGGGATTGTTACGCAAACATGTGAAATCGCTTGGATCCGAGTTGTTTCTTTCGTGGGATGACATCACACTTGAAGTTCATAAAAACTTCATGGTGACATCACCCTCGAATGCCCCAAATCTAGAGGTTTCGCGGTTAAAAGTGAAGATTTAAAAGGTAGAAGGGTGTAGAATTGAATATAGGTCATAGAAGTACAAGAGTTGGGTTAGAAACTTACCAGATTCGCGAGAAATCGAGAGAAAAGTGGTTTGGAACGTCTGGTCGCACGAGGGCAGTCACATCAAGTGTTCTTGATGTGACTGAGGGGTATTTATAGGCAAAGGAGGGGAAAGGAGGTGAAAAGGTGCGCTGGATCGGTTGGCCCGTTCGATCGGTTAGCCTATCCGTCCGATCGTTTAGCATGCCCGACCGATCGGCTGACATGTCTGTCTGATCGGTTGGACCGTCTGTCCGATTGGTTGGACATGTCTTGTCCGATCAGTTAGACATATCATGTCCGATCGGTTGGACATATCCTGTCCGATCGGTTAGACATATCCTGTCCGATCGGTTGGACATGTCTTGCAGGTTGTGTCTCCGCATTTGGATCTTGTGCGTTGCGCGTTGCGATGATCTTGTTACTCTGTTTCGTATCGTTAGGTATGTATTTATTATAACTAATCACAAAAAGGTCGTATATACGTATCCATATCCCAAAGTTTCGATAATTAACAATCGGTTTTCGATTTGAGTATGCGGTGCGACGTTCCACGGCCATCAAGGAGGGTAGTATAGGTCCTTTCTTGATGTCATCGTGAACGTTATTGTGTGTTGTGCCACAATGACTGACAGGGTACCACTTACTCGTATTGTCATCATCGTCACGACGACTGGAGCTATAGCACTCGCCCGAGAGTCTTTGTTAGCGTTAATTGTCTGCGTTTCGTCACATCACGGTCACCGAGGAGGGTAGAATAGGTCCTCACTCAGTGTCATCGCGAGTGTTAGTGTTCGTGATGTGATGTGATGTAGTGATAATATATTGCGAAAATATGCGATTTATCCTTCGAATAGCGAAGTATGCGATATAGTTACATTATGATCCGAATCTCTGGTGCTAGGCGTAACGAGTATATCGATTAGTAACAAAGTACGAAAGTGCGGGTTGTTACAGTTATGGTCATTACGAGTTCCTAGTGATGCCTTTTGGGCTCACTAATGCACCGGCCGCGTTCATGGATCTCATGAATCGCGTTTGCAAGCCGTACTTAGATAAATTCGTCATCGTTTTCATCGACGACATTCTCATTTACTCGAAGAACCAAGCTGACCATGAGAAACACCTTCGTTGTATTCTTAAACTTCTACATCATGAGAAACTCTACGCCAAATTTTCAAAGTGTGAATTTTGGCTTCGAGAAGTCTAATTCCTTGGACATGTGGTTAGTGAGCGTGGTATCCAAGTGGATCCCGCTAAGGTAGAAGCAGTTATGAACTGGCAGGAGCCGAAGACGCCCACAGAAATTCGCAGTTTCTTGGGATTGGCAGGATACTACAGACGCTTTATAGAAAATTTTTCAAGGATTGCTGCACCCCTAACTTCCTTGACTAGGAAGAAAATTAAGTTTGACTGGGGACCGAAGCAACAAGAATCTTTTGATATCCTAAAGAAAAAGTTGAGCAATGCTCCTGTACTGACATTGCCTGAAGGTACCGAAGAATTCGTAGTTTACTACGATGCATCACACACTGGCATGGGGTGTGTGCTTATGCAGAAAGGCAAGGTTATTGCCTATGCTTCACGACAGTTAAAAGTGCATGAAAAGAATTACACCACCCATGACTTGGAGTTGGGTGCCGTTGTATTTGCACTGAAGCTATGGAGGCACTATTTATATGGTATCAAGTGTGTGATCTATTCTGATCACAAGAGCCTCCAGCACCTGTTTAATCAAAAGGATTTAAACATGAGGCAGCGCCGATGGATGGAGACCTTGAATGATTATGATTGTGAAATCAGATACCATCCCGGCAAGGCGAATGTAGTCGCCGATGCCTTGAGTCAAAAGGAAAGGGTGAAACCCATCCGAATCAATGCCAAGAGCATTGAAACAAAGAACAGTTTGAATGAAAGGTTGTTAGTTGCACAGAAGGAAGCTGTGTTGGAAGCTAACTACCCTAATGAAAAGCTAGGGGTAACTGAGGAGTAGTTATCTCTTGGCAAGGACGGAATTCTAAGATTAAATGGACGAATATGGGTTCCAATTTATGGAGGACTTCGAGATGTTATCCTCCAGGAAGCCCACAACTCTAAATATTCCGTTCATCGTGGAGCTGATAAGATGTACCAGAATTTGAAAGCAAATTTTTGGTGGATAGGCTTGAAGAAGTCTATAGCCACCTATGTAGCTAAATGCTTGACATGTGCACAAGTCAAATCTGAACATCAAAAGCCGTCAGGTTTGCTACAACAACCTGAACTTCCCACGTGGAAGTGGGAAATGGTGACGATGGATTTCATCACCAAGTTACCCAAAACGAGGAAAGGAAATGACACAATATGGGTAATAGTAGATAGACTGACGAAGTCAGCACATTTTCTACCCATCAAGGAGACCTACAGCTCCGACATGTTAGCCCAACTGTACGTAGATAAGATTGTAGCTTTACATGGCGTGCCTGTGTCTATTATTTCTGACCAAGATACTAGATACACGTCACATTTTTGGAAGAGTTTCCAACAATCTTTGGGCACGCGCTTAAATTTCAGTACGGTTTACCACCCGCAGACAGACGGCCAGAGTGAGCGTACTATCCAAACTTTGGGAGACATGCTTCGTGCATGTGTAATTGATTTAGGTGGTAGTTGGGATAACCACCTGCCGTTAATCGAATTCTCCTACAACAATAGCTACCATACCAGCATTAAGGCTGCTCCTTTTGAGGCATTATATGGTAGAAAATGCAGAACGCCTGTTTGTTGGGCGGAAGTTGGGGAAGTTCAATTATCAGGACCTGATTTGGTCTTTAAAACAACGGACAAGATTGTCCAGATTCGCGATCGCTTGAAGGCTGCCCGAGATAGGCAGAAAAGCTACGCAGATTTAAAGCGTAAACCTTTTAACTTCGAGGTAGGCGACAAGGTGTTGCTTAAAGTATCACCCTGGAAGGGAGTGATGCGATTTGGTAAGAAATGCAAGTTAAGCCCGAGATACATTGGACCGTTCGAGGTCATCGAGCGTGTCGGATTAGTTGCTTATAAGTTAAATTTGCCTGAAGAGCTCAGTGGAATTCACAATGTATTTCACATCTGCAATCTGAAGAAGTGTTTCGCTGATGAATCACTGGTCATACCGCATACAGATGTGCATATAGAAGAGAGCTTAAAGTTTGTTGAAAAACCTGTGTCGATCGAGGATCGACAGGTTAAGAAGCTTCGAAGGAAGCATGTACCTATAGTAAAGGTAAAATGGGATGCCCGTAGAGGTCCCGAGTATACGTGGGAGGTGGAGTCCACAATGAAAGAAAAGTACCCTTATTTATTTCAGTAAATCTCGTGGTCGAGATTTCTTTTAAAGGGGTGAGGATGTAACACCTCGAAAATTCACGTCCTATAATGTGTTGACACGTGTCATAGGTTTGAACGTGTGAAAGAATGTTCTAAAGGGACTAAAGTTGACAAACATGGAAAGTATGTGAATTTAAGGGTTCAAAATGTCAACAAGTGATAAATATACTTTACAGTAACCCTACATGATGCTCATAACCTTAAACGAATAAATCATGGATCATACGAAGCTAAATATGAAAGAAAGTGAGAGATTACAAACCACAGGGGTTAAATGTGTCAACATGTTTAAAGCATACCTCTGAGTGACCTTTTAGCAAACACGAAGCTTTGTAATGATTAATTATGCTCACTAGAATGCACGATATAAATTTCATAAAGTTCCGTTATCGTATGAGAAAGTTATGATCAAATTCGTATACAAGGGGTTAAAGCGTTAACGTTGAAAATTATGACTTTTCGGGTTAACATGAAGTGACCAAGGACTTAGCAAAATGGGTATAAGTCTTAAAGCCCTTATAGGGAAATATGGAGGGCTCAAAATGCAAGAAATAAGTTTGGTTGACCCTTCGAAAGGCCAAGAGACAAATATGCAACAACTTGAAAATGTAAAATCTGAATACGAGGCTCAGGCGGGCCGCGTAAGATGTTAACATGTCTTACGCGGGCCGCGTGCGATGCCCAGTATCAGAAAAGTTGGACAGCAGCCTGGTTTCACGCATTAACCGACTTTAAACAGATATTTTCACTATATGGGCGACCCCTAAACAGTCCTAGTCACTTAGGGACATCTGTGGATGATCCATGGCCATTGCTAGGCTTGTGTGTCAATGATCTAAGTGAGATTAAACACTATAAAAGGCCACAAGGTTGCAACATTGCGATCACACCTTTCTTCTGCATTTTTGGAACTTTTGGGAGTTCAAGAGCAGACCTTAAGCCTTCCTAATCGTGCATAGGACTTCAGTAAGTATACTTAACCTTTCTTAGTTAAGTTTTTGCTTAGTTTTAGCTTAAAAGTCAAACCGTCGTAATTAACGGTTAACTTAGCGATTAATCATTGATGGTCCAGTGATTAGTCGAATTGAAAGTAGTTATAAGTTGGTAATTATGTGGGCAATAAACCCTTAAAAGGGCACCCTCTGATTCCCACTCTAACTAGGTCAAATGTCGGGTCAAACTTGTTATTAAAAAGTCAACAGAATGCTTAATTCCCAATTTATGCATAATTAGCAATGTAGAACCCATACAACCTGTTTGATCATTAATATAACTTGGTAATTAATATAAGAACATGTCTAAACATGTTCAACCCGAAAATTTTCAGTAGAGACCCGGTTCGGAACCGAAAGTCGCATAATTTGACTTTTGCTTTGACTTTCAGTTCTGACCCGTTTAAGCATGTCTTAGGAATTCCTTAGAGCTTTAATTGGACTAGGTTACACGCTAGTATAACCCTCTGTGATTATACACCATGGTTCATTAGTTATCCAATTAATATGCATGATTCCGTTAATTGCTCATATGTTGACTATTATGCCCTTTTCACCATAAAACGTGATTTTTGAAAATGTAAAAGAGTAGAAACCTTAGTTACTGAATTATAAACTTGCACCCAAAATTTGACATCAGTTTGAGGTGTAGATTGAGAGTTATGCTCATTAGCGCAATTAGAAAGCTTCTTTAGCAATTAAACGGCATAATTAACATATAGCCTATTTAAACCCACTTTTTGATATCAAACTATTTACCCACTAATATAATATATTATTTTGGGATTTTTGAAGATTTTTAATTAATTTTAGGCTGAGCATAACTTAGAGTCATAAGCTTAATTCGGTAATTGTCGGTTTTGCCCTTTTGGGCTATAAAATGAGTTTTACATATCTTTTTGACCCCAAACCTTTTGCTACTGATTTCATATGATAAATAAATTTTTTTAAACCTTCTGGGATAATAAAAATATCAGCTTTCTATATAGAACCCGGAAACGGCTCCTAATCGCCTTTTTAGCGTTTTTAACGCATAGTATGTACTAAAACTATTTTAAACATACAAGGGTTGATACCTACTGATATTTTAGGTAAATTATAATATTTTAACAGTAAGCAAAAGTTGTTTAACTCAGACTTCAGTTTTGAGCTTTTCGGCTTATGTGAAATTACCAAAATGCCCCTACGGTGCATAGTTTGGTTATAATTGATAAGTTTCACATATATGCAATACCCTACTGATATAACTTAGTAAATTGAGTATTTTTGCTGATTACATCAAACCTGTAACTCAGGTTAATACTTAAACTCTTTTATAACCTAGTAAATGACCAAAATACCCCTACGGGGCATAGTTTGTGTTTAAATTCATTTCGGGCATAATAAAAGATATCTTACTGATGTCACAACATAATTGAGGCATATTAACTTAGGAAACCTGTAAATGACTCTCATGGTCACCCGTTACACCTCTTGCGCGTTCGGTTTGGTTTATGTAACTAGTTTGCATAAATTAGCCGAAACGGGTCAAACCTTATCGATTTTATCTCAAAATCCAGAATGTGTTTAGATTACCCATATTAAACAAGTCTTCAAACTTGTCGGGTCTAAATCACATTCTATTCCGGTCTTCGCTTAATCGTGCGTTTGAACCGTATCTATCTTTAAAACTAACCGGTCTAAGCTTAAGCTTAACTAAAGGCCGTTAGGATTCTAATAGGTTATTATAAACCTTTGTTCCAGAATAGGAGACCGGTAAAAGCTACCCGCATTTGCTAATTGTGAATTATACTTGCAAAGGTAAATACTTTTAACATATTTTCCCTTATACGGGCTTGGGGTACGGTATATAAAATACCGTTTGGTCGGGCATTCGACCTTAATCGATTAGTGGTTAAGTATTATCGAGATGACCCGTTTAAATATGTTTTGTTTGCTTAACGCCTTTGGGAGGTTAATGACCATGTCCCGGATATCCTTGGCATCATTTTACGAAATGGCCACGACCTAAGCGCGGGGTGTAGGCGTACACCCGTCAGTGCATAAATAAATAAAGTGGTGTGTCTATTGATCTTTAACCCGGCACGATCCGGGCTACTGAACACATAAGGAACATGTAATCCTTTTACAAGTTTATATATTTAAATAATTATCCCAAGTTATAAAAATGTTTATGCCACGTGCATCCAAATCAATTTTTAATCATTTTTAAAAATGAGTCAGTTGATTGTATTTACCAGTGTAAACTGACGTATTTTCCCAAAAAGGTTAAGTGCAGGTACTACGCGAACTAGGCTGGCTACTCCTAGCATCATTAAAGAGTCTCGCAAGCTTAAGATGCCTAAAGTCTGTTGAACTACTGTTTCCATTTTATTTTTAATCCACCTGTGGATAAACTTTCGAATGTTGTGATACTTGATATTAAAATATTATATTCGGTTGAAATATACCTTTCATTTGCTTCCGCTGTGCATTTAAATATTGTGTTGTTTGACTATTATGTTGCCAACCACGTCACGATACTCCCCACCGGGCCCACCGGTGATACGTGGAAAGTTGGGGTATGACAGATTAAGAATATGCTGGAGACTTTTGTGGTCTGTGAAAACCACACACTTCGTGCCATAAAGATAATGTCTCCAGATCTTGAGTGCGATAACTACAGCCCCTAACTCAAGATCATGAGTCGTGTAGTTCTTCTTGTGAACTTTCAGCTGTCTTGACGCATAAGCTATCACTTTACCTCGTTGCATAAGAATGCAACCAAGGCCTAAGTTGGACGCATCACAATAGACAACGAAATCATCATTTACATCGGGCAAAGATAGAACATGAGCATCACATAACTTCCGTTTCAGCGTTTGGAACGCTTCTTCTTGTTGTTTGGGTCCCCACTCAAAAGGCTTATTCTTCTGAGTCAAAGCAGTGAGTGGAACCGCGATCTTCGAGAAATTCGAAATAAACCGACGATAGTATCCAGCAAGACCAAGAAAATATCGAATCTCTGTAGGTGTCGTTGGTGTATTCCAGTCCTTAATTGCTGCAATTTTGCAAGGATCCACATGAATACCTTGCTCGTTGACAATATGTCCCAAAAACTGAACTTCTTTAAGCCAAAATTCACACTTGGAGAATTTAGCAAAAAGTTGTTCGTTCTTCAGGAGTTCCAAAGTCAAACGAAGGTGTTGCTCGTGATCGGCTCGAGACTTCGAATAGATGAGAATATCGTTGATGAACACAATGATGAACTTGTCTAAATAAGGTTTACAGACCCTATTCATTAAGTCCATGAAGATAGCTGGGGCATTTGTCAAACCAAAAGGCATGACTGTGAACTCATAGTGCCCATATCTCGTGCGGAATGCAGTTTTGGGAATATCTTCTTCGAGAACACGAAGTTGATGATACCCAGAACGCAGATCGATCTTGCAAAAACACGTAGCACCTTGCAGCTGATCAAAGAGATCATCAATTCGAGGTAGGGGATATCGATTCTTGATGGTAAGCTTATTAAGCTCACGATAATCGATACACATTCGAAAAGATCCATCTTTCTTTTTCACAAAGAGGACAGGAGCACCCCAAGGTGAAAAGCTCGGTCGGATGAATCCTTTATCAGACAACTCTTGAAGCTGTTTCGATAACTCTTGCATTTCCGATGGTGCAAGACGATAAGGTGCTTTCGCAATCGCGTTGGCATTGGGTACAAGATCAATATGAAACTCGACTTGACGAACTGGAGGCAAACCAGGCAGTTCATCAGGAAACACCTCTGGATAATCCCAAACAATCAGAATATCCTGAATATTCTTGCTCTTGCCTTTCTCCTCGGTGACATGTGCCAGGAAGGCAACATATCCTTTTTGTAAATAACTTCGGGCTTTCGTACACTACATGAGTTTCAAACCAACTGAAGGTTTCTCGCCACGAACCTCCAGGACATCGCCAGATGAAAGAGGAATACGAACGATCTTATCAAAACAAACCACCTCAGCATGATGTTTGGTTAACCAATCCATCCCCACGATAATGTCGAAACTCCCAAGTTGCATCGGTGTGAGGTCAATAGGAAAAAGATGGTTATCAAGGTTCAATTGACAACCAAGAAGAACAGAATCGAGAATAAGAGGTTTACCAGTAGCAACTTCGACAGATAAGGGTTTCCTTAGTTTAGTTCTAGGTATCGCAAGTAAAGGCTCAAAAGATAACGAAACAAAACTCCTATCGGCACCAGAATCGAAAAGAACAGATGCAAGTTAATTGTTAACAAGGAACATACCGTTAACAACCTCGTTATCCGCCCTCGCCTCGTTTGCGTTCAGATTGAATGCTCGTCCACGAGCGGGATTCACATTCGCATTCGTGTTTGCATTCGGGTTGACATTCGCATTTGCGTTCACCAACCTCGGACAGTTGTTGCGGAAATGACCCATCTCTCCGCAATTGAAACAAGAACCATGTGGAAATCTCGCAGGATTCCCCTGAACTTGTGCTGGAACCTGAGCAACCAGATTCTGACCCAAACGACAAATGTTGGCCAGATGCCCAAGTCTACCACACGTAGTGCACTGTTTGCAAGCCTGTTGGGCAACATGATAACCATTGTATCGATCACAGTGAGGTGCAGTACCAGCATATTGCTTCTTCGCGGGAGGTAGGGCTGGTGGGTTCTGAGGGTTCTGGTTGGTGACAGCAAAGTTCTGGGAAGCCTTGCGCTTCCTTGACTTCTTAGAAGATTCACCGTGCTTCTTACCCTTACCTTTTTCTTGTGCAGAATCAACTGACTTCTTCTTGTCACCCTTTCGGGTCAATTTCCCTTTTCTGACCTGAGACTCGGTCAGAGTAGCAGACAACTCGATTGCTTGACGAACAGTAGTAGGATTACTGCCAGTCACAATGTCTTGCACAGAATCGGGTAACCCATCGATATACCTCTCTATCGCTTTTTCCAATGGGGTAACCATCGTAGGACACAACAAACTTAGCTCCTCATATCTATCCGTGTAAGCACGGTGTTCTCCCCCATCTTGTTTCAGATCATCGAATTCTCGTTCCAAAGCTCGAATTTCATGACGGGGACATAACTCTCTCATCATGAGAGCTCGGAGCTCTTCCCATGTCTGTGCCATCGCCACATCGGCACCCCTATCATGCATCACTCCGTTCCACCATGTAAGAGCACGCTTCTCGAACACACTTGATGCAAATTCAACCTTATGCTCATTCGGACATTGCACATGTCTGAATGTGCTCTCGATACTCTCGAACCACTGCAGGAGCGCAGTTGCTCCTTGCGACCCAGAAAACTTCAACGGCTTAGCAGAATTGAAATTATTGAAACTACATTGTGCATTATTGTTGTTATTATTGTTGTTATATAATTGATGGATCTGGGTCACTACGCCTGGAAGCACTGCAGCCATTTGTTGAGCGACAAGGGCTGCGACTTCTTCGGCAGTAAAAGGTTGAGCATCACGTCGAGGAGGCATTGTCTAAAAAGAACAAGGAAACATGAGAAACGAGCGAGGTCGACAATTGGAAAAACAAAAGAGGTATTGAAAACATTGACAAAACACAAGGAAAGCGATCATTCGTTTGTTAACTCGAACAAACAAACGACACGCAGTGACTAATCAAAGTAAATGGGTCATAATAATGTATCGCCGAAGACATGCTCGCCTATAAGTGAACACTCACCCCAAGAGTTCCCAGGTAAGAGTGACTGGTCTGATACTGCGGATTTGTACGAACACTCTAGCCTTGGACAGAAAACTCAGGGTACAGGCATTCACCCTTCCAGTTCGCACGTGTTCACATTATTAGACCCAAACTTTGACGAGATTTTGAAAACTAAGAGGGTTCAAAACCTTATAATCAATCATCCAAGAACTGATGATTAATTTTCGAAGCGGATTTGTTATTGTGTTTTCGTTGTGGTTATCACCTAAGGATAGGTGATGGTATTGTTTCAAAATCTAAACGCAAGTACACTTGCGTTAGGGTCCTAGAAAGTTATAGTCTAGGTCAAAGCATTTCTAATAACCTAATTCCCTATAATCATTGGCTCTGATACCAACTCTTCTGTCACACCCCGACCGCGTCAAAACAACGAAACCGCGGCGGAAACGTCGGGGAGTGTTGTAACAGAATTATTGTTTCACAACCATGGACACAAAAGTTTCGTTTTATTGAATTATTAAGTAATGTACATTGTCTTAAAACCAAACAAACAAGTTACATATCGTCTATCATTGTTTTTATGTCACTAAGGCCTCGTCCAGATCCTAAGTGAACACGCTTCCTAGAAATCAACATCAAGCAACATTACCTGAAACATATGTAAAAACAAAGTCAGCAAAGAAATGCTGGCGAGCACATAGGTTTTAGAAGAGTATCGGATTCATGGCTCGTTTATATGTTGCAGTACCTTATTAGACTACAAGAGTCAAAAGTACAAACCTCGTTTTGAAAAGTGTATTGCAACATAATTAACCAACTCAAATCAAGTTGGTTATAGTTTATAAAATATCGTAGCCATGATTCTTAGCCCAAAACATTTGTTTTAGTAAACCAAAATCGTAAAACAACTCGTAAAAACTCGTTAATAAAACTCGTATGGTTTATATCATTTTGAAAACCTCGTTGTGTGACATCGTTCCGAAATTGTTTTCCCAAGTGAACTAAATAATAACACGAAATGTAATATGATAAGAGCACTTATATATAAGATGTACCAGTGGCGTATCTACCATGCTTTTATTATGCTACACCCATCCCATTATCTAATCACAGCCCAAAACCAATCGTTTAATCAAATCGTTTATCTCGTTTAAGTTGTTTCAAATCGTCTAACTCGTCCCAAAATCGTTTAACTCATTTTAATTGTGAAACTACTTATGCTCGTCTCGCTAATAACATTCAAACCTTCGTGACTCGTCTATCTAGAAACTTGCATTAACAAACCACCAAAGGGTAAGTTAACAATCATCAGATTCGGTCGTTACCTACATAACCCCCACACATAACCATGAGTGTAGTCTGATAACGGGATTTGTCAGATCCTATGGTACCATAACCTAATACTGGTCGGCTTGATTAATGTTAATTAATGTCATTTGTGATGTAACTACAACCAACAAGTTCGTTCACTTTATCGAAATCGTTATTAGTTTAATATAAACCATGTTAATCGTTTTTGAAACCATTGTTTAAATATCGAAATCGTTTTAATACATATGAATCACCCCAAAACAATTGAAAACAGTAAAAGAGGGGATCTATGTACTCACATCGAAGTGCAAAGTATCCTCAATCTAAAGACCTCAACAGGCTCAATAAAACCAAGGAAACTCAAGCAGCACCTAATAATCGAATCACTAGTAAATAAATCGACACCTAAATCGGAAGATCGGACAGAATGAGGTCTTGTAAACCAAATGAGTATTGGAACTCATGTGATATGGTTTAACAAATCCTACATCCTAAATCGGAACCTAACTTAAGTGCTTTCGACCCGTTGCGACCCATTAAGGTAGCTTACGCTACTTTAACGCGTCGTTCACGTAAAATGCGTTTGAGATGTCTAACTAGTCCTATGACAAGTAGTATATGCCTAAACATGTTTAATTATGTTGCATAATCAGTTAAGTGACAAATGTTTAGGTTACATATGCTTAAAATCCAATTATGCATGAAAAGGGCATTTTGGTCATTTACCTAAGGCATATAAACTACCTATCATACAACTACTTAAACTATGTGACCATAAGGTATAACCTCGAAAGGTTATTCCCTATGAAACTATGGTCACTAAACATGCTTGGTCGGATCCTAATGATCGACCAAACGGGTCGAGTTCGAAAGTCTAAGCGGTGGTTTAGACCGCTTGACTTACGACTCTAAACAAGCACTAAACTAAAAGTGACGAGCTAAACATGTTGGAACATGTTTAACTAAGTTAGAAAATAGGTTTTTGATATCAAAACAAAGTGTTTTGATACCAAGAGTAGTTTGGTTGCAAAATACGCTTAAATGCGCATTTTGACCGAAACTACGACTCGTCACTTGTAACACTCGTCTTATATTTTCATTTAATTATCAAAATCTTAGTTAGTAAACTAAGTTATACTTCATCATAGAGTTTAACATAGTCGAATAACAGGAATAAACCATTCATCATTCAATAGTGTTTACAAACAACATAGTTTAATAGATTATATTAGTGCGGAAGCATCCAAAAGTTTTGTGTTCGGTTCTTGAAGCATCAACTTGATCATCGTCCACATACTTGCAAACCTGAAAACTGGAGATTATTAACAATCATTAGTGTTAGAGTTCTTAGAAATATTGCTTAATCGAAACTATGCTAAAAAACGGATTCGATTTGCTAGGATATGCAAGAATTATCAAAATTGTCTGGGCTCTACCGTAACTTACGGTATCTACCGTAAGTTACGGTAGATGCTGGATAACCTTGGTCTGCCGTAAGACAGTAAAGAACTGTCGTAAGCTTTTTATTTCTACCGTAAGTTACGGTATCTACCGTAACTTACGGTAGTCTCTGAAAGTCTATATTTTGACTGATTTTGTTTATTTCACCCGAAATTACATGGACGGATGTTATTTCAAGTGCCTTGTTTTCAACACCCACGCTCCCATCACTGGTTTGCATGTTTAGTAAATCATTACCCTTCGCTCGGGCTCAAAACCTACGAGTAAGGTATTACCTCTACCCGGTTTGTACCTTCTCTTAATGATCCGTTAGTTTGCCCTTATGAGGTTCATCGTTCGAGCAAACCCAACTACCAAAATCTCCTATTCAAACATACCTATTATTAATAACAAAAGGCTAATGACCATATTGACGAGGCGTTTAGCTACGTACTAATTGATTATTTGACCCGTTTGGCTCATCTATGGAATCCACCATTATAATGATTACCAAACGACTCTTAACCAATTCTTAACTTATCAATTCAAGTAACGAACATTGTCGCTATAACCAATTCAACATCCATTCCAATATACGACTATACATAATTTAATAACAATTCGCCTAATGTAACGGGTCAAGTTACATACCTTCAAAGTACGCCCTTCAAACGCAAGTCGCCACCGGCTTGTCCACTCGATGTTCCAGTGTCCTTTCCTATAGAGTTCAATCACATCATGTTTAGAACTCTTTTTAATTCATATATCGCACAATTTGCCAAAACATCGTAATTATGCGTTTTAACTTTAAAATTTCAGGTTTAAGTCTTCTTTGAAGCATTTATACAAACACCTTAAGGGCAGAATTTTAAATAATTCATTAACAAGCTCATAACTTGTCATATAACCCGAATTTTCATCAATCAAACTATCTAACACAAATATTTGCCCTTATAATTTTGAAATAACTTTACATATGTCAAATTACACTAGAACAACCCCAAATTTCCTAGTGTTTATCAAGTTCTACATAACCCACTAGTCACCTACAATGGTGACCATGGATTTCACTAGAATTTAGCATAATTTCAACATGTACTTGTCTAGGGTTTACTCCTAGACATTTTAATGTTCCTAATTCATCTACAAATCACACATGCATCATCAGATTTCAAGTTCTCTAAATTCATGAGAATTTCAAGTAGAGAATTTTGTCAAATTTTACATACCTTATGATCTCCTTGCAATGGGGATCATTAATCTATGCTCGATTTTCGTTTTGGATTAGATTTGAACCATCAATTTATGTGTTTTGTGGAAATTAGGGTTCTGATAAGCTTGGTCGCCCCTCCCCTGCTTTGGTCGATCTCCAGCACTCTCACAAGAGGGTGTTTGTGTTTTAATAAAGTATTTTTATTAAAACTAGTTTCAAGTTAAACACTTTTGGTCCCTCTAGTTTCTCTTAGTTTATTTTTAGGTCTTTAACTAAACACAAGTCATCATCTGACTAGGTTAGTGTCATTCCTAGTTAGTTTATTTTAGTTATTTATTTGCAATCTAATTTGCAAATTTAAAAATTCATATTTTCGGGATGTTACAAGTCCACCCCCCTTAAAAGGGTTTCGTCCCCAAAACCAAAGTACGTACCAAATAATGTAGGGTAGAGACGTCGCATCTCCTCTTCGGACTCCCACGTAGTGTCCGAACCTTTCCTATGCTCCCACTTGATCTTGACTTGATCGATTTGTTTGTTTCGCAAGTGCTTGACCTTTCAATCTAAAATCTCCAATGGTCGTACCGCATAATTCAGGCTATTATCCACCTCGATATCGTCGTAATATATATAAGCTGTCTCCTCCGCTAGACATTTCCGCAATTGCGACACGTGAAACGTGCCATGTATTCCACTCAACTCTTCCGGTAGCTCGAGGTGATAAGCCACCTTGCCAACCCGTTCGATGATTTTAAATGGTCTGATAAACCTTGGGCTTAGTTTCCCCCTTTTTCAGAATCTGATCACACCCTTCCATGGGGAAACCTTTAACATAACCATGTCGCCTATCTGAAATTCGATCGGTCTTCGTCTTTTATCGGCATAAGACTTTTGCCTATCTTGGGCTGCTTTCAAATGGGTTCGCACCACTTCAATTTTCTCATTAGTGGCCTGAACTATGTCTTTATGTGCCAATTCACGCGGACCCACTTCACCCCAACACACCGGGGTTCTACATTTTCTACCATATAGCATTTCGTAAGGTGCCATGCCGATACTCGAATGGTAACTATTGTTATACGAAAATTCGGCCAAAGGTAGATAAACATCCCAACTTCCACCGAAGTCGATGATACATGCTCGTAACATATCCTCTAGCGTCTGTATTGTTCTTTCACTCTGCCCATCCGTCTGAGGATGGTAGGCGGTGCTAATGAAGAGTTTCGTTCCCATCTGTTCTTGGAAATCTAGCCAAAAATTTGAAGTAAACTGGGTATCTGTATCCGACACAATAGATACCGGTACTCCGTGACGTGCCACTATCTCGTTTGTATACACCTCGGACATCTTTTCCGAAGTATATGTTTCGCGTATAGGAATAAAGTGTGCACTCTTCGTCAATCTATCCACAATCACCCATATGGCGTCGAATCCCCGAATCGTTTTAGGTAGTTTGGTCAATAGGTCCATAGTGATATGTTCCCATTTCCAAACCGGGATCTCCAAAGGTTGTAGTTTTCCATATGGTTTCTGATGCTCCGCCTTGACTTGTAAGCAAGTCAAGCACTTCTCTACGTATTTTACCACATCCATCTTCATTCCGGGCCACCAATAGTTTTGTTTCAGATCATTGTACATCTTGGTCGCACCCGGATGAATAGAATATCGGGATTTATGGGCTTCATCAAGTAGTAGCGCCTTCACTCCACAAGTATTTGGAACCCATATTCTTCCGGATCGAGTCTTCAACCCGTTCCTTCCATCCGACAAGTCTTTTAACTGGCCGATTATTCTTTCCTTCTTCCAGTTCTCCTCTTTTACTGCTTCTACTTGCGCCTCTCGTATACGTTTAAGTATACCCGAGGTCACCACAAGCTGCATTGACCTTACTCGTATTGGGACATAGTCAGCCTTTCTGCTCAGAGCATCCGCCACCACATTTGCCTTTCCGGGGTGGTAGTGTATTTCGCAGTCGAAATCCTTCACCGTTTCCAACCATCGTCTCTGGCGCATATTTAACTCCTTCTGATCGAAGAAGTATTTTAAGCTTTTGTGATCGTTGAATATGGTGCACTTTACCCCATATAAGTAGTGCCTCCATATTTTTAATGCAAATACCACTGCAGCCAATTCAAGATCGTGCGTGGGATATTTCTTATCATGTATCTTCAATTGCCTCGAGGCATAAGCTAAAACTTTGCCCCGTTGTATCAGAACACATCCTAGCCCCGATAATGAGGCATCCGAATAAACCACCATGTCCTCGACTCCGTCCGGCAATGTTAATACCGGAGCTTGAGTTAACTTCTCTTTTAGTGTCTGAAACGCCCTTTCTTGTTCAACTCCCCAAATGAACTTTTCCTCCTTCCGGGTTAACTTTGTTAGTGGCGACGCAATCTTGGAGAAATCTTGAATGAATCTCCTATAGTATCCCACAAGCCCTAAGAAGCTTCTAATTTCCGAAGGGTTCTTCGGAGGGTTCCATTTCGACACGGCCTCGATCTTTGACGGATCTACCAATACTCCATCGGCACTTATGATGTGGCCGAGAAATTGCACCTCTCGTAACCAAAAGGCACACTTAGAGAACTTCGCATACAACCTTTCTTGTCTAAGTGTCTCTAACACCTCTTGTAAGTGGTGTACATGCTCAGCTTCACTTTTCGAATACACAAAAATATCATCGATGAACACGATGACCGATTTATCCAGCATTGGCTTGCAAACCCGGTTCATGAGGTCCATGAAAGCCGCGGGTGCATTTGTTAGCCCAAATGACATCACGAGGAACTCGTAATGTCCGTATCACGTGCGGAAAGCCGTCTTTGGCACATCTTCTTCCTTGACCTTTAGTTGGTGATACCCCGATCTAAGGTCAATCTTTGAAAACTAGTTCGCACCTTGTAATTGATCGAATAGATCATCTATCCTCGGAAGCGGGTATCGGTTCTTTACCGTGAGTTTGTTTAAATCCCGGTAATCGATACACATGCGCATGCTTCCGTCTTTCTTTTTCACAAACAGTACCGGTGCGCCCCAAGGAGACACACTCGGCCTTATGAATCCTTTGTTAAGCAGGTCTTGAATCTGGGACATCAACTCTTGTAATTCCGACGGCGTGAGTCGGTACAGTGCTCTAGCTACGGGTTTTGCGCCCGGAATCAATTCGATTCCGAACTCTATTTCCCGTTCGGGCGGTATCCCCGGTAAATCCTACAGAAACACATCTTCATAGTCCCGTACTACCGGTACATCTTCAATCTTCAGTGATTCTTTCTTGGGCTCATTTGCGTATATCATAAATGCCTTGCATCCTTGCTTCATAAGCTTGTGATCTTTCAACATTGAGCATATTATGGGGTTACCTCCTTTTTCGCCATAGATAGTAACGTGTTTCCCGCTCGGAGATGTTAGCTTTATCTCCTTACGAAAACACACGACTTTTGCGTGGTACTGAGATAGCCAATCCATCCCAACGACTACTTGAAATTCCCCCATTGACATCGGGATTAGGTCTATCAGGTATTCTTCATCATCGATGCTTAATTTGCAGCCTCGACAAATATCACAAATTATAAAACTTTTATTGTCCCCTATTTCAACTTCTAAGGGCACAGATAATTTCGTCAATACAAATGAAGGATGTCGAATAAATCCATTCGAAATGAAGGATTTATTCGCACCCGTATCAAAACAATACACGTGCTGGAATTGAGTTAATTGTGAATATACCTGAGACCACATCGGGTTCTATCTTTGCTTCGGCAGCGGTAGGTTGGAAGGACCTAGCCTTCGCCTTAGGGGCTTCTGTTGGAGATTCTTTAACGTCTCTCCTTCCAACTAAGTCTGGGCATTCGGACTTTTTGTGGCCGGGTTGATAACATATATAGCAAACCGAGACTTTACCCGGGCATAGAGACGCCGTGTGCCCCGTTTTACTACATATGGGGCACGGTTTGTCTTTGAACCGACACTCTCCCTTGTGCCCTTTTCCACACACTTTACAACTTGGCGATCCACCTTTAGCAACAACCTTCTTTCCCGATTCTCCAGTTCGAGCTTTCTTTGTAGGGCTTGGATTCACATCCTGTGCCCTTCGCTCACCCCTTTCAACTTGTTTCTTCAGCTCGATTTCCCGTTCCCGAGCAACGTTTATGATCTCGGTAAGGGTCTCGTATTTTGAAGGAGTCATGAACTCCCTATACTCGGCGCTCAACATGTTATAGTAGTAGTATATCTTTTGTTCCTCATTCGTCACCAATTCACTGCAAAACTTCATCTTATCCATAAACGTCGCCATGATCTTGTCTATGGTTTCGCCCTTGTGTCTAAGTTGCATGAACTCTTCCTTGATTTTATTAATGACCGCCTTGGGACTATGATGTTTAAGAAACGGCATCTTAAACTCCTCCCATGTCATGGCCCTCGCCGCTTCAGCCCCTATTTCCTTCTTTTTATTATCCCACCAATCTTTGGCTTGACCTCTCAACTGACCCGTTCCGTAAGCAACAAAGTCACTTTCGTCGCAATGGGTCCTTTCAAACACTCCTTCAACATCGCTTAACCATCTCTGGAAAATTATCGGGTCAACCTCCCCGTTGTAGATTGGCGGTTTACACGCCATAAACTCTTTGTACGAACATCCCTTACGTTCTCCCGATTTCTCTTTCATGAGGTTGACACTATCTTCCAACCTTTTGACTCGTTCTTCGACAAGTGACAACACCGTGTTTTGAATTTTGTCTATAAACCCGGATAGACTACCTTCAATTGCCTTTCCCACTTCTTCGGCAATTATCTCTTTCATTTGTTCGGTGCTTGTCGGCACCGGATCATTATCGTTTCCTTTCGACATCTTGAAACTGAAATGTTTACATTAAACATTAAACATTAAACATTTCATTTATAACATAGCTTTATTTGCTTTGGTTTAGCCAAGTTCATAGCTTGCTTTAACCGTTCGCTTTTGGTGCACTTTCCGGGTTTGAGTGTGTTAACACGCTCTTCCCATGCACATTAATTCGCATTTCATTTCTCCCATAAGATAAGATCTACTAAAATAATTAATTACTTCTTACCGGACGATCGATCAAGCTTGAACCGAACACTTTGTTGACAACCTTAAGCTCTGAATACCAACTTGTAACACTCGTCTTATATTTTCATTTAATTATCATAAAAATATAGTATATGTGAAAGCAAATTTTGTAATTATCAAAATCTTAGTTAGTAAACTAAGTTATACTTCGTCATAGAGTTTAACATAGTCGAATAACGAGAATAAACCATTCATCATTCAGTAGTGTTTACAAACAACATAGTTTAATAAATTATATTAGTGCGGAAGCATCCAAAAGTTTTGTGTTCGGTTCTTGAAGCATCAACTTGATCATCGTCCACATACTTGCAAACCTGAAAACTGGAGATTATTAACAATCATTAGTGTTAGAGTTCTTAGAAATATTGCTTAATCGAAACTATGCTCAAAAACGGATTCGATTTGCTAGGATATGCAAGAATTATCAAAATTGTCTGGGCTCTACCGTAACTTACGGTATCTACCGTAAGTTACGGTAGACGCTGGATAACCTTGGTCTGCCGTAAGACAGTAAAGAACTGTCGTAAGCTTTTTATTTCTACCGTAAGTTACGGTATCTACCGTAACTTATGGTAGTCTCTGAAAGTCTATATTTTGACTGATTTTGTTTATTTCACCCGAAATTACATGGACGGATGTTATTTCAAGACACGAAGACCCAAATCACAGGTGCCTTGTTTTCAACACCCACGCTCCCATCACTGGTTTGCATGTTTAGTAAATCATTACCCTTCGCTCGGGCTCAAAACCTACGAGTAAGGTAGTACCTCTACCCGGTTTGTACCTTCTCTTAATGATCCGTTAGTTTGCCCTTATGAGGTTCATCGTTCGAGCAAACCCAACTACCAAAATCTCCTATTCTAACATACCTATTATTAATAACAAAAGGCTAATGACCATATTGACGAGGCGTTTAGCCACGTACTAATTGATTATTTGACCCGTTTGGCTCATCTATGGAATCCACCATTATAATGACTACCAAACGACTCTTAACCAATTCTTAACTTATCAATTCAAGTAACGAACATTGTCGCTATAATCAATTCAGCATCCATTCCAATATACGACTATACATAATTTAATAACAATTCGCCTAATGTAACGGGTCAAGTTACATACCTTCAAAGTACGCCCTTCAAACGCAAGTCGCCACTGGCTTGTCCACTCGATGTTCCGGTGTCCTTTCCTATAGAGTTCAATCACATCACGTTTAGAACTCTTTTTAATTCATATATCGCATAATTTGCCAAAACATCGTAATTATGCGTTTTAACTTTAAAATTTCAGGTTTAAGGGGCTGTTTGGTAGCATCTGAATGACATTAAGAGGCTACCTCTTAATGAAATCATTTAAGAGTTTAACAAAGATAATTTAAGAAGAATGTGACGTGATGGTTTACCATTCAGATGTTACCTCTTATCCAGTCAGACATAAGGTTACCTCTTATTCATTCAGACATAAGGGCCACAAATGATTTCATTAAGAGGTAGCCTCAGAATGGATTAAGAGGCTACCAAACAGGGCCTAAGTCTTCTTTGAGGCATTTATAAAAACACCTTCAGGGCAGAATTTTAAATAATTCATTAACAAGCTCATAACTTGTCATATAACCCGAATTTTCATCAATCAAACTATCTAACACAAATATTTGCCCTTATAATTCTGAAATAACTTTACATATGTCAAATTACACTAGAACAACCCCAAATTTCCTAGTGTTTATCAAGTTCTACATAACCCACTAGTCACCTACAATGGTGACCATGGATTTCACTAGAATTTAGCATAATTTCAACATGTACTTGTCTAGGGTTTACTCCTAGACATTTTAATGTTCCTAATTCATCTACAAATCACACATGCATCATCAGATTTCAAGTTCTCTAAATTCATGAGAATTTCAAGTAGAGAATTTTGTCAAATTTTACATACCTTATGATCTCCTTGCAATGGGGATCATTAATCTATGCTCGATTTTCGTTTTGGATTAGATTTGAACCTTCAATTTAGGTGTTTTGTGGAAATTAGGGTTTTGATAAGCTTGGTCGCCCCTCCCCTGCTTTGGTCGATCTCCAGCACTCTCACAAGAGGGTGTTTGTGTTTTAATAAAGTATTTTTATTAAAACTAGTTTCAAGTTAAACATTTTTGGTCCCTCTAGTTTCTCTTAGTTTATTTTTAGGTCTTTAACTACACACAAGTCATCATCTAACTAGGTTAGTGTCATTCCTAGTTAGTTTATTTTAGTTATTTATTTGCAATCTAATTTGCAAATTTAAAAATTCATATTTTCGGGATGTTACAAGTCCACCCCCCTAAAAGGGTTTCGTCCCCGAAACCAAAGTACGTACCAAATAATGTAGGGTAGAGACGTCGCATCTCCTCTTTGGACTCCCACGCAGTGTCCGAACCTTTCCTATGCTCCCACATGATCTTGACTTGATCGATTTGTTTGTTTCGCAAGTGCTTGACCTTTCGATCTAAAATCTCCAATGGTCTTACCGCATAATTCAGGCTATTATCCACCTCGATATTGTCGTAATGGATATAAGCTGTCTCCTCCGCTAGACATTTCCGCAATTGCGACATGTGAAACGTGCCATGTATTCCACTCAACTCTTCCGGTAGCTCGAGGCGATAAGCCACCTTGCCAACCCGTTCGATGATTTTAAATGGTCCGATAAACCTTGGGCTTAGTTTCCCCCTTTTTCTGAATCTGATCACACCCTTCCATGGGGAAACCTTTAACATAACCATGTCGCCTATCTGAAATTCGAGAAAGTGATTTAAAGCTTGAAATCGGAATCGAATCAAATCGTAAATTCATCAAACATAAATACACACGTAATAACACCAAAGCACATTGTTTTATTAATAATTAACATTGTTTTACATTGTACATCGATTACAGAGCAAAGTTGTCACAATAACGAGCCTGAGAGATGGGACAAAGATTAAAGTAAATAAAAATACAAACCAACTAATGTGAATGCTAAGGCATAGGGGATAAAGTTTGACTGTCATAAGTGATGAAATTCACACAGACAATTCAAAGGGGTAGAATTAAGAATAAAAGACTTGATCAAATAAAAGCAATGAAATTCGCTAAGACGACCAAATAAATCAAAACGAAATTTTAATGCACCGGAAGGGTTGTAAAAATAGTGACTTCGGTAAAAATACCCGATTGATGGGTAGGGATTCAGAAGTGTGCGTAAACCAAGAGATGGGAACGCGAATTAAAAGTCAAAAGACTCGGATTAAGAGTTATGACTAAAATATGACAAGATTTTTGCAAACATAAATTTTAGTAATTACGTTCAACCATTTCAAAGTTGGACGGGTCGAATAAAGAACGAAGTTTGATACTTATAAGTGATGAAATTTCACCCAAAATGAGTCAAATGAGTTAATTAAGGAATAACGTTTGAAATAGTAAGGAAAAACGCAAACTAGCGAAACAAGAATGTTAAAAACATTAAGATAAACAACCCGGGTAACGGGTCGTATGGAAGTATATGTAAGAACCGGATAACGGTAAGTGAAGAACAAACCAACGTGTAAATGACGTTAGAAGTCATAGAGTCGGAAGGGTAATTCATAAAAAAAAATGTAGCCTTAGACTACGGTCAAGGTCCATAGAATTCAAGAACGAAAACGAGTGATTTCTAAACTTAAAAAGGGTGCATTGACATCGAAAGTATATTTTAGAACGACATGAGTAAAAGATGAATCTACAGGATCATCACAACCTTCAGGAATTATAAGTAATGTTAAGGTCTACGAGACCAAGAAGACCCTTGGGTCACGAATAGAAAGAAACAAACTGTTGGAGTTTCAACTTAAAAAAGTGGAAATCTAAGGAAATAGCCTATGAGGCTAAGTAAAAGAACCTACGGGTCACTTGGGTAAAACGTGGAAAACTGGTTACAATTCTCCATGTAAAATAGTAACGGTCAAGAATAAAACTTAGACGGAAATTCCTAGACATGAGAAAAAGACGTAAGACAGAGAAAACGTAAACGAAAAATTTAGTTTTTAGTCAAAAGCAACGTTTTAACAAACATAAGTAGTATAAGGGGATTTAGAAAATCTTAAACACACATAAGGCCGGAGATGACAAAATAGTATACCCAGATGACGGGGTATGAAGTGACGGCGACTGGTTAGTCTAGTCGGTAAAGCTATTCAAAGTTAAGAAAATGTCATGACAAATACAAAGCGCTTGTTAATATAAGACAAGCGCGGGATAAACATATTAACGGACTGATGAGACTAAGTGGTCAAGTGACAACTCGGTCAATAAAGATAAAGGATATAAGCTGAAAATAACGGCCCGCGAGGCCTTACACATGAAAGACATACGCGTCAATATAAGTGAAAACGTTAGATCAAGAGGAATGAATGAATGCCTTGAAAACGAAACTAAGATTCGTTCAGTTTAAATTAATGAGCTACGAAAATAAGGTTTCAGGGACGAAACCTCTTTAAGGGGGGTAGACTTGTAACACCCCAAAAACGGTTTGGTAATCAAACCATGTTAATGTTAATGAAGGGTAAAATACCGTTAGTGGTGAAAATTTTACCCGGTAAATATTAGTATTTAAATAAATAAACCTAATATTAAATAAAAAGAGAATAAAAGATTTTGACGAAATAAAGTTCGTAAGAGGCCCGAGTTAACGGGACTTAAAATAAAACGGGTTATAATTTTCCAAACCCATTAAACATAACTAGGAATGAAAAATAACCTAGTTAGAAAGAAGTATTGTAGTAATATGTTAGAAGATTAAAAACACCTAAAATAAGAACCTAAGAATAGTTGGGGGACCAAAGGTGTTAAGTTTGAAACTAATATTATTAAAACAAAATTAAAAACACCAAACACACACTTGTGTGTGTGTCTGGTTCGATCAAAAAACACAGGGGGTGACCAAAAATCCTCCACCAAACCCTAGTTCATGCAAATTGTCCAAATTGAAGGCCTAATTCTGTTCCAAAACGAAATCCAAGCAAAGATTAGTGATCACCTTCGTGAAAGGATCATAAGGTATGCCTAATTTTGTTATTTAGTTTCATCTTGAATTCTAGATGAACATGAGAAATCGAAAATTAGAGCCTAAATGTTTGATGTTTGGATGAGAATAGGGATGAAATCATGTCTAGGAGTAAACCCTAGTCAATACTTTGTTAAATTAGTGTTCAAAGTTATGAAATCATAATCATCCCTTATTGTGTTTAATGGGTTTTGTAGAAGCATGAAGAACCCTAGAATCATGATTGTCAAACTAGTGTTAATAGAACTCTATGAAGTTAGTCTTGATATTGAAGTGTTAATTAGACACTAAATTGGAAAAAGATGTTAAATTGGTGAAATAACTAGTCATGAAACATGATTTTCAAATTTTATAAAAATCATGCTCATTAGGTGTTTGATATAATGCCAAAGAGAAAATTAAAATGTTGAAATTTCGAGTGAAACGCATACTTGGATAATATGGCAAATTAGGCGAAATAAGAAGCGATAAGGGTTCTAAACATGATGTTGATTTAGACTTAATTGTGTATATTGTGTTGTCAAAGGTAGTTAATTTTTGGAAAGTTAAACTAACCAATGACAAAGTCGAATGGTAGTTTCGACATAGGAAATACGTAAGGTGGTATAGTCGTGATTATTAATGACTAATTTAACCACCTTGTGAATGATGACGATAGTTTGACACTTAACGAGCAAGGTGGAGGCTTGGATAGAAGCGGGTCAAACGAATCAAGAAGGAAAAGAAAAGCGTAGCTTGGATACGAGGTAAGTTAAGCTTACACCCCCCTCTTTAGATTACAATACACTTACTTGTAAGTATTGAGTTTGAATTATGATTAAATATTTGAGATACTATGTTTCGGCACAATACAATGTAAGTCGGAATAAAGGAAAATGGTAAGAAACCATAAACTATGGTAAAAAGGGTAAAAATGGTAGACTAGCCGGGTGAAGACTAACTAATAAGAAATATTGAACATCACGTTATGGGGTGAACCGTAAGGGGTAAAAGTGGCTAATTAATCATCCGTACACGAGTTGACGGATAGATAAAAGATTTGAAAAGACAACCCTTTTGGTGTAAGTCTTAACGGGTCAAATAATTCAAGGAATGTCTTTTAAGTAATAAGAACCCACGGTGTAGATTGGAATAGGTTTAAGGGGGGCGAGATGGTATTAAAATACCATCATATATTGATAAATGGTCAATTCGACTAAATGGGTCAAATGGTGTGTTAATACCATTTGGCAATAATATAACTTACGACCGCTTGTTGAGTTTTTGTGATCACAGGAAATAACATGTGTTTGCAATGCTTTAACTAGAAAATTTAAAGCAAAAAGTATGTATACGGGTCGATGCTATGACCCGAGCCAGGTACGCATATTTAGAATTTTAGTAGAAGTGATATTTTGGTCAAATACTAGCGAAAGTCCTTCGACGTAAAATGAAGGACTAACATTGACCAAAAAGCCCTTGAGGGGTAAATAGAGCAAACAACCTTTAAGAGTTGTTTAGAATTAAGCGTTTTGTTAAATTAAGTCCTTGAGATATGTATAAAAATGGAGATAGGATGCAAACTAAAAATAAGCGTGATTAAAGCTCGAAAATGTTTAATACCCTTAACGGGTCAAAATAATTAGATATACAAAACGGGTTGAGATTTGCATAAGAACCCGTAAGTTGAACCTTGAATATTAGTAAACTGACATAATGTGATTTGCATGACATTTCAAAGATAACCAACAAGTTTGTTTGATCAAAACGCAAACGGGTCAAAAAGTGTCAAAAATTGAATTTCAAGCCGAGACCTTGAAATTCTAAAATTTGTGAATTTAGATGTCAGGTCTTTACCCCATGAGATGGAGAATTAAATTACGGTCGCGTAGGAAAAAGAATAACTAAGCGAATCGGGTAAATAGAACAAAAGTTATGTTTAAAGTTTGATTTTTTTAGAAAAACTGGTGCTGGACAAAAATGCAGGTGCAGAAACAGAACTGCTGGAAAACACGTTCCCCCGCGACACGCGCCAGGGTGCTAAGGTGTGGGCGCGACACGTGGGAGCGCTCGCGGCCCGCAAAGGATTGAACTAAGTCTGTCGCGTGGCGCGACAGACCCAATTTCGAGATTTTTATTTGTTTTGTTATCCATATGATACCCGAACTTGTTTATGCATATTATATTGTTGTCAAAACTAATAATTGTTATGGTTTTGACCTTAGGAGATACTTGTCTCGTTCCGGATGCTGATCAAGCAAGAATGCAAGAACCGAACACAAACATTTGAAGCTTCCGCGCGAATCAAATATTGTTTTAAACAATGTTGTCATGTAAACACTACTTAATGTTGAATGTTTTAAACTAGTTAGTTGTTTATGCTAGAACATCATAACCAAGTAATCTTAGTTCTAATAACTAAGTATTTGAAAATTGTGCATTTTGGTTTAAAAAAAAATCTGTGTTTTAGATTATAATCTTATATAAATGAGACGGGTGTTACAGATTTGTGTAAAAGTCTCGAAACGAACAAGGAATCAAGTTTAAAACCACATGTGAATATCGAGATAACATAAAAGATAGGCTCATAAAACATAGGATTGTTCCGGGTAGAGGAACGTTGACTAACCAAAGTGAATCGAATCCCTCTCGAATTGAGGCAACGTGCCTTGACTTACTTAGACAAATACGTCATCGATGTTAGGCCTACGATATTTGTCCTTTTGATCATTTCACGTCCCTAATTGATTGGGAGTTTTGAGACTTTGGCGAGACAGAAAATCAAAGAGTGGGACTAGTTATCAAGGTGTGAGTTTCACCTCTATCTTGACAACTTCGTACCCTAATAGTGTCGGTACTTATCAGAAGATAAGACCTACTAGAATATGATATGGAAATTTCCCTTCAAGGTTTGGATGTCACTCCTGACTTGAGGGTAAATCTCGTGCAAAAATACAAACACTGCATAGCAGTGTTTTCAAAGTATCCAAGTGTATATTGTGTCAGCCTTAGGAAAGGCAAGTAAGTTTTAACAGGAAATGTGTTGTTAGGAAGCAAGTCCGGTAGAATGCATAAGTCTTAAACAACAGATAAGAGTCAAGTTTCCTAGAACTATAGACTAGGTAAAGCATTCATACTTTTCGTAATTCCCTATAGTTATGGCTCTGATACCAATCTGTCACACCCCAACCGATGGCGGAAACATCGAGGCGCAACACCAAGCGTTCAGATTGCTCAAGAGTTTCCATAACACTATATGTTTCAGTAGTAATTAATCAAATTTCATAACATTGTCTAATCATCAACCAAAGTTTCACAACCACAAATATATCAAGTACATTCGTTCCTAAATATTGTTCAAAAGTTTCTAAATTAACTAAGATGTGTTTCTAGCAGCATCCTAGCAAGTTTCTTGATTTTTCCTCAGCTACTATCAACCTGCAACATGTATTAAAAGACTATCAACAATTATGTTGGCGAGTATACAAGTTTGAGTACGTAATAGAATAATAGTTTAAAACGTTCCAAAAACTCATATCCCGCATAAACACATATAACAAGTTTCACCATGCTATTAAACACAGTCCAAGTGATAGCCCAAGTTTCCAATGCGTTAAATGCCTTCCCCAAGACTCAAGGGAAGCTAAATGTCTCCTCCTAACAATACCCCAAAGACTAACAGGGAGGTGCATTACCCCTATAGCGCTACCATTGTTAAGGCGGAACTACACACAAGGATTAAACGTTCACATAGCATAAAAGTCTCAAGAATCACAAGTTTCAAGTTTCATGTTCACAGCGGATAGAGTATGTTTCAAATAATTTCAAGTGTCAAGTTTATAGAATACATGTTGCATCCCAAAAGTGTACAAAACAAAAAGGGATCGAGTATACTCACAATTGGTGCTAAGTATCAACACCAACTATTTAGATCGAAGGGAGCGCTGGAGTTAGCCTGATTATAGTTTAACAGTGTAAGCGTTGGACAGAAAGTCGAAGCATGCTAATCATCGAATAAAAGTGTCTGTTTCCTGTTCGGAAGGTCATCCGGACGGATGGTCATCCGGTCGGATGACCATTCGGCCCAGATGGAACCCATTCAATCGGACGGTTGTCTGGACAGTAGTGTGTTTCAAAATGTTTCAAACCTTTGAAGTTTTCGTTGTAGTATAAGATCAAGTCATTCGATCAGATGGTCACCCGGTCGGATGACCGTTCGATCGGATGACTGTTCGAGTGAAAGTTTCATAGTTCAAAATCCTGATTCAAATAGTTTAAGTGTTGAGAGTTACAAAGGACAGTCACTTGGTCGGATGATCATTCGTCCAGACGGTCATCCGCTCGGACGATCGTTCGACTGTCGTGATCTTTTTCATTTGAACCTTTTGTAAAAGTATCTAAGTTCGAGTTTAACGGAGATGACATGGTAACGCATCAAGACAACGGAAACCCATTAAGGTTCAGTTTGTCTGATCGGGTGGGAATCACCCCGTTCGATCGGATGACTGTTCTTGACAGAGTTTCATGCCTGACCCGTAATTTGGTCATCTTTCTAGTGGAAATTCGTTATCGAGCCGACTCCAGACTAAGGAACAACTCCTAGGCCTGTTTTTGCTCCAGATTTCACCGTGTTTGAGTTGATAAGTTAAGAAAAGCATGTAATCAACCAAAAATGATTAGATTTTGTATAGATTCATAGTAAAACGTGTAGAAATCCCTTAGATCTGGACTAAATCTTGACGGAATGACATCATACAGCCGATTGTACAAACATCCATGATGACGTCATCCTCAAGGAGCCAAAATCTTAGTGATTACACGGTGAAAGGTATGATTTTGATGAATAATCTAGTGATAAAGTGTGTAAAGATGAAAGTCGTACAAGAATTACGGAGAAAACTTACAAGAATCGCTTGAAATTGGAAGAAAAGTGCCTTAGAACGAGAGTGAGTGCGTCTGGGTCGGGGTCGGATGAGGCTGTCACATCAGTGAAGAACGATGTGACAGCGGGTATTTATAGGTGACAGAGGATAAGGCAGTGGAGCATTGATCGAATGGCTATTCGATCGGATGGTCATCCGATCGGATGTCCATTCGGACAGCCAATACCCGTTTGCTAGTTTTCTGATTTCAGTTCGATTCACGAGCTAGATTAAGTGTTGTGTTGCGTATTATTGTGTAAGATCATCACATGATAAGATTGCATAATTAATAGAAAAGTTTCCATGTTTCAAGTCTACATAAGCTTGTTGGTAAGTGTCAAGTTTCAAGTTTCTCATTTAACAAAGTTTCAAAGTTTCTCGTTCCATAAGTATCAAGAGTCTCGTTCAATAGTATCAAGAGTCAAGTATCAAGTATCTAGTATCAAGTATCAAGAACCAAGTATCGAGTATCAAGTTTCACCAAGAATCAAGATTCATAAGTATCAAGCATCAAGAGTCAAGTTTCAAAGTGTCACAAAGTTTCACAAATATTCTAACATAGTTAAGTCTCAAATAGTATAGGGACTAGACTTGCCAAAAAATTAAAAGTTTAGGGACGCAGGGCGTTACACTACCAATAGCTTTGCTATTTATGGGATTTACTGGGTACGATTGATTAATTGATTGGTTGCCAAAGTTGAAAATGAGCCATAATCGTAATTTCAATACCGATAGTTTTACAAAAATGAAAGGTGAAAAATGAAAAGGTTTGTTTTTGTGGGTTTGGAAATGAAAAGATTTTTAAGAATCAAAGGGTATAACTAGGGGGATGTTTTTTTTTGGGTAAAGCAAAGAAAAATAAAGGTTTTAGTTTGAAAAATGGGTTAATCGTAGTGCCTCTATCATTTACTTACTCGGATTTTTGTCGGTAAGGACTTGGAACGTATCGCATTGTCAAGTTCTAGATTCGTGAGAACCAAACGGGCTATTCAAACAAGAAACGAAGATTGAACAATTAGTATGGATGTATATTTGTATGCTCGGTAATGGCTCAAAACTCATTTTTGTGGGAAAAGGGGTTATAGTGTAAAAATGCATATATAATCAAATTTTACAAAGATTTGTCATGCCCGTTTTCGTAATTCTCTAAATTGGTTCTTTTTATTACGACGCTATCAGTTGTAAATTTGTAAAAACATAATTTTTAGAACTTATTTTACCCAAGTAAACCAAGATAAGTAAAGGAAAATAAAAAAAGTTTTGAAAAAGTATGGGGTGATTAGCGGTTCCAAGGCGAGTTTTGTGTAAGGCTTGATTTGGGACAACCGATTCAAGGTTTTTATCATCCCCCCCACACTTAAATTACACATTGCCTTCAATGTGTCCCAAATAGGATTTATTTTGCTAAAATGTGTAAAAAGTGTGAAAATAGCAAAAAATTTTAGTTACTGGCACTTGCAGCACGGGGGCGTGCTATGGGGACACGACCCCGTATCCAAAGCGTTAGTAACAACTTTAAACAGAAGACTTACAGTGGGGTGGCCACAGGGGCGTGCTGGGTGAGCACGGCCCGTTCCACCTTCTGGGCAGAAGAATTTTAACAAAGTAAGTTGGGCACGGGGGCATGATGGGTGAGCACCTCCCCGTGCTGAAGCCATTGTTTTGTAATTTATGAGTCGGGAGGCCTCTGATTTACGTGCATGGGTTCCATTTTTCATGATCCATCTGGTATTTCCACTTTCTTTAACACATTTATTTAAATAACCATCATCTAATCCTCCATTTCATTAAAAATAAAACAAATACCAGAAATTAAAATTACAAACCTACATTAGCCTAAGATAGATAGATTCCTTCTTGAGGATGCCTCTCCGAGATCATTTTTTAACAACCCTAAAGTTATGTTCCTAGATCTACGAAGGTTAGATGCTGGAGGACTTGAGCTTTTGCGGGAAATACTCAATTAGAGGTCGTTGAGCATATCTTCGATCTCCCTTGAAAGGAAGATGTAGGGTTCCTCTTCTACCTCTTCTTTAGGGGGAGCGGGATTTATCGGAACCTCGAAGGCAACATTGATAGAGGAGGTTCCAGAATCTCCTCTTCCCATCCCGTGGGATTTATCGGAACCTTAAAGGCAACATTGATATCGGAACCTCGAAGGCAACAATGCCTGGGTGGCATGGCCCCGTGCTACTCCAACTGTTCCAGATTCTTAGCTAAAGAAATTTTATTTTAAGTTAGATTTGAATGTTTTTTAATTTTCTGAACGTAAATAACTTAAAATAATGTTTTACTATAGTAGATTTGTAAAACTTTGAGCGAAGAATCAAGTGTATAACCCTCCTATTGAAGCTCTTTAAGCTTGAAGCTTCAAGCTTCAATGGAGTTCATGGAAGAATGAAGAAGGGGAAAGGACCAAAAGAGGAAAGGACAAGAAGTTCAAATGAGACCTTTTTAAGAACATACCTTTTGGGGTATGTATGAAAAATCTGGAGGATCCTGCCATTTTAGAATGGTTCCAAACATTCTCCACAAAGGCTGACTTTATAGACAGTGACAGCACGCTGGCACGGCCCCATGCTGTCTGCATGTGTCAAAGAATGTTGTCCGTTAGTAGAACACTGGTCACGTCATCACTGACATGGCCCCGTGCCAAAAAAATGCGAGGGGCACGGCCTCGTGTTAGTCCAGCATGCCCCATGCTTTCAGAAGATTATTGGTCACGACCCCGTGTTCAGGGTTTTTATGAAGATTGTCTAGGTTTTTTTAAGGAATTATCAGACATCGGGTGGTTCCTTACTGGTTGGAACAACACCGTATTGCCGGATATACCTCAGACTCCAGCGAGAGGTACGAAAACGCAAGAGGTTATCAGAAAGATAGAAGATTTCTTTAAAAATGGGAAAATGGGACCATCCCTTATTTACCTTATCCGGGCTCTTGTTAAAGAAGGTGTGAGTCGATTCGCTCTTATCCATGCTGTTGGTGTGAAATTCACACTCAGTAAGGGGGACTGTCATCGCGACATCGAAACAGGGACGACTATCGCTCTCGTTCTCGCAAGCGTCTATGGTAGAAGGTGGTTGACCTCAGTGTTGTCATTTATGCCTGAATTTTCTTCCATCGATTCTCCCTCGGATGGGATTCTTGACGAACATCGTGCCTTCATCAAGGATTCTATTTCTTTTATTTTTAGGAGAATCCTCTCTTCTATTTGACCTACGTCTTATAGGTCGTCTAGGTGAGAGGGTGGATGGAGTTCAGGTTGATGGAATTCATCATCGTTTTTACTGCCGCCCATCTTAAGGTGTTCGTTATAGGAAAACGATGGGGCTAAATAGTGGGGGGTGAAGTTTAGACCGCAACATTTCGATTCTTCATGCTCCTCCCCACAATAGTCGCACCATGCACCATAAGAGTGACGGGGGTTAAAATAATCAAAGAAATCCATGATTTTCCAGAAAGTTTTTAACCATCAGGATCAGGCGGTCACTATTTTCTTACAAACTGTTAATTTCACACGGCCCCGTGTTAGGGTAACACGGCCCGTGCTGTAGTCTGTATCTGGCAGAAAATAGATTTAATGATACTGGAGAGTTGACACGGCCCCGTGTTGGAACACCACGACCCTGTCTCAATTCTGCAGAATAGTGAAAACTTAAAAGAAAAAAGAAGAAAAATCTAAAAAGAAAAGACAAAAAAAAGGATTAGGCCGTTTATTTTAAGCTTTCTTAAAATTCTCGTGTCCCCAGCAATGGTGCCAAAAACTTGACGTGTGTCGGTGTGAGTATATTTTTTAGTATATTTTTAGCTCTTTTTACTTGCCGATTCAAGTTTTAAATTTATAAAACACGATATTTTACTATCAGTCTACACACACTCTGGGGTAAGTGCACCCATCGCGGATGTAGTATAGAGATGGTAAGATACCGAGGTCGTCCAAGGACAAAAGAGCTTTTAATACCTGCTTATCGTCAACGTCTAATCGAACCAAACTTTGAGAAAAGATTTTTTAAACTATAAAAAGATAAAATAAAAACAGAAAAACAAAATAAAGGAAAAACAGATATACAAGAAAGAATCACTTGGTTCCGATTTATCTTTCATGTATCCATTTGATGATTTCCGCACTTTGGGCATTTTTAGAGATTATCTTAGTTATAGTAGTAGGCCCCTCTTGTGAAGGCGACGTTACCCTCAACCTAGTGGTCTGAGTCAGCAAGGATACAGTCCCACTAGATCGGATTATTGAACGATAATTTAGTAGGTTATTAATGCAAAAAGTGGCGGCCCCCCTTCTAGGCAGCGATCACCCTCAACCCTTTGGTCTGAGTCAGCAGGGATACAGTCCTCACAGGGTTGGTTTAAAGTTTTGATAGTAGTTTATAGATAAGGGATTCAAGCTTTTGGCACTTCTCTCGTGGTGGGTAATGCCCGCTCCGACTCGTGAAGTGTTACTAGGCTTGAACCAGGATCTCGCAGGATCTATACACTGAACGAGACAAAAAATTTACCCAACCACCCTTCCAACCCCCTTCCAGGCAATTAACGCGCTTTATATAGACCGTAAAGACACGAATATATGAATCAACAACATATAAAGAATGATTTGATAAAATTGCCTTCAATATAAAAAACTAGTTATTAAAGTCATTAATACATACCCAATTAAAAAGTTGCCAAATATAGGAAATCGTAAAAGAAAATACATAAAAGATTTGACTTCACCAAGTGATGTAAGAGTTTAGCCAAGCATGGCCTTTCTTTGACAAAGACTCTTACTATCAATCTTGGATCCCGTGACTACTACACACACACTAAATGATGAAAAATGGATGATGGTGGTGGATGATGGTGTTGTAGTGGTGGTGGAGTGGTGGCAAGGGAGAGAGAAGTGGTTTACCAAGGGATGGTTTGGAATGGAACCAAGCACATCTATTTATAGCTTAAATCAGTGGCTTCCCCACGGCACGTTCCCGCCTGACACGGCCCCGTGGTCATCTCTCTCTCTCTCTCTTCCTCATTAACTGCTTGTCAGATCTTGTACTAACACAGCCTCGTGTGTCAACGGCACGGCCCGTGGCCAATGTACTTGTTGTACTATCGAAGATTCTGAAAATCTTTGAGTTGACTACGCTCCGTGTTGGCTTAGCACGGCCCTGTGTTGGCTCCCAGTTTTGTCCTTTGTTGTTGTCTTTTCTTCTGCACAACATCCAGCCTCTGACACAGCCCGTGTCTGGTGGACACGGCCCCGTGTCAAGTCTTCTGATCTTGCTATTCTTGTGGTTTGGGTGTGAATTGGGGCTTGGCGAGTTACGTCAATTCCTCCTTTTTTGTATTTATGTTGGTTTTGCTGTCTTTTTGCCCCTTTTGCACATTTAAGCTCTATTAACCCTGTAAATTAAAAAGGAACAGGAAAACAATCTTTTTCCAACATTAGTACTAAAAAAGGGTTAATTTTACGCCGTATTTGATATAATTTATATGTTGTATTCTAAGCACATCACAACATGATACTTTTACCAACTGACGACGAGGCCTACTTGTTGCCCAGTGAACTCGTCTTGGGCTCCTGTTATTTGGGCCGGCCTGTAAGCCTAAACTTGACTTCATCTCTTAAAAAAGACCATGAGAAGTGGCGGGAAATAAAGGAGATGTGATATCTCTGATATCATTAATTGCCTAAAGAGGAAAGAGAGAAAGATCACCGGAGAAGGTACCGTGGTAGCTGGCACCATTAATGAGCCTATATTCAGGCCGTTGGGGCTCAGACACGTGTCTGAGCTCCCCAAGGCTTCCAAAAGACCATTAGATGGTCTCGGTCAGATCGTCCCTTGGAGATAAGTGTTTCCTTTATATAAGGAAGGTAGAGATATAGTTAACTGTATGCATTGAATAACCCTTCTCATTAAACACACTCGCACGACATTTATTCTGATATTCCTCGGACCAGTTTAAACATACATCACACAGAATTCACACCAAGGAGAATATTCCGTCGATCACACACTCGTCGGAACTAAGCTTCTCATTTTCCGGCAAAGTTACTTATTCTCATGCCGGAGCTTGGTCACGGATTCCCCCTTCGGGGTCCTTCGTGGCGAGGCTAACGGTGTTCTCTTTTGTTGGACGATGGCGTGACACCTTTGCAACGTTGACGAGCTCTGTTGACTTCCCACCAGGATTCGAGGACTCGACACCAACCTTAGATATATCTTGTTAACCATTATTTCTTAACTTGTGAAGACTTTTGTATGTATCAGATCTCAGATACTTTTGTTGATGACGTATGTAGTTAAGTCTCTCGCTCTCAATCAATGTATATGCATCAACCAAGAATTGTTGGAATAGTCTCCTTGAATTAAGAATCAGTTAAAGTTGAGTAATCCTATCTTGCACACGTTACGCAAAGAACTCTCTCATCATACAATTTGGGCGCTTCTTATTGGTTACATCTATGACCCTCTATGAGGGATGTCAACTCTGTAACCATCATCTCCATAAGGAAACAAAATCGGGTATTGAAGAGCAAGATAAGAAGGATGCTATTCATTTTAGACAACCGGTTTAGGTTTCGACAACAATATCTCTATTGTCAATCGCGTTGCCAAGATCTCCTACTATAAGAGCAGCAACCTCGCCCGTCGTTGGTAAGTTATACGTCCTACCATATTTCTCCCTTTTTCCCATAAGGCGTACCTTCAGAGATAGTTGCGGATTGTCGTGAAAAGAATCCCTGGCCATTCTATAAGATTTAACCGGCTGGTTGTCAGTGTCCTAAACACCCTTTATATGTTCTATCATTTGACGATCAAGTGCAACGGAAATGAAGATGCAACCTTTGAAGAACTATTTACATACATAATTTATTGTAAACAATAAATTTATCTAAATGAAAAAGGATTTTACAAAAAAGTAACATTAATAATAAATAAATGGAAAAATTACTTTTTGAGTCCCTGTGTTTTAGGGGTATTAACTACTTGAGTCCAAAATTAAAATGTTTAACGCCCTGAGTCCCTAAACGTTTTGTTTTTGTAACCCTTTGAGTCCAAAATTTTAACTCCGTTTGAATCTTCTGTTAGTTTTTTAAGAAAAGTCTAAAATGCCCCTGTATTTAAAAAATAAATATCTAAATAAATAACAAATCTTGTTACTTTTACAAACACTCCTCTATCTAGTCTCCCTCTCTCTTTGAAGACAACACCACCAAGAACCACCACCACTGTACAACACCAATACACCACCTCCTCTAATCGTTGATTTCGACGGCCAACAAAGGCGAACGAAAACGATCTCGAGAGATGAAGAACCTCCGGCAAATCCGGTGATAGTTCAGGGGTGTCGCGACAGTGGTGGTTCAGGGGTGACGCGACGGTGGTGGTTTAGGGGGTGTCGTGACGGGTGGTGGTTTCTCTCGTGGGACAGTGGTGGTTTAAGGGTGACGGGATGGTGGTGTCTTCTTGTGGCGGTTCTTCGGTGTCCTCTACTGATGTAAGATCATGGTCACTTGGGCTTTTTCAGGTTAGTTAATAAGCTAGGGTTATGTTTTTTGGGGTAATGTAAATTACTTTTTGAGTCCCTGTGTTTTAGGGGTTTTAACCACTTGAGTCCAAAATCAAAATGTTTAACTCCCTGAGTCCCTATAGCCACTTTTCTTAACCATTTGAGTCCAAATTTCTAACTTCATCCACCAAATCTGTTAACTACGAGGGCAATTTAGTCATTTAGACACAAAGTACAACTCTTATATGCACAAGAGTATAATGAACAAGTCTTTGGTGCATAATAATTTTAATATTATATATAAAATCAATTTCACAAACTGCACACACCCTCTCCCTTTAGACATCCTACCACCACCATCCACCACCTCCACTACCTCATCATCCCCACCACCACCATCCCACTGCCGCCAACACCACCATCCCACTGAAACCCCAACACCATCCAACTGTCGCCACCTGTGAACAACCACCAACACCACCATCCTCTCAAAACCCCAACAACCACCATCCCTGACGTCTTCACCACCACCCCCGCACCACCACCATCCCCACCACTGCACTGCCATCATCCCCAAGCTGTCCAGTATATAAAACCAAAAATTACCCAAATTCTAACTAAAAAATCAAATCATGTGATTGCATCAGGTTGAACCCCCTGGCTCGTATCATGTCATTGAATGTTGAGACAGATTCGATCCCATGCCCGTGAGACCAGTATGCACTAATCATCATGTTCCAGGAGACCAAGTTCATTTTATTAGGAGGGATTTTTCAGAAACAAATTTCGGCATCCGAGAGCGATCCACATTTCGCATACATAGCAGCGAGAGCAGTTTGCACAGACATGTTCAAGCCAAGCCCGATGCTAGTAGCATAATCATGAATGTTTCTCCCTCGGTCCAGGTCTGAAGATTGTGCACAGGCAGGAAGAACACTCATCACCGTCACCCAATTCGGCCTCACGTTCGACAAGTCACTCATCATCTCATCAAACAACTCAATCGCTCGCTTCGCAAACCCGTTCTGCGTGTACCTAGAAATCATCGCAGTCCACGATATAACATTCTTCTCCAACATCCCCAAAAACAACTCATCGGCAACACTAACCATCCCATACCTCATACACCCCGCAATCAGCGCGTTCCACGACGCAACTTCTCTCACAGGCATTTCATCAAACATCTTCTGTGCATCCCCCAACTCCCTACACTTAACATAAAAATCAATCAACGAAGTCCAAAAATAGAAATCAAACCCCAATCCACTTCTTAACCCCTTCCCGTGAACACACTTACCCACCCAAACACCCACCAAATCCGCACAACTCTTCAACACAAACACAAACGAAAACGAAGAATAATCCCCACGAACCCCAACCGAATCCATCTCAAAAAATATGCTAACGCATTGCTCAGAATAACCGTACACAGCACACGCTCTAATAATCGAATTGTACAGAAGAGTTGATGCATTTTTCTTCACTCGATTCTGTCGAAGATCTTGTGAGTGGTAGGTTGATCTGTTGTAGTAGGGTTTTGGTGCCGCCATTGATGGTGAGCTTCTGAGCCCCATCTTCTTCATCCGCCTCTTCAATGTTGATGTGTTCAGTTGTAGATGTTGCGTTGGGACCTTTGAGAGCATCGAATCGAGCAAAAAGATCATCTACATCTACATCTTCATGAGCATGAGCGACGGCGGTTTTAGGTTTAGGTTTGTTGAGAGAGAAAGATAAGTTAGGGAGAGTGTGTGTGAATCTGTATATTGTACATTTATATATGTAATAATAGTTTTAGTAATAATAAATCAGTTTTTTTAAGTATAGTTGTAATTTAGTAATTTAACAAAAGTTAACAGAATAACTCTAACAGTGTTAGAAATTTGGACTCAAACGGTTAACAAAATTGGTTATAGGGACTCAGGTCGTTAAAGATTTTGATTTTGGACTCAAATGGTTAAAACCCCTAAATCACAGGGACTCAAAAGGAAATTTACCCTTTATTTTGAACTCTTTTATTTTTTATTTGGAATTTGGTAACACGACTGTGAAAACATTGTAAAGGTCCAAGCCAGTGATCATGGTTTGAAATTTGGAAGATGACCCAGATGAAAGAAGAATGTTTGCTAGAATACCCAGGTGGGATTTGTAAATAGTGTGGTTAGATCAAGGTTAAAAGGGGAGGGGGTTTGATGGTCCATTAAATTTTTGGGAAGAAAAGTGAGTCTGGTTTTAAACATGGTAAAGGTTCTGGGTGGACGAAAATGTTGGCCGGAGAACATAACCGGAAAGGCGTTTTGTTTTTCTGATCCGTGTGAAGAGAGAGATAGAGAGATGAGAGAGTGAGAGATATGAGATTGCATACTTTCGTGTATAAATATATAGAGTAAACTGCAATTTTACCCCCTGGGGTTTAAGCCAATTGGCACTCTAACCCCCTCCCAGGGAAATTTCACACTCTGACTGTAACACCCCGCCCAGATTAGGGCTGACGTGTTACACAATTCGGTAATCAGAGATAATTAATAACTTAATTAAAACATAAATTCCATAGGTTTAAAAACAAAAATCCTCAAAATGACATAACGGTCTCAACAGAAAAAAAAAAAAAAAAACATAAGTGTCTAAATTTATTAAATAAAAGGTTTTATTAAACTCCTTATTCCAACTCTAGCTTTTTTTTATTATCACTCTTCACACATTTCCCCGATTTCCCTGAGTACCTGTTTAAGACATAATAAAAGAAAACAAAAAAAAGAAACGGTTGAGCCAAAAATTGCCCAGTAACAGAGAAACAATAGCACTAATACATAAATGATAGAAGCAATACACTAAACACTTTAACTATGCAAACAATACAATACACTGAATGATCACTGCTGAATACCATAAAGGTATATTAGAAATACCCATGTGAGCCACTAACAATAAACACTAACACTTTGTACATTAGCTGCAGTTCCAATGCACCAATATGTAGAGGGGATGTGGGCACTCACACCTATCCCACTACCACTAACACTTACACTTACACTCCTAGGATCGATCCATACGCCTCTCAATAATCAATAAGTGCAATCACTTAGCACACAATACAATATAGAGACGCCGTGGGCCTTTCGCACCGCCACGGATGGTGCACGTCAACTGTGCCTATGATGACGCCCTATGTCCCCTGATGTGTGTGAAGTGTGTATATAAGTTTAAGTATATTTTAAGCCCTTTTACACTTTTTAGCCAAGTTTTAAATTTATAAAACACGATATTTACTAACACTAAGCACACATATGGGCAAGTGCACCCATCGTGAGCGTAGTATAGTGTTGGTAAGATACCGAGGTCGTCCAAGGACACAAGAGCTTTTAGTACCGGTTTATCCTCAACGTCTAATCAAATCAAAAGTTTAGAAAAAGGTTTTAAACTAGAAAAATAAAAACTAACTAAAATGCTGAAAAATAAAATAAAATTAAAAACAGATAGACAAGATGAATCGCTTGGCTCCGACTCGTGTTTAGTGTAACCTTTGATTATTTCCGCACTTTTGCACTATTTAAGAGATTATCTTAGTTATTGTAGTAGGCCCCTCTTTTGAAGGTGACGTTACCCTCAACCCAGTAGTTTGAGTCAGCAATGATACAATCTTAAAGGGTCGGATTATTGAAAGATAATTAATTAAGTTATTAATGCATATTGTGGTAGGCCCCCCTTTTGAAGGTGACGTTACCCTCGGCTAAGTAGTCTGAGTCAGCAGGGATACAGTCCTAAGTAGCCGGGTTAAAGTATTAATAGTAGCTTACATATGAGGGGATCAAAGAGTTTGGACCCCCGCCATCCAATACCGGTGGGTATTGAAGGAGGTCCTACTAAATTTGACCCAGGTCCTTGCAGGATCTATACACTGAACAAGGCAAGACTCTTACCAAACCGTTCCCTTAACCCCCGACTAGAGATGTACAAATCGGTTTTTTTGAGAAACCGGTTTCGGTTTTTAACCGAACCGGTTTTTTTGGCACAATTGAAAAACCGGTTATTGTAATAACCGGAACCGGTTTTAACCGGTTTCACAACCCCGAACATAACAACCGGTACTAACCGGTTCTAACCGGTTTATACAAAAACCGGTTTTTAAAACTGATTATAATAACTGGTTTAAAAAACTGATTTTCCGAAACCGGTTGAAGCACATGCACAACTTTATGATAGACCTTTCACTTTAATGTGGTTGACACTTTTGACTCTTGATTAATTAAGCTGATAAACTCAATTGGTTCTCGTGAAATGTTCACATGCACACTGCCCTTTATTGTTCACATGTATCGATATACAAATTACATTTAAGGCTTTCTCTTTTATACAAACAATGGCCGACAACCAATTTCACAGCTCAAATATCATTGGACCTCTATGTTTTTGCATGAATATCTATTGGGCCGATTATTATACTAGATCGACAACTCAATTAATATCACATTCACATGCTCACCAACTTTCAAGACTCTTTGCTGGGCGTAAATAACCGGTTAAAACCGGTTTTTTATAGTCGTTACCGGTTAACCGGTTTTTTAACCGGTTTTTTATAGTAATCGATTATTTAACCGGTTTTTTAAAAAACCGGTTTTAAACCCGAACCGGCCAAGAACATGTATAACCGATTTATAACCGGTCAAACCGGTTGTAACCGAACCGGTTAGAAAAAAAACCGGTTTTAAAAAAAACCGATTTCGGTTTTTTTACCGGTTTCGATTGCGTAATCAGTTTTTTTGTACACCTCTACCCCCGACCAGGTAGCCAACATGCCTCCATATAGACTGTGGAGATAGGAATGGTGAAAATCTTTTATTTTATATAGACAGTAAAATAATGCCAAGACACCACGGACAAACGATAAGGAAGAATCACCTTCAACATAAGAAACTAGTTATTAAAGTCATTAATACATAACCAAGTAAAAAGTGCGAAAAGATTAAAAATAAAAAGTATTACACTAGACACTTGTCTTCACCAAGTGATATAAGAGACTTAGGCAAACATGGCCTTTGATTGTCAAGAACTCTTACGATTAATCTTGGATCCCGAGACGACTCACACACTCTATGATGGACAATGGATGATGGTGTTAGATGAAGGTGTTGTGATGGTGGTGGGTGGTGGGTGAAGTGTGAGAGAGGTGGTGTGCCAAAGGATGCTTTGCAAATGAGCCAAGCACCCCTATTTATAGCCTGAATAGTAGCTCGGGCACTGCCCCGTGTCCAGTGGGCACGACCCCGTGTCCATCCTCTTCTCTGTCTTCATTAATTGCAGTTTGTCTGCATTAGTTGACCACGCCCCCGTGTGCAGAAGCGTATCTGTACTATCAAGATTTGACTGGATTCTGCGAATCTTATAGTTGACCACGGCCCCGTGTCCACTGAGCACTGCCCCGTGGTGGGCGATAGAAGCTTATATAGCTTTGTCTTTTATGCTGGCACTTGGGCACGCCCCCGTGTTCACTGAGCACAGGGCGTGTTCAGCCTTCTGTTTTCTTGTTTTGCTTGGGAAGATGCTTTCGGGGAGGTCGGGCATGCCACGTTTGTTCCTTTTCTTGTATTTATGTTAGATTTAGCTGCCTTTTTGCTTCTTTTGTTAATTTGAGCTCATTTAATCCTGAAAATACAAAAGGAAGACAAAAGCACACTTTTTCCAACATTAGTACTAAAAAAGGGTTAGTTTTATGCCACAATTGATGTAATTTATATGTTGCATTTTGCACACATCAAATACCCCCACACTTGAATCTTTGCTTGTCCTCAAGCAAAACTCTTTATAATGTGGCTTTACACTCCCAAATGGAATGGGTAGAAGAGAAGGTTTTTGGGCTTGTCATAGTGTGTCGGGATCTCCAAGATTCTTTATTAAGTTTATTTTTGTTTATTTACAATCCTATTCGTCATGATTTATTTAAAACTTTTCATAGGATAAATTAATTATTAGGGCATAACATGCCTTTTTAAAATTCCATTTATATACAAGTTCACATACCTTACGGGGGATCACTCAACACTCGGCCGAAGATGTATTTTAGTGAATCACTCGGGAGCGGCATGGAACTTACTCCTACCATAGGCTTGCCAAGCAATCAATCCTCCTCCTTTTTTAACTATAAACCTTTGTAAATATCAAGAGGACTTTTTGGGTGAAGGGTTAGGCTTGGGTTAAAGGTAGGTGGTTGGGTTAGTGGTTAGTAGAAAAGGGCGAAAAGCGTAAAAAGCGTCGGTTTTCTTAAGACTTTTTATTTTTGCACTTTTTATTTTGATGAAGCTATTATTCAAACAAAGTTATTTTTGATGAACTTGCTTGTTTATTTCTTTTGCTTCATCATCAACATTTTTTTTTTTTTTGTAAAAAGTCATAAGAAAAACCGAGCTTGTTACTAGAAGAAAGGGTTAAAAATGAAAAGGGTTTTGGTGGGTAAAAAGGGTGTTTGGTTTGGGTTAAGAAATGAAAAGGTTTAGGCTCAAAGGGGTTAACTAGGGGGATTTTGGGTAGGTGGTAAAAAAAAAAGAAAAATAATGGTGTGGAAATAAAAAGGGTTAGTCCTAATGCCTCCATCATTTACTTACTCGGGTTTAAGTTGGTAAGGACCGGGAATGTATCGTCGTGGCAAGTTCTAGAGTCGTAAGAACCAAGCGGCTATTCACACAAGAAACGGAAAATGAGCATTTAGTTTAAAGATATCTATCTGTATGCTCAATAAAGGCTCAAAACTCACTTTTGTGGGAATGGGTTTATATGCGATCAAGTATATATAATCAAATTTTAACTAAGCTTGTCATGCCTTTTCATAATTTTCTTATGTTGGTTCTTTTTATCACGACGCTATCGGTTGTAAATTTGTAAAAATATAACCTTTTTAGAACTTGAAATTCCCAAGTTAAACCTAGACAAGTAAAAAAAATTGAAAATTTTTGAAAAAATTTGGGGTGATTAGCGATTCCAATAGAGTTTTGTTTAAGGCTTGTGATTAGAACTTGCAAGATTCAAAGCTTTAGCATCCCCCACACTTAAATTACACATTGTCCTCAATGTGTCCCAAAAATAATTTTTTTAGGTTGATTGAATGTGTAAAAATGTGTGAAAAAGCAAAATTTTATGTTATTGGACGTCTGGACACGGCCCCGTGTCTGATGGACACGGTCCCGTGTTCAGGTGCCAGTAATGAAAACTTACAGAAGGTGGACACGGGGGCGTGTCCACTGTGCACGACCCCGTGTCTGGCAAAAGTCTGAAGATTTAAACAAACAGCAGGTCTGGGGAAGTGGGCACGGGGGCGTGTCGGCTGGACACGACCTCGTGTAGACAATCTGCAAAGTTGAAAAACAGGTTTCTGGCTCCGGTTTTCCTATCCCGGCTTTAGTAGCACTAATGTTTAGTGCTCTAAGCCTCCTATGTACCTGTTTTATCAATAAACACTACACCAAACCATAGCAAACATCCTAAATTACCAAGTTAACATCCACATCACAAAGTTAAAAAGAAAAACAAATGCAGAAATTAAAAAGAGTTAAAGAAAGTAAATTGTTCAACACACGGCACGCAGGCCGGAAATTGTTCAAGATAAAAGGGGTTAACATGTAAGATCACCAACCAACCGCTTCTGCCTCCGTTCCTCCCGCCTAGTCCATGTCCTCATCCTCATCCTCATCATCATCACCTCCTCCACCATGCACCGCTATGTACTCCCGGATATTCCCAATATCATCTTGGATATCAGATATGTTTCTTTTGATAGCTCCAACCCGGGCATACGTGTTGCTTGCCATGTTATAGGTGTTCCTGGTGCATAAGAGGTTTTCCTGCAATAAATCATGTAAACTTTGGAAATTAGGAAAACCGCCTCCTTGTGAGGAGGATTGGCCCGGATCACCATGGGGCTGATACTGGTACTGATGATGCTGTGGAGCGTGAAGGACGAGTGCCTCTTGCGGGTTCCATGCATGCCCCTGCATCCTTTGGAAGCTAACTGTCCCGTCTTCAGCCTCATAGATCAAGCTCATGGAGCGGCAGATGTGTATGTCTACTATTCCCGACCACGGGCTCCTTTCGAAGGACCTAGGCATGTTCACGAAATGCTTGAAGAGACGGTATATCCATCCCCCGAAGAAGATAGGGGTTGGTGCAGTAGCAAGCCGGTTCAAATGCATGTTACGGAGCAGGAGGTACGGAACATCTAGGTGCCTGCGGTTATGAATGCAATGAAGGACCACCAAATCTCTCAACCCAACAACGCCACTGCTATCATGCCCTTGGCTAAGAGAGTAAGCGAGGACCCTATGGATGTAACGGTAAAGTGGGTCCCTCAGCTTAGTGCTCTTAGTGCTGCTCGGGTTGTAGTGCCCTTCTCCAATTTTAGCCCAAGCGACTTGGCGCTTGTTTTCATCCAAATCTCGCACTCCTCCGGTGTTTTCTTCATTACCCGCATATTCCTCCGCATACAACCCAACTATCGACCCAAATTGTGCCATCAAAATCGAGTACCTAGTTCCACCACATCGGAATGCTACCCCATCATTGTCAAATGGGTCGCACCTTGAATTGAACGTGAAGGTGCTATAGAATTTCATAGTGCCCTCGTGGACTGAGCAAAGTCGAGTGGTTAGGGCGACTCTTAGTGGGCCGGTAACGAGGTTGTTAAATAGGTCAAGTTTGTTCACCATTGCTAACAGATCCATGCATGCTTGTCTTGGGTATTCTTCCAGTCTTGTTTGAAGTACTTCGTATCTTGCCCTAGCATCGAGCTCATTTGCGTTGAACCTCATGAATTTCCTCGACATCTGAAAGAATACACCAAAAGTTAGCATGAAACAGTGGAAATTTCGGAGAAAACTGAAAACAGCGAGCTGGACACGGCCCCGTGTTCAGCGGACACGACCCCGTGTTCAGGCATCTGTTACTCAAAAATTTCATTTTTCGACCCGGTCCCGAAAACTTGAAAATTTTTGGTTCACTAGGTGCGGTTTCCCCCGAAAATGAAACCCCAAGTGCCGTTTTTCTCAAAACAAACCGTTTACCCATTCAATTTTATCTTTTTCGGTTCAAAAACAAGGGTTTGAGGTTTTTGTGAGAAATCGGGCGAATCGGGCGAATCTTTGAACAATACAAGTGGATTTACTCCCTATAACATTAATCTAACTAAATGCTAACAGATTTAAGCAAAAATTTGAGGTTCGATCCGGATGAAGTTCAAGAACCCTAGATATTTCCCCAATTTTTTGAAGTTTTAACTACATGCAAATGGTTAATCTAACTACTAATGATGATAGAATCATACCTTGATGTTGTTAGAAGTAGAGGAGACGTCGAAAATCTGCAGAAAATTGCCTTGAACCAGAGCGTTTTTGGGGAAACGGGGCGTGTGGAATTGTGTAACTGTTATGAAAAAAAGGGATTTATCCCGACAGTCGCGTGGGCACGGCCCCGTGTCCAGCGGATACGGCCTCGTGCCGAGCAATGTTGAATTTTTTTTTAAGTGCTCGTGTGAGTGCCCTTGTTTTCCCAAAACTTGGTTAGAAGACTTACTGATTAAGATGTCATCCCGTTGGCTCGTAACTTACCAGGTATGATGTTGTTGCTTTTATTCTTCGACCGTTTGAAGCGAGATTTCTTCCTCTTCATCCTCAATAAATCCTTGATAGAGTTTCAGCCGTTGGCCATTGACTTTGAATGGAATTCCATTCCGAGATTTAATTTCTACTGCACCGTGTGGGAAAATATGGGTGATGGAAAAAGGTCCTGACCACCTAGACTTTAATTTACCAGGAAATAATCGAAGTTGTGAATTAAACAAAAGAACTTGGTCTCCTACTCGAAATTCATTAGGTTTAATATGTTTGTCATGCAAGTTTTTCATTCTTTCCTTATTAATTTCAGAGTTTGAGTATGCATAATTCCTAAGTTCGTCTAATTCATTTAACTGACAAAATCGATTTCTACCGGCAAATTCTAAATATAAGTTTATATTTTTAATTGCCCAGTAGGCTTTGTATGCAATTTCTACTGGCAAATGACAGCTTTTTCCATAGACTAGCTTATATGGGGTTGTACCTATTATTGTTTTATAAGCAGTTCGAAAAGCCCATAAAGCATCATCTAATTTATCGGCCCATTCCTTTTTATTTAACCCTACGGTTTTTTCAAGTATTCGTTTTAAACCTCTATTAGTCACTTCGGCTTGTCCGTTTGTTTGAGGGTGATATGCTGTTGAGACCCTGTGATAGACCCCATATCTTGTTAGAATTTTTTCAAGTTGATGGTTACAAAAATGGGTACCTCTATCACTTATTAATGCTTTAGGTGTTCCAAAACGAGAGAATAATTTTTTTCAGAAATCTTACCACAACTCTTCCATCATTTGTTGGAAGTGCCTCGGCCTCGGCCCATTTAGACAAGTAATCTACTGCCACAAGTATATATTTGTTTCCTTTTGACGGTGGGAAAGGTCCCATAAATTCGAGTCCCCACACATCAAAAATTTCACAAACAAGAATGCCATTTTGTGGCATTTGGTTTTTGGAAGAAATATTACCTGTTCTTTGGCAAGCATCACATGTTTTGACAAGACTTTGGGCGTCTTTGTAAATGGTTGGCCAATAAAACCCTGAATCAAATACCTTTCGTGCGGTACTAGCGGCACCATGATGTCCTCCGTATGGACCTTCATGACAATGGCAGAGAATTCTTCTTGCTTCGCTACCATGTACGCATCGTCGGATGAGTTGGTCGGCACACATTTTGAAAAGATAAGGATCTTCCAAAAAATAATGCTTCACATTAGCAAAGAATTTTTTTCTTTGATGATGTGGCCAACCTTTAGCGACTATACCGCTAGCTAGGTAGTTAGCATAGTCGGTGTACCATGGTTCCTCTTTGTATTCCACAATTTCTAGGGACTCCGTTGGAAATTTTTCGTTGATTTGCTCGTCCCTGGTTGCCTCCAAAGCTGGGTCTTCTAAGCGTGAAAGATGATCTGCTGCGGTGTTTTTTGCTCCTCTTTTGTCTTTGATTCCAATATCAAATTCTTGGAGGAGTAAAATCCACCGAATCAAACGTGGTTTTGCGTCCTGCTTTTTGAAGAGATATCGAATGGCTGCATGATCTGTATAGACTATAGTTTTAGAAAGAACAAGATAAGAACGAAATTTATCAAAAGCAAATACCACAGCTAGTAATTCTTTTTCAGTTGTTGTGTAATTTTCTTGTGCATCGTTAAGTGTTTTACTAGCATAATAAATTGGGTGAAAATGCTTTTCTTTTCTTTGTCCCAAGACAGCTCCAACTGCAAAGTCACTTGCATCACACATGATTTCGAAAGGAAATCTCCAATCAGGCACTATCATGATAGGTGCATTGACTAGCATTTCCTTTAGGGTTAGAAATGCTTGATTGCAATCCTTGTCAAAGATGAAAGGAGCATCTTTTTCAAGTAATTTTGTTAGAGGCCTTGAAATTTTAGAAAAGTCTTTGATAAACCGCCTATAAAATCCGGCATGCCCTAGGAAACTTCTGATAGCTCTAACGGAGGATGGGGGTGGTAATCGAGAAATAGTGTCTATTTTTGCTCGATCAACCTCCATTCCTTCGCTTGAGATTTTGTGACCGAGTACTATTCCCTCAGTTACCATGAAATGGCATTTTTCCCAGTTAAGGGCGAGGTTAGTTTGCTCACATCGGGATAGCATTCGTTCAAGATTATCGAGGCATTGGTCGTATGAATCCCCAAAGATAGAAAAGTCGTCCATGAAGACGTCCATTGTCTTTTCTATCATGTCATGGAAGATGGCTACCATGCAACATTGGAATGTTGCAGGGGCATTACATAGACCAAATGGCATGCGTCAATAAGCAAAAGTTCCATAGGGACATGTGAAAGTTGTCTTTTCTTGGTCTTCGGTTGCTATCGGGATTTGAAAGTAACCTGAAAAACCATCCAAGAAACAGTAAAATTTATGACTGGATAATCTTTCTAACATTTGATCAATGAAGGGCAAAGGAAAGTGATCTTTCCTTGTTGCTTCATTTAATCGTCTATAATCTATACATACTCTCCATCCTGTGACGGTTCTCGTTGGTATTAATTCATTCTTTTCGTTAGTTATTACCGTCATACCTCCTTTCTTTGGAACTACTTGGACGGGACTTACCCAAGGACTATCGGAGATAGGATAAATAAGTCCGGCGTCAAGTAATTTGATGACTTCATTTTTAACCACTTCTTGAACATTTGGGTTTACTCGACGTTGTGGTTGTATTACTGATTTGTAGTCATCATTCATTAAAATTTTGTGTGTGCACATGGAAGGAATTATTCCTTTAATATCTATAAGTTTCCAAGCAATCGCATTTTTGTGTTTTTTCAAAAGGTTAATTAATTTTTCTTTTTCTAAACTATCTAACTTAGATGAAATAATTACAGGTGATTTACCATCTTTGTCTAGAAAAGCATATTCCAAACCTTTTGGAAGTTCTTTGAGCTCAAGAGGTGGGTCTTTAGGAGACTCCTTATTTGGTTGCTCATTTTGATCAAGAACTTTAAAAGTTTGTTCTATGGCGACCTCTTCTTCAACAAAGTGGTCAAACTTTTCACTTGTATCGGGTGGTTCATCTTCATCTTCAATTAGGGGGTCATTATTGCCGAATGGATATTTCATTGACCGCTCAAGATCGACACTCTTTTTAAATGCCCCTAATTGAATAGGTAGATTGTTATACTTCCGGTTCTTCAAAGCTTCGTGGGTTTTTACAAAGGGTCGTCCCAACACTAGAGGAGCGTCATCGAGGATGACAAAGTCGGTTGGGATTACCAGTTGATTTGTTTGAACCAAGACATCCTCAACTACACCGATTGATTTTATTATTTTCCGATTAGATAGAAAAATGGGTATTTGAAGTGGAGAAAAATCACTAATACTTAATTTTTTGAAAATGTAGTTGGGCATTATGTTAACGCAAAGATCTTTATCAATTGTGACATTACTAATAAATGAATTTTGAAAAAAAACATGGAACCGGTGTAATGTTGATTTCAAATGGATCTTCTTTTATTAGCGAGGTTTGATCATCAGTTAACTTAACACTTACCGTTTCGTCAATTTTAGTGTTAGTGTTTAACTCTTTTAAAAACTTAGCATGAGTTGGAACTAAACAATGATTTTCAAAAGAAGGTGACAAGAGATTAATTTCTTCAAAATTAGACTCTTCTTGAATTTTAACGTTAACGGACTCACCTTTTTCGTTGTTTAACTCATGTGTTGGTTTTTCACTTATTTGTTCTTCCATTTTTACACTTTCAATTATCTCTTCTTTATTTAATTCTTCTCTTGCGCGGGACTCCTCTTCCCTTGCGCGAGATTCTTTTATATAGCGCTCGATAACTTTAAGGTGTTCTAATATCCTATCGGTCACTTCGGTTATAGAAAAAGGATCGGGATTTTCAAAGCTTGAATCCGGTTGTTCGATCCTTTGTTCCTCATAATACCCATATGAAGTAGATGGTTCACACCATTGTTCTTCGTTATAAGCATATGATGGATAAGGGTCGTAATTTTGTTCTTCATAATACTCATATGAGGTGGGTTGTTCACGCCATGGTTCCTCATAATAAGCATATGAAGGTGGTGGCTCATATCTTGGTTCCTCAAAGTAGGAGTAAGAAGGCTCATACCTTGGTTCATCAAAATATGAGTATGAGGGAGAAGGTTCATACCTTTGGTCTTCATAGGATGTGTATGAAGTTGATGGCTCGTACCTGGGCTCCTCATAGTAGGTGTATGAAGTGGATGGTCAATATAAGTTACAATATTGAACCGAGTGCGGGTCACCACAATTAGTGCAATAGTTACTCCTATAATCATCCTCCTCATAGGTGTAGTTGTAACCTCCTGAGTATTGATCCATAAGAATCACTCAGCATACCACAACAACGTCTCGAGACCAGAAAACAAAAAAAACAGAGACAGAGGCTGGACACGGCCCCGTGTTTAGTGGACACGACCCCGTGTACAGAATCTGTATCTGGGCGTTTTAATTAAAGTTACTGATTTCGTTGAGCACGGGGGCGTGTTCAGCGAGCACGACCCTGTGTTCAAGCTACTGTATCTGGGTGTTTTATGAAAAATATACAGCACGGCCCCGTGTTCAGTGAGCACGGCCCGTGTTCAACTTACTGTAAATGCAAAACTAAACTAAAATGCAGAAAAATGTGCGCGCATTTAAAAATGTTTTGAAAAACTGATTAGGCCGTCGATTTTAAGCTTTCTTAAAATCCTTGTGTCCCCGGCAACGGCGCCAAAAACTTGATGCGTGTGAAGTGTGTATATAAGTTTAAGTATATTTTAAGCCCTTTTACACTTTTTAGCCAAGTTTTAAATTTATAAAACACGATATTTACTAACACTAAACACACATATGGGCAAGTGCACCCATCGTGAGCGTAGTATAGTGTTGGTAAGATACCGAGGTCGTCCAAGGACACAAGAGTTTTTAGTACCGGTTTATCCTCAACGTCTAATCAAATCAAAAGTTTAGAAAAAGGTTTTAAACTAGAAAAAATAAAAACTAACTAAAATGCTGAAAAATAAAATAAAATTAAAAACAGATAGACAAGATGAATCACTTGGCTCCGACTCGTGTTTAGTGTAACCTTTGATTATTTCCGCACTTTTGCACTATTTAAGAGATTATCTTAGTTATTGTAGTAGGCCCCTCTTTTGAAGGTGACGTTACCCTCAACCCAGTAGTTTGAGTCAGCAAGGATACAATCCTAAAGGGTCGGATTATTGAAAGATAATTAATTAAGTTATTAATGCATATTGTGGTAGGCCCCTATTTTGAAGGTGACGTTACCCTCGGCTAAGTAGTCTGAGTCAGTAGGGATACAGTCCTAAGTAGCCGGGTTAAAGTATTAATAGTAGCTTACATATGAGGGGATCAAAGAGTTTGGACCCCCTCCATCCAATACCGGTGGGTATTGAAGGAGGTCCTACTAAATTTGACCCAGGTCCTTGCAGGATCTATACACTGAACAAGGCAAGACTCTTACCAAACCGTTCCCTTAACCCCCGACCAGGTAGCCAACATGCCTCCATATAGACCGTGGAGATATGAATGGTGAAAATCTTTTATTTTATATACACAGTAAAATAATGCCAAGACACCACGGACAAACGATAAGGAAGAATCACCTTCAACATAAGAAACTAGTTATTAAAGTCATTAATACATAACCAAGTAAAAAGTGCGAAAAGATTAAAAATAAAAAGTATTACACTAGACACTTGTCTTCACCAAGTGATATAAGAGACTTAGGCAAACATGGTCTTTGATTGTCAAGAACTCTTACGATCAATCTTGGATCCCGAGATGACTCACACACTCTATGATGGATAATGGATGATGGTGTTGGATGAAGGTGTTGTGATGGTGGTGGGTGGTGGGTGAAGTGTGAGAGAGGTGGTGTGCCAAGGGATGGTTTGCAAATGAGCCAAGCACCCCTATTTATAGCCTGAACAGTTGCTCGGGCACGGCCCCGTGTCCAGTGGGCACGACCCCGTGACCATCCTCTTCTCTGTCTTCATTAATTGCAGTTTGTCTGCATTAGTTGACCACGCCCCCGTGTCCGCTGGACACGCCCCCGTGTGTAGAAGTGTATCTGTACTATCAAGATTTGCCTGGATTATGTGAATCTTATAGTTGACCACGGCCCCGTGTCCGCTGAGCACGGCCCCGTGGTGGGCGATAGAAGCTTCTATAGCTTTGTCTTTTATGCTGGCACTTGGGCACGCCCCCGTGTTCACTGAGCACGGGACGTGTTCAACCTTCTGTTTTCTTGTTTTGCTTGGGAAGATGCTTTCGGGGAGGTCGGGCATGCCACGTTTGTTCCTTTTCTTGTATTTATGTTAGATTTAGCTGCATTTTTCCTTCTTTTGTTAATTTGAGCTCATTTAATCCTGAAAATACAAAAGGAAAACAAAAGCACACTTTTTCCAACATTAGTACTAAAAAAATGTTAGTTTTATGCCACAATTGATGTAATTTATATGTTACAATTTGCACACATCACCCCATAGGTGGATATGCTCGGGTATTGAGGTCAATAAAAACGATTCACTCAAGTCAAGGCAAATACACTAACGATACACTAAGGGGCTGTTTGGTAGCCTCTTAATGACCATTCAGATGTTACCTCTTAATGGTTTAAAACCTCTGAATGAATAAGAGGTAACCTCAAGTCTGAATGGTTAAGAGGTAACCTCTGAATGGTAAATCATCATATGTCACATTCTTCTACTTTTTCATTGGTAAAATTCTTAATGGTTCCATTAAGAGATAGCCTCTTAATGACCATTCAGAGCCTACCAAACAGCCCTTAAGGCTATATCACATCTAGCCAATGATCAATAATAAATAATAAAACTTGTGGGAACATACGACAATGAGTGAAAAAAAAAAAGAAGTGTAACCTATCGCATGCGTATTAAAGGCAATAATTCAATACGAGATGTGTAACAATAAATCATAGATCGGTGACAATGGATACTACAATATTATGAAGCGAGTAAACACTTTACGCTACGAGTGACGGACCGAATATCCGTGCACTCTGAGAATAGAAAACAATATTACGCTAAAAATAAGAGACCACAAAATCCGTACTTTATATAGCAAAGAGCGATAACCGTAGATTCCGACTAGTATGACTCTAGCGTCTCTCTTGAATAATATAGTAACCTAAAATATATCGGCTCTGGTTAAAATTGTTCCGAAACCGTTATGGTTAGTTTATACGTGTAGTTTTGTATTTAAAAATTAAAATTATAGATTTGATCGTGTTGAAAAGAAATTATTTGGGATGATATATATAATATATATAACTGTTAATATAGAATTTCACAAAGAAAGGAAACCAACACCCGTTCTTTATGAGCAAATATGTATATTAATTTATGAACCACTAAAGGATACTGTTATATCTACATTAATATGCCAAAACACATAATCATCTATCGATATATTATTCTAATTTTCCCCTTTACCAGAAACAAACTTTAAAATGAAAAGAAATCATTATCTTATCATACGTGGGTGTTTTCTACTAGAGTTGACAGTGAACCCCCATATGACCTCATAGTCAAATCTAAAGTGCTAAACTTTTCTTGGGTTTACATAAACGTATAGAAATTTTACAATCACTTTTGAAACATTTAATAACCAAAAAGAATCTAGATCATTTTAGGAGACATTGGGTGATACCATAGAGTGCAAAGTAAAGTGTAAACACTCAAAAAAAAAAAAAAGATGGTTATGAGTAAGTGTATTAGAGTTTTAGTTTGTTTCTGGTGTTTTAATATTCGCATACTGCTTCTTATTTTCCTTTAATTAGGCAGCCAAAATTTATTGTTTTATGCGGTTAAACATACATGCGTTGTATTACAGAGAGCCATGAAGGTGTTCAAGGATAACCGGTTAGTTTCGATACCTTATGTAGAAAGAAAAAGACGACCAGTTCGGTGAAGCAGGTTCATAGAAGATCTTTAGACCACGAGTCGGTGGGTATGCAGTGGTGGCTCGGAGTTATCAGTGTGGATCCGGTACGAACGGAGACGACTAAATGAACCCAGCAGTGGTGACAAAAAAAACAAAAAAAAAATATAACGTGGGTTAAACTATGGAGCAACAAAGTGAGAGACTACCGAATTAACAACGAATCTTACCAGAAACTGATCGCGGTATTTTGCAGCGTTGAACACACGAACTGCAAACGGGATGAGCAAGTTGGTCGGTTCGCGGTATTTTGCAGCGTTCAACACACAAACTGCAAACGGGATGAGTAAGTTGGTCGGTTCGCGGTATTTTGCAGCGTTGAACACACAAACTGCAAACGGGATGAGCAAGTTGGTCCGTTCGCGGTATTTTGCAGCGTTGAACACACAAACTGCAAACGGGATGAGCAAGTTGGTCGGTTCTAACTGGTGACCAGCGGTGTCATGTCGGCGCGCTTTAAAGATTTACAGAATGGTTTCACGGAGAGGAGGGCTAGCTTTTGAAAGGGTTTTGTAGGCTTGATTGGGATCGATTTAAAAAGGAGCATTACATTGTTTGAAAGGGATACGAAATCCCGTAATCTACGTCAACGAAATTTTGAAAAGAAAAGAATAGCGCGTCATATTTGATCAGTATTTTGAAAGGATGAATATTGATAATTGTAAATTGGATTCTTTCTTATTTAATTGCCTTATTTAATAATTTATTTATTTTAGTTAAATTTTTTTTTTCTTCTTTAGGTATAACATAAACAGAAGCATGTTTTACCAAAATTTAATTCTTAGTATATGTTTTAGTTGGATTTTTCTATAAGATATTATAATTATTAATATTATTATTTAGTACATTTGATATTATACCTTGATTATGTTGGGTTAAAAGTTGACCTACGTTCTTGACATTGAATATCCAACATAATAATATGTCGCACTATTTATGACATTTCTTTCATTAGGGTTTTGAAAGTTTCGTACATTACAATTCTATCCCCCTTAAAAGAAATTTCGTCCTCGAAATTAACGTTATATTACACTACACAGTACGGGTATTTCAACTCCCTACCCCTTAAAAATAATTTCGTCCACGAAATTAGCGATGACGAAAATGGTATACTATTCATGTTACAGATCAAGCATAGAATAACGATAACAAAGTTGCAAACACGATGCAGAATAGTCGAAAGACACACAAGTAAGTTACATATATGCAAATGTACCATTCGGAACACTAACCTTAGGTTTCAAATAAATACGGATATTGAGAACGGATCGCCTCCTCCGATTCCCAAGTGACTTCACGTTCTGGATGGTTTTTCCACAAGATTTTGAAAACGGAAAAGACTTCTTACGCATCACGCGTTCTTGTCGGTCCAAGATAGCCTCTGGTTCCTCTTCATACGATAAGTCCTCATGAATCTCGTGTAGAGAATAGTTCACAACATGGAGAGGATGGTAATTATACCCACGTAACAGTGAAATATGGAACACATTATGCACGTGCGACAATTGTGGCGGTAGATCTAACCGATAAGAAACTTCGCCAACTCGTTCCAAAATTTCAAAAGGTCCGATAAAGCGAGGACTCAATTTTCCCTTTATACCAAAACGTCGGACACCTCTACATGGTGAGACTTTTAAGAATACTTTTTCACCAACATTAAATTCCAAAGCCCTTCGGTGGCGATCAGCATAACTCTTCTGTCTACTCTGGGCTTCCTTAAGTTTCTCACGAGCAATAACAATCTTTTCATTCGTGATCTGTACTAATTCAGGACCCTCAATCATTTTTTCTCCAACCTCGTCCCAACATGTGGGAGCTCGACATTTACGCCCGTATAACAATTCAAAAGGTGCCATGTCAATGCTAGCTTGCCAACTATTATTGTAGGCAAACTCCACCAAGCACAAGTATTCATCCCAGTTTCCCGTCCACTCAAGTGCACATGATCTAAGCATACCCTCTAAAGTCTGAATAGTACGTTCAGACTATCCATCAGTTTGCGGATGGAAAGCAGTGCTAAATCGTATCTTCGTATCCCAAGCATTTTGGAAACCCTTCCAGAACCGTGATGTGAAACGTGGATCCCTATCACACACTATAGATGACGGAGTACCATGCAATCGAACAATCTCATGAAGGAATATCTCTGATAGCTTACTCACCAAGTACCCTTTACGAATGGGCAAGAAATGAGCAGACTTTGTAAGTCTATCTACCACAACCCAAATAACATCATTCTTCATACGGGTTCTTGGTAGACCAGTTACAAAGTCCATAGAAATATCATCCCACTTCCATACAGGAATATCTAAAGACTGTAATAATCCACTAGCCCGTTGATGTTCAATCTTCACTTGCTGACAAATCAAACACTGGCTCACATGTCTAGCAACATCTTCTTTCATACCACTCCACCAAAAATGTTGCCTCAAATCCCTATACATCTTTGTGGATCCAGGGTGTATAGAATATGGTGAACTGTGTGCCTTAGTCAGTAATGATTCACGAAGAGAGGAATCATCTGGCACACATAAACGCTTCCCACACCATATTGTTCCATGTTCATCCACTCGAAATTCAGATTGTTTTCCTACTCCCATATTTTGTAACACCGCCCAAAGCTCACCATCTTCTTTTTTAGCTTCCTTTATCTGAGTGATGAGGTTTGGTTCAATCTTCAGTCTAGCCAAATAACCACCAGACTTACCAACCTGTATACCAATCTCCATGCGTCTCAAGTCTGATTGAATTTGAGGCTGAACAGTCACGCATGCCAAACCCCCAGAATTCTTCCTACTCAATGCATCTGCAACAACATTTGCTTTACCAGCGTGGTACTGAATGTTGGCATCATAATCCTTGAGTAGCTCTAACCATCTCCTCTGCCTCATGTTATGCTCCTCCTGAGTGAAAATATACTTGAGGCTCTTATGGTCGGTGAATATGTTACATGTCTCCCCATGCAAATAATGCCTCCAAATCTTAAGTGCAAAAACAACTGCTGCTAACTCTAGATCATGTGTTGGGTAATTCACCTCGTAGGGTTTAAGCTGACGCGAGGCATAAGCAATAACCTTTCCATGATGCATTAGAACACAACCAAGCCCTTTCTTCGATGCATCACTGTATATATCGAATCCGCCTGTGCCAGAAGGTAGAGTAAGAATAGGAGCGGATACTAGCTTCTGCTTCAATGCCTTAAAACTCTTTTCTCGGTCATCGTTCCAAGTAAATTTTACCCCTTTCCTCAAGAGTTGAGTGAGAGGTAAGGCCAAAATAGAAAATCCCTCTACGAAATGTCGATAATAACCCGCTAGACCAAAAAAGCTTCGAACTTCGGTAACTGAAGTTGGTCTGGGCCATTTAGTGATAGCTTCCACCTTTGATGGATCCATTGTGAAACCTTTAGCTGATACAATGTGGCCTAGAAATGCCACTTGTTCAAGCCAAAAGTCGCACTTAGAAAATTTTGCGTATAACTTCTCCTGGCGTAAAGTTCATAGAACAGTGCGAAGATGGTCCTCATGCTCTACTCTACTTTTAGAAAACACCAAGATGTCATCGATGAATACAATCACGAACCAATCCAAGTACTCATGAAATACTCGGTTCATAAGATCCATGAAAACAGCAGGAGCATTTGTCAAACCAAAAGGCATAACAAGAAACTCATAGTGACCGTATCGGGTACGAAATGCTGTCTTATGAACATCTTGATCTCTGACCCTCAACTGATGGTACCCTGATCTGAGATCAATCTTTGAGAAAAACTTCGCTCCTTGGAGTTGGTAAAAAAGGTCATCAATACGCGGTAGTGGATAGCGATTCCGAATGGTGATCTTATTCAACTCCCGGTAGTCGATGCCTAAACGCATGCTACCATCTTTCTTCTTCACAAACAAAACTGGTGCTCCCCAAGGTGAAACACTAGGTCTAATGAATCTAAGTTCCAAAAGTTCTTGCAGCTGTTCTTTCAATTCCTTAAACTCCAATGGGGCCATACGATAGGGTGCTTTAGAAAAAGGTTCAGCTCCGGGAATCAAATCAATAGTGAACTCTACTTCACGTTCAGGTGGTATCCCTGGCAATTCTTCTAGAAAGACATCAGAGAAGTCTCGAACAATAGGAACGTCTTCAACATGTGGTGTATCCACTGAGGTATCTTTAATAGCAGCTAAGAATCCCTCCATCCATGGGATATAAGTTTTTGAGCTTTAAGAGCAGAGATGATTTTAATGGATTTTCGAGGTTGAGATCCTTGATAAATACATTCAGGATTCAGAATATCACCAAAAATGACTCGTTTGGAGTGACAATCGATGGTAGCTCGATGCGTGGATAACCAATCCATGCCTAGTATGACATCAAAATCTCCCATTTGCATGGGATAAAGATTCTCTATACGAATAACATTTCAGATCACAAGCGGGCAATCTTTATAGATGTGGGTAATAATCGAAGAATTTCCCATTGGTGTAGAAATAACTAAAGCTTGATCCAATGGAGAAGGTGAAATTTTAAGATGTCGGGCAATTAGTTGCGAGACTATTGAGTGGGTTGCCCCAGTATCAAATAACACATACAAGTCACGCTCACCCAAATAAATACTACCCGAAACGGTACCTAATAAATTGATAAACAAAAAGACGCAAACGATTGTATGACAATCATAACAACTACGTAAGCAAATTAATACTACTAAAAGGAACATTTATCGAAGACGGTACCTGGAGCCTTAGCAACTTCCCCTGCAGTCAATGAGAAAACACGCCCTCCAGTAGTAGGTGGCACAACAGCTCCCCTAGTGGTATCAGTTGGTCGGTTACCAGCCTTTGGGCACTCATTAATCTTAAGCCCCATATCTCCACACTTAAGGCAAGCCACAGTAAGTCGACGACAGATGCCTGGGTGACGCTTGTTGCAATGGTTACACACTGGAGGCTGGGTAGGGTTCTGGTTACCTCTCTGGTTTACGGGTTGAGCTTGGGTTGGTGGCTGGTAGGGTTTGATATGACCCTGAGTTTGGTTCCTTCCATGCCATGGTCTAGCATTCTTCCCTGATGACCTATTCCCCATATTGTTTTGATTATTTCGAGCAGGTGCTTGAGACGACTCACTAGTGAACGGAGTGCGGTATTCGTCTCTGTTTCTCTTCCTAATATTATTAGAACCACCCAAAAATTCTTTGTTCTCCATATCAACCTTTTTGGCAGCTTTAGCGGCCTCTGCAACAGTGGGGAACGTTGACTGGATGATTGCTCTACGAATCCGATCACAAACTGCCCATTGATATTTCTCTGCTTGTTCCGCTGGTGTTCCAGCAGCTGACCCAAGAAATCCAACTAGTTGATAAAATCGATCCGTGAAGTCAGAAAGTGGTTCGTCATTCCTCTGTTGGATATTGTGATACTCTCGTGTGTACGAACTCTTATCCACGCTGTTAAAATATTTCTCGAAGAAAATAGCGCGAAAATCTGCCCAAGGTAAATTCTCCACAAATGGGTCTCCTCCTCTTTCCTCCAATACACCTTCCCACCAAGTTTGCGCATCTTCTTCTAGTTTATACGATGCTAACCTCGATTTAAATTCATCGCCAACTCCTAACGCCCGAAATATTTTCTCGATGTGAGAAATCCAATCCCTTGCTACAATTGGAGTGGTTACCTTTGTGAAAGATCTCGGTTTCTGTTTTATGAACTTATCTAGCCAATCCCCAATTACACCGTTTGGGTTTGGGTTTGGATTAGGGTTCGGATTTGGATTTGGATTGGGATTAGGGTTCGGATTAGGATTGGGGTTAGGGTTCGGATTTGGTGTAGGACCGTTATTGACAGTCGTGTGAGTCAATTCGAGCTAGCAACTACCGAAAATGCAGCGGAAATACAAAATCGGCATGAATCAAAGCAGAAATGGAGTAGAAACAGAAAGATATCACTTTAAAACAGTTTTCTCATTAATCTTCCAAGAAATACACGAGCAGCAGTTCGGCTACACTGGAGACATGAACGTTACAAATGAGAACACAACTTGGGTATTTATAGGGGTGGAGGTTTCGCTTATGTGTCCATGTCCATAAAAGCGAAACTATCAAGTTAGGGTTTCGCTTTCATGGCACATGTCCATATAAGCGAAATATCAACATGTAAATCAAACAATTTCACTTCAACCCCCTATACAATACATATTTAACACATCTAGACCCTATACATTGATCAACTAAGACTAAGACGTAGGCTTTAGACATTCGTGCATCAACAAACTCCCCCTTGGATACAGCCGGAGTCTTCAGTCTTGGTCTTCAAACTTTACAGAGACTTGAATTTTCCTTCTCTAGACTTAGGCTTCTTCAGCAGCCTCCTAAGCTTCTCTTTCTCTTTCACAGGCTCCCCCTTTCATCAATCTTCTATGCTTTTGGAATCGACATCTGGATTACCAGCAACAAGCTTCCTTTTGCATCAAACCCGTCTTCAGACTCCCCCTAAGACTCTGCTATCGGGATCTTAATCTGGAACTTTCACCTGCAAACCTCAAACATTTATAAGAATAAACATTTTAAATGTCCAGAATTGATGATCTGGTTCTTTCACAATCCTATAAAGATTTGACTATATAAAGAATCCAAACAACTAAACCTAACACTTTTCTGATTAAACACCGTCACACCCAGTCAACCAAGTCCAAGTCAATGACCTTGGTCAACTGCTTGGCCTACCAAGTCCAAGTTAATGACCTTGGATGACCGAATTATGAAGTACACATTTATTTCATTCTGAAAATAGTTCAAACGAATGAACTTTTGAACATTTTGAACTTCCAAACACTTTTCAACTGTCCAACACTGTACCAATCATTGTTCTGCATCACCAGCTTACCCAGCCCTCATCATACACTGACATGATCTGCACTAAGCTTTGATCGTCCGATTCCCAATGTCAGTTGTCGAAAATAAAATGAGAAACTAAAATCTTTTTGAAATTTTAACTGGATAAACTGTACATACAATCTTTTTATGAGTGTGTTAAGGGATCATATCAGCTGCCGACTAGACACAAACACCGTTAAGCTATAATTTCATTTTAAGCATTAAACAATTCACGTAGATTGCTGATATACTGATCCTCTTAAATTCTCACAAAACTTTCAATCTGCTCGGGATACAGAATTAGTGTTTTAGAACTTAAACCTCTACATGTGTCCCACCTCAATATATACTCCTGTATCCAGATCCCAGTATTCAGTCTTACAGGTGAGTATACCTAGACGATATCTGTAATGGGGTTAATTGCGAGGGCCGTGAGAGCTCAGGTCGATCTTTCGATACGCAGAGAGATGACGGCTTCGACTTTTCGGTGGGTCCCCTTTGGGGATCTTCTTTTCAACAGCACATGATTAACCATTTTGCAATGTATTATCATTTTTTATGCTGAGAGGAGGCTTTACAAGTAAAGCAATGCATAAAGCATTATCCGGGGACTAGGTCAGTATTTCCATACAGCAGAAGTCCCGGGATAATACCCCAGATATCACTAAGCATAAAGACCTAGTATCTCAGAATACGGGACCCTTCAAACAGGATTTCAGGGGTTACCTATTTATCCTGGAGGTGTTCCCCACGTAAACGCAAGTAAATTGTATGTTTATATCCCAAACTGATCTACTGATTTTGTGAAAACCTATCGGCACATCTTTCGCGAGACTACTTAATTGCATTTTATACATTACAATTCTTTAGCGTACTGTGTCCGTCCAGCTGATGTACTATCATTTCCCTTATATACACAAACTCATTTTTACTTTTTTAAATGTTTTTGGTTTTTGTAGTTTTTATCATGTTTTTGTATTTTTCTGCAAACTTTTTATCATGATTTTGTATTTTTCTGCAAACTATCTCCCCCTAAAAAGAAAAACATATTTTTGTGTTTTTGTTTTTATCGAAAAGCAGAAAATAAACCGTACAAACAAAATTGACAACACGACAAAGGTTCACGTCAGATCGCCGCCCAACTCGGCTTCACATTCAATTACCCTCCCAGATTTCAGATTTTTCATCCCGTTCAATTTCAAAAGATAATAAAATCTCTTTTTGTCAAAAGGTTTAGTATAAAAATCCGCTTTCTGATCATCGGTGTGCAAGTGTTCAATCCGAATTAACTTTTTCTCGTGACAATCACGGATAAAGTGGTGACGGATCTCAATGTGTTTAGTTTTAGAATGGTGAACCGGATTTTTAGTGATATTAATAGCTGCTTCATTGTCCACGTAGATAGGAGTATCTAAGAATTGCAAACCGAAGTCGCGCATTTGCTGTTGGATCCAAAGGATCTGCGAGCAACAGCTGGAGGCTGAAACGTATTCAGCCTCGCATGTAGAGAGCGCTACTGCGGTTTGTTTCTTACACTGCCAGGTGACGAGTCGAGTTCCGAAGAACTGACACCCAGCAGTGGTGGACTTTGCGTTTTGCTTGCAGCTTCCAAAGTCAGAATCAGCAAAACCATATAAAGTAAAGTCACCCGATCGAGGATACCACAAGCCGATGCTTGGGCAGCCTTTCAAATACCGTAAGATACATTTCACAATGGTCAGGTGTGATTGCTTTGGATTCGACTGATATCTGGCGCAGAGGCACGTCGGGTACATGATGTCTGGACGGGAAGCCGTGAGATACATCAGAGAGCCAATGATAGATCGGTACTATGTCTCGTCCATCTTCACACCATTCTCCTCTGGACAAATTCCATGATTCTGCGCAAGGGGGGGTGGATGCAGGACTGCAATCTGTCATGTCGAACTTGTCAAGCACGTCCTTCACGTATTTCGATTGGTGAATGAAGATTCCATCGGGCATTTGCTCTACCTGCAGCCCAAGGAAGAACTTCATCTCCCCCATTGAACTCATCTCGAACTTATTTTTCATCACCTTTTCAAATTCTTTGCACAGGTCGTCGTTGGTGGATCCAAAAATGATATCGTCAACATATATCTGCACAATCAACAAGTGGCCTGCCTCTTCCTTGGTGAACAAAGTGTTGTCTACTCTCCCTCTTGTGAACCCGTTGTCCAGCAAGTATGTCGAAAGCGTCTCGTACCAGGCTCTCGGGGCCTGGTGAAGTCCGTACAGCGCTTTATCCAGTAGATACACCTTGTTTTTGTGCAGTGGATCTGTGAACCCTGGCGGTTGCCCCACATACACTTCTTCTCTGATAGTTCCGTAAAGGAAGGCAGATTTAACGTCAAGTTGATATACTTTAAAATCTTTCCATGACGCGAAGGCTAGAAAAACCCGAATTGCCTCAAGTCTGGCAACCGGCGCGTAAACTTCATCATAATCTATTCCTTCCTGTTGACTGAAACCTTGAACCACAAGACGCGCTTTGTTTCTCACCACAACACCTCTGTCATCACGCTTACACTTAAAACCCCATTTCGTCTTGATTAGCTTTTGATTCTTAGGCAGATCGACAAGTCTCCAGACGCCCAATTTTTCAAACTGTTGCAGCTCCTCCTGCATTGCATTCACCCAGCTATCCTCAGTCAATGCCTCTTTGTAGGTTCTGGGCTCTATCTGCAAAATAAAACATTTTAATGAGACTTCTTTCTGCATATCAGCAATGGATGAATAGAAACATGTAAGAGCTCGATCTATTTGATGTCGGGTTTTAACACCACTTTGCAGGTCGCCAATAATCTGTTCTGAGGGATGATAAGACAACGTCCGTGGCATAGCATTGTCAGGCACATTTACTTCCAATTCCAAGCTCGATATGTCAAGATCAACGGTTTGATCCTCAACTTCCGTTGGATCCTCGTCAAAAGTCGGAGCGGGTTCCGCTTCTGAGTCGTCAGATTCGTCAAACGATGGAGCTGGTTCCTCTGGTGATTCGTGAGCTGTTCCACTCGGTCCTGCTTCATCATCGTGAGTACCCACAGTGGGTTGAGAAACTTCTAGCGGTCTAGTCATTTGCTCCTGTGACATATTTTGCTGATACAGGTACATAAGAGCTAGTTCCTAATCACTCGGCTCGACCGGCAGATGAAACGACTCCTAGAGCTTATCGTAGTCGAACAGGAATCTTTGTCCGGGAAGTTGTGGTGATGGAGTGTGCTTCTGACAATCCACGTGTTGGACTTGAATCACCTTACCCAGGCATGGTACGAACACCCTCTTGAGTGGGCTAGCGTAACCTACAAAAGAAACCCTCATTAGATTTAGCGCCAAATTTACCGTTTTCATCAATAAAAGTACAAGGAGACCCGAATGGCTCCAAAAACTCAAGATTCGGCTTATAACGGTGCAACGGCTCAAAGCAAGTCTTTTTATACTTCTTGACAGTGAGAACTCTATTCAATTTGTAACAGGCTGCTGAAACTGCTTCACTCCAGAAAAAGATTGGTAGCTTGGAATCGGCTAACATTGTACGTGCTGTTTCAATCAGGGTCCGATTCTTTCGTTCAGCTACGCCATTCTGCTGTGGTGTGTACGGCGCACTGAATTCATGAAGAATTCCCTTCTCGTTGCAGAACTCGTACATCTTGTTGTTCTTGAATTCCGTTCCGTTGTCGCTCCGAATCCTCCGGATTGGCAGTTTATACACCGTTTCCATCTTCTTGAAAAGCACTATCAAAGACTCAAAAGTTTGATCTTTTCGTTCCAAGCACACTACCCAAGAAAATCTCGTAAAGTCATCAGTTACTACCAAGCAATATAAGTCTCCACTGATGCTCTTTACGTTGACAGGCCCGAAGAGATCCATGTGCAATCTCTCAAGAGGTAACCTGATCGTATTCATGATCTTCAAAGGGTGTGACTTCCGAGTCTGCTTTCCTTTCTTACACGCTACACAATCATCATTTAAATGAAAATTCTTCAAATTTACACCATCAACTAAATCATTATGTACCAAAAAGTTCATTTTGCGAACATGAATGTGGCCCATCTTACGATGCCACATTATCGAATCTTTTTCCGTCGCTTTAGTCTAAGACACAAAACACTGTTTCTGATGGGATGTTGGCGTTGCGACACTCATGTCTAGATAATAAAGATCATTCTCCCGCGGAGCACGCAACAGCACCATCTCATCAGGGATTTTAAACCCTGGTTTCAACACAACACATTCAGTTTTAGTAAAGTGTACACTAAACGCTTTATCACAGATTTGTGAGATACTGAGTAAATTGTTTGTTAACTCTACTATGTAGTTCACTTTGTCGAATGAAATCACGCCATTTGACAGCGTTCCTTGACCAACGATCCTTCCACCTTGATTCCCGGCAAATCCAACATAGCTTCCGTTTATGGATTTGACATCATATAGCAAAGCAAGCGTCCCAGTCATATGCCTTGAAGCTCCACTATCCATAATCCACTTTGATAGAATCGACTTGGGCAGCCCCTGCACACATCAAATTATTCAATCAAAACAATGAACTCCATGACTTCTTAACTGCTGAAACACTCCCAAACACTACATCACACTTCTCATCAGTCTTAGGAAAGTTAAACGTGACACTCGGAACATCAGTTTTTACTTTTGATTTTACTTCATTTGTGATTGGAGGAAATTCTGCAAGAAACTTATCAAGCTCAAATTCAAATTCATGATTATCATTAGCAACCACTTTTGATTCATAAAATTCCTTTACCCCTTTGACTTTTCTGTCAACCATTTTTCCAAAAATATTTAGAACATTGGGATTAAAGACTTTTGAATCAGACTTTAACTCATTCTCCATTTTCTTCACCTCAACTGATTGTTTTGATTTAACTACCCATGATTGAGTTTAAAAATTTTTTGTTTTCGGATAAAACTTTGAAGTCTTTTGTGACGTTGAAGATTCGCCAATTTCGAATGTCGATTTCGGATGATCTTCCGACTTCAATGATTCACCTCTTTTCAAGATGCGGATTGGTGAAACCATTTGTTTTTTACCCTTTTTGTCAACTGGTGACTTAGGTCGAGGTTTTTGAACAAAATATTTTACAACAGGTATTTCGAAAACTTTCTTGCATTGTTTTGCCATGTGCCCGATTTCATTGCAGCGATAACAAACTCTTTTGTCATACTCTACAAAAGTTGACTTGAATGACTCTACTTTCAGTTTCTTAGCCGCATTGAAATCGTCAACTGCTTTTTGACTAAAAATGTATTCTTTCTCATCATCCACACTTGGTCCAACAACAAAAACATCATTCATTTTATCTTTTGGCTTGACAACCTTCTTAGCCATCTTTTTCTCAAAACCAATTCCTTTGTTTTTCAAGTTGTTACCATTTTTCTTGTTACCATTACCTTCCCATTCCTTTTTCCCCGAGTTGTTGACACATGTTGTAACAAATGACTTTTTAGGTTTCGAAAAAAATTCTTTGTTGTTTACCACATTAATGTCCATTTCAACCAATTTGAAAACTTTCTCGACATTTTCAATCTTAACATTCTGAAGAGGATACTCAAAATCAGAATAAAGCTTGTCAGTTCCAATCATAGTGTAAACCACCATAATCGGATCATCATTCGTACTCTTGTCTGATTTCGGTATGAAACATTCTAAAAAATTATCCTCGTCTTCAGAATCAGTAACAGACTTCTCAGAATGAGATTTCATAACTTCAACCTCAGAATTATCACTCTCTTCATCTAACACCTGATCGACAACAGTCTTGATGACCTGTGACTCATTGTCTATGTCGGATGCAGAGAATGTAACATCAATGCTCTCAGGCAATTCATCCTCAATTGTTTTCAACTTGAGATTCAATGCAGATTCCACCCCATCTGGATATTTTTGAGTATAATGATTCCACATTGGGGGTGGAACACTGTTAAAGACCGGTGCAGCATTGGGCTGTTGTGGAACAATTTGTTCAAGAACATAGGACGATGCAACATAGCTCATCAATTTCTTATCAATTCGCTCATTTTCAATTTTAGTCAATTCCAATTCTTTCTTTAATGATGCGATTGTGTCAATATGAAGATTAACTTCCACTTGTTTATCAAAAAGTGTTGCTTTTGCTAGTTTTGTGGCTTTATCATTTTCTACACTTTCTTCTTTAATCATTTTAACTGATCTGGCTAGTGTATCATATGCTTCTTTGACTTGTCCTAGATCAAATTTTAACATTTCAGCATGTTCTTTCAATTCCTGAAACTTAGTGTCTTTTTCAAGACACTCCATGCACGGTTGTAAACACTTTTGGCATGGTGTTTCAGATATTGAATCCACTTTCTCAACAATTTCTGCTTCATGAGCAGTTTTCACTTCCTGTTTACCGACATCTTTGGACTCTGACTCAGACACTGTCTTAGTTTTGGTCTCCTCAATTCCCGACTCCTTATCCGACTCCTTTTGAACTGACTCGGTACCGACAGACTCGGGTTTCACAAGTTCTGTGTCTACCTCTCTCAATTTCGCCATGAGAGCCTTATCAGCTATGTCCTTCAATGCTTCTCCAGTCATTTCTTTCGACACATCTATCAACTCTTCAATAACTTCTTTCTTCCCTTCAAACCTTGGGCATGATCCGGTCCTTGGTTCTTCAAAGTAACCTGCAAAAGATTCAGAAATGTTAGGAGGCAATACAGATTTCATTAAATTTCCCAAAACCTCCTGCTCAGACTGATAATAATACACTTCAGCAGCTATTTCTTCAAAATTGTCCGCCTTTTCAGCAGAAACCTCTTCAACAACTACAGAAACATCTTCAGTAACTGTTTCCGGTTCAGACACCATCTCAGAAATTTCAACAACTTCAGCCATCATTGCCTGTCCATCGCTACCGGGGATATATTTATCCCAGCTAAAACCTGCAGCTACCTTCTCATCGTCTTGATTCACGATCAACGCTTTTTCCGGTTTATTCTCAATTTGTGGCCTTTGAACAGTTGGCTGTTGATTTGGTCGGTGATAAATCGCTTGCCTGTAGTAGTCGTTGGTGAACGGGTTTTGATGATTGTTTACTTCACGGTTGGGACATTCTCGTTTGAAGTGACCGCGTTCTTTACATTTAAAACAAGTAACTTTCGACTTATCGAACCCTAACTTCTGATCAGGGCCTGATAAACTGTTCCGGCCTGTAATTTCCATGAAACGTTGAGCCCTCCTCACCAGACTAGCCATGCCCCATTTGATGTCAATCAGTTCAAGTTCTTCGGGATCGATTTGGTCGTAATCCTCCTTCGTCATATCAGGATTACCGATTCTTCCTGCTACTAAGCCCTCATAAGCCTCAAGAACGGAAGCAAGCATTGCTATGTGCAGTTTTGCGGCTGTTTTCGTGATATCGTTTCCATTCTTTATGTTTACCGCAATATTGCACTGAACCCCAGAAACGTACGCCTGATGATTTGATCATGTTGAGCTTTGAGGTGAAGGCTGTTCCTGAGCTTTGACATTTGGTTCAAAGTTCGCGAATGGTGAAAAATTTCCGGATTGAGGAGTGTTTGAAGAAACACTTGAGGTGTTATTAGCAATGAACCCTGTCTGTATTTTTGGGCTTTGATTGGTTGAAACTGAAGGGTTGCCTTTGTAATACAGAGACACATCTTGCTGCACACTCGCTAAGTTCATTTTCTTGATTTTCAGCAATTCCAGCTCGTGAGCTTCAATTTTTTCTATGAAACCACTAAGATTCAGATTACCAAAGCCTGGAGTGTTTTTCAACATCATCAGGTAAGTACCCCACTCATCATATGGCAATGCATCTGCCAATTTGTCGATTAATTCTTCATTTGACTTGGTAATTTCCAATCTCTTCAACTTCAATACTAAATGGCAATACCTATCAATCAAACTTTTTGTGGTTTCACCTTTCATGTAAGTGAAAATGTCGAATTCTTTCTTTAACAACGCCTTTTTGTTCTTGAGCATGGATTCACTTCCTTTAAATTTTAATTTCAATGCCTCCCAAATAGAATAAGCATTATCATCGTGTTGCAGCAACACCAAAATATCCTCCTTGATTGCTTGCTCAAGAATGCTAATTATCTTTTTCTCTGCTTTGAAATCATTCTGTTCTGTTTGCGTCAAACTTCCAATCAATTTCGGTTGATTTCGAGCATCTACCGGTGGAGCATATGGTGCCTCAACCTTCATCCAGCTTTCAAAGTGGTTAGCCTGAACCCAGTTTCTAAATCTTCCAGACCAACCTGAGAATTCATCTAAGTTCATCAGTTTGGGTGGTTTCTGCATTGTTCCCAATTCATTTTCCATATTAACGTTCTGAATAATGCTTGTTGAACTCTGCGTAGCCGTCAAACCGCTTCCCGCAAACAAGTTATAAAAATCTTGATGTTCCATTTTTAGTGACAAATTTCCAAAAATGTTTAACTTTTTGATTAACAGGTTGTATTTAACGAAAACTTTTAACACAAACTGAGTTTCCAACACTCAATCACGTACGAAATGGACTAAACGCTCAAACCATGACTTTTACACTAAAACAGGTCTTATAAACGAAATCAGACTTTATGTGTAACAATGAGCGAAACCCCTAATGTTCACACAAGCGAAACCAGACCCAGACCAAATGAGCGAAACCAGATAATGATCTATGAGCTAAATCAACTTTGGTCACAAGAGCGAAATCACATATTGTCACAAGAGCGAAACCAGGTGATTGCACTATGAGCGAAACCTGTAACTAGACTAATAAGCGAAACCACTAAGTTCACTTATGAGCGAAACCACAAAAGCGAAACCAAATATGACCCTATGAACGAAAACTCAGGAGCGAAACCTCCAAAAATATGTCACTTGGAGCGAAACCTACGAGCGAAACCACTCAAAATACCATATAAGCGGAACATATTCACGAGCCATTTTGGATCACTTTTAAGTTGATTTTAGTTCTGAAAATCTCAAGGGTTTGTTATTAGACAATATTACACTATATACTCAAATTTCAGTCCATTTTGTCCGTCGGAAAGTCCAGAAACTCAAAATGTGCTTGAAAAAGGCTTTGATTCAGGTCAACTAGCTCACAACTGGCTCTGATACCAATTGTAGGACCGTTATTGACAGTCGTGTGAGTCAATTCGAGCTAGCAACTACCGAAAATGCAGCGGAAATACAAAATCGGCATGAATCAAAGCAGAAATGGAGTAGAAACAGAAAGATATCACTTTAAAACAGTTTTCTCATTAATCTTCCAAGAAATACACGAGCAGCAGTTCGGCTACACTGGAGACATGAACGTTACAAATGAGAAAACAACTTGGGTATTTATAGGGGTGAAGGTTTCGCTTATGTGTCCATGTCCATAAAAGTGAAACTATCAAGTTAGGGTTTCGCTTTTATGGCACATGTCCATATAAGCGAAATATCAACATGTAAATCAAACAATTTCACTTCAACCCCCTATACAATACATATTTAACACATCTAGACCCTATACATTGATCAACTAAGACTAAGACGCAGGCTTTAGACATTCGTGCATCAACATTTGGATTGGGATTAGGATTGGGGTTAGGGTTCGGATTAGGATTGGGATTAGGATCAGGACCACGTACGGCCTGAACAAGTGCAGGCAGCATAGTAAAGGCTTGAGTGATTGCAGCAACGATATTTGGATCAGGCTCATTTGGTCCACCACCATTACGACGAGCAGAGTTGCGTGTCTCGCGGCGAGGAGGCATCTAGACAACACATTAAGAATTTAGATAAAACAAATGATAAGGACTTATCGCATAACGAAATACCTAACCTAATGTCTACCCAATCCTCACATGTCTTAATTATTTAGTTAAAGTTTTCTACAGGATAGAGCCTAAGCGCTGATACCATAACTGTAACACCCCGCCCAGATTAGGGCTGACGTGTTACACAATTCGGTAATCAGAGATAATTAATAACTTAATTAAAACATAAATTCCATAGGTTTAAAAACAAAAATCCCCAAAATGACATAACGGTCTCAACAGAAAAAAAAAACATAAGTGTCTAAATTTATTGAATAAAAGGTTTTATTAAACTCATTGTTCCAACACTAGCTTTTTTTTTATTATCACTCTTCACACATTTCCCCGATTTCCCTGAGTACCTGTTTAAGACATAATAAAAGAAAACAACAAAAAGAAACGGTTGAGCCAAAAATTGCCCAGTAACAGAGAAACAATAGCACTAACACATAAATGATAGAAGCAATACACTAAACACTTTAACGATGCAAACAATACAATACACTGAATGATCACTACTGAATACCATAAAGGTATATTAGAAATACCCATGTGAGCGACTAACAATAAACACTAACACTTTGTACATTAGCTGCAGTTCCAATGCACCAATATGTAGAGGGGATGTGGGCACTCGCACCTATCCCACTACCACTAACACTTACACTTACACTCCTAGGATCGATCCATACGCCTCTCAATAATCAATAAGTGCAATCACTTAGCACACAATACAATATAGAGACGCCGTGGGCCTTTCGCACCGCCACGGATGGTGCACGTCAACTGTGCCTATGATGACGCCCTATGTCCCCATAGGTGGATATGCTCGGGTATTGAGGTCAATAAAAACGATTCACTCAAGTCAAGGCAAATACACTAACGATACACTAAGGCTATATCACATCTAGCCAATGATCAATAATAAATAATAAAACTTGCCCATGCGACAATGAGTGAAAAAAAAAAGAAGTGTAACCTATCGCATGCGTATTAAAGGCAATAATTCAATACGAGATGTGTAACAATAAATCATAGATCGGTGACAATGGATACTACAATATTATGAAGCGAGTAAACACTTTACGCTACGAGTGACGGACCGAATATCCGTGCACTATGAGAATAGAAAACAATATTACGCTAAAAGCAAGAGACCACAAAATCCGTACCTTATATAGCAAAGAGCGATAACCGTAGATTCCGACTAGTATGACTCTAGCTTCTCTCTTGAATAATATAGTAACCTAAAATATATCGGCTCCGGTTAAAATTGTTCCGAAACCGTTATGGTTAGTTTATACGTGTAGTTATGTATTTAAAAATTAAAATTATAGATTTTATCGTGTTGAAAAGAAATTATTTGGGATGATATATATAATATATATAACTGTTAATATAGAGTTTCACAAAGAAAGGAAACCAACACCCGTTCTTTATGAGCAAATATATATATTAATTTATGAACCACTAAAGGATACTGTTATATCTACATTAATATGCCAAAACACATAATCATCTATCGATATATTATTCTAATTTTCCCCTTTACCAGAAACAAACTTTAAAATGAAAAGAAATCATTATCTTATCAAATGTGGGTGTTTTCTACTAGAGTTGACAGTGAACCCCCATATGACCTCATAGTCAAATCTAAAGTGCTAAACTTTTCTTGGGTTTACATAAACGTATAGAAATTTTACAATCACTTTTGAAACATCTAATAACCAAAAAGAATCTAGATCATTTTAGGAGACATTGGGCGATATCATAGAGTGCAAAGTAAAGTGTAAACACTCAAAAAAAAAAGTTATGAGTAAGTGTATTAGAGTTTTAGTTTGTTTCTGGTGTTTTAATATTCGCATACTGCTTCTTATTTTCCTTTAATTAGGCTGCCAAAATTTATTGTTTTATGCGGTTAAACATACATGCGTTGTATTACAGAGAGCCATGAAGGTGTTCAAGGATAACCGGTTAGTTTCGATACCTTATGTAGAAAGAAAAAGACGACCAGTTCGGTGAAGCAGGTTCGCAGAAGATCTTTAGACCACGAGTCGGTGGGTATGCAGTGGTGGCTCGGAGTTATCAGTGTGGATCCAGTACGGACGGAGACGACTAAATGAACCCAGCAGTGGCGACAAAAAAAACAAAAAAAAATATAACGTGGGTCAAACTATGGAGCAACAAAGTGAGAGACTACCGAATTAACAACGAATCTTACCCGAAACTGATCGCAGTATTTTGCAGCGTTGAACACACGAACTGCAAACGGGATGAGCAAGTTGGTCGGTTCGCGGTATTTTGCAGCGTTGAACACACGAACTGCAAACAGGATGAGCAAGTTGGTCGGTTCTAACTGGTGACCAGCGGTGTCATGTCGTCGCGCTTTAAAGATTTACAGAATGGTTTCACGGCAGAGGAGGGCTAGCTTTTGAAAGGGTTTTGTAGGCTTGATTGGGATCGATTTAAAAAGGAGCATTACATTGTTTGAAAGGGATACGAAATCCCGTAATCTACGTCAACGAAATTTTGAAAAGAAAAGAATAGCGCGTCATATTTGATCAGTATTTTGAAAGGATGAATATTGATAATTTTAAATTGGATTCTTTCTTATTTAATTGCCTTATTTAATAATTTATTTATTTTAGTTAATTTTATTTTTTTTTCTTCTTTCGGTATAACTTAAACAGAAGCATGTTTTACCAAACTTTAATTCTTAGTATATGTTTTAGTTGGATTTTTCTATAAGATATTATAATTATTAATATTATTATTTAGTACCTTTGATATTATACCTTGATTATGTTGGGTTAAAAGTTGACCTACGTTCTTGACATTGAATATCCAACATAATAATATGTCGCACTATTTATGACATTTATTTCATTTGGGTTTTGAAAGTTTCGTACATTACACTGACCCCCCAACTTATGAAAAGGCCTGCAAAATGACCCCCTTCTGTCAAATAAGTTAACAGATCTGTTAAATGGTATGTAAAATGACTATGTTACCCTTTCATATTACCCCCTATGGTTTGTTATAAGCAAACGTATTACCCCCCAGTGTTAAATGACTATATTGTCCTTTCTTATTACCCCATATACTTTGTTGTAACAAACAGTATTACCCCCCGTTTTAAGTATTTCATTGCTTCCTTACCCCTTGCAGTAAACAAAACCATTCCCGCCAAAAATGTTTGACCAGCCAAAGTCAAAGGATGCAGAAACTAAGTGTAAAACTTTGTAATTGAATCTGATAACGCACATAAACAAACTAAATACTCAACTGAATCTAATAAACAAGTCCTAATGGATCATCTAACCTGCTTCAAATGGACATGAAACTGCTTAATTGATGTGAATGGATCATCTAACTGCTGCAAATGCACATAAACAAACTAAACCTAACAGCAGATGACAAAATGGTTGCAAATGCACATGGTCATTTAATCTTAACACTCATCATCACTGGTGGTTATCTAACATGATCATCTAACTGCTGCAAATGCACATAAACAAACAACTCAAACCTAACTTCAGTGTTATCTAACACTCATAATCTGCAGTGTAATTCACTATACATCATCAATCTAACATGATCATCTAACTGCTGCAAATGCAAATGCACATTATAACTAAGCCTAACTGATCATCAATCATAATCTTTAACACTCATAATCAATCATCATTAACACTCATAATCCACACAAAACCTGCTGCTGATCATCATCATCATCATCAGTCATCAATCATCTAACTGATCATCATCAATCATCATTAACACTCATAATCTACTGCAAATGCAAATGCACATCTAACTGATCATCAATCATCATCATTAACACTCATAATCATCATTAACACTCAAAACCTGCTGCAAATGCACATCTAACTGATCATCAATCATCATCATTTAACACTCGTATAAACAATGCATGTAAATTTTGACCATAAAACCTGTTGTTGATCATCATTAACACTCAAAATCAACACAGTCATCAGCATCCACACAAAACCTTCTGCTGATCATCATCATCATCAGTCATCATCATTAACATCTACTTTAAGTTAAGTTAACCTACATATTACACAAAACCTACATAACTACTAAGTTAACATCAGCTCAACTCTCCGGTGGATAATGGAAGTTGAGGACAGGCCTACCAAACATGGAGACCACCAAGTGGACCACCAGTGATGAGCTTGATAGGCTCATCGTCAGGTCAACTGTAAAAAAAAACACCAAACAACACAAAATTAACATGGAAATCAGACTAATTTTTAATACCCTGTTTATAACATGAGATTAACTAACATTGACACAAATCCGACCATAACCCTGTTTATAACATGAGATTAACTAACACTGATACAAATCCGACCCTAATGGGGTTATACCCAATCTGTAATATCTCGGATCAGCCAACATACTAGCGGCATTTCGTCGGAGCTGTGAAGATCGCCGGAGAAGATCGCAGTTGATCGGAGATGAGTGTAGTTGGTCGGAGAGGAGAAGATCCTCGGAGAAGAAGAAACAGGTGGGGGAAGGGGGGTAAGAGTGCCTGGAGTGTGATATGTATAGGGTGGTGTCTTGAGTAAGATACAAAGGTACAGTGGAAATGACCTTTATACCCTTTGACCGTTAATAAATAATGTTGACTTTAAACAGAAGTTAACAGCAGGGGGTCATTTTGCAGGCCTTTTCATAAGTTGGAGGGTCAGAGTGCGAAATTTCCCTGGGAGGGGGTCAGAGTGCCAATTGGATTAAACCCCAAGGGGTAAAATTGCAGTTTACTCAAAAATATATAAAAAAGTGAAATAATACCTTGTGCATAAAGAGTTGTACTCTGTGTGTAAATGACTAAAATACCCTTGTATTAACCGACTTGGTGGATAGAGTTAAAAATTTTGGCTCAAATGGTTACAAAAAGAGCGTTTAATGACTCAGGGCGTTAAATCTTTTGATTTTGAACTCAACTAATTAATACCCCTAAAACACAGGGACTCAAAAAGTAATTTTCTCTAAATAAATAATATTGTCAATTAATTACCTAAATATAGATGTACTGTTTGAAAATTCGTTCTCTGTATCGTATATGTAGAGCTGACAAAATTTAGGTTTTGATCCGTTTTCTGGCAGGAGACTCCCAATTGTATGATAGTTTTCACCACTGATTTGGTAGCAAAATGGAGCGTTACCTCTGTTAACAGTCGGATCAACCTTAGCATCCATTGATGTAAAAGCAAACATAGAGTTAGTGTTTGCGTTCTTTATCCTAAGCACAGAAAAAGTTTTTTCGTAGTATTTTATTGAACAATTCCTACAGTTTTCACACACAATATATGTGTCTCATTATATATGTGTACTAATATATAAATATGTGTCTCTCTCACTATATTTGTATGTGTGTACAGTGTGGGGATCATAATATATTTCTAATTTCTAAACCCGAAAAACTTAAGCTTTAAGAATGATTTGACAATTTCCTTAAAAATCCATTGATGATTCGTCTATTAAAATTGGTACTGGTCAAACTTTTGTCAATGTTGGTGAACTTTCCTTCAGTGATACATTAAATCTTTTACACATGGTTTACCCATAAGACTTCATCAATAGATTAACGATAGATTGTACCGTCAATAAAAGTTTGTTGTGTAATATGATCAGACGCGTCTTTGAAAATTCATATACCTTGTTCGAGCTCGAAAAGATGTGCCATTCCGTAATGTTTTTTTTTTATTATTTTTTTAAAATCAAATGGGCATTGAACTTAGTAAACCTAATGTCAATTGGCTAATTTTTAAACCATAAAAATTGTTTTGTAAATGGACCTATCTTGGAGTTGGTATAGGTATATTATTTAAAAAAAATTAACACACACACACATATATCAGAATTTAAAAAAAAATGTGTGCCCCTCGAAATCACAGGCCCTATGCAGTGGTCCTCCCCACACGCCCTCTATCATCGTCACTGGATACGACTATTGTTCATAAAAAGTTGTCACTATCTAGGCATCACTTGCTTGTTATCTATATAATATTTCAATACATAACATTTTAATATGTGAGTTATATAAAAAATGTTCTAATGTAGGAAATTCTTAAAGATGCTAAAAATATTGATAACACTATTATGACAAATATTCTCATACAACGAATGTAGCCAATGATATGTTCTGTCCCTTTATCCATTGTGTAGCAAGTGATAGCTTTTCATTCTAGAAGCTTTAATAGTTATAAAGATCAAATTACATTACAGCACCATTATCCATTGTCGACCATCATGTTCAAATCAAGAAAATTGGTTACTCTCGGATATCATATCTACGAGAAAAGAAACAAAATCACATGGGGGTCATTTTATTAAATAATTATTAACTACTGAAATCAGTTTATTTGACATACATTAAGATCTATGCTTGTTATAGAACTTGTCTTTCACATAACATATTGGTAAAGTTTTTTATTTTTTTTTTATTTGTGGATTTATAAAGGTTATTGCTAATTGTTTGAACCACACATACATATATATACACACTATAATATTAATTCTTTTATATGTGTTTTTAATTTCTGGGAATTTTATTAATATTTAATATCGACAAATTACCAAGGAAACATCTGTCAATAATATTATGCACAATTTATTCCATTGCTACATTTGTCGATGCTCTGTCGCTAACATAACCGTTGGTGATATGCCGACAGCAAGCATCTAGGACGACGTTACAATAGTTGTCGGTCTTTAGTTGGTAAATCTAGTAGTCCGTGATCCCTCGATACGATTTCTTGGTAATATGTCGCAAATGAGATTACCCGTAACTCATTTATAAAAAGAAAAGTAAATTATTTTTTGAGTCCCTGTGTTTTAGTGGTTTTAACCACTTGAATTCAAAATCAAAATATTTAACACCCTAAGTCCCTAACCTCTCATTTTATAAGGTTTTGAGTCCAATTTTTAACACTTGTACTTTTGATTTTGGACTCAAGTGATTAAAACCACTAAAACACAGGGACTCAAAACGTTATAAATGAGCGGTTAGGGACTCGAAGCATTAAACTTTTTGATTTTAAACTAAAGTGGTTAAAGCTAATAAAACACATGAACTCAAAAAGTAATTTACTCTAAAAAGAAACTAACTTTTAGGATGATCTCTAGTAAGAATCATATTAGTCATAACTAGTTGATTGTTTGGTTTCAACATGTTCAAACTCCATCAAACATAGAAAGAAAAAGTAACATAAGGAAACAATTTTAGTTGTAACTACCACACCCCATGTTCTAAAGTTTGCATACATGAACACGTGAAAGTACAGTGCGAAAGTATGTAGCGATCTCCTGAACAACCTAAACTATCACCAATTATTTGATACAAGTTTCATAATCCAGCATATATTTTTTTTAAATTTCTGGTTTTTTAGATAAATAACAAGTAGAAGGCTTTTGAAAGTGTTTTGGTTTCTAGCGAATTCGCTACCAACGAGAGGGTACTATAAAAAAAATAATCTGACACAGGGCAAAGGTAACTTTTTCGAATACGCTGACATGGTAAAACTCAAAAAACACGTCTGCTCATTTGACTAGCGGAGTTTCTGAAAACCAAAATAACCTTATAGACGCGCTTATAATTTTTCTAAACCACCTTAGGTTGTTGCGGATGATGGAACCGAAAATCCGCCATTGTTATTGTTACTATTTTGACTCACACTCAACCGAATCGGCTGAATCTGTAGCGTTTTCAATTCAATTCCGCGTCTCTTCCATAGATTCACGTTCACTTCTTGATCTCTCGAGCCACATTTCACCACAGGTAAAGGAGGATCCAGCTCTTTAGCCACCACAACTCGAACAATATCATGATCATCCTTACTAGTCATATAACATTTATTCGATCTAACCGGTGTTCTTCTTCCATTACAACTCTTGCTTCTGTTCGTACCATATTTACTTTTTGATGTTTTGATTGAAGCAGTTTCAATGGCGGGAGAACTTATGTTTTTACCGGAGAACAGCTTATAGTGGTTGGAGTGGATGGAGGATTTCGTGCTTCGGGTGCTACCCGAAGCCGATAAGTTGCAAGGGAGGAAGCGGTTGTTGTTGGTGACTGTGGATTTCTTTTTCACTTGGCCGATGCAGCTGAGTTTTGGCGAGGAAGGATCGGCCGAAGAGGGGCCGGTGAGTTTGGCGGGTTGGGCGGTGTCGTTTACGGAGAATCGGCATAACAATGGTATGAAGGTTTTATGTGGTTTGTTAGCCATTGTTGTTGCAAAGAGATGGAGAGGGAGGAGAGGTAAGTGTATAGTTTGTGTTTGTCTATAAGTAGTTGGTTGCATACTACTTTGTATAGTTTGTAAAGGTTCGGTCAAAGACTTTTAAATTATCATGTTGTGTTATAATGTTTATTAAAAAATAAAACTGCATATATTAGAACCAATAATTAAGATGCAAAAAACTGCATATATTAGTATGTATATGTATACTATATTATAATACACGAGTGAGATACATTTTAAGATACCAAAAACATAAAACCTTTTTTTCTATTAATTTATAAGTACACCCTAAAAATGAGGGTAAATTAGTCTTTAAAATAATAATTGTATTTTAGCCTCTCATCTTAATACATATAAATCCCTAAGGTTTAACGTAATTATGAGTAGTTAGTTACATTTTTCCTCTCCGCAACAAACTTATAATTATTTTACGTATTCTTGTCATATCTTATAAACTATAATGTTTAAAAAAATCCAAAAGTACCGTAATGACATACTCATTTTTGTCGACGTTTCGATAGTTATCTTGGTCAGTATTAACGTATGGATTTAAAAAGATACAAGTTGATTATGCCTTAGTGTACAAGTGATTAAATCCCGACGTACTTAGTCATATCTTATAATGTTTAATAGCTACTGAATGTTAAGTGATTATATATCGTCAATTTAATCATGTCATCTAGATTACACTTTAATCACTCATCTTTAACAAAATTATAGATAAATAGCTATTAGTTACACTTTTTCCCTTTATAAAAAACTAACCCCCTCCCCTCGATTTTTAAACAATCGTAACTTGTGGGTATGTTAATATATATATATATATATAGGGAAAGGTTAACATACAAAAGCCCTTATCATACTTCACGTACGCGACAATGGTAACCGTCGGATGAGGGCTATAATCACGCATGGAGGTGATAATCACGCATGGGATCAGTTATTTGGTGATAATCACGCATGGGAGGTGATAATCAAGCATAGGGAGTATAATCACGCACGTTATGATGCTGAAAAAAATAATTACGCACGTTATATATTTGGTCGCGTAGGTTAATGTAAGTTAAGCCGTAATGTACATTATACTTTCTCTCTCTCTCTCTCTCTCTATATATATATATATATATATATATATATATATATATATAATTACACCATATAAACGAGTATTTTATTCTCTTTAATTTGAGTATAGTATTGTTATTGTTTTGTTAGTTAAAAAATGATGTGTTACATGATTAACAATGTTTAAGGGTGAGTAATAACTAAATCGTTAACCAAAATCGAACCGAAATCAACCAAAAACTGAATTAACTTAAAACTGATTAATCGAAACCTGAATTTACCAAAAACAGTTATCGATTTTTTGTACCCTCATTTAACCAAAATTAACTAAACGAACCATTCATATTTTCATATATTTCTAGCTTTTCTACCTTCAGTTCATGTATTTCATATTTATACAACCATTTTATGTATTTATACCTCCATTTCATCTACCTATACATCCATTTCATGTATTTATACCTAAATTTTATGTATTTTTAATCAAAAGTTTTAGCACAGGTTTGGTTTTGGCTATTAACCAAAATTAAACGAATCAAACCAAAAACCATCAATCTAACTGAATAAATCAAACTGATTAACTGAAAACGGATTGGTTAATAAAATAGACTAATCTATGACCTCGATTTCGGTTGAGGATAATAATCTAACCAACCGAACAATGCACATCGTGGCAATGTTTGTGTTTAGCGCCGCATCCCACGCGCACCTATCGGTTATTAACCAAAATCGCTTATCGGTGAGCAATAACTAAATCGTTAACCTAAACCAAACTGAAAACAGTTGAAACCGAACCGAAATTAACGAAAAACTAAATTATCTGAAAACTTAATTAAGCAAAAATCGTTTATCAATTTTTGTTACTCTCGTTTAATCAAAATTAACTGAACCGAACAGACCAATCCTATTTTCATATATCTCTAGGTTTATACCTCCAGTTCATATATTTCACATTTTATATCTCCATTTCAAATATTTATACTTTCATTTCATATATATACCTCAATTTCATATATTTCTAAGCAAAAAGTTTAGCTCAAGTTTAGTTTTTGCTATTAACTGAAATTAAATGAACCAAACAAAAAACCGTCAATTTAACCGAATAAACCGAAATGATTAACCGAAAGTCGATTGGTTAATAAAATAGAATAACCGATGACTTTGGTTTCGGCTTCGGTTTAGGATAATAACCGAACCGACCGAACCATGCACAACACAATGAAATAGATTACCCGATTACTTCGCTTTTGATTTATATCTATTATAATGATGCTACAATAAATATTATATGAATAAGAAAAACTACCAAAAATGAGTATCGCAATGCGATGTGTCGCTCCCGTCGTATCGCGCGGGCATCCTGCTAGTATAGATATAATACCCTTATACATATTGTTTTAAATGTGATACGTAATATGGTTATGTAATCAGAGACGGACCCATACTATGTGGGTTGGGGTCTCGAGACCCTAATGTTTTTTTTAAAATTTAGTAGAGACGGTATGTTAAATTTTTTATGGATCCCATAAGAAAAATTATATGGAACCAATTTTAACAAGGTGAAGTTTGGTGTGGTGTTAAAACTCTTACCTTCATCAAATTTAAAACACAACAGCCTTCATTTTTAACTTTCACCCTTGTTTCATTCATCAGAATTAAAACACAACCCTTTTGCCTTCCACTTCTAATAAAACAAAGGGACGTGTACAGGTCCCTTAATTGGCCGATGTTGTCTTCTTGCAAGCTTTGTATTTACTTTTACATAATACTATACAAAAAATTAATAAACTAAATCATTTTGTGTGAAAGAATCAAGGTAATACCAAAATTTATAAGTCTGTTTAAAACTTTAAATGTATTACAACAATCTAATATCAAGTTACTTGAGTTAATGTTTATTTGAATTTTATAATTTTGAAGTTTCATCTGAATTAACAATTTAACCGAAATTTAAAGTCAATTTGAGTTTGGCTTGATTTGGTTCGAGTTGATAAAAAATATAATTCAACTTAAAAAGTCCGTATTATTAGAATTATGCCGCCGGACCGCCATACATGACCAAAACGACGACCAACCCGAAAATTCTAACGTTTGGTTTTTAAAAGTCTTAACACCAGAAAAAACGGGACCCCTGGAAAAAAAATGTTGGTTCTGCCACTGTACGTAATTACCGCACATTCTTACTCACACTACCTTTTATGCACTCTAAAGGAGCATTATATGATTTTTGAAGTTCTAAGCATAATATTGGTTCTACAACAAGCGTATCCTTCTAAATGAAAATAAAAAGAAGTTTTTCTGTGTAAAATATCAGCTAATTCAATAAATAAAACTTTAATTCAGTGATTTAATTGTTTAAAAGGAAAACATACTGCATTTGTTATTTTATTAAGAAAATTTGGAAAATAGAAAACATGTGGAAAAAGATATTGTTAAAAATGATACATGTGTAACGGAATTTGTATGTTTTAATATAAAAAATGAGACACGTGTAATGATTTTTGTACTTTATTTATTAAAATTAGGGAATTTATAGACAAACTGAACAATTTAATAATCAGAATCTTGCATTATCAATAAAGTTTACTTGAATTAAATCTCAGTTATCAGACGATGTTGATTTTAAACGTGTCAATTTCAAAATTATTTTAGATTATATGTTTTTGTGAGGTTAATATACAGCCGTTCAAAAAAATTATATTATTATTTTATTCATTTACAGTTAAGCATTTACAGCTAATTTTCAATTACATTTTTTTATTACTGTGTTAATCGACCAAGTTATATACCTTCACTAGCTTTAGAAAACATGCTAAATAAGTCGGATAATTAGGGAAAGGGTATTTTATAATAGAGTCTTAACGTGCAAAGGTACGACGTAATTACGCATGTTTATTTTAAAAATACATATGTTACAAAATTCAAATTGCACATGCCATCAAACATGAAAATTACGCATGGATTGGGTTAATCCTAATTACGCATGTTACGAACATAATTACACACCTTATTTTGTCACTTTGTACCTTCACACATTAAAACCCATTTGTATTTAAAATTTTCACCATATTATTATTTATATACTTATTAAACTTATTAATTTATGAATTATAAATATACTCTTCTTTATATATTTTTAAGCTTTAGTAAATGTAAACTTTTAAAAGTTTTTATAAACTTTAATGAAATTAAAAAAAGGCTGAAACTATTGGCACAAACTTATGTATTTAATATCTAGTCAAATTATAACTTTTGTTTATATGTACAAACTTATATTGTATATATTATATTCAATCATATTATATCTTTTGTTTGTATGTACAAACTTATAATATTATCGGTATAACGTTAACAATATAATATATTCGAACCGTATATACGTCTATCAAAAAATTTTAACGGTATATAATATTATCGGCTATATATTTTAAGCGATTTAACGTTGGAATCGAGTGAGAATTTATACCACAAATACACCAAATGACCAAACAAATTTCTGAAAGGTTATATACGCTACGTATAGCTCTTTATGCAGCGTATATAAACTTTGTGAAAAACTTATGCCTCAAACCTACCAAAATGACCAAAAAAATTTTGATGGTTTATATACGTTGCGTATAGAGCTTTACACAACGTATATAAACCCTTGTTTTCTGTGCAATGATTGCTGATAAGGCTCTGAAATCCATGGTTTATATACACTGCGTATAGATCTACACGCTGCGTATAGATCTACACGCAGCGTATAGAGGTAACCCTATACACTGCGTATAAGTCTATACGCAGCGTAGGTAAAGATAGGGTTTGTTAGGGTTTAGTGTGAAAATAGGGAACATGGTGTGCCAATATGCACACCCAAAAAGATCTATAATGCCAAAACTTTTATAAACCTTATAACATAATTTATTAAACTTAATAATATAAAATATAACGTGGTGATGACATAGAAAGATAAAAAAAAATATTGTATTTGTGAATGATGAATTTATTATATGTTACAAAGAAAATGCGTGTTTTTTTATTTGAAGAATGACAGATGTGGTATGAGCACTCTCATGAGAAATCTCCAACTCCTTTTTATCTTTTTGGATGTTTTACATGAGAGAATACATCATAGACACTTTTACCAACACTAAATTTTCATTTTCAATACATACAAACGTAAGTTACAAAAGTCGGCGGGAATAGTGAAAGAAAACTATTGGCCAAAAGTGGCGGCAGACTTTAATAATCTTTTTTTTTTTCATAAAATAGTTATTTATAAGTCCTGTTAAATTACGATTTTATCCCCTGTTAAAAATTACGATATTGCCTTCAGTTCGAAATTGAATTTATGCTTTGCCCCCAGCTTAGATCTACGATTGTGCCCTCTGTTAAAAAATACGATTTTGCCCTGGTTAAAAAAATATATATACTTTTGCCTATAATTTGGTTCCCATTTTAAACCTACAATTTCGCCCCCAGCTCAAAATAAAAATTTTGTTTGCCCCTTTGCCCACAGTAAAAAAAATACTATTTTACCCACAATTCAAAATAAAAACATGATTTTGCCCTCAGTTCAAAATATTATTTTACCTCCAGTTTAAAATTACGATTTTACCCCGGCTAAAAATTGCAATCTTCTCAGCGTTTTTTTTTTGGGCAAAACTATTATAGTCTTTTATTTGACTTGGTTGACTTAATTTAGTTTTTATTTGTGCCAAACAGCTGCCTAACACTCGCTAATTGGTCTTCACAAATTATCGTTTTGCCCCCAACTCTAAATTACACGTTTGCCATCGTTTTAGTTATTTTTTTTATCATAACTATGATAGTTTTTTCTTTACTTAGTTAACTTGATGTATCTTTTTTGATTTTGTGTTATAAGTAGCATGTATAACTAACCGAAATAACTGCGTACATGTTATTAAAGTGAGAAATATTCGGTTTAACGCCCCGCAACGCGGGCGGGGCATACTCTAGTGAATATACAAGGGTTTAAATCATATACATTTCAGAATTTTAAAAATTTATGGCAACACTCATGAGAAATCTCACCGTAAGCCTACGATGCCTAATTATGCATGTTTCTTGTACAACCCTTGGCATATCAACTATATCTGCTTCGAAATTTCTAACAAACTTTGCCATAATCCCATGAATTCGGCCTTTCAACCCACAAAAACACCTACATTCTACATATTTCACCCACACAAAAACATAAATTTATACCACATTCTTGGGTAAAAATGAAATTTCCAATGGATTCGTTTCCGACAGACACCGATAGCGATACGTCTTCCGACAATGACACGCTTGAATTTTTCGAGAAGGTGTATAATGAACTTGAAGGTTCGAGCTGCCCAACGAAGAAAGTAGTGGATCGTGATTGTATACAAGCCAACGAAGTGTTAATGAAGGATTATTTTGTGGAGAATCCGGTCTACAATGCCGAAACGTTTAGAGATCGGTTTCGTTTACCAAAAGATTTATTTTTAAAGATTGTTGGAGACATCGAATTAAGCGAAGAATGGTTTCAAGAATGTTACGACGAGAGGGGCAAACGAAATTTCACGCCGATACAAAAATGCACATTCGCCAACTAGCGAAAGGCAATCGTCCCGATCAATTTGATGAATAAAAAAACAATCCATAGCATAGTATATGCACGTATCATATTGCACAATATGCTAATAAAAGAAGATGGACGTGTAATATCTCCAGATTAGGTGCCTGATCCTCCAACACAAATTCCCGTTCCCGAAAATGTCCAACAAGACTTGCGCAATGAAGAAATTCATTTTCGGTTGAGATATGATTTAATTGAACTTGTAGGTTCTTTAGGTTTGGAATTTCAGGATTCGGACGAGGAGTAGGTTTTGTTTATGTATCTTTTTATTTTTATATGTTTATTTTTAAGTTGTAACCTAAATTTTCTCTAGAAATGTTGTTTTTTATTTTAATGAAATTTATAATTTATAATTTTATTGTTTAATTGTTAATTTGTATTTAAAAAAAATCATCAGTAGTGATGGACTTTTCCACTAAAATCCATCACTAGTGATGGAATGAAGCTCGATGACGTGACGGAACTTGATTATATGTTGTGCATGATGGAATTCTATCACTAGTGGAGCGCCCCTACCTAAGTATATAAGCTCATTCAAATTGTTAATCTAGAATACCCAATGGCAAGACTTACCTACAAATTGAGATTACCGGGCTATTAATTAAATCAAACACAACAATAAAACTGAATATCTTAGTGCAAATGTTGTTTGAGAAAAACTTTATACATATAGATTAGCAAATTTAACTCCCTACACAGTCAATCGTTGGCAAATCATTACAAAGTAATAAGTGTGACAATATTTACAAATTCATGGTTTTAGATCTACCAAGTAATCGCCAACTCAATTCTAGTTGTCCAAAGCCAACTATTGACATTCATTTTGTTTTGTTTAGACACATGAGATTGGATTTGACCTTGAATTGCTTAAATTCAAGCCGACCTTATCCAACAAAATGAGCTTGAATTCACACACATGACATAGAGTTGGATGGTATGAACAGTGAATGTATTTTTAATTTTTTTTCCTCAAAGCTTTTATGTTAAATTTCTTTACGAAAGAGACTAGACTCATGGGCCAACTCAATGGTTAGGCCTTTGTTATTGCAACTTGGTTGCTTGAGTTCGAATTAATATTTGGCAACCACAATATTTTCAAGTTTCATTTTCAGCTATCATAGGAGCGTGAAGAGGCTTGCTAACCAGGGACGTAAGTTAGTAGGTGTCTGGGGGTGCACCCGCCCCCTCCAATGTTTCGGTTAGAAGTGTATAATTTCTGATTTTTCGGCCGAAATTTTTAAAATTATATAGGGTCGCTCCTCCAATTATTTTGCCTAAATATTTATTTAATATATAAATCAAAGTAAAGTTTGTTACCACTTAAAATCTTAAAGGTCGTCGGGCTGAGTTGTAATCCTTCGTCCAAGTTTTATTTATCTCGTACCATTATATATATATATTGGCCTATGTTTTGTTTATTAAACAATATTTAGTTTTTTTTTATATGTAAAACAGGTCCTTTAAATGAATGAAATTTTATTAGTTTTATTTGGAACTATTATTTTTTGAACCGACCCGAATCAAATAGCCGGCCTGACTCGAAACATAACGATAGGAAAAAAAATTTGGGTCCCGTTACTTTACGCCCTCTCGAAACTTTTGGTCAAGATCCGCCACTGTTGATAACGTCCTTAACACCACCCCTTTGGGCGTTATATGAACTTGAAGAGGGAGGCACGTTTCCACTATAACGCAAAATAAAAAAAGAAGAAAAAAAATGAAAAATAACGATAATTGAAAAGGCATTAAATGACATTATACCCTTATACAAAAAGCAACTTGGGTTATAAACATCACGTCGGTTAGCATTTTAGGGTGGAGATACAATAGGAAATTAATTTGGCTAGGAAGGCTAGGAAGTGATCTTGACCATCCATTAAGCTAATCAAAGGCTAAGATTAAATCAGGGAGATTGAAAGTAAGAAAAGAGGCGCGTGACTTTTTTCAGGAGTATTCTAGTCAAGTAAGCCAATAGTTTCTCTCTCCTCCAATTCCCCCCCATTTTTTAAACGTTAATAACTCTTTCATACGACATTATTTTTTTATAAAAATTGCACCAAAAAAACGAGCGTTTTTTTATCTTTAAAACGAGTATACTATTGCTATATTTTGAAAAAAAAAATTTTAAACCCAGTTGCGTAAAACGCAATAGAAAAACCCCCAGTATTGTAAAACGCAATGAAAAAAAAAAACCTAAAAAATGACATTTTTCAAAAACGCAATGCACCAAAAACACAAAGAAATGACTTATTTGTAAAACGCAATGGCCAGAAAACACAAAGAAATGTTTTATTTCTAAAACGCAATAGCCTAAAAACTCAAAAGAAAATGTACTTTATAAAACGCAATGGACTAAAAACCCATAAAAATGTGTTTTACCTAAAACGCAATGCACCAAAACACATAAAAATGTGTTTTACCTAAAACGCAATACACAAAAAACACAAAGAAATGTCTTATTTGTAAAATGCAATGGCCAGAAAACACTTAAAAATTACTCATTCTAAAACGCAATGGACTGAAAACACCTAAAAATATGTTCTCCCTAAAACGCAATGACTAAAAACACTTCAAAAATGTGTTTTACCTAAAACGCAATAACTAAAAACACTTAAAAATGTGTTTTTTCTAAAACGCAATAGCTAGAAAACACATAAAACTCTCTTATTTCTAAAACGCAATGGACACATAAAATTGTCTGAGAACTGTCTGTGAATTGTCTGTGAACTGTCTGAATTGTCTACGAATTACTGTCTTCGAAATGAGCCAATTTCTGGAAAATTAATTTTTCTACGAATTACTGTCTTCAACCCCAGCCAGGGGCTCTGCCCCTTGGACCCCGCCAGGGGCTGCCGCCCCTGGGACCCCCGCTACCGGGGGCGGCAGCCCCCGGACCCCCGCCAAGATCGTAAAACGCAATGACTAAATCAAAAACCCATTAAAGAATTTGTTACCTGGATCGAAGTGATTTCTTCAACAATTGACGAATTTTGAATGATTGAAACACTTATCAGCTCTCGAATCGAACGAATCGAGTAATTATCTTCAAAATCACCCGAAAAAACGAGATTTTGTATGAATTTAAACTGGGTTTTCTTCAAAAAAGCTGAAGAACACGTTGATCGGGTGTTTGAATCATTGATTGGTGATGAAAATCGCACTATAATGTAGTGATTATTGAGATAGAAAGTGAAGAAATGGTTGAAGATGGTGGGTTTTGAAAATGGTGGGTTTTGAAGATGAAGAAGAAAGGGTTGGATTGACTAAAATACCCTTTTTCTTTATTTTAATTGTTGCCACATGTCATCCACTTATTGCTTCCTATCCTTCCTAGCGAAAATTAACTTCCTATTTGATCTTTACCCTAGCATTTTAATAATAACTGAAAAGAATATAAACCACAAAATACCAATCGTTGTGGTGGTTGTACGCGTTTTCTTCGCAAGTTCCACGCCGGTTCTATCCTCATTCCCACCGATTCCTCTCTAATTTTTATTCCTTACTTTATTAAATCACTTTTTCCTTTTACACAGTGCCACATCAAAAAATTCACACCGATTTTACCACCTCATTTTTCCATTCATAAATTCAAAGCAACCCACCAACAACCATCGCCATCCAAGGTAATTCAGTCATATGATTTTTTAACTCCTTAAATCGTTTTTTCTTTGATTGTTATTTGTATGTGTAAGTACAAATTAGTATAACCCTCTATGTTTAATTGTAAGAACAACATACGTTTTCTATATTTGATTGTAAGAACATTAGTTTAATCGATATATCAACATGTGTTGATTAAACGTTAATTATGAAGTATATACAAAAACCCCTCAGGCGATTTGTAACCGTCGCCTCTTCGTCTACGGCGAGTCCTACCGTCATCTCTTTGTCTCAGCGAGTCGTAACCACCGCCTCTTTGTCTCTAGCGAGTCGTAACTAGCACCTCTTCATATCCAGGCGATTCGTAACCGCCACCTCTTCGTCTGCAAAATCCCATTTCGCATTCGGCCCCATCATGCAAGTTAGAAGATCGACAGCATGCGTGAAGTAAGATTTTAAATATATTTTTTTTGTGTAAAATAAATAGTTATCTGAACGACGACACACGGCGAAGCTTGGATTTTTCGGCCGGGGGGGTGAAAACATATATACCCAAAAATTTCTATAGAACCGGGGGGTGAAAACGTATATACCCACAAATTTCTATACGAAAACTACATATATAACACTACTGAGCGAAAAATCCCGGGGGGCGGACGTCCCCCCCCCCCCATTAAGCTTCGCCCAATGATCATAACGTTTCAACGATGACGACAGTTATAAGACAAACTAAAGGATGTGTCTGTTGAATTGCAAATCACCCAGATGTTCTTATGACGGTTATTTATACTAAACAAACCAAAAGACATGTTTGTTTCATATGTGGTCACCGGTAATGTGTAATTCTCTCTACCGTATAATCCTATGCCTCTTTCCCTCACGTCTCCCGATCCATTCCACTTGGCCCTCAATCTCCCATATTTCTTATTTGATATGCGACTTTTGCAAACCGTAACCCCTTAATCCGGTCACCCGCGCCAGCAACGACAATTACCTTCTCACCGGAATTGTTGTCAGATCACAACTCCGACGATTCCGATGCAACGTCCGTTGAAATCCACCCTTCCGGAGTTCCGGTCGTCACAAACGGATTAGAATATGAATCACACATACTTCAAGTTATATGTTTGTCCGAAAGGTGTATCCTTCTATAATTTTCTTTTTGATTCCGCATAAGTAATTTTGGATGGGATTCCAGATTAACGGCTTGATCCACAGATAAAATTAAAACGCCATTTCATTAGTCGCTTTTTATATTATATCATGCTATGCGTATGTTCATATGGGTAAGGTTATTGTAAAAAAGATCAAAAGTGTGAGAAAGGTAAGAAAGAATCTCAGCCATTACATCTAAATTAATTGAAAAGGGTAAACAAGTAATTTTATCATTAATTCAATTAATTAAAAACTTCCCATAACCGCCACCTTAATTATAGGAAGTATATAACACCATTCAGCAAGTATATAACACCATTCAGCATTCAACAAGTATATAACACCATTCAGTAAGTATATAACACCATTCAGCAAGTATAAAACACCATTCAACAAGTATATAATACCATTCAGCAAGTATATAAACCATTCAGCAAGTATATAACACTATTCAGCAAGTATATAACACCATTCATTGACTAAACATCTGATCGAAACATATTTTTTTCTCTATATAAGTATAACAATATGGTACTCATATTAAAGATAAAAAAAACGCTCGTTATTATGGTATAATTTTTTTTAGAAAAAAGTTACGTATAAAAAGTTATTGATGTTTAAAAAGGACGGGGGAAGTTACATGTGCATTACCTAATTTCTAGTGAGTATAAAAGACTATATTGCCCTAGATATTTCAAATAAGTCCAAATTAATGAAAATATTTTACAATTTGGTCCCTATTAATCTCAACCATTAGATCAAAAGATCTAATGGCTGAGATTCTTTCTTACCCTTCTCACACTTTAGGCCTTTTTTACAGGATCCTCTACCTGTTTATCCTTTATGTTGGTATTTGTTGATTACAACTATACTCATGTTTTATGTTTATTTCTATAGTCTATACAAGTACCGCTCAGTTGTTGGTTTACCTTATTGCCATCCGTTAGATATTTCGATGTGTTGGGCTCGGTGTATATTTACTTTTTTACTCTGCTGTTAATTGTTGATTTTGAAAGGTTTTTATATTTGAGTTTTACGCCCTGGATGATATTCTTGCCGGAGATACGGTTGTTTAAAGACATTGTTACACACACGATACGATCATGTGCGATTATTCGCAGGATTTTTATCGCATACTAATTTAGATGAGGAACTTACATTCGACACGGATGATAATAACTTGAGCGAAACAGTCTCTAAGGTGTATGGTAAAGATATGCTATTTGGATGCACATCTGAAACATAATACTCCCTCCGTCCCATTAAAAATGTCCTCTTTTGAATTTTCAAAGTCTTTATTTGTAAACTTTGACTTTAAATAATTTTGTTTGTGTTAGATATTACTTGATGAAAGTTATATGATTTGAGTGTGTTTTACAAGTGTTTTTATCGGGTTAATTTTCATCAGGTTTTATATAACACAAAAAATATATAATTAAAGTCAGTTCATAAATAAAGACTTTGAAAATTCAAAATAAGACACATTTAATAGGACGGAGGTAGTATATTCAATGATGAGTTGGTTGTTAAGGCTTTTTATGAGGCCGAAGAACTGCATAAATGATAGGTTAATTGAGTTATTGTTAAATAATGATGTGCTATCTTATTGTATGTTTGAATTTACTAAATCTTTTAATGTGTATTAAAGTTATTTTTTTTATTTCTTTATCGGCAAACAAACTACACTTTTATTCCACCAAAAATATACATCGGCTGTGAATAGCAAGTCGCTATCACAGACCACGATACATAACCCAGAAACATCACCAAAGTTACAAAAATTGCTATAATACATTCATATTACTGGAAGATTAAATGGCACCCAAGTCTCCTAACTCCACCCGCTTTGCTTGAACCCCTATGCTTTGAAGTTATTTTATTGATGTCTAGATGAGAGCTAGCAATACCGATTTAAAGTTTTGAAAGGGGATTGAGGTGGTTTAAAGGAGAACAAGGATATTAATAAATTGGTAATTTTATTTGTTGTAATTGTTTGAAAATTGTTTGAATATGATTTGTTTCACGGAATTGTATAAACCTAACAATAGCATATGGTTTCATTGTTCTCATTGTTTTGTAGGCAATGGATAAAACAAAAATAAAAACATATTATAAACATTCACAGTCAACACCCCGCCGCAACGCGCGGGATGATTTTAACTCGTTAATCATTATACATTTTTTAAAAGGGTGTTATGATAGCAATGTGACAGAAAAAACACGTTAAGATACATTAACCATTAGGAATGGTCTTTCCTTATCACAAAACCAAATTTTCTACTAACAATGAAAATAATAATATTCTCTTGATTTTAAATAAGTTGTATCTTCGAATTGCAAGTCGGTGAAATTGCTTGTGGAACAAGTGTTTAATAATAATAAAAAAAAAATAGTATCTTAACAGATAAGTTGTATATTCGAATTGCAAGCCGGTGAAATTGCTTGTGGAACAAGTGTTTAATAATAAAACAGAAATAGTATTTTAACAGGGACATATCAAGTCGGTTTTCAAACCCTAGTTTGATTATCTGTGCGTTTCCTCTTTCCGGCGATCTTAGCTTTTTGCGACGGTTTTTAACAGGATTCCAACAGTTTGATCTGCAAACAAGAAGGAAAATATGGGTGAAAGAAAGGTAATCAACAAGTATTATCCACCGGATTTTGATCCATCCAAGATTCCAAGAAACCGGAAACCTAAACATCAACAAATCAACATCCGTATGATGCTTCCAATGACCATTCGCTGCCTCACATGTTACAATTATATTTACAAGGGTAGGAAATTTAATTCACGTAAGGAAGATGTCACTGGTGAGACATACCTAGGAATTCCCATAGTCAGATTTTACTTAAAGTGCTCCAAGTGTGCGTCCGAGATAATAATCAAGACGGACCCACGAAACGATGGTTATGTTATCGAGGCTGGAGCCACATCCGCGAGGAATATTGAGCCTCGGCAGGCTGAAGAAATACATGATCCAATGGAAGGTTTGGAGAGGCGGGTTGCTGATGCGAATAGAGAGAGACATATCCTTCATACACTTGATGAATTGAGGTCTATGAAGGCGAGGCGTGCAGATGTAAGTGTGGATGCAATGCTTGAAGCGTTTAAGGGATCAAACGCGGTAAAGCAGGAAGATACGCTTGAAGGAGAGGATGAAGTTGTTATAAAATCTATTTTTCGAGGGTTGAAAGAATTTGTACGAAGAATTGATGATGACGAGCTCGATGATGATATAACAAAGAAGAGGAAGGTTTCTAGAGAATTTTGTGATAAGCCAAGGGATTACTTGACGACAATTGTTGGCAAAGCGAAAAAAAGAGGAGAGGCGGGTGGGCGAATTGTTCTCAAGTCTTCACCAGTAAAGTTTTCTGTTGTGAAGAAATTACCAAAAGCCTAATAAAATTTCCTTTACTTTTTTGGTTTTCTTGGTTTAGACTTCAGATCAATGGTCTTGTGGGAACTTAAGTGATTGGTTTTGTTATGCTATGCAGATTAATAATTAGATGAACTGTTTTGTCCTCTTTAATACTAGACAATTATAAATATAGTTCTGCAAACTAAAAAATTGATCAGTTGGAAGAGGAAACAAGCTAGTTTGAATACAGTTAAGTGGTTTCACTAACCGTACATTGAATATCCCTAACTATAACGATATAAAGTCGTGCAAAAATAGTAATCAGTAACTATAGGGCAGAAGTTTTTTTGTTTTTAACATAAATACCACATAACCTTGCACTTGCAGGAATTTGAACGCGCAACATTTTTTAGAGACGACTGACGAGCATCATATAACCATTGGGCAGAAGTTGAAACTCAAATGTGTGGAAATTAGAAAGTGTGAAGATTTAAATAACTGCACAACATTTAACTCTCATAATTTCACACTATCTTAGATAAATAGATTTTAACTCTCATAATTTCACACTATCTTAGATAAATAGATATTTTCAAGGATATATAAAACTGATACATTAATCTATCTTTGGGCTTGACAAGTGTCTAACAAGCCTGGCCTAAAGAAACTTAACTTGGGCTAAAAAAAAGTCCTTAACCATTTAACAAAGGGGTTTTAACTTAACATATGCTGCTTTATATTTTATAATTTAACTGAAAAAGAACATTAATATTAATAAACAAATTAAAGACAAAAGCAAGACATAGTTCTTGAATTGGCTTCCTTGATGAGAAAGAAAAGGATGATCATCACCTTGAAGATAATTCAAGCAACAAGTTTCAAACATCCAAGCAAACCTGTTAGAATTCATCAATTCTCAAGCAAAGGTAACTTCATTTTCAATTAATCTGTAAACAAATCCATACATATAAACATATGTTTGATTACTTGTAACAATAGAAGTACTTTTCATAGAACTTAATTATGGTATTCTAGTAGATATCGGAGGATCCAAAGGTCGATTAAGGCGTGCATGGAATGACAACGAGACCGAGAGTTGATGGAGCTAATCCCAACCGCAAACATCGAGCCATCGCTGGCCGTGTTTACGAAAATTTCAAGCCTATTTATGAATGGATACAAGAAGATGATCATGACAGTCTTCTTGTTTATCTACCTGGTAAATGTTCTTGTTTTACTTGATCAATATTGTTACAAATCGTGTTTTTTTGTTTAATTAATTCATTGAATTTTAAAAATTGTTGCTCTAACCATCCAACTTTAGAACTATTCAGATTCACCAAAATATTACTTTTTTTTCGCAATTACTAAAAGTAATTATTTTGGAAAAAACATTGATTTAGTAATGATTTTCAAAGTAAAAATCCCAAACTAAATATTAAGTATATATTTACTATAACTTATGAGAGAATTTTTAACCATGTGATTGAGATTTTTTTTTAATCTATATTTGTGAAAAGGGACGAACCAGGAAAATTTTGTTATTAGAAAGAATAGAAAACTGATGGTTATAGGCTGATAGCCCACCTAAGGACAATATTATCCCATAGATACTAACCCCAAAAGTTGAAAAGGAAATCTAACATTGGGCCTAACAATTGGGCTTTAAAAGTGCTATCCAATCTAATAAGTGGTTGAGATTGAACCCACTATTTTGGTTATTCAAATTTTATAATGAGACTTGAATGCTCATCTTTTATTAAGGACGCCAATGCAACATCTTGATACCAAATTTTTTAGTCATTAGGCTACCTCCATTTCTTTTTTGTAGGATTCTCGAAGGAGTTTATCAAGGTTACAATAGAAAATCCAAATATTCTTCACATTCTTGGGCAACGTCTTATTCCAGGAAACAAATGGCAATGGTTTCACGAAGATTTCAAAGTTCCCGAAACTTGCAAAGTGAACGTAATTCGTGCCAAATTCGATGGCGGAATCCTCACCATTTCCATGCCTCACAAGATCATCAATCCACCCACCATCCAAGAACCCATGAAAAGAGAAACACAAGATACAAAATCAACAAAGCCCATTTTTTCAACTTTAGCTTCCACTATTCCATCACAACCACCATTAAATAACCCTACAAAACCTAGCACTGAAAGTAAAAATGGTCACATGTCATTAGATCAAGCCATGGGAAGGATTAAAGAGGAAAGAAAGGTGATAGTGAAGATGGAAGTGGTAGCAACGACGGTGGTGGTGGTGGTGGCGGTGGCGTTAGTGGCAGTTGGGATTTATATTTTTCCTACTATGTTGGAAATTCAAGTATAGGGAATTAAGTAAAAAAGTTGTGAAATCCGCGAATGGTTCACATTATAAAATGCATTGATGCGTTTGGATTGTATAATCTTTAATTGAAACCGGAGTTTGAAGGAAGTAGAATTTAAAGGAATTGAAATTTGAAAGAATTAAAACCGAGGAAATTAGCTGTTTGTATGCTTGGACGATGATATGCATGTTGCTTCTGATAACATATCTTTGTTGACAATATACTAGAAATTACAGTTTTGTTAACTTTAGCTATTGGAATAGAGGCATGGTCTACCTCCATTCTACATCTCAAACTCTATCAATAGCTTGCTGTTAATGGGATTTTACTAGGTATCGATGTTGTCATATCTTTAACTTTAGCTAGCTGAAAATAAATGTTATAAATGTGGTTGACCCGTAGCTATCTGAAAATAAATGTTATAAATGTGGGTGACCGTAGCAAAGGGAAAACCTGGTTAGACCACCCGTAGTGGTGTTTTTTGGCTTTTTTTCCCAAAAAACGCTCAACAACGCCACATGACCGCCCCTCAGAGGCGGTTTTTTTTGAAAAAAAATGGAGGAGCGTGCTTTTTAAACGCCTTCTTCTTTTTGTTTGCCCAATAACATTTTTTTGATGGTTTTTTTTATTTTTTATTTAATATAATGCCCCACAATGTCCACATACTGACTGGACCACCACATGACGTAAAATGCTCAACGGTCTTCCCCCTCCCACTACACATGGTCTTATTAGTCAAAAAAATATTGGGCCTTCGTTGGTACCCATTTTGATCATAGTTTTCTTATTGGGCTCCAATAAAACAAAATCTAAGTAATCATATACTTCTACTGGGTTAAGCAGATCACAACAAGTCAACAACACGCTTTTATTTTTGGGCTTGGCAAATTGTTTCGTTTTTAGGCATTAATTTATATATTTATTTTTCTTTATTATATTTCAAGCTAAATGTTGGCTTGAGAGGGCATGTTAAGAATATTAAATCTAAATTTATGTAATTATGTCGAAAATGTCAAAAGTCGGTACTGAAGCGGTATAGAAAATGTACCCAGTTAGATGAATTCAGTACCGGTACCGGATACCATTTGCTCATCCCTAGTTGTGATGGTTTTCTCATGTAGTTATTAGAACCATGGTTAGTTTTCTCATGTAATATTGTTTGTAACATCTCTATAGAAGTTGATAAGCTGTGTGTTTTTTATATCAACTGAGAAAAAAAACAATAATTTCATATTTCACAAATCCTTCTCTCTAGCATTAATTATTCTAGGCTACTTTTCAATTATTTTGTCAAATTTAATTTATCTAGCTGTCTCCGTCATTTTTTTTTGAATGATAAATTTCTTTTATTCCTGTCGTCTGTGAGACTTGAACCCAAGACCTCCCTCTCCCAAAGTGTTTAAAGGTTTTGCCTTTACCAATGGAACACCACACCATTGGTTGTCTCCGTCATTTACCTTGAATATTTCAATAAATCCTATAACTGTTTAAGTAACACAAGACGAAAACGAGAAAACTGCTAGATACGTTTTAGCAAATATTTGGATAAGACCCATATGAGAGAAAGTTTGTTATACTATCATCAAAAGCTCTTTCAACCAATACATGTGAATCTCTATTAATATGCTACACTTCAAACGACTTAATTTTTGTTAATTGGAAGTTTAAACACCCGAATTGAAGCACCGTTTTCGTCGTTTGGATCACAATTTCATGGTAAGTTTTAAATTATTCGACTCATATCCTTGTTCTGATCAAAAGCCCTAAAACGTCAGTTTGTAATTCGGAAAAAAAACTTAAGTCCGTTAAGTTTTTGTAACTGAGGACCGGTGGAGGAAAAATAGTTGAAAGGTGGGACTTTCAGGGGGAATAAAAAAGGTTGGACTGTCAATGTCAATAACGTCTAGTAGAGATTATTAGAGGCCAATATCACTCCAGGAAATAATAGACCATAACCAAAATGTTAATTTTGGTCAACATAACTTACATTCTAGGAGGCGTGGTTAAAATAAATAATAAAACCAACAATTAAATAAAAGTCGATCACTTTAAAGATATATTTTAATAGTAACTTTTATAGAGTTGCTGACGCGTTTCATTACTCTTTTTTCGGATTCACGTGACTTTATATACTAGTCAACCATTTGAGTAATCGGTCTCTTATCATTAAATGCTTTAGAAGGTCGATTTTCCTATGGTTCTTTAGTTAACTTAAATGCATACTTGTAGGGACTTGAAAATTTGTTTTAAAGTGTTGCTATGTTTTAGTTACCTTTGTTAAACCATTTGACATAAAGGATTCCAACTATTTTAAATTGAAAATGAATCATAAACTATAACATACAGCTAATGCTAGATATAAATACAAGTTTATGTAACTGCACCATGTCTTAACCACTTAACAAATCAATATAGCAGATAGCAACTAACCTATGCCAAAAAATTAACACAATAACATCAAATACAATGAGTTCAAAATGAATGTAAATAAGGTATCTGCATAGTTTCCAATATTTAACAATAGTTCTTTTATTGTATTTAAACAGATTTCTTATATCAAACATCCATATATCTTTTACTTTGCTACAACTCCAAACTCAGATATATAACAAACAAATACATTCAGATACATATACAAATACTTTCATATTATGATAACAAACTCTTACTTTGGATGCAACTTTGGGGGCAAAAAGCCACCACTATAAGCGAAAAGGCTATCGTTACTATATGGATGGCTGAAGTCTTGGCCCGCGCCTTCATAACCTGCTGAAGATGATGGTTCACTGCCAGGGTTAAGACCAACAAATGTCATAATACTCTCAAGCTCTTTCACGATTTCACCCATTCCTGGTCTTTGAGTTCCCTTCTCATCAACACACCTCAGTGATAAATCGACGAACTTCTCTAAACCTTTTAGTTGGTTGCTCAAACCAATGGTCGGGTCAAGGATTTCGTGTAGATTGTATAGCTCTTTATTCTTGTCCATCACTTGTTTCACTTCCCTCACAATGTACCTTCCTTTCTCAATTGGGTTTCTTGCGGTTATTAGCTCCAACATTACAACTCCAAAGCTATAAACGTCACTCTTTTCTGTCAGTTGTTGAGTCATGTAATACTCAGGGTCCATGTATCCCTACATCAATAAAGCCTTTCAAAAATCACCATGATACTATTTTCTACACATTTATTTGTGAACAGGCATGTTAGATTATTATCAACTTTCATGAGTCAAATATGTACATCAGGCCCAGGTTGGTCCGGCACCCCTTGGACCCGTAGATGGGGGAGCCACGTGCACCGGGTTTGTCCTTTTTTCATGAGTCAAATGTGTACAATAAAAAGGAAATAATACAAAAGAAAACAAGCTTAAAAGAGTTACTAACCATGGTCCCTTTGACTTGAGTGGTAACATGAGTCCTATTAGCATCACTTATTGGCTTGGATAGGCCAAAATCGGCAACTTTTGCAACTAATCTTTGATCTAGTAAGATATTATTGGTTTTAATATCTCTGTGTATGATAGGGGGATCAGCAAGATCATGCAAATATTGCAACCCTTTAGCTGCGCCGAGTGCTATTTTCAGCCTTCGCATCCAATCCAACCGAATGCCCGATCGCCCTGCACATATAAAACTTCTTGAAAACCATATATAATAAGTATTCCAAACATTTTATGAACCTAGTGTGACAATAATAGATGAATATATCATTGTATTGTATTTCTGTTTGGGTCAGTTGCGGGAGCAGAAGATTGTGTCACAAAAGAAGTTGAGTGTTCACTTCCTAGTGACTGTTTTTTGTTAGTAGAAAAGGAATATAAAGGCTATGGTGACATTAGTGACACAACTTGAGTGTCACAAAGTCATATTTTAGTACCTGAAAGACTATCCTTGAGGGTCCCGTTCACAATAAACTCATAAACCAGCATTTGTTCACCCTGATCAAAACAGAAACCGATGAGCCCCACAACGTTCTTGTGATGAACTCGTGAAAGAAGCTCGAGCTCAGTCTTGAACTCTAGCCCGCCCTGTGTTGATCCTTGTCGAGCTCTTTTGATGGCGATTAGCTGACCATTTGGAAGACTTCCTTTATATACCTATACAATATTCTCCAAACTTTCACAACATGATAATCAAGTTGAGCTTACACAATGCACACAACAGGAATATTTAAAACTAATACTAACATTTCCATATCCGCCTGCTCCTATCTGGCAACTTTCAGAAAAGTTGTTTGTGTATTTCCTAAGTTCTTCAAAGGTGAAGGATTTCGCTCCTTTCAACTGAGGAACACTGCCACTTGCACTGGTTGAATCCCATTGTGCTGCAAGTATTTCACCAAAGTTATCAGACAATTGGATTTGCTAAATGGGTCGAATTTGCAGATTGGTGAGTTGAACCTGACATGATCCCGAGAATTTTACATGGCCCCAAAATTGGAGTCACACACGTGAATCCGAACACGACACGTGTGTTCGCTGGTTGGCACAAACACGACTCATTTAACCCCAATAAAAAGGTTATTTATCTTTTTTTTTACATATTCACACTTTAAAATTCTGAATTTACATATTAGTTTTAACTAGAAGCATTTATATTTGAACTATGCCAATTTATTTTTGAACTTATAAATTATGTTAAAAAAATCAAATAGTTTAAGTTACATAAACAACATTTAAAATGCTCAAATAGTTTAAGTTGTTAGATAAATGTGTCCATAGAATCCCGAAACTGACCCGCACCCATTTAGACTACACCGAAACCCGCGAATTTCGTGTTATGTTTGTGTCATGTAAAGAATTCATACCCTAGTTAAAACAAAATCATGAGTAAAAAGCATGATGCTTTGTTCGAGAAGAGTTGGGGTCACACAGTTTTTTTCCAAATTTTTTTAATCCTGTGAACTAGAAAATCAGAATTATGTTAAAAGTACATTTTCTGTGACTTTGTACGTTCCTCTTTTATGCTTTTGCTTTTATAATAACGATTATCTTCCCGTTTGACCCGTTAAAGATAAAACATTGCCAGTTGCAAATGTTCATAAGTAAATGGATAGAAAATGAGATTCCCTAAACATACTTACCAAAAGGTTGGTTATGTTGTACTGCCTTTTCAGCACGTCCTTTTTGTCGAAGCGCATACATTCCTGCAAGTATTAATAACACCACGAGCACGCAACCACCAATGGCTGATCCTATGATAATTCCTGTGCTGGATGTTTTACTTTTTGCTACTCCGGTTTCTAATTCTGTAAAACAACACACGATACCCTTCTTAAATATATATAATTTTATCATTAATATTTGTAATTAGTATATATTAAAGAATTTAAAGGACATTTTTGTCAGATTCCTACAAATTTCCCACGAAAATGTTTTTTAGTTTGTTTAATATATTTTTATAATAAGTAATTTTAATTACAATACACTTAATATATTAAAAAATAAATTCGTTGGAATTTTGTGGGCAACGTGTCGGAAAGTGGAAAAACATAGTGACGAGATTCCAACGGATTGTTTTTCGGAAGATTGTGGTAAAAATTAGGGTTATTTTTCGTCGGAATTTCGTGGGAGAATTGTTGGAAATTTTCGTGGGAAAAATGCAGTTTTCTAGTAATGAATCTTAAATTACTGTTAAACAGTTTCTACCATTAAGAAAGCGCGAAATTACCCGAAAAGAACTTGTAGTTTTCAGCATTGAAGGTGTAGGTGTTGAAATCAGTCTTTGCAGGCTTGAAAGATTGATTGCTAAGGGCAAACGCAACCCCAATAATCCCTGTCCTATTAAAATTTTGTTGTCCAGAAGGGAAAACTTGAAGTCTTAACACAAGGTAATCTTCTAAGTTTCTGCTTGGATTCGACAATGACAACGAATCTACGGGGAGTGAAGCATTCTTAAAGAATGACATCAGCAAATTATGAAGCGAGTCGTAAATGGTTGCATTTGTAAATGTGGAGAAGGATGGAGCTTTGAATGAAAACAAGCCAATGAATGGATGTGCGCATTGACAGTTTGGACTCGCAACAAGGTCCGAACCACATGAAGGGGGTGTACAGTTGTTCCATGGGGTCGAGTACGCTGCAGAAGTTTTCGTTGGAAGAGAGCAAAATGCGTCTGTCACCCCTGACTCCATACATATTGGATTATCAACGAGTCTGCGATTGTAATTATATATGGTTTTAGTCAAACGTCAAATATACGAAGAACAATAGACTATCAAAAATCCTGATTAAAATTTGCCGGGTAACGTCCCCTTTACCTAAAAAAATTGCGATTTGTACTAGATATAATTTGTTAATAAAATGAATGTTTTACATGCTTAACAGGCATACAAGTACACAATTCATTGTTACAAATGTTATATTAGTTAACTTTGTTTTTCTAGAAGTATGCATGGATTTTGTGCCTCTTAGAAATTGTATACAAAGAATGTGTGCATCTTTATTCACACAATTAGGATTCTAAGAAAAAAATATTAACTTTTTTTGTTTTTTATTTACAAAAAGGGCATAATTTTAGAATCTGCTTTAGGGCTCCCTAAACTAGTTGAGCCGGCCCTGCATATATGTATACAAACAATGTGCTTATTAAAAAACTCACATTAATCCAATAGTATATTGTCTTCGTTGGCGGAAATCAGAAACACGGTTAGTCCGAAGATCGACAAGTTCAAGTTGTCTGCTAGGATTCGGGCTAATATCCAACGATCCATTTATTCGATTACTACTTAAATCACTGTCAAGAAAACCATAACGAGTTATCAAGCATTAGCAAATATAAACATATCAATAAACTGATAGACATACACATTTTGTAACTGTGGAAAGCTAAACAAGGCGGCCGGCAATTCTCCTACAAGGTTTGTATAGTGCATCTTACTGCCATAACAACATAACGTTATAAACTAGTTAGCAATATTCACAAACAATTACGACATTAAATAGTACTAGAAGCTAGCACTTTGCTTACAGAGTTGTCAAAGACTGTAGAGTTGAAAACCATGAAGGAATATCAGATTCGGAGAAACTATTATTGCTTAAATCCCTGCAAATGTGCAATCCCATTAAAGTAAATGAGACTATTTCCTTTAAGGAGTCAACAAACAAATACATTCAGACCTTTATGCCTTGATACTTACAGATAGTTGAGGCGGTTCATGCCCGTGAGATTGGGTATAAGGCCCGTTAATAGATTGTTCGATAGGTACCTACAAAAGAGATTTATTAAACATTCTATATATTTTTTAGGATGACAAGTAATAGTAAGGGGTTGTATTTACATCTCGGTCACATTGGTAAGGTTGTTGATGTTTGATGGTACATCGCCGCTCAAAGAGTTCCTATCCAGCCGTCTGATTGCAAACAACACATGAAATTCCTATGGTTAGAATTCAAACCAAATGACAAGAGGTTGCAAATTCAACCCATTTATTTATTAACGAGTCGATTCAATTCATGTTTCGACGTTTCGTTTTAAAATCACCTAAAATAAATCTGAATAATAAAACTCTAATATGCCACCTAACAGTAACCAAGTTTCTTATTTGCCGCTTTTTCTAACAACAAAAACCACTCAAGTTTCAATGTTGTTCAATTGTTGTAATTTTTTTGCATAAATAGTTAAAAGTAGGTGACCTAAATGGAACATGTAATAACTCAATTATTATATTTTTTTAATGGTAGGTAAATGTATAAGGTCACTAATTAGTAAATAAAGTTTTATAGTTAAATTTCACAAGCACTGAACAATATTAAAACTTGAATGGTTTTTTTAGTTTTAGACAAAATACGTTTCAGGTCAATCCAACCCGATCAGATCCCTCTCGACATATACCAAAAAATCATGTCTGGATTCTCTTTATTCAATTACCCAAGCCGTCTTACACAAACTACAACCTCAATATATAACGAACCCAAAGCTAACACTTGGTTAAGAAACGATACTTACACAACCTCCAGCGACTGCACAAGCCCAAGTGTAGAAGGAATCTCACCCGTTAAGCTGTTGTGATCAAATAACCTGATCAAGTAAAAGTTAGTATAGACCGCTTGCTCGTTTAGTGCGTAGTACCTTTACGTACTTGTTATCATTCATTAGATCAAAACATACAGATGAAAAAGAGTCAGGTTGGAGTTGAAGAGCCCAAGTGGAATTTCACCCGAAAGCTGATTGTCTCCTAGGTGACTGAAAATAACAAAATAATACATGTAAGTGGCTTCTGTTTTCACTACTAGAAAAATGGGTGACTGCGACCGCAATTTGTGACGAAATAAAGTCGCTGAATTAGCAACATATTGCGACTGCCATCATAATGGTCATAAAGCTAGCGACCAAACTGCAGCAACAAATTGTCGCTGAAATCTGTCGCAATATTGGTCGCAAAACAGAGATTTTTGCGACCGCCTTCTAGTAGTGCTTATAAGTAGGTATAACTGTATAAGTGAAAAAATAAAAACAGACATACAAGTGTTTTGTGCGAGTTAACATATCGAGACCAGGAGTTATCCCATCAGAAACTGGTATAGTTCCGGTGAGTTGGTTGTCTGAGAGATCCAACCAGTAAAGATTCTTAAGCTTTCCGATTGAAGCTGGGATGGATCCGGTAAAGCCGTTGGAGTTCAATGACCTAATCAGTGACAGATCATTGTGTTTGTGACATATAGAAGGATAGTTGTTGATAAAATGTATATATAGGATATCTCTTACAAGTATCTAAGCCTTTCAAGATTTCCGATGGAGCTTGGAATTGGACCATTGAAATTACAACCAACAAGGATTCTAACAAACAAGATCAATTGTTAAAGTTTATTAAACCCAAGTTTCGAACGGCCGGTTTAACCACTAAACCGTGAAACTGAAGTGTATGGATCGCCAACTTGCTTCAGTTTGGACGGTTAAGTCGGTTTCATCTGTTTTTAGAAACTGGCAGATGTAAAAGGAATAATAATCTATCTTTTTAAGACATTATAATTTAGTTAGAAGGTTTTAAGGATTAAAAGTGAACTTTAGACGAGTTTAAATAGTTTGACCCATTCATAAGTCTTCTTTGTAGCCAACATGTTGTCTTTTTTTTTGTGAGATAAAAAAATGGTGGGTTGAAATTTTCAACTTTAAAATATATCTATATAGTAAATATGCTTACAGGTTTGTTAATTTTGCCAAATTCCCAATTGCTTCAGTGAGCGATCCTTTCAAACCTGTATTATAAGATAGATCCCTACATATATACAAAACTGACTATGAATATTTCTGGTGACGATACCAATAGAGGTAATTATCTAAAACCAATCATATTGAAGCAAATTTTTCAGAACTAGAACTAGACTGAACTGGCCACATAACATGTTCGGTTATTTGTTTTTGAGCTGCTAATTTTGTTTGAACCGACTGGCTACTGATCAGACCGGATTTCAATATTGTTCTTGTTTCTTTTCTTCTAAAATATCCTTTAATGGTGTATTTACTACTGTAAACTCTATATAGGCTTAATAATTTATTAATTTATATTGTAAGTTTACAAAAAAAGGAGAGTAAATTATAATTATACTTTAAGTTAAATTGCCTATACACATATATAGAGGAGAGATCATGAGAAAACTCATTTTAACAAGAAAACTAAAACTCCATCCAAAGCTGTATTACATACACGAAATAGACACCCATTTTAAACTATAAAATTAGGTAAGATTTCTTATCTACCTTGCCATATTTCGTTACCAAAAAACAAATTTTTTTTTATATGCATAGTTGAGAAGACATGCTGCAGACCTCATGGGAAAGTGCTTGCGCCTTGCGGTCCGCAATGTAAAAAAAGTTGTATATTCCCATACCGTCCACAGCGTGTTTTGAATCCAATCTTTTAATATGTTATTAGTAGTAGTAGAAATTAAAAATATATATTTACCTGATGAACTACAATTATATACTTCATATATATGTATACATTCTCATTAATCTACATATATTTTTTCATTTTTATTTTTACAATAATAACCTTATAATTAAAGGAAATGAAAAGTAAATATAAAAAAGCTTATTGGTTGATAGTAGTTTTCTAGGTTTTCAATATATATATATAATGTTTGAATTGTTTATTATGGCATCTGGTTTTTTAATCATGCCCTACCGATCAAACTAGTGAACCGGTAAGGCGGCCAGTTCGAACTGTCCAATTATGAAAACATATAACATTGGAAGGACTTACAGAACCACTAATTCGGTAAACTCCCCGATGTCTCCAGGTAGTGGCCCGATCAATCCGGTGCTTGACAAGATTCTGAGAATTTAAATAAAGGAACAAAAACCAAAAATAATGAGACCTTTTTTGGTAAATCGCCTATCAAATAGAGGACTCACATCGATGTCACACGAGAGTTGGTGCATGTGATGCCAACCCAACCACCAGTACACGGGTCCGAGCCATCGTTCCAGCTGAGTGGTGTACCCTGCCATGCATGCTTGAGAGCCTGTAGAGCAACAACTACACCATACAAGTGTCAAATCATAAATATGTTGCGCAAATATATGAAACAAGTATGGAAAATGGAAAACTAATCAGCAAACTTTTTGCATTAACCGGTTACACTACCCCACCCCCCAGCGTTGGAGATGGTCTTACAACAAGATTTTCATACACCTAATTATCTAGAAGTAGACACTCACGATCGCTATTCTTCTGAGATGATGTTATAGAAATTTGTATGCATATGATTAATACAAGTAATTGTCCCACTCTTGCACTCATGTTGCAAACTGATGCAGCAAAAAATGAACCACACTAATCAATTAATGCAGGTTCCAAATAAAAATGACAACAGGTTGCAAACCTTTGACTTAATGTCATAAATTGATTGATGAATATTTTAAGTAGAACAAGTGGAAAAAGTATTACATGAACATATGGATTATTGTCAACGTTGGCTCGTTCTTGTAGAGTAGGAAACACAAAGGACTAATTGCATGTTGACACGTGTCAAATGTTGGTCCCACAGGCTTAGAATGTGTGTACTGTTGGAGTGGAGAATGAATCATTCAACGATGAGTCGGTGAGTTACCAATCTTTGGTAGTTTAGGTTGACTGAGACTTTGAGAACGACTCTCTTGTAGTATATACCAACTGGACGTAATATATAGTTTTGTATAGGATGATAAAATATATATTTATCAAAGAAAAAAATGCACACTTTGGGTCTAGTTTGAAAGAGTGCTCTTAAAGGTAACTCATCTCACACATTTTCCATTACAAATAGTATCACTTTCACATGACGGGATACGTTTAGGCCAGGGTCGTCTCCGAAAATCTTCGAAAATATGTGGGCCCTTTGCGAAGATAAAATACGGGCCCCTAAAATATAAACTTCTTAAAAAGAACATACAAAAAAGTTAAAAATATATGAAAATGGATTATAATTTTAATGAATCACCCGCATTTTGTTGCGGTCTTCTTTTTTACGTGGAAGCGTAGATAAAAAGCCCATCACACGCGCATTTGGACAACGAAAAGTAGAAAGATAACACATTTTAAGGGTAAATTAAGAAAATACGGAATAGTTACGTCGTAACTTTAAAAATCGTTATTTACGATCATGTAAAACAATCGTAACATATCCAAATTTAGAGTAAGTTGTCATATGTTTGTCTAAATTTGTCGTTTTAGTTCAAATAGTATTTTTTTTCTCCTCGGGGTCCCTGACTTTTCCCTTTTATTGCCATTTTGATCGCATTGCCTAACTTCATCCAAAAACCCCCATTTTTAACCCGGGGTATTTTAAGGATTTTCAACTTAAAACTTTTAAATTATCATTTTGATCCATTCTTTTTTATATTGAAAAAATAAAAATAAAAATATCTAATGAGTGGAACCCATCTCTACCCTCCCCTTTACCTTCACGGTGAGCAATTTAGATAATGACCCGGAATCGTTCGTTGAAATGAATAACACTAGCGTCAGCGGTAGACCTTTTACCAGATTGGAGTCAATCAAGCAAGCAAGCAATTCTTCTCTTCATCAATGCTAAGCTCGCCATTAATCCTGATTCGCCTATTTTGCTCTCGGAAAATCGCCGTTTTGGGTAATTCTTTTTCTTGATTTTAGTTGATTTGTGTAGGGTTTGGATTTCCTTTGATTAGGTTTTTGAATGTGAATTTAGTAGGTGAATGTTTAGGACAAAAGGTTATCATGTGCAGTGGAAACCCTAATTTTGAAAGTGTATAATGTTGGTGACCTAATAGTTGTGTGTACTCTGCAGTTAGTCATTAAGAACAATGGTTAGTTAGGGCATGTTTGGCTAAGCTTTACAAAACAACTTATTGGCTTATTGACTTATCAAAAAGCCAATAAGTTGTTTTTGTGTTTGACTAAGCCAAAAGTCCTTTTAGAAATGGCTTTTTGCAAAGAAGAAAAAGGAGGTTTCAAGAAGTCACAATATTGTGACTTCTTGGCCAGCTTTTAACTTTTCAAACTACAAATTAACAATATACCCCTTCTTTACCCCCTTATATCTAAAAGAATGCCCATTTTAGTCATTTTACATCAATAAGCTAATCCAAACACTTTTTTTAAAAACTCTTTTTCAAAAAGTCATTTTCCCAAAAGTCCTTTTTAACTACAATAAGCTTAGCCAAACATGCCCTTAGTTGGGTGATTTGAGATAAAATTGCAAAGTGAAAGAAAAAATATGAAGTAAACAAGTTAAAGTGATGAATTGGTTGAATCGGACCTCACTATGTTGCGGCTGGCTTGATGTGTTTTGCAGTTTGCACTACGTGGGCATACTTTAAGGGCATGTTTGGCTAAGCTTATTATAGTTAAAAAGGACTTTTGGAAAAGGACTTTTGGGAAAGGACTTTTTGAAAAGGAGTTTTTTAAAAAAAGTGTTTGGATTAGCTTATTGATGTAAAATGACTAAAATGCGCATTCTTTTAGATATAAGGGGGTAAAGAAGGGGTATATTGGTAATTCGTAGTTTGAAAAGTTAAAAGCTGGCGAAGAAGTCACAATCTTGAAACCTCCTTTTTCTTCTTTGCAAAAAACCATTTCTAAAAAGACTTTTTGGCTTAGCCAAACACAAAAACAACTTATTGGCTTTTTGATAAGTCAATAAGCCAATAAGTTGTTTTGAAAAGCTTAGCCAAACATGCCCTAAGGCTCCTTTTGATTCTCTTGTATTTCACGGAATTACAGCTTTACTGAATTAATCTATGTGCTTGGAAGAAGAGATGCACGGGTCATATAACAATGTATTTGGTTAAGGATGGTGTTGATGGTGGTGGTGGCTGGTGTTGATGATGGTGGTGGTTGGTGTTTATGGTGGTGTTGGGTGGGAGATGTATGTTTCCGAGTTTCATTAAATGAAAGAAAAGAAAAGATTTTGAAGGAAATAATTTTAGTTGTGTTCCAAGATTTTCATTAAAGAGGAGAAAATGAGGTTTTTTCTCTAAAATTAATCTTTTCAATTTGGAATGAAACGGAAAGAAAAGAAGAGAAAATGAGAGAATCATTTCTTTTATCTCCTTAACTTACACTACTACAAAAAGAGGCATTTGCTATGAAATTTTGCTACGGAAAAAAATGGTGGCAAATTTTGCTACGAGTTTGCTACGGATTAACTACGAACATATTTTGCTATGAATTAGCTACGAATTAGCTACGAACTTCCGTCGCAAATGAATTTCGTAGCAAAACTCATAGCAAATCCGTAGCAAAATTGATGAAATTAATATAAATCATATAACGTAGCAAAACCGGTAGCAAAATCCGTAGCAAAACCATGAAAATAAGTATTAAGAAATAAACTAAAAAAAGTAAAATAAAATTTGTAGCAAAATCGATAGCAAAATTGTGAAAATAAATTTAATAAAAAAACTTAGTAAAATTGGTAGCAAAGTCCATAGCTAAATCATAAAAATAAATATTTAAAAACTAACTAACTGAGGTTTAATAAGAATGGTAGCAAAATCGGTAAGTAAATAGAGTTCGCAGAGAAATTGGTAGCAAAATCTAGAAAAATTCTTAAAAACTAATGTAGCAAAATCGGAAGCAAATCCATAGAAAAATTCATTGCAAAATAAGAAAAAGAAAGTATTCCAAAAATAATTTACTAATATCCATTGCAACATCCATAGCAAAATACGTTGCAAAAACAGAAAAAAAAATAATTAAAATTAATTAATAATAGTGGTAGCAAAATCCATAGCAAACTAACAAAATAAATATTCAAAAAACAATAAAAAAGACGCGTAAGAAAATCCATAAGAAAAATGGACAAAAGAAATATTAAAAAATAATTAATAATATATACTATAGAAAAATCAAAAGCAAAAATATTAATTACTTAAAAATAGTTAAAAAAATGTCAATTTTACACGGACTGATGTAAACATAAATACATTTAATATAGCTATCTCATACAAATAATACGTACCAAATTAAGCATAGGGATGAGCAAATGGTGTTGGGTACCGGTAGCGAATATATTTGGAACCGGCTTTTGACGTTTTTGGTACCGGTTTGGTACGGTACCGGTATTTATCGGTTTTACCACTCAAATACCGGTACGATACCGTGTATTTTCTGTACCGGTGCCCATTCTTGGGATTTTCAGTACCAGTTGACACCGAACTCATCTCTAGTTAAATATATTAGATCATTTAGTAATTGATTTCTCTAACGTTTTCATATTATTTGCACTCATTTTATTTCTTTAACGATTTCTATAATGTTTTCATATTATTTGCAAAACTTTGATAGTGTTTTGTTTTAATTGGTAGATAAATGTTTGGTCGAGCGCCCCGCAACGTGGGCAGGGCATAAACTAGTACTACGAAGACCATGAGGGGGAACAGTGCCAAGTAGCTACCCGTCACTCCCATATTGGCCCAGACAAGTTATGATTTTACCCACAATCTAAAATTACGATTTTCCCCCTTTTCAAAATTAAGATTTTGCCCCTAATTCTAATTTACATTCTTGCCATTGTTTTAGCTTTTGACAAATTACGATTTTACCACAGTTAAAAATTATGATTTTGCCCCTAGTTCGAAATTACGGCCTTCCCATCGCATTAGTTTTTAGCAAAACTATGGTTGTGTTTTATTTTAATTGGTTGACTCGATATAATTTATATTCGTGTCTGGCAACTCCATTGCACTCGCTCATTGTTTTGACAAATTTAAGTTTTGCCCCAGCTAAAAATTATAGCCTTGCCATTGTTTTAGTTTTTTTTATCTAGCAAAGCTATGATAGTGTTTTGTTTTAATTGGTAGAGAAATATTCGGTCTAGCGGCCCGCAATACGGGCAGGGCATAAAACTAGTTCATTTACATATATAACTAGTGTTAACCCCACGTTACATTCAACACTAACATAGACAAATGCAAACTTATACAACGTAAAACATTTTATTTACTGCTAGTAATATATGTTTTTTAGTAAGTTCAGAATAAACCTCTAATACTTATTATGTTTTTTTTAACGGCAAGGAATGACGTGCCAACCACCTTGACACCGGGCGCTGTGGCCAAGGTCGACTACTCGACCGCCGCCAGCCCCTTGGCTCTCCCAGATGCGTGGAAACCCGACCTCCACCTGCCCGAAGGCACGGCAATGGAATAATCAGTAAATCATCCAAGACGAACCGGCGCCGCCCGTATTCGCCATTCATCTGGATGCCGCCGTAGAAAATAATGGGGAGAGTAAGAGTCGAACCTGCACCAACACCTTTCCCCCGACTAGTTTGACTTTACAAACTCGTTCATCCAGAATCTTCCCTATGACTTTAGGTTTGTCTCTTGTAAAGGAAACCCTTTTATGTCCCTGAGATTCTGTGAACCCGACTTTGTTTTATTTTAAAACTGGAACGTCACCTGCACATATACACTTAAATTTTTATTATTTTTTAATCTTTATAATAGTTTTTACAAATATATTGTTATTATCTAATAACTTTTAAGATACAGCATTTTGTACATTCCAAATATACCGTTGAGACTTTATTGTTCGCATATACGTTTGGGTAGAAATCTTATTCGAAACCAATCTCGTCTACGTTTCAACGTAATTAGTAATATTACAATTGCAAGATTTGTGAATAGTTTATTTTTTTTATTGGGAAAGATGGCCTTCACTTGTACATATACAGTTGATTTTTTTTTAATCTTTGTAATTAATTTTTACCTATATGCTGTTGGTGTATCTATCCACGTATGTGTATTTATTAGTGTACTTATGTGATGTATCATGGGTACGTATGTCTATGTGTACGTATGCATCTATGCATACATGCATACGTAGGGATGCAACGCTGGTAGTGGTGGTCGGTCAAACTCAGTTAACATTCGGGTCTTGTCGAAAGCTGGTTAACACGTGTGGTATTAAACGAGACTATAGATGTGTAGTGGGGTTAAGATATTTGGACAATTGATGGATAAATAGTGAGGTTAAGATTTTTGGAGTTGGGTTTTGGCAGCCTTTTGGAGTGAGGTTAAGACTAAATCGATGTTTTGTAATTTCCCTATATAAAAACGGTACGTCGTTCTAGGAATACAATATTTTTAATTCTATAACTAAAATTATGTTTTTTGTTTTGTTTTTGAGAAATTAAAATAAAATATATATTTTTTTTGTTTTTTAATTATATAACTAAAATTTATAAGGATAGATGCTCCATGTTTTGACTTTTGAGTTTATTACTGAATATAACTATATCAAGTTTTATATGAAATCGCCCTTCAATCCGTGTCCAACCTTTAAAACAAATCATGGGTCGTTCGATCATCACACAATCCGACGGTTGAACTTATAGTAAAGCATAAAGGTTATCAAAACCTTTGGCGGGCTAGACACTTCTTCGTTCCCCCAAATCACACACCAGTTGCCTCCCCAGATCCTCGATTGACGCCGTCTCCTCTCCGCCAGTCGCCGGACCACCTCCTCAGCAACGTCGAACCACTAGGTAATTTCTTCTTCCTCTTTAGTCTTGAGACTAAATTGTGGGTTGGGGATGAATTGGGTGTTTCGGAACGGTACGTACCCTCTGAGTTTATTTGTAATTTGAGTGGATATGTCGATAATTGAGTAGATCTGTGTCGTTGAACCGGTTTGGGTCATTTGCACCACCCCGCGGTCTGACTGATGATGATAGACAGGCTCAGTGGTTCGTTGATGGTCGTTCAGCTTTTGATGCAATTGCTTTAGCGATTGAAGAGGCCAAATCCGAGGTTTTAAATCAAAGTTGTGTCCGGACATGACCGTTATGCAGACTGTCGTTCCATCTTTTATTCTCAAATAAACGGTATGTGTTGTTGAAAATTGAAACTTGTTATTTGTTCATACTTCATCCTTTCTTGAAAATTACAAGAAAAAATACACATATTTTTAAGAATTTGATAGCTTTATTGCTGTTTCATTTGTGCTATTTGGCTTAGTATATTAAATATTTGTGTGCCTCGGACTCGGGGAGGGAAGTCTTTGTACATGATGTTTCCCTCGAATTGAGGGGATGATTTGAAGTGCTTAATTTTGACTTTAAGAAGTATAATTAGATAATCATATAATCTTTTGATTTAAATTAGGGATAATCCTTGAAGGCCATCTGCCTAGCACAAGTTGTGTTTTATCTTATCCCATTAGTTAGCAGAGTATTGGTCGGGTCCCATGAGTGTAACCTAAGAATGATTATCCTAGTTTTTAATGAAATGTTCTATCTTTTATAATTTTACTTCTTTGCTTTGTTGTGATGTAAAATCGATATATTTATCTTATTCCATATAAACTAGTATGATTATTTTCAAGAATCAGAATTATATTATTTTCATAATGAAAAAACTCTATAGATAAGGATTAGGAATAGTTAGGGATCATGCCTAATTTGATTATTAAATCAGGGTTAGATGGAGGCTGCTTCTCAAAGGCAGATTGAATTTCGTATTTCATGATTATTTCCTTTTTTCAATAAAAATATAATTTTGGTCCTATCAGTATGTGGTTAAATTTGCACCTCCCAACTTTAAGTTGCTATTTTGACATTAAATGTGGGTGCAGGTGTTATCTTTGTACACGATCTCTCTCAAAGAAGGACAAAAACAAGTTTGAAGAAATGGGCTGTGGAAATTGCAGCCACAGGGACATTTTCAGCCCCGCTAGCAAATGGCGGTCCAGGTGGACTACCTGTACCATATCTTGTGATTGGTAACAAAGCAGATGTGGCTGCCAAAGCGGGCACAAGAGGTAGCAGTGGCAATCTAGTTGACATGGCTCTTCAATGGGTCGAGGAGCAGGGTTTACTTTCATCAAGTGAGGAACTACCTCTGGTTGACAGTTTTCCGGGAAGTGGCGGACTTATGGCGGTAAGACATGCATCAAGTTACTAGTTTTTGTTAATCAGTTCAAAAGACTTTAATTTGTTAATTGTTTGTTTCAAGAAGATATTTATGTGCGGGTGGTGGTTGTGCCCGGATCTTTATTTGCGGCGCCCTTTTCATACCAATGCGTCTTCTCGCCTTGATAGTTTACTGGAGGCAAAAGCCAAGCAAGGGGTTCAGGTAGGATACATGCTTATAATAGCACTAAAAGTTAAGGGACATTATTTTATATTTTTTAATGGTATTTGGCCTATGTATAATGCAGATTTAATCCTGATTTACAGAGAGCTTGCTCTTGCTCTGAATATTACTAGTTTTTATAGTAAGAAAAAGCTCGGCACTTCACGAGAACATTAGAGTTCTACGTCATCCGAATCATTTCTCTAGTGGTGTCTATCTATGGTAACTTGGTAAGCATTCTGAATTTCTTGTTCATGTTCCTGCTGATCTATAAAACTAAATCTTTTACTTCTGGCTAAAAAATATAGGTCTCATCATGAGAAACTGGTTAGCCCAGCAGGCTGCCTCGCGTTCCATTTTCTTTTAAAAAATCAAAATATGAACCTCTAGTTTCCGACATGCTAATGAGAGGGTTAGTTGATGAGCAAGGGAGCTTGAATGTAACAACGTGCACCCTACCATGAAGTCGTGTGATCGAGAATGGTGGGAGACACAGGAACGAGGTAACCAAGTTGTTTCATCAGATGAAACGGGACAGGTTGGTCCTCGTGTCGCATGTCGCTGCCAGGTCAACTTTATTAGATCCCTAACATATGTACATTAATATTTGTATACCATTGATATGTTTTAAAATTTAATAATTTGGTTATGTGAGTCTGTGGTCAGTTGAATTGTATTAACTTATGTCCACTAACAATCAGAATATCACAGTCGAACTTACTTTTACTATGATACTTCTCTTGCAAAAGCAAGTTATGAGATGATTAGCTTTGGTCTGGTTCGTTTTGCATTTGTGGCTCCTACAGTTTTAATCATTGTATTGAAAAACACTAAACTTTCGTTGTTTCAATTTCAGGTATTTGTGGCCAGTGCGAACTGACCCATTTTGGCCTGTTTTTTCTCGAAATTATATATGTTGTGACCCGTATCAGTTTTTTGTGTTAGGTTTGGTTATGTTTGAATTAGTTGGATTTTTATCGTGTTGCATTTGGTTATGTTTGGATGATTTGGATCTTTTGTATGACTTTTTAATATTTATTGTTATGTTTGAATTATTATGTTATATGGTTTGTGTATTTATTTTTAGTTTCAATTTTTTATATTTATGAAATTTGAATATAATATTTATAAAGGAAAAATAGAAACAATATAAAAAAATTATTTAAAAAATTCCAAGCAAATAGCGTAGCTAAATTTGTTGCAAAGAGCTTCCAAAATTAATAGCTATATCCGTTGCAGAATCGTAGCAAAAGACTGCAAATTTTTGTAGCCAAATCATAGTGAATTTGTAGCTAAAGTATGTAGCAAACCCAATAGCAAAAAACGTAGCAAAAAACAATGTAAAAGGTAGCAAATTCTCGTAGCTAAACGATAGCAAGTTGGTAGTTAAATTTTGTAGCAAAAACATTGCAAATTATCATAGCCAACCCATTCGTAGTAAAGTTACTCCGTAGCTAAAAATAACCATAGCTAAAAGTATTCGTAGCTAAAATGTTCCGTAGCTACAAATATCCATAGCAAAAACAACCGTAGCTAAAAGTTTCCGTAGCTAAAAACATCCGTAGCTAAAAACATCCGTAGCTAAAAAACCATAGCGAAATTTCGTAGCAACATTCTTCATAGCAAATTCGTGGCTAAAATACCGACGACATTTTTTGTAGCTAAATTCGTCGCAAATATAATTTCCGTAGCTAAAGTTCGTAGCAAATAAATTCGCGACGGGACTTGTAGCTACGAACCAAATCCGTAGCAAATTCGTAGCAAAAAGGGTGTTTGCTACGGATTTGGCCGTAGCAAATGCCTATTTATGTAGTAGTGTTAACTTAACTCGGGAACAAAGTGGAGGTAAGGTAAAGAGAAAGAGAGAAAGAAAGAGCATGTTTGATGGAGGAAGGTGAGAGTAGGGGAGTTCCACTAATTACATATTTTTCTTTTATTTTTTTTTAATAAAAAACAAAGGATAAAAATGGTAATTTAAAAGATTTAAATTGAAAATCCTTAAAATACATCTGGTTAAAAATGGGGTTTTTGCATAGAGTTAGGCAATGTGATTAAAATGGCAAAAAAAGGGAAAAGTCAGAGACCTAGAAGAGAAAAAAAAAACTATTTGGACTAAAATGGTAAATTTAGGCAAATCTTAGGTACTGAAATGACAATTTACTCCCAAATTTATTTAGAAAATACACAAAGTTAAAAATAAAAAAAAAACAAAATAATATTTTTTTCATAAAAAAACAGAACATTCAAAACTAATTGTAGATTGAATAATATTTTAAGAATTAACATAAATAGTTATTTTTAAACTAGATTTGAGAAAAATAACTATGATTCACATTTTGATTTAATGTGATATAAAATTAGTCAATTAATGTCATTTGCATTTAATGCATAGGTAACAAACATAAAGGAAAAAATCAACTAAGAATGAGGCTATCAAGATTAGAACCCAATACAAGTTTGCTAATAAAGTGACATGTGAACCACCAGACCATGCACCTTATCTTGTCATTTTCCAATTCAGTACTTATATATTCTAACTTTTACAACGTAACTTTACTAAAAAGATAAATTTTTGGGCCCTCGAAAGGGTTGGGTCTTGAGTCGTCACCCACCCCGTACCCCCTCCGGGCCGCCCCTGGTTTAGGCACCTCCCATTTAAAATGTTTATCATGCGTGAAAAAAGAATCCCATTTAAAGACATAACGTGAGTCTTAGATGAGAGGTTCCAGATTCAAACTTAAGCAAAAAAGTATTATTGCTATAAAGGAGGAACAATTGGCATTTAAAAAAAACAAGCAAAAAAGTATTGTTGATATAAAGGAGGAACAATTGGCATTTAAAAAAAACAAGCAAAAAAGCATTGTTGATATAAAGGAAGAACAATTGACATTTAAAAAAAAAACAAAAAAGTATTATTATTGATATAAAGGAGGAAGAATAAACGTAACGTGTCTTTTAAGTCATGGGGAAAATGACAACCATTCAATGGTAAGTTCTAAATAATTTGAAAGAATGATTCTTATATGTTCCTATAGAATCCCCAAGTTAATAAGTGAAGCTAGGACTCGTTTATTAAACAAATTTAGATTTACACTCGAGCTTATTTAAGCTCAGCTTGATTCACGCTTTAAACGAGTCAATCTTGAGTATCTCATGAACGGCGTTTACCCCCTGGATCTTGCTACCAAACATTTTATTCATTAATTTTAAAAGGGTTGAAGTGTTGGCCCGTTATCCTCTACTATATCTTCGGATAAGAGATCATGTACAAGAGATGAATTTTGTACGAAGTGTAGGAGACAATCATGACCACACATTTGTTTTTCTCAATTTAAGAAGAGAAGGGTATGATGGTCTTTTCTCCCTTTAACTAGTTACTCCTTGATTTTCAAACGGCTATTACTTTTTCATACGTTAATATTTAAAAAAAAATATTTACACCGTATTAACGATCATTTCATTCTCTTTAATTTGAACAGGTTAATGCTATAATGTTCTTAAAAATAATTTATAGGACTTTAAATACCCTTACATGATTAAGTGATTTTTAATACTCAGTACCTGTCGAGTCCCTGAATTCCGGTTGAAAGTCAACGAGGCCCGTCTGCGTTGCAATGGATTGATCTTGTCTTCCAACAAAAAAGAACACCTTTGGCCTCACCACGGAGGACCCCGGATGGGGAATTCGTGACCAAGTTGCGGCGTGAGAATAAGTAACCGTGCCGGAAAATGAAGAGCTTATTCCGACAAGTATAAAATCGCTGGAATATCCTCGCTGGTGTGGACTCTAGGCTCGGAGCCTTAAATGTGGTTCAAATGAATGTTTGGAGTAAATGATCTGTGTGTGTATTCAATGAAGTGAGCATTTAGTGCTTACCTTAAACAATGTTGGACCTTCCTTATATAACGAAGTTGGCTTATCTCCTTGGAAAGTGCTCTCGGTATCATCCAACGGCTTCTCTGGACCCTTGGGAGACTCAGACACGTGTCTTATCCCCAACGGCATGATGTTCCGATCACTAAATGAGTCCAAATGCCCTATCATAATTTCTCCGGCGATAAGTTCTTATTACTTTCAGGCAATTAATGTTCATCAGAGAGAGACAAGATGTCCCTTTTCCCGCTAATTCTGATGGCTTACTTTCAGAAGAGACAAAAGCCCTCTTATTGGGCCTGTTCAGGAACCCAGTCAAGACAGGAGCCCAAGACGAGCCCACAAGACGCTAAGTGGGCCTCGTCGTCAAGTCATTTCTAGCCCCAGGTCACAGGATCAGAGACATGTGGGCTTGGGCTGAAGTACAGCGGCTCCCCAACTGTAGAGGTAGGGCCACTTGATGATGGCAATTCCCATCAATCCCTAGCATCGATAACTTCCATGATCCAACGGTTGGGGCTTCCAGCCTGTGCACACGTGCCCTAAATTAGAAGTTGGATTTTAAAATCCGGATTAGACGGTTACCGCCTACGTTTTCTCTGGATTTGCTTTGATCCCTCCTTTTGTGACTATCACCCCCAGGAATTTTCCTTCTTCTACCCCGAAGTAACATTTCCCAGGGTTCAGCTTCATATTGACCTCCTGCGTGGTCCTGACTGTCTCCGCGATGTCCTCTAGCATGGCTGTCTCAGTTAGGCTTTTTATGACAATGTCGTCCACATATACCTCTAGGTTTCTTCCCCACTACTCCCTGAATAAGGTGTTCATGAACCTCTGATAGGTAGCCCTTGCATTCTTTAGCGCAAAGGTCATCTTGGTGTAGTAGAAGGTCCCTTCGTCCGTTATGAAGGCCGTCTTTTCCTCATCTTCCAAGGACATTTGTATGCGTCCAAGAAGCACTTTAGAGGGTATTGGGCCAGAGAGTCGACCCTGACATCTATCTCAGGGAGGGGATAGCAGTCCTTAGGACAAGCTTTGTTTAAGTCCTTGAAGGCTATACACATCCTCCACCCTCCATCCTTCTTACTGACCATGACTGGATTAACAATCCACGAAAGATACCGGATGTGCTAAAAGTAGTTTAATTAAAATAACAAAAATTAACCTAAATCTAGACTCAAAGTAATACTCTAGACTCTCTAAGACTCGACTAAACTACTCACCGGCAAGTGAACCGATCGACTGTAGTAAAGCTAAGTAAGTCCGGATATCGAACCCACGAGACTCGATTAAATTACGCTAAGAATCTATCTATACTAGGACCGACACGAACATGACTAATCGTTTATTTGATTGGGGGGTTTACTAAAAATCCTAAAATTGCAATTAAAATTAAACTAATTAATTAAATTAACTAGACGCGAATTTGGACGAAGGTTTTAACTTAGTGGTGATGAAGACTACCTAGGTTTAGAATCCCTCTTGTTATTGAAGGCTTTCTATCGGATATTAATGTGATTTGGAACCGGGATCTTTAGATACTAAACCCTAAGAGAAACCGAATAGGACCCTCGACCCTTCTCAAGGAGACACCTATGGACCTCTACAAGGCTCTTAAGAATACCGGTTTACTAAACTCCCTCTCGGTTGTCTAGGTTCTAAGAAAGTGCCCTAATTTGACTAACTACCTCTCAGCGGAAAGTCTAAGGCGACTATTGGGTTCAACTTGGTTTAATAGACAAGTATTGGTAAGGAAACTAAAACGGGTTTTTCTCAAAACCTAATCCTAGCAATTTACCAAACTCGACCTATTAATAACCAAATACTTCTCAGATTTTAAGTTAGTATAATAAATATGCCTAATTAATTATTGAATACCGTTTTTATGGTTTATTGGCCAATTCACCACAAGATTGCCCGAAACCCGCTAAGACCCGAATAATCAGCACAAATTTATTATTTGAAAGACATTCAACAAAACTTATGTAAAATGAATAAACAATCAAGAATCAAGCATAGATACGCATATACACCAAATTGATAATCCAAAGTCGTTTACTTTCTTAGAAAAATCCAAATCAACATTAATATTGATAAAAGTCCAATCTTTAACGCAAGTTCATCATAAACCTAGGTTGTTTTGGGCGTTTAGCCAAGAAACATAACGAATAAAGTCATAAGAAACATATTCAAAACAGAATTCCTTGATCAATAATAAAAAAACAAAGGAACTAAAAGTAAAAACGGGAAGATAGAACCCGAGATTCTTCACTTCCGATGCTCCAAACTCCTACCGGATGATTCCCTAGCCTTCGAGAACTCCAAAACCTTGCTAATCAGCTCTGAATTGCGCCTATGATGTCCAAATTTCGTAAAGTATGTGGCTACAATGTTTAAGTTTGAATATATAGTTTTTACAAGACCCCTAGCCGTTGCTGTTTACGAAGTCGGTGTAATTTTTCACGTTCTCGCGCCCCGCGAGAAGAATAAAGACATTAGTCGCGGCTCACGACCTAGTGGGATTCCAGAAACCCTTTATAAACTCTCTCGCCTGGCACGATAGAGAACCTCCAGCCTTTCGCAGCCCGCCATAAAGTGATATCTACAGTTTTTCACTTCCGTTTCAACCGTTAACCTTTCAACTACATCCGGCACTTGGTTTATTCATATTTTAACTCGTTTTTCGCACTTTCCAGCCACTTTTATCAACCAAGACCTGCAAAACATGAATATAATCAAAGTATGCACATTCTACGGGAAACCGACACTGAAACTAACGAAAACTGTACAAACTTTACAAGATAATTCTATGTATTTTGCAATACATCAATACCTAACATCCTAGCTTTGAGGAGTTTCCTTGTTTCTTCGCAGGCAGCCCTCCTCTTATTTGGGCCATGCTCCGCTTCTTTTGTTTAACAGGCTTTACCCAGCTGTGGGTATTGAGCTTGTGTTCTATTAAGCTCCGGGGGATTCCGCACATATCCCCATGCTGAAATGCAAAGACGTCTATGTTGAAGAGCAGTAGTTCCTTGAGTGCACTTTTACACTTGTCGCCCAAGTGCCACCCTACCTTTATCGTCTGTTCTGGGAACCATTAATTGAGCACCCATTCTTCTATTCCTTCTTCCCGGGGTTCCCTCCCGGCTTCCTCCTTCGAGATTGATGATACTACTTCGTATGAGGATTTTACCCAGGCTAGACCTTGGGGAGTTTGGAATACCAAGGCCCCATGAAGAGTAGAGGCTTATGCTTGGAGATCTCCAACCCCTGGTTTTTCCAGAATTGCATTGTATTTGGATGGGGCTCGGACCACTGTGAATGTTAGCTCTATAGTTCGTACCCGGTCCCCAACCCCCACCGTGAAGGGGAGCCTGATCTTCCCCAAGGGGTGTGAGATGCTATTATTGAAACCCACCAAGGGTATGGAATCCTCCTCCAGCCTATCCCGTACATCTTTGTCGAACCTCAAAAAAATAGTGCTCATAGTTCACTTCTACCCCACTCCCCCGTCTACGTGTATCCGGGCAACCCTGTGCCCGGCTATTATAGCAGAAATGTTGAGGGAAAGTCTTTGTACCTCATGCTCTTCAAGGTGCGGCGTCAGTATTGAAGCCCTCATGCAGCTTGAAGGCCCTAGTACACGTGCCTTGACGCTCCTGGTTGGATCGTACTCCTCCCGTCTTCTGATCATGTATACATATCCCCTGTCCGGTTCTCCTCCCTTGACATCTCTTCCTTTCATGTCCCCTCCTTCCTTTATTTCTTTTATCAAGTGAGATAACTTTCCTGTTTTCACTGCTGACTCAATTTCTCTCTCAAATACGTACAATCATCCGTCTTATGGCCGAAACCCTTGTGAAACTCACAATATTCATTCGGGTAGTCCTTCGGCCCTGGTTTGATGGGAGGGGGTTTAGGAAAGAAGTTTTTTACTCTTTCCGTAGCCAATATTTCACTTGGGGTCTTGGTCAAGGGTAGGGGTGAGCAAAATCAATTACCCGACCCGAAGAATACCCGACCCGACCCGATACCCGAGAAGCAAGTAAATCAATACCCGATTTAATACCCTATATTTAAAATCGGTTCCGGTTCTAGTGTTAATCGGGTATATCGGTATTCGGGTAAAGGACCGACCCACCATATTATGTTATGTATATCAGCCTGACAACATGAACATGAAGTCTGCAGTGCACTCTACATCCCCTCTCAAGCCCTTCGACAATGGAGGAGTGAATAAGCATTAGCATTCACTTTGATTCAGCTTGAAACATTCATTCCTAGTTCCATTTCAGCTGATTATTGGTGAGTTCCATTTCAATCCTACTTCCATAACATTCAATCCTAGTTCCATTTCAGCTGATTATTGTTGGTTAATCTTATTGCAAATGTTAAATTCTTGATCATCTAGTATAACATGGTTATTGTAAAAACTGAAAGAATTATAGGAATTAGTAGTTATTTGATGGTTTATAGTTGATGGTGTGTTTATGCACACCAAGTGTTCGATATAATGTCCGAGTGAAAACTCATAGATATCGATCTTAATGATAATTGTAATGTTTAAAATATAACTGTGGTTCACATGTTTTCTGTCTATTGTTTTAGTAAAACACCATGTACCTTGTCAACAAGGGTGGAGCTACCGTCAATTGAAGAACTTGAAGAACAGAAGCAACCGTCAATTGAAGAACGAAGAACAAAAGAAAAAATGAATGAAGATTGAAAGTGAAAGTGATGAATTCGTATAATGATAGCGTACATGTAAATTAATTAGGTATTATGTTGCTGGAAGAATAAAACCAATCAATATCAGACCAAAGCCCATTTGGATATTTCCTCTTCTTTAATACAAATCGGTCCAGGTAAGTTGTTGTCGGGTTTTTTTCCTTTTGTGGACCGAAATCGACCCGATACCCGATTTACAAGAAATATGGGAACCGACTAAGTACCCTATATGATATATCTCGGGTCGGGTTCGGTTTTTTATAGGGTCGGTTCTTGGTTATTTTCGGTCCGACCCTATTTTTGCTCACCCCTAGTCAAGGGGGTAAAGCTATCACAGTAGGGAGCTGGTCCCCTCCCTCGGGGCTTGTAGGGAGAATATGTGGGCTTTGATCTGTCTTGCTACAGTTTATCATATAGAGGTTTCCGCGGATAAAGAGTACCTTTTTTCTTGAAGCTTGGGGACTGGAGTGGTTTTTCTGGGAGCGATGTCCAGCTCCTTGGCCTTGCTACTAGTGTCTTTTCCCATGACGAAAGCTCTGACCCTGTCTATGAGGCCGTCAAAGGTCTCAGGGAACTCTTCCCCCAGCTTCTCACATAGCTGGGTGTGATTCAATCTGTTTATGAAACTGCTGATCTTCATTACCTCCGGGACACTCTTGATGTTCATACTTTCCTTGATAAACCTCTCCATGTACTGATCTACCTGCTCATTATCCTTTTAACGGATGTGCATGATTTCATTAGGGTTTTTTTTATCACTTTTCTCTGGTGGATGAAGTTCCTGAGGAACTTCTCTCTTAACTCTTCGTAACTGTCAATGCTTCCAGCCGGGAGGCTGTCGAACCAAAGCCTGGCTCCTTCGGTAAGTGTTTGAACAAACATGTGGTACCATGTGTATAACAACCCTCAAAGATGCCCTAAAACACCCTATAACGCTCCGTAATCGAAAAACCAAACCCGCGTAACATTAATTTTTAATTAAAAATGAAAAATCAAAATTTAATAAGTATCGCGGGCCATGACAGGCTTTGTAGAGGTCGGTCACGGGGCGCGATAGCTCTTTGATTGACGGACACTCCTTGTGACACGTGTCACACACGTGTCGAGCCTAGAGACCAACTCGGCAACCCTAGCCGTAGCTAAGGTGCCCCACGCGGGCCGCAAAAGGAAAGGACGTGGGCTATCGCGGGGCACGACAAGCTCCCGAAATTCGTATAAATTGAGCAGCCATGCAGCCTTTCACACTCGCTCAAATCTTACTTTTCTCTCTATAATTCTGAACGAAAATCACAGATAAAATACCCCCTAAATCACGAAGCTCTGCCCCGTTGTAGTATTTTAACCCCAGATCACTAATTAGATACCCTGTCCGATTGATCTAGGACCCAGCAACGCATGTCAAGGCTCTGCCTGAGTAAGTACGTTGGGGTTCTGTCTCGGATGTATTGATAAGTTTAATTTGGGTTATTATACTAATGCGTGTGCATTGTATATTTTTACTAGGAATTCAAGAATACTAGCAGAAAATATTTCCAGGAAGCCATCAGAAATACCTAAGTTTACAATGTTAGTCATTCTCTTTTTCTCACCGTTTGTGAGCCATTATTTCAAATGTTTTACAAAACCCTAAATGTTTATCAGTTATACTTACATTGATTAAGTTTTTGTAATTCTAAAATTATAATCGGTATGTGGGGTTTTGTATACATTACTTGACACTCGTTACTATTGGACGATGGGTTAGCCAATAGTAGCATGACCGCAAGCATGGGAGACAATGATGCCCTAGTAGCAATACTGTGTTGAGAAATTGGTAGATATAAACAAATGTAAGAACTCTTGATGCTGTAAATTATAACAACGTGTCGTTTTATAAAATGAAATGTACTCGCCAGTATTTCTTGCCAATAAAATATTTTTAAAACGCGTTTCAGGTAACTTGATGTGAAGCTATTAGAAGCTAGCTATGGAGCACTGAAGGCTTAAAGAAAGTGGCTATAAAGTTACCTAAATAAACGACTAAATTATGTTTTCAGCAACTAGGGTTTATCCCTATAAAGATATTATAAATGAAATATGAGTTTTATCACATTTGTTTAACATAAAAGTTTGGTGTATTGAAACTCTGAAATTTAATCCCACAGGGAGTTATCCTCACATGTGGGTATATCTTTTTACGTACGCAACTGTCAGGTGTATGCCTACACCCCGTGCTTAAGTCGTGGCCATTTACAAATGAAATGAGCCGATGATATCCAGGACAAGGTCATATTAACCCCCCAAAAGTTTATATATCAAACAAAACAGATTAAAACGGGTTATGTCAATGAATTAACCACTATTCGATTAATGATTCCATACCCGACCAAGTGGCAATATATTTTACCATATCCCAAGCCCGTATAAGGGAAAATAAGTTAAAAGTATTTACCTGAGCTTTTAAATGCAAGATTTATCTACTCAGCCGTATAATGTACTCAAACTAGTGCAAGTAGCTTTTGCCGGGGCTCCTAATCTGGAACGAAGGTTTTATTAACCTATTAGATTACTAACGGGTTTTATTTAAGTTGTAAACTTAGACCGGTTAGTTTAAAGGAGGATTTACGGTATAAGACGCTAGATTAAGCGATGACCGGATTGGAATGTAATTTAGACCCAACAAGTATGAAGACTTGTATAATATGGGTAAACTAAATACACTCTGGATTTTGAAGTAGAAATGATAAGGTTTAACTCGTTTCGGTAAACTTACGTAAACTAGATACGTAAGCCTAACCGTATGCGTATAAGCGACAACGAGTAACCTGATGAGTCATGGATAAGTTCCATATTCCAATATACTTTAAAAAAGTTAAAATATCAGTAGGATATCAACTTGTATGCCCGTTATGGTTTTAAAATCAAACTATGTCTCATAAGGGGGTTTTGGTCATTTTACGACGTATAAAAGAAACTTATGTACAATCTGATGTTACAACCATAAATATTCTATAAATATATTTTATTTACGATATAATATCAGTAGGTTATCAAACATATGTATCTTTTATAGTTTAAAACTAAACTATGCTCCGTAGGGGCATTTTGGTAATTTCACACATAGTTTGGAAGGCTAATTTGGGAATCTGAGTTTACATTATATACCTACTGTTAAAAATATTTAAAATGATTTATAAAATCAGTAGGTAACAAGTCTTGCTTGGTAGTTATGGTTTAAAACCATACTACGCACTGAAACGACGTTAAAATCGTTAAATGAAGATATGTGCGATGTTTAAGGAAAACTGATATTATGACCAGCTCTATATGACCCAATTATGTTAATTAATATAACATATCAGTAGTAAAAAGGTTTTGTATGAAAATTACACTTTTAAACCATTTTAGGTGCAAAAAGGGCATTAACGTCATTTAAGGACGTAATTCAAGATGTATGGGTAAACTCAGTTTGTAAACTGAATGAACATCTCAAATTATCCTAATTATGATATTACATCAGTAGGCAATGAGTTTGGCATGAAAAATTATGCTTAAAACCGATCTACGCGCAAAAAGGGCATTTTGGTCAATTTAAAGCATAAATTACGATATTTCATGAAAACTCAGTTTATGATCAGGTTTATAATATCGAAATATGTTAAACATGTTAACATATCAGTACCTAAGTTGTTTGAAAGCTTATTGGTGTCTAAAACCTTATTTTTTTGCTAAAAAGGGCATAATAGTCAAAGTACGGCATATTAACGGAACATGCGTAAAAACTCAGATTTCTAGTATGATCGTGTAATATAACCTTATGGGGTTATGTTACATTATAATATGATCATAACGGAACCTAAAATCAGTAGCAAACTAATCTAATTCGGTTCATAATTGAAAGTCAAAGCAGAAGTCAAACTTCGCGACTTTCGGTTGCAAACCGACCCTAAAACTGGAATTGACGAGCCGAACATGTTTACACATATTCTAATAATTATTACCAAGTTTTTTAAATGATAAAACGTATTTTAGAACATTTCTAAACTCATATCGTAATTATTTCAAAAACTGGCCCGTTGACTTTTTAAACAATATTACGTTGACTTGTCAATTGACCAAGCAAACATGATTCTTAGGAGGTGCCCTTTTAAGGGATTAACACCTACCTAATTACGATCACGTAGCCATGTTCGTTGTGAACAATGGCTTGACCGTTTACGGTCTAACTAAAAGTCAAAGCGTTTATCGTAAACGCTTGACTTTTTGGCTTTTTAAGCCAAAGAAAATGAACTAGTCACGAAAGGACACTTACAATTGGTCCTAGGGACTGAAAAGAACTTAGGGGATGCTCTCAAATAATTCAGGAGCTTCCATGTTGAGAGAATAGCAAGAATCGAATTGAAAGTGCAAGTTGTTCAAATGAAATTCAACTCCTATTTATAGATTTTGGAATGGAATATGATATTGACAAGTGTTTAGGATCATCATAAGATCATTACAAGTGTCTAGATAGGTGTTACAAATCAGTATACAGCCCCTAGTTTGCTAAAAATGGTTTATGTCTAGTGTGGGCATCAAGTATTCAACAAAACAATAACAATAAAAACCCAGTTGCTGCTGTTGCCTTACTAGCGGCCCGCGAAGACCTGTGGCCCAGCGGTCGCAGCCCACCCGCGAGCCCAGTCCAGCTCACGAGTTTGGCAGATCTGCAGATTTGGTCCCTGTTATGTTTTCAGCACATTTTAACTTTCAAAAGTTACGTTTATGGCACAGGACTTTATGTATTCATGTGTAATATTAATATAAAGTACAAAAACCTTTAACGGCCAATCTTAGGAATACTTAGGGGTGCGGCCGAGCGTTGTGGAGTTCCCGGTTTGTTTAAAAGATCACCCTAAAGTATAGTTTCGCGCGTTTCCGCTTTTAACCTCTTAATTTACGAACTCGCGTGCAATATCGCGAAACGGCATAAAAGTCCCACATGGCCAGTATTAGACACTCCCGAGGGTATGACCGAACATCGCGGAGTTTCTGGTTCGTTCACATGGCCTCTCAAAGGTGTAGTTTCACACATTGACACTTTTTGTCCTTTTAACGCACAAAGTTTGCGTAATATCGTTTAATGATATTAAAGTCTTTCATGGCCCCTATTAAGCTTTCCTGAGAATATGATTGAACATTACTACACTCCAGTATGCTTAAGTGGTCACTCAATGGTGTAGTTTAGATGTTGACGCTTTTGGTCCCTCTAACGCGCAAACTTGCGTGTATTATCGTTTAATAGCATCAAAGCCCTATGTAACCCATAGTAAGGATTCTCGAGAGTATTATTGCACATCATAATGCTTCGGGTTCGTTAAAAGGTCATTCAGAGGTATAATTAAACATATTGATGCTTTTAACCCCTTTAACTTGCAACTTGCGTGTATCATCACTTATTGACATAAAAGCCTTAAATGGCTAATATTAGGCATTCCCGAGAGTATGATAGAACATCATGAAGCTCTTGGTTTGTTAAAAGGTCACTCAGAGGTAAGAATTAACATGTTGACGCTTTTAACCCTTTGTCGCGCAAACTTTCAAATATTTACGCAAACGGTTCCTCTTGATCAACATGTGGCTCATTTGCAAATACGAATACCGTGTAAGGTTATTCAGAGGCTTAGTTTAAGCATGTTGACACTTTCAGTCCTTTCATAATCAAAGTTCTTGATTTTTCATAAAATTAGTCCCTGATAGTCAACATTTGACTTCATTAGGGTTTAGTACACGGGTCAACACATCATTGGATGTGATTTTATGAGGTGTTACATGAAGGAACATCTGAACCAACCCCAGGATATGTAGCAGATTCCGAGGAAACCTTTGTTTTTAGAGCCAAATCTGAAGAGGCTTTTCCTCCTAAGAAAAGAGGGTGGTTTAGTAGAGCAAAAACGGAAAGGAGAAAATGAATGAGAAAAATCCAAAAACAAGCAGCAACTAGGAGAGCTGAGAGAAATACCCAAAATCCAGTAGCTAGACTTGTATGGGAAGAAGAATTGGATAGGCAACTAGCCAACTTTCACATGTTTAGAAATGCAGAAGAAGAACTTGATCTCAACCAAGTAGCAGTACCAGAACCACAATTACTACCTTTATACCCTGAGCAACCAATAGCACCTATGCCCATGAACCTAGAACAAAACCAAGAAAATCAACTACCAATCCCAGCTTTCGACCCAAATGAGTTACCTAGGTTACCTGCCCCAAATCCTTTAGAACAATGGTGGAACAACAACTGGGCATTTCAAAATCTAGTGAATGACCCATATATACCATACGGAGAACCCGTACCAGTTTACCCTAAACCTATACCAGCCCCAGCACCACCTATGAACCAGGAAAACATAGAAGAAATTTGCCACTACGGTGAAGAGTTAATTGAGGAAGGAAACATGATACATCAAATCGGGGAAAATCTCGTCTGGAAGTACGACGAGAGGGAGATGCAATACTAGAAAAACCATCGCCTACTGTACTATATATATATATATATGTGTGTATGTGTGTGTAATTTATGTTACTTAGAATATATATATATATATATATAAGATAGATATATAAATTAATATATATATATATCATCTATATATCTATCTATATATATATATATATATATTGACGCATAACTACTAACGTTTAAATTCCAGTTATAATTTGTATGAGATGCATATATATATGAAAAAGAGTAAATGTCTCAATGCTCGACGATTTTGGTTCATTATGCTTGCGTTGTTTATTTGTTTCTGTGACATTAATACCTGATAATATTTACAATTCAGATGTCAAACAAAGTAAATCAGGAAATCCAGAATAACAATAATAACGGAAACCAAGTGGAAAAAGTGCTATCGAACATATAGTAGCTCAAGGAATCATAGATCCCATGCCATATATTATCGACACTATTAGTAAAAAGGCAGAAAACAATAATTCCATAATAGCCAATAAACATGCACCTACTGAACCAAGTCACAGCGTGAATGGAAATCACGGACCACTTATACAAGCTCCAATCCCAAAAAGAAGAAGAATCATTTCATATGGTTGTTCTTATAAAGAAATCTTGTCATGCAAACCGAGAGAATTCTCGGGCAATGAAGGAGCCATTTCAGCTTTGTGCTGGATAGAAAAGACAGAAGCAGTCTTAAAAATAAGTAAGTGTGCAGATGAGGATAAGATCATGTATGCTTCTAATCTTTTCAAGAATGCAGCATTGGAGTGGTGGAATACCATTCTCCAGCCAAAAGGAAGTGACAGAGTTTATAACATGGAATGGACCAACTTTAAGGAAATAGTTGAAAGGAAATTATGTCATCCTTATGAAAAGGAACAGATTTCTTATAAGTTCCTAAATCATAATATGATTAGGGTAGATTGCAGAGAATATACTACCACATTCTTTGAATATACTAGGATAGTACCAACACTAGCCTCACCAGAACCAGTCTTAATCTCCCGTAACATCTGGGGATTAATCAGTGAGATCAGACATGTAGTCAAGACAGCCAGACCAGAAACATAGAAGAAGCAGTGGAACTTGCTAACACCCTGACAGATGAATTGGTACGCACGCAAGGGGAAACTCAGATAAAGAATCTAGCTCAAAAGATTTCTCAGGAACTACGTGGGAAAGGAACAGGTTCATTTTCTTCACCTTTCTGTAAGATATGTAAGAAAAAACATTCCGGAAAATGCGCAAGATATTGTAATTTATGCAAGAAACCCGGGCATAAGGAAGAAGAGTGTAGAACTAAAGCTAGTGCCAGAGTATGCTACAACTGTGGAGAAGTCAGTCATATCAAATCGAACTGTCCGAAACTAGCTCTAGCGGCAGACAACAAAGCAAAGGCAATGGAGGGACCCAAAAAGAATGCCAAAGCATTCGTTCTGATGGCCAAAGAAGCCAAAATGATCCCAGATGTGATTGCCGGTACATTTTTAGTTAATGATGTTTATGCTAAAGTATCATTTGACTCTCGTGCCAACCAAAGTTTTATAAATGCTTCTTTCTGCAAACTTCTCAATCAACCATTAACTAAACTTCACCAAGACTGTCTGGTGGAAAGGGCAAATGGAAATTCTATCAAAATAAGTGAAATCCTTCAGGAAGGAAAGATAGAAATTTTAAATCATAGATTTACCGCTAACCTCTTACCAATGAATATAGCCGGATTCGATGTCGTATTAGGCATGGATTGGTTGGTAGCCAATCATGCAAGTATTTTATGTTATCAAAAATCTGTAAAAGTACGTATGCCAACCGGTGAACAGATCACAATTAAGGGAGACAAGCCGATCAGATTAACAAAATTCATCTCTGTGATGAAAACTGCATGTTACGCATGGAAATGAGGAATGGTGTATATGATTTTAGTAATCATTAATACTAAAGGAAAAGAATTAAAAGATATTCCTATATTATCTAAATTCTCAGATATTGTTCCAGAATAGTTACCTGGATTACCACCAGATCGAGAGGTTGAATTTAGAATTCACCTGATACTAGAGACGGCCCCGATTGCCAAAGCACCCTATCGACTAGCACCAACGAAGATGTAGCAATTGAAGAAACAGTTAGACGAACTACTGGGAAAAGGTTTCATACAACCTAGTTCATCACCGTGGGGAGCACCGGTGTTATTTGTCAAGAAGAAGGATGGATCGATGCGTATGTGCATTAATTATCGAGAATTGAATAAGGTTACGATTAAAAATCGATACCCACTACCGAGAATCGATGATCTATTCAATCAACTTCAAGGAGCCCGATTCTTTTCTAAGATCGACTTGCGCTCAGGATATCATCAATTGATAGTACAGTAAGAGGACATTCCTAAAACTGCTTTTAGAACAAGGTACGGCCATTATGAATTTACAATCATGCCATTTGGTTTAACCAATACCCCAGCCGCATTTATGGACATGATGAACAGGATATGTAAACCATACCTGGATGAATTCATAATTGTCTTTATAGATGATATTCTAATTTACTCTAAGAGCAAGGAAGAACATGCGGAGCATTTGCATATACTTCTGACATTGTTGAGAAAGGAAAAGTTTTACGCTAAATTCTCAAAATGTGAATTTTGGTTGCAAGAAGTGCAATTCCTTGGACACTTGGTAAATCATGAAGGAATTCATGTTGATCCCACAAAGATCGAAGCGATTACCAAATGGAAAGTCCTTGAATCACCAATAAAAATGAGAAGTTTTCTTGGATTGCCAGGATATTATCGAAGTTTTATTCAAGATTTTTTCTAGAATAGCCATTCCATTAACCAAACTAACTTGCAAGACAGTTAAGTTTGAGTGGGGACCAAAACGAGAGGAAGCATTCAAGATTTTGAAGCAAAGGTTAACCAACGCACCAATACTCGCTTTACCAAAAGGAACTGAAGACTTTGTAGTATATTGTGATGCCTCCAAATTAGGATTTGGATGTGTGTTGATGCAATGTAAAAAGGTAATTGCTTATGCCTCTAGACAACTTAAGAAGCATGAAGAGAATTATACAACCCATGATCTAGAGTTAGGAGCGATAATTTTTGCCCTTAAGATTTGGAGACACTATCTTTATGGTAGTAAGTTCATTATCTTCACAGATCATAAAAGTTTAAGGTATGTTTTTGGACAAAAGGAATTAAACATGAGGCAAAGACGTTGGATGGAAATCCTTAGCGATTATGATTGTGATATCAAGTACCATGCAGGAAAAGCTAACGTGGTAGCTGGTGCTTTAAGTAGAAAGTATCATGAGAAGCCAAAAAGAGTACGTGCTCTCAGATTAAACCTGCAAGTAGATTTAAATGAACAAGTGAAAAAGATACAGGAAACAACAATCAAGGACGATGCTGAAGGTTTAAAAGGAATGATTAAAGAATTAGAACAAGGAACAGATGGAATTTGGAGATTCCATAAGAAAAGAATTTGGATACCTATTCAAGGAAACCTACGAAAACAAATTTTAGAAGAAGCTCATAAGTCCAAGTATACGATGCATCCTGGAAGTGACAAGATGTATCAAGACCGAAGAAAGAATTTCTGGTGGATAGGAATGAAAAAGGATATAGCAAACTATGTTGCTAAATGTCTAACATGTTCACGGGTTAAAGCTGAACATCAGAAACCTTTAGGATTACTTCAGCAATTGGAAATACCAGTTTGGAAATGGGAATTGATAACAATGGACTTTGTTACTAAATTACCCAATACACGAAAAGGTAATGACAAAATCTGGATGATTGTAGAAAGATTAACCAAATCTGCTCATTTCTTACCAATGAAAGAAACTTTCAGTATGGAACAGTTAGCCAAGCTATATGTGAATGAAATAGTTTCATTACATAGGATTCCTTTATCTATTGTGTCTGACAGAGACAGTCGTTTCACTTCTCATTTTTTGGACAAGTTTACAAAAAAGCAATGGGAACTAGATTGAATCTAAGTACAGCCTATCATCCTCAAACAGATGGACAAAGTGAAAGGACAATCCAAACAATGGAAGCTATGCTTAGAGCTTGTGTGATAGATTTTGGAGGAAATTGGGATGACCATTTACCTTTAATAGAATTTTCTTATAACAATAACTATCATACCAGCACCAATGCAGCACAATTTGAAGCACTCTATGGACGAACATGCCGAACACCGGTATGTTGGGTAGAAATTGGAGAAAAGCAACTGTCAGGACCTGAGATTGTACAAGAGAGAATTGACAAAATTATCCAAGTCAAGGAAACACTAAAAGCAGCACGAGATCTTCAAAAGAGTTATGCAGATAACAGATGCAAACACCTAGAATTTCAAGTTGGAGACAAGGTATTGTTAAAAGTTTCTCCATGGAAAGGAGTTGTTAGATTCGGTAAATGTGGAAAGCTAAGCCCAAGGTATGTTGGACCTTTTGAAATTATCAAAAGAATAGGATCAGTAGCTTATCAACTACAATTGCCAGAAGAAATGGCAGGAATACATGATGTATTTCATGTATATGTAACCTCAAGAAGTGCTTAGCAGACGAATCATTAGTGGTACCTCTTCAAGACATAGAGGTAAATGAAAAGCTCAAGTTTGTAGAAAAGCCAATACAGATTGAAGATAGAAAGATCAAGAATCTCAAACACAAGAGATTAGTTCTGGTTAAAGTAAAATGGGATTCAAGGAGAGAATCAGAATACACATGGGAGCTAGAGTCAGAAATGCGAAGAAAATATCCACACCTATTTTCAGTGAATCTCGAGGACGAGATTTAAATCAAGGTGGGGAGGATATCACAACCCTCAAAGGTGCCCTAAAACACCCTATAACGCTCCGTAATCGAAAAACCGAACCCGCGTAACATTAATTTTTAATTAAAAATGAAAAAATAAAATTTAATACCTGTCGCGGGCCGCGACAGGCTTTGTAGAGGTCGGTCGCGGGGCGCGACGGCCCTTTGATTGACGGACACTCCTTGTGACACGTGTCACACACGTGTCGAGCCTAGAGACCAACTCGGCAACCCTAGCCGTAGCTAGAGTGCCCCTCGCGGGCCGGGAAAGGAAAGGACGGGGGCTTTCGCGGGGCGCGACAGGCTCCCGAAATTCATATAAATTGAGCAGCCATGCAGCCTTTCACCCTCGCTCACATCTTTCTTTTCTCTCTATAATTCTGAACGAAAATCACAGATAAAATACCCCATAAATAATGAAGCTCTGCCCCGTTGTAAGTATTTTAACCCACGATCACTAATTCGATACCCTGTCCGATTGATCTAGGACCCAGCAACGCATGTCAAGGCTCTGCATGACTAAGTACGTTGGGGTTCTGTCTCGGATGTATTAATAAGTTGAATTTGGGTTATTATACTAACGCGCGTGCATTGTATATTTTTAATAGGAATTCAAGAATGCTAGCAGAAAATATTTCCAGGAATCCAATAGAAATACCTAAATTTATAATGTGAGTCATTCTCTTTTTCTCACCGTTTGTGAGCCATTATTTCAAATGTTTTACAAAACCCTAAATGTTTATCAGTTATAGTTATAGTGATTAAGTTTTTTTGTAATTCTACAATTATCATTGGTATGTGGGGTTTTGTATACATTACTTGACACTCGTTACTATTGGACGATGGGTTAGCCAATAGTAGCATGACCGCAAGCACGAGGGACAATGGTTCCCCAGTAGCAATACTGTGTTGAGAAATTGGTAGATATAAACAAATGTAAAAATTCTTGATGCTGTAAATTATAACAATATGTCGTTTTATAAAATGGAATGTACACGCCAATATTTCTTGCTGATAAAATATTTTTAAAACGCATTTCAAATAACTTGATGTGAAGCTATTAGAAGCCAGCTATGGAGCACTGAAGGCTTATAGAAAGTGGCTATAAAGTTACCTAAATAAATGACTAAATTATGTTTTCAGCAACTAGGGTTTATCCCTATAAAGATATTATAAATGAAATATGAGTTTTATCCTATTTGTTTAATCTAAAAGTTTGGTGTTTTGAAACTCTGAAATTTATTTCCTAACTACGATCCTGATGTCTCATTTCCGCTGCCAAATTTAATAAACACCGATACCACCGGCTCGTGTTTGCCGCTCCCGCTCCCGAGACGGGGTCGGGGTTGTGACAATGCGGGCATAGACCACCGTCCTACCTGCCCAGCGCCTCTAAAGGTGTGTAAGTGATCCTCCGGATCCTTAGTCCCGCCGTACCTATCCAGGTTGAGTAGAGGTTTGAGCTTAGGAGGCATGGGGGCCTCAGCAATCCTCTTGGTAAATTTCGAAACTTTGGCCAGATCCTTGGGCAAGTAAGGCTTGTTTAGCATGCCATCAACCTGGTTGTCCTTACCTTTACCTTCTTTTTCTGTGTCACCCTTCCTCTTCACCAACATTTCTCTTTCCTCGGGTGTCATCTACCTCAGGGCAGTCATGAACGCCGTTAATGGGTCTGAATCAGTGTTACCTTCGTGAGGACTGGTGTTGTTTTTGTCTGACGGTGTGTCGAATGAGAGTCTGGACCATAGACTCTCAAGTTCTTCCCACTTCTCCAGGTCCTCGAGCTGTCTTCATAGCTCATCTCTGTTCACGGACACAAAATCTGTTGTGATGGCACCCTTCTTTATCGACAATCCAATCATGTCACTTGTTTCAACCTCGTCGGTGATGTCTTCGACGGTCACCACTTCGTCGGTGTCTCGGACTACCTTTGTTACTTGGGAGTTAGGAGGTGGTGCAGCCATGTTGCTTCTTATGGAAGAAATCCTTTGCAACGTCTTAGGATCTTGATGAGACCACTATACGGATAGCGTCCCACGGATGGCGCCAATGTCAAGTCCCTGAATTCCGGTTGAAAGTCAACGAGGATTGTCTTCGTTGCAATGGATTGATCTCGTCTTCCTACAAAAAAGAACACCGTTTGCCTCACCACGGAGGACCCCGGAGGGGGAATCCGTGACCAAGCTCCGGTGTGAGAATAAGTAATCGTTCCAGAAAATGAAGAGCTTATTCTGACAAGTATAAAATCATCGGAATATCCTCGCTGGTGTGGACTCTAGGCTCGGAGCCTTAAATGTGGTTCAAAGGAATGTTTGGAGTAAATGATCTATGTGTATATTCAATAAAGTGGGCATTTAGTGCTTACCTTAAACAATGTTGGACCTTCCTTATATAACGAAGTTGGCTTATCTCCTTGGAAAGTGCTCTCGGTATCATCCAATGGCTTCTTTGGACCCTTGGGAGACTCAGACACGTGTCTGATCCCCAACGACATGATGCTCTGATCATTAATTGAGGCCAGCTACCCTATCATACTTTCTCCGGTGATAAGTTCTTATTGCTTTCAGGCAATTAATGTTCATCAAAGAGAGACAAGATGTCCCTTTTCCCGCTTATTCTGATGGCTTACTTTCATAAGAGACAAAAGCCCTCTTATTGGGCCTGTTCGGGAGCCCAGTCAAGAAAGGAGCCCAAGACGAGACTACAAGACGCTGAGTGGGCGTCGTCGTCAGTACCCATTACGTGATTTTAAATACCCGGTACATGACTACGTGATTTTTGAATAGCCATTACATGATTACACATTCAATATAAATCATTACGCATTCAATGTAAATTCATTACGTGATTTCACATTCAATATGGTTTGTTATAACTAATGTTAATAGACTTATTTTTATTACGTGATTACACATTCAATAATAAGAACTTGATTGTTTATGCTTTATCACGTGTTTAAATCTCTAATATACGACATTATGTTGCTATTATAGGTTGGTTTGGCTAATGTTTTGTAAATAATTTGTCCTTAATACATGATTGTACCTAAAATATTAGGTATTCCGTATGAAATATTATGTATTACCTGTTTTGTTTATACGTAATTACGTAATCGCTCAGTATGGTTTCACATAAATACTATGATGAAATCAAGTCATGTAATAATACATAGTCAACTATTGTTACGTAATTACGTTATCACTTAGTGGGGTTCCACATAAAATACTATAATGAAATCAAGTAATCACGTAGTGGGTATTCAAAATCATGTAGTCACTTACTAGGTATTCAAAATCACGTAATCACATAATGGGTTTTCAAAATCCTTCAAAAAATATTAAGAAAAATATAGCAATAGGCTGCTGGAATTAAAGAGAAAGAAATGCTCGTTAATACGGTGTATTTTTATAAAAAAATATATTAACGTATGAAAAAGTTATAACCGTTTTAAAATAAAGGGTGAAGTGGGTTTATGAGTCAACAGTATTTGATTTTTCTATTTTACCATTTTCTCCACTTGTTCTCTTGTTTTTAGTTATGTGAATTCTATATTTTGGAACCACTTAATTTCAACCATTGATCTTGCAAATCAAGAGCCAACCTTCTCTCCTACACTTCGTACACTTGTTTCCTCTTTAAAGGTTTCCATTGAATTAACATGGTGATTACCTCGTTTCTAAAGTCATAAAATGACCGACATATATCGTCACTTACTTCGCTAGAAAATATGGTGTTCTTCTATTTAAAATTTTTTATTAATTTGTTGCTAGTGTAAAGAATTTGTGACGGGTTATTTTAGAAGAACAACAAACAAACTGACTAATGTGAAAACATTAGTAATTCATTAGAAAATACTTCGAGCGTCCAATATGGTAAGGGATATAAACGTTCAAAATGTGACCAAGAATTACCACATGATATTTCCATAAATTCCAAAAAAGACACTTACTTCCTATGTGATGATGCTTAAAACCAATGGCGTAGCTTAGAGGGAACCGAGGGGTGCATTGTAACGCCTCTCTTTTTCTGAAACTTTCCTTATTTAGAAAGTTGTTTCGTACTTCTATTTCTGGAAACTCGTTTTCTGTTGTAATCGTATTTCTTTACCAATCATTGTAATCCTAGGCTTTAATCGTAATAAAACTTGATCATTTTACGTGAATTATACTTTGATTATACATACTCGTTTTACATTCAAATTACATACAAGTTTGATGCACATCCGTCCTTCACACAAACTCGTACTTGTTTTGCATACAGTCGATCATTTAAATACCTGTTTACATGCAAAGGGGACACTTGTTATACGTACTAATACTCATATTTACATTCATGATACTCAACCCATACTTACATACATGTGTTATACCTAAAATCATGAAAAATACATAAGTTCTAGCATAATTTTATAAAAGAAGCAAAGTTCATGGGCCAAAGTGAAATAAAACAAACTTTGGACGGACAAAGGGGCGTCGCGCTACACGACCCCCTCCCCCCTTAACCTACGCATGACGTCCAAGTCCTCGATCTGCAGAAAGTTCAGTTTGTGTACGGGATTGGCTCATTTCTTCAACCACTTTTCTCACCTAAACACATTTAAAACACCATTAACAGTTAACCTAACTTACCCACTAAATATACAACCTTTCTAACACTCATTTTCACTTTCCCAACTCATTTACACTCTCTACATTGCCGGAAATACAAGTTTGGGCAAATTATTCTAAGTGCCAAACTGAGCACTTTTCTTCATTTTTCTTCATCTCTTCTTCCATTACAAAGTTTGGAACACCTCTAGGAGTGTCTCCACAAGTTTACCATGGTAAACTGTCACAACCCCCGGCCCCTATCTCTTGGGAACGGGCGGCCGCGAGCCAGTATCAGTGGTATCGGTGTTTATCAGTTTGGCAGCGTAATTTACATCAGGACCGTAGTTAGGAAATATTTTATTAGAGTAAAATACCACATTTTTATAATAATAAACACATGGGAAAAACCCAAGTTTCCATTACAAACATGTTAATAGGGATAAACCCTAATTTATTGAATTAAAACATCTTCTTTATTTAGGTAACTTTTATAGCCACATTTTCCAAGCCTTCAGTGCTGTCCAGTTGGCTTCTATTTGGCTTTCACATTTTGTTACCTGAAATGCGTTTTAAAAACATTTGTCAGTGGAAAATACTGGTGAGTGAATCCCAGTTGAATCAAGATAGGTTTTATCATTTTACAGTATTAAGAGCAATCCAACAATTACATTTGTTTATATCTATTCAATTACCACCCACGGCACTGTCAATCCTGACTTGGGGAAATGTTAATACTCAAAGTGTAGTAACTCATTTTGTATACAAAACCCCCAACATACAGACGATAATTGTAGAATTACAAATACTCAATCACTGTTAATTATAATGTAAAACAATTGAGGTTTTGTAAAAACAACTTATGAAAAGCATTTACAAAAAGAGGATAAACTCACATTGCTAATTTAGGTATTTTTCTTCATTGCTAATTTAGGTATTTTATGAGAGTAAAATACCACATTTTTATAATAATAAACACATGGGAAAAACCCAAGTTTCCATTACAAATATGTTTATAAGGATAAACCCCAATTTATTGAATTAAAATATCTTCTTTATTTAGGTAACTTTCGTAGCTACATTTTCCAAGCCTTCAGTGCTGTCCAGCTGGCTTCTATTTGTCTTTCACATTTTGTTACCTGAAACGCGTTTTAAAAACATTTGTCAGTGGGAAATACTGGTGAGTGAATCCCAGTTTAATCAAGATAGGTTTTATCATTTTACAGTATTGAGGGCAATCCAGCAATTGCATTTGTTTATATCTATTCAATTACCACCCACGGCACTGTCAATCCTGACTTGTGGAAATGTTACTACTCACAGTGTAGTAACTCAGTTTGTACACAAAACCCCAACATACCGACGATAATTGTAGAATTACAAATACTCAATCACTGTTAATTATAATGTAAAACAATTGAGGTTTTGTAAAAAACAATTTATGAAAAGCATTTACAAAAAGAGGATAAACTCACATTGCTAATTTAGGTATTTTCCTTATGACTTCTTGGTTATAATCTATTAGTTAAACAATGCACACGCGTTAGTATAATAACCCAATTTACATTAGTTATACCCTCCCCGAGACAGAACTCCAACGACTACGTCGGGCAGAGCCTCGACAGACTTTACGGAGCACTAGATCAATCGGGCAGCGTATCTAATACGTAACCGGGGGTTATAATTATTACAATGAGGCAGAGCTTCGCTAATTAGGGGTATTATACCCGATATTATTATTGTTATTCAGAAATTTGAGAGAGAGAGATCGAAACTTTTGAACGACGGAAAATGAAAGCCAATATTCCCAATTTAAAGGGTCTGGTCTTGACTTCCTCGCGGCCCGCGAAAGATGAAGATAATGTCTTCGCGCCCAGCGAGAGACCTAGGGTAGTCCCTAGCTTGGTCGACTCAGCCTACTAGCCTTCACACGCAACGTGACACGTGGCGGTAGGGGGTGCGGTCTAGTGGACAGCTGTCGCGGCCCGTGACAGACTTCCTTGTCTGTGTCACCCCGCACGAGCAAGCATAGAAACTTGTTTTTATTTAATTGTTGTTAAAATTAAGGTATTTTGCGCCTGTTTTCGCGTACGGGGTGTATTTTAGAGCGTATAGGGACATTCTAAATATTTTTAGGATATATTTAGGAGGGTTGTTATATCCTCCCCACCTTGTTTTAGAACTCGTCCTCCCGGTCTACTGGAACAAGTGTGGATATTTCCTCTGGATTTCTGATTCAAGCTCCCCAGTGTATTCGGGTCCCCTCTTAGAATCCCATCTTACTTTGACTAGAACTAATGTCTTGTGTTTGAGATTCTTGACTTTCCTGTCTTCAATTTGTAGAGGTCTTTCTATAAACTTAAGTTTCTCATTTACCTCTATGTCTTTAAGAGGTACCACTAATGATTCATCGGCTAAGCACTTTTTGAGATTACATACATGAAATACATCATGTATTCCTGCCATTTCCTCTGGCAGTTGTAGCTGATATGCTACAGATCCTATTCTTCTAATAATATCAAAAGGTCCAACATACCTGGGGCTCAGCTTTCCCCTTTTGATGAATCTGACTACTCCTTTCCAAAGAGAAACTTTTAATAATACCTTGTCTCCTACTTGAAATTCCAATGGCTTTTGCCTGTTACCAGCATAACTCTTTTGACGATCGCATGCTGCTTTTAGTCTTTCCTTGACTTGAACAATCTTGTCCGTTGTTTCTTGTACTATCTCTGGTCCAGACAATTGCTTTTCTCCAATTTCTGCCCAACAGACTGGAGTTCGACATCTTCGTCCATAAAGTGCTTCAAATGGTGCAGCATTGATACTGGTATGATAGCTGTTATTATAGGAAAATTCTATTAATGGTAAATGATCGTCCCAATTTCCTCTGAAATCAATTACACATGCTCTAAGCATATCTTCCATTGTATGAATGGTCCTTTCGCTTTGTCCATCCGTTTGAGGCTGATAAGCGCTGCTTAGATTTAACTTGGTTCCCATTGCTTTTTGGAAACTTGTCCAAAAATGAGAAGTAAAACGGCTATCTCTGTCAGAAAAAATAGATAAGGGAATTCCATGTAACGAAACTATTTCATTTACATACAATTTGGCTAATTGTTCATACTGAAAGTTTCCTTCATTGGTAAGAAATGAGCAAACTTAGTTAATCTATCCACAATCACCCAGATTGTATCATTACCTTTTCGTGTCTTGGGTAATTTGGTAACAAAGTCCATTGTTATCAAGTCTCATTTCCAAACAGGCATTTCTAACTGCTGCAACAAGCCTGAGGGTTTCTGATGCTCAGCTTTAACTTGTGAACAAGTTAGACACTTGGCAACATAAGCTGCTACATCCTTTTTCATTCCTATCCACCAAAAATTCTTTCTTAAGTCCTGATACATTTTATCACTTCCAGGATGTATCGTATACTTAGACTTATGGGCTTCTTCTAATATTTGGTGGCGTAAGTTTCCTTGTTTGGGTATCCAAATCCTTTCCTTATGGAATCTCCATATTCCATGTGTTCCTTGTTCTAATTCCTTAACCATTCCTTTCAATTTTTCAGTATCGTCCTTGATTACTGATTCTTGGGCTTTTCTAATTTGCTCATTTAAATCTATCTGCAGATTTAATTTAAGAGAATGTACTCTTTTTGGCTTTTCATGATACTTTCGACTTAAAGCATCAGCTACTACATTAACCTTTCCTGCATGATACTGGATATTACAATCGTAATCACTAAGAATCTCCATCCAGCGTCTTTGTCTCATATTTAACTCTTTTTGCCCAAAATGTACCTTAAACTCTTATGATCTGTGAAGACTACAAATTTATTTCCATATAAATAGTGTCTCCAAATCTTAAGGGCAAAAATTATGGCTCCTAATTCTAAATCATGGGTTGAATAATTCTCTTCATGATTCTTAAGTTGTCTACATGCATAGGCTATAACCTTTTGACGTTGCATTAACACACCTCCATAACCTAACTTAGAAGCGTCACAATAGACTTCAAAGTCTTCGGTTCCTTCTAGTAATGCTAGTATGGGTGCGTTGGTTAACCTTTGCTTAAGAATTCTAAAGGCTTCTTTCTATTTTGGTCCCCATTCAAACTTAACAGATTTACAGGTTAATTTGGTCAAGGGAATGGCTATTCTAGAAAAATCTCGGATAACCCGTCTATAATAACCGACTAGTCCAAGAAAACTTCTCACCTCCGTTGGTGATTCAGGGACTTTCCATTTGGTAATTGACTCAATCTTTGTGGAATCCACATGAATCCCTTCATGATTGACTAAATGTCCAAGAAATTGTACTTCTTCTAACCAAAATTCGCATTTCGAAAATTTAGCATAAAGCTTTTCCTTTCTCAGCAAATTTAGGAGTGCATGCAGATGCGCTGCATATTCCTCTTTACTTTTAGAGTAAATGAGAATATCATCTTTAAAAACAATTATGAATTTATCTAGATATGGTTTACATATTCTGTTAATCATGTCCATAAATGCAGCTGGGGCATTGGTTAAACCAAATGGCATGACTGTAAATTCATAATGGCCATACCTTGTTCTGAAGGCGGTCTTAGGAATGTCCTCTTCTTGTACCTTTAATTGATGACATCCTGAGCGTAAATCGATCTTTGAGAAAAATCGAGCTCCTTGTAATTGATCAAATAGATAATCGATTCTCGGTAATGGGTACCGATTTTTAATCGTGACTTTGTTCAACTCTCGGTAATCAACGCACATACGCATTAACCCGTCTTTCTTTTTGACAAACAGAATTGGTGCTCCCATGGCGATGAACTTGGCTGTATGAATCCTTTTTCCAGAAGTTCGTCCAATTGTTTCTTTAGCTCCTGCATCTCTGCTGGTGCCAAACGGTAAGGTGCTTTGGCAATTGGTATTGTTCCTGGTAGCAGGTGAATTCTGAATTCAACTTCCCTTTCTGGTGGTAGTCCTGGTAATTCTTCTGGGAAAATATCTGAGAATTGAGATACTACGAGAATATCTTTCAATTCTTTTCCTTTAGTATTAGTGATTATGGAAATCATATATACTAGGGATCCTTTCCTTGCACAACTTGCAATTTTCATCACAGAGATGAATTTCGTGGATCGAGGTGGCTTATTTTCCTTGATTGTGATCTTTTCACCCTTTGGTGAACTTATTTGGATTGACTTTTGATCACATAGAATACTGGCTTTATTGGATACTAACCAATCCATTCCTAATACAATATCAAATCCAGCCAGATTCATTGGGTAAAGGTTAGCAATAAACTTATGTTTTGAAATTTCTATTCTTGCTCCCTGCAAGATTTCATTGATCTTAATGGATTCTCCATTTGTTGTCTCTACTAGACATTCTTGTTGAAGTTTAGTTAATGGTTGGTTGAGAATTTTGCAAAATGAAGTATTAATAAAACTTTGGTTTGCACTAGAGTCAAATAATACTTTAGCAAAAATATCATTAACTAAAAACGTACCGGCAATCATGTCCAGCATCATCTTAGCTTCTTCGGTAGTCAGAACAAATGCCCTAGCATTCTTAGTAGTCTTGTTGTTCATGGCTAGAGCTAGTTTCGGACAGTTTGGCTTGATATGTCCTTTTTCTCCACAATTGAAGCATACTCCATTGTTGGGTTTCTTCCTTCAGTCTTCTTCCTTGGTCCTGGTATCTTGCAAAAATTGCAGTAAGTGGAGCATCTTCCTGAATGCTTCTTCTTGCAGGCCTTACAATAAGGTGCAGAAGTAGAACCTACATTTTTCCCACGGTTGGAATTTCCATAGCGAAATTCCTGGGTAAGTTTCTGGACTAGGTTCTTCCTTTGGTTTTCTTCTTGTATACGTATTAGTTCATCTGTCAAGGTATTTGCTAGTTCTACAGCTTCTTCTATGGTTGGTGGTCTAGCTGCCTTGACTACATGTCTAATCTCACTGATTAATCCCCAGATATAACGAGAGATTAATACTGGTTCTGGTGAAGCTAGGGTTGGCACTATTCTAGCATATTCGAAGAATACGGTAGTGTAACCCTTACAGTCTATTCCAGTCATTCTAAGGTTTAAGAACTTATTAGCAATCTGTTCTTTTTCATTGGGATGACAGAATTTCCTTTCAACCATGTTCTTAAACTCAGTCCATTACATATTATAGGTTCTGTCACTTCCCCTAGACTGGAGAATAGTGTTCCACCATTCTAGAGCTGAATTCTTAAAAATATTGGAAGCAAACATGATTTTATCTTCCTCTTCACACTTGCTTATTTTTAAGACTGCCTCAGTCTATTCTAACCAGCGTAAAGCTGCAATGGCTCCTTCATTGCCCGAGAATTCTAAAGGTTTGCAGGACCAAGATTCTTTGTAAGAACAACCATAAGACATGGTTCTTCTTCTTTTCGGAATAGGCAATTGAAGTAACGGTCCATTGTTCACGCTGTGACTGGGTTCAGCTGGTGGTCGCTTACTTCCATAATTACTTTTATTATTTTTTGCTTCCTTAACCGTTTTGATAATATATGGCATAGCATCTATAATCCCTTGTACCACTATGTGTTTGATGGCACTATTATCTATCTGATTGTCGTTATTATCGTTATTCTGGTTTTCTTGATTCACTTCGTTGTACATCTGGATTATAAACATTTACCAATTATTAATATCACAGAGCAATGTTTAATGCGAACAATCAGACAACAAGCATATTGATCAAAATCGTCATGCATTGCGACATTTACTCTATTTTATATATTATGCAATACAACCCACAACTGGAATTTAAAATACAATACTAGTTATGCATCAGTAGCTATTGGATTATCTATCTTAGTGGATTTTTTTACACACACACACACATATATATATATATATATATTATTTTTATTACTATTACTGATAGGGGTTCATCCAGTATTGCATGTTATGCTCGTCGTACTTCCAAACGAGCCTCTCTCCTATTTGTCTTATCTTTTCACTTTCATCTAACAACTCCTCACCAAAAGTGCGGAGTTCCTACACATTCTTGGTACTCATGGGTGGTGCTGGTATCGGGTCAGGGTACTGGGGCATCGGTTCTTCGTATGGATATAGGTTTTCTAGGATCTCTCGAATATACTGGTCATTATCCTTGTATGGATCTAGAGGGTCAAGGTTTGGGTAAGGTGCTACTGGATTTTGTATGGGCTCCTCCTGTGGGTAGAGTTCTTGATAATTTCTATGGTCGTCAAACCATGGGTCATAATCTGGGGGATGGGGTGCTGGGACTCTAGGGATTTCGTTTGGGTCAAAGGCAGGTAAGGGAATCTGGTCTCCTGGGTTAGGTTTTATTTCCATGGGTTGAGTTGGGAACAAGGGTAGTGGCTGTGGTGCAATGATTTGTTCTAAGTTTGGGTCTGCGGCTGTGGTAGCTAATATGTGGAAATTGGCCAATCGTCTATTTATCATATCCTAGGTCTGGGCATTCAACTCCCTATTCGCAGCTTCTAAAGCTCTCTGTTGCCGTAATTTCCTCATTCTTTTCCTATGCTCGTGAGCTCCCCGACTGAACCATCCTCTCTTTTTGGTAGGGAATGGCTCTTCGGATTGCACTTTGAATATGAAAATCCCGTCTTCTGTGTCAGCTGAATACCCCGAGGGGGTACGCGGGGAAGAAGTTCCTTCATCTCTAGGGGAACTAGACAATTGACGATAGGCGTCCGATGGTCCTTGATCACTCATACTGTAAACTAACAAATTGTCAAATAACACAAAAAAAATATATATATACACGTATGCACATAATTACATAGATTATTTCCTTACATAATTGACAATTTCAATGTCAGCAGAACACTTATGTGGCTCAAATCAGTGGCTATACATCTGACACCACTCTCTGTCGCAACCCCCGACCCCTATCTCATGGGAACGGGCGGCCGCGAGCCAGTATCAGTGGTATCGGTATTTATCAGTTTGGCAGCGGAATTTACATCAGGACCGTAGTTAGGAAATATTTTATCAGAGTAAAATACCACATTTTTATAATAATAAACACATGGGAAAAACCCAAGTTTCCATTACAAACATGTTTATAGGGATAAACCCTAATTTGTTGAATTAAAATATCTTCTTTATTTAGGTAACTTTTATAGCCACATTTTCCAAGCCTTCAGTGCTGTCCAGCTGGCTTCTATTTTTTTCACATTTTGTTACCTGAAACGCGTTTTAAAAACATTTGTCAGTGGGAAATACTGGTGAGTGAGTCCCAGTTTAATCAAGACAGGTTTTATCATTTTACAGTATTGAGGGCAATCCAGCAATTACATTTGTTTATATCTCTTCAATTACCACCCACGACACTGTCAATCCTGACTTGTGGAAATGTTATTACTCACAGTGTAGTAACTCATTTTGTATACAAAACCCCAACATACCGACGATAATTATAGAATTACAAATACTCAATCACTGTTAATTATAATGTAAAACAGTTGAGGTTTTGTAAAAACAGTTTATGAAAAGCATTTACAAAAAGAGGATAAACTCACATTGCTAATTTAGGTATTTTCCTTGTGACTTCCTGGTTATAATCTATTAATAAAACAATGCACACGCGTTAGTATAATAACCCAATTTACATTAGTTATACCCTCCCCAAGACAGAACTCCAACGACTACGTCGGGCAGAGCCTCGACAGATGTTACGGAGCACTAGATCAATCGGGCAGTGTATCTAATACGTAACCGAGGGGTTATAATACTTACAACGAGGCAGAGCTTCGCTAATTAGGGGTATTATACCCGATATTATTATTGTTATTCTTAGATTTGAGAGAGAGAGATCGAAACTTTTGAACGACGGAAAATGAAAGCCGATGTTCCCAATTTATAGGGTCTGATCTTGACTTCCTCGCGGCGCGCGAAAGATGAAGACAATGTCTTCGCACCCCGCGAGAGACCTAGGGTAGGCCCTAGCTTGGTCGACTCAGCCTACTAGCCTTCACACGCAACGTGACACATGGCGGTAGGGGGTGCGGCCTAGTGGACAGCTGTTTCGGCCTGCGACAGACTTCGTTGTCTGTGTCGCGCCCCGCGAGCAAGCATAGAAACTTGTTTTTATTTAATTTTTGTTAAAATTAAGGTATTTTGGCCTGTTTTCGTGTACGGGGTCTATTTTAGAGCGTATAGGGATGTTCTAAATATTTTTAGGATATATTTAGGAGGGTTGTTATATAAACTAAGGTGGAACATCACCATTTTGAGGTCCAAACTTTCTATTTTGGAAGATTACTTTGTTAACTTTATGGAACTTATGATTTCTTATGCAAACTCATACCTACCTTACTTCTAATCAAGTCTATGGTTAGTGAGCTTGTGTATGGTTGATTCTTACATGTTTAGAGGTGCAAATACCCTCTAAACTTTCTGTTTTGAAAGGGTTTAAGACAACCCACAAGTGTTGAAGTCACATAAGTCTACCATAGTTCATATGGCAAGACTTATGTTTGATGCAAGTTTGATGCACGTATCAACTTGTTGTATTCTATTTCAAACAATGTACTTGATCTTAGCAATGAAATGATTTTATTTATTAAAAACTTGTCACATTTAGTGTTATAAAGTATCGAGCAATCTCGTTCGTCTCACTCCGATGTTTCCGCCATCGGTTGGGGTGTGACAGATTGGTATCAGAGCCATAACTATAGGGAATTAGGAAAAATTTCCATGCTTTTGACCTAGTCTATAGTTAAGCACCATACTCGACCATACTTGATTTATGTGCTAAATTCTTGAAACGTCTTTATGTGCTCATATTTATTTTTCCTATTTCAAAACATATGCTTTTCCTAAGGTAAGTTTCCACGATTATATTAAAACACGAAAAAAATCATATTATACAAACGAGACGACTTTACCAAAATAGGCGTGAAACCCACAATTTGGTGGACGACTCTCAATCTGCTCATTCGCTTTGCACGAAATTCGCCATCAAGTTAGGAGTGAAATCCTCACCTTGATGGAAAATTTCCATTTCAAATCCAGTGGACCCTTGTCAAGGTGTCGGAAAATTTCCATTTCAAATATACTAACCACACTTAGGGTACGATGTTGTCAAGTTAGGGGTGAAACCCGCATCTTGTCAACTAGTCCCACTTCTCGATTTTCAAAATCCTGCCAAGTCTTGAATTTTCGATTGATTTAGAACATGTAGTAACTGGAAGGGTGAATATCGTCAACCGAAATTTCGGCGAGAGTATTCTACCTATTAGGCCAAAGCATGTTTCTCAAACCCAAAAGAACTTTCGACCACTTTAGTTTAGTCAAGGTTCCGTTTCGGAATAACCCAAGTTTTAATCAAGCCTCTACTTTTCTAGTATCAATTTTACACTTATCACGATCCAAACTTTTCTTTTCAAGATTCAAATTATTATTACGATGGTTACACACCTATCATACAAAATCTTTTCCTATACCTATACGTTATTTACATGAATGATTTTAAAACGTCACCAACAATATTTGCACTACTCATAATCCCGAAATGGAGGCATATCATCAAGATAGGAGTGATTCCCTTACCTTGAGATTAGCTCCGCTCCTTCCCTTCTTGAAACGACTTCACCAACGAGTTAGGGGTGATTTCCTTGTCTCGGTGATCGTTACCAACTCTCATTTTCAAAGAAACTTTATCATGCGAACCAAATTATCAAGTCTTATACTTATACCATTTATCATTTTGCCAAATCTCTTCTTATGCAAAATCTCAAACCTCATTGTTTTATCAAGCGTATTTCTTACAATCTATTTTAGGTAAATCACATGCACAAAATTCAGAATCATACCTTTAATGCTTTATTACCCGATTTTTAAAATTTTATGAAATGCTATCTATCAACCTAGTCGGTCTAATCAATCTCTTGCCCACAAAATTCGTATCCAACACATCTATACTATATTATAATGCATGAGGGAGGGGTATTTTAAGATACCCAAAAAATAAGAACTCCCCCCCCCCCTTTTATTTATAGAAAGACTGTAACAACTCTCATCAAAAGTCTTATTTATTAAATTAATTTGTCTAATAGGAAACCCTAATTGAGATACCCAAGTGATTCTGAATAAACCCTAAAATTTTCAGAATAATCAGAATCAGGATCAGGGCCCCTAAAACTCAAGGGGGGTAAAACCTAGTCGGTAATATCCACTCAGTTTGTTGTCGAAATTGAAAATGAACGAGCCACCAACACAGCTGAGCTACCTGGACACGAAGCAACCCTAGGGTAGAATAGGGTCTCTCGCGCCACGCGACGCGCACAAGGGGATCTTTCGTGTGGTGCGAGGGGGACGAATTTTGGGTACAAATAGAGGGCAGTGGGACTTGATACTGTGCGTTTGTTCGACGTTCAATTTCAATTTGTACTCTGAGTTATAGTCGAAACAGTCTTAAAACACACACAATTCACGAAGTGCTGCCGCAATAACAGGGTAATAACTCGATTGCTGCTACGATTCAATGTCCGATCGATTGAAACTATCCAATGGATGTTTAAGTGCTGCCCACATTAGGGTTATGCTTTGTCATTCGTCGTAAATACGATGGATGTTTAAGTATCGCACTTTGTCATTCATTGTGAGGGTTTGATCTCGTGAGTTATCGTAAATGTTGTATTGGTTACTAACCTAGTTTTGTGTGCATTGTTATTTAAACTAGGTTAACAAGACCAATCAGTAGACTAGACTCTATCCGTGTTAAATCTGCAATGTGAGTCATTCTCTTTTTATACAAAGTTCTTTATAAATTCTTAAATATTTTCAAAGTTATAATTACAGTGATTAAGTATATGTAATCACCAAATTACAGCCAATATGTGGGGTTTTGTATACATTACTTTATAATCGTCACCATTGGGGCAGCCAATGGGGGATATGACCATAGTCACAGAAATGAGTCGAGTGACAAATACTGTGGGTAGTTGGTTGATATCAGAAACATTGTATTCTCTCTTAATACTGTAAATTATAACAAACGTGTCATTTTAATAAATAGAATGATTCACCAGTATTTTCCGCTGACAAAATCTTTTTCAAACATGTTTCAGGTGATCTGTTGTGATCCAGGAAAAGTGCCTCAAAGCACTGCAAGCTTAAGAAAGTGGCTCGTTATAAAATAAAGAAACATGTTTTGTAAAATAAAGATTTCTCCGGGAAATCTTGTGATTGTAAATTACCGGGGTTTTATCCCGAGTTGTGAAATGAAATAATCAGGAAATTGCAGTTTTAACAAGATCCTGAAGAAAACTTCCGCTGTTAACTTAATTAAATAAATACCACGGGTTTTTCTGTTCCGCGGCTCCTAAAACGGGTCAAACCGGGTCGGGGGCCGTGACAGAAAAAGGTGGTATCAGAGCCACTGAGTTAAGCTAATTAAGTATTCGAGAAATACTTAATTTTTCCTGATTACCATTATATGATTATGTGTTTTTAACTGACTATTTGTTAGTTACAGTATGGGTAAATAAAATCTTTCAAACATCTATCTTAAATTAGATAGGTCATCAAACGAGAAGGGAAGTTCATCCCAAACAAATTCCGCAAAACCCTATGCAAATCCTGAAGAAGGAATATTTGTTCGAAAAGCACAATATGAGGAACCACTTTCTCCTAATAAAAGAAGTTTGATTTTTAAGAAAAGTCAGGAGAAAATAAAGAAATCCCGAGAAAAGAAAGTTAAACAGGAAACCCAGGAATTAACCAGTAAATCACCGTGGGAAGACCAGTTAGATGAAAAATGGGCTGATCTTTATATGCTAGCGACCGTAGCAGTAAATGCAAATCTTTAGAATACCATGACCCAGTCCTAGTATCCTTATCACTTACAAGCCAGAAACATTATCCAATAAATAAAATAAAACCTAGTATGTTTAATTGTCAATTTTCCTTTGTATTAAAGACAACGGTATGCAATAATATTTGAAGGTTATCTGTGAAATTTGTTATAAAATTTTAATTTATTATTTTTACATATATTCTAAACAGCATGAATGAGTTATCTGGAGCCCTAGAGAATCTCAACCTCTGCCCTGTAAACATAGAAGTTTCCAAAGATTTTACTGGATACTTTGCTGATGTGGAACAACCTATAGAATTCAACGCTCCACCTCTGGAGAAACCCAAGCCTAAAAAGAGGAGAAGATTGGTAGGATGGAGGCGTGTGCGTAGAAGGAAACCCGCCACTAGAAAGATTCCTAAAATAAACAATCCCTTAGAGAAAGGAAATGAAATTGAAATGGGGGAGAGTTCTAGACAGATGGAATTAGAGATTGGGGAAGAATCTAGGCAGATAAAGATGGAAATTGGAGAAAGCTCTAAGCAAACCCAGGAAATGACATTGTAGGAGGAGCTAGATTTTATATTGGCAAGCTGTGATACTATTAAGCCTGTCAATGAAAATGTTTTTACTTATCCTATTGAAACCCAAATTCCAATGAACTTGGAACCAGCAATCCCAGAACCTATAATCCACACCCAACCTCTAGGAATGGATGAGTGGTGGACTAATGATTGGTAGTTCCAAAACCTTCTCAACAATCCCTATACGTTTTTTCCTCAGTTCGATCCAGAACCTCTACCAAATCCACCAATGAGTAATGAGAATATGGCTGAACTCCGCCATTTTGGAGAAGAATTGATGGATGCTGGAAATAGTATCTGAGAGATAGGAGGACAAATCTCATGGAAATATGATGAGAGGGAACATCGTTATTAAAAATGCAAGTGGACGAGGGAGAAATGGGTTATGAATCTGTGTTTGTATAATAACAATAATAGTAATAAAAATCAGTATGTGTAAAATAAACAATAAAACGGTTGTAAGATAAAAGTGTGTACGAAAATATATTATAATATATATAAACAAAAGAAAATTTAGAAATTTACAATGTTAATTATATAATTGTTTACATGATTATGTGTGATAAATTGTTATATTTGGTTGTTTCTTATTTTATACTAATAAAATTATATCAATCAATTATCAGATGGCAAACGTTGGTAATGAACCAGTAAATGAAGTAAATCAATCTGAGCAAAATCAGGAAGAGCAATTGTTAAATAGGCAAGATATCGAGGATATCGTTGCTCAAGGAATAACCAATGCTATTCCAGCAATTATTGCTGCTGCCCAGAAACCTGTTGAACCTCAACCACTCATTTCTAGTAAACGAACTGTCACACCCCGACTTTCCACGTATCACCGGTGGGCCCGGTGGGGAGTATCGTGACGTGGTTGGCAACACAATAGTCAAACAACACAATTATATAAATGCACAGCGGAAGCAAAAGATAAATATTATTACAATCCGATTATAAAGTAATATTCAGTATTACAACGGAAAGTAAAGGATCCACAGGCGGATCTTAAAACATATCATTTGTTCAACAGACTTTAGACGCCTAGAACTTGCAAGATTCCTTATTAGCGCCCTGAGCTTCCAGCCAATTACGTTCAGTACCTGTCACTTAACCCTTTTGGAAAATACGTCAGTTTTCACTGGTAAATACACTCAACCGACTCATTTGAAAAGAGTTTAAGAAAATTGATTTGGATGCACGTGGCACAAAATATCTTTCATAATTTGATTAAAATGCACAGAGGCAAAATTAACCTTTTTCACTTGGAACAATTATAGTTATAACCTTGTATACAGATTTACATGTTCGTTGTACGTTCAGGGCCCGATGTAGAAACCGAGTCAAGATTAACAGACACACCACAAGTATAAGCCCACAAGAGAGTGAGATACCGTTTCCCTTTAAGCAACTTTCAGTGTATGCCTACACCCCGTGCTTAAGGCGTGGTCATTTTATAATACAATGATGTCAAGGATATCCGGGACATGGTCATTAACCCCTAAAGGCTTTTATTTCAAACAATACATATTAAACCGGGTAACCTCAATAATTTAATCACAATCCAATTAAACATTCAATACTCGACCAAGCGGTATCGTTATACCGTATTCCAAGCCTGTATAGGGAAAATAAGTTAAGAGTATTTACCTGAGCTAGCTCCTGTCTTAAATAGCAAGAATCTAATAACTCAGCCGTATTCACTTAAGTAAGCGTAGGTACCATTTACCGAAATGCTCTAGTCTGGAATGATGGTATAATTAATCAATTAGAATGCTAACGGGTCTTTAATTTAGCCTAAGCTTAGACCGGTCAGTCTTAAGGGAATATATGGTTCGGACGCATGATTAAGCGAAGACCGGAATAGAATGTGATTTTAAACCCGACATGTTCAGAGACTTGTCTCATATGGGTATTTCATACACATTCTGGATTTTGAGATAAAACTAATAAGGTTTGACCCGTTTCGGCTAATTTATGTAAACTTGTTACATAAACCGCACCGTACGCGTAGTAAGTGTGACGGGTATTCACGAGAGCCATATACAGGTTTCCTAAGTTAATTATGCCTCAAATATGTTGTAACATCAGTAAGATGTCTTTCATTATGCCCGAAACGAATTTAAACACAAACTATGCCCCGTAGGGGTAGTTTGGTCATTTTAAAGGTTGTAAAAGAGTTTAGATGTTTAACTGAGTTACCGGTCTGATGTAAACAGCAAACATACTCAATTTGATATGTTATATCAGTAGGCTAAAGCATATATGTGAAATTTATCATTTTTAACCAAACTATGCCCCGTAGGGGTATTTTGGTAATTTCACATAAGCCGAAAAGCTCATAACTGAGGTCTGAGTTTATCAACCTTTGCTTACTGTTAAAATATTATAATTTTCCTCATATATCAGTAGGTATCAACCCGGGTATGTCTAATATAATTTTAATACATACTATGCGTTAAAAACGCTAAATAAGGCGATTAAAGGCCATTTCCGGGTTTGATACTTAAATCTGATATTTTTATATTTCCAGAAGGCTTAAAATTATTTATTTATCATATTTGATCAGTAGCAAAAGGTTTGGAGTCGTTTAGATAAGTAAAACTCATTTTATGGCCCGTAAGGGCAAACCGACAATTACCGGATTAAGCCTACGACTACTAGTTATGCTCAGCCTAAAATTAATTAAAAATCTTTAAAAATCCCAAAATAATATATTACATCAGTGGGTATTAAGTTTGATACCAAAAAGTAGGCTTAACTAGGCTATACGCTAATTACGCCGTTTTATTAACATAAAGCTTTAAATTTGCGATGTTGAGCATAACTCTTAATCTACAAGTCAAACTGATGTCAAACTTTGCATACAAGTTTATATATCAGTAACTAAGGTTTTTACACTTTTACATTTTCATAAACCATGTTTTAAGGTAATAAGGGCATAACGGTCAACATATGAGCAATTAACGGAAACATGCATATTAATTGGATAACTAGTGAACCAAGGTGTGTAATCACAGAGGGTTGTTCTAACAAGTAACCTAATCCAATTTAAGCTCTGAGGCATTTCTAAAACATACCTAAACGGGTCAGAACTGAAAGTCAAAGTGAAAGTCAAACTATGTGACTTTCGGTTCCGAACCGGGTCTAAACAGGAAATAGTCGGGTTGAACATGTTCGGACATGTTCTTACACTTATTACTAAGTTATAACAATGATCAAACAGGTTATATATGTTCTAGAGAGCTAATTATGCATAAATGACATTTTAAGCATCCTGTTGACTTTTTACTTAAAAGTTTGACCCAACTTTTGACCTGGTTAGAGTGGTGATCAGGGGAAACCCTTTTGAGGTTTTATTACCCACATAAATACCAACTCATAACTACTTTTAATTCGAGATATGACTGAGCCATTGTTGATTAATCTCGAAGTCAAACCGTAATTACGACGGTTTGACTTTTAGCTAATTAACCAAGCTAAACTCAAACAAAGAAGAACAAGAACACTTACTGAAGTCCTATGCACGACTTAAGATCAAATGGACCTGCTTGAGAGCTCCAGGAATGATTAGATTGCAAGGAAATTGGTGTGAGGAACTTGTGTGCACAAGGGAGCCTTTTATAATGGATTCACTCACCATAATTGGTTGACAACCAAGTCTATGATCAACCACAACCATCCAACACTTGTTACTAGTGCCCAGGGAAGTCTAAGGCTCGTCCACTTGTGAGAAAAACCGGCCAAATGGGTCAAAATCGCGTAAAACAGGCAACAGCAAGTTTTTCTGCATCTGATGCTCCCACGCGGCCCGCTTCAATTTCACCAAACCCGTACGCGGGCCGCCTGGCCCAAAAGAATCAGATTTTTAATTTTCTTTTGTTTTGCAGGTTGACCTTTGGCTTCACGAAGGGGCAACTAGGGTTATTTCTTGCATTTTGACCCCCTTATGTTTACCCACAAGGGCCTTAGGACTTATACCCACTTTCCCAAGTCCCCGAACACTTCCGGTTAACCCGAAAAGTCTTAACTTTCAATGTTTGCACTTTAACCCCTCGCATACGAATTTGGTCATAACTTTCTCATACGATAACGAAACTTAATGAAATTTTAATCGTGCATTCAAGTGAGTATAATTAACATTTACAAAGCTTCGGGTTTGTCAAAAGGTCACTCAGAGGTATATCTTTAAACATGTTGACACATTTAACCCCTGTAGTTTGTAATCTCTCACTTTTAGCTTCGTATGATCCATGATTTATTCGTTTGATGTTATAAACATCATGTAGGGTTATTATGAAGTATATTTATTCACCGTTGACACTTAGAATCCGTATAATCACATACTTTCCATGTTTGTCAACTTTAGTCCTTTTATAACATTCTTTCACACGTTCAAACTTTATGACACGTGTCAATACATTATAGGACATGAATTTTCGAGGTGTTACATCCTCACCCCCTTAAAATAAATCTCGACCTCGAGATTTGTTAAAGTAAAGGAAGTATTTTCTGCCTTAAATTGGGCTTAATCTTCTCCCAGTACCTTTGAGCCTCTAAGGCACTACAATTGACCTTTATAATAGGTACATGTATTTTTTTTTTTTGGAGCTTCTAATCCTGTCGATCCTCAATCGCAATAGGTTGCTCATATTATCATAGTCCTGCATATCATTATGTGATAGCGCCTTTCGACTTATTGGTGCCACGTCGCTAAATCATTAGTGTGGGTCACATTGCGCGTTCCACCAAGCCCCTTAATTAGGTCTTAGCTCGTAAGTTATTTGATCTTGATACATTCGATTTCCTTCGAATGATTCTATATACTCGGAGCTTAACTAGCCCGATAATTTAACAATTTGCACACCCTTCCAGGGCGATATCTATTGTTAAACCTCATTCCTTGACAAGAATTTAGGAGGTTTGCTATTTTCATAAATTCTCGATTCCTGCCGTATACTGGCAACTTACAATCGAGTATGGATTTATACGATCTTATTTGTTGTTCCCTAGGCAACTTTTAGATCCTTATAATTGAACTTACCAATCTATTGTCCTAACAATAGACGTTTAACATGCCATTTATACAAGGTCTCCACAGGGTAGCCTTGATACTTGTTTAACAGCTATTTATAGAAAAGCTTATCTTAAGGGGAGATGGTTATTCCAACCATTGCTCAAAATTTATATTTAAGAAATAGCTAATCTTTACAGTTAGTCGAACAATCGACGATCCTGGGTAGTTGATGGCGATTCTTAATCGTTGCTTAATTAGGGTTGCGATAACCAATGCATTAGCAAAATGAACCGTCTTTCATAATTTTACTATACCGAATTCTCATGATATTGAGTTTGGCTTTATGAATCTATGTCTTAAAACTGACTTAACCAGGGTTTTCGATTCTGCCAATAATGGTACTAGTTGTTTTGGAGATTTCATAATAATGCAGCCCCAAATGGGATATTTAACTTAACTCTACCTGTCTCCCCGGGGTAAACAGGGTAATCTTAGGAGGAGATAATCAAGGTACAAAGAGGTTACAGAGATTTCCATATCTCAGGCTCCAGTTTACTCATCATTGCTTGTGTCAAATAAGTGACACATTTATGTTACTAGTCCACGAATTCCTAATCTGGAATATTTCCTGGACAATTTTCATTCTGGATATCTTCTTTGAATACTAGCAGTTGACTTTAGTACCATATGATTATTGAGATATCTTTGTGGTTCCATGCATTAAACCTCCATACTGATCAGGCATGGAAGCAATCTATGGAACTTATTAAGATACACCAATCCTCATATAGTGCTTTTGTCATACCATTGGTATTCGAAATCGATAGAGATTAAAGAGATATCTACTACACGTGCTTATATTTAATCAGAATGGAAATTTTCACAAACTAGGCACCTAGCTCAGTTGGCTAGGCGCGCGAAAGGGTGCGGCCTAGACCCAGGTTCGATTCCGGGGACGGCCGATTCCACCATTTTTTTTTACTGGAACAGAATAATAGTCCTTATTTCTAAACGAATCAACTTCTTGGTTGCGATCCGACACTGCTATTCCTCATCCTCATAGCTTTATACTAACCATGGTTTCATTAAACCATACAGGCCAATAAGGCACTAACATTCTTAATGAACGTCATTTTAAAAATTTATATTAATATCACTTAGCCTAGGTCACAAAAGACCATCAATGGCATTTAAGGGTTGGACCTAGTCCATCACCTTTTTGACAGGGGATCAAAAGTCACATCTGTCTTTATTATACTGATGAATTTAGTTAGTTTGAAAGCTTGCCATAAGGATATCAGAAAAAGTGATTCATAATAGATATAAAATATTAATCTAAGATTTGTTGGAGTATTTTCCAAAGTATCATTTCTTAGGCGTCCATCTGATTCCTAGGGCAGTTGGTCTTGATATGCCCCTTCTCGTTGCAACCATAACAGGTTGCATCCTTTATCTTCTTGCAATCCAGGGTTTTATGTTCCTTTGACTTGCAAATTCCACACGGTAGAGGCTGAGACTCAAATCTGCATTTTCCCAGATGGAACTTCCTACAAGTTTCACACCGGGTCTTCTCTCCCGATTGCTGGCTATCTCTTTTAAACCCGGAACTCTTTTTATTTTCAGAATTCCTCTTCTTATCGGAGCGATGAGAATTCTCATCCTCCCTTTTACGCTTTCCATCTTCAGAGACTTTTGCAGTCTTGTTTCTGACCACATCGAGTGTGAGTGATAGCGACAGATCTGCCGTTGACCTGAACGTAGTAGGTCTTGAAGCCTTAACACTGGCTTTGATTTCTGGGGCTAAACCCCCGATGAAGCGAGCAATTCTCTTGGGTTCTGGTGTTACTAGGTAAGGCACCAGTCTGGACAGGGTATTGAAACTGGTGAGGTAAGCTTGACAATCTAAGTTTGTCATCACCAATGATAAGAAATCAGATTCAATTCTTTCGACCTCGTGTTGAGGGTAGTAGTTCTCCATAATGAGAGCAACAAACTGTTCCCATGACATGTTGTAAAGTGGGATCTTCCCAGCAGCTTGAATGAGAGCCTTCCACCACGCTAGCGCCTCTCCCTTGAATGATTGGGATACATACTTCACTACATCCCTCTCAGCGCATCCGCTGATATCCACAATAGTATCCATCTCGTCCAGCCATGTCATACAGTCAATGGCTCCTTTCTCCCCTGTAAAATCCCGGGGTTTACATGACACAAAGTACTTGTAGGAGCAACCCTTATCACGGGGTCCTTTATTCAGTATGATTTGTTGAGACGGATCACTGTGATGGTTCGAGGAGCGACGATCGTCATCTCCATTCTTGGGATCATCTTTCTTGGGAGGTGGCTTGCTGTGAGCTTCAGAGTGTGTTTTAGGCTTTGAAGGCTGTGTAGATAGGGTCCTACTATACTCTTCATACTGCCTTTCCAAAGCCTGTGTAACAGCGCCGTCTATGATCGCCTTCAATTCCGCACCCGTTAGATTTATTCGGGCGTCATTATTAACCTCCGCGGGACGACTATTACCCTCGTCTGAGTTAGCCATTACAATTGAACTGTTGCAGAAAACAAGGGCAATAGTTTATTTGGGAGTTTATTATGGAATTTCCCCTTAGGGTAATTCATTAACCATGGTAAACGGAGACCACATTTGGTTAATTTATTTATCATATTTATTTAGGATTTCTATAATAATTTATCCTAATTATAAAACAATAACAGTTTTATTTGTGGCACAAAAGGCCTAGTCTCGTGGACATTTTTATTTAACCTATGATTTCAAAGAATCAAAACATTAAGGTATACTGGCACAATAGGCCTGGTCACAAGGACATTTATAAATTATGCGCAATGATTTCAGAGAATCAAAGCATTAGAGTTTGAACCTAGTTCATTACTTTTATCTGACAGGGAGTCATTGCTACCACTGTCTTTAGTCTCAGAGGGCATTAACTATAGCCCGTAGGCATTTCCCTTCTAAGGGATGTTTATTATATGATCATCTTCATTTGATGATAGTAGTCAGGATCGCATTGATCATACAGACTAATAGGCTTGAGCATAGCTCACCACCATAGACAAGGAATCATAAAGATCAAATGTCAATGTCTCAAATGGACAATACATTATAGCCCGTAGGCATTATTTTACCAATATGTGGTCAAAGTATGATCATCTTAATTGATGATCTAAACCCATGATTCAGAGGTCATTAAGTTGGGTTAGGGATCCTTTTTTTTTTTTTTAAAGAATCCATATATATAAATGACGTGTGTGATTTTAACGAATCACGCCTGCCAGGAGTGTTAACATATTTACAGATGTTAACAGGGATTCGAATCTTTTAAACATGTCTTACCATCATAGCCCGGCCTTAAAATGACCCGAAGGCTAGGTTTCACTCTTAAGATTCTTATTAATATTTATCGCAGGACAATCCTAAATTGAGGTGTTAAATATGGATCTGAATCTAATTATGGAGCTACCATCTTGGCCCGTTCTTAAAATGACACGTGACTAGGTCTTGTCCTTTTTAGATTTTGCCATTTTGTTATAATGGTAGATCTTATAATATAGGAATGATAATTTAAACATAATCATTCCTTTAAAATTTAAACAAGTATATTGTTTCCCTAAACGGGACTTCTAATAAAAATTGATTTACCCATGCAAGAGCTTAATCAGAAAAATAACCAAGGACTCCAAAAACAAGTTAGAATTTGTCCTATGTTCTCGTCTAGACTCAAGAACGTGCAATTGTGTAACTGAGATTAAACGCAAAAGGCTAGCGTTTAATTCACTCAGTGTTGGCTCTGATACCAACCTGTCACACCCCGACTTTCCACGTGTCACCGGTGGGCCCGGTGGGGAGTATCGTGACGTGGTTGGCAACACAATAGTCAAACAACACAATTATATAAATGCACAGCGGAAGCAAAAGATAAATATTATTACAATCCGATTATAAAGTAATATTCAGTATTACAACGGAAAGTAAAGGATCCACAGGCGGATCTTAAAACATATCATTTGTTCAACAGACTTTAGACGCCTAGAACTTGCAAGATTCCTTATTAGCGCCCTGAGCTTCCAGCCAATTACGTTCAGTACCTGTCACTTAACCCTTTTGGAAAATACGTCAGTTTTCACTGGTAAATACACTCAACCGACTCATTTGAAAAGAGTTTAAGAAAATTGATTTGGATGCAAGTGGCACAAAATATCTTTCATAATTTGATTAAAATGCACAGAGGCAAAATTAACCTTTTTAACTTGGAACAATTATAGTTATAACCTTGTATACAGATTTACATGTTCGTTGTACGTTCAGGGCCCGATGTAGAAATCGAGTCAAGATTAACAGACACACCACAAGTATAAGCCCACAAGAGAGTGAGATACCGTTTCCCTTTAAGCAACTTTCAGTGTATGCCTACACCCCGTGCTTAAGGCGTGGTCATTTTATAATACAATGATGTCAAGGATATCCGGGACATGGTCATTAACCCCTAAAGGCTTTTATTTCAAACAATACAGATTAAACCGGGTTACCTCAATAATTTAATCACAATCCGATTAAACATTCAATACCTGACCAAGCGGTATCGTTATACCGTATTCCAAGCCCGTATAGGGAAAATAAGTTAAGAGTATTTACCTGAGCTAGCTCCTGTCTTAAATAGCAAGAATCTAATAACTCAGCCGTATTCACTTAAGTAAGCGTAGGTACCATTTACCGAAATGCTCTAGTCTGGAGTGATGGTATAATTAATCAATTAGAATGCTAACGGGTCTTTAATTTAGCCTAAGCTTAGACCGGTCAGTCTTAAGGGAATATATGGTTCGGACGCATGATTAAGCGAAGACCGGAATAGAATGTGATTTTAAACCCGACATGTTCAGAGACTTGTCTCATATGGGTATTTCATACACATTCTGGATTTTGAGATAAAACTAATAAGGTTTGACCCGTTTCGGCTAATTTATGTAAACTTGTTACATAAACCGCACCGTACGCGTAGTAAGTGTGACGGGTATTCATGAGAGCCATATACAGGTTTCCTAAGTTAATTATGCCTCAAATATGTTGTGACATCAGTAAGATGTCTTTCATTATGCCCGAAATGAATTTAAACACAAACTATGCCCCGTAGGGGTAGTTTGGTCATTTTAAAGGTTGTAAAAGAGTTTAGATGTTTAACTGAGTTACCGGTCTGATGTAAACAGCAAACATACTCAATTTGATATGTTATATCAGTAGGCTAAAGCATATATGTGAAATTTATCATTTTTAACCAAACTATGCCCCGTAGGGGTATTTTGGTAATTTCACATAACCCGAAAAGCTCATAACTGAGGTCTGAGTTTATCAACCTTTGCTTACTGTTAAAATATCATAATTTGCCTCATATATCAGTAGGTATCAACCCGGGTATGTCTAATATAATTTTAATACATACTATGCGTTAAAAACGCTAAATAAGGCGATTAAAGGCCATTTCCGGGTTTGATACTTAAATATGATATTTTTATATTTCCAGAAGGCTTAAAATTATTTATTTATCATATGTGATCAGTAGCAAAAGGTTTGGAGTCGTTTAGATAAGTAAAACTCATTTTATGGCCCGTAAGGGCAAAACCGACAATTACCGGATTAAGCCTACGACTACTAGTTATGCTCAGCCTAAAATTAATTAAAAATCTTTAAAAATCCCAAAATAATATATTACATCAGTGGGTATTAAGTTTGATACCAAAAAGTAGGCTTAACTAGGCTATACGCTAATTACGCCGTTTTATTAACATAAAGCTTTAAATTTGCGATGTTGAGCATAACTCTTATTCTACAAGTCAAACAGATGTCAAACTTTGCATACAAGTTTATATATCAGTAACTAAGGTTTTTACACTTTTACATTTTCATAAACCATGATTTAAGGTAATAAGGGCATAACGGTCAACATATGAGCAATTAACGGAAACATGCATATTAATTGGATAACTAGTGAACCAAGGTGTGTAATCACAGAGGGTTGTTCTAACAAGTAACCTAATCCAATTTAAGCTCTGAGGCATTTCTAAAACATACCTAAACGGGTCAGAACTGAAAGTCAAAGTGAAAGTCAAACTATGTGACTTTCGGTTCCGAACCGGGTCTAAACAGGAAATAGTCGGGTTGAACATGTTCTTACACTTATTACTAAGTTATAACAATGATCAAACAGGTTATATATGTTCTAGATAGCTAATTATGCATAAATGACATTTTAAGCATCATGTTGACTTTTTACTTAAAAGTTTGACCCGACTTTTGACCTGGTTAGAGTGGTGATCAGGGGAAACCCTTTTGAGGTATTATTACCCACATAAATACCAACTCATAACTACTTTTAATTCGAGATATGCCTGAGCCATTGTTGATTAATCTCGAAGTCAAACCGTAATTACGACGGTTTGACTTTTAGCTAATTAACCAAGCTAAACTCAAACAAAGAAGAACAAGAACACTTACTGAAGTCCTATGCATGACTTAAGATCAAATGGACCTGCTTGAGAGCTCCAGGAATGATCAGATTGCAAGGAAATTGGTGTGAGGAAGTTGTGTGCACAAGGGAGCCTTTTATAATGGATTCACTCACCATAATTGGTTGACAACCAAGTCTATGATCAACTACAACCATCCAACACTTGTTACTAGTGCCTAGGGAAGTCTAAGGGTCGTCCACTTGTGAGAAAAACCGGCCAAATGGGTCAAAATCGCGTAAAACAGGCAACAGCAAGTTTTTCTGCATCTGATGCTCCCACGCGGCCCGCTTCAATTTCACCAAACCCGTATGCGGGCCGCCTGGCCCAAAAGAATCAGATTTTTAATTTTCTTTTGTTTTGCAGGTTGACCTTTGGCTTCACGAAGGGGCAACTAGGGTTATTTCTTGCATTTTGACCCCCTTATGTTTACCCACAAGGGCCTTAGGACTTATACCCACTTTCCCAAGTCCCCGAACACTTCCGGTTAACCCGAAAAGTCTTAACTTTCAATGTTTGCACTTTAACCCCTCGCATACTAATTTGGTCATAACTTTCTCATACGATAACGAAACTTAATGAAATTTTAATCGTGCATTCAAGTGAGTATAATTAACATTTACAAAGCTTCGGGTTTGTCAAAAGGTCACTCAGAGGTATATCTTTAAACAAGTTGACACATTTAACCCCTGTAGTTTGTAATCTCTCACTTTTAGCTTCGTATGATCCATGATTTATTCGTTTGATGTTATAAACATCATGTAGGGTTATTATGAAGTATATTTATTCACCGTTGACACTTAGAATCCGTATAATCACATACTTTCCATGTTTGTCAACTTTAGTCCTTTTATAACATTCTTTCACACGTTCAAACTTTATGACACGTGTCAATACATTATAGGACATGAATTTTCGAGGTGTTACACGAACTCAGGAAGATAACTTCAGTAATAGTATAAACGGAGGAGGCAATCATATTAATAATAACAATAATGTTCTGCAATCCCCAATTTTCAAGAAAATGAAAGCTGCAACACCTAGTTGCACTTACAAAGAATTTCTTGCCTGTAGACCAGCTGAGTTTGTAGGTAACGAAGGGGCGATTGCAGCACCGCGTTGGTTAGAGAAAACTGAGGCAGTGATTACCATAAGTAAATGTGCCGAGGAAGATCAGGTCATGTATGCGTCAAATCTTTTTAAAGAAGGGGCGCTAGAATGGTGGAACACAGTGTTACAAGCTAAAAGAAGGATTATGGCCTATGCCATGAACTGGGAAGAATTTAAAAATCTTGTAGAAAGAAAATTATGTCCCGAGTATGAAAAAGATCAAATGGAAAATAAGTTCCTGACCCATCGGATGGTGAATGTGGATTGTCGAGGATATACTTCGACATTCTTTGAATATGCTAGAGTGGTACCAACGTTGGCTTCGCCAGAGCCAGTACTTATTTCTCGCTATATTTGGGGATTAATTAGTGAAATCCGTAATATCGTTAAAGCTGCGAGACCTCGCACTATTGACGATGCGGTAGAATTAGCTAGTACCCTCACTGACGAACTGGTACGCACAAGAGATGAAAACAAGAAGAAGGAACTGGCTAAGAGAATTACCCAAGGATTTCGTGTGGGTAATAGTAGTAACTTCAAGAAAAGAGGAACAGGGCAATCCTCAACTCCTCAGTTCTGCAGGAATTGCAAAAAGAAACATTATGGAAAATGCAATATAACTTGCAATTTTTGCAAAACTGTAGGACATCGTGAAGAAAACTGTAGAAAGAAAACCATAATCTGCTTTAACTGTGGAGAAGTGGGGCATTTTAAAACAGAATGTCCTAAATTGGCCAAACAAGCAGATAACAAAACCAAGACAGCCGACGGAGCTACTAAGAAGAATGTCAGAGCATTCCAGATGACCACTCAAGAAGCAGAACTCATTCCAGATGTGATAGCTGGTACGTTCCTAGTTCACAACGTGTACGCAAAAGTATTATTTGACTCTGGTGCCAACCAAAGTTTTATAAATACTTTATTCTGCCAAGCTCTTAAATTACCCCTAACCAACCTTAGGCAGATTTTTACAGTCGAAACGACAGATGGGAATGCTGTTAAAATAGATAAGGTTTTGAAAAATGTAGAAATAGAACTCTCAGGTCATAAATTCTCTGCAAACCTATTACCTATGAAATTAGCTGAATTTGATATTGTGTTAGGAATGGATTGGTTAGTAGACAACCATACTCGAATCCTTTGTGAAAAGAACTCTATAGAGATTCAGGCACCTACCGGAGAAGTAATCATGATTACTGGAAATCAACCACGTACACCCATGAAGTTCATATCAGTAATGAAAGTTGCTAGTTATGAACGAAAGCAAGGAATAGTATACATGATTTCAGTAATCATTAGTACTAAGGGTAAAGAACTTAAGGAGATTCCTGTAGTCTCAGAATACCCAGATGTATTCCCAGAAGAGTTACCAGGATTACCACCAGATAGGGAAGTAGAATTTAGGATTCATCTAATTCCCGGAACTACACCGATAGCCAAGGCACCTTATCGGTTAGCTCCTACAGAAATGTTAGAACTAAAAAAGCAATTAGATGAATTACTAAGCAAAGGATTCATACAACCTAGCTCATCCCCTTGGGGAGCTCCAGTATTGTTCGTAAAGAAGAAGGATGGTTCGATGAGAATGTGTATTGATTATAAAGAATTGAATAAGGTTACAATTAAAAATCGATACCCATTACCTAGGATTGATGATCTTTTTGATCAACTTCAAGGAGCTAGATACTTTTCTAAGATCGACTTACGCTCCGGATATCATCAATTAAAGGTACAAGAGGAAGACATACCTAAAACTGCTTTCAGGACTAGGTATGGTCATTACGAGTTTACAGTCATGCCCTTTGGATTAACAAATGCTCCTGCAGCATTTATGGACATGATGAATAGAATCTGTAAACCGTATTTGGATAAATTTGTAATTGTCTTCATTGACGATATACTTATTTATTCCAAAAGTCAGACAGAACATTGTGAGCACTTACATGCACTCTTAACTTTGTTAAGAAAAGAAAAGCTTTATGCCAAATACTCGAAGTGTGAATTTTGGCTAAAGGAAGTGCAATTTTTAGGTCACATGGTGAATCACGAAGGTATTCACGTAGATCCCTCTAAAATAGAGGCAATTACCAAATGGAAGGTTCCGCAATCCGCAATGGAAATTAGAAGTTTTATAGGTTTAGTTGGATACTATAGACGGTTTATTAAGAATTTTTTCAAAATAGTTGTACCATTAACTAAGCTAACCTGTAAAGCAGTTAAGTTTGAATGGGGACCTAAACAAGAAGAAGCTTTTAGAATTTTAAAACAGAAATTAACAAATGCTCCAATCTTAGCCTTACCAGAAGGAACAGAAGATTTTGAAGTATATTGTGATGCTTCAAAACTAGGATTAGGATGTGTGCTTATGCAACGCAAGAAAGTAATTGCGTATGCTTCAAGGCAATTGAAAAAGCACGAAGAAAACTATACGACTCATGATTTAGAATTAGGAGCCATAATTTTTGCCCTTAAGATTTGGAGACATTATCTGTACGGAAGTAAATTTACTGTCTATACGGATCATAAAATTTTAAGATATATATTTGGGCAAAAAGAGTTAAACATGAGGCAAAGGAGATGGATAGAAATCTTAAGTGACTACGACTGTGATATTCAGTTTCACGAAGGAAAAGCAAATGTAGTTGCAGATGCCTTAAGTCGTAAGTATCATGAGAAACAACGACGGTTTCGTGCTCTAAGGTTAAATCTACAAGTAGATTTAATGGAACAACTAAGGAAGGTTCAGGAAACAACAATCAAGGATGATGCTGAAGGAATGAAAGGACGAATAAAAGAATTAGAACAAGGAGTTGATGGAATTTGGAGACTCCACAAAAGAAGAATTTGGGTACCTAAGCAGGGAGAATTAAGAAATAAGATTTTAGAAGAAGCCCATAAATCTAGGTATACCATTGTAACACCTCAAAAATTCACGTCCTATAATGTGTTGACACGTGTCATATGTTTGAACGTGTGAAAGAATGTTCTGAAAGGACTAAAGTTGACAAACATGAAAAGTATATGAAAATACGAGTTCTAAATGTCAACAGTGAATAAATATATTGTACATTAACCCCACATGATGCTCATACCTCCAAACGAATAAATCATGGATCATACGAAGCTAATTATGAAAGAAAGTGAGAGATTACGAACTACAGGGGTTAAATGTGTCAACATGTTTAAGTTATACCTCTGAGTGACCTTTTGAAAAACCCGAAGCTTTGTAACGGTTAATTATGCTCACTAGAATGCACGACATAAATTTCATAAAGTTTGGTTATCGTATGAGAAAGTTATGATCAAATTCGTATTCGAGGGGTTAAAGCATCAACGTTGAAAGTTAGGACCTTTCGGGTAACAATAAAGTTAACCGAGGACTTAACAAAGTGGGTAAATATCTTGAAGCCCTTATATGTCAAATTAGAGGGTTCAAATTGCAAGAAATAAGCTAGCTGACCTTTCGGAGGGGCCAAGAGACGAGATGCAACATCTTGAAAACGTTTTTGTCTGATCAGAAGACCAAAGCGGGCCGCGTAATCCCATAACAACATCTTACGTGGGCCGCCTGGACCGCCCAGATACAGAAAGTTAGGCAGCAGCCTGTATTCGCGCTAAATCGACCCAAAACATATATTTTCTCATCATGGGCGACCCCTAAGTGCCTCCTAGAACCTTAGGGACATGTGTAGATGATCGGGAACCATTGGTAGTGTTGTGTGTCAACAATCCATGGTGAAAAATTCACTATAAAAGGGCCATGAGTTGCAACCAATGCTTCACACCTTCCATCTGCACATTGGAGCATTTCTGGAGCTAAGGACTTCTCTCTAAGCTTCACATTTCGTGCATAGGACTTCAGTAAGTTTACTAATCCTTCCTTAGTTAAGTTTTTGCTTAGTTATAGCTTAAAAGTCAAACCGTCATAATTAACGGTTGACTTTAAGATTAATCACTAATGGTCTAGTGATTAGTCGAATTGAAAGTAGTTATAAGTTGGTAATTATGTGGGTAATAAACCCTTAAAAGGGTTCCCCCTGATTCCTACTCTAACTAGGTCAAATGTCGGGTCAAACTTGTTAATAAAAAGTCAACAGGATACTTAGTTTCTAATTTATGCATGATTAGCCATGTAGAACACATACAACCTATTTGATCATTAATATAACTTGGTAATTAGTGTAAGAACATGTCTAAACATGTTCAACCCGACAATTTTATGTTTAGACCCGGTTCGGAACCGAAAGTCGCAAAGCTTTGACTTTTGCTTTGACTTCAGTTCTGACCCGTTTAGGCATGTTTAAGAAATGCCTCAGAGCTTTATTTGGACCAAGTTAGATGCTAGTATAACCCTCTATGATTATACACCATGGTTCATTAGTTAACCAATTAATACGCATGATTCCGTTAATTGCTCATATGTTGACCATTATGCCCTTTTCACCTTAAAACGTGATTTGTGAAAATGTAAAAGAGTAGAAACTTTAATTACTGATATATAAACTTGCACCCAAAATTTGATATCAGTTTGAGGTGTAGATTGAGAGTTATGCTCATTAGCGTAATTAAGAAGCTTTATGTTAACTAAACGGCGTAATTAGCGTATAGCCTAGTTAAGCCTACTTTTTGATATCAAAATCTTTACCCACTGATGTAATATATTATTATGGTATTTTTGAAGATTTTTAATTAATTTTAGGTTGAGCATAACTAATAGTCATAGGCTTAATCCGGTAATTGTCGGTTTTTCCCTTACGGGCTATAAAATGAGTTTGACATATCTAATCGACTCCAAACCTTTTGCTACTGATTAGATATGATAAATAAATTATTTTAAGCCTGCTGGAATAATAAAAGTATCAGATTTCTATATAGAACCCGGAAACGGCTTCTAATCGCCTAATTAAGCGTTTTTAACGCATAGTATGTACTAGAACTATTTTAAACATACAAAGGTTGATACCTACTGATATTTGAGGTAAATTATAATATATTAACAGTAGGCAAAAGTTGTTTAACTCAGACTTCAGTTTTGAGCTTTACGGCTTATGTGAAATTACCAAAATGCCCCTACGGTGCATAGTTTGGTTAAAATTGATAAATTTCACATATATATTTTACCCTACTGTTATAACTTATCAAACTAAGTATTTTTTCTGATTATATCAGACCTGTAACTCAGGTAAATACTTAAACTCTTTTATAACCTTTTAAATGACCAAACTACCCCTACGGGGCATAGTTTGTGTTTAAATTTGTTACGGGCATAATAAAATACATCTTACTGTTGTCACAACATATTTGAAGCATATTAACTTAGGAAACCTGTATATGGCTCTTACGGATACCCGTTACCCTTATTAAGCGTTCGGTTCGGTTTATGTAACAAGTTTACATAAATTAGCCGAAACGGGTCAAACCTTATCGGTTTTATCTCAAAATCCAGAGTGTGTATGAAATACCCATATTAAGCAAGTCTTTGAACTTGTCGGGTCTAAATCACATTCTATCCGGTCTTCGCTTAATAGTGCGTACGAACCGTATCATTGAAACTAACCGGTCTAAGCTTAAGCTTAACTAAAGACCCGTTAGGATTCTAATAGGTTATTATAAACCTTCGTTCCAGATTAGGAGGACCAGTAAAAGCTACTTGCAATTTGCTTATTGTGATTATTACTTTGCTCAGGTAAATACTTTTAACTTATTTTCCCTATACGGGCTTGGGTTACGGTATATAAAATACCGCTTGGTCGGGCATCAAATCTTCCATCCTTTGGTGGTTAATTGAATAATTTGATCGGCCCGTTTAAATCGTCTTGTTTACTTAAAGCCTTTGGGGGGTTAATGACCATGTCCCGGATATCCCTGGCATCATTTTACGAAATGGCCACGACTTAAGCGCGGGGTGTAGGTGTACACCCGTCAGTGCACAAAAGAATAATGTGGTGTGTCTATTGATCTTTAACCCGGACACGATCCGGGATACTAAACGCATAAAGAACATGTAATTCATTCACAAGATTATATATTTAAATAATTCTCCCAAGTTATAAAATGTTTATGCCACGTGCATCCAAATAAATTTTCAATCATTTTTAAATGAGTCAGTTGATTGTATTTACCAGTGTAAACTGACGTATTTTCCCAAAAAGATTAAATGCAGGTACTAAGCGTAATTGGCTGGGATTTCTCCTTAGCATCAATAGAAGTCTCGCAAGCTTAAGATGCCTAAAGTCTGTTGAACTACTGTTTCCATTTTATTTTCGATCCGTCTGTGGATAAACAATCGACTATTGTGATACTTGATATTACAACATTATATTCGGTTGAATTATATTTTACAATTTGCTTCCGCTGTGCATATTAAATATTGTGTTGTTTGACTATTATGTTGCCAGCCACTTCACGATACTCCCCACCGGGCCCACCGGTGACACGTGGAAATCGGGGTGTGACAGGTTGGTATCAGAGCCAACACTGAGTGAATTAAACACTAGCCTTTTGTGTTTAATCTCAGTTACACAATTGCACATATCTAAACTTTCGAGTCTAGACAAATAACATAGGACAAATTCTATTTTGTTTGGTTTTTGTTTTGTCCTTTATTATATATATATTCTTGTCGTTATCTCATGTTGTATTGACAGGATTAAAAATGCCGCCAAGATTCTTCCGAAGAAGAGGACGAGGAAAGGGGCCAATCACCGCCCCCAATGACAACGAGGCAGGACCTTCGCATGTGCGAGCTCCTTCTACCACCGAGAGTGACGATCCTCGACAGAACCGGAGGAACCTCTTCGAGCCGGCTAGAAGGTCGGTTTCGCACAGTTCAACACCTCCTGTTCATAACCCTTATGGGCCATAGCCGGAGTATGAGCCCAACAACCCTCAACCTTCCTACATACCTTTACAGCGATCCTTATCGCACAATTCCTTTGGTGACCCTACACCTGTTTTTAGGGGCCGGTTTAACCCGGCAAATTTTATACAAGAACCAGTGGGTTTTAACCCATTGGGACCGGAGGACCACTTCTCGGGAGACAACGCTATGGATATGGACGAGGACACGGATCCCGTCGAACCTGCCAGTGGCACACCGAACCATCCCATTGAGATCTCGGATGGTTCATCTTTTCACGGATCACCCTACCATGGTCCGGACAGTTACATGGCGCGATTTAACCAGCACGAGTGGTACTTCACACCCTCGCATCATTCGTCGCCTCACCAGCAGCAGCAGCAGTAGGATCCCTCTGTGGATTCACGGTTTGTGGCAGTCACGCCACCGCCTCCACCACCACCAGTTCAACCGGCACCTCCACAACCGCCGAGGCGTAGGAGGACAGGCGCACGTATGTCTGCGAGAGTGGGGGATTTCCATTTTAGCTCCCCACGCCAATCAAGTGGCAGCCATTACCCGCCACTTCAGGAATACCCACAGATGGGTGGGCCTTCGCACCCAGTTGCACCGCAACCGCCACCGATGGGTTTTGATAACCCGATTCCAGCATACACGGGTTCTATGGCGTACAACCCGTTTGAACCACCGACTCACCACAACTACGGTTACGCTGAAGCCGACCCATACATGGTAGCGGCCAATTACAACGCCTTTAACCCGAAAGGACCGTATGGAGCTCCTTGGGGAGCAGGGTACCCAACTCATGGGTACCAGATACCTGCCAGGCCTATAATACGGACGCAATCGCAGCCGCCACGGTTTTTTCCCCTAGAACGGGAGGAAATTCTTCAGAGACTGGATCAGGTTGAGCGAGACTTTCACCGAGATCGCAGGGAGCGACAGACCTTCTTCCAAGGATTGACAAGCCTGATAAAGTGGAAGAGCAAGAAGGACCACTGAATCCTTCCAATTGTTGTTGAGCCCCTGCGTGGGCCAGTCTTGCTATATAAACCCCTGCGTGGGTATGCTTGTTTGTTTTGACCCCTGCGTGGGTCTATCTTTCTGTTAACCCCTACGAGGGTATGTTATTGTTTAAGTCCCTGCGTGGACTATTATGTTATTTGTGTAAGTCCCTGCGTGGACTATTATGATGTTTGTTGTTAAGCCCCTGCGTGGGTAAGTCCTTGTTTGAACCCATGCGTGGGTAAGTTTGTTTATTAAAAAGTCCCGTTTAGGGCGACGTGTAACCTTTTAATAAATTAATGGAATGTTATGTTTATAAATTTCATTTTTGCTTTTATCTGCATAAATATATTACATGAAATAAATAAATCAAAATCATTCCTTTTTGATAATAATATGCCTATTTAAATATTGAATGAGAATCTTAAGAGTGAAACCTAGCCTGAGTGTCATTATGAAGACCTTGCCATGATGGTAAGACCTGTTTAAAAGATTCAAATCCCTGTTAACATCTGTAAACATGTTAACACTCCTGGCAGACGTGATTCATTAAAATCACACACGTCATTCTTATTATTGGATTCTCCAAAAGATTCCTAACCCAATTTAATGATCTCTGAATCATGGGTTTAGATCATCAATTGAGATGATCATATTTTGACCATACGTGGTAATATAGCGCCTACGGGCCCTGCTCATTTCCATATGAGCCAAAAGACAGTGGTAGCGATGACTCCCTGTCAGATAAAGGTAATGAACTAGGTTCAAACCTTCATGCTTTGATTCTCTGAAATCATAGCTTATAATTTATAAATGTCCTTGTGACTAGGCCTGTTGTGCCAATATACCTTCATGCTTTGATTCTCTGAAATCATAGCTTATAATTTATAAATGTCCTTGTGACTAGGCCTGTTGTGCCAGTATACCTTAAAAGCTGTGATTCTCTGAAATCATAGCTTATAATTTAAAATGTCCCTGTGACTAGGCCTTATGTGCTAATATATATTGTTATTGTTTATTTAGGATAAATTATAAATGAAATCCTAAATAAATACAATTAATAAATTAACCAAATATGGTCTCTGTTTACCATGGTTAATGAATTACCCTAAGGGGCAATTCCATAATAAACTCCCAAATAAACTATTGTCCTTGTTTCTGTAACAGTTCAATTAAAATGGCTAACTCAGATGAAATTAATAGCCATCCAGTGGAGAATATTGATAACGCCCAAGTTCATTTAACGGGCGCTGAATTGAAAGCGTTGGTAGACGACGCAGTTACAAAAGCCTTAGAGCGGCAATACGAAGAGTATAGTGGGACTCGAAGTAGGACCCTCTCTACACCGCATTCGAAGCCACCTTCCAAGAAGGAAGAACTGAAGAAAGATGATGATAGACTCTCCTCAAACCACCATAGTGCTCCATCTCAGCGGATTGTACTAAATCAAGAACCCCGTAACAAGGGTTGCTCCTATAAATACTTTGTTTCATGCAAACCCAGAGATTTTACTGGGGAAAAAGGAGCCATTGACTGCATGACGTGGTTAGAAGAGATAGATACGGTAGTGGATATCAGCGGGTACGCTGAGAGGGATATAGTCAAGTTTGTGTCTCCATCTTTTAAAGGCGAGACTTTAGCCTGGTGGAGATCACAATTCAAGCCACCGGGAAAATCCCATTGTACAACATGTCATGGGATCAATTTGTTGCCCTCATCAGGGAAAATTACTGCCCCCAGCATGAGGTTTAGAAGATAGAGTCTGATTTTCTATCATTGGTTATGACAAACCTTGACTGTCAAGCTTACCTCACGAGCTTCAACACAATGTCCCGGTTGGTTCCGTATCTGGTAACCCCGGAACCAAAAAGAATTGCTCGTTTTATTGGTGGTTTAGCCCCCGAGATAAAGGCAAGCGTGAAGGCCTCCCGGCCAGCTACTTTCAGATCGGTAGCTGACATATCTTTGTCCCTAACTCTGGATGCGGTCAGACAAAGATCGCTGAGGAACAAAGATGCTGAGAAGAGAAAACGTGAAGATGATAATTCACGGAGGTCGAGCAAGAAGCACCGTGGAAACGGTGACAACAAGAGGGGATCTGAGTCAAGGAAAGATGGGCATCAGTCTGGTGAGAAGCCCAAGTGCAAGATTTGCAAGAAACAGCACTTTGGAAAGTGCAGACTCGAATCGAACTCGCAAAGAACTTTTGCTTGCGGGATATGCAAGTCCAAGGACCACAAGACCTTGGATTGCAAAAAGCTGAAGGATGCAACTTGCTACAGTTGCAATGAGAAAGGGCACATTAAAACCAACTGCCCTAAATACGCCAAGAAGCCTGAAGAGGCCAAGAAGACCAATGCTAGAGTCTTTAGAATGGATGCAAAGGAAGCGGTTCTAGACGACAACGTGATTACAGGTACTTTCCTTGTAAATGATGTTTATGCAAGAGTACTTTTTGATTCAGGCGCTGATAAGTCTTTCGTTGATAATAAGTTTTGTGAATTGCTGAAATTACCTGTCAAAACCTTAAGGGTGAATTATGAGGTGGAGTTAGCAGATGGCACCCTAGAAACCGTCTCTACTGTGTTAGATGGATGTGTTATATCCATTAAGAACCACTCTTTTCCTCTGTCCCTACTTCCCTTTAAGTTGGCCGGTTTTGACATAGTTTTGGGTATGGACTGGTTATCTCATAACCAGGCCCAAATTGTCTGCAACAGAAAGCAAGTGGTGATTAAGACTCCGTCTGGTGAATCACTTACCATTCGGGGAGATACCCAATATGGACTGCCTGAGCAAATGACTATGCTCAAGGCTTCCAAGTGTTTAAAGAAGGGTTGTGTCATCTACATGGAACAAGTGATTATTGATGAGCCGAAACCAAAGATAGAAGACATCCCTGTCATTTCTGAATACCCAGAAGTTTTTCCTGAAGATCTACCTGGTTTGCCACCAGATAGACAAGTCGAATTCAGAATTGATATCATCCCTGGAGCAGCTCCAGTTGCTAGAGCACCTTATAGGTTGGCGCCCACGGAAATGAAGGAATTAAGGACACAACTGGATGAATTGCTAGCTAAAGGTTTCATAAAACCTAGTTCGTCTCCTTAGGGAGCACCTGTCTTGTTTGTCAAAAAGAAGGATGGATCGATGCGTCTGTGCATCGATTACCATGAGCTTAATAAGGTCACGATCAAGAATAGGTATCCTTTGCCCTGGATCGAAGATTTGTTCGATCAATTGCAAGGAGCAAGTTATTTCTCGAAGATTGACTTGAGGTCAGGATACCATCAACTGAAGGTTAAAGATGAAGACGTGCACAAAACAACATTTAGGACTCGTTATGGTCATTACGAGTTCCTAGTGATGCCTTTTGGGCTCACTAATGCACCGGCCGCGTTCATGGATCTCATGAATCGCGTTTGCAAGCCGTACTTAGATAAATTCGTCATCGTTTTCATCGACAACTTTCTCATTTACTCTAAGAACCAAGCTGACCACGAGAAACACCTCCACTGTATTCTCAAACTCCTACATCATGAGAAACTTTATGACAAATTCTCTAAGTGTGAATTCTGGCTTCGTGAAGTCCAATTCCTTGGACATGTGGTTAGTGAGCGTGGTATCCAAGTGGATCCCGCTAAGGTAGAAGCAGTTATGAACTGGAAGGAGCCAAAGATGCCTACAGAGATTCGTAGCTTCCTGGGATTGGCAGGATATTACAGGCGTTTCATTGAAAAATTTTCAAGGATTGCTGCACCCCTAACTTCCTTGACTAAGAAGAAAGTAAAGTTCGTTTGGGGCCCTAAGCAGCAAGAGTCCTTTGATATCCTAAAACAGAAGTTGAGCAACGCTCCTGTATTGACATTGCCTGAAGGTATCGAAGAATTCGTAGTTTACTGTGATGCATCACACACTGGCATGGGGTGTGTGCTTATGCAGAGAGGCAAGGGTATTGCCTATGCTTCAAGACAGTTAAAGGTGCACGAAAAGAATTACACCACCCATGACTTGGAGTTGGGTGCCGTTGTATTCGCACTAAAATTGTGGAGGCATTATTTATATGGAATCAAATGTGTGATCTATTCTGATCACAAGAGCCTCCAGCACTTGTTTAATCAGAAGGATTTAAACATGAGGCAATGCCGTTGGATGGAGACTTTAAATGATTATGATTGTGAAATCAGATACCATCCCGGCAAGGCGAATGTAGTCGCTGATGCCTTGAGCCGAAAGGAAAGGGTGAAACCCATCCGAATCAATGCCAAGAGCATTGAGATAAAGAACAGTTTAACTGAAAGGTTGTTAGCTGCACAGAGAGAAGTTGTGTTGGAAGCTAACTATCCTAACGAGAAGCTAGGGGTAACTGAGGAGCAGTTATCTCTTGGCAAGGACGGGATTCTGAGATTAAATGGACGAATATGGGTTCCAATTTATGGAGGACTTCGAGATGTTATCCTTCAGGATGCCCATAGTTCTAAATATTCCGTTCATCCTGGAGCTGATAAGATGTACCAGGATCTAAGGGCAAGCTATTGGTGGATAGGCTTGAAAAAGTCTGTAGCTACTTATGTAGCTAAATGCTTGACGTGTGCGCAAGTCAAGGCAGAACATCAAAAGTCGTCAGGCTTGCTATAACAGCCTGAACTTCCTACGTGGAAGTGGGAAGTGGTAACTATGGATTTTATCACCAAGTTACCTAAGACAAGGAAAGGAAATGATACAATATGGGTTGTAGTTGATAGACTGACTAAGTCAGCACATTTCTTACCCATCAAGGAGACTTATAGCTCCGACATGCTAGCCCAACTGTATGTAGACAAGATTGTAGCCTTACATGGCATACCTGTGTCTATTATCTCTGACAGAGACACTAGATACACGTCACATAAAAAGTTTCCAGCAATCTTTGGGCACGCGCTTAAATTTCAGTACGGCTTACCACCCTCAGACTGACGGACAGAGTCAGCGTACCATCCAAACCTTGGAAGACATGCTACGGGCATGTTTAATTGATTTAGGTGGTAGTTGGGATAACCACCTACCCTTGATTGAATTCTCCTACAACAATAGCTACCATACCAGCATTAAGGTTGCGCCTTTCGAGGCTTTATACGGTAGAAAGTGTAGAACGCCCGTTTGTTGGGCGGAAGTTGGAGATGTCCAATTATCAGGACCAGAGATAGTCTTTGAAACGATGGACAAGATTGTCCAGATTCGTGACCATCTCAAAGCTGTCCGGGATAGGCAGAAAAGTTACGCAGATCCAAAGCATAAAGCTTTTCACTTCGAAGTAGGTGACAAAGTGTTGCTTAAAGTATCACCCTGGAAGGGGGTGATGCGATTTGGTAAGAAAGGCAAGCTAAGCCCGAGATACATAGGACATTTCGAGGTTATCGAACGTGTCGGGTCAGTTGCCTATAAGCTAAACTTACCTGAAGAGCTCAGTGGAATTCACAATGTGTTCCACATCTGCAATCTGAAGAAGTGCTTCGCTGATGAATCACTGGTTATACCACATACATATGTGCATATAGATGAGAGCTTAAAATTTGTGGAAAAATCATTGTCGATTGAAGATCGACAGGTTAAGAAGCTTCGAAGGAAGCATGTACCTATTGTAAAGGTCAAATGGGATGCTCGTAGAGGTCCCGATATACGTGGGAGGTTGAGTCCACGATGAAAGAAAAGTACCCTTATTTATTTCAGTAAATCTCGAGGTTGAGATTTCTTTTAAGGGGGTGAGGATGTAACACCTCGAAAATTCACGTCCTATAATGTGTTGACACGTGTCATATGTTTGAACGTGTGAAAGAATGTTCTGAAAGGACTAAAGTTGACAAACATGAAAAGTATATGAAAATACGAGTTCTAAATGTCAACAGTGAATAAATATATTGTACATTAACCCTACATGATGCTCATACCTCCAAACGAATAAATCATGGATCATACGAAGCTAATTATGAAAGAAAGTGAGAGATTACGAACTACAGGGGTTAAATGTGTCAACATGTTTAAGTTATACCTCTGAGTGACCTTTTGACAAACCCGAAGCTTTGTAACGGTTAATTATGCTCAGTAGAATGCACGACATAATTTCATAAAGTTTCGTTATCGTATGAGAAAGTTATGATCAAATTCGTATTCGAGGGGTTAAAGCATCAACGTTGAAAGTTAGGACCTTTCGGGTAACAATAAAGTTAACCGAGGACTTAACAAAGTGGGTAAATATCTTGAAGCTCTTATATGTCAAATTAGAGGGTTCAAATTGCAAGAAATAAGCTAGTTGACCTTTTGGAAGGGCCAAGAGACGAGATGCAACATCTTGAAAACGTTTTTGTCTGATCAGAAGACCCAAGCGGGCCGCGTAAGCCCATAACAACATCTTACGCGGGCCGCCTGGACCGCCCAGATACAGAAAGTTAGGCAGCAGCCTGTATTCGCGCTAAATCGACCCAAAACAGATATTTTCTCATCATGGGCGACCCCTAAGTGCCTCCTAGAACCTTAGGGACATGTGTTGATGATCAGGAACCATTGGTAGTGTTGTGTGTCAACAATCCATGGTGAAAAATTCACTATAAAAGGGCCATGAGTTGCAACCAATGCTTCACACCTTCCATCTGCACATTGGAGCATTTCTGGAGCTAAGGACTTCTCTCTACGCTTCACATTTCGTGCATAGGACTTCAGTAAGTTTGCTAATCCTTCCTTAGTTAAGTTTTTGCTTAGTTATAGCTTAAAAGTCAAACCGTCGTAATTAACGGTTGACTTTAAGATTAATCACTAATGGTCCAGTGATTAGTCGAATTGAAAGTAGTTATAAGTTGGTAATTATGTGGGTAATAAACCCTTAAAAGGGTTCCCCCTGATTCCCACCCTAACTAGGTCAAATGTCGGGTCAAACTTGTTAATAAAAAGTCAACAGGATACTTAGTTTCTAATTTATGCATGATTAGCCATGTAGAACACATACAACCTGTTTGATCATTAATATAACTTGGTAATTAGTGTAAGAACATGTCTAAACATGTTCAACCCGACAATTTTATGTTTAGACCCGGTTCGGAACCGAAAGTCGCAAAGCTTTAACTTTTGCTTTGACTTCAGTTCTGACCCGTTTAGGCATGTTTTAGAAATGCCTCAGAGCTTTATTTGGACCAGGTTACATGCTAGTATATCCCTCTGTGATTATACACCATGGTTCATTAGTTAACCAATTAATACGCATGATTCCGTTAATTGCTCATATGTTGACCATTATGCCCTTTTCACCTTAAAACGTGATTTGTGAAAATGTAAAAGAGTAGAAACTTTAATTACTGATATATAAACTTGCACCCAAAATTTGATATCAGTTTGAGGTGTAGATTGAGAGTTATGCTCATTAGCGTAATTAAGAAACTTTATGTTAACTAAACGGCGTAATTAGCGTATAGCCTAGTTAAGCCTACTTTTTGATATCAAAATCTTTACCCACTGATGTAATATATTATTATGGGATTTTTGAAGATTTTTAATTAATTTTAGGTTGAGCATAACTAATAGTCATAGGCTTAATCCGGTAATTGTCAGTTTTGCCCTTACGGGCTATAAAATGAGTTTTACATATCTAATCGACTCCAAACCTTTTGATACTGATTAGATATGATAAATAAATTATTTTAAGCCTTCTGGAATAATAAAAATATCAGATTTCTATATAGAACCCGGAAACGGCTTCTAATCGCCTAATTAAGCGTTTTTAACGCATAGTATGTACTAGAACTATTTTAAACATACAAAGGTTGATACCTACTGATATTTGAGGTAAATTATAATATATTAACAGTAGGCAAAAGTTGTTTAACTCAGACTTCAGTTTTGAGCTTTACGACTTATGTGAAATTACCAAAATGCCCCTACGGTGCATAGTTTGGTTAAAATTGATAAATTTCACATATATACTTTACCCTACTGTTATAACTTATCAAACTAAGTATTTTTGCTGATTATATCAAACCTGTAACTCAGGTAAATACTTAAACCTTTTATAACCTTTTAAATGACCAAACTACCCCTACGGGGCATAGTTTGTGTTTAAATTTGTTACGGGCATAATAAAAGACATCTTACTGATGTCACAACATATTTGAAGCATATTAACTTAGGAAACTTGTATATGGCTCTTACGGATACCCGTTACGCTTATTACGCGTTCGGTTCGGTTTATGTAACAAGTTTACATAAATTAGCCGAAACGGGTCAAACTTTATCGGTTTTATCTCAAAATCCAGAGTGTGTATGAAATACCCATATTAAGCAAGTCTCCAAACTTGTCAGGTCTAAATCACATTCTATCCGGTCTTCGCTTAATAGTGTGTACGAACCGTATCATTGAAACTAACCGGTCTAAGCTTAAGCTTAACTAAAGACCCGTTAGGATTCGAATAGGTTATTATAAACCTTCGTTCCAGATTAGGAGGACCAGTAAAAGCTACTTGCAATTTGCTTATTGTGATTATTACTTTTCTCAGGTAAATACTTTTAACTTATTTTCCCTATACGGGCTTGGGTTACGGTATATAAAATACCTCTTGGTCGGGCATCAAATCTTCCATCGTTTGGTGGTTAATTGAATAATTTGATCGACCCGTTTAAATCGTCTTGTTTACTTAAAGCCTTTGGGGGGTTAATGACCATGTCCCGGATATCCCTGGCATCATTTTACGAAATGGCCACGACTTAAGCGCGGGGTGTAGGCGTACACCCGTCAATGCACAAAAGAATAATGTGGTGTGTCTATTGATCTTTAACCCGGACACGATCCGGGATACTAAACGCATAAGGAACATGTAATTCATTCACAAGATTATATATTTAAATAATTATCCCAAGTTATAAAATGTTTATGCCACGTGCATCCATATAAATTTTCAATCATTTTTAAATGAGTTAGTTGATTGTATTTACCAGTGTAAACTGACGTATTTTCCCAAAAAGATTAAATGCAGGTACTAAGCGTAATTGGCTGGGATTTCTTCTTAGCATCAATAGAAGTCTCGCAAGCTTAAGATGCCTAAAGTCTGTTGAACTACTGTTTCCATTTTATTTTCGATCCGTCTGTGGATAAACAATCGACTATTGTGATACTTGATATTACAACATTATGTTCGGTTGAATTATATCTTACAATTTGCTTCCGCTGTGCATATTAAATATTGTGTTGTTTGACTATTATGTTGCCAACCACGTCACGATACACCCCACCGGGCCCACCGGTGACACGTGGAAATCGGGGTGTGACAGGTTGGTATCAGAGCCAACACTGAGTGAATTAAACACTAGCCTTTTGTGTTTAATCTCAGTTACACAATTGCACATATCTAAACTTTCGAGTCTAGACAAATAACATAGGACAAATTCTATTTTGTTTGGTTTTTGTTTTGTCCTTTATTATATATATATTCTTGTCGTTATCTCATGTTGTATTGACAGGATTAAAAATGCCGCCAAGATTCTTCCGAAGAAGAGGACGAGGAAAGGGGCCAATCACCGCCCCCAATGACAACGAGGCAGGACCTTCGCATGTGCGAGCTCCTTCTACCACCGAGAGTGACGATCCTCGACAGAACCGGAGGAACCTCTTCGAGCCGGCTAGAAGGTCGGTTTCGCACAGTTCAACACCTCCTGTTCATAACCCTTATGGGCCATAGCCGGAGTATGAGCCCAACAACCCTCAACCTTCCTACATACCTTTACAGCGATCCTTATCGCACAATTCCTTTGGTGACCCTACACCTGTTTTTAGGGGCCGGTTTAACCCGGCAAATTTTATACAAGAATCAGTGGGTTTTAACCCATTGGGACCGGAGGACCACTTCTCGGGAGACAAAGTACTGTTGAAAGTTTCTCCTTGGAAAGGAGTAGTACGGTTCGGTAAGAAAGGAAAACTAAGTCCACGATACGTAGGACCATTTCCGGTGATCCAACGTATAGGACCAGTTGCTTATCGTTTACAACTACCAGAAGAGTTAGCTGGAGTACATGATGTATTTCATGTATCCAATCTCAAGAAATGCTTATCAGACGAATCTTTGGTAGTACATCTCCAAGATATAGAGGTAAACGAAAAGTTAAAATTTGTTGAGAAACCTCTTCAAATAGAAGACAGAAAGGTAAAATTTCTCAAGCACAAACGACTAGTGATAGTTAAAGTCAAATGGGATTCAAAGAGAGGAGCTGAATACACTTGGGAGCTGGAATCTGAGATGAAGCGAAAGTATCCCTACTTATTCCAGTAAATCTCGAGGACGAGATTTTTATTAAGGTGTGGAGAATGTAACAACTCTCATCAAAAGTCCTATTTATTAAATTAATTTGTCTAATAGGAAACCCTAATTGAGATACCCAAGTGATTCTGAATAAACCCTAAAATTTTCAGAATAATCGGAATCAGGATCAGGGCCCCTAAAACTCACGGGGGGTAAAACCTAGTCAGTAATATCCACACAGTTTGTTGTCGAAATTGAAAATGAACGAGCCACCAACACAGCTGAGCTACCTGGACACGAAGCAACCCTAGGGTAGAATAGGGTCTCTCGCGCCACGCGACGCGCACAAGGGGATCTTTCGCGTGGCGCGAGGGGGACGAATTTTGGGTATAAATAGAGGGCAGTGGGACTTGATATTGTGTGTTTGTTCGACGTTCAATTTCAATTTGTACTCTGAATTATAGTCGAAACAGTCTTAAAACACACACAATTCACGAAGTGCTGCCGCAATAACAGGGTAATAACTCGATCGCTGCTACGATTCAATGTCCGATCAATTGAAACTATCCAATGGATGTTTAAGTATCGCACTTTGTCATTCATTGTGAGGGTTTGATCTCGTGAGTTATCGTAAATGTTGTATTGGTTACTAACCTAGTTTTGTGTGCATTGTTATTTAAACTAGGTTAACAAGACCAATCAGTAGACTAGACTCTATCCGTGTTAAATCTGCAATGTGAGTCATTCTCTTTTTATTCAAAGTGCTTTATAAATTCTTAAATATTTTCGAAGTTATAATTACAGTGATTAAGTATATGTAATCACCAAATTACAGCCAGTATGTGGGGTTTTGTATACATTACTTTATAATCGTCACCATTGGGGCAGCTAATGGGGGATATGACCATAGTCACAGAAATGAGTCGAGTGACAAATACTGTGGGTAGTTGGTTGATATCAGAAACATTGTAATCTCTCTTAATACTGTAAATTATAACAAACGTGTCATTTTAATAAATAGAATGATTCACCAGTATTTTCCGCTGACAAAATCTTTTTCAAACATGTTTCAGGTGATCTGTTGTGATCCAGGAAAAGTGCCTCAAAGCACTGCAAGCTTAAGAAAGTGGCTCATTATAAAATAAAGAAACATGTTTTGTAAAATAAAGATTTCTCCGGGAAATCTTGTGATTGTAAGTTACCGGGGTTTTATCCCGAGTTGTGAAATGAAATAATCAGGAAATTGCAGTTTTAAAAAGATCCTGAAGAAAACTTCCGCTGTTAACTTAATTAAATAAATACCACGGGTTTTTCTATTCCGTGGCTCCTAAAACGGGTCAAACCGGGTCGGGGGCCGTGACAAAGACCCCTAAAATGAGGGTAGTTTGGTCTTTCACTATTTATTTTTTAGCCCCTAAACTTATTACACTTAAATCCCTGATGTTTTAACAAAATTATAGATAATTAGTTACAATTCACCCCTCCACAACAAACTTATATTTTTTACGTATTCTTGATATATCTTATAAACTATATTGTTTAAAAAAAAATCCAAAGATAGCATGACGACCTACACATTTTTGTCGACGTTTCGATAGTTGTCTTGTTCAATATCGACGCACAAATTAAAATGTACAAGTCGATAATGATTTAATGTACAAGTAATTAATACTTGTGATCTAATGCGCCTAATCTACAAAGATGGGCTCCATATATGCAAACAAAAACAAAAAGAATTAAAAGTACCGTAACATAAAATGAAGATATTATGTGTCACAATTTATTTTATTAAAACTGCCTAATATTTATACTTAGATATATCTTATAAAAACTTAAAACTAACCACAACAAACTTCCTAAATAAAGGGGTGGAAAATCTAAAATTAAACCCTAATGCACTTCTATAGTTACTACTATAAATACATAGCAGGACACCCATGTATCTATTGCTAACCAAAGTTAGAAAACCAGTTCTGAATTCAATTGTTGCGAAAAACCAAGCATGCGAGATTGAAAATTCTAAGGTCAATTCTCTTATATCGCAGCAGTGAATAACTGTTTTCTTTTATTTACTTTTAATGGAATGTTAACTTATTTGATTTTTCAGATTCAGTTGCATGATGAACATGCCAATTTAAACAACCCAGTCGTCGAACAAGCTTCTAAGGTATTGATTTTGCTGGTTTTTAAGTATTATTTTTGCGTATATCTTTCATATTAACATATTCGTTATGTTATTATATGTGTGTTTTATTGCAGCATGATGGTGATAAAAGTGTTGATATTATTTCTTATGGTGCAATGTTTAGTCCATACAAGTCTAATCTTCAACGTGAATTTAGTGAAGAGTTAATTTTAATGTTAATTTAATATTTTTCTAACTTTTGAATTCAACTTTTGTCCTTTTTAAGGATCAGAAGCTTGAGACTCAAAAGAAGAGATCCAAAAGACTCTCTGAATGGAAATGGAGTGAGGTTATTAATTTAGACGATTCTGAGGGCAATGACAAAGAAGATGAATTATAAGATACTGTCGATTTAGGAACAAACCAGAATACCCAATTAAAAATACCTTGAGTGTCAATTCAGAAGCGGAACAGATTTCATGTAGTCTAATATGAAATCTATCAAGTGTTTTTATGTTTTTGCTTTTCATTTTCAGTTGTTATGTTTGATCTAGAAGTATGAATAAAGTTTATTTTATATTTGAACTTTATTTTTTGTGTTAATATAATGCAGGACCATATTAATAAAGTTTAAAATAAAGTTAATATCCTAAATTTACAAGTCAACTGAACTTATATAAGTTAATATCCTAAAGTTAGCAATAAATAGATATTGCAGTTAGATATAGTTAAGCTGAAATTATAAAATTTTGCAGATATTCTTGAATATTAATCTAATAATTTGTATTTCTTAATTAAAAAATAACAAAGTAATAAACTTTAAAGCTAAACTAAGACCACCCGTAGTGGGGCGGTATTTTTAAAAAAAATTGAAAAAAAAAAACGCCCAAAAACGCCCCCCCCCCCTTACGGTAGGCGTTTTATGGCGTTATTTTTGAAAAAAATTGAACATGGCGTTTTAAAAAAACGCTGAATATTGCTTTGGGCCAAGAGATGACCGTTTGACAACGGTCAATTGTTTAATAAATTTTTTTTTAATCCAAAATTTACGCACTATATATATATCACCAACTTTCTCCTATTTTTTATAAAAAAACCTCACTTTCTCTCCTACTTCTTTTATATTTTATACAAACATGCATCCATTCCGACCCCCCTTTGGTGTCCCCGCAAGACCCATGAACCCGAACACAACCCAACCGCAACACACGTTTAACCTTCAAGAAATGGACCCGAGCATGTTAACGTACGCGACTTACTTGAGTGGCGCCACTCCGCTCGTGCCTCCCACCTTCGGATATGGTCAAGCCGGCGGGTCGCAACCGTCACAAGAACAAGCCGAACCCGAACCCGATGTCGATGTCGTGCCGGAGACGCAACCCGAACCGGTGCAAGAGAAATCGAAACGCGGCAGAAGGTCGCATAAGAAGAAGGAAAAGGACGAACCTCGACGTACAAAAACTCACCTTAAATGGACGAAGGATGAGGAATTCGCGTTGACTCGGTCGTGGCTCGACATTTCGGAGGACCACGAAACCGGTAACTTTTACTTTTATTTTTAACATACAACTTATATTTTTTACTTTTATTTTTTAAATTTGTAGCAAACTTTCAAACGAGCCACGTTTTTTGGGATAGGGTTCGTGCACTCTTTTATAGCACGTGGGGTCAAGGCGAACATCGGGACAAAGATTCCATTTCTAGCAAATGGACCGACATCTACAACAAGTGTCATGCGTTCCAAGAAGTGTACCAACGTAACTTCGATAATCGCCCGAGCGGTGAAGGTGACGTCGGGGTTTTAACGAGGACTTTGGACGAGTTCGAGAAAACGAAATGCCCTTTCGCGTACTATAAGTGTTGGAATCTACTACGAAAAAGTCCAAAGTGGGCGCGAGTAGGTACCATGACGTCTAGTAGTAGACGTCGAGCTAAACGGTCAAAAACATCATCCTCCGTTGACCCTGAAACACCGACATCGGATGCCCGTAATGTCGATCAAAATGAGGTGGTGGACGTTGACGAGGAACTTGAAGAAGAGTTGACCCGACCGCCCGGTAGAAGAAAGGATAAGCGAACCGGGAAAAAAACGGTCGAGTTGTCTTCCGATCTCGAGTTAAAGGAAGATTTCGAGGAGATGAACCGTCGCCTCCAAGACATTCGCGACCTCGGCCACCAACGTTATGAGATTATGAAAGAACGAGTGGCCGAAACCAAAACGTTTAACGAGATGCAAGAGGCGAGGCAAATGGAAAAGGACATTGAGTTTTTGTGCAAACCGATCGACCACCTACAAGGCGACACGTTGATCCTTGCGCAAATGTGTCGCCAAAAAATTCGAGAAAAATATGGACTCTAGATCATCTTTTTTTTTTAACTTTATTTTTTTTCGGTTTTTTTATTTTATGTTTTTTTTTCGGTTTTTTTTTTTATTTCAAGTAGTGTAATTTTTATTTTAAATTAATGAAGATTTTTATGTTTTAAATTAAAAAAATAATAATTGTGAAATGATTGCATGGGCGTTATTGGAATAATGCCCCACTACGCCACTTTTGGAATAATGCCCATGCTGACTGGACTGCCACGTGTCGAATAATGCCCCATGGTGGGGGCATTATTTTGTTTCACCACTACACATGGTCTAAAAACCTGAACTTACTATGATATAAAGTTAATCAAGTTATTAACTCTTAACATCCTATTTTTTTATAAAAACTATTTTTAAAATTTTATAAAAATATAAAGTATATATATATATTACGAAATTTAACAATTAAAGTTAAAGGTGTAAAACGTACTTACAAGTCAACTACTATTTTTTATTTTTTATTTTTATAAAAACAAAAATTTTAAACTTTAAGTTTATTGGATGAGTATCATGTGGATATTTAAAAAAAGTTATGAACTTTAAAGAATAAAATTATAAATTTTATCATTTAACCAACAAAATAAACTTACTTTACAACTAGAAAAACTTATCTTTTATTTTTTGTCATTGATTATTATTTTTTATTAAAAAATGAAACTTTACATGTGTAGAACAACTTTTTTACTTTATTTATAAACAAAACATTTTGTTTTTATAAAAAAAATATTTTATAAACATTTTTTGTAACAAGTAATATAAATAAAATACTTCACAAATTTACAATCATTACTAGATATAAATACTAAATTGTGGTACAAATTTTTAGGAATTATAAGTTCAACTATATTTAATAGATAATATTAGTCAGTTTCAGAATAATTTTTACCAACTTGACTAGATACATAGTAGATTGTGTTGCATATTTTTAGGGATTATAAGTTAAAAGTAGACTCATATACATAAGATTAGTTAGAAACTAAAAATTTGAACTTATTATGATATATATAAATTTAATAAAGATATAAACTCTTAACATACTATTTTTTTATAAAAACAGTTCTTGAAATTTTATAAAAATATAAATTTTTTTTATCTGTAAAAAAACAAAATTTAACAATTTAAGTTAAAGGTCTAAAACGTACTTACAAGTCATATACTATTTTTTTTTTATAAAAACTAAAATTTTAAACTTAAAGTTTATTGGATGAATACTATGTGGATATTTAAAAAAAAGTTATGAACTTTAAAGAATAAAATTATACTTTATAATTTAACTAATAAAATAAACATACTTTATAATTATAACAACTTATCTTTTATTTTTTGTCTTTTGATTATTATTTTTATAATAAAAAACAATATTTTTTGTCTTTTGATTATTAATTTTTATAAAAAAAACATGACTTTACATATGTGTAACACTTATGATATATATCCACCACAATAATGTTAGTATAAATATTATACGAATAAGAAAACTACCAGAAACGAGTGCCGCAATGCAAAGTGTCACCCCTGCCGCATCGCGCGGGCACCCTACTAGTTATACTAAAAACATTTGTTCTCAATCGGGAACCAAACCAACTTTCTCTCACATGCTTATAAAATCTTATAGATGTTATAAAACCGGGAAACTAAATAGGCAGTTGGCAAGATCGATCTGTTTAGTAACGGGTCCTTTTTGGTACATGTCGAAACAATTATTTGCATTATGCTAGTTATTATTATAAAAAAACAATTTCAAGTGTTTAATATATTTAAATACAGTTTTGATGACTTTCAACCCGTTAGACATGTTTTGTTTTTTTTTATTTTAGCAGTTCTAGATAAGCACATGACCGAATCGACCTATAGATAAATAAATGGTCAAGATCGTGACCTCTAGGTGGAGTCATTCAAGATATTTCATATTATTCCATATATAAGTTTGCAAGTTTTTTGTGCATTATTATATGTAACTTGTGCTTTGTGAGTTTTTCAAAAAAAAAACTTGATTTTTTTCTTTTAACCCCAAGGTTTTTACCTTTTTCAATTTTAACCCTACGTAATTTGTTTTTTTAACTTTAACCCAAAACTTTTCATTATTTGCAATTTAGCTTCGCAACTTTTGTAACTTATGCTTTTCATTTTTCGCAAAATTTTGTTTTACGTATAGTACTAAATTTTTCGAGTTAATACGACGCAACGTGCATGAGTGGTTCAACATTTTTACCTCTATTTTTCCATGTTTGACTGGTTCGTCGCAACACGCATATCCTAGGTCGAGTCAGTGTTGGTGATCGATGACGGTTGTGTGACATTAGTACTATTTGACACCGTTTTATGCCCCGCCGCAACGCGGGGTGTGCTTTGGGGGTTTTCAAAGAAAAAATGGTTATGCATATTGTTGTCGTAACGTTGGCTTTGGGAGGTTTCAAAAAAAAAGTTTTTTTTTTTTTTACTTTTCACCCAAAAGTATTTCATAAATTACTTTTAACCCAAAACTATTTGTTTTTTTTTACTTTTAACCCAAAACTTTTTATCTTTTTCAATCTATTCTTATAACTTTTTTTACTTTCAACTTTGGTCATTTATAGTTTCCATTTTTCGCAAATTTTTCGCTTTATGCTTGTTTCTAAATCTTGTGACTTAACACATCACAGCTGTGTCTTTGGTTTAACGTTTTTACGTTTAGTTCTAAATTTTTTGAGTTAACACGACGCAACGTGCGTGCGTGTGTGGGTGAACGTTTTCACATCGTCTATTTTTCCCCGTTTGACAGGTTTAACATAACATACGGGTCCTAGATCCACTTAGTTATAACTAAAGAATCCCCGCCGCATTGCGGCGGGTCGCGATCCTAGTTTTAAATGAATGAACAAGATTAACCCCCAAATGATAAGGCATTAAAATAGGGTGTGCAAAAATCAAATGAATAAACAAGAGTAACCCCCAAATGATAAGGCATTAAGTAGGGTTTGAAAAAATATTGAACGCATGAGAGATGGAGAACATTTATTTGAACATTTTAAGTTATTCTTAATTGAATTGCATACTTCTAATCCATAGTTATTAAAGGCGCATAGGCCACGCCTGGGCCTAGGTGCAAGGCGCAAAAAAGCGAGGGTCTAAGAAAAAGAAGCATACAATGCAATCTATATATATATATATATATATATATATATATATATATATAATAATAAAAGAAACCACTTTAAGGACACTTGCCATCATATTAGATCATATCCTATGGATAATTATAATTTTAGTTTAATCTCTTCTAATTAATTATAGATAATCATCCTACTAAATATTATTTAGTTTAATTATTACTTTTATATTTATCTATTTACTTCAAATTCAAACTTAGTTATCTAATGTGGTATTAGAGTAAATTACGATTTTGGCCCCTGTGGTTATAACACTTTTACCCTTTTAGCCCAAAAATGAATTTTTTTAACATCTGAGCCCTCAACGTCTTTTTTTCTAACACTTTTGGTAGGGGCCAAAAGGGTTAGAAAAAAAGACGTTGTGGGCTCTACCAAAAGGGTTAGAAAAAAAGACGTTGTGGGATCAGATGTTAAAAGATTCGTTTTTTGGCTAAAAGGGTAAAAGTGATATCACCACAGGGGCCAAAATCGTAATTTACTCTTGATATTAACTATATATTTGAACGTTTTGTTTAGTTTGGTATCAAATAGATTTTACGAAACTTAAAATAAAATTAACTAATATTATTTATCATTTCTACATTTACAAGTTTTAAATAAATGGTTAAATTTATTGAGTCTTCGTTACATTTACAAGTTTTAAATAAAGGATTAAATTTATTAAGACTTTGTTAACAAATTTTACTACAATATAATAATCTATTTATATCAATATAAATATATATTTATACTATACTATATAATAAAACATTAATGTGTTACACTTATCATTCATTGTAAGCATTTATTTTATGATTTTCTAGCCTCACTTCCAAACTTATCTTATATTAGTTAAATAAGTAAATGAATAATGAGCTAATATTAAATTTTATCCTACTTTAAATTTTGAATACCATTCTTCTATTTTTCTAATAAAATATTATTCTAAAATTTAAATTGTTAATTTAAGATATTTAAAAAAAAAACAAATTATTTATCACGAAAACCAAACTTTGTATTAATATATGAAATATTTTTATTTTCATTACTAATATACAAAATTACATTTATTCGACCCGTGTAATAGATGATGTTTTTTAAGATATAACTTTTTATTATTTGATATATAAAATTAGATTTATTCAATTCGTATAATACACGGGGTTTTTTGAAGGATATATATTTTTTTATTATTTAGTAAAGGAAATTACATTTATTCAACCCGTGTAATACACATATTTTTAAAGATGTTACTTTTTTATTATTTGGTATATAAAATTACATTTATTCAACCCGTGCAATAAATGAGGTTTCTTAAAGATGTATTATTTTATTATTTGGTAAACAATATTACATTTATTCAACTCGTGTAAAACAAGCGGTTTTAAAGATATAACTTTTTTTGTTTGGTATATAAAATTATATTTATTCAACCCGTACAATATGGTTCTTATAGATATAATTTTTTTATTATTTAATACATAAAATTATATTTATTCAACCCGTGCAATAAAAGAGGTTTTTAAAGATATATTCTTTTATTATTTAGTATATAAAATTCATTTATTCGACCCGTGTAATACACGGGGTTATAACATATATATATATATATATATATATATGTTATGTTTTAGAAAAATAATAATGTTTTTCAAATAACATAAACTATTATATAAAATTTAATATCATCTATTCAGTACCAAAAGTTATAAAATTCTAAAATATTAGTATATTGGTTAAAAAAAAAGTAGGTTTTCTTAGACTATGGGGTATGGGGCTTGGGTTGGGGGAAAACGCCCAAGCCACCACCCCGGGTGGGTTTGGGTTTGAGCGTGGCCCTTGGGGCTTGGGTTTCAAGCCGGGCGTGGGGCGGGTCTAGCAAGCTGACATGGCGGGCTCTCAATGACCAAACCAAACTAGCCGTTGGCCAACGGTTATGTTAAAAAAATTATTTTTTCACTATAAAACTCACATTTTTCTTCCATTTTTTGTCACATTCAATCACAATCCAGCCCATTGATCACCTAGAGGGTAACGAGTTGCAACTAGTCTTGGAGATGAGAGAAGAGATAAAAAACAAATATAAACTTTAGGAATTTTTTTATGTAATTTTATTTATTTAAAAATATTAAAAAAATTAAATTTGTTGTTTTAAAAAATATTCAAATAGCCCAGCGGTTTGGGTTAGCCCAGCGAAGCCCACCAAACCCACGCCCCAAACCCCCGCCCCACCATACCGTGTTGAATGTGGGTCAGCCCATGTCTGCCCCCCAAGCCACGTGTCAACCTATGCCCCAAACCCCCACCCCGCCATACCCCACGGTCTTAGATAAACGTAGAAATATGGCTGGAATCTTGACAAAATTTAATAAATTTATCCGGAAATCTATAAATCGCGCTAGAATCTACGCCTGAACCATCACCTAGAGAATTAAAGCGCAATTGCCTCAACGAAAAATGAATCTAGACGCAAGAGGCGATGGCTTTTAAAAACTATGCTTCTTGTGTTATGAGCTATGACAATCTCTGTTCAAATTTCTTTCAAGAGGCGATGGCTTTTATGAGTTATGTTATGAAGTTTTCAATATATAGGGAAAAAAGCAAAAGTTAAAAGGATTGAAGGCAATGTTAAGGGTAAAAAAATATCCCAATTTACTTCATCTTTGTACAAGTTTTGTACAAATGTCGATGGATTTAGATGGCCATTTTATTAGTTATGGCTAAAAGTATATGAAAATTAATAAACAATATACCCTTGGTTTTTTTAGCTGCAAACGACAATCGAATAAGGCATCATTCAAAACGTTGAGCATCCAATATGGTAAGGGATATAAACGTTCAAAATGTGACCAAGAATTACCACATGATATTTCCATAAATTCCAAAAAAAAAAGCACTTATTTCCTATGTGATGATGCTTAAAACCAGTGGCGCATCTTAGTGGGAACCGACCCCCCCCCCCCCCCCCTATAATGTTTCGGTTAGAAATGTAAAATTTCCGGTTTTTCATCCCCAAATTTTAAAATTATGCGGTGGACCGTCAAATTAAGTATGAATCTAATTAGGCATTTGGGAACAAAGAAAAAACCATTTTGGTTTCAGTTCTATTTGGTTTTCCTTTGATCGGTTTTTCAAACTGAATATTAAACATCCCTAGCCATATGACAAAAGGACGTGTTTTGTTGAGAAACTATTGGGACAAACGGATGGCACCAAATGTTGCCACCAAAATATGCATGTGTTGATGCAACAGACAATAGACCAAGGATAGTAGTTGGGCTGGTTAGGCAAAAGGTTTGAAGGGTTCAACTTTGCCTAACGCAGTTCGTGGGGTCCCCCCACGTTTGCAAGACGTGGAGAGAGGTTCACTAGATTACTTTTGTTGTTTGCTGAAGGTCCTCCTCTGAAATGTATTCAGATTCGGATGTGTAAGCAAAAAGAATGTGTGTGTTGAATGTGAGAGAAAGTATCTTGCATGAAGCAAGTACTCGAGATGAATGACCAAAGATTTCAGGAATCAGGGCTGGCCAGGAATGTCTTTCTCAGTAAATGAAGTGTCTAATTTATAAGAGAAGACATCACTCAAAGAAGAATGTATTTGACTAGTGACCATGCTTGCAGTGGGGGTTTTGCCCTTTTTGGGGGTTGAAGGCTTTGACCTGCGGGTAAAAGAGTTTGTTCTGTGGATCCGTGTTGCTTTTGCGGCTGGTGAGTTGGTGAAGCAATCCGGAGATGTGACTGTTTACTGTTCCCGTATTGCTTTACTTCATCTCTTCAGCTTTTCAACATTTGAACCATTTAACCCTTTGAGCATTCATGTATTTAAGTCATTTTATTTAGTCTTAGGCTACCCCCGTCATCAGCCCCCCAAGTCAGAGGTTTTTGGGAAATGAGCTCAAAGACTTCTGACTTTTATACATGTGTTTTATTGACTAAAGGCTTCAAGGGTTCAAAGCTTGAAGGCTTGAAGGGTTAGAGTCAGTTATTTTTTGAATTTTAAAAAACTGACAACTGATTTGATTGATGTGTGGCAGTTCATAGGGCGGCGGTTTTGCAGAGGGTAACTGTTTGCCATTATAACCTCTATTTTGGTTTTTCTTTTATTGTTGAAGATAATCATTCGATTATTTCATTACTTCTTCAAGTTCCCTCTGCAATTCCTTTCCTCTTTTCAAGGTTAGTTCCGGCTTCTTTCTTATTTTCTTACTTACTTCATATTTTCTTGTAAAAATGGGTGCTCATAAGGATTTGACAAAGTCCTTTTCTCGATTAACCCAAGAAGAAGTAGAATTATTTTGTAAGGAATATGGTATTGGGAAAATGTTTAAACCAACTGCTCCTGCTTGTGATGTTCCGATTGACAAATGTCCGACTGGTTTTATTGCTCTTTATTGTCGTCACTTTGAGTTTTCAAACCTCCGTTATCCGTTTTCCCTCTTTGTTCTGAATTTATTGGAGTATTACCGAGTCTCCTGATCGGAGTGTCGCGCTCCGGTCAAAGATAATATTTATAATCCCAAATTACCCTTAACAGATAGTTAGTGGTAGTAAGGGGTCGAACCACGAAGAGTATGTGGTTTGCGAATGGATTCGATTGAACTGTAAAAAGATGTCACACTTATGAAGCTTGCTATTATATGTTTTTGTATTTTTGTTTAATTGAAAGATGTGAATTAGAATTACTAAAAGGATTGAATGGATTAACTACTAGTGATTAACAGATTGCAAGAATTAAAATTGATTGCTTGAACAATAATAAGAAAACAAGGTTCACACCCGGTTCGGTAATTGCAATCCTAAGGTTTCTACACGTTTTAGGTTAAATTCAATTGCAAAGATGATTAACGAATTTAGTGTCACGAGGCTTAGGTGCTAAAAGCTATCAACGTTATAGACAACGGACCACAATGCACTTCGTTACCAAGAACATGTAAACTCTAACCTAGACAAGGCATAATTGCACATAAACATTTCATAAAGTCAAATTTAATCTTCACTCGACAATTTATGAATTCAATACAAATGCAAGACAATTGTCATAAGCTTCAAAATCAAATAGCAAATTGTCACAAAATCAAACCAAGAACATTGTTTAAACCCTAGACTTACAAAAACCTACACCGGGGTGAAACCTCCAAGGAATTAGCCGCTCATGGTGAAAATGGCACGATCAACGAATGACGAAAACTTGAATTGGATCATCTTGGAACTTGTAGAATGGTGAATGATGAAGGTTAGGGTTTAGGATGAGTGATGTTGGTGAGTGATTGAGTGGATTGATGGAATGATGAACTAGGGTTTCGATTCAAGAAGAAAATGTTGCTATCGTTCTTGATTCGGGTCTCCCAAGGATGGTTGGTGTAATGGTAGATGAAAGATGATAGGTAAAAGGCTCCAAGAATGGTTTCCAACTTCAAAGTGTTGTGTAACTCTCGAAATAATGATCATAGTCCCTTTTTGGTTCGTTTCCAAGACCAATAAACAACAACATCGCGCAACAAAATTTAGGGACCGTCGTCGACGGCCTGAAGCCCCGTCGGCGACGGCGTGTCGATTCTAAATTATGGCCGACGGCCAACTTTACTGTCTACGGCTGATTCTGGCGACGCGCAATTGCACCAGTCGTCGGCGATGACCCATATGGGCGTCGGCGACGGTGCCTAGAACTCTGTTTCTTCATTTTTTCGCGTTCCTTGCTCCCAGTTGACCCGTTTCACTTCCCGATGGCTTGTTTTTCGCTCCGGTGGTCCGTTTAGCTCCCAAATAGCTCCTTAAACTTCACAAGACCAGCAAAACACAAATCCTTTTAAAAGTAGGCTATTCAAGATTAAAAAATAACTAAAAACATGAACTTAGACATAAACAGACACCGGTTTTCGACCACGTATCACATCCCCACACTTGTCTTTTGCTTGCCCTCAAGCAAATCTGTTTTTCACTTTCACGTGGGTCGAACAACGAATACATTCCCCATTTCCGAGACGAAGGTTAAGGTCCAATGTCATGCTAAAGTTCAAACTTTTTACAGTTTTCAATATATTTAACAGTAATGTGATTTCAAGTACACCAATGGTTACCCAAGATTAACCCGCCCGTGAAACCAATCAATTTATGCACATCCCTCACAATGTTCTCTCCATTCGGCTTGTAAATTGGCTAATATTTATAATGTATTAGCACTACAAAGAATATTCACTGAAAACCGATTAGAACACATACCCGCATAAGCTTGCAACTCAATCATTCTCCACCATTGATCACCAATACTAAGCACAAGTCATAAGGTCTTTGTAAGGGATGTAACGAGGCTAGGCTAAGGGTAGGAATTAGGATATTTTAAAGTGGCTAAGGCGATGAAAATTCGATTTTTATTACAAACCACTAACTTAAACAAAACTAAATATAAACATCAACTATGGGCAATAATCTTTCACCCTTTTATTCGACAACTACTAACACTTCTTTTTGTGTTTTTTTTCAACGATTTTCAATTCTTTTTCATGATTTTTTTTACATATATGCAAACAATCAAGATCAACTATACAAATACGACTCCTATGATCGAATTTCCATCACACGGGTTTAAAAGAAAAAGGTTTAAGGGTTATGGGCTATATAGGGTGGTCAAACGAAAGGTTTAGGCTCAAAATGGACGACTAGGGGATTTGTTTGGGTAATGATAGATAAATGGTTTTAAGAGAAAAGGTTTCACCTAATGCCTTAATCATTCTCGTGCTTGTATTCGGTCTATGGTCTCAAACGTATCAAAAGTTGCAAGTTCTACAATATATGACTAATGGTCCACTCAAACAAAGAAACATAGGTATGTAATCTATGATATAAAAGTGGCTCAAAACCTCACATATCTAAAAGGGTATGGTATGTGACATGCATAAAAGACTAGTTTCTAAGGCGGATTATTCCCAAATAACCACCCGCTAAATACCCGTCATGCTATTAATTCGAACTTGACCATGACAATAGACCAAATGGGTTGTGACATCCCTCATTGACTTAGTTACTTATGCTTTTAAGATTGCTTTTGAAACAAGACATTTTTGAAAAAATTTTGAAATTTTTCCCCCATCCCCACACTTGAGGTGAACATTGTCCTCAATGTGTAGTATTTAAATGAACGGGTCAAAATCTAAAACTTTTACTACTCCCCCATCCCCACACTCGAGGTACATATTGTCCTCAATGTGTAAGAACTAGAGTTTTAACGCACAAGGGATGTGACACGGCTAATTCCCCCAAAAATTTCACCCCGGAAAAAATAATATACAAGATACATTCCACTTATTTGCTAATCTAAAGATCAAAAGTAAAAAAGAAACGTATGCACCTGGATTTTTGAGCTCATTCTTCGTATGCTCCTCTCTTCTTCATAAAAGCGATTGTCCCACGAACCTAGTGTACCTACAAATCTTAACCCTTGTGTAGAAGCATGCTTCTCACAACCATCAAAATTTGTTAGTTACCTAGTTCTACCACTTTTATGAAATTATTACCAAGTCATACCTTATTTTACTTTGATTGGTGTGGAAAATAATTTACAACAACAACAAACCTAACTCACTTTCGTAGGAATCACGGTTGCATTTAGCTCATGCAACAAGCCCTTTTAAACCCCCCAATAACTTGGGAGGATGAGAGGTCTCATGAGGGTTATATAGGGAACACACCACAACGTTCATTTAACTAGGCGAGAATTTAAATAACCAAATGAAAATAACGAAAATAAAATAATATACAACAATAGCAACAAAAGACATACCTCGCCTCTACCGTTGATATCTCTCATTAGGGTTCACTGGCGGGTTCGGCTGGTACGGATAACCAGTGAGGGCCTCAAGCATATCCCTATAGTTATCTAGTGGGCTCGACTCTCCTTGTGGCGGCGGTTGGTACGGCATCGGAACAAAACTCGAGCCGACTGCCTCGGGCCAATGAGGGGTTGGATCGGATGGGCCTTGCGGATGAGGATGATTGGGGTAATCGGTCCACCCCGAGTGTTCAACATATGGGAGACCGGCTTGATAATCTCTTTGATGGCGCTCTTGATCATGGAGCACCTTGAAGTTATTAATCGCCATTTGGTTAGAGAAAGCCAACGCTCCCCATCGGCGTTGGTCCAACTCTTTTTGTGCGGTTTGGCTCCTAGCGTCCTCTTCTTCCCATGCCCGTCTATGGGCCCTTTCTTCCTCTTGCAACTGTATCATGTGTTCCATTTGTGACTGTTGTAACGCATGTTGCAGCTGTTGTTCCTCCAACTGCTTTTCCACCCTCTCGCGGAAAGATGCTTGAAAACCCCATTGTTGCTGCGAGTACGCCCCTTGCGCCTCTTCCCATTCACTCCTACTAGCATGGTATTCTCTTGCTTCACCAATACCCGCCGACACATTGTCGTAGACCGCTTGATTTCCACGGGTCCACAACCGGTACGACGGTATCTTCCTTTCGTTCACAAAGTCTGCCACATTGACAGAAATCTCCCGATGCTTCCTCCTATACCTTTGCCTCGGTCCCTGCGGACCAGAAGGATCCGTCTCCTCCTCAACATCAGGCATCTCCTCATCGCCTTCTTCTTCTTCTTCGTCACCCTCTTCATCACCCTCTTTATCATTGAATCGGTAACGATCTCCTTGTTCATCTTCAACCGTGTGCAGATGCCCAAAAGCTTTCACGGTTATCTTCCAATGTCGCCTTATGGAGGTGAAGTTGAACTGATCAATGGGTTTAGACACCCACAATGTAACACCTCGAAAATTTACGTCCAATAATGTATTGACACGTGTCATGGGCTTTGAATATGTGAAAACATACTTTTGAGGGACTAAAGTTGACAAACAGTGAAACTATGTGAATATAAGAGTCCAAAGTGTCAACAATGGATAAATAGGCTCTAAAATAACCCTACATGATGATTATAATCTTAAACGGATAAATCATGGATCCTACGGAGCGGAAAATGAAAGAAAGTGAGGAATTACAAACTACAGGGGCTAAATGTGTCAACATGTTGAAAGTATACCTCTGAGTGACCTTTTGGCAAACCCGAAGCTTTGTAATGATAAAATATACTCACTAGAATATGTGATAAAAATTTCTTCAAGTTTCGTTATCGTATGAGAAAGTTATGATCAAAACCGTGCACGAAGGGTTAATTACGTTAACGTTGAATTTCGAGACTTTTCGGGTAAGCACAAAGTTAACCAAGGACTTTACCATATTTATAAAAGTCCCAAGGTCCTTAAAAATCAGATTTGAGGGTCTAGAGTGTAAGGAAAATAGCAAAAACCACGTATCAAAGGACAAGGACCAAATCGTAAAACATAAGAAACTTGTTTGGCTGGTTTGCACTTGTACGCGGCCCGTGTAACAGGTCTCGCGGCCCGCCTACGAGTCACCAGCGAACAAAAACGCACAGCTGCCAGTTGCAGACCTGATTTCGAGTTGTTTCCAGCTGTTGTCGATTCAGGGGGCTCACCAATGAACTTACATGCATCTAGGGGCACTTGGACACTTCTCATAACACTCCTAGACCTCTATGGCAGCCTCTAATCAGATCAAAATTGAGATAAAAGGATCTTGAAGCTTACTACATTGAACACTTGCATTCACAAATTTCACAAGGCAACTTCTGGAGCTCTCTGGACGACAAGACAACTTCCTAGTGATCTCTAAGCTTTGTTAGGACTCTTGTAAGTGTTCATAACCTTCTCAAATCCGTTCTAGCTTAGTTTATTAACCGAAAGTCAATCCATCGTAAATTAAGTTTGACTTCATGATTAAACGAAATTGGCTCAGTCTTTTCTCAAATTGAAAGTACCTACAAGTTGGTATTTATGTGGGTAACAAACCCTCAAAAGGGTATTTTCAGATTCCCACTCTAAGTATGATAATTGTCGAGTCAAAGCTTGTTTCAAAAAGTCAACAGAAAGTGTATTTGCAAATTTAAGCATGATTAGCAATGTAGGGTACATGCAACCTGTTTGATCATTAAAATAACTTGGTAATTAATGTAAGAATATGTCTCAACATGTTCATCTCGACGATTTTCAGTTTAAACCCAAATCGGAACCGAAAGTCGCATAAATTGACTTTTTCTTTGACTTTCAGTTCGGATCCGTTCATGCATGTTTGAGATCTTCCTTAGAGCTTATTTTGGACAAATTTTCATATAAGTATAACTCTCTGAAATTTTACAACTTGGTTCAACACTTATCCGATTCATATGCATGTTTCCGATTTATGCTTAAATATGACTATTATGCCCTTTTGGCTATAAAACGTGATTTTTGAAAAAGTGAAAGAGTAGAAACATTTGTTACTGATTTATAAACTTGCACCAAAAATTTGATATCAGTTTGAAGTCTAGATTAAGAGTTATGCTCAATATCGTAATTTGAAAGCTTTGTGTTACTTAAACGGCGTAATTAACATATAACCCATTTAAACCCACTTTTTGATATCAAACTTTTTACCCACTGAGCATAACATAGGTCTCTAAGTTAAATTCGATTAATACCGATTTTGCCCTTTTAAGCCATAAAATGAGTTTTACAAATCCTTTTGACCCCAAACCTTTTTCTTCTGATTTTATTTGTTAAATAAAATATTTTGAGCATTCTGGAAATATAAAAATATCAGCTTTCTTTTAAAAACCCGGAAACGGCTCTAAATCGCCTTTTTAAGCGTTTTTAACGCATAGTATGTACTATAACCATATTAAACATATAAGGTTGATACCTACTGATGTTTTTAGTATATTTTTACAAAATAACAGTAAGTACAAGTTTTTGAACTCAGGTTTCCAATTTTGGCCTTTTAAGCCCTTGTGAAATTACCAAAATACCCCTAAGGTGCATAGTTTGGTTTTAAATGATGATTTTCACTTATGGGCCATACCCTACTGTTATAACATGTTAAATTAAGTATATTTACTGTATGAACCAGACCTTTAACTCAGATTTCTAATTTAACTCTTTTATAATCTTTTAAATGACCAAAATGCCCTTATGAGGCATAAATTGTGTCTAAATTCATTTGGGGCATAATAGAAGATATCTTACTGATATTATAACATATTTAAGCCATATTATCTCAGGGAACTTGCATATGACTCTTATGGATACCCGTAACGCCCTTTTCGCGCTCGGTTCAGTTTATGTAACTAGTTTGCATAAATTGACCGAAACGGGTCAAACCTTATCATTTTTGTCTCAAAATCCAGAATGTATTTAGTATACCCATATTACACAAGTATTCAAACTTGTCGGGTCTAAATCACATTCTATCCGGTCTTCGCTTAATCGTGCGTTTGAACCGTATCGTCCTTAAAACTAGCCGGTCTAAGCTTAGGCTTAAATAAAGACCCGTTAGAAATATAATAGGTTATTATAAACCTTCGTTCCAGATTAGGAGCACCGGTAAAAGCTACCTTCACTTGCTTATTGCGAATTATACTTTACTCAGGTAAATACTTTTAACTTATTTTCCCTATACGGGCTTGGGTTACGGTATATAAAATACCGCTTGATCGAGCATCAAATCTTACATCTTTGGGTGGTTAATTGAATAATTTGATCGGCTCGTTTAAACAGTCTTGTTCACTTAAAGCCTTCGGGGGGTTAATGACCATGTCCCGGATATCCTTGGCATCATCTTACGAGATGGCCACGACCTGAGCACGAGGTATAGGCGTACACCTGTCAGTGTATAACTCTATAATGTGGTGTGTCTATTGATCTTTAACCCGGACAAGATCCGGGCTACTGAACGCACAAGTAACATGTAATTCGTTCACATGATTATATTGTATAATTAACCCAAGTTATAAAAAGGTTTTGTGCCACGTGCATTCAAATCAATTTTTAACCCTTTTTTCAAAATGAGTCAGTTAAATTGTATTTACCAGTGTAAACTGACGTATTTTCCCAAAAGGTTAAGTGCATGTACTACACGTAATAGGCTGGCTGTCTTCTAGAGCGTCCACAATAAGTCTCGCAAGCTTGGACGACAATAAACTGTTGAACAATATCTTATTTTTATTTTGATCCGCCTGTGGATCCGTTTCAACTATTTGTGATATTTAATATTACACTTTATTAAAGTTGAAATGAATCTATCTTTGCTTCTGCTGTGCATTTATATATTGTGTTGTTTGTCTATGATGATACCAACTACGTCACTATACTCCCCACCGAGCCCACCGGTGACACGTGGAAAATAGGGGTGTGACAGGTTGGTATCAGAGCCAACTCTGAGTGAATTAAACACTAGCCTTTTGTGTTTAATCTCAGATACACAATTGCACAATCCTCGATTCTCGAGTCTAGACAAAGAACTTAGGAAATTTTCAAAATATTTGTTTTATTTCTAACTTTGTCTTATATATTTTTGTTGTATCTCTTGTTGTTTTTGGCAGGATCACAAAAATGCCGCCACGTATGAGAGGAAGAGGAAGGGGACAAGGAGCACATGTAGCCCCAAACGACCACGAGGCCGGACCATCACACCGGCGAACACCTTCGGACCCCCACAACACGGATGCTCAGGATCTTTGGAGGTCCTTTATTGAACCTGCTAGGCGCTCAGTTTCACTGAGTACCTCACCTTCAATCCCACATTCCTTTGGGCCTCATTCTGAGAATGAGCCCCATAACTCTCACCAATCCTTTATACCTCTCCAAGGACACCAATCACCTTTTGACCAACCATTACCTGTTTTCCAGGGCTTGTTCAACCCTGCTGACTACCTTGATGTGCCTATGGGTGTTAACCCACTTGGGCCCGAAGACCACTTTTCTGGTGGCAACCCGATGGACATCAATGAGGATACTGATCCTGCAATGCCGCCATCCGGTACTCCGAACCACCCCATCGAGATTTCTGATGGGTCACCTTTTATGGGATCACCATACAATGGTCCCGACAGTTATGAGGAGATGTTCAAACAGTATGACTGGGCTTTTACTCCCAGTTACCATAACTCTCCCCTGCACCAGCCACACCACTCTCCCCTGCACCAACCACACCACTCTCCCTTGCACCAGCCACAGCAGCAGCAGAATCCTTCCGAGGATTCCAGACTTGTCGTGGTCACTCCGCCGGCAGCACCACCTTTGCTTCAGCCTCCCTCACCCCCGAGGCGAAGGAGAATTACCGTGCGAATATCCGCACGAGGGGGAATACGCATCAGCACCCCTCCACATTCGAGTGGCAGCCGGTACTCGCCTGTCCACAAAGAACCGGAGACGGGAGAATCTTCACACCCCATCTCAGAGGTGAACACTGCGCCAGTCGCGCCACAACCACCATTGGGTTTTGGAGACCCAATCCCCACTTACACTGGCGCGACTGCATTCAACCCTTTCGAGCAGCAGATCCACACAGGCTACAACTTTACAGAGGATCCCTACTGGATAGCAGCAAACTCCAACACTCTCCATCAGGAAGGTCCCTACGGAGGTCCCTGGGCTACGGGACAATCGACCTATGGATACCCACCATATGGTTATCAGCAACCGCAGCCTCCTCAACCTCCACATTATCAACCACAGCCTCCTCAACCTCCGCATTATCAGCAACCACCTCAGGCGCCGGCGATGTCACCGCCCCAAATGCAAGAAATCCTTCATGAGATACAAGAGGTGCGTCAAGAGATGCGGCATGAGTTGCGGCATGATCGGAGGCATAACCGGGGGATGTTTAAGAAGATGGTGGATTTAATTAAGGGTAAAAGCAAGAAGGGTCACTGAATCCTTTGTTTGTTTGGTTATCTTAGTGTGGTACTCATGTCCCTGCGTGGACATATATTTATTTCAGTACTCTACCCCTGCGTGGGTATTCTTTTTCTGTTCTGCCCCTGCGTGGGCATATCTTTTTATTTGACCCCTGCGTGGGTTTGTTTGTTTTGTTAGCTGGCCCCTGCGTGGGCATGTGGTTTATGTAAAGGTCCCGTTTAGGGCAAACTCGTACTGGTTTAATTTTTATTTGGAATGGTTAATTTAAGTTTTTCATTTTTAAATTATGTGCATAAACATGGTGTATAAATAAATGAAAAACAACATTTATTATTTTGATTTACCATTTTAATAAAATAATAAGGATCTTAAAAGGTAAAACCTAGTTGTTATGTTGTCATAAATTTAGCCAATATGGTAGAACCTTTTTAAAAGATTCAATTCTCTGTTAACATCTGTAAACATTTTAACATTCTTGGCGGAGGAGGGTCGAGCATAAACAAGAACCGCGTGATAAGTCCTGTACATACAAATACTTTGTCTCATGTAAACCCCGGGACTTTACTGGGGAGAAAGGAGCGGTCGATTGCATGACCTGGTTGGACGAAATGGATACTGTAGTGGACATCAGCGGTTGTGCTGAAAGAGATGTAGTGAAATATGTATCCCAGTCGTTCAAGGGAGAAGCACTGGCGTGGTGGAAATCTCTCATACAAGCTGCTGGAAAGATCCCACTTTACAACTTATTGTGGGATCAGTTTGTTGCTCTTATTAAGGATAATTACTGCTCGCAGCATGAAGTTGAGAGAATTGAGTCAGACTTCCTATCTTTAGTGATGAAGAATTTAGACTGCCAGGCATACCTCACCACTTTCAATACCCTATCCAGGTTGGTTCCATACTTGGTAACCCCAGAACCTAAGAGGATTGCCCGCTTCATCGGGGGTTTGGCCCCAGAGATTAAATCAAGTGTTAAGGCATCAAGGCCTTCAACCTTCAGATCAGCAGCTGATCTATCTCTCTCTGTCACCTTGGACGTAGTCAGGTTGAGAGCACTCAGGAATTCAGAAGAGAACAAAAGGAAGCGTGAGGACGATACCTCACGAAGATCAGGTAAGAAACACCGAGGAAATGACGACCACAGGAAAGGGTCGGGATCTAAGAGAGATGGGCAACAATCGGGGGATAAGCCCAAATGTAAAACTTGCAAGAAGAACCATTTTGGGAAATGTCGATTTGAGTCGAAATCCCAGTCTCACACGAGATCCTGTGGGATTTGCAAGTCTACTGATCATAAGACTTTGGAGTGTAAGAAACTGAAGGATGCAACGTGTTACGGTTGCAACGAAAAAGGGCACATTAAGTCTAATTGCCCAAAGTACGCCAAGAAAGCCGAAGATGGGACACGTCGAAAATTTACGTCCAATAATGTATTGACACGTGTCATGGGCTTTGAATATGTGAAAACATACTTTAGAGGGACTAAAGTTGACAAACAGTGAAACTATGTGAATATAAGAGTCCAAAGTGTCAACAATGGATAAATAGGCTCTAAAATAACCCTACATGATGTTTATAATCTTAAACGGATAAATCATGGATCATACGGAGCGGAAAATGAAAGAAAGTGAGGAATTACAAACTACAGGGGCTAAATTTGTCAACATGTTGAAAGTATACCTCTGAGTGACCTTTTGGCAAACCCGAAGCTTTGTAATGATAAAATATACTCACTAGAATATGTGATAAAAATTTCTTCAAGTTTCGTTATCGTATGAGAAAGTTATGATCAAAACCGTGCACGAAGGGTTAATTACGTTAACGTTGAATTTCGAGACTTTTCGGGTAAGCACAAAGTTAACCAAGGACTTTACCATATTTATAAAAGTCCCAAGGTCCTTAAAAATCAGATTTGAGGGTCTAGAGTGTAAGGAAAATAGCAAAAACCATGTATCAAAGGACAAGGACCAAATCGTAAAACATAAGAAACTTGTTTGGCTGGTTTGCACTTGTACGCGGCCCGCGTAACAGGACTCGCGGCCCGCCTACGAGTCACCAGCGAACAAAAACGCACAGCTGCCAGTTGCAGACCTGATTTCGAGTTGTTTCCAGCTGTTGTCGATTCAGGGATCTCACCAATGAACTTACATGCATCTAGGGGCACTTGCACACTTCTCATAACACTCCTAGACCTCTGTGGCAGCCTCTAATCAAATCAAAATTGAGATAAAAGGATCTTGAAGCTTACTACATTGAACACTTGCATTCACAAATTTCACAAGGCAACTTCTGGAGCTCTCTGGACGACAAGACAACTTCCTAGTGATCTCTAAGCTTTGTTAGGACTCTTGTAAGTGTTCATAACCTTCTCAAATCCGTTCTAGCTTAGTTTATTAACCGAAAGTCAATCCATCGTAAATTAAGTTTGACTTCGTGATTAAACGAAATTGGCTCAGTCTTTTCTCAAATTGAAAGTACCTACAAGTTGGTATTTATGTGGGTAACAAACCCTCAAAAGGGTATTTTCAGATTCCCACTCTAAGTATGATAATTGTCGAGTCAAAGCTTGTTTCAAAAAGTCAACAGAAAGTGTATTTGCAAATTTAAGCATGATTAGCAATGTAGGGTACATGCAACTTGTTTGATCATTAAAATAACTTGGTAATTAATGTAAGAATATGTCTCAACATGTTCATCTCGACGATTTTCAGTTTAAACCCGAATCGGAACCGAAAGTCGCATAAATTGACTTTTTCTTTGACTTTCAGTTCGGATCCGTTTATGCATGTTTGAGATCTTCCTTAGAGCTTATTTTGGACAAATTTTCATATAAGTATAACTCTCTGAAATTTTACAACTTGGTTCAACACTTATCCGATTCATATGCATGTTTCCGATTTATGCTTAAATATGACTATTATGCCCTTTTGGCTATAAAACGTGATTTTTGAAAAAGTGAAAGAGTAGAAACATTTGTTACTTATTTATAAACTTGCACCAAAAATTTGATATCAGTTTGAAGTCTAGATTAAGAGTTATGCTCAATATCGTAATTTGAAAGCTTTATGTTACTTAAACGGCGTAATTAACATATAACCCATTTAAACCCACTTTTTGATATCAAAATTTTTACCCAATGATGTTATATAATATTTTGGGATTTTTGAAGATTTTTATTTAATTTTTGGCTGAGCATAACATAGGTCTCTAAGTTAAATTCGGTTAATACCGATTTTGCCCTTTTAAGCCATAAAATGAGTTTTACAAATCCTTTTGACCCCAAACCTTTTTCTACTGATTTTATTTGTTAAATAAAATATTTTGAGCATTCTGGAAATATAAAAATATCAGCTTTCTTTTAAAAACCCGAAAACGGCTCTAAATTGCCTTTTTAAGCGTTTTTAACGCATAGTATGTACTATAACCATATTAAACATATAAGGTTGATACCTACTGATGTTTTTAGTATATTTTTATAAAATAACAGTAAGTACAAGTTTTTGAACTCAGGTTTCCAATTTTGGCCTTTTAAGCCCTTGTGAAATTACCAAAATACCCCTAAGGTGCATAGTTTGGTTTTAAATGATGATTTTCACTTATGGGTCATACCCTACTGTTATAACATGTTAAATTAAGTATATTTACTGTATGAACCATACCTGTAACTCAGATTTCTAATTTAACTCTTTTATAACCTTTTAAATGACCAAAATGCCCTTATGAGGCATAAATTGTGTCTAAATTCATTTGGGGCATAATAGAAGATATCTTACTGATATTATAACATATTTAAGCCATATTATCTCAGGGAACTTGCATATGACTCTTATGGATACCCGTAACGCCCTTTTCGCGCTCGGTTCGGTTTATGTAACTAGTTTGCATAAATTGACCGAAACAGGTCAAACCTTATCATTTTTGTCTCAAAATCCAGAATGTATTTAGTATACCCATATTACACAAGTATTCAAACTTGTCGGGTCTAAATCACATTCTATCCGGTCTTCGCTTAATCGTGCGTTTGAACCGTATCGTCCTTAAAACTAGCCGGTCTAAGCTTAGGCTTAAATAAAGACCCGTTAGAAATCTAATAGGTTATTATAAACCTTCGTTCCAGATTAGGAGCACCGGTAAAAGCTACCTTCACTTGCTTATTGTGAATTATACTTTACTCAGGTAAATACTTTTAACTTATTTTCCCTATACGGGCTTGGGTTACGGTATATAAAATACCGCTTGATCGAGCATCAAATCTTACATCTTTGGGTGGTTAATTGAATAATTTGATCGGCTCGTTTAAACAGTCTTGTTCACTTAAATGTCCCGGATATCCTTGGCATCATCTTACGAGATGGCCACGACCTGAGCACGAGGTGTAGGCGTACACCTATCAGTGTATAACTCTATAATGTGGTGTGTCTATTGATCTTTAACCCGGACAAGATCCGGGCTACTGAACGCACAAGTAACATGTAATTCGTTCACATGATTATATTGTATAATTAACCCAAGTTATAAAAAGGTTTTGTGCCACGTGCATTCAAATCAATTTTTAACCCTTTTTCAAAATGAGTCAGTTAAATTGTATTTACCAGTGTAAACTGACGTATTTTCCCAAAAGGTTAAGTGCAGGTACTACACGTAATAGGCTGGCTGTCTTCTAAAGCGTCCACAATAAGTCTCGCAAGCTTGGACGACAATAAACTGTTGAACAATATCTTATTTTTATTTTGATCCGCCTGTGGATCCGTTTCAACTATTTGTGATATTTAATATTACACTTTATTAAAGTTGAAATGAATCTATCTTTGTTTCCGTTGTGCATTTATATATTGTGTTGTTTGTCTATGATGATACCAACTACGTCACTATACTCCCCACCGGGCCCACCGGTGACACGTGGAAAATAGGGGTGTGACACACAACGACTCCGGAGGCAAGGCATTCTGCTGCAGAATCATGGCGCTAATCAACCTTGCATAAGGGATCATCTTCCGCTTGAACGATTCCCTTGTATCCCATGTATTGATTATCACAATTTGACGCCATGATAGCTTGGGCGTCCTATACAACAACGCATGCAAAACCCGGCAGTCGGGTGCCTTCACTTTACCTCGGTCCCCATACCGCACCATAATATTTTCTAACGAAATGCCTTGTAATATTTTTCCCATCAAAGACAAATCGCTTCTCGACTCCCCCGCTCCCCCAGAACCTGTCAATACGGATGTTAGCATTTGTGGCGGATCGGCTTCGTTTCTTTTATTATCCAACAATTGATCATAACCATAGTAATCATATGCGTCCATCCCAAGCGAATCAAATCTCGCTATAGCATTCATGTGCTCGAATGACATGATCATTTGGTTTTTGCCAATATTACCAACTAACCGCCATGTAGGAGCCGGCCCATCAGAATGCTCAAACCATAGCGTAGATAGCCATTCACACACTGCACCCAAATATACCCGGGTAGTGTTATCCTCACACCAGTCAACCACTCGCTCCCAACCAATCTTTTCGAACTTTTGAACTGTGCCGATCTTTCAGAACTCTTCGACATCTACCGTACGTTCACAAACTGCCCTCTCAGGTACGGGTTTTGAAACACACGTAACCATCTTCATCTTCCACATCTTCGCTTCCAATCTCTTGTTTCGGTATCGGGAAAGAGCCTTCAACTTCTCCTCTTTCCATACCGAAGCCGACTGACTATTCTTTGCCTCCTCCCAATCCCAATCTTGTTGAATAAGTTACCCATCACCTTCATTTACATTGCTTAGTTGCTCCCAACACCTTTGATATATCCCTGAGCCTGAACCGGCTCCCGAAGATGAACCTTGACCGGAGGTCTTGGCTTTCTTGCTTCTTCCAAACATATCTACAATCAAAAGACAAGACAACAATTAGTATACCCACAATCTTCAAACTTTGAACATAATATGTAATGTTGAATTTCAATCAATAATTAGATGTAAAATAGCCTTTTTAAACTTCCAAAGTTGCACATCTTATCATCTATATCAATTAAACATGTTTATTCACAAAATTTTCTCAAAATTCATGTTTTCAACAATATTCAACATCACAACTATGTTCAATCATGCACAAATCTAGTGTAATCACATCACCAAGACTAAAGCATGCTCCAATCCCACCCAAATCAAGTAACTATTCTTAAGTTTATGCTAAAGCATCATACATTATGATAAACAATCTACTCTTAAACACTAGGCTTAAAATTTCGAAAGAAATCAACAATGTATCTAATAATCATGCACAAATTTACTGAAATTTCATACCTTGAGTGTAGATAAACAAGAAGAACTAAGAAAAAGTGCAAAGCAAGAGACTTGGATGAACACTCTTCAAAACCCTAAAAACTCACTTCCAGAAATCGTGCAAACGAGCGAGATTTGATGGAAACCGTTATGGGGGTTTTGTTCCTCTCGAAAAACTACACAAGTTAGGCTCAAAAATCAACTGATTTGGTGTAAAATTGAAGGAGTTATGAGAAAAAGAAGATTAGGGTTCTTGGTTGAAGTTGTGAAGAAAGTGAAATTGAGAGAGAGACAAGGCAACGTATAGATCTGCTTGTTTGGGATTAATTAGAAGTGTGGTTGTTATGAAATGGAATTCGGAGTATATTCAGGGTTAAAAACGAATTTTTATTCAAGTTCAATGGTGAAAAAGGGTTGTGGGTTCGATCCTGGCATATGGCAAAGATTCAGCGTCGGCATGATTTAGAGACGCCGTCGCCGACGGACCTTACCACCGTCGGCGACGGTGCTTGGATTTGTTAAATTGGGCGACGGCTAATGTGGCTATCTACGGACAAACATGGACGACGGAGGTATTGGGACACCATAGGCGACGAGGAAACAAGCCGTCGGGGACGGTTCTTCGATTTTCAATTTTTTTTTATGAAAAATAGGAGGAATTTTATGAAACTTTAATAAAAGGACTATATACAAATAAAATTCCTAAAAAAATTAAAAATCTTTTTGTAAATTTTTATAAGTTAAATTTTAAAAACACGAAAACTGTTAACGGCCCTACCACCCCCCGAAAAGTCGTGTATTGTCCCTAATACACACAAATAAGTCTAAAAACATACCTTTTTGTCTTCAAAACCCGTTCGTGATATCCGAACTTCACACAATCAAGAGGATTAGTACGAAACGAAAACGATTAAACACAAGAATACTCAAACAATTAAATAGATTATACATAACTTTACAAAACTCATTACCGGTCCTTTCAGTTGACCTCATACGTTGGTACACTTACCACAAAGTTCACCAACTCCACATTCTCATCCTTTTCCCCATTGTTACCATCAAGAAACGGTTTAAGGAGATGCCCATTAACCGTTTGCTTCGACCCATCCTTCGGGTCCTTGATTGTAACATCTCCAAGCTTTCCGACCCGTGTAATCACATACGGGCCCATCCATTTGCTCTTGAGCTTTCCGGGAAAGTACTTAAGCCGAGAATTATATAGCCAAACCTTTTGACCCACTTCAAACTCCTTTGGCTTCAACTTTGCGTCATGTGCCCTCTTCATATCATCCTTGTACTTCGAGGCGCACTCATACGCTTCTTCCCTAAGCTCCTCCAACTCGCAAAGCTTTAACTTTCGCTCTTTTCCTGCATCGTCATATTTCATGTTAACCTCTTTTATAGCCCACCAAGCACGATGCACTAGTTCGACCGGTAAATGACAATTTCGCCCATAAACTAAGCGATAAGGTGTAGTTCCAATAGGTGTTTTATGAGCCGTTCTATAAGCCCACAAAGCATCATTCAACTTTGTCGACCAATCCTTTCGGTCGGGTCGAACAGTCTTTTGAAAAATTTCTTTTATTTGCCTATTGGAAACTTCCACTTGACCACTTGTTTGTGGGTGGTAAGGGGTAGCGATTCGATGGTCAACACCATACCGTTTCAAAAGTTTGCCAAAATTAAAATTCTTGAAATGAGATCCCCCATCACTAATGATCACTCGGGGAATCCTAAATCTAGAAATTATATTTGTTTGTACAAAATTGCAAACAACGGTATGGTCATTTGTCTTGGTGGCAATCGCTTCGACCCATTTGGATACATAATCGACCGCCACCAAGATGTATAAGTTGCCATGCGAATTAGGGAATGGGCCCATGAAATCGATCCCCCACACATCAAAAATATCTACAATGAGGATCGGTTGCATGGGCATTTCATCCCTTTTAGAAATACCCCCTAACTTTTGACACTCTACACAGTTTTTAGCGAAAGTAAAAGCATCCTTAAAAATAGTCGGCCAATAAAGACCGCTATTGAGCACTTTGTGCCCGGTTTTGTGACCACTGAAATGGCCCCCACAAGCAAATGAATGCAAGTGCATCAAGACGCTAGGAATCTCCTCGTCGGGTATGCATCTTCGAACGACTTGATCCGGACAAAACTTGAATAAGTCTGGTTCTTCTAACGTGTAGTACTTGATTTGAGATAGGAAGTGCAACCTCTTCCTTCTATCCCAATGAGCCGGCAAATCACCTGTAACCAAATAATTAACAATATTAGCATACCATGGTAATATTCCAACTTTTAAAATGTGCTCATCTGGGAAATTCTCATTAATCTCTTCACGTGAAGAATCCTCCTCTACAACCAATCGAGACAAGTGGTCCGCAACCACATTCTCACTCCCTTTCTTGTCTCTAATCTCCAAGTCAAACTCTTGTAGCAAGAGAACCCATCGGATTAACCTCGGCTTCGCATCCTTCTTGTCCATGAGATACCTAACTGCAGAATGGTCAGAATAAACAATGACCTTAGTACCCCATATGTAAGCACGAAATTTATCCAATGCATATACCACCGCAAGTAGCTCTTTCTCGGTAGTTGTATAATTTAATTGTGCATCCGAGAGAGTCTTACTTGCGTAGTAAATGGCAACCGGTTTCTTGTCTACCCTTTGACCCAATACGGCCCCCACCGCATAATCACTTGCATCACACATAATTTCGAATGGTAAAGACCAATTCGGTGATTGCAAGATTGGGGCCTCAACCAACTTTTTCTTCAAAATGTTAAAGGCATTTTGGCAATCTTTATCAAAATCAAATGTTTTATCTTTTAACAATAGATTACATAGGGGTTTTGTTATATCACTAAAGCTTTTTATAAACCGTCTATAAAACCCCGCGTGTCCTAAAAATGACGGAACGCCCTTAACACTTGTAGGATAAGGAAAAGTGGATATGACTTGCACCTTTGCTCTATCCACCTCAATCCCACGACTCGAGACGACATGCCCCAACACAATCCCTTCTTGAACCATAAAATGGCTCTTTTCCCAACTCAAAACCAGATTTTTCTCAACACATCTTTTCAAAACTTTTTCGAGTTGGTCAAGGCATGTGTCAAATGACGGTCCAAATATTGAGAAATCATCCATGAAGATTTCCAAAGACTCCCCCACCATATCTGAAAAGATACTCGCCATACACCTTTGAAAGGTGGCGGGGGCATTACAAAGTCCAAAGGGCATTCGCCTAAATGCGAAAGTACCATATGGACAAGTAAAAGTAGTCTTTGCTTGGTCTTCCGGATGTATAGCAATTTGATTGTATCCAGAATAACCATCCAGAAAACAATAAAATTTTTGTCCGGCCAATTTCTCAACAATTTGGTCAATAAATGGTAAAGGGAAATGATCTTTGGAAGTTGCAGCGTTTAACTTCCTATAGTCAATACAAATACGCCACCCGGTTACCGGCCGAGTGGCGACCTCTTCACCTGCGTCATTTGTGACGACTTGAATACCCGCCTTCTTCGGAACTGTTTGTGTCGGGCTCACCCATTGGCTATCCGAGATAGGGTATATAATACCCGCATCTAGCCACTTCAATACCTCCTTCTTGAAAACTTCTCGCATGTTTGGATTTAATCTCCGTTGCGTGTCACGAGAAGGATTCATGCCATCTTCAGTGATGATCTTGTGCATCACTACCGATGGACTAATTCCCTTCAAATCCGCAATAGTCCACCCGATAGCGGCTCTATGAGTGACCAAAATTCTCATCAACTTCTCTTCTTGCTCCCCGGTTAAGTTTGATGCGATAATAACCGGAAGCGTGCTACCTTCACCCACATAAGCATATTTAAGATGCTTAGGTAGCACCTTCAACTCCAACACCGGAGGCTCTTCCAATGACGGCTTCAACTTTGTGTCGATGCTTTCCGGAAGACTTTCCACTTGATGTGTCCAAGTGGGCCTTCCTTCTTTTGCCGCCATAACCTCCAATTCTTTCATCTCTTCATCCATGCTCCGATTTGTTTCTCCTTGCAACCTGTCAAACATGAAACATTCCTCTATTGTGTTTTCCTCTTCAAAACTAGTGTCACATAGAGGTATACACTCGTCAACGATGTCCGCCATGTAGCATTCATCGCCAACTAGAGGATCCGTTAATCTTGAAAAGACATTTAACTGCAACCGATGGTTACCAAAAGTCATGTCGACCGTGCCCGATTTGCAATTAATTTGGGCATTCGATGTTGCCAAAAATGGTCGACCGAGGATCACCGTTGGTTGCTTGGTTCGGTCTAAAGAGACATAATCTAATACAAGAAAGTCCACCGGATAGTAAAAGTCCTCGACCTTGACTATTACATCCGTGACTATCCCACGGGGTAGTTTAGGGGTTAAGTCGGCTAACACCACGGTGGTGTTCGACACTTGAAGTGGACCAAAATCATATTGGTCATATAAACTACCCGGCAAGATACTCACACTTGCCCCAAGATCCAAAAGTGCCCGTGTCATTTTGAATTCCCCAACTTGTATTGAAATAATGGGCGCCCCCGGATCTTGAAGTTTTGGTGGAAGTGCACCCAAAAAAATCGAACTCACGTTTTCGGTTAAATCAAGTTTCTTAGGAAACTTGTGAGTTCGCTTTTGGGTGCATAAATCTTTCAAGTATTTAGCATATGAAGGTACTTTCTTAATTGCATCTAAGAGTGGTAAATTTATTTTGACTTGTTTAAAAATTTCCCACATCTCTTCTTGTTGTAGGCCTCGTTTGTTTACCACTTTCTTAGATGGTCCCAACAAGGCTTCGGGAAAAGGGGCGGTATTAACCTCCACACCCTTTTCCTTAGCTTTTGGGACGGGAATGGTCACAGCGGGTGTAGTATTATTAATTTTAACATCATTTTTCTTTGGACCCGTTTGACCATTTTTACCTTCATCATCACTCGCATCTTCCACCACCCCTTCAACAAACTCGGGTGGTGGCTCAACATCGTTATCTAGGACTCGACCACTACGTAAAGTAATTTTATTAATTGGTACCTCACGTGTGTTCCTCGAGTTCGACCCTTGATGCTTAGGGTTCGCCGTGGTGTCACTTGGAAGTCCTCCTCCACTTCCACGAATTTGAGCCATCTCTTGAGCAAGTTGCCCCACTTGCTTTGCCAATGCCTCATGTGCTTTATCCCGAATCTCGTTTGTCTTCTTCATCTCCTTGATATCATGGTGAGATTCTTTTATGTTGTTTTGAGATTCTTTTTGCATATTCAACAAAGCATCCATTTTGGCACTCAAATCATCGCCACCGGTTTGATTATTCGACCCGCTTCCATTACCGCCTTGATTGTTGTAATTCCTTTGGTACCCACCTTGGTAATTATTATCCCTACCTTGGTACCCTTGATTGTAATTACGTTGATAACCCCCTTGGTTACCACTTTGACGGTTGTTGTACGATGATCCACCTTGATTACCTTGATTACCCGATTGAAAGTTCGGGTTCATTTGATTCGAAGTGTTACCGTACCGGAAATTAGGGTGATTTCTCAACCCCGGATGGTAAGTGTTGGAGTTCATGTCATATTGCTTCCTATCTCCATACACTTGATTGACTTCCTCCGTGTAGTTACTCGGCCCCGTTGGACATTGTTCCGCTCTATGTCCAATATCACCACAATCTTCACATACCTCGAATTGAACCGCATTTACTTCTTTTTTCTTCATTCGAGCCATTTCCCGCTCTAAGGTGGAAATCCGATCTTTAGAGTCAAGATCGGGAAGTGACCGTGAAATGGGATGCTTCTTAGCTCGATCGGCCGATTCTTTCTCTTTCGAACGTTTACTCATCCGTTCCAAGAATTCCCAATCATCATCTTCATGGTTGCTTAGAAGGGTCCCATTGCTCGTTGATTCAAGTCGATTCCATGTGTTGTCATCTAAACCCCGTACAAAGCACTTAACCAACTCCCACTTCTCGATTTGATGATGTGGGCATCTTCGCATCATTTCTTTAAATCTTGTAAAAGCTTCATGCAACGGCTCGCCCGATAATTGGCGAAAAGACCTAATTTCATCATGAGCATCATCAGTCTTCGCCATAGAATAGTTTTCATCTAGAAAAGCTTGTTGCATTTCTCCCCATGTGCGGATGCTATTGGCCGGGAGTGTAAGGAACCATTGCTTCGCTTTGTCTTTCAATGAGAATTGGAACAAACGAAGTTTAACCTCATCTAGTGCAAAGTTATGCCCCCCGATAGTGCTGCAAATGGAAGAAAACTCTGTCAAATGTGTGTACGGTTCGTCGTTAGATCTTCCATTAAAATGAGGAAGTATGTTGATGTAATGTGGTTTACAATCAAACATCCTCCTCTCACAAACGATTGGTGAGTCGTTCTCGGTGACAACCGGCCTAAAACGATCATTCACTCCCCGTGGAGGTCGTTGACGACGATGTGGACCGTTAACTTCTTGATCGACCGGTCTTCTATTATCCCGTCTTTCACCTCTTCGATCATCTCTTCGATCCTCTCTTCTATTATCCCTTGGGTTACCACCTCCCACGAAACGAGGAATCCGGTTAGGGTTTGCATTGTTGTTGTTATTATAAAACCCATCATTCCGGTTCCGTTGGTCATTGTTTCGTGGTTGACGGTTGTTCCCATAACCATCATTTCTTCCACCTCCGTAACCGTATTCGTCATCCCCAACGTAATTGGCATTTTGGTAGCCAAATTCTTCATCATCATACCTTCTAGCGTTGTAGACATTTCCCCTATTCACGTAGCCCCAATCTTCATCATCGTTAACCCGATCATCATAGTACCCCCCCCCCCCATCGTCCGAATTTTCCGTATGAATGCTTACATTTTCCGGCGATTGATAACCAGGAACATTATATGGTTCATCATCGGGGATTTCATTCCTAGACATCGATGTTGAAGAATGGGTCTTCATTTGCGGGATTGCCGCGATCACGATTTCCCCGACGGTCGGAATTAACATTCCGGTCATCTAGGTTGATGGGTAAAGAGGTTTGTCAATGAAGGTTTTGTTGTTGGGGTGTTCTTTGATTGTTGTTGGGATTTTGGTTTTGGAAAGGTGGTGTTGGTGGTCCGGTATTGTTGTTATTACCACCTGGTCGCTCTGGAGGTATAGGTTGCATATTTGGAGCGGGATTGAAATTGCCTCGATATTGAAATTGGTTCGGATTTTGATTTTGGTTGAAGTTTTGGTTAGAGTTTTGGTTCGCCATTGAATCGGTTTCAATGGATGGTGTATGTTGTGGTGTGTTGGTGGTTTGATTAGAAGCAAGTGTTGCTTCTAACCGGCTTGCTAGATTTCTTCTTGCTACCCTTTCAATTTCCGGTTCGTAGACTAAAGGTGAAGTCCTCCCGGAGTTCCGCGTATGCATGCACTACCTGTAACCTGCACAAGTAACACACCCGCGTAACAAGGAAAAAGACAAAGTGCAAAAAGAAAGCTAAACAATTTAAACAGTTAATCACGCAAATTCAAATAATATCCAAACACAAAGCGCACGCACTCCCCGGCAACGGCGCCAAAATTTGATCGGAGTGTCGCGCTCCGGTCAAAGATAATATTTATGATCCCAAATTACCCTTAACAGATAGTTAGTGGTAGTAAGGGGTCGAACCACGAAGAGTATGTGGTTTGCGAATGGATTCGATTGAACTGTAAAAAGATGTCACACTTATGAAGCTTGCTATGATATGTTTTTGTATTTTTGTTTAATTGAAAGATGTGAATTAGAATTACTAAAAGGATTGAATGGATTAACTACTAGTGATTAACAGATTGCAAGAATTAAAATTGATTGATTGAACAATAATAAGAAAACAAGGTTCACACCCGGTTCGGTAATTGCAATCCTAAGGTTTCTACACGTTTTAGGTTCAATTCAATTGCAAAGATGATTAACGAATTTAGTGTCACGAGGATTAGGTGCTAAAAGCTATCAACGTTATAGACAACGGACCACAATGCACTTCGTTACCAAGAACATGTAAATTCTAACCTAGACAAGGCATAATTGCACATAAACATTTCATAAAGTCAAATTTAATCTTCACTCGACAATTTATGAATTCAATACAAATGCAAGACAATTGTCATAAGCTTCAAAATCAAATAGCAAATTGTCACAAAATCAAACCAAGAACATTGTTTAAACCCTAGACTGACAAAAACCTACACCGGGGTGAAACCTCCAAGGAATTAGCCGCTCATGGTGAAAATGGCACGATCAACGGATGACGAAAACTTGAATTGGATCATCTTGGAAATTGTAGAATGGTGAATGGTGAAGGTTAGGGTTTAGGATGAGTGATGTTGGTGAGTGATTGAGTGGATTGATGGAATGATGAACTAGGGTTTCGATTCAAGAAGAAAATGTTGCTATCGTTCTTGATTCGGGTCTCCCAAGGATGGTTGGTGTAATGGTAGATGAAGGATGATAGGTAAAAGGCTCCAAGAATGGTTTCCAACTTCAAAGTGTTGTGTAACTCCCGAAATAATGATGATAGTCCCTTTTTGGTTCGTTTCCAAGACCAATAAACAACAACATCGCGCAGCAAAATTTAGGGACCGTCGCCGATGGCCTGAAGTCCCGTCGGCGATGGCGTGTCGATTCTAAATTATGGCCGACGGCCAACTTTACTGTCTACGACTGATTCTGGCGACGCGCAATTGCACCAGTCGTCGGCGACGACCCATGTGGGCGTCGACGACGGTGCCTAGAACTTTGTTTCTTCATTTTTTCACGTTCCTTGCTCCCAGTTGACCCGTTTCACTTCCCGATGGCTTGTTTTTCGCTCCGGTGGTTCGTTTAGCTCCCAAATAGCTACTTAAACTTCACAAGACCTGCAAAACACAAATCCTTTTACAAGTAGGCTATTCGAGATTAAAAATTAACTAAAAACATGAACTTAGACATAAACAGACACCGGTTTTCGACCACGTATCATCTCCTTTGGTCAGATTCACCCAAAGGGCATGGCTAGGGTTTTACATTTCGAAGTTTTTTGCCGTGCCCTTGGTTATGATCCTTCACTTTTGCTTTTTCGCTGATTTTTCCAATTGGCTAAAAACGGTGATTGGTTCACCTTTGAAACATCCAAGGTTGATGCTTGTCTTATTTCGTCTATGGTTACAACACTCGGAACTTGGAAGGATCTCTTTTTTCCGGGTTTCTGATTCTATTGTCCCATTCAAAATGGTGTGGAGGCACCCGGATTCCGTTCTCAATGAACCGGAGCCCTCTGAGTCTAAGTTGAATGATACTTTTCTCAAAGCCATCCGGGAGTGCCCTTCAAGGGTTCGTCCCTTCCCTGAACATTTGCTAGTTTTATTAGGGGTTAGTAATTTGTGGGAAAAGGCCGATCGGGATCCGATTCTAATGAGGAATGGCACGGGTATGCATTTTTCTTTTTTTCCCCCTTTGTGTTTTCCTTAATTTATGTCTTATGTGTTTTGTTTTGTTGATTATTTGCAGTCATGTCTGCTCTTGACTTCATCAAAAGCGACGATACTTCTGATGTTGCATTTGAGGATGTCCCCTCTGTCCCTGATGAAAATGCTGTGGTTAGGAGTGCTGAACAGAGGTTCGAAGGTTCAGGTTATGTTAGTGTCTCCAACGTCAAGGGTTTTTCTAAGCCTGTTGCTCCCAAGGCTTCAACCCGTCGATCTGCTCTCTGTTTACTCGAAGGTGCTCCTCAATCCACTTCTACTGAACCAGTGGATTTGAGTGATGATATTGAAGCTTCTGAAGATCAAGATATTGAAGTGGGTGCTGAGAAGGAAAATAAACTGGTTGTTCATGGCAAGAAGACTCCAGCCAAGAAGGTTATGGCTACTCTTGCTCAAGGCTCTTCCAGCAGGGACGTTGAAGGGTTGGACCCAGAAGAGGTTTATGTGCCTGGCTGGTCAGTGAAAGTTGATGACAGTTTCAAGGATGCTGTTGTTTGTGAAGATGCACTGAGCCACATTGCCCCTCCTTCGGTTCATAATACTATTGCTGATATGGATGATGACAAGATGCTGTCCCGCATGATTTTGAGTACTTGCAATCTTGCTGCCATGCTTCCTCAGAGAGTTGCCCGTTTTCGCAAGAGGATGCATGAGTATGAAGAATTTTCTAAGAAGAAGGATAAGATGAAATCTTCCTTAGCTGCAATGAAGAAGGAGATAAGTGGGTTTGCTGAGAAAGAAGAGGCTTGGGCCAAAAAAGGTTGGTGAACTGACTAGGAGGCATGAGATTGAAATGGGTGACCTTAGGAAAAGCTTTGAGGCCGATCGGTTGAAGCTAAAGGCAGATAGGGAGGCTTTGTCTGTCCAGCAGAAAGCCTTTGATGAGGAGAAAGAAGTCTTGAAGGGTTTGGTTTCCCGGGCTACCAGCGATAACCAATGGTTGATTGAGCAAGGTTTCCAACAAGTTGTGACTTACCTTCTTCATTCCAAGGAGTTTAACTCCGCTCTTGGTGAAGTCTACACGAAATTGCTCAACTTGGGAAAACATCAAGGTCTTATTGTTGGTTACAAGCTTCAAGAATCTGGGCATCCTTTGGAAAAGTCTCCCTTATTTCATCCTGAAGCTTCTGAGATCTTTAAGAGTTCTGTTGAACAGATGGAGAGGCTGTCTTACCCGTATGTTAGCCAAGTTTCTACTTGTTTTGGTAAGCCTCTTACTGTTTTGCAGGAGTTAAAACCGGAGGGTCTTAATGAAAAAGTCTGTGCTGAAGTCATGGGTTCTCTTTCAAGGAAGAGATCTTACTCGGGAGATAGTGATGACACCCTTTCAGGAGGACCAGATGCTTCAAAGGATACGAGCTTGGAGGCTTTAGCGGTAGGTGGTGATTGTGGTGTAAAAGCTAAGAAGTCAAAGAAAGCAAAGAAGGTCAAGGGTGAAGGTTCCGGGGTTTCCAAGCCTTCTGCTGATGCTTAATGGATATTCGTAGCTTTCTTAGCACTCTTGAAAACAATTTATGGTTTGTATGTTAACTTCAAACAATATTATGTTTTGCAGGAACCCTTAAGGTTCCTGTTATGTGGTTGTGTTTTAGGCCTGTATGGTCGTTTGAACAATTTCTGAACCTACAAGTCACTAGGACTTGTCTTAACTTTTTGTTTGGATGGTTGAAAGTCTTTCAAGGATTTCTTTGCTATGTTACTATGTTTAACCATTTGCTTTGTGTTGTGTTTTTTATACTTTTACTAAGGCAGCTTGTTTGGCTTCAAGCCTTCAGGCTTTTTGGCTATCCAGTATGTAGGCTGAAACCTTTAAGGCCTTTAGTCAGTACGTGTGTAGCTTGAAGCCTTGAAGGCCTCTTAGTTTAGTGGTTTGGCTTGGTTTGTATCTTTAAGTTTTATAACTTTTCGTTCAAGTTGTTGCATCATCCTTTAGGCTATTTCTGTTTTTTGTAGCTTTGTCTTTGTCAAGTTTGTGTTACCTTTATGTTTTTTATACCTTAAAGGGTTCAGTGCTGTAACACCCCGAAAACGGGTTTGGTAATCAAACCACGTTTATACTAAAAGACGGGTAATTTACCTTTAGTGGTAAAAGTAACCCGGTGAATATTAGGATTTTTAAATAAACAAGAACTTTCTAACTAGGAATTTTAACCTAGTTAGCTAATATTCTAGAAGTAACTTATGATAGGGTTAAAAACAACCAAACATTTAATAGAAACAAAAGATGAGGGGCCTATGTTGCTAAACTTGAAACTTAATTTCATAAAAACAAAAATTAAAACACACCAAACACACTTTGAGTGTGTCTGGTCGACAAGAAGCAGGAGGGCGACAAGGGTTCTTCACCAAACCCTAACTCTCACAAAAATTGATCAATTGAAGGTCCAATTCAGCCCAAAATCGAAATTTGAACATAGAATTTTGATCCTCATCACAAGAGGATTACAAGGTATGTAAAATTTGATGAAAACTCTCAACTTGAAATTCTCATGAAATTGGGAAAACCTGAATTTTATGGTTGCATGTGTGTTTTATGATGATTTAAGAACACTATAGTGTCTAGGGACAAACCCTAGACAAATACAAGTTGAAATCATGTGAAATTTTAGTGAAACCTATGAACACCATTGTAGGTGATTAGTGGGTTATGTGTAATTTGATGAACACTAGGAAATAGAGTGTTGTTCTAGTGTAATTTGACAATTTTGAAGTGATTTCAGAAATTTAGAAGTTAACAATCATGTAAAATGGTTGATTGGGGTGAAATTAGGGCTAAGTGATGAGCTAGAAATTTTCTATATAACCATGTAAAAATCTGCCCCTAAAGTGTTTGTGAAAATGCCTCAAAGAAGGCTTAAAATTGAAATTTAAAGTTAAAACGCATGATTGTAACGATTTAGCGAATTATGCGATACATGATTGAAAAAGGGTTCTAAACGGATTGCGAATTGAACTCTTTAGGCGAGGAATCCGGATCGTCTAATTGACAAGCCGGTGGAAATACGCGTTTGGAAAGGATGCTTAAAAGGTACGTAACTACGGTTCCGTTACATTATGCTTGATTTCGTAATTTTGCTAGTAGACTTTAAATTAGCATAATACATGAAATTGACATTTACTTGAAGTGATGAAGATCACTAGGTAAATAAACGGGTCAAAAGGTGAAATTATCACCCTTTGACAATATTGTCTAATGGTTTGTCGAGTTACATGTTATAGGAATAAATAGCAAATGGATAAGTACATCGCTATTGCTTAGCGGTTACTAAGACAAGGTATTGAAACGGGTCAATATATTGATCCGAGCCAGGTATGTATAATAACACAACTCATCATGTAGAATTTGGAGTTCTATAAGAGTTAGACAATGTTAAAGTGTAGATATTCGGTTATCTTTAAGGTAAACCGAATAAATTGAATTATGTTCATGGTGTTTTAGAAGCAAATGGGTTTATAAATAAGATTTTAGTTAAAAGGGTTGGTTTTTGGGTCAATCAAGTATTTAAAGGACCCTTGTAGTTAAAGAAGGATGAAGATTGACCAAGTTGCCCTTGTAAGCTAATTCGGACGAACGACCCTTAAAGGTAGTTCGGAAATAAGTTTTATGATTATATAAATGCTTAGGATAAGTTAGATAGTGAAAAACATAAATTTTTGGGTCAAAGGGCTTTATATGAATCTTTGCCGTAAAATGGTAATCCGAGGGGTAAAACTCGGAACATATAGATATCCACATTAAACCTAATACATATATAGTTGTAGTGGGAGGTTACTAGATAAGAAATGTAGAACCACAATGCTAGAAGGGAATGAAAGCGGTTTCAAGCTTTAATGTGCTTAAAATACCCTTAACGGGTCAAAATAAGCATATGAGCGAAAATGGGTTTAAATTGTGTAATAAACCTGTAATTAGAACCTAAAATGGTAGGTAACATTAATTTGAAGAAGTGTAGGTGATATAGGAATCAAACAAATATGTTTGTTTGATAAAATGCATAAATGGGTAAAATTCAATAAAAAGGTAACGAGTCGAAGGCTTGAAAGTCTCAAAAATTATTTATGTTGGATGTTGGATTTTAACTCCATATGATGGAGAATCAAATTACAAACACGTAGGAGGAAACGGTAGGTTAAACGGACAAGCGGATTGAAAGATACGAAAGTTTTCGTGTCAAAAACGGCAAAAAGGAAAGGAATGATGCAGGGGCCACCGTAACTTACGGTGCCACCGTAAGTTACGGTGGAGCTGAATTGGTTACGGTGCTAGCCTACTGATGTACGGTAGGGAAATGTTAACACAGGGGCCACCGTAACTTACGGTGCCACCGTAAGTTACGGTGGAGGCCAGAATTGAGTTATTGTTTTGGGGATCAAGATATCAATGTTGGATTTTCCTAATTACCTCATTGTATTAGTTATTTAATTATCAAAACTGACCTTTAAGTTGGTTTTGATCACAGGTGAATGTCGAGAGTCCCGGATGAAGATTAAGCATCGAGCAAGAACCGAACACACGTTAAACAAAGCTTCCGCAACGTTGTTTTGTCGTTATTCTAAACGGCGAATTAAATCATATTATGTATATCACTTAAATTGTAAAAGTTTTTAACAAACTTGTATTTCCGATGTATATGCAATCATTAATTACATGATTATTGCGTCAAATATACGTTAAACCTTGATTTATAAAAACGGGTGTTACAAGTGCTGCAGTCACTTAGCCTTGGTATTTTTAACAAGAAGACATAGCACCTATCCTATTTATTTTCTTGTTTTCGTTTGATTTCATAAGCCTGTTTGTTGATTATTCTTCTAAGGCTTAAGGAACATTTGGTGTAGGCTGTTCAAACCCGTCTATGAGACAATTTTATTTTTAATACTAAGTCTCATGGAGTTGTATTGATTTAGGAACTCACCCCTTATATAGGTTCATTCAACCCTTGAACCTATTGAGCGATGTGGCCTGGGAGCTCATCCCCTTACATGGCCCTTGCCATGGAGTTTTTTGCTAGGTTCTCAACCTGATCTTAGGATAGAAAGACAAATTTGATAAAACAACTTCATTCATTCAAGAGATACTAGTTTTTACAAAAGGTGTTCGTAGTGCTATTCTTGAAATGCAACTTGTGAAATACAAACCAATCTTTCTTGTTTAGACATGGAACCTTTTCAAGGTTTTTCCATTCCAATGCCTTGGAAGCCTTTTGCCCTCTGAGTCTGCTAGCTTGTAGGATCCACCCTTATGTGCTTCAAGGATGGTATACGGGCCTTCCCATTTTGGGCCAAGCTTTCTTTGATTCTCTTTTTTGCTAGCTTCATTGTTTCTAAGGACCAGGTCTCCTAGCTTGAAGCGTTCGTTCTTGACTCTTTTTGTTGTAGTAGGCTTCCAATCGTTGCTTGTATTTGGCTTCTTGAATTGCAGCTTGGTCTCGTGCTTCCTCTAGGAGTTGTAAGTTCAACATGGTCTCTTTTTGGTTTGTTTCGGGATCCATGTTGACAATTCGTTGTGTTACAACTCCTACTTCAGCGGGGATCACGGCTTCGGACCCAAATACCAAGCTATAGGGTGTTCTTTTGTGGCTTGTCTTTTCGGTTGTTCTAATGGCCCACAGAACACTCGGCAATTCTTCGAGCCAGCTGCTTTCGTACCTTCCCAATCTTGTTTTGATACCTTCCACTATGCTTCGATTTGTTCTTTCAACTTGACCATTTGATTGAGCGTAAGCCACTGAGCTGAAAACCTGATCGATTCTGTATTCTTTGCACCAAACGCTGAAAGGTTTCTCAGCAAATTGCTTCCTGTTGTCAGTGACAAGTACTCCCGGCAATCCATAACGGCAAATAATGTTTTCCCAAACAAAGTCAATGACCTGTTTTCCCGTGATCTTTGCAAGGGGTTTAACCTCAGGCCACTTGGTGAAATAATCTACGGCCACCAACAAGAATTTTACTCCACCTTTGCTTGGGGGAAATGGACCGACGATGTCCATCCCCCATTTATAGAATGGCTATGCTGAGGTTATTGGGACCAGATCATGCTTGGGGCTTTTTGGGATTGGTGCATGAATTTGGCAGGCATCACATTTCCTTAATTGCTCAGTGGTATCCCGGTGCATTGAGGGCCAAAAATACCCAAGGTTCATAAGTTTGGCAACCACCGATCTAGCTCCAAAATGAGCTCCGCATATTCCTTCGTGAATTTCTTTGATCAAATACTGACTTTGCTCAGGACCAACACATCTTAGCAAGGGTGCAAGATAACCCTTTTTGTAAAGGGTTTCACCTTGTAAGGTATACTGCCTTGCCTTGATCTTAACCCTTTCAGCTTCTATTTGATCACTAGGCAATTCACCATTTTTAAGGAATTTCTTGATTGGAGTCATCCAATTTGGATCTTCCTCGGTGACTACATCTTGAACTTCCAACTCATCGATTGATGGAGCTTTTAACACTTCTACCAATACCTTCTTGGTAAGGTGGGAAAAAGTGAGAGATGCAAGCTTACTCAAGGCATCCGATTTCTTGTTTTGGGACCTGGGAATTTGCTTAATTTTGCATGTTTGGAAGGTATTCATCAGCTCTTTGGATTTTTCTTTGTATCTTTTCATGTTGGGCTCTTTTGCAACGTAGCTATCATTCACTTGGCTTGAGACAAGCAATGAATCTGTGAACACTTCAAGCTTTTGGACCTTCATTTCTTTAGCCAGTCTTAAGCCGGCAATCAGTGCCTCGTATTCAGCCTCGTTGTTGGTGGTCTGAAAATCAAAACGGAGAGCATACGTGAATTCCAACCCTTCTGGGTTGATCAAAATGAGCCCAGCCCCTGACCCTTCAACGCTTGAAGCCCCATCGGTAAAAATCTTCCAGGCTTCAAGGTCTGAGGGTTCAGTGGCAGCTGTGTTCACTTCAGTGACTGTTTGTTTTGGGACTTCTATAATGAAATCAGCCAAGACTTGGGCCTTGATGGCTTTTCTTGGGACGTAGGTGATATTATGTTCACCTAGTTCCACTGCCCATTTGGCCAGTCGTCCCGAGTTTTCTGGTTTCTCAAGCACACTCTTAATAGGTTGGTCGGTGACCACTTGTATAGGGTGTGCTTGAAAGTACCTTCGAATCCTTCTAGCTGTTTGAAGTAGGGCTAGGGCAAGCTTTTCAAGAGTAGGGTATTTGGTTTCAGCCAATTTTAGTGTTTTGCTGAAGAAAGAAACGGGTACCTGAACCTTGTCTCGCTCAATGGTGAGGACCGCGCTTATGGCCTCTTCAGCAACCGATAGGTACACCGAGATTAACTCTCCCGTTTCTGGGGCTGCAATGTCAGGTAGGGAAGCTAGGTGTTGTTTCATCTGGTTGAAGGCTTCTTCAGCCTCCTCAGTCCATCTGAAGTCCTTCTGATCAGAGCAGCTTTTGAGCATTTTGTAAAAGGGTAAAGACCTTTCAGCCAACTTGGAGGTAAAACGCTTCAAGGCTGCAAGCTTCCCATTCAAGCTCTCAACCTCCTTCTTGCTTCTCGGTGGTTTGGTTTCAAGAACAGCTTTCACCTTATTCGGATTGGCTTTGATGTTTTGTTTTCCCACAATATGCCCAAGGAATTTACCTTCCTCAAACCCAAAAGAGCATTTTTCTGGGTTGAGTTTCATGTTGACCTTCCTTAGGTTCTTGAAGGTTTCTTGGATGTCATCGAGCATTTGATACTCCGTCTTGCTTTTGATCACCAAGTCGTCGACATATGCCTCCATGTTTTTTTTCCAATTTGACTTGCAAATGCCCTGTCAACTAGGCGTTGATAGGTTGCTCCAGCATTTTTTAGGCCAAAAGGCATCTTTTGGTAACAAAAGATTCCTTTGCCCGTGTGGAAGGCGGTCTTTTCTTCATCTTCTTCCTTCATGAGGATCTGATGATAACCTTTGTAAGCATCGAGAAAACATTTGAACGGGTAACCGGTAAGGGAATCGACCTTGAGATCAATTTACGGTAACGGGTAACAATCTTTGGGACAAGCCTTGTTAAGATCCTTGAAATCTATGCACATTCTCCAAGAATTATCCGGTTTTCGAACCATCACAGGGTTTGCAACCCAGGATTGGTACTTAACTTCTCGGAGAATGCCGGCTGACACAAGCTTTTCAACCTCTTGGCATGCAGCCAAGCTTCTTTCGGGTGCTAGACTTCGTTTCTTCTGGACGACGGGCTTGACATTGGGTGGTATCTTCAATTCATGTTCAGCAATGCTTCGAGGGATGCCTGTCATATCTTCCGGGCACCAAGCAAAGACATCACTGTAATGTGTTAACAGCTTCTCAAGATACGAGAGGGTCTCTTGTGAAAGGCTTGGATTGACCCTTATCTTCTGCTCAGGGTACTTGGGATTTATGATTAGCCTTTGTTTGTCTTCTTCACTTTTGGAACTTTCACCTTCAATCATGTAGGCCTCCTGAGAAGGTTGAAGGGTTGCTATTCCCCTCTCGGTGGGAAATTTGACAGTGCCATGGCCAACGGACACAGCCATATAAAATGCACACTATCCCGGCCTTTCGATGATCACGTCATAACTTGAAGGTATATTGATAACCACAAAAGTGAGTGGCTGGACTCTCTCCTTCTGACCTTCACTGAAACGAACATCAAGTGTCAGTTGCCCTAAAGGCTTGAGGGGTATATCGGCAATACCTTTTATGGAGGTTCCGGAGGGTTGAAGCCTTGAACGTTCTTCATTGCTTAGACGGTTAAAGAACCTCTCAAACATGATTTCGGTGGCAGCTCCAGTGTCTATGTAAGCTTTACTTGTTTGCAATGTTCCCACAGTAGCCTCAACCACAAGAGGGCTTGAAAGAGGGTCCTTCTCAGTTGGGGGGAAGCAAACACACTGAAGCTCCCAAGCTTCCAACCGCTGCCTTTTGTGTGGAACCCTTCCATCGAAATCTACCATATTGACTTCCTTACCTTTTCCTTCAGCCATTTTATCCCTTACTCCCTTTACCAAGTGAGCAAGTTCCCCAGACTTAACGGCTTCTTCGATTCTCTTTTTGAGCTGGAAGCAATCATTTGTATGGTGTCCTTCTTCATGAAATTCACAGTATTGTGTGGAATTTTTGTTTTTTCTGCTCTTGGGGAGAGGTCTAGGAGGTCGAAAGTTCTGCTTGACTTCTTCCGTTGCAAGGATTTCTTGAGTAGTCTTTGTGAGGGGTGTGAAACTTATGCCTTTCTCCCTGGTGGAAGGGTTTCAACCTTCAAGCCTTCGATGGTCTGAACCCTTTTGGCGTCTATCATAGGAGTTAAAGTTTCCCCTTTTTCTGGCTGGGTTGTTGCTTCGCCAACTGGATCCTCTTTTCCTCTGCTCTTTAATATCTACCGCCTCCTCTCCCCGGATATGGGCTTCAGCCCTTTCGAGAGCTTCTTCCAAAGTCTTGGGCAGGGATTTGTTGAAATCTCTCGTGAGATATTTTGAGGTGATGGCATTCATAAAACCGGCCACCCTCATTTTTTCGCCTGCCCCTACATATGTTAGACCTTCCTTCTTGTATCTTTCGATAAACTCTCGAAGACTTTCGTCATCCCGTTGTTTTATCTGAAAGATCACTGTTGCGTCTTTGACGTATCGTCTTTGTTGGGAGAAATTGGCCAGGAATCCCTTGCTGAGATCATTGAAGCTGCGAACGCTTCGAGCAGGTAAATCATTGAACCAAATTCTGGCTGATCCGACAAGAGTTTGCATGAACATTAGGCAACATTCAGCGTTTGACCATTTCCCAATCCTTGCGGCACCAGTGAAGATCTGAAGATGGTCTTCAAGATCTTCAGTCCCATCGTATGTTTTGATATGGGATGGCATCTTGATCTTCGTTTGAAAATCATAATCGGCTATTTGCTGTGAAAAGCATGAAAGGTTACTTGGCTTGTACGGTTTGGCCAAATCTTCTCCAGCTCTTGCACCCGTGTTGTTGTTATTGTTGTTCCCTTGAGTGGCCAGCACCTGATTGATAAAGTGCTGCCACGGGAAGTTGTCCATCATCTGGGGCATAGGGTTGAAGCCTTGAAGGCTTCCAGGTGCAACTGGGTAACTAACTCCAAAGGGGGTGCGCATAACAGCACTTCATGCCAAGGGGAGCATGGACAAAGCTTGTTCCCATGAAGTTGTTGTAGAGGGTGGAAGGCTTGTCACTGGGGATTGTAGGAGCTGGTCTAGGGTCAGCTCATGGCCCAGAGGAGCACCACTCGTAGCTGGTTGAGATGAGAAGAGAGGATATGCTGTAGGATTCGTCCATCCGGACAGATACGGGTTAGGGTTTGGAGGATTACTAGGACCAACCTCGTCCCTAGATGCAAAGGGAGGGATAGGAGGCCCGGGAGATAGTGTTGGTTCTGGCTCGTCATAGTCTAAACGAATCCTCACTCCCTTGTCCCTTTCCCTACTCACATATTGGTTGAGGAGAGACCTCAACTTAAGGAAATTGTTAGCAACCCCCTCCGGGGTAAGTTCAACACGTGGTGGGGTGCCAGATACACCAACAATAGGGGAAGGGACTCCGGATCTGGATGGGGTTGGAGTGTTGAAAGTGAGAAACTCGGGAGTGCTTCCCGGAGTCGAGAAAGAAGTTGGTATAGCCACATGAGTCTGGCTAGTACCTGGGGTAGAGGTGTTTGGAACCTGATTTACTTCTCTCGGGGATCCACTTTCGGACATAGTAATTTCAAGAGAACGGAGCTACACTGCTAAGTCTTTTGAGGAGAAATAGTTGCGTAGCCCCACGGTGGGCGCCAACTTGTTGATGTAACAGACAATAGACCAAGGATCGTAGTTGGGCTGGTTAGGCAAAAGGGTTGAAGGTTTCAACTTTACCTAACGCAGGTCGTGGGGTCCCCCCACGTTTGCAAGACGTGGAGACAGGTTCACTAGATTAATTTTGTTGTTTGCTGAAGGTCCTCCTCTGAAATGTGTTCAGATTCGGATGTGTAAGCAAAAGGAATGTGTGTGTTGAATGTGAGAGAAAGTATCTTGCATGAAGCAACTACTCGAGATGAATGACCAGAGATTTCAGGAATCAGGGTTGGCCAGGAATGTCTTTCTCAGTAAATGAAGTGTCTAATTTATAAGAGAAGACATCACTCAAAGAAGAATGTATTTGACTAGTGACCATGCTTGCAGTGGGGGTTTTGCCATTTTTGGGGGTTGAAGGCTTTGACATGCGGGTAAAAGAGTGTGTTCTGTGGATCCGTGTTGCTTTTGCGGCTGGTGAGTTGGTGAAGCAATCTGGAGATGTGATTGTTTACTGTTCCCGTATTGCTTTACTTCATCTCTTCAGCTTTTCAACCTTTGAACCATTTAACCCTTTGAGCATTCATGTATTTAAGTCATTTTATTTAGTCTTGGGCTACCCCGTCATCAGCATGGAAGGATCGTAAACTAGGATAGTAGTCTTGCTGGTTAGTTCACCATCAAGTGTCATGTTTATCATGCAAAACATATAGCCATCCGACATAGTGAGGACTCGAGGTTTTCCTTATGACTGGACTGTGGCTTTTGGCGATCCTATCTCGAGTAGCTCACAAACGACTTACTCGTTTACACCCCTAGTTACATGCTACTAAACAATCTATTTATAAATTTTCAAGGGTCGAAGTGCAAGTTGTTATCCGTTAATGTATCCTCGTTCTATTAAAGGATTTCAAAAACCAAGATTTCAGCCGTGATACAAAATAGGATAAAAAGATCATTGCTGGTTAGTGACTGAACATAATCCGTCACTGCCTCGTTGCCTAGAAAATACGAGCTTCTTCTATTATAAAATTTCTAATGTTAAAAAAAATCGGTATTTCATTTGAAAATACTTATAGCATCCACAATGGTAAGGCCAAAAACATTCAAAAAATGTGGCCGATAATTACCACATCAGCTTTGTGTCCATATGGTAGATGTTAAGGCCATCCGTAGTGGTAACCCCTTGCAATGTGGGGTTATACGACACGTGTCAACTGCGTAAGAAAGGGAGGTTATATAACTTGAATGTGTAGTGGTTAACCCCTTCAATTATATATATATATATGTCTGTGTGTATATGTGTGTGTGTGTGTGTGAAACCTTGTTGTAGCGACGTTATGATTTTCGCGAGCTCGCCAGATTCCGCCATATGTACACCTTTGGCGTGATACCACGAGCGTTCGACTACAGATGGTCTAAAAACGCCTAAAAGCAACTTATAACTCAGTTTGGTGTAAAGGACTTAAAGTGATAAAAGACATGTGTTTTTTGGACATAAAATGAAATTAAAACTTTTAAATGGCACGTTTCAAAATTCAGATAATATATAAATGACAAAAAGTGAAATTTACTCTTATAATAAACTAATTACTTGTAAATTTTATATATCTTAAGAGTTCTGGGAAGATTTTGAAGTGAGCTTCAATAATATAGATGGAGACCAACCTCGTCTAAGCGAGAACGAAGATAAGTATGAGCAATCGTTCAACACATTGTTCGTGATAGTGTTTTCAAGAATAGTTGTAGTTGTAATAGTATGAACTATGAAGCACATAGAAGACCTTGCCTCAAACTGAGTATCAAGGTGACTCGAAAGTCATGACGGTATAGATACATATGAAAATTACAGAAAATTCAGGAGCCTAGTGCAGGATGGATCTATCTCACTCACATCCTTTGACATTTTGGTTTTAAGAGTCTTATAGGTCTCAAACGTTCTCTCGAGGTTCTATCCATCATACAAATTCCGTGGCACAAGTTTTGTTGGGTACCATCCTCTTTTACCCCGAAAGAATGTAGTCTAATGTATTTTGCCTCATGTGTTAAAATGGTTTTATTACATATATGCATAATATTAATAGTTGCAATTATACATCTGCACAGAGGTGGCAAAATGGGCAGGGTGTGAGACGAGTTTAGGTTGTGTAAAACTTTAAAGCAAACCTGGGTTAAAACAGTCGTCTTCAAAAAAACAGGTAAACCAAGTCCAGGTAAACTTGGAACACATACACGTAAGCAGATAAAGACATATACATATATATAGATATATATATATATATATAGGTAAAGAGTAGCGTACAAATCTCCTTATCGTACATTATGTACGCGATACCCACAGCCATACACGTGTCCGGGTTCAATTTAATTAAATAAGGGTATATCAGACAATTCATTCGATCATCTTAGGGGGAATTCCGGCAATTAGGAAGCAGATATGGATTTCGTTTCGTAACCGTCCAATTAATTACTGTTTGTATCAATTCGATTTGTAGGGTTTTTGATTTGATTATTGATTGAACCTGGATTCGTAATTTAGGATTCGTCAATAGTTTAATTATGTTTGAGTTTTGGGTTTTATTTGATCTGAAGGCTTTTTTTCATTTTATTAGATTGTAACGAGGTTGAAGATAAGTTGTTTATGGTTTTCTTTGTTTGGTTATATCGCATGTATTGTGTTAACATAATACAGGTAGTTAAGAATGGATCTTTTGTATAACTTCGCAAGTTTTAAATTAGACATTTCGCAAACAATGAAATTTAATATTTTGTAATTTCGCATGTTTTAAGTCTGTGATTTCGCAAATCTTAAAGTATTTATCAAATATAGCTTTTAATTTCGCAAGTTTTAATAATAATTATTTTTATTTTCGCACAGTGTGTTTCATATTTCAGCTCAATAATTGAAATCAAATAATTCAGTTCAATAATTGAGTTCAATAATTCATATCAATAATTTTTATCATATATTTTATATTTTTAACACTCTTTTCAAACATCCTATTAAGAATGACAGATCTACCAACATCATCTTCTTCTGAACCAAGTATCAAGCAGGATTTGAGGAAAAGGATTGAGCAACAAATTCAAGAGGATCGGTCATGTCAAGAGATGTTGGAGGCCAACATTTCTCGTGTAACAGATTACATGAAGAGAAGACAAGAAATTCTGGACTTGCTATCTCAGATGCAAGTGAGTAGTCTTAAAGAAATTGCTGTTATGTTTATGGTGGATTTGGGTGAGAGGGATGAGAAACAGTTGAAAGAGTTGGCTGATGCAATAACTGTCTTAAGATGCTCGATGAAGATGAAAATGGAGTTTCTTTCATCTTTTTAAATGAACTTTTGTTTTTTTGTTGGTGCATGTTTAAATAAATTCGCATTTTGTGTTGTATAATGGAATTGTATTGGCCTTTTAATAGACCCATATTTACTCCAAAATTCAATAATTCATTGTCAAATGCGAAATTAAAAATACAAATGCGAAATTAAAAATTCAAATGCGAAATTAAAAATACTGATATTTGCGAAATTAAAAAAAACTAACAAGTTTAAATATTCAACATAAATCCATCATCAAAGAAGTTTACTTTGTTTCCTTCCCAAAATACACACTCATCCTTGTTGGGATTATCGTATCCAAATCTTTCATATATCTTTGTTTGTCTGGCCTTTTATCGAAAGCATTTGCCTTTTTAATTATTTTTTGACGGTGGATATTGTGTTCGGATAGAATGATTTTGCTGAGATATCTGTGCCTTAGGAGATGTAGTTGTGCTTGCTGTCTGTTGTTTACTTCATCTTCTTTCACAAATCCGGTCATCCATGGTATTGTGTCTCCTTTGTATGTTTCCATGTGACGCATTGTAAACACTCCACAGTCGATGCCGTTATTCTTTGTTCTCCAATCCATAACTTTTCTTTCGATAACCGTTTTTGAAAGTTCTCTTTCTATTCTTTTTAATTTTTATCAGAGTTGATATTGGTCCTTCAAAGTCTTCATCAGATTCTATTTCTACAAAATCGCAAGCTATAGTTAAAAACACTTAACAAATCGCATTTGTCAGTTAATCATGCACAATAAGTCATCAATTCGCATGTGTTAGATATCAATTCGCATGTGTTATTTTATCAATTTGCATTTATGAGTTATGATTTCGCATTTGTTTTCATAAGCATTACCTAAACAATACAACTAACTTCTCATATAAAATCGCATTTGTTTTTATATCAATTCGCAAATCTAATTTAACCTAAAACAAAAAAAACTTCTACATACTAGCTTTTTATCATATGAAATCGCAAATGTCATTAAAACCAAAACAAAATCCTATATGATTTCGCACACCCATCAGTATCATTAAGACAAGTGCATAAAAAATGCAAAACCTAATAAATAAATATACCTGCAATAAACCCTAGCAAAATTGAAGTTGTTATCAATATATAATGTTATAAAACTATATGTTTCAGTTAAAACGTTAATAAACAAACAAAATCGCATTTGATTTTAAAGCCCCTGTATATTACACTTTAAATCGCAAATGTAAATAGATACCTGGATTCATGTTCTTCGCTTGTGGTCTGTCGTTGTTTGCTTTGCTTCTTTTCTCAATATTCATGGAATCGCAGTTGAAATCGCAATGAGAGAGTAGCAGTGAATCGTAGTTGAAATCGCAATGGAGAATGCTTTTGATTTTTTGGGTTTTACGGTATGATTTTGAGTTTTTGTGTGCTGATAATCAGGGGTTTTGTTCTCGCTATGGACGATTCTAACCTTGGCGGTTTCTTTTATTAATTTTAATTTGATTAATTTAATTGTTTAAACACGCGCTTTTAATGAGATGATCGTACAGTTGTTGTTATAGCGTACATAATGCACGATTAGAGTGTTTGTATGATAACCAGCCTCTATATATATATATATGTGTATATATATATATACATATATATATATATATAGATAAATTAGACAAGAGATTGTTGGATCAAAAAAGTTTTTTATATCACTAAAATTCTAGTCTGAGATAGGTACCACAGACACATAAGGACCAATTCAACTAACAGACAAGATATTCTGAGGAATTACTTGAGAATAACTGTTGCATTTCTAAGAGCGAGATATCGTTGCACATACTCGTTAGGAAGTGATCTGATGAGCTTAAACACTTCGGTGTTTGCATACCGTAGATGGGTTCTTGGGTCGCTACAAGGAGCCTGCATTCAAAATCATTAAAAAAATAAAAAATAAAAACTTTTAGTTTTTTACTGCAAAACAACGTATGTTGAATAACATACTCCAGAGAGATGTCGAGAAACTAAATAGGCAGCTGGCAAGATCGATGTGTTTAGTAACGGGTCCTTTTTGTAATATGTAAAACAATTATTTGGTTTATGCTAGTTATTATTATAAAAATAAAATAAAACAATTTCAAGTGTTTAATACATTTAAATACACTTTCGATGACTTTCAACCCGTTTGACCTGTTTCGTTTTTTTATTTTAGCAGTTCTAGATAAGCACATGACCTGAATCGACCTATAGATAAATAAATGGTCAAGATCGTGACCTCTAGGTGGAGTCATTCAAGATATTTCATATTTCAAATGAATGAACAAGATTAACCCCCAAATGATGAGGCATTAAGTAGGGTGTGCAAAAATATTGAACGCATGAGAGATGGAGAACATTTATTTGAACATTTTAGGTTATTCTTAATTGAATTGCATACTTCTAGTCATAGTTATTAAAGGCGCATAGGCCTCGCCTGGGGCCTAGGCGCAAAAAAAGCAAGGGCCTTAGAAGGAAAAAAAGCACACAATGCAAAAAAAAAAATATGTATATATTATGTATTAGAAAAATAATAATGTTTTTCAAATAACATAAACTACTATATAAAATTTCATATCATCTATTTAGTATATTGGTGTAGAAAAGTAGTTTTCCTTAGATAAACGTAGAAATATGGCTGGAATTTTGACAGAATTTAAGAAATTTATCCGGAAATCTATGAATCGCGCCAGAATCTAGGCCCGAACCATCACCTAGAGAATTAAAGCGCAATTGCCTCAACAAAAAATGGGCCTAGGCGCAAGAGGCGATGACTTTTAACAACTATGCTTCTAGTGTTACGAGCTATGACAATCTCTGTTCAAATTTCTTTCAAGTAACAAAAGGTGAAGTTTTCAATATACAGGGAAAAAAGCAAAAGGATCGAAGGCAATGTTAAGGGTCAAACCATTAAGATTGTTTAAAATATCCCAATTTACTTTATCTTTGTACAAGTTTTGTACAAATGTCAATGGATTTAGATGGCCATTTTATGAGTTATAGCTAAAAGTATATGAAAATTAATAAACAACACACCCTTGGTTTTTTTAGCTGCAACGACAACCTAATAAGGCATCATTCAAAACTTTTATGTCCTTAAATTATCAATATGATTATACGAACTATGATCATCATGGCAGCATGCCTTTGCTATATGAGAACTGATTAAAGAAAAATGGACAAGAGTTGAGTTGGGTTAGGTTACCCAATACACTTTATGTCCAATAGTATTTATATATATATATGATTTCAGAAACCTTATTATAACTTTCCGACATAGTTGTTAAAAGACATCGCCTCTTGCGTCGAGGCCCATTTTTTCAGTCGAGGCGAGGCAGTTGCGCTTTAAGTCGAGGAAATTGCGCTTTAATTCTCCAGGTGATGATTCAGGCGCACATTCCGGCGAGATTCCTAGATTCCGGAGAGTTTCCGGCCAAATTTTCTAAATTCCGACAAGATTCTAGCCAGATTTCTACTTTTATTCAAGGAAAACTACTTTTTCTACACTAATACACTAATATTTTGGTACTAATTAGATTATATAAATAGTTACATCATAGACTTTGTTTATTTTATTTAAAGAATACTATTTTTTTTCTAATACATAATATTTGACCAGCCTTAAAAATTAAAACACAACCCGAATGAATCTACTCATAAGTAAATTCAAGATTTACATACCTCAAATCCAGTTATATCACAAATTTGCTTCCGAGGGTGCATCGATGGTGGCGACTCGATATTAAGATAACAAATTCCAACTGAACATTAGGTCAAAAAAGATAACAAATTTCATAAAAAAAGATAACATAAATGTCAATTTAAAAAGGGGTTTTGAAACATAAACTGACAATTGGGTTGATGAGGTGGGTAATTTTCAGCTTGTATGATTTGTTTGAGATGGCTTCCAGTGCCTCCCTCTAGCTTGCCCCTTTGGGTACTTGTCATGCATTTGAATCTTTTTGAAACTCAACTGTGTGGGTAAAATCATCTCTGATTCCATCACCTCTTGCTCCATCTTCCAAACCAATACCTGAATGAAAAATGAAATTCCCAGATGTTATGCGAGTTCAATTTAAGAAATTGATGAGAAATTTTGCAAGAAGCCATGGTCGGTTGATGCTACAAACCCTAAAGGGCTAAATTCGTCGTATAGAATGATTTGGTCGGTTGAAAAATGAAATTCCCAGATGTTATTCGACTTCAATTTGTTGAGACTTGCCTTGAACTCGTTTGTGACAATCCGAACTTCCAAGGTTCGTGCCTTTCAGTCTTGTGATCCTGATTTCTTTCCTCCTAATTCTTTTGCCACGTTCTTGATATTTTAATTGTTGAACGTTGTGATAACTAACGGGTAAACCTAAACGTAAAGGAGAATCATTGTTTGTGTGTTTGGGCCACAAATGTTTGGGCCGCACACACACTTAGGATATAATTGGGCTGCACTTGCTATGAACCCATAAACCCCTTCGGCCTACACAACTACACGAGCCCAATCTCTAAACCGAAGCCCAAACCGAGCCCATTTATACTTGGTAGCGCCCAAGTGAGGCATTGTATTTGGGCCGACTATGGATATATACACACATATGTTAGGCCCTATCTACACAAACCCAATCAGATTTTGTAGTGGGCCGGTTAGTTTGGATTAATATATTTACACGCACATTTAGATAAATTATGGTGGTTTTCATAAGATAATATTCATATATCTCAAACTATCTCAAACCCTAAACACCCCCTTGAAGTCGACGATCAACCCGCCTCGAAATCCCTTTTCTTTCCCTTGGAGCTCATCACTTGTACGTAGTCTTGTTCATCGTCTGATTAGTACAAAAGCATCTCGGTTTTACTTATGAATATATATATGTGTTGAGTATTTGTGTTGATTATTTGTACATCTTGTTTAGTAATAATAATACTCATTTAGAATAAAGAGTTTTGGGTGAATTAAACCATGCTACGATGTCTTATATATTGAGATTAGAATCTGGTCGAATAAGGAACTAAACTAGCATGTTTGCATGATCAAGAAAACCTTCTGTGCATGTGAATTTGTTGGTTATTTATGTGGTATGCAAACACAAAAAGGTAGGGTATGATATGATTACACAATTGATGGTACATGGTAGTTGTCAAGAGGTTTGACTTGTGGATTATGATTTGTTTTACAAATTGTCATACAAATAATCAATTGAGTGACGACCCAAATAGGCTAAACGGATTAGTATAATTGTGTAATTATATGGGCCTTGCCGGACTTAGGTTAGTGGGCCAAGGGAGGTAGAGGAGTTCATCTTGACGGGGCCTGTAGTGTTTAGGCCGGGTAACAACATCAAGAGACATAGACTGTTAGATCAATGGGCCATACAACGTTAACGACCTATTAGTTTGGGCAGTCTGTTACCGCGCTGATTGGGCTGGACTGAGTAAAAGGTTGCAGGTTGCAGCTGATTATATCTTTCTGATGGGTCGTGGGACTAAGTTGGGCCAACGGGGTTGGGCTTGGTACCTCCGTCGTCGGTTGGGAAGGACGACTACATTTAACCTGCGTGTTCTCGGTTAGGTAGATTACTTACCTCCGTCCTCGGTTGGGAAGGACGACAACATATAACTTACTAGACAAAACTCTATCATGAAGTCCCTCATTTTTATATCGACTTAATCGTCGGGCCAATGGCGAGCGGGTCATTAGTTAATAGCGCTATTAGGGTTGACAAGCCTCACATCGTGTCGGTAGGACGGGCGTGTACTAATGGATCTGGGCACTTAGTCAATGATGATAGACATTGACGTAGGGCACAACTTTCTCAGTCAATTGTCGATATGGTAACGGTCTAGTGGTTTACAACATGGGGTAGCCCCCCCACTGGTTATGGTTTGGGAAACAAGGAATTGGATAACTTTTTGTTTATGAATAAACTTATGGTTTTTGAAACAACTTTAAAATGGATAACCAACTGTGAACTCGCTCAACTTTGTTGTTGATTCGTTGTTACATGCCTTACGGGCCTTTAGGTGCATATTGTTGGAACTTGCTATCTGGGAGGCTGGAGTGGTCATGGGTCGAGATACATGGAATCGCAACACAAGACTAATTTTTTTTACATGTGGTTTATAAACACTTAACGAATGAATTACGCTTCCGCTATATACTGTGAATTATTTGTAACATTGTAACACTTAATGTTAATAAATGAAAGTTTTATTTAAATATACCTATGAGTTCAATGTGATTGGTGGCTAGATCCTGGTATGTCACACGCCTCGCGGGGGTTTCCGCATGTGGTATTTTGGGGGTGTGACAGATTGGTATCAGAGCCATTGGTTATAGTGAACTTGGTTTTAAAAAGGGCAAAAACGTTTTTATAAAACCAGACTATAACCGAACAGTTCTGAAAACGTGAATACGACCATGACACTCAGCTCTAGATTGCAAGGTTCGTCTTTCTTACTTGTTGCATACATTACGTGACTAGTACACATTTGTTTATGACGAAACATACGAACACACACGCGTCACTATAGCATGATGGCATGGATTGCTTGCTTACCTTATGATGCGTTGATAGCATGCCATAGTCCTTGGATTTTTGTGATCTTATTACTTTGACGACCTCCGTTTGACATCTGAGTTTGAGGAACCATTTGACATGAGTTAGGAGGAACTGAAATGAGCATGCAAATCGCAATATTATTATGGGTGCACACATAATAATAATGTGGGTGCGTGTGAGTCCCAGTGAGCCTTAACAAGTGGAAAAGGGGTTCCGTTCCGTTATTTGATCGATGTGAAATACAACAGTCTATAGGAGTCATGGTAGTGATTGTCTCCTACTTGAACGTGATCTTTTCACTCCTCTCTGAATCCTTTCGAACCTCGATGCTATCGAGTAGTACCTGAACACCCATTTGAACGCCTAGCGAACTGTGTAGAATGTTAGGTGCTTGTACGAACATCCTTGAGTTGGATGTTGCAACGACAATGATTGGTCTATACCTTTCTCACTTTTCTTCGTCTGCTGGAACTTAACGTATTGACGTCTTAAATCCCGAAGTGCGATCACTTCTGCAACACTCTCGCGACATACCGTGTATTACTCAGTCAACTTGCAAGAACGATGGACAAGAGGGTAAACGGAGTACCATACCGACTTCAGCATTTGAACGACCCTAGTTACCGGAAACGAACAATAGCGATTTGACTCCAATCGAATCCTTAAACCCAGCCAGCGACTCATGGGAGTCGACTCTTACGAACCAATCGGGATAAAAATCGATGACGATTGACTGTAGAGCGGAATGTGTAACCGCCCGCACCATGAGTAGTGCCTTAGGACGTGGCACGGAATGTGAAAAGATGGACCTTGTTGGTGAAAGGACGCAGGACACCGTTACAGGAAACAATATTAGAGGAAACAGTCGCGGCAACATCAAGGTACTCGTGATCGTAGCTTACCGTATGGAAACGAGGGTGACCTCGACAAGGATTGACTGTGTTAAGTCAAGGTGACAACAACTAAGGGAACGACGGCAGTACCGGAAATTCTCGTGACGAAAACAACACTGGAAATGAAGCTTATGGAAGGACATTTAGTATTGGCATAGGCTATACCAGGCGTAATAGCAACACGATAGCTTGGATGGGTAGCTATTCGTTTCATCTCCGATCTGTTTGCCCTGATGTTTCTTGAAACCGAACTTGTTGAGGCAGCAATGGATGGCAAGTCAAATGAAACCTCATATGACCGCTGGGATGTAAACTCGACCTTGTGGGACAAGTGTTCGATGTCAACCTTCCTTCTACTACCCTTGATGGTTGCAATACAATAGTTAGTGTGGATTGGTTATCCAGAGATCACGCAGATACACCAGTGAGGAGAAAATTTTGTGTGGAGAATCGTTATTTGTTCTAAAGCGTCAGAGTGGTGCAAAGGTTAGCACCATTTCAGCTATGAAGGCCATAAGTGTCTACGGAGGGATTACTCCGCTATACTAGCAACCGTTACTGACGTTAGGGCTAAGGAAACAGAGGATCGAGGATCCACCAATCATTCGGGATTCCTTTCGGTGTGCTACCCAAGGAACTTTCGGGTTTACTTCCACAACTGTTAGGCGAAATCTCACTCTGATCTCGCGCCAGAGGCAGCCCTGACTACACGCACTCTTACCGACTTGCACCAGGAGGGTTGCAAGAGTTGTCTAATCAACTGCAGGAATTGTTGAACAGGAGTTTGTCGGACCTAGCTTTTCACGTTGGGGAGCCCAAGTTATATCCGTGAAGATAAGCCTTTCCGTATGTGTACTGATTTTCAAGAACTCAGTAACGCGATAGTTGAGAACCGTTTGCCACGACCATATATTGACAACCTGACGACCAGTTGCGGGGGTCGAGCTTCCGTTCGAGGATTGAATAACAAACGAGCTATTGTCAGAAGGTAGTCTAAGGGGAGAATGTGCCTGCAACGGCATACCAAGCGCAGTGCGGCCATTTCAACGTTGTATTCCAAGACCTTCAAGCTAATCATCACACCAGCAGCTGTATGGATCACATGAATCGACCATGCTTATTGAGAACATGTTGAATCATTTCCTGGAGAAAGGAACATCATGGGCAGCTTTGTATCTTATTTGAGAGCTCCTGAAGGAGGAGCCACACCGCGCGAAGTCTTGATAAATGTAACTTCTGGATCCGAGGGATATCTTTTTGGTCATATAATCAACGAACTGGGAATACACGTGGACCTCGCTAAGACCCGTTTTGGTTAGAAACTGATCGACACCAAAGATCCCTTCGAGGATACAGCAATCTCTTGGTCTCACTAGATGCTATCGCAGATTCATCACAGGATTTTCGAAGATCGCGCAGCTTAAATCTCTTTAGCACAGTAGGATGCTGTGTTCGTGGGAGACAAAACAGGAGGACGTATTTTCAACTTTCAAATCCCAACTCTGCAACGCCCTGCGCATTGTCTTTACCTAAGGGTACGGGTGATTTAGTGGTATACCATGATGGTCCGAATCAGAGTCCCAATTACACACCGACGCAACACGAGAGAGTGATGATTTACGTGATGGAGTTACCAAGAGGTACTGCACGACACACAACTGGCGGTGAAAACCGTGGCTTTGGGATTTTGTATGGAGGCATTACTTGGACGGTACCGGATGCGTTATTTAGACCGATCACAAGGGCCTCCCGTGTACCTTGGCTTCGACAGAACTAAATCAGTTAATGGCATCGCTGGAGGGAACTTTAGGATGATTACAACTATGAAACTTGAACGTGCACGAGCTTTGCAGCTCGCTATCGACTCTAACTTACCTGACCAGACTCGTTCTGTTCAAACTGGAGAACTGAAGGAAGAGGATTTTCAAGTTGAACCCATACGGGGCATGGGGAAGCAACCTTTGACAGGTCGGACGATACTCGTTACCTCATGGAACGAATGTGGGTCTCATTATACGGCAACTGTAGGGAACTCGTGCTGAGCAAAGCACACCGGCTTCGATATTCTAGTCGTCTGGGTTTTTGATGAGAGGGATTAGGATTTATAAACCTTGTGCTGGTAATCGGGCATAAAGGCCCACCTAGCTAGGTATGGGAATGATGTTTGACTTGTGGGAAAGTCAAAGTGAAGTGTTAGCAACCAGAAACACCTATATGGAAAGCGAAAACAGACTGCCATGGATTTGGTCGCTAGTCTACTTACAACTCGAAACGGAAACAATATCACCTGATGATCGTTGATTGTCTCACTTAACCAGCACACTTTCTAGCCATCAAGGAAACAGATAAGTTTTTCTACACTTGCAGTTATCTACCTGAGAGAAGTGGTTGCTAGGCACGGGGTGCCAACCTCCATTATCTCTGATCGCGACCCACGATTTGCATCTGATTTGTGGCAAGCGATGCACAAATCCTTTGGCTCACGTCTAGACATGAGCACAGTATATCATCCACAGACGGATGGGCAGACTGAACGCACCATCCAAACTCTTGAAGACATGCTTCGAGCATGTGTAATTGACTTTGGTAACGGCTGGGAGCAGCATCTACCTTTAGTGTAGTTTTCGTATAACAACAGTTACCACACCAGCATCCAGGCTGCTCCAGGCTGCTCCGTTCGAGGCATTGCACGGACGGAAGTGTCGATCACCTCTTTGTTGGGCAGAAGTTGGAAACAGCCAAATCACTGGCCCAGAACTCGTCGTAGACACAACAGAGAAGATTACTTAGATACGACAACGAATGGCGGCAGCCTGTGACCGTCAGAAAAGCTACGCTGATAAGCGCAGGGAACCACTCGAGTTCCAGGCTGGGAATCGAGTACTACTTAAAGTCTCACCTTGGGAAGGTGTAGTTCGTTTTGGTATACGAGACAAACTCAACCCGCGATGTGTTGGACCTTTCGAAATCACGGAGAGAATTGGCAAGGTGGCCTACAGATTGAATCTACCCGAAGAACTCAGTGGAGTCCACAACGTATTCCATGTGTCGAATCTGAAGAAGTGTCTGTCAGATGAAACTCTCATAGTTCCTTTCAAGGAGCTCACCATCGATGATCAGTTGCGATTTGTCGAAGAACCAGTGGAAATCTTGGACCGGGAGGTCAAGATTCTTAAACGCACCAGGATACCTATTGTTCGAGTTCGTTGGAACTCCCGTCGTAACCCATAGTTTACCTGCGAACGAGAAGACCAAATGAAACACAAATATCCCCAGTTGTTCGAGAACAATGAAACCACTACTGAGGCTGAAGCTACTGCGGAATTTCAGGACGAAATTCCAAACCAACGGGGGGATGATGGGACACCCCAGGAAAACCAGGAAACCACGTAACCTAACTAGCTTCCTCAGTAACTACTTGCCAAATTTCGGGACAAAATTTCTTTCAAGTTGGGGATGATGTGACAATCCGAACTTCCAAGGTTCGTGCCTTTCAGTCTTGTGATCCTGATTTCTTTCCTCCTTATTCTTTTGCCACGTTCTTGATATTTTAATTGTTGAACGTTGTGATAACTAACAGGTAAACCTAAACGTAAACGGGAATCATTGTTTGTGTGTTTTGGCCACTAATGTTTGGGCCGCACACACACTTAGGATATAATTGGGCCGCACTTGCTATGAACCCATAAACCCCTTCGGCCTACACAACTACACGAGCCCAATCTCTAAACCGAAGCCCAAACCGAGCACATTTATACTTGGTAGCGCCCAAGTGAGGCATTGTATTTGGGCCGACTATGGATACATACACACATATGTTAGGCCCTACCTACACAAACCCAATCAGATTTTGTAGTGGGCCGGTTAGTTTGGATTAATATATTTACACGCACACTTAGATAAATTAGGGTGGTTTTCATAAGATAATATTCATATATCTCAAACCCTAAACACCCCCTTGAAGTCGACGATCAACCCCCCTCGATATCCCTTTTCTTTCCCTTGGAGCTCATCTCTTGTACGTAGTCTTGTTCATCGTCTGGTTAGTACAAAAGCATCTCGGTTTTACTTATGAATATATATATATATATATATATATATATATATATATATATTGAGTATTTGTGTTGATTATTTGTACATCTTGTTTAGTAATAATAATACTCATTAAGAATAAAGAGTTTTGGGTGAATTAAACCATGCTACGATGTCTTATATATTGAGATTAGAATATGGTCGAATAAGGAACTAAACTAGCATGTTTGCATGATCAAGAAAACCTTCTGTGCATGTGAATTCATTGGTTATTTATGTGGTATGCAAACACTAAAAGGTAGGGTATGATATGATTACACAATTGATGGTACATGGTAGTTGTCAGGAGGTTTGACTTGTGGATTATGATTTGTTTTACAAATTGTCATACAAATAATCAATTGAGTGATGACCCAAATAGGCTAAACGGATTAGTATAATTTTGTGTAATTATATGGGCCTTGCCGGGCTTAGGTTAGTGGGCCAAGGGAGGTAGTGGAGTTCATCTTGACGGGGCCTGTAGTGTTTGGGTCGGGTAACAACATCAAGAGACATGGACTGTTAGATCAATGGGCCATACAACGTTAACGACCTATTAGTTTGGGCTGCACACATTATAGTTGTATTGGGCTGCGCAGTCTGTTACCGCGCTGATTGGGCCAGACTGAGTAAAAGGTTGCAGGTTGCAGCTGATTATATCTTTCTGATGGGTCGTGGGACTAAGCTGGGCCAACGGGGTTGGGCTTGGTATTAGACTAAACAATGTGTTACATGATAGATGTTATGGGTGTCAACTTATAATTGAAATAAAATCATGTGAAGTAACTGTATGGGGAAAATCAAGATACTTATTATATGATATCATGTATGCAAAAACTGATTATTATAATGAATGTCATGTTCTGTTTATAGCAGAACTCCTGATTACGATTGGCATGTCGTTATGTGTAATACTCGTATGATACGTGTGTAATATAAATCCGACGTGTAATTGACTTAGAGCCACTGCATGCTAGGTGATTGTCTGAAAATACTAAGCTGATGCATTGCTTGATCACGACTTGAACTTTATGTATGCTACTTATGTAATAACGGTGTAACATGTGAACAAGAAGTGCATAAGCTACTTTTGTGTAAAAATATGTGGTTTATGTGCAAGTGAAATTGATTGTGGTTGGTACTCATCATAGGGCGTGTTTGATCAACCGTTAATCAAGTAACTAATCTTACCGAGCAAACCAAGGTGAGTTCACACTTTTATAAGGCATGGGATTCCCGGTGGGTTGGGAATGGGTTAAGAAGCTAAAACGAAACCTACATATTCACCTCTAACAGAATATGTACCTCCGTCCTCGGTTGGGAAGGACGACTACATTTAACCTGCGTGTTCTCGGTTGGGTAGATTACGTACCTCCGTCCTCGGTTGGGAAGGACGACAACATATAACTTACTAGACAAAACTCTATCATGAAGTCCCTCATTTTTATATCGACTTAATCGTCGGGCCAATGGCGAGCGGGTCATTAGTTAATAGCGCTATTAGGGTTGACAAGCCTCACACCGTGTCGGTAGGACGGGCGTGTACTAATGGATCTGGGCACTTAGTCAATGATGATAGACATTGACGTAGGGCACAACTTTCTCAGTCAGTTGTCGATATGGTAACGGTCTAGTGGTTTACAACATGGGGTAGCCCCCCACTGGTTATGGTTTGGGAAACAAGGAATTGGATAACTTTTTGTTTACGAATAAACTTATGGTTTTTGGAACAACTTTAAAATGGACAACCAACTGTGAACTCGCTCAACTTTGTTGTTTATTCGTTGTTACATGCCTTGCTGGCCTTTAGGTTCATATTGTTGGAACTTGCTATCTGGGAGGCTGGAGTGGTCATGGGTCGAGATACATGGAATCGCAACACAAGACTAATTTTTTTTTACATGTGGTTTATAAACACTTAACGAATGAATTACGCTTCCGCTATATACTGTGAATTATTTGTAACAATGTAACACTTAATGTTAATAAATGAAAGTTTTATTTAAATATACCTATGAGTTCAATGTGATTGGTGGCTAGATCCTGGTATGTCACACGCCTCGCGGGGGTTTCCGCATGTGGTATTTTGGGGGTGTGACATCGTTCAACTTTGACGGGCCATCTGATGGCGTTGAAGAAGACTTTGCTCATGTCGCTGCTATACTTTTATCCCTACCCTTTGGTCGTGGCAGCTCTTGCGGTTCTTCAAATTCGTCAAAATCGTCGTTTAGATTAATTGTTGTACAAGCATCGGACTCAGATGGTTCGGTAGTGGATGTTGAGTTAGACCGTTTTGACCTAGGGCGTTTTGGGTCGAACGACGGTACAAGATGCCAGTTGGGAGATTTGCGAAGAAGCTCCCACGAATTTACCATTGTAAAGTGATGCCCATGATACAATCTATAGTCAGCGTGGGCTTGGGTCATGACGTCCACGTCACTCGAACCACTTTTTCTTCGATGATTGTTAACAAGATTAGTATGTATATTGTTGAAATTGCTAACCTTCGTCCTCATAGCGGTCCACTTTCCCGAAAAAGAGTCGGCCGATCGATATTCGCCACGACCCATTGCGACGAAAAATTTATCACGTATATGACCCCAAAATACCTTTATATCTTGGTCATTTCCTATAAAAAAGTTTAATTATAAAAATATATTTACAAAAGTATATGTTTATAAAAGTGTGTAAAAAAATTTATGGAGATAAAATTTACCAACAATCTCATCTTCCGATAAGTCGAGCCATGCTTTTGCCAACTCAAATTCTTCCTTAGGCGACCACAATTCGACCTTCTTAGAAGCACGTTTTTCGGTCTCATCCTTCTTTGATGCCTTCTCGTTTTTGAGGAAGTGGGTTGGGCTTCGGATTCAGTTTGGGTTGTGTTTTGAGTTTGGGGTATGTTTTGGGGAAAAAATGGAGGTTGTGAATAATATCCGTAAAAACCGGGAATCGGTGGAGTGGTCGGATGTGGCATCAGATAATATCCAAGCTCACCCGTACGCGGGTCTCTTCGATAACGGTCTTGTTGCTCGTTGTTTGGCGCACTTTGCCAAAAAGGATTGGTCGAATCCCACGGGTTTTGGTTGTTAGGAAACATTGTGTGATTATATAAAAAAAGTGTAGATATTTTGTATAAGGATTGAGGTAGAAGGGATGAAAATTATGGAAAAAGTGGGGTATTTATAGGTGTAATTTATAAAATTTGAAATTATTTTTGTGTTTTAAGTGTATGTTACCGTTTAACGGTAACATTTAACCAAACACCCCTCGAAATGCCAATTCTTGCCCGTTACCATGCTGGCGAAACATCCATGGCGCCCCGGTTTAACTTGGTGGGTATGGGTGGTGGCGCCCCGGGGGCGTTATCGGTGGTGAGGTAGCGGGGTGGCGCCCTCCCACGCCCTCCGGCCTTAAAGGGGAAAGAAGGTGGGGCCCATTATTTTCAACCAATCAAATCTCTTCTTTTTATTTTTATTATTTTGTTTAATAAGAGGGTTTAAAGGGCTTTAATCTATTGCATGCAAGTTAAAGGAAGAGTCTTTAAAATCTCCTATCTGACATGACGCTGAGATGGTGTGATTATTTTGTTATTATATTATTTTGTTGTTATTTTGTTGTTTTATTGTTGTTATCATTATTATTATTATTATTAAAAAATAGCAATAGTTCTTACCATTTATTTACTTTTAATGATTTTATTTTGATTTCTCATTCCAACATTTTTCTTATTACATCACTAGTGCTAATACCCGTGAATTTCGCGGTGTTGAGAAATGATATGTTTTTTTATTGTTTTTGAAAAAAATACGTTTATACTAATCATCAAGAAACTGTATTCATGGACTTATTATGGAAATCTGAAGTTGAAGATTAAAATACAACGAATAATCGTACTATATATCTAAAATAACCGAAAAGATAAGTAAATAAAGGAAATACGTTTTTCTGGTTTGAAATATAAAATGAAAGCCCATTACTCTAATACTTCTACTTGTTGGAGCTTCGTAACCAATAACCTCAAATTCGTTTTTGACCAATTGAAAAAACAATCATCACCTAACGAAATATATTCGGCTTCAATTATATCATGCCATCCAATAACACTGTACCTATCGTAAACAGAATATATGAAAAAAAAAATTATTAGTAATATACTGAAATATGTTGAAAAATAAAGTAAAATAAAAGTAATCAATAACATGAGTAATCAATTGACAAACCTTGTTTGATCATCAATAGAATATACGAAGATTCTTAACCCAAGTATTTTCTTCAACAACTTTGATCTTTATTTCGAAAAACTCATATAACCCACCTAAGTCGGTAATTAATTAGGAAGGATTTACATTTGATAACAACATTAACATTTGTAGATGAATGTAAAGAATTGCTACCCCAATCTATAGGTAAGAGATTTTGCAAGTAGAAAGGTAGACTAAAAAAAAAAGAAAAACAACGGTTTTAAAGAAAACACTATAAAGTAGATGACTGTAAAGAATTGTTATCCCAATCTATAGGTAAGCGATTGCCATTTGGAATTGGAACGATCAAATTGGCGTAGGCTTTACACTTAAAAAAGAAAACACCATTGTTATTAGTAGAGATTTCTATAATGCCATACTTTTTTCCACATGCGCATCAGATCAAACTCCATCCCCTCATACATGCTTTCTAAAATCAAGAATACATGATGGATATCTTAAAAAAATGAGAAGAAATAAATAAAATAATCTTGTAACTAGTAACATGAGTAGTACAACTTCAAGCCAGATGCATATTCCATTATTGTTTCTTCCAATTTCCAAATGACAGTGTATAAAACTACACTAAAAAGTGTTCTCAATTTTCAACAACCAAAGTATCAGAGAGAAACAATGTTTGTGCATACCATGGGGTAGAGCAAGCCATTTGTTTGCCCAAGGCCGAAGTGTCCATAGACTATTCGAATTTCCTCCAATTTTTATATAAGCTACTTCAACTAAGGCATATCAATTATATAAGCATCAGGTTTCTCTAAAATTATCCATACTTTTATGTTTTTCATGATTTGTAGCTTTTGATAATGATGATACATCCTTATGTTCCTTATCATGTAGTGGCAAACCATCTTGCTCATTTACATCCACATCATTTCTCTGTGGTGCTCTTTTGATTCCACCTTATATTGATGCATCCACATCTTATTTTCAGACCACTCCAATTCATCATCATCAACATTAACAGCAACAACTGAAACCTCATCTCCATGAACATTGGATCCTCTCTTTTGTCCCCTGTTTCGTTTATGGTTAAAATGCTCTGTTTCTTCTTCAAATTCTGGAACTCCTTTTTCTCTAATTTGTTGTAACCCATTATCATCACCATACACGATGTTTCTCGTGTTGTACCCGTAATAATCCAACGAAGAAAACGGGTGATGGAAGGTGGTTGTTTTGGCGGTGTCGGTGGCAGAGTTGGTAATTTTGGTGGCGGTGATGACCGAGTCGGTAGTCCCGGTGGTGGAGGATGGTTTCTTTGGCGACAGCGGTGGCGGTCTCGATAGTTTCAGAGGCGGCGGTGGTGAAGTAGGTAGTTTTGGCGGCGGTGCTGGGAAGGACGGTTTTCCAAACATCACGGTCTTGAGTTCTTCAACATCTTCCCTCAATTGCGACACTATGGATTCAAGTTTAGTAGCGATTTCTGCCAACTGAACAGCCACAAAATCGGAATTGTTCCGGATCTCAACCATGTCGATTTCCCGGCAATGGAACCAAATGATAGAACTCAGGAATTAGATAAAGATAATGAGATGATTCAATTACTGGTATCCTAAGAAGTACAAGATAAAGACCCAATTCGAGATGGGTTAATCTCCATTAACAAGAACAATAAATAACTCACAAATACAATACCTATAAAACTAAACAAGAAATAGACATTTAAACATAATAAGTGGCAGTTAGTCTCCCTAATATTTAGCCCCACTTCCCCACTACTTCTAGTTCATCCCTACTCCAGAATTATTTAATTTTTGGCACCAGAAATGAGTTAATCAGAACCCCCAGCAGCTGGTTCAAACCCGACCCGTTCTGACCCATATCTGGGTTCATATCAGATTCTTTTTGAAGATCAAACACAAACTGCTTCTTGCTAAAGGCCTTGTCTAAAATGAACCACTTGTACTTCAAGCCTAATTGAACAACTTGTTCTTCAAGTCTAACAGCTTCTTCTTCCAAGACAACTTCTGCTAGAAATTCTAATGCCTACCAATTTTCATAATTAAAAACAATAAAAACCCAGGTTAAATTACAAATAGTTTAGCAAACAAAAAAAAAGAGAAGACACTATTGTGATTAAAGAACTAACTGTAGGAGAGAGATAAAGCAGTAATCAGTAAAGAGCTCCTAAAGGTCTAGTAAGTGCCCTTCGAAAGCTCTATGAGCATTATCTTCATGTCTAAACCTTTTTGTTAGTTTCGCAACCTGCAACAAATAAAAAACTAAAAATAAATTATAATATCAACAAATGAATACCCTTCCAAGAAATTACCTTCAAAATAATCAAATAAAAAGTCAATAGTGATAGCAATATACATCTTATTGTAATATACTTGCAGCAAGTTGTTCTTGAATTTGTTGTAGACTTCCCTTTCTCACCACCCGCCTTTTCAACATCAAAAAATAAATGTTAGTGATAATCTGAGTGAGCACACAAATTCTGTTCTAATTATGAACCGTGACAATATGGATCAGACCAACTTCCCTCCATTGTCATGCACTCGATTCGATCTGATGGTATAATAGTCAACACCTGGTTTGAAACATAAAAACGGTGGTAAATGCCTAATCAACTATAATGGTTGCAAGTGATCCACCCATGCAATTAAAGAACATATAACATTGTGCTCTTTATGATAGATACTATCTCAGTAATGTATAATCGCCTTGTTGAAAATAAATTCCAAGAAAATTGGGATTTCGTATAGTTTACTATCAGGTATAGTTTAGAGGTATTAGTTTTGAAAACTATACCAGCAAATGGGTAGGTAATACAATAATTGAAAACCTAAAAAAATATCCAAGAGATCATAGTGCTTTACCTGTACATCATTATTATAAAAGAGCAACCGGCGAACATCAGATTCCTCAATTCTGGAAACGAACAGTTCAGCTGAAATATCTTCAAGTCAACCTACAATTGTCATGGGGGCTTAGTATTATAAGATGAAACTGAGAAAAAAACAATTTTACAGCATTGAGATGGATTTGAAGCAACAATATACAAAGAAAATAATTTCTATAGCTGAATAAACAGAAAAATACAATGCATCTATAGTTAAGACACACCGATCTTAATGGAAGGTAGAGGTGGTTGTTAAAACCCCAATTTCTATTAAGAACCAACAATGTATTTACAACGATTTAAGTCATCACAAAACCATGAATTAAAAAAATAACTTTTGGTTAAAACCCCAAATTTGTATTAAGAACCAATATGTTTTTGAACCTAACGACATTACAACATATCTTATAATCAAAGTATAGCTGATAACCTGAGATTTTTCTTCAGCTTTTGTGAGACAACTCTTCCAGTTGTGCTCCATGAATCAAAGAAAACCCTAAAAAAATCGTCGACTTTCTCCACCGACATCTGTATATCATTTTAGATGAAGACATGTAACCCTCAATGAACGCGTTGTCTTTCTCCACGGCAATTAATTCAGCTATGGTTCAAGTAAAATGGAGTCTAGCCGAGACGTCAAACCACCGGAAAATCGGAAAGTTCGCCGGAGCCCTGTTCAACACCATCTTCAAGCCAACCCTAATGGGTGAACTTAAGCAGCCGGAATCAAAAAGATTGAAGCAAAAACAGTCAGATTTCGTCTAATACAACAAACCACAGTTCATAATTCCTTAAAGTAAACAAAACCAAATTCGAAATCAATCAAATAGAATACCTTTAGGGCCGGAGAAGAGAGAAAGATGTATGAATGGAAGACAGAAACCCTAGATGTGATGCGATTGAAAGTTGTGTAGGAGATATACGAATCAAAAACAAAATTTCGTTATTAAATCTAACAAAATAAAAAAAAAGAGATTGGATTATTAGATGGAATCATACCTTGAAGAGGAAGATGAGAACCGATGGTCTAGCTGAAGGAGGCGGCTACGGTTTCTCCAGAGAGAATGCGAATGAGGGAGTCGGCGATTGAAGATTGATGTGAAGTCGGATTTCAGATGAGATATACAAAACAAAAGAAATTATTAGCTATAAAATCTAAAATATCAAGAACGATGCTTGATCCATTGACAAAATCTAACCTTTATGACGAAGATCAGAGTCGGATTCTGATAGGGTTTGACTAGAGAAAACTAGGAGAAGGATAAAACTAATTCTCTGGATAATCTCAGGAACCGTATGCATTAGTTTAAATCAAAAGCAAATTACCAAGTTCACCAAATAACCCACAAAAATAAAGAAAAGCCATAATAGTCCCTGGCCCAAGCAACAATTAAAATAAAAACATAAAATACGGATGCGAACGTATCAAGACTTCCCCCTTAACCTACTTTTTGCCCTCAAAAAGTACTTCAAGAACCCTTGTCTTCATCCTCTTCTGCTGCTTGTTTTTCATCATCTACCACTTCAAGTATGTAAAGTTGTTTTTTCTTACACTTGTGCCCCGGAACGAACATTTCGGTACACCAGAAACATTCCCCCTTTGCCCTTTTTTGCTCAAGTTCATCACTCGTCAAACGCCTCGATCTAAGGATTCCCGGTGTAGAACTTGATGGCTCGGTTGTTGGACTTGGCAGCAAAGGTAGTTTTGAACCATTAACGGGAGGTGTTATTTTAACGTCTTCGGGTTGCAGCCCATCCTCCACAGCGTTGAAACGCTTCATCAAGCATGTGTTGTTCATAGTTTGAATTCTTGCTAACCCATACGCCTCACGTAGTGTTTGAGGCTTGAACATCTTTACCGGCCCTTTTATTTCCGGCTTCAAACCCTTCAAATATAGGCTAACAGCATAAAGTTCGCTAACGGTAACCTTGTTAAGCAAGCGATCGAAACCTGAATTATATTCTTGTAGACCCTTGGCGTCATCAGTAAGTTGAACGAGAGATGCAATCTCTTCCATAGGGTCTTCAAACATTGCATCAGAAAAACGGGCAAAGATCGAACGAACATAGTCCGCCCATGGAACCTCGGCAACCGTAGCATTACGGGTCTTCAAGTAGGCACGGTGCCATTGGAGGGCATCGCCTTCCAAGTGAACCACAGCACAGCGTAATTTCGAGTCATCGGGGGTGTCATCCATCGGAAAAAAATGTTCGCAGCGATAGACCCACCCCTCAACATCGTCCCCCGAAAATTTAGGGAAGTCGATCTTACCGATACGGAATGGTTTGGATGTTCTTGAGTCACCATCTGGGCCGGAGAAGGACCCAAAGGAACTACCCGACGACTGCAAGGCTTTGTCACGCACCGCCTTCAAAATCTCTTCCTGCTGCTTCGAAGATTGTTCATGTTGCTTCATCAGGGCCGCTAACGCAGCTTGGATATCGTTGATTGCCTTACCATGGGCCTTGAGGGTGTTGTCGATTTCATTATTGCGGGTGTTAGTCATGGCGGCGGCAAGGAATTCCGATGAGGATTCGGGATAGCTCTGATACCCTTGATAGGGTTTGACTAGAGAAAACTAGGAGAAGGATAAAACTAATTCTCTGGATAATCTCCAGGAACCGTATGCATTAGTTTAAATCAAAAGCAAATTACCAAGTTCACCAAATAACCCACAAAAATAAAGAAAAGCCATAATAGTCCCTGGCCCAAGCAACAATTAAAATATAAACATAAAATACGGATGCGAACGTATCAAGACTTCCCCCTTAACCTACTTTTTGCCCTCAAAAAGTACTTCAAGAACCCTTGTCTTCATCCTCTTCTGCTGCTTGTTTTTCATCATCTACCACTTCAAGTATGTAAAGTTGTTTTTTCTTACACTTGTGCCCCGGAACGAACATTTCGGTACACCAAAAACATTCCCCCTTTGCCCTTTTTTGCTCAAGTTCATCACTCGTCAAACGCCTCGATCTAAGGATTCCCGGTGTAGAACTTGATGGCTCGGTTGTTGGACTTGGCAGCAAAGGTAGTTTTGAACCATTAACGGGAGGTGTTATTTTAACGTCTTCGGGTTGCAGCCCATCCTCCACAGCGTTGAAACGCTTCATCAAGCATGTGTTGTTCATAGTTTGAATTCTTGCTAACCCATACGCCTCACGTAGTGTTTGAGGCTTGAACATCTTTACCGGCCCTTTTATTTCCGGCTTCAAACCCTTCAAATATAGGCTAACAGCATAAAGTTCGCTAACGGTAACCTTATTAAGCAAGAGATCGAAACCTGAATTATATTCTTGTAGACCCTTGGCGTCATCAGTAAGTTGAACGAGAGATGCAATCTCTTCCATAGGGTCTTCAAACATTGCATCAGAAAAACGGGCAGAGATCGAACGAACATAGTCCGCCCATGGAACCTCGGCAACCGTAGCATTACGGGTCTTCAAGTAGGCACGGTGCCATTGGAGGGCATCGCCTTCCAAGTGAACCACAGCACAGCGTAATTTCGAGTCATCGGGGGTGTCATCCATCGAAAAAAAATGTTCGCAGCGATAGACCCACCCCTCAACATCGTCCCCCGAAAATTTAGGGAAGTCGATCTTACCGATACGGAATGGTTTGGATGTTCTTGAGTCACCATCTGGGCCGGAGAAGGACCCGAAGGAACTACCCGACGACTGCAAGGCTTTGTCACGCACCGCCTTCAAAATCTCTTCCTGCTGCTTCGAAGATTGTTCATGTTGCTTCATCAGGGCCGCTAACGCAGCTTGGATATCGTTGATTGCCTTACCATGGGACTTGAGGGTGTTGTCGATTTCATTATTGCGGGTGTTAGTCATGGCGGCGGCAAGGAATTCCGATGAGGATTCGGGATAGCTCTGATACCCTTGATAGGGTTTGACTAGAGAAAACTAGGAGAAGGATAAAACTAATTCTCTGGATAATCTCCAGGAACCGTATGCATTAGTTTAAATCAAAAGCAAATTACCAAGTTCACCAAATAACCCACAAAAATAAAGAAAAGCCATAATAGTCCCTGGCCCAAGCAACAATTAAAATATAAACATAAAATACGGATGCGAACGTATCAGATTCATAGAAGAACGAATGAGAGGCAGAGAGCGATTCATTGATAACGCAGAAACCCTAAACGTGATTGATTGATGATGGAGGAAACAAACCCTAATAATCTCAAATCTCAAAGAGTATGAGAGAAGAAGAATGGAATCCTTGCTTTATATATGAAAGGAACAAAATTGACCCGAATTACTAATTCGGATCCTGCGTGGGTTTCACACAGGGAAATGAAGGGATTAGAAAAATGGCGGGAAAATGAGGTTTAGATAGGAGCATTTATTAGGTTGTATAGATATGTGTGGCCCCTACATTCTAACCCAAATAACAATTCAATACCCACCATCTTCATTTTAACTCACATTCTAAGGTGCTATTTGATTTTTAAGAGGTAAAATGTCTGCAGTCTGCGGATCACATCTGCAGACATCTGTTGAAGAAGAGGTGGACCAAATGTCTACGGTCTGCAAGAAGAAGACTGTTTGTTTTTTAACATACGTAGACTTCTAAAATAAACTGATGAAGGTGTACAGACGGTGGTGCACGGTGATGGTGGTGGACGATGGTGGTGGGTGGTGGATGGTGGTGGTGATGGACGGTGGTGGGTGGTGGTTGGTGGTGGGTGGTGGATGGTGGTGGTGGCGGTGGTGGTGGTGGGTGGACGGTGGTGATGGTGGACTGTGGTGGGGGTGGTGGCCGGTGGTGGTGTGTGGTGGGTGGTGGACGGTTGTGGTGGGTGGTGGACGGTGGTGGTGATGTTGGACGGTGGTGGTGGTAGACGGTGGTGGACGGTGGTAGACGGTGGTGGTGGGTGGTGGACGGTTGTGGTGGGTGGTGGACAGTGGTGGACAGTGGTGGTGGTGGCCGGTGGTGGTGGTAGACGGTGGTGGTGGGTGGTGGTCGGTGGTGGTGGCTGGTGGTGGCTGGTGGTGGTGGGTGGTGGCCGGTGGTGGTTGGTGGTGGTGGGTGGTGGTGTTTAACCCTCTGCAGACCTTAGAAGATCTTAGAAGTGGTTGGACCAAGTCTGCACCAAGAAGACCTCGCGCAGACCTTTTTAATGAAACGTCTTCGGAAAAACAAACAGTCTGCGCATGGCAATGTTTGCGCGTGGTCTGCGCCGCGCAGACAGAAGAGCTTGCGCAGACGTTTTATCAAAAAACAAACAACACCTAACTAAAGAGTTTATTATTTATATTATTTTTATTTAATATATTAATTAAAAGATAATACACGATCTGAGTTCAAGCTTTGAAAACAAAACTTGAACTATGCCGAGCTCAAGCTCTCGTAAATTAGTCGAGTTCGGACTCGGCTCAGCTCGCTTGCACCCCACCCGATGGACTTATTTTCAATGCATTAGATGTTGGATTTGTAGGAACCGTTAGCGTAAATAAATAAAATAAACAAATTAAATTTACTGATTATAATACAAAAATTAAGAAAGCAAAATTACAAAACGATTACAACTGAAATAAAGACAAATACAAGAAAAGGGTAGAAGCAGAATGACTGAGGTACGTGTTCAACACGCTTCCCTTAAAACCAATTCCGACTCTCCCAAGAGTACTCGTTTTGTTTCCCAGGGTACAACAGCGCAGTGGTACTGCCGGATATGGCCTACAACCCGAAGGCTACCTTGAAGAGAGCAAGATGAAGATCAGTAAGTTGTAGAGAACTGTTTGCATATGCTGTTGTATTGCTGGTATTCGTGGTATCTATTCTGCAGTGACTAAGAGCTGTATTTATACAGCTCCAGATTCGAAACAGTCAAAAAGGAATTAAAGGAGTTGTTTAAATTGCATTAAACGTCTTCAACGCAATTTAATACGTCATTTAATTCTCAGTCAAAGACCGTTAACTCGTCAGTTACGAAGCTGAACTGAAACTGCACTGTCATTCAATGCTTGAAGCTTCTGCGCGCGCGTGCGCGCAAGACACACTGGTACGCGCACAGGTCAGCACGCTCATGCGCAGTGCGTTCATCTGGCTCATTTCCATGCGCGCGTGCGCCACGTCACCTGTGAGCCTATACGAGCACGCCACACAGTCGCGCCATATTGGCTCACTTTGGTGCGCCGCGCACGACACAGCAGGACCCATGCACCATGCGCAACCACGCGCCACTTGAACCTGCGCGCGGACTGCCACGTCACGTGCCTCGAACCTGCACGCCACTTCACCACTTGGTCCCTGCAGCCTCTTTGATTCACCACGCGCACGTGGTCAAAAATACAAAGGCGGCTCTCAAGCGGCTCGCGGCGATGCGAGCGTGCGAAGTGCAAAGTGCGCCATCAAAGCGCCTCATCGCCCAAGCCACGCGCGCGCGCGAGCGTGTGGGAGTGCGAGTGCGAGTGCGAGTTAGGGTGCTCCGTACCCTTCGCGAGGACACTTAGTGTGTGCTTCCATGAAACAATATGGAGGGAGAGTTCCCACTTAAATACCCATTTAAGTTCCATCTCTCCTCCGATGTGGGACAAGGTGCTACTTTCCCTTTTGTTTCAGCATTCCATGTTTCAAACACCCAACTTTGAGCATCGATATCTCATTAATCTTAGCTCCGTTTTGGACGTGGTTTAGTTCGTTGCAAAGCTCTTCCAACATAGAACATAAACCCACAAATAAATATATAAAACCCGCTAATTTTATTATATTTATTTCTAGTCCAAAATAGAAAAAACTCATTTTCCTATATTTGTGAAAAATGCTATTTTCACCTATTTTTCCAACAATCCCCCACATGAAAAATGCTATTTTCATCAAATTTCCAACAATCCCCCACATGTATGGAAATCAATCTTTTCCTTACACTTTTCAACGATAAACTTCGACAGTTGAGTATTGCAAGATAGGTAGGTTGTAACCTTTGAACCTTCTTTTGTGAAGCGCACTTAGCTTACTAGGGGTGTGTAGACGCGATGTCCTTGAACATACCCCCATTTGTGTAAACGACAATACACTTCACACAATACTCTCCCTGGTTTGGCCAACTCCTCATTGTCGTGTCCTATTATGGTCCTGGAACACTAGCCTGGTTCTGCGAGAGCTCTAGGATTTGCGCACCCCACAAATCCATTCGAAGCGACCCCACTTCTCTCTAACATAGGTGATTCCTCTGATTCATTAAAAGCATCATGGTTATTTGATTTCCCAAAATCGTTAACCTTAATATGCTTAGCCTCACTTAAATGTCACTGATTGGAATGGACTAGGAAGTATATATAACTCCCTTTTATTTAGTTTGGGGTACTCCCCCACAGTGACTCCGTTTTTGGTAATATGATTAAGTTGTCCTATTGAACTTAGATCTTGGGATCTCCAGTCAACTAAGTTAGGTTTCCCTCATATTCCCATTTACCACGGGCTTTAGTCCCATTCCTCTTGACGATGTTTCTACTAACTCTCTGCTTAAGCCTTTTGTAAACGGGTCCGCAATGTTATCTTTGATCTCCCATAATCAATTGTGATAACACCCGTTGAGAGTAGTTGTCATACCGTGTTATGTCTACGTCGCATATGCCTTGATCTGCCATTGTACATCAAGCTTTGAGCTCTACCAATCGCTGATTGGCTATCACAATGTATACATATGGCTGGCAAAGGCTTTGGCCATCTTGGAATATATTCCACGAATTGACGTAGCCATTCCGCCTCCTCGCCTGACTTATCCAAGGCGATAAATTCAGATTCCATTGTGGATCTTGCTATGACCGTTTGCTTAGAAGACTTCCAAGCAATAGCAGCTCCTCCAAGTGTAAACACGTAACCACTTGTTGATTTGGAATCTTTATTATCCGATATCCAGTTTGCATCAGTGTATCCTTTGATCATTGCTGGTTGTCGGGTATAATGCAGTCCATAATCTCTTGTGTATCTTATGTATCTAAGCACCCTCGTGATAGCTTTCCAATGATCCGCGCACGGATTGTTGGTGCATCTACTTAGCCTACTCACCGCGTAAGCCAAGTCGGGTCTAGTACATGTCATTAGATACATTAGACTGCCAATAATTATTGAGTACTCTAACTGAGCAACTCCATCTCCTTTATTTTTCTTGAGATGTTGGGAGGTATCAACTGGAGTTCGAGCTACACTCATATCTCCCGAGTTGAATTTTTCAAGAATTTTATCCACATAGTGAGATTGACTTAACACAAGAGCATCTTGGGTTCTTATGATCTTTACTCCAAGAATCACGTCCACGAAACCCATGTCTTTCATGTCAAATCTCGCTTTCAACATGCTTTTAGTAGCTTTAACAATTTTATCATTACTCCCAATGATAAGCATATCATCTACGTAAAGACATAAGATTACATAACCTTCATTTGTGTCTTTGAAATAAACACATTTGTCACACTCATTTATTTTGAAACCATTGTCAATCATGACATGATCAAATTTTTGGTGCCATTGTTTTGGTGCTTGTTTCAAGCCATACAAAGACTTGACGAGTTTACATACTTTACCCTCATGACATGGGGTAGAGAAACCTTCAGGTTGCTCCATGTAAATCTCTTCTTCTAAATCGCCATTTAGAAATGCGGCTTTAACGTCCATTTGGTGAACTTCCAAATTTCTTAAAGTCGCTATAGCAAGAACCAATCTAATCGAGGTTATGCGCGTCACAGGCTAGTAGGTATCAAAGTAATCTAGACCTTCCTTTTGTCTAAATCCTTTAATCACCAACCTAGCCTTGTACTTATCAATACTTCCATCAGTTTTCATCTTCCTTTTGAATATCCAACGATATCCAAGTGGTTTGCAACCAGGTGGAAGATCTACTAAATCCCAAGTATGATTTTGCAAATATAGAATCAATTTCATTCCTTATTGCTTCTTTCCATTGAGGCCCTTCTGAAGAGGAAACCGCTTCGCGATATGTATTGGGCTCGCCCTCAACCATATAGCTAACGAAGTCTGGACCGAAGGATTTTTCAGCCCTTGGCCTTTTACTTCACCTACGATCACTTTCTTCAACCTCAGGTCGTTTATGTGTCTTATCATGAACTACCTCATCAACTGGTGTAGATGAACTTTCACCTACTTCAAAATTAGGTGTTGATGACGTTGCATGTGTTTGTCTTCTCAAAGGAAACACATTTTCAAAGTAAGACACAACGTTAGGATTCACCTCCATGATAGTGTTTACGTGTACATCAGGATTCTTGGACTCATGTACAAGAAAGCGATGTGCACTACTTTGATGCGCATACCCAATAAATATGCAATCAATAGTTTTGGGTCATATCCTAAGAGCCTTAGGAGGTGGTACAATCACCTTTGCTAGGCACCCCCACACTTTCAAGTATTTGTATGAAGGCTTCTTCCTTTTCCATAACTCATATGGAGTTTCGTCTCTCTTTTTGAGTGGTATCTTGTTCAAAAGATAATTAGCCGAGAGAATGGCTTCCTCCCACATTTCCTGGCTCACCCCAGAACTTATCAACATGGCGTTCATCATTTCTTTCAATGTGCGGTTCTTTCGTTCCGCCACGCCATTTGATTGTGGATAATAAGGAGGTGTACACTCATGTACAATGCCACTTTTTGCGCATAAATCGGCAAAAGGTGCAACATATTCGCCTCCTCGGTCGCTTCACAAAGCTTTTATCTTCTTTTGAAGTTGATTCTCAACTTCATTTTTATACAAGATAAATTTACTTATTGCTTCATCTTTACTTTTTAGTAAATATACATAGCAATATTTAGTACTATCATCAATAAACGTGATGAAGTACTTATTTCCACCTCTTGTGGGTACCGCTTTTAAATCACAAATATCGGTGTGAATTAAATCAAGGGGTTCGGTTATTCGTTCAACTGATTTCGATGATGATCTTGTAAGTTTGGATTCAATGCATGTTTCACATTTATAGTGTGAATCAATATGGAATATTGGTATACAATTTAAATTGATTAAACGGCGTATTGAATTAAAATTAACGTGACCTAATCTACCATGCCATTTATTCGAATTAGAAAACTCAAGCATATAAGTAGAAGTAGTAGCAATTTTATTCATGTTCTTAACAGCCATTACATTTAATTTGAACATGCCGTTTTGGGCGTAGCCCTTTCCCACATACATTCCTCGTTTAGTAAGAACAAAGTTGTCACTTTCAAACACTAAACGAAATCCAAACTTGTTAAGCAACCAACCCGAGACTAGATTCTTGCGCAAGTCTGGGACATACAACACGTTGCTTAGAGTGAGCTCCTTCCCCGAAGTCCACTTCAAGATCACCGTTCCTTCACCCATGATGTCGGCGGTGGCTGCATTTCCCATATACAGATTCTCTTCTCCAGAAAGCGCCTTGAAGGTGGTAAAGAGGCTTCTGTCTGCGCAAACGTGGCGGGTCGCGCCCGTATCAACCCACCATCCTTTTGGATTGTTGGTCACAGTATTGACCTCATCCATCATTGCGCTCTTGTCGGAAATCATTGCCACCAAAGGCATTCCGTCTTCATCCACCATGTGCGCACGCTCACGCTTTGGCTTCTTGCATTGGTTAGCCCGATGCCCCGGCTCGTCACAGTTGTAACAAGTCCCTTGGAACGTTTTGAGGTTTCTTTTTCACAACCCCTTTCTTGGGTCCAAGTTTGCTAGCCTTTGCTTTCTGTTTGTCCTTTTTCCTTTGCCCTTCGCACCCTTAGAGGATTGCCCATGCTCAACCAGATTTGCGCTAGCACTAGTCTGCGCAAGGCTGCCTTTTTGGGCAATTCTATTGTCCTCTTCTATCCGAAGACGAACAATAAGGTCCTCTATAGTCATCTCCTTTCGTTTGTGTTTAAGATAATTCTTAAAATCAACCCAACTAGGAGGTAACTTTTCAATCATCGCTGTCACTTGGAATGTCTCGCTAAGTGTCATGCCTTCCGCAAAGATGTCATGTAGTATAATTTGGAATTCTTGGACTTGATTCATAACTGTTTTAGAATCAACCATTTTGAAATCCAAGAAACGGGCTACCACAAATTTCTTTGTGCCAGCATCCTCCATTTTGTACTTCTTGTCCAAGGCATCCCAAAGATCTTTGGAAGTCTTGACATTGTAGTACACATTATACAATGCATCCGAAAGCCCGTTTAACACATAGCCTCGACAAATGAAATCCGAGTGCTTCCAAGCCTCTACCGCGCTTAGAGCCTGAGCGTTGCTCTCCCCTTCCGCAGGTTGGGGAACGGTTTCAGTTAAGAACCTCACAAGGTTCATGGTGGTCAGGTAGAAGAACATCTTCTGCTGCCACCGCTTGAAGTGTAGACCCGAGAACTTCTCGGGTCGTTCAGCGTGATTAGCCACTGTGGACGCTCCCACAGTGGTGGCGTTCAAGGGGGTTCCCTTCACAACACTCGTGTTGTTAACGTTGACGTTATCGGTCGACATGCTGAAAATTAAAATTTAAAGTTTAGTCCAAAAATTCTGTTTTCCACAAATAAACAGAAGGAAACTACTAAATTTTAATTTACCACAAATTTACTGTTTAGGCTTCTAAGTCCAACTTTGAAGACCAAAAACAGAAATTTTTAATATTTAGAACTTACTGTTTGGCTTCTAAGTCCAACTTTGAAGACCAAGACAGAAAGTTTTTAGCAATTTTTAGGACAAAATGAATGTAACCAAAATTAGTTTTCAACCAAAGTCGCTCCTTTGAAGATGAAAACCAAAAAAAAATCTGTTTTTAAAACACAAAATGAGTTAATCAAAATTGATTTGAATCACAAAACAGAATGGTTTTGATTACACGAACGGTTTTAAAAATTTGTTTTAAGATTGTAGGAACCGTTCGCGTAAATAAATAAAATAAACAAATTAAATTTACTGATTACTATACAAAAATTAAGAAAGCAAAATTACAAAATAATTACAACTGAAATAAAGACAAATACAAGAAAAGGGTAGAAGCAGAATGACTGAGGCATGTGTTCAACACGCTTCCCTTAAAACAAATTTCGAGTCTCCCAAGAGTACTCGTTTTGTTTCCCAGGGTACAAAAGTCGGAGCAGTGGTACTGCCGGAGATGGCCTACAACCCGAAGGCTACCTAGAAGAGAGTAGGATGAAGATCAGTAAGCTATAGAGAACTGTTTGCATATGTTGTTGTATTGCTGGTATTCGTGGTATCTATTCTGCAGTGACTAAGAGTTGTATTTATACAGCTCCAGATTCGAAACAGTCAAAAAGGAATTAAAGGAGAGGTTTAAATTGCATTAAACGTCTTCAATGCAATTTAATACGTCATTTAATTCTCAGTAAAAGTCCGTTAACTCGTCAGTTACGAAGCTGAACTGAAACTGCACTGTCATTCAATGCTAAAAGCTTCTGCGCGCGCGCGCAAGACACACTGGTGCGCGCGCAGGTCAGCACGCTCATGCGCGGTGTGTCCATCTGGCTCATTTCCATGCGCGCGTGCGCCACGTCACCTGTGAGCCTATACGAGCACGCCACACAGTCGCGCCGTATTGGCTCACTCTGGTGCGCCGCGCACGACACAGCAGTACCCATGCACCATGCGCAACCGCGCGCCTTCGTTCCACTTGTACCCGAACGCGGACTGCCACTTCACGCGCCTCAAACCTGAACGCTACTTCACCACTTGGTCCCTGCAGCCTCTGTGATTCACCACGTGCACGTGGTCAAAAATACAACGGCGGCTCTCAAGCGGCTCGCGGCGATGCGAGCGTGCGAAGTGCAAAGTGCGCCATCAAAGCGCCACATTGCACCTCATCGCCCACGCCACGCGCGCGCGCAGCGTGTGCGATTGCGAGTTAGGGTGCTCCACACCCTTCGTGAGGACACTTAGTGTGTGCTTCCATGAAACAATATGGAAGGAGAGTTGTCACGGCCACGGCCCCGGTTTGACCCGGTCAGGAGCCGCGGGACAGGAACCCGTGGTATTTATTAATTGAGTTGACAACGGAAGATTTTACAGGATCTTTTAAAACTTTAAATGCCCGATTATTTTATTTCATAATTCCGGATAATCCCCATAATTTACAATAGAGGAATTTCACTAGGGAATTCCCTGATTTATAAAACATGTTTATTCATTTTAACTGAGCCACCTCTTCAAGCTTGTTAGTGCTCTGTAGCACGTTTTCCTTGATTCATAGCAGGTTTCCTGAAACATGTTTTTAAAATATTTTATTAGCGGGGAAATGCTGGCGAGTCACTCAATTTGATAAAATGACACATAGTTATAAATTACAGCATAAGAGCGATTACAATGGCTTCTATCTTATTTTTATCTGGCGCCGTGTCACCTGGTGACGATGGTCATACCACTATTGGGTCTATTTCCCCAAGTAGTGATGATTATCACTGTTAGGATTTATTAGCCTAACCGTGAGAAATTAGTAATGTGCACAATACCCCACTAGCCAGTGATTCAAGATAACCATGACTTAATCCCTGTAATTATAACTTTTGAAAATAAATGGAGTATTGTAAAATACTTTTGATAAAAGAGAATGACTCACATTGCAGATTTAAACGGGTAGAGTTTAGCCTACTGATTAGCCTTGGAACCTAATTTAAATAATAATGCACACGAACTAGGTCAGTAACTAATACAGCATTTACGATAACTCACGAGATTAAAAACCCTCACAACGAATGACAAAGTGCTATACTTAAACATCCGTCGAATTCACGACTAATGACAAAGTATGGCCCTAATGTGGGCAGCACTTAAACATCCATCAGATAGTTTTCAATCGATCGGACATTGAATCGTAGCAGCGATCAAGTTAATACCCTGTATGGTAGCAGCGCCTCGCTATTGTAAAAGTAAATTTTGAATTTGAGCAGCCAAACTTCGTCTTTGAGTTTTGGTTTCGACACAGAATGAAAGCTCATGATCCATTTTATTTATAGCCAGAATTTGAGTCTTACGCGGCCCGCGTAAGACTCCTTTTGATCTTTACGCGGCCCGCGAGGGGCACCTATTTGTAGATTAGGGCATCCGTGTCACACATAGGTGTGCCACGTGGGTGACACGTGGATCTGGACGCTTATCCGGTCAACTCCATATTGACGCGGCCCGCGTAAGACTATGCTGAATCTTTACGCGGCCCGCCTGAAGACCAGAATTCTGGTTTTCTTGATTTTTTATATGGATTAGGGTTTCAGGGGTCCGGGTTCTCACTTATGGATCATTTTGGGACATTTTTGGAGGTCATTACATCCTCTCCACCTTATTTAAAATCTCGTCCTAGAGATTTACTGAAATAAGTGAGGATACTTTCGCTTCATTTCTGATTCCAGCTCCCAAGTGTATTCAGGTCCTCTCTTTGAATCCCATTTGACCTTGACAAGTACCAACCTTTTGTGTTTGAGAAACTTAACCTTTCTGTCTTCTATTTGTAGTGGCTTCTCAACAAATCTTAACTTTTCATTTACCTCTGAAGAGGTACTACCAGTGATTCATCAGATAGACATTTCTTGAGGTTGGATACATGAAATACGTCATGTACTCCAGCCAACTCTTCTGGTAGTTGTAAGCGATAAGCAACTGGTCCTATTCGCTGTATCACTGGGAATGGTCCTATGTACCTTGGACTTAGCTTTCCCTTCTTACCAAATCGAACTACTCCTTTCCAAGGAGAAACTTTCAAGAGTACTTTGTCTTCAACTTGAAACTCTAGTGGCTTGCGTCGATTATCAGCATAACTTTTCTGGCGATCTCGAACCGTCTTTAGTCTTTCCTTGATTTGAGTGATCTTGTCGGTAGTTTCTTGTATTATTTCAGGACCTGATAGTTGACTTTCTCCTATTTCTGCCCAACAAACTGGAGTTCTACACTTACGTCCGTACAGTGCTTCGAATGGGGCAACTTCGATGCTTGACTGATAACTATTGTTATAGGAGAATTCGATTAAAGGTAGGTGGTCATCCCAGTTTCCACCAAAATCTGTCACACATGCCCTAAGCATGTCTTCCAAGGTTTGGATCGTCCTTTCACTTTGTCCATCTGTCTGAGGATGATATGCAGTACTTAGATTTAATCGGGTTCCCATAGCTTCTTGGAAACTTGTTCAGAAGTGGGAAGTGAAACGACTATCCCTATCCGATACAATGGAGAGTGGAACTCCATGTAAGGATACTACCTCGTCTACATACAATTTGGCTAACCTTTCCATGCTAAAGGTTTCTTTCATGGGCAGGAAATGAGCTGATTTGGTTAATCGATCCACAATTACCCAAATTGCATCATGACCTCTTCCGGTTTTGGGCAACTTAGTAACAAAGTCCATTGTTATGAGTTCCCATTTCCATACAGGCATTTCTAATTGTTGTAGTAAACCTGAGGGTTTCTGGTGTTCTGCCTTAACTTGTGAACAAGTAAGACATTTAGAAACATATCTAGCTATATCCTTTTTCATTCCTATCCACCAGAAGTTATTTCTTAAATCTTGGTACATCTTATTGTTACCAGGATGCATGGTATATCTAGATTTATGGGCTTCCTCTAAAATCTTATTTCTTAATTCTCCTTGCTTAGGTACCCAAATTCTTTTCTTGTGGAATCTCCAAATTCCATCACTTCCTTGTTCTAATTCCTTTATTCTTCCTTTCATTCCTTCAGCCTCATCCTTGATAGCTGTTTCTTGAAGGTTTTTCAGTTGTTCCATTAAATCTAACTTTAGATTTAATCTAAGAGCACGAACTCGTCGTTGTTTCTCATGATACTTACGACTTAAAGCATCAGCAACTACGTTTGTTTTTCCTTCGTGATATTAAATATCACAGTCGTAGTCACTAAGGATTTCCATCCATCTCCTTTGCCTCATGTTTAATTCTTTTTGCCCAAATATGTATCTTAAGCTTTTATGGTCTGTATAGGCAATAAACTTACTTCTATACAAATAGTGTCTCCAAATCTTAAGGGCAAAAATTATGGCTCCTAATTCTAAATCATGAGTAGTATAGTTTTCCTCGTGCTTTTTCAATTGCCTTGATGCATACGCAATTACCTTCTTGGGTTGCATTAACACACATCCTAATCCTAGCTTAGAAGCGTCACCGTAGACTTCAAAATCCTCTGTTCCTTCTGGTAAAGCTAGAATTGGAGCGTTTGTTAATTTCTGCTTTAAAATCTTAAAAGCTTCCTCTTGCCTAGGTCCCCATTCAAATTTAACTGCTTTACAGGTTAGCTTAGTTAATGGTACAACTATCTTGGAAAATCCTTAATAAAACGTCTATAGTATCCAGCTAACCCTATAAAACTTCTATTTTCCATAGCTGACTGCGGGACCTTCCATTTGGTGATCGCTTCTATCTTAGCAGGATCTACGTGAATGCCTTCGTGATTCACCATGTGACCTAAAAATTGCACTTCTTGTAGCCAAAATTCACACTTCGAGAATTTGGCATAAAGTTGTTCCTTTCTTAACAATGTTAAGAGTGCATGCAGGTGCTCACAATGCTCCTCCTGGCTTTTGGAATAAATAAGTATATCATCGATGAAGACAATTACGAATTTATCCAAGTACGGTTTACAGATCCTATTCATCATGTCCATAAATGCTGCAGGAGCATTTGTTAATCCAAAGGGCATGACTGTAAACTTGTAGTTACCATACCTAGTTCTGAAAGCAGTTTTAGGTATATCTTCTTCTTGTACTTTCAATTGATGGTATCCGGAGCGTAAATCTATCTTAGAAAAGTATCTATCTCCCTGAAGTTGATCGAAAAGATCATCGATCCGAGGTAATGGGTATCGATTCTTAATTGTGACCTTGTTCAATTCCCTGTAATCAATACACATTCTCATTGACCCATCTTTCTTTTTCACAAACAACACTGGCGCTCCCCACGGGGATGAACTAGGTTGTATGAATCCTTTGCTTAGTAATTCATCTAACTGTTTTTTTCAATTCTAGCATTTCAGTGGGTGCTAACCGATAAGGTGCCTTGGCAATCGGTGTAGTTCCAGGAATTAGATGAATTCTAAATTCTACTTTCCTATCAGGTGGTAATCCAGGTTGTTCTTCTGGGAATACCTCTGGGTATTCTGCTACTACTGGAATTTCCTTAAGTTCCTTACCCTTAGTGTTAATGATTACTGACATCATATACACTACTTCTTGTTTTCTTGAATAACTGGCCAATTTCATTACTGAAATGAATTTTATTGGCTTTCGTGGCTTATCTCTTGTAATCACCACTAATTCTCCTGAGGGTGTATGAATTTCTATGGAATTCTTATCACAAAGAATTCGAGCATGGTTGGCTACTAACCAATCCATTCCTAATACAACATCGAATTCGGCTAACTTCATAGGTAACAAGTTTGCAGAGAATTTATGGCCTAAGAGTTCGATCTTTTCTTCTCGCAAAACCTTATCTATGTTAACAGAATTCCCATCTGCCGTTTCAACTGTAAAAATCTGCCTAAGGTTGGTTAAAGGTAGGTTAAGAGCTTGGCAGAATGAAGTATTTATAAAACTTTGGTTTGCACCAGAGTCAAATAATACTCTTGCATAAACATTGTGAACTAGGAACGTACCAGTTATCACGTCAGGAATTAGTTCTGCTTCTTGAGTAGTCAACTGGAAGGCTCTTGAGTTTCTTTTGGTAGCTCCTTCTACAGGTTTGGCTTTGTTATCAGCTGGTTTGGCCAATTTAGGGCAGTCTGGCCTAAAATGTCCAGCTTCTCCGCAGTTGTAGCAGATTGTTGCTTTCTTCTTCCTGCAATCTTCTTCTTGGTGCCTTGGGATTTTGCAGAAATTGCAATATCCTTTGCATCTTCCAAAATGCTTCCTTTTGCAGGCATTGCAAAATGGAACAGTGGAAGATTGCCCGGTTCCCTTTCTCTTGAAAATTACTACGATTACCCACACGGAATCCCTGGGTAATCTTTTGGGCCACTTCCTTTTTCCGGGTTTCTTCTCTTGTGCGCACCAGTCCGTCAGTTAGAGTGTTAGCTAATTCCACTGCATCGTCAATAGTGCGTGGTCTTGCAGCTTTAACGATATCACGGATTTCGCCAATCAATCCCCAAATATAGCGGGTAATAAGTACCGGTTCTGGCGAAGCCAGGGTTGGTACCACTCTTGCATACTCGAAGAATGTCGAAGTATACCCTCGACAGTCTACATTCACCATCCGGTGGTTCAGGAACTTATTCGCCATTTGTTCCTTTTCATATTCAGGGCATAATTTTCTTTCCACCAGCCGCTTAAATTCTTCCCAGCTCATGGCATAGGCCACATCGCTTCCTTTTGCTTGTAGTGCTGTATTCCACCATTCTAGCGCCCCTTCTTTAAAAAGATGCGACGCGTACATGACCTTGTCTTCCTCTGCACATTTACTTATTTTAATCACCACCTTGGTTTTCTCTAACCAACGCAGTGCAGCAGTCGCCCCTTCGTTGCCTGCAAATTCAGCCGGTTTACAGGCAAGAAACTCCTTGTAAATGCAACCAAGCGTTGCAGCTTTCATTTTCTTAAGGAGCGGGGCTTGCATTCCATCGTTGTTGTTATTAGTATGGTTGCCGCCTCCGTTTACACTATTACTGAAATTGTCGCCGTGTGTGCGTTTGCTAGGAATAATTTGTTGAGGTTCAATTGGATTTCGAGCCACAGCAAGAATTGTTGGAATAGCATTGGCTATTCCCTGAGCAACGATATTTTCAATATCTTGCCTATTCAGAAATTGATCTTCATGATTTTGTTCAGATTGGTTACCCTCGTTAACTTGTTCATTACCAGCGTGTGCCATCTGGTAATTAATTTATTTAAATAATTAGCATAAAATAATTAATAACCAAACATAATAAAATAATTGCACATAATCACGTTAACAAGTATAGCCAAAATTGTTGATTTTTCAACCTTTGATATTTATATATAATAGGCATTCATACAAACTGGTTATCTTACAAAGTTTTATTTTTAAGTATTACACATAATTATATTTTTATGATTTTATTATTATTATTAAACACATATTCCTACAACCACAGTCACACCATCCTCGTCGCTGGCTTCTTAGAAACGACGTTCTCTTTCATCGTATTTCCAAGATATTCTTTCCCCTACTTCCCTAATTCGGTTCCCTGCATCAATCAGCTCCTCGCCATAATGGCGGAGTACAGCCAGATATTCCACGCTCATAGGTGGGTGTAATGGAGGTTCTGGGTCAAATTGAGGGAAAAAGGTATCAGGGTTATTTAGGAGATTCTGGAACTACCAGTCGGTGGTCCACCATTCTTCTAATTCTGCTGGTAGAGGTTGGGTGTGGATAATAGGATCTGGGATTTCAGGCTCTAGGTCAACTGAAAGTTGCGCTTCCGCTGGGTAATTAAAGAGGTTTTCACCGATGAGGTCATTAAGTGCTAATTTATGATCCAGCTCCTCCCAGGGTGGCATTTCTTGGTTTTGCCTGGAACTTTCCCCAATCTCTATTTCCTTGCCTTTACCTTTGCGATCTTCCTTCTTGGTAACTTTTTGTATCGCTGGTTTCTTCCTGCGCACACGCCTCCAGCCCATAATTCTTCTTCTCTTCTTTGGCTTGGGTTTATCCGGTGGTTGGGTTTGAAATTCCATAGGTTCCTCTATGTCAGCACAATATCCGGTAAAGTCTCTGGAAACTTCCACATTAACAGGATAGAGATTGAGATTCTGAAGGGCTTCAGATAACTCATTCATGCTGTTTTAGTAAATATGAGGAAACATACAAAATTCTAAGTTAAATGTTTGTAACTTGAATTTTCACATAATCACATAATGGCAATTAGAAAAATTTAAATAAAAATATGAAATATTGCGATTTTATATATATTACAAATTACAACTGAAAATACACTAGGGATAATTTATTTTAGTCTATCTTTTCTTACTAAGTTGTTTATCTAATGGGCAAGTTTCTTTAAAGTTTCTTTCTTATAGGTGGCATAGGTACTGGTACTGGTTTTATGGTTCAATTACAAGTTAGCATTTACTGCTACAGTGGCTAATATGTAGAGATTTGCCCATTGTTCATCTAACTCATCTTCCCATTGTGGTTTATCACCTGTTCCCTGAGTATCTTTATTAATTATCACTTCTTTTGTTTGTGACTTCCTCATTTTCTCTTGACTTTCTCTAATAATATAACTTCTTTTCTTAGGGGTAAGTGGATTCTCAAACTGTGCCTTACGAACAAATATTCCTTCCTCAGTATCTGCTGAGTATCTTGAGGAATTTGATTGGAATGAAATTCCCTTATCTTTTGGGGAACTATCTAATTTATGATAGATGTCCGAGATTCTTTGCTTACCCATACTGTAACTAACAAGTAGTCAGTTAAAAACACATAGTCACAAGACAGTAATCAGGAAAATTAAGTATTTTTAAATACTTAATAGGCTTAAATCAGTGGCTCTGATACCACATTTTGAAAATAAATGGAGTATTGTAAAATACTTTTGATAAAAGAGAATGACTCACATTGCAGATTTAAACGGGCAGAGTTTAGCCTACTGATTAGCCTTGGAACCTAATTTAAATAATAATGCACACGAACTAGGTCAGTAACTAATACAACATTTACGATAACTCACGAGATTAAAAACCCTCACAGCGAATGACAAAGTGCTATACTTAAACATCCGTCAAATTCATGACTAATGACAAAGTATGGCCCTAATGTGGGCAGCACTTAAACATCCATCGGATAGTTTTCAATCAATCGGACATCGAATCATAGCAGCGATCAAGTTAATACCCTGTATCGTAGCAGCGCCTCGCTATTGTAAAAGTAAATTTTGAATTTGAGCAGCCAAACTTCGTCTTTGAGTTTTGGTTTTGACACAGAATGAAAGCTCATGATCCGTTCTATTTATAGCCAGAATTTGAGTCTTACGCTGCCCGCGTAAGACTCCTTTTGATCTTTACGCGGCCCGCGAGGGGCACCTATTCGTAGATTAGGGCATCCGTGTCACACATAGGTGTGCCACGTGGGTGACACGTGGATCTGGACGCTTATCCGGTCAACTCCATATTGACGCGGCCTGCGTAAAACTATGCTGAATCTTTATTCGGCCCGCCTGAAGACCAGAATTCTGGTTTTCTTGATTTTTTATATGGATTAGGGTTTCAGGGGTCCGGGTTCTCACTTATGGATCATTTTGTGACATTTTTGGAGGTCCTTACAAGAGTTCCCACTTAAATACCCATTTAAGTTCCATCTCTACTCCGATGTGGGACAAGGTGCTACTTTCCCTTTTGTTTCAACATTCAATGTTTCAAACACCCAACTTTGAGCATCGATATCTCATTCATCTTAGCTCCGTTTTGGACGTGGTTTAGTTCGTTGCGAAGCTCTTCCAACATAGAACATAAACCCACAAATAAATATATAAAAACCGCTCATTTTATTATATTTATTTCTAGTCCAAAATAGAAAAAACTCATTTTCCTATATTTGTGAAAAATGCTATTTTCACCTATTTTTCCAACAATCCCCCACATGAAAAATGCTATTTTCATCAAATTTCCAACAATCCCCCACATGTATGGAAATCAATCTTTTCCTTACACTTTTCAACGATAAACTTCGACAGTTGAGTATTGCAAGATAGGTAGGTTGTAACCTTTGAACCTTCTTTTGTGAAGCGCACTTAGCTTACTAGCGGTGTCTAGACACGATGTCCTTGAACATACCCCCATTTGTGTAAACGACAATACACTTCACACAATACTCTCCCTGGTTTGGCCAACTCCTCATTGTCGTGTCCTATTATGGTCCTGGAACACTAGCCTGGTTCTGCGAGAGCACTAGGATTTGCGCACACTACAAATCCATTCGAAGCGACCCCACTTCTCTCTAACATAGGTGATTCCTCTGAATCATTAAAAGCATCATGGTTATTTGAATTCCCGAAATCGTTAACCTTAATATGCTTAGCCTCACTTAAATGTCACTGATTGGAATGGACTAGGAAGTATATATAACTCCCTTTTATTTAGTTTGGGGTACTCCCCCACAGTGACTCCGTTTTTGGTAATATGATTAAGTTATCCTATTGAACTTAGATCTTGGGATCTCCAGTCAACTAAGTTAGGTTTCCCTCATATTCCCATTTATCACGGGCTTTAGTCCCATTCCTCTTGACGACGTTTCTACTAACTCTCTGCTTAAGCCTTTTGTAAACGGGTCCGCAATGTTATCTTTGATCTCACATAATCAATTGTGATAACACCCGTTGAGAGTAGTTGTCGTACCGTGTTATGTCTACGTCGCATATGCCTTGATCTGCCATTGTACATTAAGCTTTGAGCTCTACCAATCGCTGATTGGCAATCACAATGTATACATATGGCTGGCAAAGGCTTTGGCCATCTTGGAATATATTCCACGAATTGACGTAGCCATTCCGCCTCCTCGCCTGACTTATCCAAGGCGATAAATTCAGATTCCATTGTGGATCTTGCTATGACCGTTTGCTTAGAAGACTTCCAAGCAATAGCAGCTCCTCCAAGTGTAAACACGTAACCACCTATTGATTTGGAATCTTTATTATACGATATCCTGTTTGCATCAGTGTATCCTTCGATCACTGCTGGTTGTCAGGTATAATGCAGTCCATAATCTCTTGTGTATCTTATGTATCTAAGCACCCTCGTGATAGCTTTCCAATGATCCGCGCACGGATTGCTGGTGTATCTACTTAGCCTACTCACCGCGTAAGCCAAGTCAGGTCTAGTACATGTCATTAGATACATTAGACTGCCAATAATTCTTGAGTACTCTAACTGAGCAACTCCATCTCCTTTATTTTTCTTGAGATGTTGGGAGGTATCAACTGGAGTTCGAGCTACACTCGTATCTCCCGAGTTGAATTTTTCAAGAATTTTATCCACATAGTGAGATTGACTTAACACAAGAGCATCTTGGGTTCTTATGATCTTTACTCCAAGAATCACGTCCGCTAAACCCATGTCTTTCATGTCAAATCTCGCTTTCAACATGCTTTTAGTAGCTTTAATAATTTTATCATTACTCCCAATGATACGCATATCATCTACGTAAAGACATAAGATTACATAACCTTCATTTGTGTCTTTGAAATAAACACATTTGTCGCACTCATTTATTTTGAAACCATTGTCAATCATGACATGATCAAATTTTTGGTGCCATTGTTTTGGTGCTTGCTTCAAGCCATACAAAGACTTGACGAGTTTACATACTTTACCCTCTTGACCTGGGGCAGAGAAACCTTCAGGTTGCTCCATGTAAATATCTTCTTCTAAATTGCCATTTAGAAATGCGGTTTTAACGTCCATTTGGTGAACTTCCAAATTTCTTAAAGCCGCTATAGCAAGAACCAATCTAATCGAGGTTATGCGCGTCACATGCGAGTAGGTATCAAAGTAATCTAGACCTTCCTTTTGTCTAAATCCTTTAATCACCAACCTAGCCTTGTACTTATCAATACTTCCATCAGTTTTCATCTTCCTTTTGAATATCCAACGATATCCAAGTGGTTTGCAACCAGGTGGAAGATCTACTAACTCCCAAGTATGATTTTGCAATATAGAATCAATTTCATTCCTTATTGCTTCTTTCCATTGAGGTCCTTCTGAAGAGGAAACCGTTTCGCGATATGTATTGGGCTCGCCCTTAACCATATAGCTAATGAAGTCTGGACCGAAGGATTTTTCAACCCTTGGCCTTTTACTTCGCCTACGATCACATTCTTCAACCTCAGGTCGTTCATGTGTCTTATCATGAACTACCTCATCAACTGGTGTAGATGAACTTTCACCTACTTCAAAATTAGGTGTTGATGACGTTGCATGTGTTTGTCTTCTCAAAGGAAACACATTTTCAAAGTAAGACACAACGTTAGGATTCACCTCCATGATAGTGTTTGCGCGTACATCAGGATTCTTGGACTCATGTACAAGAAAGCGATGTGCACTACTTTGATGCGCATACCCAATAAATATGCAATCAACAGTTTTGGGTCCTATCCTAAGAGCCTTAGGAGGTGGTACAATCACCTTTGCTAGGCACCCCCACACTTTCAAGTATTTGTATGAAGGCTTCTTCCTTTTCCATAACTCATATGGAGTTTCGTCTCTCTTTTTTAGTGGTATCTTGTTCAAAAGATAATTAGCCGAGAGAATGGCTTCCCCCCACATTTCCTGGCTCACCCCAGAACTTATCAACATGGCGTTCATCATTTCTTTCAATGTGTGGTTCTTTCGTTCCGCCACGCCATTTGATTGTGGAGAATAAGGAGGTGTACACTCATGTACAATGCCACTTTTTTGCGCATAAATAGGCAAAAGGTGCAACATATTCCCCTCCTCGGTCGCTTCGCAAAGCTTTTATATTCTTTTGAAGTTGATTCTCAACTTCATTTTTGTACAAGATAAATTTACTTATTTCTTCATCTTTACTTTTTAGTAAATATACATAGCAATATTTAGTACTATCATCAATAAACGTGATGAAGTACTTATTTCCACCTCTTATGGGTACCGCTTTTAAATCACAAATACCAGTGTGAATTAAATCAAGGGGTTCGGTTATTCGTTCAACCGATTTCAATGATGATCTTGTAAGTTTGGATTCAACGCATGTTTCACATTTATAGTGTGAATCAATATGGAATGTTGGTATACAATTTAAATTGATTAAACGGCGTATTGAATTAAAATTAACGTGACCTAATCTACCATGCCATTTATTCGAATCAGAAAACTCAAGCATATAAGTAGAAGTAGTAGCAATTTTATTCATGTTCTTGACAGCCATTACATTTAATTTGAACATGTCGTTTTGGGCGTAGCCCTTTCCCACATACATTCCTCGTTTCGTAAGAACAAAGTTGTCACTTTCAAACACTAATCGACATCCAAACTTGTTAAGCAACCAACCCGAGACTAGATTCTTGCGCAAGTCCGGGACATACAACACGTTGCTTAGAGTGAGCTCCTTCCCCGAAGTCCACTTCAAGATCACCGTTCCTTAACCCATGATGTCGGTGGTGGCTGCATTTCCCATATACAACTTCTCTTCTCCAGAAAGCGCCTTGAAGGTGGTAAAGAGGCTTCTGTCTGCGCAAACGTGACGGGTCGCACCCGTATCAACCCACCATCCTTTTGGAGTGTTGGTCACAGTATTGACCTCATCCATCATTGCGCTTTTGTCGGAAATCATTGCCACCAAAGGCATTCCGTCTTCATCCACCATGTGCACACGCTCACGCTTTGGTTTCTTGCATTGGTTAGCCCGATGCCCCGGCTCGTCACAGTTGTAACAAGTCCCTTGGAACGTCTGAGGTTTCTTTTTCACAACCCCTTTCTTGGGTCCAAGTTTGCTAGCCTTTGCTTTCTGTTTGTCCTTTTTCCCTTTGCCCTTCGCGCCCTTAGAGGATTGCCCATGCTCAACCAGATTTGCGCTAGCACTAGTCTCCGCAAGGCTGCCTTTTTGGGCAATTCTATTGTCCTCTTCAATCCGAAGACGAGCAATAAGGTCCTCTATAGTCATCTCCTTTCGTTTGTGTTTAAAATAATTCTTAAAATCGACCCAACTAGGAGGTAACTTTTCAATCATCGCTGCCACTTGGAATGTCTCGCTAAGTGTCATGCCTTCCGCAAAGATGTCATGTAGTATAATTTGGAATTCTTGGACTTGATTCATAACTGTTTTAGAATCAACCATTTTGAAATCCAAGAAACGGGCTACCACAAATTTCTTTGTGCCAGCATCCTCCGTTTTGTACTTCTTGTCCAAGGCATCCCAAAGATCTTTGGAAGTCTTGACATTGTAGTACACATTATACAATGCATCCGAAAGCCCGTTTAACACATAGCCTCGACAAATGAAATCCGAGTGCTTCCAAGCCTCTACCACGCTCAGAGCCTGAGCGTTGGTCTGCCCTTCCGCAGGTTGGGGAGCGGTTTCAGTTAAGAACCTCGCAAGGTTCATGGTGGTCAGGTAGAAGAACATCTTCTGCTGCCACCGCTTGAAGTGTAGACCCGAGAACTTCTCGGGTCGTTCAGCGTGATTAGCCACTGTGGACGCTCCCACAGTGGTGGCGTTCAAGGGGGTTCCCGTCACAACACTCGTGTTGTTAACGTTGACGTTATCGGTCGACATGCTAAAAATTAAAATTTAAAGTTTAGTCCAAAAATTCTGTTTTCCACAAATAAACAGAAGGAAACTACTCAATTTTAATTTACCACAAATTTACTGTTTAGGCTTCTAAGTCCAACTTTGAAGTCCAAAAACAGAAATTTTTAATATTTAGAACTTACTGTTTGGCTTCTAAGTCCAACTTTGAAGACCAAGACAGAAAGTTTTTAGCAATTTTTAGGACAAAATGAATGTAACCAAAATTAGTTTTCAACCAAAGTCGCTCCTTTGAAGATGAAAACCAAAAAAAAAAAAAATCTGTTTTTAAAACACAAATGAGTGAATCAAAATTGGTTTGAATCACAAAACAGAATGGTTTTGATTACACGAACGGTTTTAAAAATTTGTTTTAAGATTGTAGGAACTGTTCGCGTAAATAAATAAAATAAACAAATTAAATTTACTGATTACAATACAAAAATTAAGAAAGCAAAATTACAAAACGATTACAACTGAAATAAAGACAAATACAAGAAAAGGGTAGAAGCAGAATGACTGAGGCACGTGTTCAACACGCTTCCCTTAAAACAAATTGTGAGTCTCCCAAGAGTACTCGTTTTGTTTCCCAGGGTACAACAGCCGGAGCAGTGGTACTGCCGGAGATGGCCTACAACCCAAAGGCTACCTTGAAGAGAGCAGGATGAAGATCAGTAAGCTGTAGAGAACTGTTTGCATATGCTGTTGTATTGGTGGTATTCGTGGTATCTATTCTGCAGTGACTAAGAGTTGTATTTATACAGCTCTAGATTTGAAACAGTCAAAAAGGAATTAAAGGAGAGGTTTAAATTGCATTAAACGTCTTCAATGCAATTTAATACGTCATTTAATTCTCAGTCAAAGACCGTTAACTCGTCAGTTACGAAGCTGAACTGAAACTGCACTGTCATTCAATGCTGGAAGCTTCTGCGCGCGCGCGCGCGCAAGACACACTGGTGGGCGCGCAGGTCAGCACGCCCATGCGCGGTGCGTCCATCTGGCTCATTTCCATGCGCACGTGCGCCACGTCACCTGTGAGCCTATACGAGCACGCCACACTGTCGCGCCGTATTGGCTCACACTGGTGCGCCGCGCACGACACAGCAGGACCCATGCACCATGCGCAACCACGCGCCTTCGTGCCACTTGTACCCGCGCGCGGACTGCCACGTCACGCGCCTCGAACCTGCACGCCACTTCACCACTTGGTCCCTGCAGCCTCTGTGATTCACCACGCGCACGTGGTCAAAAATACAAAGGCGGCTCTCAAGCGGCTCGCGGCGATGCGAGTGTGCGCCATCAAAGCGCCACATTGCGTCTCATCGCCCACGCCACGCGCGAGCGCGTGCGCGAGTTAGGGTGCCCTTCGCGAGGACACTTAGTGTGTGCTTCCATGAAACAATATGGAGGGAGAGTTCCCACTTAAATACCCATTTAAGTTCCATCTCTCCTTCGATGTGGGATAAGGTGCTACTTTCCCTTTTGTTTCAGCATTCAATGTTTCAAACACCCAATTTTGAGCATCGATATCTCATTCATCTTAGCTCCGTTTTGGACGTGGTTTAGTTCGTTGCGAAGCTCTTCCAACATAGAACATAAGCCCACAAATAAATATATAAAAACCGCTCATTTTATTATATTTATTTCTAGTCCAAAATAGAAAAAACTCATTTTCCTATATTTGTGAAAAATGCTATTTTCACCTATTTTTCCAACAGGATTTGAGTGGGGTCGACCCATTTACATGGCCAATCCACTTGAACTTGAGACCTCAATTTTGTGTTCTCCTTTCTATGGGGTTCATTGTGATGTGGTTCAGGCGGAGAAAACACATAACATGAGTATCTGTGACGTGGCAACAAAAGGAGAAGAAGATGAGTGGCAGCAATCCATATTAAAACGTGCCTGTTGTGGACTCCTTTGCACATAACTATAGGGGTGTTCGTCGAATCGAATATCGAATTTTTGAATTATTCAAATAATTTTTATTTTCCCTTAAATTCGAATTCGATTAAAACCTACTCAATTCGATTCGAATTTGTATTCGTATTCAAATAAAAAAACCCAATTCGTGTTCGTTTAAAAGTTCAAATTCGAATAAATTCAATTTGATTCAGATTCTTTTAAAACATGTAAAAAAAACTATCAAAATGAAACATGAACTTTAAAGTAGCCATAAAGTACGATATCACATTAAAAAGTTCCAAATAAAGTACCATAAGTCTAACATTCGATATGAGAAGTCGGGAATAACCACTCCACATTTACAAGTTAATATTTTTAGGGTTAGAAATCTATTGATAGATTTTGTTACATAGGTTTTGATAATGGGTAATTTTAATACTTGAAATATATTTTGAAAACAATTTATAGTAGCCATATAAAAATAATAAATAAAAATGTATAATTTTAAATTTTAAAATATCACTTATCAAAGGTATGGAACTTTTATAAAAGTTATATGGGGGTTATAAATTTTAGATGAAAAGTTAAATATATCAAGTTGGATTATTATTGCCCATGACTTTATAGCCTAGTGGCATCTTGGGGGTGGGATAAAGTTTTGGAACCAATAGGTCATGGGTTCAATTCCCACAAGGGGGTTTTCCCATATTTATTGGGTTTCCTCCTGAATTGGTGTATAGACATTATGCCTAGTGGAGATGGATATGATCGGGTGGTTCCGCTGGTGGCACAATGATACTCAAGTGGTCCGTCAGTTATCCAAATTTGCCGTTCAAAAAAAAAAAAGTTGGATTATTATTTCCATTGATTTTAAGGATTTAAAGTTTATCTACATATTTATTGGATTATTATTTCCATTGATTTGCCTATGTGTCTGTCTGTCTGATGAAAGGGGCAATTGAAGCATTCAACAAGATTAAAAAAAAGAATGAGTTTAAAATCCGATTTTCATCAATTTATTGCTGGAAGATTAAGTAGATACATATGAGGCGATGTGTGTGCATGTTTCTGGATCAACCTCAATCGATGGAGGAAAAAGGGGTGACAGGAATCGTCCCAATCGATCATCAAAATTCGACATGCAAGGATGAATCTCCATTCTATGAGTTGTTTTGGTTGATTACATTCAACATCTCATCAATTGTAAGTGTTAGATTTAGCTAAAATTTCTATTTTCATCTTCTACTTGTGGGTACGTGTTATGTGTTGTATAATATTATATATAGAACTAGGTTAGAACCCCGTGTATTACACGGGTTGAATAAATGTAATTTTATATATTAAATAATAAACAGTTATATCTTTATAAACCCCGTATATTGTACGGGTTTAACAAATGTAATTTTATATATCAAATAATAAAAAATTGTTATATCTTTAAAAACCATGTGTATTACACGGATTAAATAAATGTAATTTTGTATACTAAAAACATACAAATACTAAAAAATAGTTATATCTTTAAAAACCATGTGTATTACACGGATTAAATAAATGTAATTTTGTATACTAAATACTAAAAACGTCGTATCTTTAAAAAACCCGTGTATAATCGGGTTGAATAAATATACCAAATAATAAAAATATTACATCCTTAAAAACCCTGTATGTTACACGTGTTGAATAGATCTAAAAAAAGAGTTATATCTTTAAAAACCATGTGTATTACACATATTAAATAAATTTAATTTTGTCTATTAAATACTAAAAACGTTGTATCTTTAAAAAACTCGTGTATAATTGGGTTGAAAAATCTACCAAATAATATAAAAATTGTATCCTTAAAAACCTCGTATATTACACGTGTTAAATAAATCTAATTTTACATAGCAAATGATAAAAAGTTATATTTTTTAAAAACTTCGTCTATTACACGTGTTATATAAATGTAACTTTGTATAGTAAATAATAAAAAAGTTATATTTTTAAAAATCCGGCGTTTTACACGAGTTGAATAAATATAATTTTGTATACCAATTAATAAAAAAAAATTATATTTTTAATAAATTAGGATAACATTTAATATTAATTTATTATTTATATATTTAATATAAGATAAGTAGGAAAGAGAGGTACTTGTTTTAAAAATATATTAAATTAACAATTTAGATTTGATGATAATATTTTATTAAGAGTGAATTGCAAGTTTTGTCCTTTATCTTTAGGCCATTTTGCAAGTTTTGTCCTTTATGTTTAAATTTGACGAGTTTTGTCCTTTATGTTTAAAAATCAAGCACGTTTTACCCTTTGGGCCTTAAAAATGAAGCACGTTTTGTCCTTTATGTTTAAAAATCAAGCACGTTTTGTCCTTTATGTTTAAAAAATCAAGCACATTTTGTCCTTAAAAATCAAGCACGTTTTGCCCCAAAGGGTAAAACGTGCTTGATTTTCAAACATAAAGGACAAAACTCGTCAAATTTAAACATAAAGGACAAAACTTGCAAAATGGCCTAAAGATAAAGGACAAAACTTGCAATTCACTCTTTTATTAAAGTATGATAAGATTTAATATTAATTATTTATTTATTTATTTAGTTAATATAAGAAAAGTATAAATTTGAGGATACCTTCTATGGATGACACGTGTCCAAAACTTGGTTTCTTTTATTATAGTAGATATTATAATCATCCAAGAATCCCCATCATAGATTAATATGTGTTTTGAATGTTAAAAGGCATTTTACTACATACATTAACAACCAGCTGGGGTAGCCCAGTTGGCCACCGACACCCACCTCTTACCAAGAGGTACCGGGTTCGAACCTTGGGGCGAACAAAGTACCCTCAAAGGGTCGGCTCGGCAAGGGTATTTACTGCCAGGCTCAGGCTTGTCGGGTGGCGGCCTGGGAGGGGTTATCCCCTCCGCGGTCAGGGGTACCGTGCATTACCCTTTTTTTTTTACTACATACATTAACGTGATCATAAACTGAGATTTATTAAGCAAATGATGCTAAATAATGCTTTGAATCATTATTTTATATTATATTGTGTATGTACGAGGTTAGAAGTATTCTATACGTGTAATTATGAGATTAAATATTTTGTGCCCACCAGGTGTTCGTTTAAATGTCTCTACCAATGTTTTGAAAACTGGATCGGACCGGTCGGTCGGACCGGTTGGACCGGGAACCGGAGGTCTGACCGGTCCGGTTCAATATATTGGACCGGATTTACATCGAACCGGGTTTGAACCGGTGAACCGGCGGTCGGACCGGAAAACCGGCCGGTTGAACCGGGTTATTAAGGGATTGAACCGAATTTCGGCATTTTTTTTTTCAAATTTCACCCTATTAATTTTAAGACACCTGGCGGTTCTTACATCCGGTCGGACCGGTTGAACCAGTGGACCAATAACCAAACCGGTTCGACGTCCGGTCCAGTTCTGAAAACATTGGTCTCTACCAAGTTAGCTTGTGAATTATGATAATGCATATATACTATATATATATATATATATGGGTCGTATTATTGGCACACCTTGGGGATTAAATCGACACCCTCAATACGCATCGTATAGGCCTATACGATGTGTATTGAGGGTGTCGATTTAATTTTTTAATTTTTGCAAGGTAGCTTCCTGTCACGCGGTAGCTTTCCGTCAGGCAAACGAAAAAGCAGTACTTTGGACATTTGTTGGTCTTCAAACATCTAGGAAACCTTATTTGAGAATACCCCTGAATTTATCGAAGTTGTAGAATGAGATCCTACACTGTTGGGTTATCATCTTTCAACCCCATTTTTCCTAAATTTATCGATTATGTTTTTCAACAGGGATGTAATGCAATGATTCCTCTCAATTGAATAGACCGACATTTGCTTCATATGACTCACTTAAATCGTCTCGGATGTAATAACAGTACGTTTAGCATTAGTGCCTGCTTGAATTGCAGAAAGCAAAGGATAACAGCTCCGGTTTCATCAGCTGCATTTGGAACAGGAGAGTTGAAAAAACTGCAATTGGAATTGATCTTGGAACAACACACTCTTGTTACCATATGACACATGATAAAAGCGCTTCACTAGACAATCTGGGATTATATTCCGCAAATTGGGGACCACATATTTGCTTCAAGATTTACGTCTGATGTCCAAGTTTCCCATAGTCACAAACGATTGCGGTTTTATTTAGCATAGCCACCGTTTCGGTAGTCAAAAAAGGTTGCGGTTTGTAGATTCAATCTTCATTGCTTCATTAAAATTAACAAGGCGGTCTCTTTGCTTCGCCCACTAGAACTATTTGTGTATGCATTCTGTTGGTACTGAACAACAGAATCAGGTTCTCAAAACAAGGATCATTCTAATAGATTAAAGAGAATAAACCCTCGTTCCAACCAATTGTGGGTTAATAGATTCCGAAGCTGTTATTTCAGTTATTTCTGTTGATCCACAAATTCCAACAAATTGTGTCTAATGCAAGGATCTTCGAATGCGGTGTGTACGTTAAATACCGTTCACCACTTTTTTAGTTGCTTCTCTTGATAAGTTTCTGAACCAACCGAAATCCACAAATTCCAACAGTTTCTCTGTCGCTAATTTCTCCACTCACCGTGAAATCGAACAATTTCTTCGTAGATTTCGTCCGGTTTCAAAGCCGGTTGAGGATAACGAGTGTTCTAGACTCGTTCAAGGCATGCTTGTTTGGGCGATTTACAAAAATACGGATGCATTCCACGGTAAACGATGCAGCTGATGAAACCGAACGGTCTCTTTGCTTCGTCCACTAGAACTATTTGTGTATGCATTCTTTTGGTAGTTAACCGAACGGTCTCTTTGCTTCGTCCACTAGAACTATATGTGTATGCATTCTTTTGGTAGACAACAAACAGATAATAAACGGATTGTTGGACTTCTTGTTCCAAATGCAACTGTGAATATTGAATGTGCAAACTGAAACATCTTGACACGATATAATTGCAAGACTGTTTGTCGGGTTTCCAATGCTCACACAGAGTGATAAACAACACTGATACGAACACATGTGTTTTGAAATAGGCTTTGTTCTTGGTTTAATGAAGTTACACATAACATCTAGTTATATTCAGATTTAAACAATGCACGCCTCAACTGAGATAACGGACAGCCATCAAGCTCAAAAAGAAAACTTGTGTTTCACATAGTCACAAACGATTGTGGTTTGTATTTTGCATAGCCACCGTTTCTGTGATGATTCGAAACATTCCGAATAACTAGCAGAAGAACCCGACACGTCTTCTGCTAGTTACTCTTTTCAGTAGCCATTTTTCCTTTTCCTTCAATTTTGAGAACATGTAACATGATAGATAAAGATCCTGACACATGTAACATCTAGTTATATTCCTACATCTATATCTTTTGTCATGACAAACTATGTGACATGTGTCTATTCCAGTGGTCCCTGTACTATTTGTGTATGCATTCTTTTGGTAGTTAATAAAACGAAAGCTATCAACGCGGGGATGGGTACAGAACCCGACTTGTCTTCCTGCATTAGACACAATTTGTTGGAATTTGTGGATTTCGGTTGGTTGGAAAGATGACCGAATAGAGATTTGAATACCAAACTGTGGAGAACTTGTTTACGTTATCCATCAACATAAGCTAAAATACTCTAAGATTAACAAGGCGGTCTCTTTGTTGCGTACTGATTATTGAAAAGATTTGTTGAAATCGAAGAAAAGAGTAAAAAAGATGAATTGAGGCGTACATTAGGAACAAGAAGTCCAACAATCCGTTCATTATCTGTTTTTGTCTAAAACAATATGAATGCACGCAACGAATTTGACAACTGTGGAGCGTGATCAACTACTTTGGGTATATTCGAAACCAACTAAAATACGTTTAAATACGCTAAAATACCCTAAAATACGTTAAAATACGCTAAAATACCCTAAAATACGTTAAAATACGCTAAGTTACGTTACAATACGTTAAAATACCTGAAAATATGTTAAAATACGCTAACTTACGTTACAATACGTTAAAATACGCTAAAATACGTAAAAATACCCTAAAATAGGTTAAAATAAGCTAAAATACGTTAGAATACGCTCAAAAACGTCAAAAATACTATTAAATACGCAACAATATGTTAGAATACGTCAAAATACGCAAAAATACGAGACTAACGATATTTACACACACGTATACATATAACACGACACTATGGAGTCCAAGTGAATTTCAAACAAAACTGTACGTGATCATTGAATACGATATTCGCACGCAACCGAACTGCACCGAAACGACTTATGTTGAAGGTATACGTCATAAAACGACAAAATATGCGAAAGTTCGGCAAAAAATGAGAGGTATACGCATCGAACCGAGGGAAACACGATAAAACTAAATTTGAAATAATGCCCAATACGATCTTATAGGCCTATGTCGTATCGTATATCAGCTTAATACGCATCGTATAGGCCTATACGATGCGTATTAAACTTTGAATTTTCTCAAAAATACCCCTGAATTTATCAGAAAAACAGGGGTATTTCGGTAAATTCATCGCTCAATACGCATCGTATAGGCCTATACGATGCGTATTGAACTATAAATTTCACAAAAATGTTTTTCAAATCAAGGGTTCCATCATTACAACCACTTGTTTTCAACAGGAATGTAATGCAATGATTCCTCTCAATTGAATAGACAGACACTTGCTTCATAGGACTCACTTGAATCATCTCGGAAGTACTGAACAACATAAATAACACTCGTAATCCTCAACCGGCTTTGAAACCGGACGGAATCTACGAAGAAACTGTTCGATTTCACGGTGAGTGGAGAAATTAGCGACGGAGAAACTGTTGGAATTTGTGGATTTCGGTTGGTTCAGAAACTTAACAAGAGAACTTAGAAGTTTTCAATAAAATTTCATTTTGCTGTGAACTTGTTCTCTATGAAATGTCTCACTTAACAAGAGAGGCAACTAAAAAAGCGGTGAACGGTATTTAACGTACACACCGCATTCGAAGATCCTTGCATTAGACACAATTTGTTGGAATTTGTGGATTTCGGTTGGTTCAGATCTCTATTCGGTCATCTTTCCTCTCAATTGAATAGACAGACACTTGCTTCATAAGACTTACATGAATCAAACAGGCATGCCTCAAACACTTAACATTTTTAGAAGTTTTCAATAAAATTTCATTCTGCTGTGAACTTGTTCTCTATGAAATGTCTCACTTAACAAGAGAAGCAACTAAAAAAGCGATGAACGGTATTTAACGTACACACCGCATTCGAAGATCCTTGCATTAGACACAATTTGTTGGAATTTGTGGATTTCGATTAGTTCAGATCTCTATTCGGTCATCTTTCCTCACAATTTGGATCTCTATTCGGTCATCAAACAGGCATGCCTTGAAGTACTGAATCAACAGAAATAACTGAAATAACAGCTTCGGAATCTATTAACCCACAATTTGTTAGAATTTGTAGACAGACACTTGGTTCATAGGACTCACTTGAATCATCTCGGAAGTACTGAACAACAGCTTCAGAATCTATTAACCCACAATTTGTTGGAATTTGTAGACATGCACTTGCTTCATAGGACTCACTTGAATCGTCTCAGAAGTACTGAACAACAGAAGGATGAGATATCGGTAGTTAGCTCGAAGAAGTTTCTCTCAATCAGTTGTTCCAATAGATTCTCCCTTTTAACAATGTCCTGTGAATTGTTGGAAATTTGTGGATTTCGGTTGGTTCAGACAGACACAATTTTTTTTCAACGGGGATGTAATGCAATGATTCCTCTCAATTGAATAGACAGACACTTGCTTTATAGGACTCACTTGAATCGTCTCGGAAGTACTGAACAATAGAAGGATGAGATATCGGTAGTTACGAGATTCTTCGAGAATTAGAAAAGGAGAAAATACGGAACGGCAAGGGTAGTATGAGTCTGAGTCCATTGTGGTTCGTGTTAGGTTTGTATTTCCCATAGCCACCGTTTCCGTAGTAAAAAACGGTTGCGGTTTTGCACATTCAATGTTCATTGCTTCATTATAATTAATAATGCGGTCTCGATTGAAGATGTAATTGCAAGACTGTTTGTCGGGCTTCCAATGCTCACACAGGGTGATAAACAACGCTGATATTGAACGGAATATTGAACCAAGAAAGTCATTGGACTGCCGCAGATGAAGTCAAACGTGATCAAACTTGGACATCAGACGTAAATCTTGAAGAAATGGAACATAATCCTAGATTGTCTAAAGAAGTGCTTTTATCATGTGTGATCCAGAGGTCGGTCTCGGGTGGGCATAAGATCCGTGGGTCCTATTTTCGGATCTGTGACTCCATAGAAGATGTGATTAAGGTAAGCGTGCCGTATCATGTGTCATAAAAAGGAACATAACCCCAGATTGTCTAAAGAAGAGCTTTTATCGTGAATGTTTCGAATCATCATAGAAGACGTATCGGGTGAGTTGTGGTTGATTTATAGGAGGAGGTTATGAAACAAATATATGTTTATGCGAATTTAAAGGACAATACTGACAGAGGTGCTGGTCTTTTCTCCCACTGTGCAAACTTGAAAAATCTCACCATAACACATCTAATATGACACATGATAAAAGCGCTTCTTTAGACAATCTGGGATTATGTTCCGCAAATTGGGACCACATATTCGTGTGTAAATGCTTGGAAAGATGAACGAATAGAGATCTGTATATACACCCTTGTTATTTGTTTACCACATGACACATGATAAAAGCGCTTCTTTAGACAATCTGGGATTATGTTCCGCAAATTGGGAACCACATTGTAGACTGGTGGGCTTGAATGGTTTTAATAATACTTGAAAATGGAAATAATCGTGTCAAGATCTTTATTTATCATATCATCGACCAACTGCTCGAAATCCCTTTCGTTTCTCGGGTTCGCATTCGACACAACACAACAAAAAATAAATTCAAAAGGGCTGATACGCATTGTATAGGCCTATACGATGCGTATAAAGCCCGCCGCCAGACATAACCTGCACCTGTCAGTCTGACATGTCTTTTACTTTATTTCAATACGCATCGTATAGGCCTATACGATGCGTATTGAATTCAAAAAGTGTGTAGATAGACAGGGGGTGTGCCATTAGAAAACCCTATATATATATATATATATATATATATATATAATGCATATCCGAAGGGCAGAAATGGTCATTTGCCACTTTTTCAACATTTACAAGCCTTTAAATCATATTGTACAATGATTCAATGCATCAGACTTTTCAACACCCATGTACACCTCTTTTGTTTAAATGGGCGGTACTTTGATTTTGAATTTTGAATTACTCTGCACCCTGGAGCCAACTTTCTCGAAAACCAGACCCCAAAGCCTTTTTCACCATAAGACCATGTGTAGTGGTTTAGTGAATAATGCCCCTACCCTTAGGCGTTTTGCGCCACGTGGCAGTCCAGTCAGCATGGGGGCATTATTGGGCGTTATTGCAAAAGTGGCGTAGTGAGAATAATGCCCAATAACGCCCTTCCAATCATTAAACAATTATTTTTTAATTAAAAACTTAAAATACTTCATTCAATTAAAAAAATACAATACTAGAAATAAAAAAAATAAAATCCGACTAAATTAAAAAAAAATACATTAGTTTTCGTCTTCGCTTTCTTCGCCCATCATATAGGCCTATACGATGCATCTCTCATTTCTTGCTTGGTCCATGCACGACAAGGATTTCTCAAATATTGCCATCGTTGTTTAAGAACCCCAAAGCATCTCACAATGTCTTTTCGTGAAGACTCTTGAACCTTTTTAAAGTATGCTGTTTTTTCATCAATAGGATCACTAAACGTCTTCACGACAATCGAATACCTAGGATAAATTCCGTCGCACAAATAATATCCATGAGGGTAGTAGTTTCCATTTGCGTAAAACGACGCTTTTGGAGCTCTGCCAGAAATCCAGTCCTCTAACAACGGAGATTGTTCAAAAACATTTATATCATTGCATGACCCGACCACGCCAAAGTAAGCCAACCAAACCCAAAGGTCCTGTGAGGCAACCGCCTGAAGAATAACAGTGGGTCCTTTTTGGTCACCCCGTGTGTGTTGGACTCGCCATGCGGTCGGGCAGTTATCCCGACGCCAATGCATGCAATCCGAGCTCCCGATCATACTAGGCAAACCATGCTCCGCCGAATGTACCTCGTAGATCTTTTGAAGGTCGTCCCATGTGGGCGTTCTAAGATAACACGCACCATACAAATCAATAATACCTTTATAAAAAAAACATACACAACCATAAGCTTCAAAAAAAAATTGTAAACGTTATAGTAAAGTATAGGAATTGTACCGCGAAAAAAATGCTCCAATGTGTATCGCGTTTTTTTCTCGGCCATTTTTAAATACTCGTCGTTGATGTCGGTTGTGTTTCCATAAGCAAGGATTCGTAGCGCCGACGTACACTTTTGGATACCGGTAAATCCAAGTGCCCCTCTCGCATCTGCTTTTTGTTTAAAATAATCGTAGTTGGCTTCCAGGTCGTCGACTATGCGTAGAAACAACCGCTTACTCATTCGGAAACGACGCCTAAAAATTTCTGGGTTCGAAAATGTCGGCGCCTCATCAAAATAATCTTTCATTAAACTATCGTGTGCCGCGCGTCGGTCTCGTTCAATATAACCTCTTTTTTTTAATTTCTGGTTCGGGGCGGCAACAATGCTTCACATATCTCACCGCTAGTTGACAAGCACTCGTAACCGCCTCTTGCTCGATCTCCTCATCGGTGGAATCATCGTCATCCGCAAAAAACTCTTTGTAGTAAAATTTACCATGGATGAAGAACTAGGGGAATCCATCAATTTTTATAAAATGGTAGTGTTTTTGAGAGAGTTTTGATTAAATTTGAAGGAGTTTATATATATATATATATATATAGGTAAAAGGTTTAAAAAAAAAATTCAAAGTAGCCGTTATACTAGCCGTTGCTAGTTTGTGATTGGCCAGTCAACCCCCATCGAAGCGTGATTTAAAAAACGCCAAATGCAAATTTCTCAAAAATAACGCCCAAACACGCCGGGGTGTAGTGGCATGTGGGCGTGATTCGACGTTTTGTGCGAAATTTTTTTATAAAATACGCCCCATTACAGGGCGGTCTAATTAGTCTGCCCGTAGTGGGGCGTTTTTTTTAAAAAAATTTCAAAAAAAACGCCGGAAAACGCCCCCTCCGCCACTACACCCGGCGTTTCCGGGCGTTTTTTTTGAAAAAAAATTTCTGAAAATTGAGTTTGGCGTGATTTTAAAAACGCTGCATACATCCATAGTGGGGCTTGCATGTAGCCAATGGGAGAAGAACTTTGTTTGACCAGCCAATCAATTATACCCACATGCTCTGACACACCACATGCAGAATTAATAAAGTGTGTGTGTTTTTTTTTTTTTTTTTTTCATATGGTAAATAATATGGGGGTTATTGACATAATGCCCCACTACGCCACTTTTGCTATAATGCCCCATCGCTGACTAGGACGCCACGTGTCGGATAATGCCCCATGATGAGGGCATTATAACCCACTACCACTACACATGGTCTTACTATGCACCTCATCGGTTTCTCTCTCTTTGTCTCTCGTCAAGAAAAAACTGTAAAACAATCATAACCATACCCCATGTCTTCTCTCACCTCTTTCTCGGTAAGCATCAACACCAGATCCACCAAATTCATCCATTGTTATTCATGTAAATTCTCTTGATTCCAAAATGTTGAGAAAGTGAGAAACGATCATCAGTGAAGGGTGTCGTGAGTTCAGTCGTCTGCAGTAGTACTAACTCAGGCAGAGATGTAACCGTCGGATATCATACAGAGCCAGTGGTAGACGTGGTACGATGGTGGAGTTCTTCAAAAGCAATGTCTAGATTGATGAGGTTTTGGTTCGGATTCATGACTGCATGCTCGATTTCAGGCAAACTAGGGTATGGCAAGGGGAGATTCCGGCGATCTAGGGCTTAAAGAGGCTTTCTCCGGCAACTTGGTAAGAACCTACACTAGAATGGTTTCTTTTTCTGATTTCATGAATATATGGCTTTAATACGGTAAGTTATGATGTTTGACTGTGGTTGCTATTTGTTTTTCAGACATAGATGGCACCAAGCTTTTCCTTACAGCTTTTTACGGTCATTTTTGCTTATGAAATACTTTCTTTCTAAATTTCATATTTTATTAGACTACCTGTTAGTTTGTGAAGCATGTAACCTTTTCCTCTTTTCACAAGAAACATCAGTAAACTCACCGATCCATCATGGGTACTATGCAAACATGGCGGAAAGCTTACGGCGCCCTCAAAGATCAAACCACCGTTGGATTAGCACACTTCAACAGCGATTTCAAGGTGTTTCCCCTCTTTAATTCTTTCTAATTTGGACGAATTTTGTTAATTAGGGTTAGGGTTTTGTTGGGTTTTGTAGGAAGTTGATGTTGCGATTGTTAAAGCTACTAATCATGTTGAGTGCCCACCCAAAGAAAGACACATCAGAAGTCAGTAAAGTTTGTATTTTGTTGTTTAATTTGATCAGTTTCTTTAGTTTTGATGTGGGTTTTTGTTTGTTAACTTTATTTTGATGAAAATGTTGAAGAAAACCAAACTGGCCTTTACCGACCGGAATTTAACCGTAATCAAACGTCTAGAAGTTTTCTTAGTTGCAACCGGAGAACTTTCTTGGAGGAGAATGGTTGAACAAGCTGGTAACAATGACGACGATTCACAAGGGCACTGTGAATCTGTGAGTTAATACACCTCTCGAAATCTTCAGTTTGAGTGGATTCGCTCAGATGTTATTCCAGGTAATGTGTTCCAACTTAGTTTAACACAACTAATATGAATCCATAGTTGTACGTCTTCATCTATCTACATTTTAGGAATAAGGGTTTCTATGTGGAGAAGAAACACATGATTGGTGGCTGGATCTCATAAAAGGAATTAGTTGTTAACAATAAGACATGAATCTGATGGAAAGGTATGTGTTTCTGTTTTTCAATAATACCCTTTTTTTGATTTAGAACTTAATTTTCAGTGATGCTTGTCTAGATCTAAGTGTGTTATTAGTGTGCAGAAGTTAGAATTACAACAGTGGGGTTCTTTTTTTAACCTATACTTGCTGATTCTGTTCAGATCTAGGTGTTTCTGCTTTTCGGCTCCATTCTTGACTACCGAATGAAGAAATGAGTAAGATATTGATATTGTATTATTGAAAATGCAGTGTGTGTGTGTGTTTTAAATTATTGATAACATGATAAAGTTTGGTGGTTAATTTGTCACATTTTCATTTTCAGCTCTAACAAGGTTAATTTGGCACATTTTCAGCTCTAACAAGAGATGATTTCGAGGCTGTGAAGTGTGAACAAAGTTCTGTTTGAAGCTATAGGCTTCAGAAGGTCACCTGTTGTAGATTCAAACATTTTCTACTTGCATTCTATTTAATCCTTCAAATATTACCATGGTATACCTTCTCTTAACTTTTCTTAATAATATAGATTGCTTTGATTATATGATTTATATCTTGAATGATTCAAGTTGAATCGAGTTATTGTACACAAAGATTGCAAGTGTTATTGTGTTGAGAACTTACGATCCACTTATGCCTACAGTTAAGTGTTTTGATGTTACTGCTTTATTAAGTAATAAATTAAATAAAAATAATTTCTTTTTCTAGTTGTAGTGTTAACCCTTTTGTGTTTGGGTTCATGTGGAATACAAAAGTGAATAAAAAGATGAAATCTTGGACTTGACAGAAAGATGTAAAGTTGCTTTGAAATGAGTTATTGGCTATGGCCATGGTTTTAAAAACGGTTGAGGTGTACTCCTTGAGGCGCGCCTCGAACGAGGTGCCCAAAAACGAGTCTAAGACAGTGCCTCAAGGGGTTAGTTTGTATGTGCCCCAACATAGGGCTGAGGCGCTAAAAAAGCTGCACATCAAGTGCGTCTCAGGGGTTTACCTGTTTGTTTTTTACATCTCGGTTCGCCTCGAGGCGTTTGCCTTGTGAGGTGAAGGGAAAACGCCTTGAGACACGTTTTCGTATTTTAAACTTTGGCTATGGCTATGGCTATGGCTATGTGGTTTATTGATTAAAGTTCAATTTTTGTAGAAAGTTTGGTTGCATAAGGGCACATGAAAACCTTGTGTGTTGATACCTCCTAACGGTTTATTAATAACTGGCATCGATGACCCGAGATACGATACTGGAGTTTGATTTTAACGAATAATCAAGGTAAAACACTTGAGTCAACCATGGAAAATACGCATTTAGTGACAAACAGTCATAACTTTTGTATGGTTTTCATGTCATATTAAATTCGTTATGATAGAAAATGCATCACATTTTTTATGGTTACAACTTACAACTGTTATTGAAGTCCGTACCTTTTACATTATTAGTTTATTGTAGTTGGTTTGGCTTAACTGATTTTAATTGCCCAGACCTGAGGATGTTGTTGACTTTGGGAAATTAATAGAGGTAAAATGTTCATTTTTTGTTCATGACATTCAGTTATTCACTTTGATAACTGGTACTTTTGTCAATTGATTGTATCCGAATTTGGATGGTTTTGATGAGTTAACATGATTGTGTCCTTGTATGTGTTTCAATATGTAGGTTCACGGATATTAGTCTGAAGATGTTGATGTGAAGGCCTGCTGAAGAGGCTGCTCTTGAAGCAATTCGAGTTATTGGTGCCTAAATGAGAGGGTTTTTACTTGATTTCTATCTTCTACTTTAATTAATTTTATGCTCTTTTTCTCAATCTGTTAATTACTGCTAAAGAAAACTTTTTTTTTCAAAGTTTTGCAAATAATTGGAATAAGAAAACAGAAGTTGACATTGTAAAAGTCAAACATGCTAACTGAAAATGTCAAAAACTCCTTATTCATGTAACAAATACTTTTTAAAAATGTATATGATACTCTCTTAGAAATAGACTTGAGAATGGGCTGCTTACTAGATGAGCTCAATTCATATATGCTTTAATAGTACATATGAATGAGCTGCTTATTCGGGTGCTTCAGATTAAAATTTATATATGTTGTACTATGGGCTGTTCTAATTCAATTAGTGATTTTTTTTCCTAAAAAGTGACCAAATTTATTTTTTTGAGATTGTCTTTTGTAATTTGAATTGGTAAAAGTTGCTCGGTGGCTTCATTTAATAATTTAGTGAGTAATGTTGACTAAACCGCTAACTGCGTTTTTAGATGCAAGTTTCGTGACAGGTAACATGCTTTGTGGTTCACACGCGTCAGGTGCTTTTGGTCCAAGCATTAGGCTTTCACGTGTGGATGTGATGGTATTATTTAATAGTGATTGCAGCCCGCCGAATGACATAAGCCCTCCATAGGATCAACATTGATTCACATTATGGGCCGGCAAATCTTTTCGGGTTATATTCAGCATTCACTGTTGAAGAGATAACACCGATTCTTTCAAAGCAAGGTACAACAGTTGGCAATTTATCAAAGCCTAGAAGTAACAGAAAGTTTCTTAAGAATGTCGGAAGAAAATGGACAGGCTTGACTGTAATGTTATCAACTTTATTAACTAAACTTTATGTAATATGTTTGAATAATAAATCATCTTATTGTTATTTCATACAAGGTGTTTACTTAACTTAAGAATTATATTTAATTAACAAACCTCAAAGTGTTTGTATAGTCTTTAGAATTTATATAATAGATAATTAGGGTGGAGATACAATAGGAAGTTTATTTGGCTAGGAAGGATAGGAAGTGATCTTGACCATCCATTAAGTTAATCAAGGGCTAAGATTAAATCAGGCAAATTGAAATGAAGAAAAGAGGCGTGTGAGTTTGTTCAAGGGCATTCTAGTCAATCCAAGCCAATAGTTTCTCTCTCCTCCAATTCCCCCCCATTTTTTAAACGTTAATAACTCTTTCATACGACATTATTTTTTTATAAAAATTGCACCAAAAAAACGAGCGTTTTTTTATCTTTAAAACGAGTATACTATTGCTATATTTAAAAAAAAAATTTAAAACCCAGTTGCGTAAAACGCAATAGAAAAACCACCAGTTACGTAAAACGCAATGAAAAAAAAACCTAAAAAATGACATTTTTCTAAAACGCAATGCACCAAAAACACAAAGAAATGACTTATTTGTAAAACGCAATGACCAGAAAACACATAAAAATGTGTTTTACCTAAAACGCAATGCACCAAAAACACAAAGAAATGACTTATTTGTAAAACGCAATGGCCAGAATACACTTAAAATGTCTGTTTTCTAAAACGCAATGGACTGAAAACACATAAAAAAGTGTTTTACCTAAAACGCAATGCACAAAAAACACAAAGAAATGTCTTATATGTAAAACGCAATGGCTAGAAAACACTTAAAAATGACTCATTCTAAAACGCAATGGACTGAAAACACCTAAAAAATGTGTTTTACCTAAAACACAATGACTAAAAACACTTAAAAATGTGTGGTTTTTTTTTTTTTTTTTTTTTTTTTTTTTTTTTTTCTAAAACGCAATAGCCAGAAACCACATAAAACTCTCTTATTTCTAAAACGCAATGGACACATAAAACTGTCTGTCACTGTGAACTGTCTGAATTGTCTACGAATTACTGTCTTCGAAATGAGCCAATTTATGGAAATTTAATTTTTCTGATGCGTTTTTAGGTCAGCTCAACCCCAGCCAGGGGCTCTGCCCCTTGGACCCCGCCAGGGGCTGCCGCCCCCGGACCCCCGCAAAGACCGTAAAACGCAATGACTAAATCAAAAACCCAGATCATGAAAATGAAATTAAAGAATTTCTTACATGGATCGAAGCCGATTTCTTCTTCAATTGACGAAATTTGAATGATAGAAACATTTATCAACGCTCGAATCGAACGAATCGAGTGATTATCTCCAAAATCACCGGAAAAAACGAGATTTTTTTATGAAATTAAACTGGGTTTTCTTCAAAAAAAGCTGAAGAACACGTTGATCGGGTTCTGAATCATTGATTTGTGATGAAAATCGCACTATAATGTAGTGATTATTGAGATAGAAAGTGAAGAAATAGTTGAAGATGGTGGGTTTTGAAAATGATGGGTTTTTGAATTTACTGGGTTTTGAAAAAGGAAGAAGAAGGAGTTGGATTGACTAAAATACCCTTTCTCTTTATTTTAAAATTTGCCACATGTCATAATCCTATGGCTTCCTATCCTTCCTAGCGAAAATTAACTTCCTATTTGATCTTTACCCTAGATAATTAATATAAAGTTAAAAAACAACAACAACAATAACAACAACAACAACAACAAATAAAAATAAAATCAAACATGAAGAGGCTAAAAACCAATGAGTGAAATCCTATGAATCGGACGAGTGGAACACAACATTTTATGTCTGTCAAATTAATCTTGGTATCACACTCGAGTAGACAATTTTAAAAAAACAAAATAAATTATTTTTAGTACCACCATTAGTGGGGTTGGATGGGATTAAAGCCACACTCATTTTCCATGTTGGGGTTATGTACACAGCCTTTTGGTACATATGAAAGGCTTGCAACGACATGTTTTTCAACATTGTAAATTGCCGCCACCGTATTAACGGTCTGGTCTGATTTTATATGGCCGGTTTTGGTATAAAACCGAAGATCAAAACAGTAGCTACGTTTTGAAGATTTTGAAACCGACAAGCCAAAAGTTAAAGAAAGAAAGTGATCGTGAAACCAAACCGAAGACCGGTTTGGGCGGTTTTACGATTTGAAATAGAATCGTGATCACCCCTACAATATATCACGAGACGACTGATAAACTAACGGTAAACGTGTATCCTATTGTAAATCACCTCCGCCGCCGCATCGCGCAGGTAGAAAGCTAGTATATATATATATATATATATATAGGTACAGGATCAGGAGAAAACACCCAAAAGTGTGAGAACGGTGAGAACGCATCCTGGCCCAACACGTGGCGCGGGATATGATCGGGGCGTGAGGGTTTTTTTTTTGTCTTTTCAATCTTCTTTTATTTTCCCAATTTATGCTGCTTCTTTTTTGGCATCTAAGATTATTTTGGCGTTAATTGTATTCATTAACTAATTGGTGTTGAATTAATTGTTTTTGTGTCACATAGATATTTTTTTTGGCGTTATAGCATTTCTGTGGTCAATTTTTTTGGCGTTTTGTGGCGTTGTGTAATAATTCACTACGAGTAATTAATATTTTCATAAGTACAATAAGACCAAATGTTTTTATGGCGTTTAGTCAATTTTTTTGGCGTTTAATACATTGACAAGGTGCTTTGCCAACACCAGTTCTCACAGTTTTCATACTACTAGCGTTTTGGTGTTTGTAGTTTTTGGCGTTTTATATAATAATATATTTTATTTGTAGACAATTAGATAACAAACAAAAGATAATTTTATAACAAAACAATATAAAATGAAAAAGAAAAAAAAATTTAAAAATGGTAATCTAATTTCTCATCCAAATCTTCACTGTCATCAGCCTCTTATTCTTGAATTTGTTTTTGGCGTTTTGAACCTTTGAATACCTTAGCTAGATGCCAGCTTTCCTACATAAACACTGTCTTTTTTTAGACGAAGCTTGTTAATGGCATCCTGTTTTTTGGTGTGATATTCTTGTTTGGTGGCATGTCATTAAAGATCAACTCTTGCTTGAATGCTATTTATAATAATGGATTCCAAAATAGCATTTTACACTTGTGTTGATCCCTTCATGCCATGCATATATTCATCAAGAACAAAGCTCACATGACTACATATAACTGTCATCAGTTTCTTTTTCATGAATATTTGTCCATCTCATTCAGCAAAAGTTTATAGAGATAACCCACTCAGAGAAGAATCCATTCAGTGAAAGCTTTGCCATCTGTGGTTATTTTAACTAACTTTTTTGGCGTTTTAAAGTGAGTGGTTTCCAGAGAACATGACGTTTGTTTTTCTGGGTGTGATCAATTCATTGTGTATAGACCTCTCTTATAGGAGTTTTTTGGCGCATAGTTTAGGCGAGATTTTTTATTATAATAAATTATAGTAATAAAGTAACCGTCTTTTCAGTTACTGTGTGTATTTACTGTTTTGTTCCGCTTTATCAGTTTCTAGGGTGATAGACGTCCCATCTTCCAAGTTTGGCGTTTTTTTTAAATGACGTTATGCAGACCAAGATGACAAAATACAATAACGGAGAAAATATTAAGCAGGAAAAATATTTTTTGTTATTTTTGGCGTTTTGTAAGCAATAATTTTTTGTAGTATTTTTTTGGCTTTTTGTAAATAAATAGAGAAATATATCATTTAATTATCTTAAAAAAAAAAAAGATTACACAGAAGAAAGAAAAATAAAACTCTTCTTCAGAAGGTACTTTATCCGAGAAGTATCCATCACTTGCGTCATCTTCTTCCTCGGAGTCTTCATCTAGACCTTCATCCATGTCATCACCTTCACTTTCATCGGCTTCTTGTTCCTGAAGATTCTGAAGCCTCCATTTGAACATGTTTTGCATTAACGCCATTTTTGGTGTTATGCAATTCTTCCATGAACCCAAGCCCCTGCTTTGTCATGATGTTTTCAAGCCAGTAGTCTTCCTGCTCTCCGCTGTCGTATATAACGGTCACCATGTCTGTTTCATCATCAAAACGCCATGATGTAATGACAAGATCCGGCTTTACATCTGCTTTGATTGGTCCAAATTTCCTTGTTAATGCTTTCATGAGCATATGTGTTTCATGGCATTCGTTATCCAGAGCGATGCCAAGAGATAGGATACCCCTTTGTACCTCTTCTTCCATCTTCAAAATTGTGTTGATCGTCCTAACATACACCCTCCTTCTGTTGTCAAAACGCAGGACGAATCGCCTGATTGCCAGAGTGTATCTCCACCAAACGATGGTTGCTATTTTTGGCGTTTTGGTTAAATTGGCTTTTTTGGTTAAAGATGTTTTTGCAAAAATGATAGATTGAAGTGATTATGGAAGCGTTGGTTTACGTCGTTTATATAATGATGTTTTTGGCACGTAATTTAGGAGGGAATTTCTTCTAATAAATGTTAATAACTGAATTTCAGTTACTGTGTTGTTTCCTCTTCCTGTAATCTCCAACGCGTTTTATCATTATTTTTTGGCGTTTTGTATTTAATGGTGTTTTATTTTTTTGAATGGCGTGTTATCATTTTTGATGGCGTTTTGAATATGAGCGGTAAAAGACCTTTTTACCCTTAATGAAGCGTGTCCCACGCAATAAAATTGATATTATTTACGAAAACGCCACCGCGCAATCTAGTCAATCTAGTCTATGGATTGTTTTGATCTGACGATCTATAACCGTTCTCACCGTATATATAGGGTCAGGATTTAGAGAAAACGGGGGAAAGTGTGAGAACGGTTATGGATCGTCAGATCAAAACAATCCATGGACTAGATTGAGCGGTGGCGTTTTCGTAAATAACATCAATTTTATTACGTGGGACGCGCTTCATTAAGGGTAAAAGGGTCTTTTACCGCTCAAATTCAAAACGCCAAAAATGATAAAACGCCATACAAAAAAATAAAATGCCATTAAAAACAAAACGCCAAAAATTAGTAATAAAACGCGTTGAATATTACAAGAAGATGAAACAACACAAATAACTGAATTTCAGTTATTAACATTTATTAGAAGAAATTCCCTCCTAAATTACGCGCCAAAACATCATTATATAAACAAAGGTAAAACATAGCTTCCATAATCACTTCAATCTATCCATTTTCTGCAAAAAAAAAAAAAAAAAAAAAAATCGTTAACCAAAAACGCCAACTTAAACAAAACGCCAAAAATGGCAACAATCGTTTCGTGGAGATACACTCCGGGAATCATGCGATACGTCCTCCATTTTGACAACAGAAGGAGGGTGTATGTTAAGATGGTCAGGGCAATTCTGAAGATGGAAGAAGAGATACAGAGGCAAATTTATCCATTGGCATCGCTCTAGACAACGAATGCCATGAAACGCATATGCTTATGAAAGCATTAACCAGCAAATTATGGACCAATCAAAGGAGATGTGAAGCCAGACCCTGTCATGACATCATGGCGTTTTGATGATGAAAAAGACATGGTGACGGTTACATACGACAGCGGAGAGCAGGAAGTCTACTGGCTAGAGAACATCATGACAAAGCAGCGACTGGGTTTCAAGGAAGAATTGCATAACGCCACTTGTACCAACACAGAAATAGACTCAAAATTGGAGTTAATGCAAGACATGTTCAGGTGAATGTGATGACATGGATGAAGATCCAGATGAAGACTCCGAGGAGGAAGAAGATGACACATGTGATGGATACTATTCGGATAAAGTACCTTCTGACGAAGGATTTTAATTTTTTTTCCTCTTTTTTTTCTTCTTTGTAATCTTCTTCTTTTTTTTTTAAAGATAATTAAATGATATATTTCTATCTTTATTTGCAAAACGCCAAAAAATACTAAAAATGGTTAACCCAAACAAAACGCCAAAAATAACAAAAAATATTTTTCCTGCTTAATATTTTATTTACTCCGTTATTGTATTTTGTCATGTTGGTCTGCATAACGCCATTTAAAAAAACGCCAAAATTAGAAGATGGGACGTCTATAACCTATAAAACTGACAAAAGCTGATCAACACAGTTAATACAAAAAAAAACAGTAACTGAAAAGACAGTTACTTTATTACTATCATTTATTACAATAAAAAAGTCCTGCCTAAACTACGCGCCAAAAAACTCCTATAAGAGAGGGGTCTATACACAATGAAATTAATCACACCCAAAAAACGCAAAAACGCCATATCCACTAGAAAACACTCCCTTTAAAACGCCACAGATGGCAAAGCTTTCACTGAAATTGATCCTTTTTCTGAGGGGGTTAACTCAATAATATTTTGCTGAATGAGATGGATAAATATTCAAGAAAAAGAGACTGATGACAGTGATATGCCATCATGTGAGCTTTGTTCTTGATGATTATATGGATGGAATAAAGGGTTCAACACAAGTGTAAAATGCTATTTTGGACTCCATTATTACAAATAGCATCAAGCAAGAGTTGATCTTTAATGACATGCCACCAAACAAGAATATGACACCAAAAAACAGGATGCCACTAAGCAGCTTCTTCTGAAAAAGACGGGGGTTATGAAGGAAAGTTGGCATCTAGCTAAATTATTCAAAAAAAGGTTCAAAACCCCAAAAACAAATTCAAGAAAGAGGAGGCTGATGACATTGAAGACTGGAAAGAAAAATTGGATTACCATTTTTAATTATTTTTGTTTTCATTTTATATTTGTCACACCCCGATATTTCCACATATTACTGGTGGGCCCGGTGGGTTGTATCGTGACGTAGTTGATATCATCATAGTCAATACACACAATATAATAGCACAGTGGAAGGCTTTGGAAGATAATTACTATTACAAACCATAGTGTCCGAGTGTCCAAATAAAAGAATATACAGACTGGTTGTAATAGAGATCCACAGGCAGATCATAAACAAAATACAAGAAACTGAAATAACAGACTTCAGGCATCTAAGGATTTGCAAGATCCTCTTATTTGACACCAATTAGCTCCAGCCTAATTTCGTGAGGTACTGTCACTTAGTCTTCGAAAAATACGTTAGTTTTCACTGGTAAATACAATTAACTGACTCATTTGAAAAGAGTTTATGAAAATTGATTTAAGCGCACAAGGCACAAACCATTTATACTTGGGACAACTATTTAAGATAATCTTGTATACAGTTTTATATGTTTTTCATACATATGGGGCCGGTTTAGAAGCCGGTCATGATTAACCGACTCACCACTTAAAAAACCCACGGAGGAGTTATCCCCAACATGTGGGTTATTTAGCATTTGCATCTGTCAGGTGTATGCCTACACCCTGTGCATAGGTTGTGGCCATTTTCAAATGAAATGAGCCGAGGATATCCAGGACACGGTCGTATTTGTGACAACCGAATCACTAAGGTTAGCGTTACTTAACTCCACAATCTTTGGCGTTGGATTGCATATGTACATCACTAAATATTTATGTGTGCATGTTAACTATACATGAAGTCGTTAAACGTGTTATATGTGCTAAACGTGTTACATGTGTTTAATTACTTCACTTGGGCCGAATTAGGGTCTAGTTTCCCACTTGTGCCCGTTATGTGGTAGTCTAGGATATGGGCTTAGGCCCATTTCGATTCCTTAACCGCCCAAACCAAACCCTTATGATTTAACTTCATGTATTATGTTTTGCTTATCATAAACTCAAACAAAACCCTACTATTCCCAACGTACGTGCGGCTGTGGATACCCCCCCCCCTCGTGAGATATCATCCTGTTAATCAAAGACCTTGGTTAGTGAATCCATACTATGTTAATTATTATTTGATTGTTCTTTATGTGTTTATTCATGATTGACTTGTGATGTTAATTGTCTGTACACCTTGTTTATGTGAACTAGATTAGCATGTTGCATAATTAAACCTTGCATATATGATAACTGAATAATGATGCATGAAAATCCGTAGTGTAGGATAATAGGGTTTGGTGATGCGTGATACAATATCTTTGGTCGGGTTGCATGAATATTGGTTATGGTTATGGTTATGTCTATGCGAGATTGTTTATATAGTTAAACAGATTGTTGTTTTGAACAAGCATGATTATGGTGATATTTAATACAATAGCATAACAAACAGTTTGTGAGTTATTAGAGTTCTTGCAAAATCTAGTTTCATTGGTGATATTGTTTAGCTTAATTAAAAGAATAATATGTTAAACAATGCTTGCTTCGGTTCAGTTAGAGGGTTACTGTTTGATGATGTTAGTGTTACATGTTAGGTTGTATTGAGGTGTTATCCTGAATTATATCAATTAGTAATTTGTGTGGGCATTGTTTTGGGTATAATATGCAAATCGGACCCCCTGGCAATTAAAGCATAACAGGAATTGGGTTGGGCCGCATAGCAGCCAAGCAACACAAGGGAGATGGGCCAGCCAACTCCTTAATGAATGCTGAGTTGGGCTGCTACTCTGGATAGATGTGCTATTGGGCCAGTAAGGAATTGTGACCCACACCAGCATCTCGTATGAGATCGTAAGTGGGCTGGTTATCGGCTGGGCCAATGCTGGGCCAGGTTTAAGGGCAGATTACAATCTGGGTTGACTCTAGACGGGTTCTAATTAGATAACTGGGCTGCACATGTATAATAATTGGGCTTGAAGTATATGCAAGTACAATTATGAATGTATGTATGTATGAAGTATGTTGAGCTACTACATGTTAAGTGAGTATTCGACGGCACTATGTGAAAGGATTAACTATCATGACTTAAATTACATGCGTGCGTTACAAGTACAATAAATATGTTTAATGTGGACGATGAATACGTGAATTAATTGTATATGTGATATGCAATCTATGTGCACATAAAACTGACCATTACCGGTAACCATGATAGGACGCGGTTGATCAACTGGTAATTAAGTAGATAATTTTACCGAGCACATCAAAGGTGAGTTCATCTCTTGAGCATGCGTCCCGGTGGTTGGGACAGTCTTTGGGTATCCCTGAGAGGGATGGGTTTTGGGTAAATCAATTGGGTATTCCTGAGAGGAATACGTTTTGTGAGTTGGACTGGAATGTTAGATAATACACTCTTTCCAATCATTTAAGTCCCATCTTATACCGAATAGTTACCTGAGAGGTAACAGGGTGTTAGTTGATAGCGCTATTAGGCTTGGCAACCTCACACCGTACCTGAGAGGACGGGCGTGAACTAATGACCTTAAATCATGACCATTGCTTAGATAGGGGGCAGTGGGGATGGGCAAAACAATCTGGTGGCCATCTTGTACGGTACTCGAGTTATTATCAACATTGTAAAACTTGAATTGAACTAAAGACTTGGTAATTAACGTTTTCACAAACTATGAACTCACCAACGTTATCTGATACACTTGTTGCATGCTCACAGGTCTTTAGATGTTTTGTATTTGGAACTTGCTGTTTGGAGTAGCTGGAGTGGTCATGGGTCGACTGGAAGGATTCATGTGATTGAATTATTGATACTATACATTGGTTTCGAAACAGTTTAACTTTGGTTTATTAATTGCTTCCGCTGAACATGTTGGTTTTCATTTAAACTTGTTGATGGTATTTTCATTAATAATTGAGGATTTTATTTATAAACTTGTATGGGTTCAATGTAATTAGTGGCTCGTTGTGGGTATGTCACACGCCTAACAGGGACATTCCCTAGGTGGCATTTTGGGGGTGTGACAGTTTGGTATCAGAGCCACTGGTTATAGTGAACTTGGTTTTAAAACGTTTTTATAAAACCAGACTATAACCGAACAGATCCGAAATCGACCATGACACTCGGCTCCAGATTGCAAGGTTCGTCTCTTGTTTACTATTGCATAGCATATCTAGTGTTTGCTTATGAATAACATCACACGTGAATGCACACTTGGCACTACAGTATGAGTCCCTATGTTGTCAACCCATGTTACGCGTTTTAGTAGTGTGACTCTTCTTGAACTTTCATGATCTATGTTGTTGTGTCATCTGTCTTATTGCTCGGATTTGGGGAACCTTTTAACACGAATTGAGAGGAACTGAGATAAACATGCAAATTGGATTATTATTATTATGGGTGCACACATAATAATAATGTGGGGTGCATTTGAGTCCCAGTGAAACTTGACGAGTGCAAAAAGGGTTCCACTCCGTTAATTGACATTATGTTAGAACTCAGAAATCTGTGGAGATCATAGTAATGCTTGACTCCTACTTGAACTTGCATTTTAAATCCTTCCTTTTCTTGTATAGAATCATGAGTGGACGTGGTGGAGGCCGCGGTGGTGGACGTGGCCACATTGCTATGACTCAGGACGAACTAACCAACTTGATCAACACTCGTGTGGCTGAAGCCCTAGCGGCTTACCAGGCTGGTACGATATGTGCCAATTACTTTCTATCCTTGTGTCGTATACTCGAATCTTACTTGTGTGTTGTACGTTCTTTCGTTTTAGGTCAACCTGCGAATCAAAACAATCCACCTACTTGTACATTTAAGACCTTCATGGATTGTAAGCCACAGACCTTCAGTGGGACTGAAGGAGCTGTGGGACTCTTGCGTTGGTTTGAGAAGGCCGAATCTGTGTTTGCTATGTGTAACTGTCCCGCGGGGGACCGGGTGAAGTATGCTTCAGGCACTCTCGAGGATGGTTCCTTGACTTGGTGGAATGCCCAGGTTCAGATGTTGGGTATTGAGATGGCGAATGCCACTAACTGGGATGAATTCAAGGAGTTGATGCGAGAGGAGTACTGCCCTTGTGATGAGATATAGAAGCTTGAGAATGAGTACTACAACTTGAAGATGGAGGGGTCTGAGATCGAGGATTACACGAAACGATCTCACGAGCTAGCTAATATGTGCCCTAACCTGTCTCGACCCCCACCTCGTAGAATTGAATTGTATATCAAGGGTCTAGCTCCAGCGGTAAAGAGTTTGGTCACTGCTGCAAACCTTGACAACTTGCCTCGTATCATCCGCTTAGCCCACAAGATCACGGATCAGGAGGTGGAGCGTGGTTCGCTGCCACCACGTGTTTCTGCCACTACTGCTACTACTGCTACAGCTACAGATACCACTCCTGCTACTGATGGCAGGCGCTAGTGGAACGATGTGGACAAGGCGTCCAATTCAGTACAGTCACATAAGAAACCAGACACAGGCAACAATCGCAGTTTCAGTCAGTCATCGTCTGTGAATCAGAACCAGGGCAACAATTCAAGTTAGAGTACTTATGCGGGGAAGCATCCAAAGTGTAACAGGTGCAACTACCATCATTGTGGGCCGTGTACCCGAGTCTGTCATAGGTGCAACAAAGTGGGTCACGTGGCCAAGGATTGTAGGGCTCCACTTTCGAGACAGCAGCAGCAGCAACCCCCACAGCAGCAGCAGCCACAGCAGCAGGATAGACAGCAGCCTCAGCAAAATCAGGGTAACCGTAAGGGTTGTTTTCAGTGTGGTGACGAGGGCCATTTCAAGTGGGAGTGCCCTCAGCTGAATCAGAATGCGGGAAACAATAACAACAACACTGGGAACAACAACGGGAATAACGGGGGAAATGGTGCACGTGGGAGGATGTTTACTATTGGTGCTGGGGAGGCTAGGAATGATGGCAACGTAGTGACTGGTACGTTTTCAATAAACGATTTATTTGCCTCTGTTTTATTCGACTCTGGTGCCGATTGGAGTTATGTATCCTTGGGGTTTAGTCGTCAGTTAGGATTGAGTCCTACACCACTTGTAACTAAACACGTAGTAGAACTAGCTGATGGTAAATCGATTGAAGCTTCGCATGTCCTCGTTGGGTGTAAACTTGATCTCATGGGTCAAGTGTTCGACATTGACCTACTCCCTATTACTCTTGGAAGTTTTGATGTGGTTATTGGCATGGACTGGTTGTCCACGCACCAGGCGGAAATTCTCTGCAGGAAGAAAATCATGCGTATTCCTCTCCCTAGCGGAGAATCCTTATCGGTTCAGGGTTATCGAAGTGGTGCTATGGTTAGTATTATCTCGTCGATGAAGGCTCGGAAGTGTCTGCGCAAGGGCTACGCTGCTATTTTAGATCTTGTTACTGATTCGCAATCTGATGAGAAAAGGATCGAGGACCTTCCAGTTGTTCGTGAGTTTCCTGATGTGTTTCCTGAAGAACTCCCTGGTTTACCTTCACATCGTCAGGTGGAATTTCAAATTGACCTCCCACCAGGAGCAGCCCCAATTGCTTGTGCTCCTTATCGACTTGCGCCAGGGGAGTTACATAAGTTGTCAAATCAACTCCAAGAGCTGTTGGATAGAGGTTTTATCCGACCCAGCTCTTCACCTTGGGGAGCCCCAGTACTGTTTGTGAAGAAGAATGATGGGTCCTTTCGGATGTGTATTGATTATCGCGCTCAACAAGGTGACAGTCAAGAACCGTTATCCTTTACCACGTTTTGACGATCTGTTTGACCAGTTGCAAGGGTCAAGTTTTTATTCTAAGATCGACTTAAGGTCGGCTTATCATCAAGTACGAGTCCGCGAGGAGGATGTTCCCAGAACGGCTTTTCGAACGCGGTATGGCCACTATGAGTTTTTGGTTATGCCGTTTGGATTGACTAACGCACCAGCGGTTTTCATGGATCTCATGAACCGCGTGTGCAAACCGTATCTCGATGATTTTGTTATTGTTTTCATCGACGACATCTTGATCTACTCCAAGAGCAAGGAAGACCACGAGCGACACTTGCGTCTTATCTTGGAACTCCTGCGGAAGGAGCAACTCTACGCGAAGCTCTAAGTGTGATTTCTAGATTCAGGAAGTACACTTTCTTGGTCACATTGTTAACGAAAAGGGGATACACGTGGATCCTGCTAAGATCGATGCTATTAGAAATTGGTCGGCACTGAAGAATCCTTCGGAGGTGCTACAATTTCTTGGTCTCGCTGGATACTATCGATGGTTTATTAAGGATTTCTCGAGGATCGCTCAGCCTCTTACCTCATTGACGTAGAAGGGCGTTGTATACTCTTGGGGAACGAAGTAGGAGGATGCTTTCCAACTCTTGAAGCAGAAACTCTGTAGCACACCGATCTTGTCTCTACCTGAAGGGACTGAGGATTTTGTGGTTTATTGTGATGCTTCCTTACAGGGTCTCGGTTGCGTGCTGATGCAACGCAACAATGTGATAGCTTATGCTTCTCGACAGCTGAAGGTTCATGAGAAGAATTACACGACTCACGACTTGGAGTTAGGGGCTGTGGTAGTTGCGTTGAAAATCTGGAGGCATTATCTGTACGGTACCAAATGCACTATCTACACTGATCACATGAGTCTCCAACATATTTTCGATCAGAAGGAATTGAATATGCGACAGCGTCGCTGGATAGAGCTTTTGAATGACTACGATTGTGCCATCAACTATCACCCGGGTAAAGCTAACGTTGTAGCTGATGCACTTAGTCGCAAGGAGACAAAGCCTAAGCGTGTTCGCGCTCTAAAGCTTACTATTCATTCTGGTTTACCTGCTCAGTTTCGTTCCGCTCAGATCGAGGCATTGAAAGAAGAGAACATTACGGCTGAATACTTGCGGGGCATGGAAAAGCGACTTGTGGAAAGATTTGACGGCATTCATTACTTTATGGAGCGGGTATGGGTTCCTCTATATGGTAATCTTCGAGAGCTTATGATGGACGAAGCGCACAAGTCTCGGTATTTTGTTCACAAGGGCTCAGACAAAATGTATCAGGATCTCAGAGTTATGTATTGGTGGCCAAAGATGAAGGCTCACATAGCGACATACGTGGGTAAGTGTTTGACGTGTGCCAAAGTCAAAGTGGGGTACCAGAAACCCTCAGGTTTACTTCAGCAGCCGGAGATACCCACCTGGAAATGGGAGCAGATTGCTATGGATTTCGTCACAGGTTTATCGAGAACTCAGGCCGGGAACGATACTATTTGGGTGATTGTTGATCGTCTCACTAAGTCAGCGCATTTTCTGGCAATCAAGGAAATAGATAAGTTCTCACAGCTAGCTGCGGTTTATCTTAAGGAAGTGGTTTCTAGGCACGGGGTGCCAACTTCTATCATCTCAGATCGAGATCCACGTTTCATTTCTGACTTATGGCAGTCGATACATAAGTCGTTCGGTTCACGTCTAGATATGATACTACTTATCACCCACAGACGAATGGCCAGAGTGAGCGCACCATTCAGACACTTGAAGACATGCTGCGGGCATGTGTGATTGACTTTGGCAAGGGTTAGGAGATACATTTGCCATTGATAGAGTTCTCGTATAACAACAGCTACCACACCAGTATTCAAGCAGCTCCTTTTGAAGCATTGTACGGGCGAAAGTGTCGTTCTCCTCTCTGTTGGGCTAAGGTGGGTTACAGCCAGATCACGGGTCCTGAGCTTGTACTTAAAACTTCAGAAAAGATTGTTCAGATCAGAAACCGTATGGCGGCAGCACGTGATCGTCAGAAAAGCTACGCTGACAAGCGTAGGAAACCGTTGGAGTTCGCTGTAGGCGATCGTGTTATGTTGAAGGTTTCGCCGTGGAAGGGTGTTGTACGCTTTGGGAAGCGCGGCAAGCTCAATCTGCGTTACGTTGGGCCATTTAAAATCTTGGAGCGGATCGGTAAAGTGGCTTACCAGCTTGAGTTACCTGCTGAGTTGGGTAACGTTCACGATGTCTTTCACGTTTCGTAATTGAAGAAGTGTTTGTCTGATGAAACACTGATTGTGCCGTTTCAAGAGCTGAAGATTGACGACAAGTTGCAGTTTGTCGAAGAAGCTATAGAGATTATGGACCGGGAGGTCAAAGTGCGTAAACATAGTCGGATCCCGATTGTGAGAGTTCGTTGGAACTCAAGACGAGGACCGGAGTTCACGTGGGAGCGTGAGGATCAGATGAAGCTTAAATATCCTCAACTTTTCCCTGATGACCAATCTAAATCTGGTACTACTGGTGAATTTCGGGATGAAATTCCTCTTCAAGTTGGGGATGATGTGGCACCCGGGGAAAATCTGCAGCAATCCTGATTTATCACTTCACTCCCCTGTGCTTACTTGTCAAATTTCGGGACGAAATTTCTTTCAAGTTGGGGATGATGTGACAACCCGAATCTCTAAGGTTAACGTTACTTAACTCCACAATCTTTGGCGTTGGATTGCACGTGTACATCACTAAATATTTATGTGTGCATGTTAACTATACATGAAGTCGTTAAACGTGTTATATGTGCTAAACGTGTTACATGTGTTTAATTACTTCACTTGGGCCGAATTAGGGTCTAGTTTCCCACTTGTGCCCGTTATGTGGTAGTCTAGGATATGGGCTTAGGCCCATTTCGATTCCTTAACCGCCCAAACCAAACCCTTATGATTTAACTTCATGTATTATGTTTTGCTTATCATAAACTCAAACAAAACCCTACTATTCCCAACGTACGTGCGGCTGTGGATACCCCCCCCCCCTCGTGAGATATCATCCTGTTAATCAAAGATCTTGGTTAGTGAATCCATACTATGTTAATTATTATTTGATTGTTCTTTATGTGTTTATTCATGATTGACTTGTGATGTTAATTGTCTGTACACCTTGTTTATGTGAACTAGATTAGCATGTTGCATAATTAAACCTTGCATATATGATAACTGAATAATGATGCATGAAAATCCGTAGTGTAGGATAATAGGGTTCGGTGATGCGTGATACAATATCTTTGGTCTGGTTGCATGAATATTGGTTATGGTTATGTCTATGCGAGATTGTTTATATAGTTAAACAGATTGTTGTTTTGAACAAGCATGATTATGGTGATATTTAATACAATAGCATAACAAACAGTTTGTGAGTTATTAGAGTTTTTGCAAAATCTAGTTTCATTGGTGATAATGTTTAGCTTAATTAAAAGAATAATATGTTAAACAATGCTTGCTTCGGTTCAGTTAGAGGGTTACTGTTTGATGATGTTAGTGTTACATGTTAGGTTGTATTGAGGTGTTATCCTGAATTATATGAATTAGTAATTTATGTGGGCATTGTTTTAGGTATAATATGCAAATCGGACCCCCTAGCAATTAAAGCACAACAGGAATTGGGTTGGGCCGCATAGCAGTCAAGCAACACAAGGGAGACGGGCCAGCCAACTCCTTAATGAATCCTGAGTTGGGCTGCTACTCTGGATAGATGTGCTATTGGGCCGGTAAGGAATTGTGACCCATACCAGCATCTCGTATGCATTCGTAAGTGGGATGGTTATCGGCTGGGCCGATGCTTGGCCAGGTTTAACGGCAGATTACAATCTGGGTTGACTCTAGACGGGTTCTAATTAGATAACTGGGCTGCACATGTACAATAATTAGGCTTGAAGTATATGCAAGTAAAATTATGAATGTATCTATGTATGAAGTATGTTGAGCTACTACATGTTAAGTGAGTATTCGACGACATTATGTGAAAGGATTAACTATCATGACTTAAATTACATGCGTGCGTTACATGTACAATAAATGTGTTTAACATGGACAATGAATATGTGAATTAATTGTATATGTGATATGCAATCTATGTGCACATAAAACTAACCGTTACCGGTAACCATGATAGGACGCGGTTGATCAACTGGTAATTAAGTAGATAATCTTACCGAGCACTTCAAAGGTGAGTTCATCTATTGAGCATGCGTCCCGGTGGTTGGGACAGTCTTTGGGTATCCCTGAGAGGGATGGGTTTTGGGTAAATCAATTGGGTATTCCTGAGAGGAATACGTTTTGTGAGTTGGACTGGAATGTTAGATAATACACTCTTTGCTATCATTTAAGTCCCATCTTATACCGAATAGTTACCTGAGAGGTAACGGGGTGTTAATTGATAGCGCTATTAGGCTTGGCAACCTCACACCGTACCTGAGAGGACGAGCGTGAACTAATGACCTTAAATCATGACCATTGCTTAGATAGGGGGCAGTGGGGAGGGGCAAAACAATCTGGTGGCCATGTTGTACGGTACTCGAGTTATTATCAACATTGTAAAACTTGAATTGAACTAAACATTTGGTAATTAACGTTTTCACAAACTATGAACTCACCACCATTGTCTGATACACTTGTTGCATGCTCGCAGGTCCTTAGATGTTTTGGATTTGGAACTTGCTGTTTGGAGTAGCTGGAGTGGTCATGGGTCGACTGGAAGGATTCATGTGATTGAATTATTGATTCTATACATTGGTTTCGAAACAGTTTAACTTTGGTTTATTAATTGCTTCCGCTGAACATGTTGGTTTTCATTTAAACTTGTTGATGGTATTTTCATTAATAATTGAGGATTTTATTTATAAACTTGTATGGGTTCAATGTAATTAGTGGCTCGTTTTTGGTACGTCACACGCCTAACAGGGACATTCCCTTGGTGGTATTTTGGGGGTGTGACAGTATTAACCCCCCAATGTTTATGTTATCAAACAACACGGATTAAAACTGGTTATGTAAATTTATTAATCACAATCCGATTAAATGATTCCATACCCTACCAAGCGGTATTATTATAATACCGTATCCCAAGCCCGTATAACGGAAAATAAGTTAAAAGTATTTACCTGAGCTAGATGTTTTAAGATGTAACTCAGTCGTATGTTTCCTAAGCTTTATGTAAATACCTTCTACCGAGGCTACTCAATCTGTATGGAAGGTTTATTGACCTATTAGGATACTAACGGGTCTTTATTTAAGTCAAAGACTTAGACCGGTTAGTTTGAAAGATACCTAACGGTTCTATATGCTAGATTAAGTGAGGACCGAAATAGAACGTGATTTAGACCCGAAAAGTTTGGATACTTGTATAATATGTGTAACTAATCACATTCTGGATTTTGAAGTGAAAATGGTAAGGTTAAACCCATTTCGGCTATTTTATGTAAACTAGTCACATAAACCGAATCGAACGTACAAAATGCATAACGGGTAACCTAATGAATTATATAGAGGTCTCATATATTATTATTCTTAAAATATGTTAATACATCAGTAGGATGTTAACATATATTCCCAAGAAGTATTTAAAACCAATTTAAGTCCCGTAGGGACATTTTGGTCATTTTACCCTTTATAAAAGAGGTTTTATAGTAAACTGATATTCTGGTTTTAAGTAATCAGTAAAAATATTTATTTTATGTTGGTATAACAGTAAGATATCATTCATATGTGTGGTTTACCATTTATGGCCAAACTATACCCCGAAAGGGTATTTTGGTCATTTCACATATGCTTTTAAGGACATTTTTGGAAGTCTGAGTTCATGACTTATACCTACTTTAATAACATTAAAATTTATTTAATAATTCAGTAGGTAACAAGTCTTAGGTGTTAAATATGGTTTGAAACCATACTATGTACCTAATTAGCGTAAAAGTCGCTAATTGACGATAATTAAGATGTTTATGGAAATCTGAGATTTTGACCAGTTTCAAGTGTTCAAAATATTTTATTTAATGTATAATATCAGTAGGAAAAGGTTTGGCGTTCAAATCATATGTCAATCTTATTTTATGCATGAAAAGGGTATTATCGTTATTTACCGAATTATACGAGAACTCAATGATATGGTCAGTTTATAATCTGACCAAAAATCCTAAAAATCCCTAAAAATAATATCTTAACAGTAGGTAATGAGTTTTGGGTTAAAACCTATGCTTAAACATGACTTATGCAAGATATCGCAATTTAATTAATAAAAAGCTTCAATTTACGATATCAAGCATAACTTCTGTTTGAGACCAAGAACTGATGTCTAACTTTTGGGACATACTTATATATCAGTAACAAAGGTTTTTGTCCACTCACATTTCTAGAAATCTCATTTATATGTCAAAAGGGCAAAAATGGCATTTATAAGCATAATAACGGACATGAGCATATAATTCAAAGTATTAAGGACCATGTAATATAACTCCAGGGGGTTATACTACTACATAAAGTGGTCCTAATGGAAGCTTAAAACATGGAAGGATTAAGCTTAATTGGGTAAGAACTGAAAGTCAAAGCAAAAGTCAAGCTTTTGCGACTTTCGGTTGTGAACCAATCCTAAACTGATAATTGTCGGGTTGAACATGCTTAAACATGTTCTAATACTAATTATCAAGTTATTAGAATGATAAAATATGATTTATAACCTCTGTATTGTTAGTTATAATTATTATTTCAAATTCTGGTCAGTTTGACTTTTTAACTTAATAGTTTGACCCGACAATTAACTAGGCAAACGAAACAATTAGGAGGTGCCCTTTTAAGGGTTAATCACCTACCTAATTATGGTTACATAACCACTTTTAATTCGGACAGTGGTCGGACCATTTGTGATTAAACCGAAAGTCAAAGTCAAATTACGATAACTTTGACTTTTCGGTTTTTAAACTAAAAATTGAACTAAGGAAGGGGGCTAAGACACTTACAAAGGGTCCTAGCTATCTTTTCTACAAACTTGAGTTCTCTTCTTGGCCAGAGGACTCCAGATGAGAGTGTAGTGAATAATTCAAGTGAATGAGCAAATGAATAAAACAACCCAAGTGCCTTTATATAGATCAATGCCATGGAACAAGATCAAGGCAGGTGTTTTGGAGGTATCTAGGATCACTCCAGGTGTCCTAGTGGTATTCTAAAACCGACAATAAGCTCCTGGTATCGAAATTCAGCCATCTAAGGCGGTGGAACAGGCTGCAACCAGCAGCTGTCAAAAATTCGCAGTACTGGCACTTTTACGCGGGCCGCGTAAGACTCAAAGGGAGTCTACGCGGGCCGCGACAACCTCCTGTTCAGGTGAAACTTGTTTTAACTTTGACAGTTTCAGTCCCTGGTCCTTGGTAACTTTTTATAACTTCATTTTTGGCATAGAAGGCCCTTGTAGTTAGTTTGTAGAGGTTCATGGAAATATAATCAAACTCCGTTAGGCCTGGTTTCGTTAAAAGATCACCGTAAACATAAGTTTCGAAACATTGACGCTTCTAACCCAAAGTCTTGAAAACTTGCATAACGATCTCGAAACCACGTGAAATTGATATCACTTATTCTTGAGAGTATATTTGAATATTACGAAGCCTCGGGTTTGTTAAAAGGTCACTCAGAGGTAAGAATTAACATATTGACATGTTTAACCCCTGTAGTTTATAATCTTTCGATTATTTTCATAAACGGCTTCTTATATCCAATTTATTACTCGATTAAGAGTATATTCTTCGTGTATGGTCATTCAGAGGCACAAGTTTGGCATGATGACACTTTTAGTCCCTTCGGACACATAGTTTCATTATTTGTCAACTTTAGTCCATCAAACTCAATCTTTCATATAAATAGAGTTTAGGACACGTGTCTTTACATAATTGGACACGTTTTTACGTGATGTTACAATATTGTATTGATATCAAGTTATATGTTGTCTTGTTATCTAATTCTCTATAAATAAAATACATTATTATATAAAACGTCAAAAACTACAAACATCAAAACGCTAGTAGAATGAAAATTGGGAGAACAGCTGCTGGCAAAGCACCTAGTAAAGGGTATTAAAACGCCAAAAATTTCACTAAACGCCAAAAGAAAAATTGGTCTTATTTTAATCTTATGCAAATATTAATTACTCGTAGTGAATTATTATACAAAACGCCAAAAAAATTAACCAGAAAACGATATAACGCCAAAAAATTATATATGTGACACAAAAACAATTAATTCAACGCCAAAAAGTTTAATAAATACAATTAACGCCAAAAAAAACTTAGACGCCAGAAAATATTATACCGCGTTGTGAAAATAAAACAAGAATGAAAAGACAAAAAAGCCCCTCCGCCCTTCTCTATGCCGTGGGACACATGTTGGGCCAGGATGCGTTCTCACCGTTCTCACACTTTTGAGCGTTTTCTCCCGAACCCGTTCCTATATATATATATATATATATATATATATATATATATATAGGGGAAGGTTCATTTGAGAAGAAAATTTAATTGAGAAGAAAAAGAACAAAGGGTAATTTTGTAAAACATTAAATAGTTTTTTCACTTACCTCATTTATTATCATTTTTGACTAATTAATTAGTCATAAAGACTATTATCCTCCACACTAACTTTTTTTGCCTACTCACAACAAAAGTTATCCTACATATTTCGAAATTCATCCTACTCGTTGAAATTTATCCTACACAACTCGGAATTTATCCTACACAACTCGTAATTTATCTTACACTTTAAATTATTTGATTTTATTTTTTTGAAAAAATATATATTTTGAAGATAAGTTACAAATTATTTAATGTAGTTAGCTATTAAAGATGAAAACTACAAATTAATGACCTATGTAGATTTACCAATGTACCCTTATAGTAACATTAAATACTTATATTTAATGAAGTAAAATAAAGCATACTTATATATAGAAACGGGATCCAGAGAAAACGCTCAAAAGTGTGAGAACAGTGAGAACGCTTCCTGGCCCAACACGTGTCACGCCGCTTAGAAAAGGGCGGAGTGGCCTTTTTGTCCTTTCATCTTCTGTTTTTCCAGTTCCGCTTTTCCCAATATTGTTTTAATTTTTGGTTTTTAAGATTTGTGGCGTTAACCAAATTCAATAATTAATGGCGTTTGATGGTTTCATTGTATTAACATTTTGGCGTTTATTCAAATCGTATGCTATTGGAACCCAGGGGGTCAGGAAATCTATTTGAATGGCGTTTTCCAAGGCGTTTTAAACAAGATGGCCCATTGTTCTATTATTTTTTATAAACATTTTGGCGTTTGTGTTATCTTGGCGTTTTACTATTGTTAGATTATATTTCAACCACAGGAAAAAAAATACAAGCGAAGAAAATAAATTAAAAATCCTAATCGGATCTCTCTTCACAATCTTCACTGTCATCAGTCTCTCTCTTCTTTAATAGTACCAGAACTGTCACCAAATATATGACGTTTTATGTAAAACTTAACAAACCCATTGGTTTGATTATTTTGCCTGCTCGTCTGTTGAACTAGCTTTTTTTGTGAATGTTTGGGGACATAGATCTATGACGTGTGAGTGGGTTTATCGCTTTTTCTTTATCTTGATCTTCATCTTTATAATCAACCCACTGTTAAGTGTCATTGATCTCTTCTCCTCATCCAAACTTTCTTCAAGAACAAAAAATTCAAAATGTCATATGACTGGCATCAGTATCTTTTTCTTGAATTTTTGTCCATATCATGCAGCAAAATCTTTCTGTGTTACTCCCTTCTAATAACAATTCTTTCGGTGAAACTTCACGAGGAACAATTATGAATATCCAAGAAAGCATATTAGCCATCTTTGATTTTTTTATTTTTTGGCGTTTTACAGTGAGTGGTATTTAGTAGTATTGGCGTTTGTTTTTTTTTTTGATCAAATGGAAGTTGCTGAGACATATCATTTTATAGGATGTCTTTTTGGCGACTAAGTTAGGTGTTGCATTATTATAATAAAGTATTCGTCTTTTCAGTTACTGTTTTTAATTATTGTATTTGATAAGTTTTATCTCTGAAGTCTGTAACACGTCCCATTTTTCAAGTTTGGCGTTTTAGATTCTAATATAATAAATTTTCCCTATCTTCAGTATTACTGATTTGTATTTACTGTTTCTAGTTACATTTTCAAGTTTGCTTTTTAATTTTTATTTTTTTTTGGGTTTTTTATAATACTTTTTCAAAGTAATTTTATTATAGTTTGGGAGTTTTTGGGGGCGTTTAACGGGATGATATCGTTTAAACACGCATTTTGGCTGTTTTGGCGTTTTTATTATATATGGCGTTTTTATTATATAACAATCAACTGTAAAGGAAAATAAAAAAAAGAATACATAAACAATTGATCTTCCAAATCTTCACTGTCACCAGTCTCTTTCTTCTTTTTTGAATCATGTTAACTGGCTGGTTCGACTTTCGTATGATTCATTTTGTTTTTTTTTTCAAGTAGTTTTTTGTGTGGCTGTTTGGAAGCACACAGTCTGACATCAACATCTTTTTCTTGAAGATTTGTCAATCTCATACAGCAAAATGTTATTGAGTTTAGACCCTTCAGCCAACAATCTTGAATTTCACAATGAACGATGTTTGATTTTTTAACTTTTTTGGCGTTTTACCGATAAAAAGAACGCCACGAAATAAGAGCACCTTAAACATCAAAATTTGATCATGCTAAAATCAATAATGTTTTGTTGTATGAGATGGACAACATTGTTAATCCTCAGTTAAGAAAGATAACTGACAATGTTGTCCACCCCATACAGCTAAACTTTATTGACAACAAAGCTCAATAATGTTTTTGTATGTTTTGGCGTTATAAATTGGATGGAAGTCGAGGATTAGTCAATAAGATTTTACTCAATGAAATGGACAACATTCTCACTCAAGGATTTTGTCAATTTCATTGATCGAAATCTTACAGACAACCAAACTGAATTTCAAAAAAACGTTTTGGGTTAGAAGATATTTGATGTTTGCGTTTTTTGGCGTTTCTAAGGCGAATGGGATATATCAAATATGGCGTTTGGGTTTGTGTGTGAGTTTTTAATTGAAGGTCTGAGATGTTGTATATATAGGATTTTTTTGGCGGTTTTTTTTACGCAGGATTTTACTATAATTAAGTTTGGCGTTTTATATCTAATGGCGTTTTTAGTTAGAATGGTGTGTGATTTTTGTTTTGGCGTTTTATTTCATGAGATGGTGTTTTGTGTGGAGAAGTCAAAAGACCCTTTTACCCTTAATGAAGCGCGTCCACGTAATAAAATTGATGTTATTTACGAAAACGCCACCGAGCCAGTCTAGTCCATAGATTGTTTTGATCGGACGATCGATAAGCGTTCTCACCGTTCTCACACTTTCTACCGTTTTCTCTAAATCCCGACCATATATATATATATAGGTACGGGATCAGGAGAAAACGCCCTAAAGTGTGAGAACGGTGAGAACGCATCCTGATGGAACATGTGGCGCTGATGTAATTAGGGTCTGAGGGGGGTTTTTTTGTGTTTTCAATATTCTTTTTTTCCTGAGTTCGTGCGTCACATGCTGCTTCAGTTTTGGCGTCTAAGATAATTTTGGCGTTAACTAGCTTCATTAATTACTTGACGTTTTACTGTTTTTTTATCTGTCTCGTTGAATTAATTCTTTTTGTGTCACATAGTTAATTATTTTGGCATTATGGCGTTTTCCAGGTCACTTTTTTGGCGTTCGTGGCGTTTATTAATAACTGATTACCATTGATTAATATTTTATAAGATTACAATAATACAAAAATAAGAAAAAACTAATAGTCCTCTGTGGATGGGATTACATCAGAGTTGTAACCCATCGCTTTGTTCCTCACTTTCTTCAAATTCATCATCATCAAGTTTTAGACTGGCGTATAACGCCATCATTTCGTCTCTTCTTTGCCGAAGCGTATACTTGAATATCATTGCAACCCTGGACTTTGTACCGTTCGAAGGTGCTAAATCACAGAGTTGTTCAAGCAGATGTAGCCTCCCTGTCTTCAACATTTCCTCCATCGACAATGAATATTTCACCCCGTTTTGATAAATCACTTCAACCGTTCCTACTTCTTCATGCACTACCCAACTGCTAACTGTTGGTAGAGGACTATCGTCAATATCATCATCATCATCATCATCTTTTGCCTGAAATTTTCTCTCCAATCTTCTTACTACTGTTCGAGTTCTTTCACAATCGTTGGCCTTTGGAACCCCAAGGGCCAGAATATCCCTCTGAACCCCTTCAGACATACCAAGTATGGCTTTGATTGTCCTTACCTTCACCCTTCTCCTGTCACAGAACTTTATGATGAATCGTCTCTTCGACCTTTCAAACCTCCATGCAATAACCCTAGCCATTTTTTAAGTTTTTTTTTTGCGTTTTGGACAATATGTGGCGTTTAGACAATTTTTGGCGTGTTTGAGTTGTATTCTCATGGTCTACTTTTATAATGGCTATTATTTTTTCCTGCACAGTGACAGGTAATTATGGCGTTTTGAAAAAGATAAATAAATTCAATTCCTCAAGTATTTGGCTTTCAATATAATAAATGTTAGTAATTATGTTTCCGTCATTTCATTTTACTGTTTTGCAGTTACTGTGTTTTGTTTTTAGATTCATCTGTTTTATGGTGTAAAACGTCCCATCTTTGACGACTGTAATTATGGCATTTTGTTTTCCAATAGCGTTTAGATAAAGATGACACTTTTTGTGTTATTCTCTTTGCACATTGTTTTAACCTTTTTTTTAGATTTTTTATAATAGTACTTGTTCAAAGTAATTTAATTATAGTTTGATAGTTTTTGCGGCATTTTATGGCATGATGGCGTTTCACAAGCATTTGTCCATTTGGCGTTTTATTATATTTTTCATTACATGATTAATGTATTGTTGTTCTTAGCTGAAAATTACATAATAAACAATAGAAAAAGAAAATTAAAAAAAAAACAAATAGAAGCAATTTATGATCTAAATCTTCAGTGTCATCAGTCTTTTTCTTCTTTTGAAACTACAAGAACTGTCACAAATAAATGGCGTTTTGAGTTTGGCATGGTTTTTTTCTTATTCGTGTGTTGAAGTGGGTTTGTAGATGTTGGAGACATAGATCGACTCCATGTGGATAGATGCTATCTGCCCGTTATCTTCATTATAATGATCGAGGCTAAAGTAGCATTTACACTGGGATCGGTCTTTTCTCCTCATCCAAACCTTCTTCAGTCAATGTTTTAAAAACCGGTAATTACCGGCCGGTATTTCCGGTATTACCGGTATCGGATGGAAGAGCGGTATGAAACACCCCGGTATATTAGGGAAACGGTATAGGATTTGAACCGGCGGTATTATACGGTATACCGGTACGAACCATAAAACCGGTACCGGGCCATGGTAATTTTGCTTGGGTTTTTACATATTTGATAGAACCATCTTCTAACCGACTAACTTTTAACCTAGCGGAGAAGATCAGAAGCGTGACTTTCAGCCTTCCTCGATCAAAACATCATCTCTAGGCAGGGGCGGATCTACTTGATCTTTAGCGGGTGCACAGGCACCCCCTAAGATTCAACTTTATAAATGAAATTTTTCAGTTTTTTTAAGAAGGCCCCTTTGCAAATACATTGGAGGACACTTGCCATCTACAAACCAAGAAAGAGAGTTAAGGAAATTGAATAATTATGAGGATTTAAAAGCTTCAATTGAGCTTTAATGGAGAAACTATAGTGTGTAGATAAGATGAAGTGATAAGGGTAAAAGACAGAGAGAGGGAGAAGACGATATTTGTCAGTACATTTCTAGTTTTAATATTAGAAGTTTTAAACTTACCCCTTTAATTTATGTAAAATTACAAAACCATTGTGTTTTTTTTTTGTATTTGGTATGTAATGTTAATTACTTGCTTTCTTGTATAATATCTTCATAAATTTCACTATAATGTTTAGCTTATTTGGTTCTGCTGATTACAAAGTAACAAAAGGAACCTTTATAGTTTTGTTAAATAATTAGGCAAATAATGTGGAATGAGTTAAAAACTGAAACATACAACACAATCTGGAAGAGATGATCGAATTGCTATAGAATTATATAGCTAACATGTCTACCCGGTTGAACCACCCGGTACAAACCGGTTTAACCGGTTGAACCATTTTTAAAGCAAATCCGGTATGATTAAAATACCGGTTTTTAAAACATTGTTCTTCAGGAACAAAGAAGACAAAATGACATATGGGTGTCATCAGTCTCTCTTTCTTGAAATTTGTCCATCTCATGCAGCAAAATCTTACTCCCCTCACCTAACAAACCATTCAGTGAAACTTCATGCAGAACATTACTGAGTATCAAAAGAAAAGATGTTTGCCATCGTTGATTTCTCTCAACTTTTGGCGTTTTACAGTGAGTTGTATTTTAGGAACCATTGTGTTTTTGTGTGTTTTTTTTGGTGTGATAAACGGAAGGTGGTGAGATGTTTCTATTTATATGATTTTTGGCGCGTAGTTTTGCCGGGATATTATTTTATAACAATAAATGCAATTAACATTTATGTCACACCCCGACCCGCAGCGGAATGGTACGGGGCATGATGATTGCCCATAGCTCATGACACTATTATAAGTTTAATATTTAAAGTCACCAAATTAAATTTTGTCACACATAACATAGAATTCAAATATTAATGTCAAGTTACAAAATCAAATAAATAAAAGCAACATATCATAGCTGGTTTATTACTAAGGCAATCCTACATGTCAACTCAAAATCCGCCCACCCTTGTGTACCTGTATCACGCGTAAAAGAGTTTTGGGTCAACACACATGTTGGTGAATAGATTCGGTTTTTTATTTGAAAACGTTTTTGCTTTATTAGTTTTAGAAAACTTTACTTTTTAACATGCATTATCAAATGTGAAACTAGGTCCCTCAATATAACAAGAATTCAACAAATATCTCATAAGCAACACAAACATAACAACATTAGTAACCATAGACACATAGAGATTCAAGCCCCGAAAGGTGAATCTGCGAAACAATGATGGCGATACCGAGTTCAACCCATGGCCGTGGGGAACCAGTCAGCCAGGTGGATCCACGCAAAACCTGTGGCACAAAGCGAGTAACACATGGATGCACGTATAGAGAAACAATAGAAATTAGCGACAAGTGACACATAGAAACACATCGAATATCATGTTATCAAATTAAATAATAAACTTGAAATCGAGCACGAGATACACCCCAAAACGAGTAAATGGCAAAAAGGGGAAAAGAGTCGAATCTACTCACAGGTTGCGTTCCTGCTTAGTCTTGTGAAACACCGCACGACAAGAACCAGATTATATCTAGAATGATAATCACCCTAAAATGAATAACCAAAATCCTAAACAAACGGACAGTATATAAATTTTAGGAAATTGGGTTCTCCTATTTGGGGACTTATATGAGTTTTCAAAATAATATACAAATTGATATTTTGTATAAATTGTCATGATTAATTATATAGTAATAACAATTTAGTATGTTATCATAATCGTTAAATGTTACCAATTTCGATTAATTAATTGAATTCATATAACAAAATCATACCTTAGATTTCATGGTTATCAAATTTTTTTACATTTAAAATAATAATTTTTATAAAGAATTTTATTTAATTAAAAAAGAATCCATTGATAAGATTATTAAAATTATAGGAAATTTATATAAGAGTCTGAAAAAAATTATAGAACCTATAACAAAATCAGTAAAAATATTTATAGAATTTATTTGTGATAAACTTATATTTTTGAATAATTAAAACATGTATAAATCCAAATTATATTCATGAATTCCAAAATATTAAGAAAAAATTATATTAAAATTCCCTAGTGTTCATATACTCTGAAATACCCAATAGAAATATTTATTGAATTTATTTAAAATTATCTTGTATTTTTATTTGATTTATCTAGTGATTAAAACATAAATAATTCACCAAAATTCCAATGGATATCTAAAAATTCCCAAAATTTACACAATACACTAGTATGATATATAACAATATTATACTGTCAATTTCATCAAAGCACAATTATAAATCTAGAAGCCCCAAATACTATGCATGAAGAACCCTAATTTCAACTAAAATTAAATACGAATAAATTAGCCTTCTATCACTGAAATTAATAGAGGGTTTTTGTAGAGAACGAAAAATTAAGCAAGTTGGGATTTGGAATCACCTGAAAAAGTTGAGAATTGAAGGAGATATCGTCCGCACAAGTTACAAGCCCTAGAATGTTCTTCGTTCAAATTCGCGATGTAGAGGTGATGAAATAGAGAAATTTCAGTGGGTTTTTATATGGTTTAATAAGGAGAATGAACGGTAAAAGTTTGAGGATCTAATTTGACGATTTGAAAGAAAACTTAATTCATGTTCATAAGAGTGTTAATGGTGATGAAACCTTGCATTTGATTATTTGAGTTTCCACGTTAATTAATCGGTTACTTAGTCTAAATCATAATTCTCCATGAAGACGAATCAAATGGGACCAAAATGAATGTCATACGTTACGTAACTGAAAAGATCAGGTGAGGTCGGACCTATGGGTCTCATGTCGCGATTCAGCTTCAAGTAGGATGGGGAAGATGATCAGCGGGTTCAGAGTCGGTTTAAATAACAAAAGCGAAGGGATGGTAACACATGTGTAGCGTTTTGGTCGTGTGGTTCATGCGCTTTTGTTGGACTGACCCGAGTTAGGTCGTGGGTTCGAATCCCATATTGTTCGCTTTTATATTTTTTTCTTTTAAACAAATTTAAGTTGTTTATAAATAGAAGAGTTAACTGCCATTTTCGTCCCTGTGGTTTGGTCACTTTGGCCATTTCAGTCCATTTTTCAAAAATGCGCCATTTTCGTCCCCCACGTTCTGGAAAGGTGCCATTTCAGTCCAAAAATCATAACCCAGTTAAGTCAGTTTGTAAATAAGGACTGATTGTGTAAATTTGTAACATAAAGGACTGATTGTGTAAATTTGAAAAATGGACTGAAATGGCGGTTAACACCACCACCACTAGCCCTGCCACCACCACCACTCCGCTGCCACCACCACCACCACTGCCACCACCGCCACCACTCCGCTGCCACCGCCACCACTCCGCTGCCACCACCACCACTCCGCTGCTACCACCACCACAGCCACCACTCCGCCACCACAGCCACTGCCACCACCGCCACCACAGTCCTTATTTACAAACTGACTTAACTGGGTTACAAATTTACGGAACCGGAGCTCAGCCTAAAAATCAAAACAGATGTCGTCTTCTTCGTTTCAACAACAGTTTCCCGACGCTTTCAAAGTGTCACAAAAACAAAGAAACCCAGCTTCTTCTTCGTTTCAACGACAGTCGAACCCAAACCAAAATATGAAACTCAGCCGCAAAACACTCCAACCTGATGATGGTTTGATAAAAGTTTAAAGGCGGTGGTCGGAGAACGAAGATAATGGCCGGTAGTCGGTGATTGATAAGTGATGGCGGTGGACGGAGATGATGGTACGACGATGACTGAATTAAAGAGAAACAGTTACAGGTTCTGGGATGATCGGTGTACGGTGGTGTGGATGAATGATGGTGGCAGTGGAGATCGTTAATGGTAGTGCAATATCGGAAACCCGAACTTGAACTCGATACCGAAACGGAGGTGATGAACGTGACCGGAGACTGATGACGAACGGAACAGTGAAGATGGCTGAAGGTGTGATGATGATGGTTATTTGAAGGAGCGAGGTTGCTGATACGATGATGATCGGGAAATTCGAGAACTTCGAACACGAAGAACTCTAACTCAAAACGATGATGATGGCAGTTGACGATGAACAGTGATGATTTTTGTGGAGCTCCGGTTCCGGCGGCGGTGGTGGCGGTGGTGGCGGTGGTGGTGGTGGTGGCAGCGGAGTGGTGGTGGTGGCAGGGCTGTGGTGGCGGTGGTGGCGGTGGTGGTGGCAGCGGAGTGGTGGTGGTGGCAGGGCTAGTGGTGGTGGTGTTAACTGCCATTTCAGTCCATTTTTCAAATTTACACAATCAGTCCTTTATGTTACAAATTTACACAATCAGTCCTTATTTACAAACTGACTTAACTGGGTTATGATTTTTGGACTGAAATGGCACCTTTCCAGAACGTGGGGGACGAAAATGGCGCATTTTTGAAAAATGGACTGAAATGACCAAAGTGACCAAACCACAGGGACGAAAATGGCAGTTAACTCTAAATAGAAAATATGTTGTGTTCTCTTAAGCAAATTGGACCTGGTCTAGTGGCCAATAAGTTGCATGTTCAATGAGGGTTTGCTGGGTTCGAGTCCCATCCCCTTCATTCTATATATATTTTTCCTTTAACAACTTTTAATAATTTACAGTTTGGCCCTTGTTCTTTACATAAATTTCTAACCCATTTAACTAGTAATAGTAACTTAGTTAGTGTGCTTCTTTAATAAGACTACTAATAACTAACCTAGTTAGGCATCATTATGCAATTAATACTAACCAAGTTAATATCTTTTCCTATATAAGTTTAACTAGCTAACCTCTTTAACTTCTTTTAGAAAATAAACAGCCGAGTTAATTGGGTTAACGAAACTAGTTAGTTGATTTTCTTACCTGGTAGTTCCTATATAAATCTAACCGAACTAACTAAGTTTCTTTATAAAGTTAACGTTTTTCATTCAGTTTTAATCCAACCCGATACGTGACGATTAGTTAAAAAAATTAATTAAAAAGGGTCCGGTTTTGCAATCCGAGTCGGATTTCGGAGACCCATTTTTTGGCGGATGTTACAATTTATCCGATGTAAGGCTTGGCGTTTATATATTATGGCGTTTTACATTTTATGGCGTTTTTGTAGCCTAAGAGCTTAAATAAAAACACAGAAAAAACTACGCAGTGATAAAATTAGCGTTTTGTATTTACTTGGCGTTTTATATTTCAACGGGGTTTTATGTAAGAAAGGATGTTTTACCTTTTTTACCCTTAATGAAGCGCGTCGACGTAACAAAATTTATGTTATTTACTAAAACGCCACCGCGCCAATCTAGTCCATAGATTGTTTTGATCGGACGATCCATAACCATTCTCACCGTTTTCACATTTTGCACCGTTCTCTCTGAATCCTGACCCTATATATATATATATATAGGGAGAAGATCATGCGAGAACCACCTCTTATTGCGAGAACCGCGAGAACCAATGTGAACACAACCAAAAATGCCTAAAAATAGCTAAAAATCACACAAATTTTTTTTAATATTTTTTTATATAAAAATCGCTACTTTTCGAAGCAAAAAAAAAAAAAAATTAAATTTTTTTTTTTAATTTTTTTTTGCCACTAAAAGTAGCGATTTGAGCATAAAAAATATTAAAAAAATTTTTTATAGATTTTTTAAGGTTTTTTTTGGGTGTAGTTTTTTGCATTTTAGCTTGGGGGGGGGGGGTTTAGGTTTTTGGGGGGTGGGGGAGGGGGGTTTAGGTTTTTTTTTTTTTGGGGGGGGGGGGGTTAGGTTTTTTTTAGGTTTTTTGAGGGTTTTAGTTTTTAGCATTTAGCTTGGGGGGGGGGGGGGGAGGGGTGGGGGTTAAGGTTTTTTTTAGGTTTTTTTAGCTATTTTAGGTTGTGTTCACATTGGTTCTCGCGGTTCTCACAATAAGGGTGGTTCTCGCATGAGCCCCTCCATATATATATATATATAGAAACGGGTTCTGGAGAAAACGGCAAAAAGTGTGAGAACGCATCCTGGCCCAACACGTGGCACGGGGCATGATCAGGGTTGGAAGGGTTTTTTGGTCATTTTATCTTCCGCTTTTCGAATTTCTTTTTTTCACAATATTGATTTATTTTTGGCGTTTAAGATTTTTTGGCGTTAACCAAATTCAATAATTATATGGCGTTTTTCATGGTTTCATTGTATCAGTATTTTTGGCGTTTATGGCGTTTTATGGTGTTATTCAAATCGTATGCCATTGGAACCCCAAGGGGGGGGGGGTCAGAATTTCTCTGTGAATGGCTTCATCCATACTGAGTATGGCCAGGACTTTTTAGGATGACGCCACATTGTTTGTTCTTAGATTCAAAGGCGTTTTAGACAAAATGGCCCATTGTTCTATTATTTTTTATATATATTTTGGCGTTTTGTGGTATCTTGGTGTTTTACAATCGTAAGATTATATTACAAACATAGGGAAAAAAATAGATGAAAAAAAAATCCTAATCGGATCTCTCTTCACCATCTTCACTGTCATCAGTCTATCTCTTCACAATCTTCACCAGATATATGGCGTTTTATGTAAAACTTAACAAACTCATCGATTTGATTATTTTTGTCTACTCGTCTGTTGAAGCGGCTTTTGTGGATGTTTTTTGGGGATATAGATCTTTGAAGATGAAGATCAAGTTGAAGAACCAAACGAAAAACCCACCCACACGTCATCCAAGCCTTCTTCAAGAACAAAGAACACAAAATGACATTGACTGTCATCAGTATCTTTTTCTTGAATTTTTGTCCATCTCATGCAGCAAAATCCATTTAGTGAAAACTTCATGAAGAACAATACTGAATCTCCAGGAAAGCATATTAGCCATTTTGATTTTTTTTTAATTTTTTGGCGTTTTACAGTGAGTGGTATTTAGTAGTATTGGCGTTTGTTTTTTTTGTTTAATCAAATGGAAGTTGCTGATTGGTATACCTAGGATGTCATTTTGGCGCGTAGGTGAGGCGGTGCATTATTATAATAAAGTATTCGTCGTTTTCAGTTTACTGTTTGTAATTATTGTTTTTGGTAAGCTTTATCTCTGAAGTCTGTAACAAGTCCCATCTTTCAAGTTTGGCGTTTTAGTTTTACTGTTTGTAGTTACTGTTTTTAGTTACCATTTCAAGTTTGGTTTTTATTTTTTTTATTCGTTTTTTATTATAGCTTGGGAGTTTTTTGGGCGTTTTATGGCAATATGGCGTTTTGACAAACATTTGTCTGTATGGCGTTTTTATTATAAATGGCGTTGTTATTTATATAACAATCAACTGAAAACGAAAAATAGAAAAAAAATAATATAAACAATTGATCTTTCAAATCTTCATTGTCAGCAGTCTCTTTCTTGTTTTGAAGTATCTTCACTGGCTGTTTTGACTTTCGTATGATTCATTTTAATTTTTATTCATCTTCAGCCTCTTTTTCTTAAAGATTTGTCCATCTCATACAACAAAATTTTCTTGAGCTAACAATCCATTCGGCGAAACTTTTCCCCGTAAGAAGAATGTTGAATTTTGGCGTTTTACCGATAGAAAGAATGCCACAAAATAAAAGCACTTTTAAAGCTCAAAATTTGATCATGCTAAGATCAATAATGTTTTGCTGTATGAGATGGACAACATTGTTAATCCTCAGTTAAGAAAGATAAGTGACAATGTTGTCCACCCCATACAGCTAAACTTTATTGATAACAAACCTCAATAATGTTTTTGTATGTTTTGGCGTTTATAAATTGGATGGAAGTTGATGATAAGCCAATAAGATTTTTACTCAATGAAATGGACAATATCCTCATTTAAGGATTTTGTCCATTACATTGATCGAAAGCTTACAGACAACCAAACTGAATTTCAAATAAACGTTTTGGTTTAGAAGATATTTGATGTTTGGGTTTTTTGGCGTTTCTAAGACGAATGGTATATATTAAATATGGCGTTTGGGGTTTTTGTGTGTGTTTTTAATTGAAGGTCTGAGATGTTGTATATATAGGATTTTTTTGGCGGGATTTTATTATAATTAGGTTTGGCGTTTTATATCTTATGGCGTTTTTAGTTAGAATGGCGTGTGTTATTTTGTATGGTGTTTTATTTCATTATATGGCGTTTTGTGTGGAGAAGTCAAAAGACCCTTTTACCCTTAATGAAGCGCGTCCACGTAATAAAATTGATGTTATTTACGAAAACGCCACCGCGCCAATCTAGTCCATAGATTGTTTTGATCGGACGATCCATAAGCGTTCTCACTGTTCTCACACTTTTTACCGTTTTCTCTAAATCCCGACCCTATATATATATATATAGGGTGGGGTTCGGCTACAAAGTCCATTTTTCCTACAAAGTGTACAAAGTCATAAAACATAACAATTTCAGCCATAAAACACACTCAAAACTCACAAATAACGGAGTGAAAATCACTAAAACACAGTATCCAAACCCTAACAGTCCATAAAAACTTCAAACACACCATCGTAGAACTATGAATATAAAACACAACATGATAATCAACATAAAACACACTAATGTTAGTCATTCGATAATCAAAGCCTTATCATCCAAAACACAACACAAAACCCACAAATATGGCGTTTTAGTAATCTTTACTTTGGTATTTATGGGTTTTGGGTGTGTTTTATGGTTGACATGATGGTGTTCTATGACTTTTTACATTTTGTAGGAAAAATGGACTTTGTAGCCAACTCCCACCCTATATATATATATATATATATTTGATCAGGTTCAAGAGTGAACACTAGTGTAGCTTGCGAACTAAGTGAACTAATCCTTGCCATACACGTGTGTAGATCAATGGTCAGGATTTGATGTTGAAATACACTAGTGTATTTTACGATTTGATGATGAGATCCTGGCCATACACGTGTGTAGATCAATGGCCAGGATTTGTTCACTCAGTTCGCAAATACACCAGTGTTCACTCTAGAACCCCACCATATATATATATCTGGATTTAGAGAAAACGGTAGAAAGTGTGAGAACGGTGATAACGCTTATGGATCGTCCGATCAAAAAATAAAGTATAAAACGCCAAAAACTACAAACACCAAAACGCCTGATAGTGTGAAAAACTGTGAGAACGAATGCTAACAAAGTGCGATGTTGCTATATAAAACGGCAAAAAACGCATACAAAGTATTACTGAAAAAATCAACACTAATTGACAGATGAAAATTGCCTGTCACATTAAAGGCCTCTATCCTACATGGCAAAACACTTGATATAATAAAAATCAAGAAACAAAAAAAGGCCTGCATACTGATCTAATAAACAATAAAAACGCCAAAACAATACTTAAACGCCAAAATATTTACTATGATCCTGATCTAAAAACAATAAAAACGCCAAAACAATACTTAAAACGCCAAAAATATTTTCTATGACCCTGATCTAAAAACAATAAAAACGCCGCGCATTTATTAAACGCAAAAAAAAAATAGAAAGATGAAGTGACACACGTTTAAAAAAAGAAATATGAAAGGACAAAAAAGCCCCTCTGCCCTTCTCTAAGCGGCGTGACACGTGTTGGGCCAGGATGCGTTCTCACCGTTCTCACATTTTTGAGCGTTTTCTCCCGAACCCGTTTCTATATATATAGGGTAGGGATCCTAAGAGAAGTCCACCGTATTTGACAAACTTGAGAAACAATCTGAACCACACATTTTCCCTAAGCAAAAAATGCAAAAAAAAAAAAAAAAAAGGTGAAAAAATGCAATTTTTTTTTTGAAAAATCGCAGCTTTTTCTTTAAGAATTTAATTTTTTATTTTAAAATTTTTTTTTTGATTTATACACATGTGTATATTGTTAATCTTTTAACTATACATATATGTATATTGTCAATTATACATATATGTATATAAATGTTTAAAATTGAAAAAAATGTGTTATAAACCCAAAACCTTAAACCAAAAAAACTAAAGCTAAACCCTAATGCTAATCCCTAAACCCTAAAGCTAAACCCTAATTCTAAACCTTAAAGCTAAATTCTATCCCCCACCCCAGCTCAGTTGGGAGTTGGGCCGGTTTGCTTCCTTGGAGGCGCCGGTTCGACTCCCGGGTGCAGCGAAAGGTGCAGGGACGACCCAATGATGGTTCGTTCCTACCGAGGCATGGTTCGATCCTGAGGGCAACCCGGTTTTACCCAGCTGTTACCCCAGCGAGTCTCTCGTGTGGGGGCAGTATGGTTTCCGGGCGAAGGTCAGCTTACGAGACGGCATGGGCCCGATAGAACATCGCGCCGGAGGGCGGGGCTGACGGGGGATTGTCATCGACAAGAACCCGGTGACCACTGGTCATGTACATAGAAAGTCACCCTTCAAAAAAAAAAAACCCTAAAGCCAAACCCTAATGCTAAACCCTAAAGCTCAAACAAAACCCTAAAGCTTAACCCTTAATGCTAAACCCTAATGCAAATCCTAAAGCTAAAGCTAAACCCAAAAGTTAAAGCTAAACCCTAATGCTAAACCCAAAAGCTAAACCCTAATGCTAAACCCTAAATACTATTGCTAAACCCTAAAGCTAAATCCTAAACCATAAAGCTAAACCCTAAACGCTAATGCTAAACCCTAAATACTAATGCTAAACCCTAAATAACACTTATTTTTCAATTTTAAACATGTATATACATATATGTATAATTGACAATATACATATATGTATAGTTAAAAGATTAACAATATACACATGTGTATAAATCCCAAAAAAAATTAAAAATAAAAAATAAAAAATTAAATCCTTAAAGAAAAAGTTACGATTTTTCCAAAAAAAAAAAAACATTTTTTCACCTTTTTTTTTGCATTTTTTCGCTTAGGGAAAATGTGTGGTCCAGAAGAATGTTTCTCAAGTTGCTCAATTAGCCTAGTACTTCTCACATGATCCTTATCCTATATATATATATATTGGAAAAGTTAATTTTTAGGATTTTTGGTAAAATATTTTTGGAATAAAGCTTTTGTAAGGCTGAGTTCTCATTTTTTTTACATGTCATTGTGAATATTTTTTGAGTTCTCTATTTTTTTTACATGTCTTTGTGGTTATTTTTTTAGGTTTTTAGGATTTTTTTTTTTTTTTTGAAAAAACCAACTATGCAATGGTGATTTTTCTGTTTTTTTACAGATGTGTTTGTTATATTATCATCTACATTTGTGCAAAAAAAAAAATTGGCAAAACTCGCATGGGAAGTAAAAGCTTTCTCGGTTCTCACAATTCAAGGTGATCCTCATTTGACCGCATCCTATATATGTTTGTGTGTGAGAGAGAGAGAGAGAGAGAGAGAGAGAGAGATATGTCAGTTTTTGGTAATTCCAAAAGATCTATTCAACACAAAATGTAAAGAGTGATTTACAACTAATCATATTTTATAATTGAAACATTATGTAAAAAAAAAAAAAGCCTGTAAGGCTATCCGTAATGGTTAATGTCCCTAAGGGGCATTTTCTGCCACATCAAAATCATAACGCTCTTTAAAAAATGTGTAATGGTTAATGTCCCTTAATGCCCGCATTCCATCATTACTTTCCAATTTTGTTTTTTTTAATTGGGCATTATATTAGAAATGCTCATCCTCTTCATGCCCCTAAAAGCCCATGGGTTGGTGGTGTTAAGGGCATTATCAATCCACTTCATGCTCGTATAAAGCTCATTACTCATGGTCTAATACCCATTTAAAACTTAAATTGGGAAAAATTTAAACAAGCTCATATATGCATCTGGAAAATTGTTATCTAAGCGCCTAAGCCCATCGTCCTAATTAATCTATAAATGCCTGCAAACATCTTTTTTCAAACATGATTGTTTCTTCAACTGCTCTTTGAGGGTATTGCAACATATAGTAAGCCCAAATAATGTTTAGACTATGAGGTCTTTTAAATCATCCCATGGCTCTCTTTTATATTAGTTCGATCTCTATCATGTTCTTCATTCATGTTATGTTTGTTTGTTCTTTTGATAGAAGTTGCCGGGGGGGAAGGGGGTGGGAAGCGGGGAAAAGCAGGGGTGTGAAAATTGTGAACAGGTTCATGTATTCTTGGTCCGTAAATATATTAATATTTTAAAATTTAAACTAGTTTAAAATAATTTGGTTTTGGGGAGTTAAGAGGAAAATTAGGACAACATCATTTATTTATTCCGGGACAACTAGGAAAAGTAGGGAAAAAGTTTATGTGACGCTAATGTGGCAATCAAAAAAATATGAGGAAAGTGGAACAACTCCCTCCCCCTAATCGAGTGGTTTTACTCTAAAAAAACAAAGGGCTCACAAATTTTTTTCATCCTAATTTAAAAACTATGAAAAATCACATATCGTGGCACATCAATACAAAAGAAAATACTAAAATGCATCTCTATAAAATATGTCGCGACATAGGTCGACACCAAAGGGTAAGCGGTACTTGTCTTCAACCCAAAACAAACCAAACATAATCCCAAATAAAACAAGTGTCTTACAAATAAATAAACGTTCAATGCAAATAAGTTTCGATTCAAGTCACTTTCTAGAGCTCAGTTGTGCTAAACTTCACTCATTATTGCTACCTGAAAAGTACGCGAAAAAAGTAGCAACGAAAAATAGTGGGTGAGTTCGCAGGATTAAAATAAATAGTGTGTTGTAGTAATCAACATAAGTTTAGACAACAATGTTAAATACGTACACAAATAGGGTGATGCAATTGTCATGAGCCCATAATCAAACCTAGCAGACTACGTCCTTACATTAGTGTCACAATTGACATCAATCATCATCATACTCAGTAAATCCCACCAATAGCATAGCTAAGATAGGGTCTGAGGAGGGTAAGATGTTGACAGCCTTACCTCTACCCCGTAACGTTTATTGAAGGGTCATACAAGGATTATCTATTTGTGAAATTTTTGATTGGACAATATGTTGATGATGATAATGCATCCTACTTGATTCTAATGTGCATGTTTCATATGAAATTATCCAAAATCCTATACTAATTAAAAACATGATTTTCCCTAGCTTTATATAAAATTAAATTGAAACCTAAAAGTTTGTAAAAATGGTTTTGTTGTGAAAGATGATTGTTTTAAAATCAAGATGAATACTAGTTTACATGTTCATGATTTTGAACATTTTGACATGATTTTATAAATATATTGAAAATAAAATATTGACATGATTTTATAAGTATATTGAAAATAAAAGATAGAAATGTAAGAATGGTAAACAAACACATATCAAATTGTAGGGAGTTAATTGCCAAAATCGTCCTCGAGGTTTGGGCAGGTTTGTCATTTTGGTCCAAAATGACACTTTTGTACCAAATTGCCCCCAACGTTTGTAACTTTTTGCCATTTTCATCCAAACCACTAACTTAGTTTATTTTTTCTGTTAAGTTGAGGATATTTGGATGAAACTGGCAAGTATAAAACCACATGGACGATTTTGGAAATTTACTCAAACCCTTTTTAATATCTTTTATTTAATTATTTTTGTTACATATATAATAAAAAATAATATACATAGAGTTAGAAAAAAAATTAATAGTTTTGTCACATTATTTTTATAAATTTTCATCCAAATCACTAACTCAGTTTATTTTTTCTGTTAAGGTGAAGGATGTTTTAAATTTTATAAATTAAGACATAAATTAATTTACAGCTTCTTTATATAAATCAGTTTTATAAAGAGAAAACTTCATTGGTGTGCAACACATAACAATCGATTACAACTTTTAGTATTTATCAGTTGTAGAGATAGAAAAAAATTGTAAAACGTTACATATTTTTTAAATGTGTTGAGCACCTAGGAAACATGTTGGTAGAAATAAAATATTTATTTAATTAAGATTATGAGGGTAACTAACTAATACTTATTCTGAGTGGCTTGAGTAAAGAAACTTTTGGTTCATAGCATTATAATTACAATTTGGTGGGTAATTTTAAGGTTTGGTAACGATACGTTGTTTGATAGAAGAGGGGGGGGGGGAGACTGGCTTCTGTTTTTCCTTATGAGCGAATTTAAAAGAGTAGAAGATGAATTATAAACATGGTACATATGATAAGATTTTTTTATTTGACATTTTTCAATAAGGTCACCAGCATTTTAGTTTTATAAAATATAGAGGTTTATGTAGATTTTATTTTTATAAAACCGATCTATATAAAAAATTAGAAATTAATATCTGCCTTAGTTTATAAACATCATTCTCCTTAATAGAAAAATTAACTTAGTTAGTGGTTGGATGAAAATTTATAAAAATTATGTGACAAAGCTATTATTTTTTTCATATAAAAATTGCATGTATATTCTTTTTTATTATATATGTAACAAAATTAATTAAATAAAAAAAATTTAAAAGAGTTTGAGTAAATTGCCAAAATCGTCCCTGTGGTTTTATATTTGCAAGTTTCATCCAAATATCCTCAACTTAACAGAAAAAATAAACTAAGTTAGTGGTTTGGATGAAAATGGCAAAAAGTTACAAACGTTAGGGGCAATTTGGTACAAAAGTGTCATTTTGGACGAAAATGGCAAACCTGCCCAAACCTCAGGGACGATTTTGGCAATTAACTCAATTGTAGGGAATGATGCAAAGATGATGGATATACTCTTGGAGGGTGGGGTTCGGCTACAAAGTTCATTTTTCCTACAAAGTGTACAAAGTCATAAAACACCACAATTTCAGCCATAAAACACACTCAAGACCCACAAATAACAGAGTGAAAATCACTAAAACACAATATCCAAACTTTAACAGTCCATAAAAACTTCAAACACACCATCATAGAACTATAAATATAAAACACAAAATGATAATCAACATAAAACACACTAATATTAGTCATTCGATAATCAAAGCCTTATCATCCAAAACACAGCACAAAACCCACAAATATGGTGTTTTAGTAATCTGCACTTTGTTTTTTGTGGGTTTTGAGTGTTCTTTATGGCTGAAATTGTAGTGTTTTATTACTTTTTACACTTTGTAGGAAAAATGGGCTTTGTAGCCAACTCCCACCCTACTCTTGGAATCCTTGTTTCCATACTTGAAAATGGAGGAGAATGGTGGTGGTGGCCAAAATGGTGAGAGAGAGATATGAGAGAAGGTGGTGAATGATCGGGTGATAAGAATGAAAATGTGTTTTAAGAGCATTCACATCCTATCCATTAATTTCTGAGAAGGAGATTTTTATATTATAAAAGGTGGTTGTAGATGGTTGTGAATGGATGAGAGAGAAAATGTTATTCTTTATCTGTATATTTGAGGGGACACTGTTCACTCTCTATAATTTTTTTATAATATTTTGAAAGTAGTTGTGAGTGGTGGTGAGAGAAATGGTAATAAAAAAGGTATAAAAACATTATTTAATTAGAAGGAGAGATAAAATATAGTTGTTTTTAGTTGTCGACGTATCACACGGGATGAGGTGAGAACAACCCTTAAAAAGATGGGAAGGGCTAAGGCAGTTGGGCCAGATAACATACCGATTGAGGTATGGAAATGCTTGGGAGAAGAATGAGTACATTGGCTAACTATTTTATTCAATCTTATTTTCAAATCTGGGAAAATGCCAGATCAATGGAGGAATAGTGTAGTAGTACATGTGTATAGGAACAAAGGGGACGCCCAATGTTGTGGGAATTACAGAGGGATTAAGTTGCTAGGACACACTATGAAATTATGGGAGAGAATAATTGAGACAAGATTCAGGAGAGAAACTCAAGTCACAGTAAACCAATTTGGTTTCATGCCAGGGCGATCGACTACGGAAGCAATACATATTCTAAGGAGGTTGATGGAGAAGTATAGGGAGAAGAAACGGGACCTACACATGGTGTTCATTGATCTTGAAAATGCCTATAACAGTGTGCCACATAGACTGATTTGGGATAGTTTGGAGAGTAGAGGGGTTTCTGGGAAGTATATAGACTTAATTAGGGATATGTATGTTAGGACTAGACTAGTGTCTGAGCGCCTGTAGGGGATACTGATTTTTTCCCGGTAGAAGTAGGACTGCACCAAGGGTCTGCTTTGAGCCCTTTTCTATTTGCAGTTATCCTAGATGAGTTGACAAAGTTAATTCAGGAGGCTCTTCCGTGGTGCCTGCTTTTTGCAGATGATATTGTGTTAGTTGCTGATAGTAAACAAAGCCTGAATGCAAGGTTAGAAGAGCGGCGAGCAGCTTTAGAGGGCAGGGGTTTAAAGATTAGTCGATCTAAGACCGAGTACTTGTATTGTGACTTTAGTGGAGTAGACAACGATGAGGACATTCAGATCACCATTGACGGTCAAGTGGTTCCGCAGGTGACTAAGTTCAAGTATCTAGGATCGGTTGTTCAGAGGGATGGGGAGATAGATAGTGACGTTGCCCACCGTATCCAGGTTGGATGGTGTAGGTGGAGAGCTTCCACTGGGGTTATTGTGAGATACGAGGTTCCCAACAAAATTGAAAGGAAATTTTTATAGGGTTGCAATTAGGCCTGCTATATTATACGGAACCGACTGTTGGGCCATTAAGGAAGTACAAGCACGCAAGATGGAGGTGTTAGAGATAAGAATGCTAAGATGGATGTGTTGACACAGAAGGTTAGACCGGATAAGAAATGATGTTTTTAGGGAAATGTTAGAAGTAGCTAGTATATCAGATAAGATAAAGGGGGGAAGATTAAGATGGTTTGGGCATGTGAAGAGGAGGCAGACGATAGAGCCAGTCAGAGTGGTTGAAACTCTCGAGGTGGAGGGAATGAGGAGTAGAGGCAGACCCAAAATTACTTGGGATGAGCGGATTATACAGGATTTGCAAAGATTCCACCTCTCTGAGAACATGGTCCATGATAGGAGCTCGTGGAGACGTAGGATTAAGGTCGAGGATTTCTAGGAGAGGATACAATTATGTTTTTAGGTGTAGTGTATGGTCATAGATATGTATCTATGTGTATAGGTTGTTTGTGTTATTATATTCGCACCAGATCGTACGGCTGGGATGATCACGTACATTTTGTACGATAAGAGCCATTGTACGTTAACCTGCCTCTCTCTCTCTCTATATATATATATAGGGGAAGGTTCAAATGAAAACCACTTTTATTGTGAAAACTCGAAAACTAACTAAAAAAAGCCTAAAAAACACACAAAATTTTTTTTTTCAATTTTTTTTTATAAAAATCGCTAGTTTTTATATATGAAAATTTTTTTTTTTTTGTTTTTTGAATTTTTTTTATATAAAAAACCTGCGAAAATTATAATGCAAAAAAAAAAAATGTGTTTTTTTGGCTTTTTTAATTAGTTTTCGAGTTTTCACAATAACTAGTGGTTTTCATTTGAACATTCCCCTATATATATATATATATATATATATATATATATATATAAAATCTTAGATAATGAACTAATTCCATTCCATTTTCTACTTTGATAACACTTTTTAAAATAATAAAATATTAATTTGAAATAAAATATACTAATCCTTTTGTATTCAAAAACAAGATTCTTACTTCGTAAACGCATCATTTAAAATAAGTAATGTTATATTTTTTCTTTAATTTTGAATGTATTAGTTCATAATAGGGTTATATGTATTCATATCAAAATTTATATTTATTATGTGTAATGCAAGAAATAATATGAAATATAAAAAATTCTAAATTTATAATTGTTATGTCTTTCAAACGTAACCAACCTCAACAATAAGATATTTATTTTTAAAATCTCATTCAAGTTTGTATAAACTGAAACACGTGTTTTTTTTTTCCAAAGAACTCGATCAACTCCATAATTATCTTAAAGCCTTTCATTTTCTAATTTTCTATCATTAAACCCATGTAACACATGGGTCTATAACCTAGTTAGTAATATTGTTGTCTGGCAATTTAATTTTATATTAATATTACCACTAATATTTATTAATAATATTGTTGTCTGGCAAATTAATTTTATGTATCATCAATTTAGCTTTTAGTATCCGAAATATACAAATAACGTCTTAAATTCTAAGGGGTCATTTGGAGGCCTTTTAGGATGTTACAATATATAAGTTTCCTATATCAAGTCTAGTATCAATACACTTAGCATCATGATAAGCCACTTAGATTTCAAGTACGATCAAAGATCAAGTCAATGTCAAAGCAATGGTTAAAGTGAAACTTGATTAGGAGGGTTAAAAAGTTCACGGCTTGCTTGAAAAAGCTCGCCTCGGTTGTAAATGGGTCGGCTCGGTTCGATTTGTAAACGAGCCGAGTCCGAGCAACATCGAGCCAAGCCTGAGCTAGGGCTGGCTTGGCTCGTGAGCCCGTGAGTCGGCTCGAATTATTATATTTTGTATATATTGGTAAAATTCTATATGTATTAAAATTTAAAATACGACCGAGGTAGTTAAAGTATTAACAGTTTAAGTTTTAATTAATTAGGTAACATATAAAAAAACAAAAAAAAGATACATATAATGTTTTTAGTATGTCATTCAGTGTTTAAAATATTAGAAAAAAAAAACAAAAATAATACATAACGTTTATTTTTTATTATGTTATCAATCCTTGTAAATATTTAAAAAATTATTAAAATGAAAGAAAATTAAAGCTGGCTCGATTGGGCTCGAGTTGGCTCAAACTTTTTACTAGCCGAGCTTGAGCTCCACCTTTCAGTTCGTTAATATAAAGTATAAACGAGTCGAGCTAAGTTGGATAGTTTAAGTTCGAGCTCAAGCCTAACCTGGCTCGGCTCGACAGCCCGAGATAACATGCATGATGCACCATCTCCTAGACATAAATAATGAACAACGTACCTCAAATATTTTCAAGTGTATCGAGAATCTGTTGCAATTCATGCACAACCTTTTTGACATCCATCCTTTGTGTTGGGGAATCCACAGAGCATGCTACTCCAATCTTAATTGTTAGAGTCAAACATTCCTCTATTTTCTTGGCATTTTCTTCATTATTTTGCAGAACAATTCTATTCTCTTGATACAGGTTTAGAATGTTAACATCAATGATATCAATTACATTGTCTAGCAAGGCCATTGAAGCAAATTTATGAAGGCAAAGGTCTTCATTAAAGATGTCATCAGTTGGGTGTTTCCCGGTCATCGCCTCTAGAACTAGTATTCCAAAACTGTAGATATCCCCATTACTAGTCATCTCACTCCCGATACCATACTCTGCAATTTACAAGCAATTACATTATAAAAAAGGTAATAATGTTAGTAAATATGAAAACCTAATTTACCTGGAGCAATGTAACCCACTGTACCGCGAATCCCAGTTGAGTTGTTTTGGTATGAAGTTCCAAGAAACCGAGCTAAACCAAAATCTCCAACATGAGCCACCATATCATTATCGAGTAGAATGTTACTAGGCTTCAGGTCACCATGAATAATGGTTGGTAGACAGTGATTATGAATATAATCCAGTGCATATGCTACATCCATAAGAATTTTTATCATTTGAAGAAGGTTTAGCCTTGATGTATTTCCACTTGAATGCAACCAATCATGCAAACTCCCATTGGGCATGAACTCGTATACCAAAGCTTTGAATGGATTTCCTTGAAAGTCAATACTTGAACATGAAGTTATAATCTTCAACAAATTCCTGTGTCGAAGGTTCCGCCATGCTTCACATTCCCTCATAAAGCTTCTTTGAGCTCCTCGATTTTGAAGATGTAGAACTTTGATTGCAACAAATGTGTCATTATCTTCAAAAAGGATTCCTTTATAAACAGAACTATAACCACCGGTGCCAATCAAATTGGATTCGGAGAACCCATTGGTAGCCTTTAGAAGTTGACTGTATGAAACTTTTAGGTATCGTTTGCTTGTTGACAATTGTGAAAGATGGCTCTTTCTTTTCTTCTTACACCAAGCATATGCTAAACATGTTGCGGTGAAAAGTGCGGATGCGATCAATGTGACTATTAAATAGAAATGAAACTTCTTTCTAAATTTACTTGTCACCTTGCAGTTGGGTAACCTAAGTTCAATAATACCACCACAAAGCCTTCTATTCCCCAAAACAGAGAATGCACTTTCATTAGCGAACACTCCTACCGTTGGAACTTCACCCTCAAAATCATTATATGATAGGTTCAAATATTCTAACTTAAACTGTTCAAAAAATCTAGGAATGTGCCCCGATAAATTGTTATGAGAAATATCGAGTACCACCAATCCTTTCAAGGAATTCAATGATAATGGTATCATACCTTGAAATAAATTGCGTTTGAGGGACAACCATGATAGACTACTACAACCACCAAGGCTACTAGGAATCTTACCAGATAAATTATTATCAGATAAATTCAGAGTAGTCAACATGTTGAGGTTTCCAACCTCAATTGGAAGTGAACCAAACATGTTATTTTGAGAAAGATCCAATATTATGGAGAGACTTGAAAGTTGAAGAAGTCGTATAGGTATTTTCCCATTAAGTTTATTGTCATTAAGGTACAACTCTAATATATGATGACAATTTCCTAGACTTGATGGAAGAACCCCTTCTAACATGTTTGAAGATAAATAAAGTTTTATCAACGATGACAAGTTCCCTATGGAATCAGGAATCTGCCCTGAAAGTTGGTTTTCTTGTAAAAAAAGGCCTTCTAAGTTTTTAAGGTTACCAATGGTTGAAGGGATGTTTCCCGTGAATTGGTTTCCTACTAATGCCAATATATTCAAGCCAACAAGATTACCAATTGAACTAGGGAGGTTTCCATATAACTGATTATCAGAAAACCATAACCCCTGGAGTTGATTAGAAAGATTACCTATTGATCTAGGGAGAACTCCTTGAAACTTGCATTTAGCTAAAGACAACGTCTTTAATCTCGTGCAGTTTTTCAACGAATCAATAAACTTCATTTCATCTACTTCTTTGCTTCCAAAGAGGTTATCTTCGATGTTTATATATTCCATCTCCGTTAGCTTTGAAAAGTCAACTGTCAAGTGTCCACTAAACTTGTTTTCATTGAGTTCAAGAATTTTTAAACTCGTACAATTAGAAATGGATGCCGGAAGAGGTCCACTTAGTTGATTACCCCGTAATTGAAATCCAACAAGATTAGGGAGCATTGCACCTATGGCTGAATAAAGACCACCTGTCAATTGATTATCAGCCAAGCTAATATAAGCTAGGAGTGAAAGGTTATAAAGAGAATTAGGGATGGTTCCATATAAATTACAACCACCAAAGTAAATTTCTTTTAAACTTTTCATAAGGCCTAAGGTGTCTGGAATGGTCCCACCCAACGGATTTCCCACTAAAGAGAACACTTCCAATGATGTCATATTCCCTAAGTATGGCGGGATTCCACCAGAAAACTTATTATTATGAAGTAAAAGAAATGTAAGTTTGGTGAGGGAACTGATCTCCTTGGGTATGCTTCCAACTAGCTCGTTATCGGAAAGATAAAGCTCTTCAAGGTTTGAACAACCGGATATGTTAGTAGGAATTACCCCATAGAACTTGTTAGTTTCAAGATCGAGGACCGTCAACCTGGAGAGATGACCGATTTCATGAGGGATGGTTCCGTGTAAGTTACAACCTTCAGCGTAAAACTCTCTTAAATTCTTCCACTGGCTTAAGATGTTTGGGATGCTCCCACCCAAAGGATTTCCAGTAACAGAAAACAATTCCAATGATGTAATATTTCCCAAGATGGTTGGGATTCCACCTGTAAACGTATTATTAAAAAGTGAAAGAAAAGTAAGTTTGGTGAGGGAACTGATCTCCTTGGGTATGCTTCCGACTAGCTCGTTATTGGAAAGACCAATCTTTTCAAGGTAATAACAACCAGATATGTTAGTTGGAATGACCTTGTTGAATTTGTTTTGGTACAAATACAGTCGGCGTAGCCTAGAAAGACGACCAACTTCTTGAGGAATGGCTCCATGAAAGCTGTTGTTACCAAGAGAAAGCGTCCGGAGGAAGCTCAGGTTTCCCACATGAGGAGACAATGACCCTTCTAGACCTTGCGATGACAAGTCTATGTAAGTCACTCTTCTATGTCGTTTCCCACAATAAACATGGCTCCAGTCACATAAATGAAGAGAATCGTTCCATGAGGTTAGAGCTCCATATGGATCTCGAGTGATCAACGACTTGATCTTCAGCAAAGCCTCATGATCTGTCTCAATTCCACCACATATGACAGTGGAAGAGAGAGATATAACAAGAGAATAAAAGAGGAAATGAATAGGAGAGAAGGATGATAAGTTAACCATTGGGTACTTTGAGTTCATTTTTGAAAAAGAACTTATGATCGTTAAGGGTAATCGTTGGCCTTTTAAAGCCAAAATACAATGAATTTAAGATTGCTAGCTTGTGGAAGTTAGAGATATAACCCGGGCATTGAAGAGGAAATAAATACATGATACTATGTGATTGGTTGGAATAACCCAATCATTGAAGAGGAAATAAATACAAGATAATATGTGATTGGTTGGAATAGTACAATGTCGGAAAGCAGGATATTTTCTAATGCATTAGGGTGTTAGAAGTGGTTAAACACTTAGAGTGACAAACTAAAAAATCAATCAATGAGAGTGTGTCATGTCAAAGTGGTAAACTATGCTGAAAAGTGTTGGCAATGGTTAGACACTTGGTGAAGTGGTAAACTATTTAAAAAAAAAAGAAAAAGGTGTGATTGGTTGAGATGGCATGGACCCCACCCCACACACCCCCTCTCTCTCCTCCCCTCCCTCTCCCCGCATCGGTGTTCCCTCACCGAAATCTTCCCCATTTTCGGCAACATTGTGCAGCAAAAAAGTTGGCAGCAGTTGCCGATGTGGTTTACCGCTGCCACTCCTAACACCCTTAGTTACCTTGGAGTGGAAGGAGTCCTAAACACTTTCGCTACCCAATAATAATCTTATGTCATATCAGCTTTTCCTTTCACTCTCAATTTTACACTCAATCGTTAGGCCACCCGGGGTGGTGGCTTTTTTATACGTGATAGGAAAGTTCAACGGGTGAAACAATGGAACAAACCACTGCCACCTAGCAAATTTAACGCGTGAACAATGAATTGCGTGATATATTTGACGCGTGATAAATGGAATCATGTGAGGGGGTGTGATGGTTTATTGTTGGGTGTTGTGAGTGATGGACATTTCAACTAAAAAAGGTTGTGAGTGATGGAATAATGGTTGATGACATGGCGGAAATTTATTGGATGTTGTGAGTGGTAAATGGGTGGTGAGTGATAACCACCCCTACCCCCTTAGGGGTGCTCAAACACATGGAGAGGGGTAAACAATTTAAAAAAAAAATATGATTGATTGAAAGGGGTTAGGGCCCACCATTAAGCTCTTCTCTCTCTTCTCTATCTTCTCTTCCCACATCGGTGAATACTAACCGCAAACATCACTCACCGCTCACCGATTTGAGGGTTGCGGCCCCTCACCGTGCGGCAAACATCACTCACCGAAGGGGTCACCGATGGTGCCCCTTCCACACTTAAGGGGAGGGGCACTCTAGACCATTATTCTAGCACCGATCAATTCAGTGATACCATGTCAAATTTGCTACAAAGTATCCTGTCACTATAAAACATTGGTGACGTCTTCCCTAACTTAGAATCATGGACCCCACTCTTTTACTCCACTCACCAATCTCACACACCCTTAAACCTTAAACTTACTACAAGAATTTGGGGTGTTTGCCCACAGATAGCTTACTTAGACATGTATATATATATGGGTAAATATATACACATTTTGGAACATGTGTTGGTAATTGTTGATGATTGATTTTTATGAATAAGTAACACTTAATATCAGTGGCGGACCCAGAAATATTTTCCATGGGGACGGAAAAATTTCAAGGTCGGTTGTCTAACTAAATTTCACATACATTATAAAAATACGGCAATCATAATTCGAAACGCTTAATATTTTTATGGAACAATGATCTGAAAAGTCTATCCCTAACATATCACCTTATATAAACAACCATAGCGAAGTAAATAAAATTCAAATCAGGGAGTTATTTTCTAAAAAACAAAATAAAAACCACAAAATATAAAGCAACGTTAAACTTTGCTTTTTTGATTCAACAACATTCTTGAGATATTTTCTTATGAAATTTTGTTAAAGCATCTATAATTGCTTCTAGTTTAAGTGTATAAATTATGTATATGTGTTCAAGTAGTCGAAAATATGTATTCAACTTTGTTTTAAGTATTTGTGGCAATGTGTTAAGCTGAAATGCTTAGAGGACGAACTAGAACACAATCCATGTATTCACAAATATTTAATAGCGTGTCAACATAAAGTTAGCGAATTCACAAATTTTAGTTAAGCGAAAAAGCGTAAGCGTAAGTTCACAAGTAAATTGGTATAAGTATGACTTTAGTAGCTAACCCTCATCAAGGTAATTAAACTGTGTGTACCGAATGTTGATGTTATAGTTTTGTGCCCTCATCAACGTCTATCCACATTGATGAATTGAAAAAGTCAATAGTTCACACCCGGCTCCCAGCACAGTGTGAGGTTTATCAAACCTAATATCGCTATCAACTAATACTCCGTCTGCCAACCCGGCATACTAATCGGTAAATATGTAGGGACTTCCAGATAGAGTTTTCGTTTAGTTTAAGTGAACTGTATCAGAACCCATCACCTTCCCTTTACTATTATTACCAAAAGATATATCACCCCCTCCATGAGTTTTGAATTCTTTGAGTATGGCTCTACATCCAGTCATGTGCCTGGAGCCTCCACTATCTACATACCAAAGACTATCTAAGCATGCAGAAGCTCCCTGCACATCAAGTAAATAATTAGTTCAGGAGGGTCTCCAAAGCCAATAATGCTTTGGATGGGGTCTCAACAGTGTCTGTGTTAAGTTAAGGTGGATGGACAGTGGTTAGCTCAGGTGTTTGGACAATTTTAGAACTGTTTTCCTCTAACCACTATTGGGGGTCCTATCCTATCAGTTGTTGATACTCAAAGGGATGCCTGTTCACTCTTGGTTTAGAAGGCTTTTTGTAAACCTCATAAACGTGTGGGACCCTTGGGTATGGTGGTAGACCTTTACCTCTTTGGTATTGGTTAGCGGGGGGTGCATCAGTCACCTGAACTTCTCTTTTAACAGAGGTTTGGTTCAGCTGTTTTGTAACAGCTGTTTGAACTGGCACAAACAGTGGCTGTTTCTTGACTTGTGGTTTTGATGAACTCATAGGTGTTTTTGAAATGTACTCTTCCTTTTTGACCTCAAAGGATTTCAGGTACACACACTGCTGAGTAGAATGATTTGTTTTACCACAGATGGTGCAGCTCTTGAAGGCACAATGGTACTTGTTTTGTTAAGATCATAAGCTTTTAAGTGAAAACAATCTTTGGTCAAATGATTTTTCTTTTCACAAAAGTCATAAAACAAGTTTTTAATCTTTTCTTTTCTTCTTTTCAGACTCCTTTGCAACAGAGTTTTGATCTACTGTTGGGATATCCTTAAGAGGAATGACCTTGGCCTTTGGAGCTTTGACACCATCCACAGTTGTGAAGTCCATGGGTTTGAAATTTTCAAGGATGTCACACTCATCAGACCATGTGGGTTTGAATTGGAATTTCTCAATCTCCTCAAAAGTTGAGGACCCCACAGATCTTTCCAAAGTGATCTTGTGTCATACCCCGATATTTCCACGTATTACCGGTGGGGAGTATCGTGACGTAGTTGATATCATCATAGTCAAACAACACAATTTTAAATGCACAGCGGAAGCAAAAGATAGATTTATTTCAACTGAATAAAAATTGTAATATTAGGTATCACAACGTAGTTGAAACAGATCCACAGGCGGATCAAATAAAAAGGAAACATAGTTCATCAGACTTTATTGCATCTAAGCTTGCGAGACTCTTAATGATGCTAAGGAGAGGCCAGCCTATTACGCTTAGTACCTGCACTTAATCTTTTTGGGAAAATACGTCAGTTTACACTGGTAAATACAATTAACTGACTCATTTTGAAAAGGTTTAGAAAATTGATTTGAATACACAAGGCACAAAATATTTTATAACTTGGGATAATTATTTATATATAAACTTGTAAAAGAATTACATGTTTGTTATGCGTTCAGTTGCCCGGTTCATGCCGGGTTAAAGATTAACAGACACACCACATGGTATAGTCCCGCGGCGAGTTATTCTCGTAACCGGCGGTTTTACCTTATTAATTTAAATGCACTGACAGGTGTACGCCTACACCCGTGTGCTAAGGTCGTGGCCATTCCATGAATGATGCCAAGGATATCCGGGACATGGTCATTAACCCCCCAAAGGCGTTAAGCAAACAAAACCAAATTTTTAAACGGGTCATCTCGATAATACTTAACCACCAAACGATTAAAGTCGAATGCCCGACCAAGCGGTATTTTATATACCGTACCCCAAGCCCGTATAAGGGAAAATAAGTTAAAAGTATTTACCTTTGCAAGTATAAATCACAAATAGAAAGTGCGTGTAGCTTTTACCGGGTCTCCTATTCTGGAACAAAGGTTTTTAATAACCTATTAGATTCCTAACGGGTCTTTAATTAAGCCTAAACTTAGACCGGTTAGTTTTAAAGGAAGATACGGTTCAAACGCACGATTAAGCGAAGACCGGAATAGAATGTGATTTAGACCCGAAAAGTTTGGAGACTTGTATAATATGGGTAAACTAAACACATTCTGGATTTTGAGACAAAAATGATAAGGTTTGACCCGTTTCGGTCAATTTATGCAAACTAGTTACATAAACCGAACCGAACGCGCAAGATGCGTAACGGGTAACCATATGAGTCATATACAGGCTTCCTAAGTTAATATGCCTTAAATATGTTGTGACATCAGTAAGATATCTTCTATCATGCCAAAAACGAATTTAAACTCAAACTATGCCCCGTAGGGGCATTTTGGTCATTTTAAAGGTTATAAAAGAGTTTAAATAATAATCTGAGTTACAGGTCTGATATAATCAGTAAAAATACTTATTTTAATAAGTTATAACAGTAGGTTATTACATATATGTGAAATTTATCATTTAAAACCAAACTATGCACCTTAGGGGCATTTTGGTAATTTTACATAGGCTTAAAAGGTCAAAACTGGAAATCTGAGTTTAAAACTTTTGCTTACTGTTATTATATAAAAATTTACTGAAAATATCAGTAGGCATCAAACCTTATATGTTTAAAATAGTTTTAATACATACTATGCGTTAAAAACGCTTAAAAAGGCGATTTTGAGCTATTTCCGGGTTTTTAACGGAAAGCTGATATTTTTATAATTCCAGAAGGCTCAAAATGTTTTATTTATTATATTAGATCAGTAGAAAAAGGTTTGGTATCAAAATGATTTGTAAAACTCATTTTATAGGCCAAAAGGGCAAAACCGACAATTACCGAATCAAGCGTAGAACTCTATGTTATGCTCAGCCTAAAATTTAATAAAAATCTTCAAAATCCCAAAATATTATATTATATCAGTGGGTAAAAAGTTTGGTATAAAAAATCGGGTTTAGATAGGCTATATGCTAATTACGCCGTTTATTTAATAAAAAGCTTTCTAATTACGCTAATGAGCATAACTCCTAATCTAGACCTCAAACTGATGTCAAATTTTAGGGACAAGTTTATAAATCAGTAACTAAGGTTTCTATTCTTTTACATTTTCAAAAATCATGTTTTAAGGTCATATGGGCATAATAGTCAACATTTAAGCATTTAACGGAAACATGCATATGAATCAGATAACTAATGAACCAAGTTGTATAATCTCAGAGAGTTATACTTATATGAAACCTGGTCCAAATAAAGCTCTAAGGCAATTCTAAACCATGCTACATTGGGTCAGAATCGAAAGCCAAAGCAAAAGTCAAATTATGCGACTTTCGGTTCCGAACCAAGCCTAAAGTGAAAATTGTCGGGTTGAACATGTTTAGACATGTTCTTACATTAATTACCAAGTTATATTAATGATAAAATAGGTTGCATGGATCCTACATTGCTAATTATGCATTAATTTGAAAATAAGCTTTCTGTTGACTTTTTAAGATTAGCTTTGACCCGACAATTGACCTAGTTAGAGTGGAAATCAGAGGGTGCCCTTTTAAGGGTTTATTACCCACATAATTACCAACTCATAGGTACTTTCAATTCGAGATTTGACTGAACAATTATTGATTTATCTCGAAGTCAAACCTTAATTACGACGGTTTGACTTTAAGCTAATTAACTAAGCTAAACTGAATTAAGAAGGGTTATGGGCACTTACTGAAGTCCTATGCACGGCTTAGAATGCTTGAGAAGTGTCCTTGAGCTCCAGAAATCTTCAGAACAATAGTTTGGAAGCTTTCCAAGTGAATGCTCAAAAAGTGAGTTCATAGGTTGCAACATTTGGTCCTATTTATAGTCAAGGAAGTGCAAGGGGGTGGACATAGGGCTGTAAACGAACCGAACGTTCAGCGAACAGTTCGTGAACCATTCGGCGGGAAGTTCGTTTATGTTCGTTCGTTTAATAAACGAACGAACATGAACAAGAAATTTCGTTCGATTAGTTAAATGAACGAACATGAACAGAGGTCTCGTTCGTTCGATTGTGTTCGTGAACGTTCGGTAAGGTGTTCGTGGACGTGTTCGTGAACATTCGTTGATTTGCGTTCGTTTATGTTTGTATGTTTGTGTTTTAATTGAAGATCTTTGTACTTTCTTATATTTTATTTGCACTTTTTATATTATTAAACTTTTATTTATTTCATTACCCTAACAATTAAACTAGGAAACCCACTTTCACCTTTTTTATGCATCATTTCCCTTTCATTTCTCATTATTTACATCGGCGAATACGATCGACCTCCGTTCCACAATAAGGGATTCAAGTTCGAGTGCTACTCTCTGGGCCATCTATCTTTATCCTTCGTCTCGTTCGCCAAATTTATTTGTGTTCGTGAACCGTTCGCGAACACGCTCATTTCCTTAATGAACGAACACGAACATAAAATCTCGTTCGGTAAGTGTTCATGAACCGTTCGTGAACACATTTATTTCCTTAACGAACGAACACGAACAAGGCCTTGTTCGTGTTCGTTCGGTTCGTTTACAGCCCTAGGTGGACACAAGTGTTAAGGCTACTCCAGAGGTGATAACAGGTGTTAAGGGACGTGTAACATGCAGATAAAGGGTGGCAAACCCGCTGAATCGCGTAAACATGCAGGCTGTTTAAACAGGTTTGCTGTCATTGGTAGTCCGTCGCGTAGCGCCACGGACATGTGCCCAAGTGCTGGCGCTACGCCAGCATGTAGGGGGATCAGCAACATGTTTCCAAATGTGACACTTTCACCCCCTGAACTTTCTAATGCGTAGTTTCTTCCATTTTAGGCACTTTTAACCCTTGAAATTTATATTTCCATGATCCATGAGATAAAACCAAACAAAATTGGGTCCGGTTTCGTTCAATGATAACCGAAAACACAAGTTTTGCTTCGTTGACGCTTTTAACCCCTCGTATACGAAAATCGTCATAACTTTCTCATACTTAATCGAAAACTTGTGAAATTTTTATCACGTATTCTAGTGAGCATAATAAATTGTTACAAAGCTTCGGGTTTGCTAAAAGGTCACTCAGAGGTATACTTTAAACATGTTGACACATTTAGCCCCTGTAGTTTGTAATTTCTCACTTTCTTTCACAATTAGCTTCGTATGATCCATGATTCATTCGTTTAAGAGTATAAATATCATGTAGGGTTATAATAAAGTATATTTATTCATTGCTGACACTTTAAAACCTTTTATTCACATACTTTCCTTGTTTGTCAACTTTAGTCCCTCTAAAGTATTCTTTTACACGTTCAAAGCTTATGACACGTGTCAATACGTTATTGGACATGAATTTTCGAGGTGTTACATCCTCACCCCCTTAAAAGAAATCTCGACCTTGAGATTTACTAAAATAAATAGGGTACTTTTCCTTCATTGTGGACTCTACCTCCCACGTGTACTCGGGACCTCTGCGGGCATCCCATTTAACCTTTACAATAGGCACATTCTTCCTCCAAAGCTTCCTAACCTGTCGATCCTCAATCGACAAAGGTTTTTCCACAAATTTCAAGCTCTCATCTATATGCACATCCGTATGTGGTATGACTAGCGATTCATCAGCTAGACATTTCTTTAGATTGCAGATGTGGAATACATTGTGAATACCACTGAGCTCTTCAGGAAAGTTTAACTTATAAGCCACTGTTCCCACACATTCGATGATCTCGAATGGTCCTATATACCTTGGGCTTAATTTGCCTTTCTTACCAAAACGCATCACTCCCTTCCAGGGTGATACTTTAAGCAATACTTTATCACCAACTTCGAACTTTAGAGGTTTACGCCTTAAGTCTGCGTAGCTTTTCTGCCTATCTCTGGCAGCTTTGAGACGATCTCTTATCTGCACAATCTTATCTGTCATCTCCAGGACTATATCAGGTCCTGTTAGTTGGACATCTCCAACTTCTGCCCAACAAATAGGCGTTCTACATTTCCTACCATATAATGCCTCAAAAGGCGTAGCCTTAATGTATGTATGGTAGCTATTGTTATAGGAGAACTCGATCAATGGCAGGTGCTTATCCCAACTACCACCTAGATCAATTACACATGCACGTAGCATGTCTTCCAATGTTTGGATTGTATGCTCACTCTGTCCGTCCGTCTGAGGATGGTAAGCTGTACTAAAATTCAAGCGTGTGCCCAAAGATTGTTGGAAACTTTTCCAAAAATGAGATGTGTATCTAGTATCTCTGTCCGAGATAATAGACACTGGTACGCCATGCCATGCAGAGATACAATCTTATCTACGTACAATTGGGCTAACATATCGGAGCTATAAGTCTCCTTAATGGGTAAGAAATGTGCTGACTTAGTCAGTCTATCTACTATGACCCATATAGTATCATTTCCTTTCCTTGTCTTTGGCAACTTGGTGATGAAATCCATCGTCACCATCTCCCACTTCCAGGTGGGAAGTTCAGGCTGTTGTAGCAAACCTGACGGTTTCTGATGTTCAGCTTTGACTTGAGCGCACGTCAAACATTTGGCTACATAGGTAGCTATAGACTTCTTCAAGCCTATCCACCAATAATTTGCCTTCAGATCCTGGTACATCTTATCAGCTCCAGGATGAACGGAGTACTTAGAACTGTGGGCTTCCTGGAGGATAACATCCCGAAGTCCTCCATAAATTGGAACCCATATTCGTCCATTTAACCTCAGAATTCCGTCCTTGCCATAGGATAACTGTTCTTCAGTTACTCCTAGCTTTTCATTAGGATAGTTAGCTTCTAGTACAGCTTCCTTTTGTGCAGCTAACAACCTTTCAATCAAAATATTCTTTAACTCAATGCTCTTGGCATTGATTCTTATAGGCTTCACTCTTTCCTTTCTAATTAAGGCATCGACAACCACATTTGCCTTGCCTGGATGGTATCTTATCTCACAGTCATAATCATTCAAGGTTTCCATCCAACGTCGTTGCCTCATGTTCAAATCCTTCTGATTGAACATATGTTGAAGGCTCTTATGATCTGAATAGGTCACGCACTTGGTTCCATACAAGTAATGTCTCCACAGTTTAAGTGCAAATACCACGGCACCCAACTCCAAGTCGTGGGTGGTGTAGTTCTTCTTGTGCACCTTTAACTGTCGAGAAGCATAGGCAATGACCTTGCCTTTCTGCATGAGCACACATCCCATACTTGTGTGCGATGCATCACAATATACCACAAATTCATCGATTCCATCTGGTAACGTCAGTACTGGAGCGTTGCTCAATTTCTGCTTAAGAATGTCAAAGGATTCCTGCTGCTTAGGGCCCCAGTCAAACTTAATATTCTTACATGTCAACGAAGTTAAGGGCGCAACAATCCTTGAGAAATTTTCAATAAATCGCCTATAATATCCTACTAAACCTAAAAAGCTACAAATCTCCGTAGGCGTCTTTGGCTCTTGCCAGTTCATGACAGCTTCAACTTTGGCGGGATCTACTTGGATACCACGCTCACTTACAACATGTCCAAGGAATTGGACTTCACGAAGCCAGAATTCGCACTTTGAAAACTTGGCATAGAGCTTTTCTTGATGAAGCAGTTTCAGAATGCATCTAAGATGCTTCTCATGGTCAGCTTGGCTCTTCGAGTAAATGAGAATGTCATCGATGAAGACGATGACAAATTTATCCAAGTAAGGCTTGCAGACGCGATTCATGAGATCCATGAATGCTGCTGGTGCATTAGTGAGCCCAAAAGGCATTACTAGGAACTCGTAATGACCATAACAAGTCCTAAATGCAGTTTTTTGTACATCTTCATCTTTAACCTTCAGCTGATGATAGCCTGACCTCAAGTTGATCTTAGAGAAGTAACTTGCCCCTTGCAATTGATCGAACAGATCGTCGATCCTGGGCAATGGATATCTATTCTTGATAGTGACCTTGTTAAGCTCGCGATAGTCGATACACAGACACATCGACCCATCTTTCTTCTTCACAAACAGGATTGGTGCTCCCCATGGAGATGAACTAGGACGAATGAAACCTTTTGCCAACAATTCGTCTAGCTGAGTCCTTAACTCCTTCATCTCTGTTGGTGCCAACCTGTAAGGTGCCCGTGCGACAGGTGCTGCTCCTGGAATAATGTCAATTCTGAATTCTACTTGCCTATCTGGTGGCAAACCAGGTAGTTCTTTAGGGAATACTTCGGGATATTCAGAAATGACGGGAATATCTTCAATCTTAGGCTTTGGCTCATCAATAGTCATTTGAGCCATGTAAATGACACAACCACTCTTTAAGCACCTAGACGCCTTGAGCATAGACACTTGCTCAGGCAGCCCATACTGGGTATCTCCCTGAATGGTAAGTGGCTCACCAGACGGAGTCTTGACCACTACCTGCTTCTTGTTGCAAACAATTTGGGCTTGGTTATGCGATAACCAGTCCATGCCTATAACTATATCAAAACCGGCTAACTTCAAAGGAAGTAAGGACAAAGGAAAAGAGTGGTTCCTAATGGATATGAAACATCCATCTAACACAGTTGATGCGGTTTCTATGGTGCCATCGGCTAATTCAACCTCATACTTCATACTTAGGGTCCTAACAGGTAGGTTTAACAACTTACAAAACTTATCATCAACAAATGACTTATCAGCTCCTGAATCAAATAACACCCTTGCATAAACGTCATTAATAAGGAAGGTACCTGTTATGACATTATCGTCCTGGACAGCTTCCTTTGCGTTCATCTGGAAGACCCTAGCATTGGTCTTTTTCCCTTCCTCAGCTTTCTTAGCAAACTTTGGGCAGTTGGACTTGATATGCCCTTTTTCATTGCAGTTATAACAAGTAGCATCCTTGATTTTCTTACAATCTAAGGTCTTGTGCTCAGAGGATTTGCAAATCCCACAAACTCTCTGTTGTGGCTGGGATTTCGATTCAAATCGGCACTTCCCGAAGTGGTGCTTCTTACAGACCTTACACTTGGGCTTATCACCCGAGTGATGACCATCCTTCCTAGTTCCAGAACTCTTCTTGTGGTCATTGTTTCCTTTACGCTTCTTGTCTGAACGTCGTGAGTTGTCATCCTCACGCTTTCTCTTCTCAGAGTCTGTGTTTCTCAGCGATCTCTGCCTGACCGCATCCAAAGTAAGGGACAATGATATATCAGCTGCAGACCAAAAAGTAGCTGGTCTGGAGGCCTTCACACTGGCCTTGATTTCTGGGGCCAAACCCCCGATGAAACGAGCTATCCTCTTGGGTTCCGGAGTTATCAGATACGGGACCAGTCTTGACATTGTGTTGAAGCTTGTAAGGTAGGCTTGACAATCCAGATTCTTCATAACTAAAGACAAGAAATCAGCTTCAATCTTTTCAAGCTCGTGCTGAGGGCAGTAGTTCTCCTTAATGAGAGTAACAAACTGATCCCATGTCAGAGTGTATAATGGGATCTTCCCAGTGGCTTGAATCAAAGACCTCCACCACGCTAGTGCCTCGCCTTTGAATGACTGAGATACGAACTTTACCACATCCTTATCAGAACAACCACTGATATCTACTACAGTGTCCATTTCATCTAACCATGACATGCAGTCAACTGCTCCTTTCTCCCTAGTGAAATCCCTGGGTTTGCATGAAACAAAGTACTTATAGGTGCAACCTTTAGCATGTGGTTCTTGGTTCAGCACAACTTTCTTAGATGGAACACTCTTCTGGTTCGTTGAGTAATGGGAATCACTCTTGTGAGCAGTATGTGTCTTTGAGGGTGGTTTAGAGTGTGGTATAGATTGGGTCCTCACATGGGTACCACTGGATTCATTGAACTGCCTTTCCAAAGCTCGCGTCAGAGCATTATCTATTAATGCTTGTAATTCTGCTCCTGCTATGTTGACTCTGGAGGTGTCATGATTATCTCTGGGGTGACTGTTAGCTTCGTCTGACCCGGCCATGTAGCTTGTTTGCTATATAAAATAATGATTTTAAATCATTCAGAGGTCTATAATAGTTTTATCATTCTAGAAGATTTATTAATCATGGCATTTATGAACCATTTCGATTAATTCGTTAAACATATGTATATTTAGGATTTTATAATAATCCTTAGTTAGAATTAAAAATATATTAATGGCAAAAAGGCCTGGTCACGTGGACAGTTTTAAATCTTTATTCATGATCTTATAGGGTCATGGTATTGAGGTTTTAATTATAATTCATTACCTCTTCTTAACAGGGGGTCGAAGACCACGACTGTCTTTTGTCTTATATGACAATGAGTATAGCCCGTAGGCATTATATCCTTAATGGATGTTTTAATTAATTAAAAGTATTTAAGAGAATCCATTAAAAGGATGACTTAGGTGATTTTATCGAATCACATTTTGTCAAGAGTGTTAACATGTTTTCAGATGTTAACAGGGATTGGAACCTTTTGAATAGGTTTTACCATCTTGGCCATGTCTGTAATGACATCTAGACTAGGTCTTACCTTTAAGATTCTTTTTAATATTTAACGCAGAACAATCCTAAATTGAGGTGTTAATAAGGACCTGTATTTAATCGAGGAATTACCATCTTGGCCCTGTCTTATAATGACATATGGCTAAGTTTTGTCCTTTTTAGATTTTTATCATTTTATTATAATGATAGGTTTTTAGAAAGGAATGTTATTTTTCATTTATTTCACATGTTATATTTATATATATAATTTAGCAAAAATGAAAATTTGAATTAAATCATTCCATTGCAAAAATTTTAAACAAGTTCAAATTTACCCTAAACGGGACTTCTACTGAAATAACATGCCCGCGTAGGGGCGAAACAAACTAACATACCCACGCAGGGGTTTAACAGAAAAATATGCCCACGTAGGGGCGGGATACTGAAAGACATGCCCACACAGGGGCAAAATACAGAAACAAATGTCCACGCAGGGACATGATTACAACACTAAAATAAACAACAAATAACAAATGAAGGATTTAATGGTCCTTCTTGCTTTTTCCCTTGATTAGTTTCACCAGGTTCTTGAACATTCCATGGTTTTGCCTTCGGTCTTCCCGCACTTCCTCTCGTACCTCATTAATCCTTTGAAGGATCTCTTGATGCTGAGGTGGTGACATGGCTGGCGGCTGCGGGGGTTGCTGATATAGTGGAGGTTGAGGAGGTGGCGGCTGATGATACCCATATGGTGGGTACCCATAGTGTGAGTATCCGGTTTGATATGGGATCCCAAAGGATCCTTCCGGATGATGGGCATTATAGTTTGCCGCTGCTACAAGGTAAGGGTCGGCCTCGGCATAGTTGTAGTTCGTGTGGACCGGCTGCTCAAAGGGATTATATGCCGCCGCACCTGTGTATGTAGGAATTGGGTCTCCAAAACCCAACGGTGGTGGCGCGACAGGCGCAGAGTTTACTTCCGAGACGGGGTTTGAAGGTCCACCCATCTGCGGTTCTTCATGGAGTGGCGAGTAGCGGCTGCCACTAGAATGTTGAGGGGTGTTGATACGCACTCCTCCTCGCACGGACATCCGTGCGTTCGATCTTCTTCGCCTCGGTGGCTCCGGAGGCTACTGCTGAGGTGGTGGTGGTGGCGGTGTGACTGCGACAAATCGAGAATCCTCGGAGGGATCTTACTGCTGCTGCTGTGGCGAGTTGTGGTAACTGGGAATGAATACCCTGTCAATCTGTCGGAACCTTTCTTCATAGCTATCGGGACCATTGTAAGGTGATCCCACGAAAGGTGACCCATCCGAAATTTCGATGGGATGGTTAGGGGTTCCGAACGGTGGCTCTGCAGGATCGGTGTCCTCATCCATGTCCATTGCATGGTCACCAGAAAAATGGTCTTCAGGTCCTAGTGGGTTAAAACCCACTGGTTCTCCAAGGTAGTTCTCCAGATTGAACTAGCTCCGGAAAAAGGGTGTTGGGTCGTCAAATGGTGAGCTGTGACCCTGGAGAGGAATGTAGGATTGGTGGGAATTATGGGGCTCATTTTCAGAATGAGGCCCAAAGAAGTTTTGAAACAAAGGGGAGGAGCTCAACGAAACTGAGCGCCTTGCTGGTTCAGTATAGGTCCTCCAGTTATCTTGAGGATTCTGATTATGGGAATCTGATGGTGTTCGCCGGTGCGAAGGCCCGGCCTCATGATCATTCGGGGCAACGAATGGCCCTCTGCCACTTCCTCTACCTCTGACTCTTGGTGGTATCTTTTAACCTGTCAACAAAAACAAAGATAACAACAAGGGATATATATATAAATGACAAAAATAAAAAAAAACAAATCGGGATTTGTCCTAAGTTCTTTGTCTAGACTCGAAAGTTTAGGAATGTGCAACTGTGTAACTGAGATTAAACACAAATGGCTAGTGTTTAATTCACTCAGTGTTGGCTCTGATACCAACCTGTCACACCCCGATATTTCCACGTATTACCGGTGGGCCCGGTGGGGAGTATCGTGACGTAGTTGATATCATCATAGTCAAACAACACAATTTTAAATGCACAGCGGAAGCAAAAGATAGATTTATTTCAACTGAATAAAAATTGTAATATTAAGTATCACAACGCAGTTGAAACAGATCCACAGGCGGATCAAATAAAAAGGAAACATAGTTCATCAGACTTTATTGCATCCAAGCTTGCGAGACTCTTAATGATTCTAAGGAGAGGCCAGCCTATTACGCTTAGTACCTGCACTTAATCTTTTTGGGAAAATACATCAGTTTACACTGGTAAATACAATTAACTGACTCATTTTGAAAAGGTTTAGAAAATTGATTTGAATGCACAAGGCACAAAATATTTTATAACTTGGGATAATTATTTATATATAAACTTGTAAAAGAATTACATGTTTGTTATGCGTTCAGTTGCCCGGTTCATGCCGGGTAAAAGATTAACAGACACACCACATGGTATAGTCCCGCGGCGAGTTATTCTCGTAACCGGCGGTTATACCTTATTAATTTAAATGCACTAACGGGTGTACGCCTACACCCGTGTACTAAGGTCGTGGCCATTCCATGAATGATGCCAAGGATATCCGGGACATGGTCATTAACCCCCCAAAGGCGTTAAGAAAACAAAACCAAATTTTTAAACGGGTCATCTCGATAATACTTAACCACCAAATGATTAAAGTCGAATGCCCGACCAAGCGGTATTTTATATACCGTACCCCAAGCCCGTATAAGGGAAAATAAGTTAAAAATATTTACCTTTGCAAGTATAAATCACAAATAGCAAGTGCGTCTAGCTTTTACCGGGTCTCCTATTCTGGAACAAAGGTTTTTAATAACCTATTAGATTCCTAACGGGTCTTTAATTAAGCCTAAACTTAGACCGGTTAGTTTTAAAGGAAGATACGGTTCAAACGCACGATTAAGCGAAGACCGGAATAGAATGTGATTTAGACCCGACAAGTTTGGATACTTGTATAATATGGGTAAACTAAACACATTCTGGATTTTGAGACAAAAATGATAAGGTTTGACCCGTTTCGGTCAATTTATGCAAACTAGTTACATAAACCGAACCGAACGCGCAAGATGCGTAACGGGTAACCATATGAGTCATATACAGGCTTCCTAAGTTAATATGCCTTAAATATGTTGTGACATCAGTAAGATGTCTTCTATCATGCCAAAAACGAAATTAAACTCAAACTATGCCCCGTAGGGGCATTTTGGTCATTTTAAAGGTTATAAAAGAGTTTAAATAATAATATGAGTTACAGGTCTGATATAATCAGTAAAAATACTTAGTTTAATAAGTTATAACAGTAGGTTATTACATATATGTGAAATTTATCATTTAAAACCAAACTATGCACCTTAGGGGCATTTTGGTAATTTTACATAGGCTTAAAAGGTCAAAACTGGAAATCTGAGTTTAAAAATTTTGCTTACTGTTATTATATAAAAATTTACTGAAAATATCAGTAGGCATCAAACCTTATATGTTTAAAATAGTTTTAATACATACTATGCGTTAAAAACGCTTAAAAAGGCGATTTTGAGCTATTTCCGGGTTTTTAACGGAAAGCTGATATTTTTATAATTCCAGAAGGCTCAAAATGTTTTATTTATTATATTAGATCAGTAGAAAAAGGTTTGGTATCAAAATGATTTGTAAAACTCATTTTATAGGCCAAAAGGGCAAAACCGACAATTACCGAATCAAGCTTAGAACTCTATGTTATGCTCAGCCTAAAATTTAATAAAAATCTTCAAAAATCCCAAAATATTATATTATATCAGTGGGTAAAAAGTTTGGTATCAAAAATCGGGTTTAGATAGGCTATATGTTGATTACGCCGTTTATTTAATAAAAAGCTTTCTAATTACGCTAATGAGCATAACTCCTAATCTAGACCTCAAACTGATGTCAAATTTTAGGGACAAGTTTATAAATCAGTAACTAAGGTTTCTATTCTTTTACATTTTCAAAAATCACGTTTTAAGGTCATATGGGCATAATAGTCAACATTTAAGCATTTAACGGAAACATGCATATGAATCGGATAACTAATGAACCAAGTTGTATAATCTCAGAGAGTTATACTTATATGAAACCTGGTCCAAATAAAGCTCTAAGGCAATTCTAAACCATGCTACATTGGGTCAGAATCGAAAGTCAAAGCAAAAGTCAAATTATGCGACTTTCGGTTCCGAACCGAGCCTAAAGTGAAAATTGTCGGGTTGAACATGTTTAGACATGTTCTTACATTAATTACCAAGTTATATTAATGATAAAACAGGTTGCATGGATCCTACATTGCTAATTATGCATTAATTTGAAAATAAGCTTTCTGTTGACTTTTTAAGATTAGCTTTGACCCGGCAATTGACCTAGTTAAAGTGGAAATCAGAGGGTGCCCTTTTAAGGGTTTATTACCCACATAATTACAAACTCATAGGTACTTTCAATTCGAGATTTGACTGAACAATTATTGATTAATCTCGAAGTCAAACCTTAATTATGACGGTTTGACTTTAAACTAATTAACTAAGCTAAACTGAATTAAGAAAGGTTATGGGCACTTACTGAAGTCCTATGCACGACTAAGAATGCTTGAGAAGTGTCCTTGAGCTCCAGAAATCTTCAGAACAAGAGTTTGGAAGCTTTCCAAGTGAATGCTCAAAAAGTGAGTTCATAGGTTGCTACATTTGGTCCTATTTATAGTCAAGGAAGTGCAAGGAGGTGGACACAAGTGTTAAGGCTACTCCAGAGGTGATAACAGGTGTTAAGGGACGTGTAACATGCAGATAAAAGGTGGAAAACCCGCTGAATCGCGTAAACATGCAGGCTGACACGTTTAAACAAGTTTGCTGTCACTGGTAGTCCGTCGCGTAGCGCCACGGACATGTGCGCAAGTGCTGGCGCTACGCCAGCATGTAGGGGGATCAGCAACATGTTTCCAAATGTGACACTTTCACCCCCTGAACTTTCTAATGCGTAGTTTCTTCCATTTTAGGCACTTTTAACCCTTGAAATTTATATTTCCATGATCCATGAGATAAAACCAAACATCATTGGGTCCGTTTTCGTTCAATGATAACCGAAAACACAAGTTTTGCCTCATTGACGCTTTTAACCCCTCGTATACAAATATCATCATAACTTTCTAATACTTAATCGAAAACTTGTGAAATTTTTATCACGTATTCTAGTGAGCATAATCAATTGTTACAAAGCTTCGGGTTTGCTAAAAGGTCACTCAGAGGTATACTTTAAACATGTTGACACATTTAACCCCTGTAGTTTGTAATTTCTCACTTTCTTTCACAATTAGCTTCGTATGATCCATGATTCATTCGTTTAAGAGTATAAACATCATGTAGGGTTATAATAAAGTATATTTATTCATTGCTGAGACTTTGAACCCTTTTATTCACATACTTTCCTTGTTTGCCAACTTTAGTCCCTCTAAAGTATTCTTTCACACGTTCAAAGCTTATGACACGTGTCAATACGTTATTGGACTTGAATTTTCGAGGTGTTACATCTTGTTACCAAGTTTATCAGTTATTTTAACTTCTTGGCCATCCTTGTTGGTGGGTATGATTTCAACAGAATCAGTTTGATTTGCATCAGTGTTTTCAACTTGGTCATTTTTTCTAAACCCTGTGCCAAATTTTACATTGCTTTCAAGGTGTTTTTCAAGCATAATCTCATAACCTTTGCAGGATTCCACCCATTTTTCACAAGTGATTTGGGTGGTTTCCAACTCCTTTTTACAGACTTGATATTTTTCTATCATGGTCTGGAGTTGGTCCTTGGTTATGCTTTGCTCTTGTTTGAGGTTGCAAATCTCATTTTCCTTTTCTGACAATTTGTTTTTCAATTCTTTTAAAATTTTTCAAATTGTACTTCATCATTTAACACTCTATCCCTAAGGTTTTCATTCACCTCTTTGATGTTTGCAAATGCTATGATGCATTTGTTTGAACAAAGGTTTTTAAGGACCTGAGATGATACCTTAGCTGTAGCCATCATGGCACAATCATAGACATGTTCTTCTTCAACTGCCACTTTCTCTTCTTTTTCACCTTGTTTCTTCCCTTCTTCTTCAGACAAGGGGTCAGACAGTGGTTCCAACAGGGGTTCTGAATTTTCTCCCAACAGTATTTCTGTGACAACCATCAAAATTTGCATGCATCCGTACATTTAATTAATATTGATTTATGCTTAATGACTGTGCTTAATTACAACTATACATTTAAACTGCTTTCTGATTTCTGTTACATACAGACATATGCCTCACATGTTATACTGTCACTCCATTTATTACACGCAAACTTTAGTGACAAACTTGATGCACAAGGCATAGTTAGCACGCTGAGCGGATAACCCAGAAAACATGCTGACAATGCCAGCACCTGTACAAACAATATTTTGAGGCCAGTATGAGCCAGAGATAGAATACTACACTAGTAGGGAGTGTGGGGAAGTGAGGACCATAAAACCGCGTCACTAGGTGATAGTTATGGTGCCCGGAAGTGCCTAAAACATACTAAAAGTGCAGAATTCTGCACTAGTTAACCAAAATTCAGCATTTAACAATGCTAGTAAAGTGCAAAAACTTGGTAAAATAGTCCTAGACATTTTCCAAAGTGTTGGGAAATTAATGTGTCACTAAAAACAATATAAAAGACACTTTAAAGCTTTATTTAGCACTTTAACGGATCAACATCCAACCGAACAACCGGACTTTACCCGGAACATAAAAATATTGCCAAATACATTGTTTTTATTTTTCTGAGCTAGTTAGGGTCCCCGAACACCCTAACACACCTTATATTAGATAACATACAATAACATACTAACCAAACACATTAGATCCTAACTAAATTGTAACCATAACATTACAATCCAACCCCATACCCCCCCTAATTGACGGTTACAAGGTGTGAGGGACACCCCCACATTCTTTTCATTATTTTAATGGGTTATGTTGGAGGATTAGAAACATTTTATATGTTGGATAAACATGGAATTTGGTTTATAAATTAACACATGAGGTCTTCACCTTCTCTCATCAAACACCCATCAACAAGCTCCAAACTCTTCTCCTCCTTCCTTGTTTCGGCCGCCACCTCCATCCACCATACCATCACCATCAACTTTCCATTCAAGCAATTTCCATACATACAAAGGTGCAAGAGGTCCAACAAGTAAGCTTGGTGCACTCGGAAGCTCAAGGACCGCTCTTGTTCTCTTTTATCCATCACTTTTTCGCCTTGTTTCTCCCCTAGCCTTGTGCTAGTGGTAAGTGCTTTAGATCTTCATCTTGTTCATATTCTTGGTGGTTAATAGTGAAAGGAATGATAAAATATTAAGAAACTCTAAGAACTTAAACAAGTCTTGAAACATAAAGAATGAAGAATGGTTAAAGTAATGAAGTATTGTTAAAATGATGAAGTAATCATGATAAATCTGAGTAATACAAACAATAATCTGCTGTAAGTATCGTTGTTTATCGCTAAACATGTTAACGGAATCAATCGAGCGCGCTTTAGAATGCTAAAAACTTAAAACAGAAGGCTGTTTGGTGATTACAGCCAACTTCAGTTGGCTGTAACAGGACCTTAATAAAGCGAAAAATGTATTTTCTGAAGTCTAGATTCATGTATTATGAAATACGGTTCTAATGGCACAGGAATCATAATTTTTGGACTTCGTTTACTATTTTTAAAGTGTCGTTTTGTACAGCAGCTAAAGCTGCATTTTTCTGCTGAAAATATGTGTTGTATTTTTCGTCATAACTTGAGTTCTGTGAAGAATTAGGTCATGAAATTTGTACTGTAGATGACCACCGATGTATTTGTAATTTTTTCACTGGAATTTCATAAATCGGACTCTCGATGAATTTTAAATAAATTATTCCGCTGACTGCAGTCAGAAAAAGATAAATATGATTTCAGTCCGGAAAATGATTTTCTATAAAATATTGGTGATGAGTTGGACCCCGATATTTTTACACAATAATATTTGGATCGTATAAGATATTCTGTAAAAATTGGGAATTTTTGGAATAAGATAACTATTTTATTAAAATGCCCGAAAACTGCCCAGTTTTGTATATTGAAACTGAATTGATATAAGTAGTATTTTGCATGTCTAAATGTTGGGTTGATTATTTGAGAACGATCTAACGTGCTATATGTAAAGAAAATGATATGGTATTTAGCATGGACACCTCCGTTTACAAAGGAAACTCTGGCGAAATTTTCTAAAATTCCAACACTTAGAAAATATTTTCTAAACATGTGTTACAAGTATATTTCATAACTTGTGTTTCAAACATAAACTTCGCCATAAATTTCTGTATCACAGTACAAAGTGTCGGAGGTTGATTTTCATAAATAAAGGTGGATAAATATATATTTAGAATATATATTTTATACAAAGACACTTGTGTGATTATTTGTATATTTCGTGAACTAGTTATAATATTTTAGGGTAAAATATAACTTACCAAACACCATGGAAGATGCAAGTCCAAAATAATACCAAAAATTGCAAGGAATAAAATATTTAAGTTACACACGTAATATTGTGAAACCGAACAAGAAAACGTAACTTATGAAATATTCCAGGAAAATACTCATTCATATATATTTTTGGTAAAATATTATTTTGGGAAACTAAGGAAGTGAAAATATATTATTTTTGGGAAAAATACATATATTTTGGGAATACGTTATTTTCGGACAAATGAGTTAAATGTATTTTCTAAGTAGGACTTAATATATATATTGTCGGAACTACAAATTTACATGTATAAAGACCCCCATCCTTGGGAAAGGAATACGAAGATAGAAATACTTGAGAAGTGTTATTACGAAAATATTGAAAACACTCTAAACTTAACTCAAAGGCACTAATCAATACTAAGACAAGGCACGACCCGCCCGTCTAACAGACCATAGTACGCTTGTAGGTAGTCGTGCGTTCTAGAGGAGGCTTTGAGTTACATTGGATACGAAGACGCAAAACAGTGAGTTCATGTCCCCCTTTTCTCTTAACTGTTTTCAGTTTTTATACTTCGGGGGTGAAATACATGTTACATACTGCTTACAAACAATTACCATGGTATGATTAGCTAAGGAAAGTTACTGCTAGATCACGTGAATGGGTAGGCCATTAGCTTAAGACCATTAATCCTTATATAAGGACCGAAGGGCATGAGTGATAGATCTATTGGGTGTTGCGAGCCCCACCCATGGGCCTGCGAGTGGCCGCATGTGGTGACTATGTCGTTCCGCCGGAGGGGCCGGTACGAAATACGCATACAGGTTTGAGTACTTCCTATGCCATGTCACTTTTTAATGTATTAGCTACACATTAATTGATCTATTTTTCCTTATTGCTTCATACCAGTTTACACAGACATACATACATACTTACAAAAGTTTTCAAGAACGACACGTGCATACATACTAAACACATGAACTCGCTCAACTTTTGTTGATTTTTCAAACTACATGTATTTCAGGGAATTAGTAAATGGATCTGGCGGGCGTTGGAGTTTTTAAGCTGCGTTGTGAATAAAGATGTCATCCAAGTCATTAGGGCTTAGGAGACGTATCTTAATCCTGGACGAGATACGTGGTCCTAAACTCGGGTTTGTTTTAAAATCTTTTGCCGAGTCTTTCTGAAATCATTAAAACATGTTATGGTTTGTAAATTTGGTATCGACATTTCAGAAAATTATGTTGTATTACTTTTAAACTTAAATTAATGGATGTACATCTACTGGTTTTATCATATAGTATTGTTATGATCGTATGCAATGGTATTAAGAAGTCACACCAATAATCACGCTTCCGCAAAAGTCAGGGTGTGACAGCTTGGTATCAGAGCTTCGGTCGTAGCGAACTAGGATTCTTTCTTGAGTCTAGACTACGATCATTAGGGCTCTCACGAAAATGTTTTCTCAACATGTTTTCATTGCATACACTAAGCGTCCAGATCCAGGAAACAAACTTTTTACAAATAAAAAGGGCACAAATACACGTTTCCAAATTTATATTTATAATTCAGTCTTAGAGACTGAGGGAGGATCAGTCTTAGAGGCTGGGGAGGTTCAGTCTTAGAGACTGAGGGGTTCAATCTTAGAGATTGGGGAAAGTTGGTCTTAGAGACCAGGGAGTCTGGTCTTAGAGGCCAGGGAGTTGGTCCCAGAGACCAGGGATTTGGTCTGAGAGACCAGGGATTTTGGTCTGAGAGACCAGGGATTTGGTCTTAGAGACCAAGGAGTTGGTCTTAGAGACCAGGGAGTTAGTCTGAGAGACTAGCTGGGTAGTGCAGTCTGAGAGACTGGGTAGTCTGAGAGACTAGTTAGGGCAGTCTGAGAGACTGGGAGGTTTAGCCTGAGAAAATGGGTAGTTCAGTTTGGGAAACTAGGAGTTCAGTCTGAGAGACTGGGTGTGTCAGTCTGAGAGACTGGGTAGTTTAGTCTGGGATACTAGGTGGGTTAGTCTGAGAGACTAGGGAGTTCAGTCTGAGAGACTGGGTAGTTTAGTCTGGGAGACTAGGTGGGTTAGTCCGGGAGACTAGGGAGGTTAGAAAGAATAATGTGAATACGTGACTACATGACAAATTACCTTGTTTGCATACACTAATTGTTAGTGATTGCTATGGATATACATGTTATGACTATTATGCACCGGCACACATGTCACTCTATTTAGAAAAACGAGTTATCAGACATTGTTGACCCTACGGCCACCGCCACAGATAAAGAGATTGCAACTGCGCCAGAGACACTTACGTCAGACACTGAGAGTGATCCTGATATGCTGACCAAGGACGAGGACGACTTCCAACAAGTCCGCGTTACTAAGTTTTGGTGATAATTTGCCCTTGCCGATGGCTTCTTTGGCGAGAATCTTTCTGTCATTCTTGTTTCGGTCCACGACCATCTATTCATTTGGACGCTTCGATGACGAGCACATCATGGCTCCGATCCTCGACGCCGTACCTCTCATGGTTATTTTCCCCGAGGATCCGCCTCTTTGACGAATTGTTTAATGGCGACATTAATCTGCTTGTTGATGGTCCTCCTGCTGACACCCATGATGATGGAAAGTTAGACGAGAACGTGTTACAAATTTCATTTCTTGAGACCCCTGTTATCAAGCTATCCTCTGATTTTGGTATACACTCGATTTCAGACTCCTTTGAGTCTACGACATCAGCAGCCTTACAGACAGCCAGATTACAGCTTTCTACTACTGACGCAGACGACGACGCCATTATGACGGCTGCAACTAACACCTGCTTGAGGCACCACACCGTTACACGACCCATGGCCTGCTCCTAAGCTAGCTTCTGCACCTTTTGGGTCAGCTTGATGTTGCACCTACTGATCCTGCACCCTTACTCGGTCATGACCCTATTTCTTTTGTTTCACCAGGCATTGCACCCCTATATCTGACCCAGTACCTGCACCTAATGATCTTCCTATCAGTTGAGACGTTTGTTCCTACACCTTCACCCGCTGGAGTTGCTCTTGTGAAGACCGACGACCATTGCGCCAACATGCCTATCGCTATCTTTCAAAAACATACCCACACCCCGGGAAGGTACTCCAGGTCAGCACCCGCATAACGATTCATTTGCTACAGCAGCATTTTCTCGACTGCACAGGTCGCACCATTTGCTACATTCACCTCTACAACGCCGGACGAGCCATTTTGATGGTTCCTATAATACACTATACTGATTTTAGACCCTTGCCATCCCTCACATTATGGAGGCCACACATGAGATGAGATGCTCCTGTAACATCAACTGCAGTTTGAGGATATGAGTCGTAGAATGTTGGAGCTTGAACTGACACCACATTTGGTAACTTCAAATGCAAAACATTACATAGCCGAAAACATGATTTAAGTGTCTACATCACAAGATAGCATATTGTCTGAAAAGTTTATGTAAGACGCCCCATCCTCCACCCTATCTATTGCCAGCATACTTTGATCCGCCACATACATCAAGGTTCCTTTTTGTCACACCCCCAAAATCCACTATGCGGAGTATCACCGCTTGGAGGCGTGACATGACCAGGATCAAGCCACCAATCATATTGAACATAACAAGTAATAAGTAAAATTCATCCACACAATATGAAAGGTATTTCAAATCAAAACATAGTTAAGTGTTTAGCGGAAGCATAATTGTAAAACCCAATATAAGTATTAAGTACGAAATATAGAAATGTTTTTAGCATGACACACACTACCATGTCCCACAACGACCACGCCTCCCTGTGCAAGCTCCTTGAGTACCTAACGACCTGCAAGGCATGTAACAACAAGTCAACAACAAATTTGAGCGAGTTCACAGTTGATTGTTTAGTTATAGCATTTGTTTCGTAAATCAGTTGTTCGTTTTGTAAACCATGTATCGCATTATTTCGTATCGCGGTCACCCAGACATGTTTGCGAAAATTAGTGGGGGCTTCCCATGTGTTACTAGACCACGCGTATCGACTGCTACGAAAATGTAAGAGGTGCCCTAAGTCAATGTCTATCAGCATTGACCCTTTGCCCATAGTCCATTAGTACACGCCCGTCCGACTGGCACGGTGTGAGGCTTGTTAAACCTAATAGCGCTATTAACTAATGACCCGCTCGCCATAGGCCTCGGCGATTAAGTCGATAAAAGAGGGACTTCAATTGATAGAGTGATGGTCTTATGGTCGTACGTATCCTGCTGTATGGGGAATACGCAAGTTTGTAGTTACCGTTCAGTTCTTTAACCCATGCCCAACCCTTGGGAATCCCATGCCTTGGATAGAGTGTGAACTCACCTTGGTTTGCTCGGTTTGGCTCTCAAAAATAGCTAATAGTCAAAGTCGGTCAATCACGTCCTAGTATGATTACAACTTAGTTTATTAATGACTTCAAATAAGCACGAAGTTCCTACACGCATTTACCACATAACATGCACTCACTTTAACAGTTCACGCCCATATAAACTTTCCACTTATAGCTACTTAAGAGCAAGCATACGATATTGCACATAACACTTTTATTGACATATAACACGTTAGATCATTATTGGATAACATAACCGACATTTAGACATGCAAATCACTAATTATATTGTTTCAGCTTAAACATCCAAAACTGGACTGTTTTCGGGTAACTTAATAAAATAGTTAACTTATTCCAAAAATTCCCAAATTTTTACAGAAGGTTTTAAACAATCAAAATATTATTGTGTAAAAATATCAGGATCTAATTCATTACCAATATTTTATAAAAAATCATTTATCGGACTGCAATTCAGATTCGTCACTTTCTGACTGCAGTCCACGGAAAAATTCATTTAAAATTCATCGTAAGTCCGATTGACGAAATTCCAGTGGGAGAATTACAAATACATCGGTGGTCATCTACAGTACAAACTTCATGATCTAACTCTACACAGAGTTCAAGTTATGATTAAAAACATTACGTTTATTTTCAGCAGTAAAAATGCAGCTTGAGTTGCTGTTACAAAATGATCCTTTAAAAATAGTAAACGAAGTCCAAAAATTATGATTCCAGTGCCATTAGAACCGTATTTCATAATACATAAATCTAGAGTTCAGAAAATACATTTTATGCTTTATTAAGGTTTGGTTACAGCCAACTGAAGTTGGCTGTAATCACTAGCAGCCTCTTGTTTTTCAGCTTTTAACATTCTAATGCGAGTTATATTGGTTCCGTTACATGTTCAGTGATCAACAACAACATCATACTTGTATTATTTCATCATAATATAATCTTTAACTACTAACACATGAAGTAAACAAGAGTTTTAAAGAAGTCTTACAACTAGCTTAAAGCTTGGGAATATCACTAGAGAAAAAGATGACAAAGATGGATGATGAAAGCAAATGAGAAGGATTCTTCAAGACCTTCAAGCTTCAAGTTCCTTGTATCACCTTCTAACACTCGAAACAAGCTCAACAATGGAATGGTGATGGTGGTTTTAGAGTGAGCTAAGAGAGAGATAGAGAATGAGAAAGATGGTGTGAAGATTGTGAAGTTATGCACCATATTTATAGTCATCAATTCTAGTGTTTAGTCAACATGAACAAGCCAAGATTAACTAAAATATAGAGGTATAATCTTGGATTCTAATACTTAGTCAACATAAGTAGGAGAAGTAAATACTTAGTCAACATAAGGAGGATAAGTAAATACTTAGTCAACATAAGGAGGATAAGTAGGTGACTTATAGTATTCAAATACAAGTATAAGGTATAGTATTCAAATCCAAGTATAAGGTTACATGTTTCAGTTAGTAGATTTCTAGTGGGTGTTACGGTGTACGGGGATCGTAACTAGCCAAGAAACAATGTTTCTAGCAAAATTTAATATTAATTAATCGTACGGATACATGTAATTATGAGGGTTGTCACATTTTCCCCCTGTTAAGAAAATTTCGTCCCGAAATTTAGCATGTGGTTACTGAGGAAGCTAGTTTAAGCTGCGTGGTTTACTGGTTTTTTTTTTTTTTTTCCTGGGGTGTCACATCATCCCCCCGTTGGTTTGCAATTTCGTAGCTTCAGCCTCAGTAGTGGTTGCACTTTTCTTAAACAACTGGGGATACTTGAGTTTCATTTGGTGTTCTCGTTCCCAGGTATACTCTGGGCCACGACGGGAGTTCCAACGAACTCGAACAAGAGGTATCCTGGTATGCTTGAGAATCTTAACATCTCGGTCAGTAATCTCTACTGGTTCCTCGACGAATCGCAGCTGGTCGTCGATTGTGAGCTCCTTGAGAGGAACTATGAGGGTCTCGTCTGACAGACACTTCTTCAGATTTGACACGTGGAATACGTTGTGAATTCCATTGAGTTCTTCGGGTAGATTCAACCTGTAAGCGACTTGGCCAATTTTCTCAATGATTTCGAATGGTCCGACATATCGCGGATTGAGCTTGCCTCGTTTGCCAAAACGAACTACACCTTTCCAAGGTGAGACTTTGAGTAGCACTCGATCCCCAACCTGGAACTCGAGTGGCTTTCTTTTCTTATCAGCATAGTATTTCTGACGGTCACGAGCTGCCGCCATTCGTTGTCGTATCTGAGCAATCTTCTCGGTTGTATCTACTACAAGTTCTGGGCCTGTGATTTGACTGTCGCCAACCTCTGCCCAACAAAGAGGTGATCGGCATTTTCGTCCATACAATGCTTCGAACGGAGTGGCCTGGATGCTGGTGTGGTAGCTGTTGTTATATGAAAACTCAACTAGCGGGAGGTGCTTTTCCCAGCCATTACCAAAATCGATTACACATGCCCTAAGCATGTCTTCAAGGGTTTGGATGGTGCGCTCAGATTGCCCATCCGTTTGCGGGTGATATGCTGTGCTCATATCTAAACGTGAGCCGAAAGACTTGTGCATAGCTTGCCACAATTCAGATGTAAAACGCGCGTCACGATCAGAAATGATGGAGGTTGGCACTCCGTGCCTTGATACTACTTCCTTTAGGTAAATGTCTGCTAGAGTAGAAAACTTATCCGTTTCTTGATAGCCAGGAAATGTGCAGACTTTGTTAGTCGATCCACGATCACCCAAATGGTATCATTTCCGCGCTGTGATCTAGCCAGACCAGTAACGAAATCCATGGAAATTTGCTCCCATTTCCATCTCGGGATCTCTGGTTGTTGGAGTGGACCTGATGGTTTCTGGTATTCGACCTTGACCCTAGCACAAGTCAAGCATTTACTGACGTAGGTTGCTATGCTGGCTTTCATACCAGGCCACCAATATGTAGTTTTTAGGTCGTGGTACATCTTATCCGAACCAGGATGTACTGAATAATGAGACTTATGTGCTTCGTCCATCACAAGCTCGCGTAAATCTCCATAAAGTGGAACCCAGATGCGTCCGTTAACATAGTAGGCGCCATTTTCCTTTTGTTCTAGTCGTTGCCTAGATCCTCGTAGGGACTCAGCCCTGATGTTTTCTGCTTTCAATGCTTCAACCTGAGCATCGCGAATCTGAGCGGGAAGGTTAGATTGGATGGTAAGCTGTAACGCACGTACACGCTTAGGTATAGTATCCTTTCGGCTGAGGGCGTCGGCCACAACATTGGCCTTGCCCGGATGGTATTTGATAGCGCATTCGTAATCATTCAAGAGTTCGACCCATCGTCGTTGTCGCATGTTTAGCTCCTTTTGCTTGAAGATATGTTCGAGACTCCTGTGATCGGTGTAAAGGGTGCACTTGGTACCGTACAGGTAATGTCTCCATATCTTAAGTGCGAAAACAACCGCTCCCAGCTCCAAGTCGTGCGTAGTGTAGTTCCTTTCGTGAACCTTAAGTTGACGTGATGCGTAGGCAATGACCTTGTCACGTTGCATCAACACGCAACCAAGTCCTTGGATGGAAGCGTCGCAATAAACCACAAAATCATTAGTGCCTTCAGGCAATGAGAGGATAGGTGCGCTACAAAGTCTATCTTTTAAGTGCTGGAATGCAGATTCCTGTGCATCACCCCAATGATAGGTGACACCCTTCTGTGTTAATGAGGTGAGAGGTTGTGCAATCTTTGAGAAATCCTTGATAAACCTTCTGTAGTAGCCCGCCAAACCCAAGAATTGGCGAATTTCTGTTGGTGTACGGGGTGCAGGCCAGTTCTTGATCGAGTCAACCTTGGATGGATCCACATGAATCCCATCTGCATTTACCACGTGGCCTAAGAAATGAACTTCATGAAGCCAAAAGTCGCATTTTGAAAACTTAGCATACAGCTGCTCTGCTCGAAGAAGTTCCAAGATAAGTCGTAGATGATGCTCGTGTTCTTCCTGACTCTTGGAATAGATCAGGATGTCGTCGATGAAGACGATAACGAACTTATCCAGGTAGGGTTTGCACACTCGGTTCATGAGGTCCATGAAGACTGCAGGTGCGTTTGTTAATCCAAAAGGCATGACCAGAAACTCATAGTGCCCGTAGCGAGTTCTGAATGCTGTCTTGGAGATGTCTTCATCTCGGACTCTTAGCTGATGATAGCCCGATCTTAAGTCAATCTTAGAGTAGAAGTTTGACCCTTGCAGCTGTTCGAATAGGTCATCAATTCGTGGGAGAGGATAACGATTCTTTACAGTCACCTTGTTGAGTTCGCGATAGTCAATACACATTCTGAAAGTACCGTCTTTCTTCTTCACAAACAAGACTGGAGCTCCCCAAGGCGAAGAGCTGGGGCGAATAAAACCCTTGTCTAAGAGGTCTTGCAATTGGGTGGACAATTCTTCAAGTTCTGATGGAGCTAATCGATAAGGTGCACGAGCTATGGGCGCTGATCTAGGGGTTAGCTCAATTTGAAACTCGACTTGACGATGAGGCGGAAGACCAGGTAATTCCTCTGGGAATACCTCAGGAAAATCGCGTATAATAGGAATGTCTTCGATTCTTTTCTCTTCCATTGATGTGTCAGTAACGAGAGCTAGAATGACAGTGTGGCCCTTTCGCAAACACTTCTGGGCCTTAAGGAAAGAGATGATGCCTACGACTGCACCACTCTTGTCGCCACGAATCACGAGGGGTTCTTCATCAGAACGAGCGATGCGGACAATTTTCTCCTTGCAAAGAATTTCCGCCTGATGTTGAGATAACCAATCCATCCCAATAACAGCGTCGAAACTACCCAGAACGATAGGAATGAGATCGATAGAGAAGGTCTGACCAGCTAAGACGAGGTTACATCCCTTAACTATATGTGTGGCTTCCATACCTTTACCGTTTGCTAATTCTACCGTGTGTTGGGTGTTTAGAAGTGTTGGAGTGCGCTTAAGCATTTGGCTAACTTTTATGGACACATAACTAGTATCGGCACCCGAATCAAATAATACAGTAACAAAGAAGTCGTCCAGAAGAAACTTACCCATCACAACGTTGGGATCGTTCCTTGCATCACCCTGACCAATCACGAAGGCACGTCCTCGGGCGCCATTGCCATTATTGTTACCCCCGTTGTTACCTCCATTGTTGTTCCCGTTTCCTTGGTTGTATTTGTTGTTCGGATTTTGATTTAACTGGGGGCAATCCCGCTTGAAGTGGCCTTCAGCACCACACTGAAAACATCCCTTGTTGCCCCGCTGTTGCTGCTGCTGGTTCTGTGGAGCTGGTGGTTGTTGTTGATAGTTCTGATTCGCAGGTCGTGAGCTCCTGCAATCCTTAGCTTCGTGACCCATCTTGAGACACCTCAGACAACGTCCCTTGTTGCACTGACCACTGTGGTGTCTGTTGCATTTGTTGCACTTTGGGTGATTTCCTCGATATCCTCCCTGCCCTTGATTACCAGAAGATTGCTGACTAGGGCTCTGATAGTCATCGATCTTTCGCTGCTGTGCCTGGGACTGAACCGAAGTCGAACACTTGTTGGAGGTTCCATCCCATTTTCGTTTGTTGTCACTGGGAGTAGTAGAAGTAGTAGTAGCAGTAGCACCAATACGCTTTGGAAGCCTGTTCTGTTCCACTGCCTGGTCTGTGAGACGGATAGCAAGACGAGTAACATCCTGGATGGTAGCAAGGTTAGCAGCAGTCACATGGCTTTGAATCTCTGGTACTAAGCCTTTGAGGAACAACTCGATGCGCTTGATGGGAAGATCCACCATAGTTGGACATAACACTGCCAGTTCGTTGGATCGTTTCGCGTACGCTTCTATCTCTGACCCCGTCATCTTCAGGTTAAAGAACTCCACTTCTAGCTTGTGGATGTCATCACGACTACAGTATTCACGTTTGATCAGTTCCTTGAAATCATTCCATGGGGTGGCATTAGCAGCCGCCAGCCCCAGCATCTGAACTTGCGCGTTCCACCAAGTTAGCGCCGTGCCTTCGAGAGTACCAGTGGCGTACTTCACCCTACGAGCCTCAGGGCATTCACACATTTCAAAGACCGATTCGAGCTTCTCGAACCAGTGGAGGAGTCCAACGGCTCCTTCAGTGCCACTGAAGGTATTAGGACGACAATCCATGAATGTTTTGAACGTGCACACAGGTGGTTGAGCATGTTGACCTATTGTGCGAGAATAACAGACAAGGTTAAGCACAAGGGTTGGTTCACGAGAGTAGGATCTAAACATCCTAAGTTGGGTTGATATGGCAGGTTATACCTCCTGCAGGGATAGCTGCGAGTGCCTCAGCAACTCGTTCATTGATCAAAGCCGTCAACTGGGCTTGAGTTAGGTTGATACTACCACGTCCTCCGCGTCCGTTCATGATCTTCACAACGAAGCAACGTGAGTGAGAAAAGTGTCGCGAAAGTGCGTAAGCGTGGGACGACAGAAGAGAGTAAGCACACAAGGCTCAAATAGCAGTTATCACATTAACTAATGCACTATGTGGACTATCAAATAGACAATATAAACATAATTCATACCACCTATTGTGTCGAGTCTTGCACGTGGAGCGAAGCGTCGTTGTGGATCGTTGAGCACTGTACAGGTTATAGTCTGGTTTTAATAAAAACTTTTTCCCTTATTAAAACCAAGTTCACTATAACCAATGGCTCTGATACCAATCTGTCACACCCCCAAAATCCACTATGCGGAGTATCACCGCTTGGAGGCGTGACATGACCAGGATCAAGCCACCAATCATATTGAACATAATAAGTAATAAGTAAAATTCATCCACACAATATGAAAGGTATTTCAAATCAAAACATAGTTAAGTGTTTAGTGGAAGCATAATTGTAAAACCCAATATAAGTATTAAGTACGAAATATAGAAATGTTTTTAGCATGACACACACTACCATGTCCCACAACGACCACGCCTCCCTGTGCAAGCTCCATGAGTACCTAACGACCTGCAAGGCATGTAACAACAAGTCAACAACAAAGTTGAGCGAGTTCACAGTTGATTGTTTAGTTATAGCATTTGTTTCGTAAATCAGTTGTTCGTTTTGTAAACCATGTATCGCATTATTTCGTATCGCGGTCACCCAGACATGTTTGCGAAAATTAGTGGGGGCTTCCCATGTGTTACTAGACCACGCGTATCGACTGCTACGAAAATGTAAGAGGTGCCCTAAGTCAATGTCTATCAGCATTGACCCTTTGCCCATAGTCCATTAGTACACGCCCGTCCGACTGGCACGGTGTGAGGCTTGTTAAACCTAATAGCGCTATTAACTAATGACCCGCTCGCCATAGGCCTCGGCGATTAAGTCGATAAATGAGGGACTTCAATTGATAGAGTGATGGTGTTATGGTCGTACGTATCCTGCTGTATGGGGAATACGCAAGTTTGTAGTTACCGTTCAGTTCTTTAACCCATGCCCAACCCTTGGGAATCCCATGCCTTGGATAGAGTGTGAACTCACCTTGGTTTGCTCGGTTTGGCTCTCAAAAATAGCTAATAGTCAAAGTCGGTCAATCACGTCCTTGTATGATTACAACTTAGTTTATTAATGACTTCAAATAAGCACGAAGTTCCTACACGCATTTACCACATAACATGCACTCACTTTAACAGTTCACGCCCATATAAACTTTCCACTTATAGCTACTTAAGAGCAAGCAAACGATATTGCACATAACACTTTTATTGACATATAACACGTTAGATCATTATTGGATAACATAACCGACATTTAGACATGCAAATCACTAATTATATTGTTTCAGCTTAAACATCCAAAACTGGACTGTTTTCGGGTAATTTAATAAAATAGTTAACTTATTCCAAAAATTCCCAAATTTTTACAGAATGTTTTAAACAATCGAAATATTATTGTGTAAAAATATCAAGATCTAATTCATTACCAATATTTTATAAAAAATCATTTATCGGACTGCAATTCAGATTCGTCACTTTCTGACTGCAGTCCACGGAAAAATTCATTTAAAATTCATCGTAAGTCCGATTGAAGAAATTCCAGTGGGAGAATTACAAATACATCGGTGGTCATCCACAGTACAAATTTCATGATCTAACTCTACACAGAGTTCAAGTTATGATTAAAAACATTACGTTTATTTTCAGCAGTAAAAATGCAGCTTGAGTTGCTGTTACAAAATGATCCTTTAAAAATAGTAAACGAAGTCCAAAAATTATGATTCCAGTGCCATTAGAACCGTATTTCATAATACATAAATCTAGAGTTCAGAAAATACATTTTATGCTTTATTAAGGTTTGGTTACAGCCAACTGAAGTTGGCTGTAATCACTAGCAGCCTCTTGTTTTTCAGCTTTTAACATTCTAATGCGAGTTATATTGGTTCCGTTACATGTTCAGTGATCAACAACAACATCATACTTGTATTATTTCATCATAATATAATCTTTAACTACTAACACATGAAGTAAACAAGAGTTTTAAAGAAGTCTTACAACTAGCTTAAAGCTTGGGAATATCACTAGAGAAAAAGATGACAAAGATGGATGATGAAAGCAAATGAGAAGGATTCTTCAAGACCTTCAAGCTTCAAGTTCCTTGTATCACCTTCTAACACTCGAAACAAGCTCAACAATGGAATGGTGATGGTGGTTTTAGAGTGAGCTAAGAGAGAGATAGAGAATGAGAAAGATGGTGTGAAGATTGTGAAGTTATGCACCATATTTATAGTCATCAATTCTAGTGTTTAGTCAACATGAACAAGCCAAGATTAACTAAAATATAGAGGTATAATCTTGGATTCTAATACTTAGTCAACATAAGTAGGAGAAGTAAATACTTAGTCAACATAAGGAGGATAAGTAAATACTTAGTCAACATAAGGAGGATAAGTAGGTGACTTATAGTATTCAAATACAAGTATAAGGTATAGTATTCAAATCCAAGTATAAGGTTACATGTTTCAGTTAGTAGATTTCTAGTGGGTGTTACGGTGTACGGGGATCGTAACTAGCCAAGAAACAATGTTTCTAGCAAAATTTAATATTAATTAATCGTACGGATACATGTAATTATGAGGGTTGTCACACTTTTTGCGCTCTTGACCGTTGCCATTACACCATTCCCAGGATTCTGATGCTCATTTCTTTACTATCGAGCAGGAGATCAGTTAATTGTTTCGACGTATATACAAGCCCGAGGAGGAGTTCACGCATGTTAACAGTTTATCTTTCTTTCCACCTCCACCTCAGTCACCAGTATAGTTGATTTCTGGATTATGCGAATTGCGTTACATTTGGGTAAAGACACTAATGATAAACCGGGATTGTGGAGACTTTTTGAGACCACTTCTGACTACGTGATTTTGACACACCGATATACTTGTTGGACAAGGGTAGGGCGACCATGTGTCCCTTTTATGAAACATTTTGTAAGACAATGCAATTGTGGCCGGAGAATAATGAGAAGCCAATCATCACTAAACATGCGGCAATACTTTGTGACCAATGACCAACGAGAGCTCAGTCGCTATGTCTTCGTCAAGCACGTTGTTGATCTATATGTGTGTGCTATAATTGTAATGCTACGTGCTTGCTTGCTATGCTCTCATTAAACATAATTCCCAAATTACTTGGTTATGCTATGATTATGATATTACTTGATTGGTTGGTATGATGACCTATTATGTGTATGTACATATGACCACTAAACAACTAAATGCACTCCCTAAACAAATAAGACCTGACCTAACCGACCTTCTTCTAGGAAGATGTCGACTCAAGGGAACACCGATACCAACAACCCCCTGCCAACGACAGAGGCGGAATTTCAAGAACGCATCTTACAGGTCATCGCACAGTACGAGGCCCATCGCTCCGAGCGCAACGGAGGTACCTCAGGAAATAACCCACCCAACGGTAATGTTTAGTCCCTTAAGACACATTACAAAACGTTTGGACATTTCCACCAGTGCTTTGCTATTACCTTACGCGAATAATGTTGCTTATATCGCAGGCTGCACCTACAAGCAATTCTTGGGCTGCCAGCCCCTGCATTTCGACGGCACTGGGGGTGCCGTAGCCTTCGTGCGCTGGGTTGAGAAGACGGATTCTGTTCTGCGTGTGAGCAAATGCGCCTCAGAGCATCAGGTCACGTACATTTCCGGACTATTCCAAGATGGGGCTCTGTCATGGTGGAAACTCCAGGTTCAGACAATGGGCGAGGCTGCTGTGTATGCTTTGACATGGGATCAACTGAAGGAACTAATGCATAAGAAATACTGTTCAAGAGCAGAAAGCCAGAAAGTGGAAACTGAGTTCTGGAACTTGAAGATGGAAGGACCAAAAATAGCTGAATACGTGGAAAAATTCCATGTTCTATCGCGTATTGTCCCCTACATGGTAGAACCAGAATTTAAAAAGATTGAGCGTTTTATTTGGGGATTGGAACCCTAAATCATGAGCATGGTGACGACATCAAAGCCTGCAACGATCGCTGAAGCCATTGATCTAAGTGTGACCTTGACTGAAGAGGCAATCAGGTTGAACAAATTTTCAACCTCTGAGGAGAAGAAGGAGACTCACGTGGAGTCATCTGGAGACAACAAGAGAAAGTTCGCAAACTTCAAGCAGGGTACTCAGGCGAATAGCAACAACAAGGTCAAAAAGGGAAAAGAGTACATGGGTAAACTACCTCAATGCGACAAGTGTCGGCGACATCATACCGGGCGATGTAAAAATGGAAAGTGTGACAACTGTGGCAAAGTGGGGCACAGCAGGGAAACGTGTTGGCATGAGGCGAAACGTGGAAAGAAAGGTAAGGGATGTTATAACTGCGGTGATATGGGGCACTTTAGGAAAGATTGCCCAAGGGAGATTAAACACAATCGTGGGAAGAATGTCTAACACCAGAGCTAAGGAAGCACGCCAGGATCCAAACATGACCATCGGTATGTCTCATAGTAGTCAATGTTATGCGTCAGTGCTATTTGACATTATTGTCGAATTTTAGCTTCAGAATATACTTGTTTTAGCAGTACGTAAGATAGATATCCAGTACTTGATAAGAACTAGTTAAGGAGAAGTCTTGACGTGGTAACTGGGATGGACCAGTGGTCAAGCAATCGAGCGGAGATTGATATCCGCATCCCGATGGCGAACGAAGGAATGATCGTGACTCATGAAGCAGAGTACGCCTTTACAAATTACAAATTTCTTGAAGGCACGAAAGTTGTTTGCGAATAGGATGTGTTGTTTTCTTGACTCATGTCGTGGACAAGGGAGTCGAAGAACCAAAACACGAAGATATTCCTGTGATAAGGGAATACCCTGAAGTCTACCCCAAAGACTTGCCAGAATTACCTCCTCAACGACAAGTCGAATTTCGCATCGATTTGATTCCAGGCGCCGCATCTATAGTTAATGCACTCTAGCGACCTACACCTTCGGAAATGCAAGGATTGACAGTGTAATTTCAGTAGTGGATAGAGAAGGAAGATAACAGACCAAAATTTCCATTTGGGTAACCCCAGTTCTGCTCGTCAAGAAGAAGGACGTGATTTTCAAATAAGCATCAACGACCAGGAGCCGAACGAACTAGCCAACCAGGGTTGGTGACTCTCGCTAAGGATTGACGACTCACTTATTTAATTAACTGCGAGGATCCAACCAGTATTTCCCGACTAATCGATGATCAAGTAGCTGTAAATTCAGGAAGAAAGTATACCAGGGGAAAATTGTGGGACAATAACTTGTTTTAAACATACACAAGAATGGCATTTCCTACACGATGCACAGAACGATTCTAGACCAAATACGAAACTCTGAAAATCTAGGAAACATGTACTTAGGACCATCAGGAACCTAGGTCCAAATTCACAAAGGTTGTTACCTAGGAACCATATCTGTTAACTCAAGCAGATACCATTAACCTGACATATATGCCTGTCCCGTTGACCAAACAGGGAGTACTTGAATTTCTTTCACTTCTAGCGAGTAGATGTTTGCATCTCTACTCCCCTTAATGGTAGTTGCATCACATTAATTTTTCCACGCTGAGAGCGAACACACATTTGCTTCGATACCTGGTCATTTCTTCATTTTAGCAGATACTCATTATTCCTTTTCTTGGAAACTTACCCGACATACATGCATCATTTGCTACGCATGTGGTTTCGTTTCGAACAAACACTTCATTGGAATTTACATATTATTTTGCTAAACCTAATTACTGATTCCTGATTCGAGTGACCAACTTTCTTGAAACTCTTTCTTTCAAGTTACATTCATGGTTTATTTTTGTTACCAAGTCAACACACTTTCTTGAAACTCTTTCTTTCAAGTTACATTCATGGTTTATTTTTGCTACCATGCCAAGATTCCTTTGTTGGTACATACATTCATTGTCGGGTTACGTTGAAACCAAGTTCAATTGCTTGAACTTATCCTGTTCACAGGTCTAATTTGAAACGCTATATGATGTATTGAGAGCATCATATTAAACTATTTTTGCAAAGATTCTTTCATTTCGAGTCGTAGTAGATTTGATTGGTCTACGACTCCACTAAATCGTTTGACTAATTTCGATACTGTGCGGTGATACTTTCACAGAATTGAAGCTTGCGCTAATTTGGTTACGCACCACATACACGGATTTAATAGCCTATTCATTTAAAAATCCATTTGATATTCACAATTAAAGCAGATTCAACACAACTGTGTGTTAAGACAACGGTACATAGATTTATTTCATACCGCAATGTACCTCCTAACGATTCTTTCATAATCAATCGAATGCCTTGCAATACTTATTACTTTTCATCTTCGATTGAAAACAGTGGTACTTTGATGTTTCGTATTTAATTGGAAATTCCATGACATTACGTAAATCAAATCTTCAGATTTCCTCAGTATACTTTCATTTGATTTCAAATACGATGAACTTGTTCAGTTACCACTATTATTGAATTATGTCATTACAAACTTGCAGCTTGTGCTAATCATGGTCAACCGTTTCACACAAAACTACATATACTTTTGTTTAACTTGTCATTTAAACATTCCTGATGAAACTACGAATCAAGACATTGATACACCAGATTCGCTTGTATTTCATTCGCCGTACTATCGCGATTCAAAAATGTCAACACACTAAACCTCACCATTCAATTATTCAAAGGATGACATATCATTTTACTAATACGTTTGAGTTGTTGATTTTGAATTCATATAGCAGATGCTATGGTTTGTGAAAACTCGTCTGCATATTGCAACCGATCGTCTAAAGATCTTATTAGTCAAATCTCCTCTTTTTGTGGAACCCTGCTAGCTGGATTACACTAGACTATACGTCAAATACGTACGATACCTTTGACATCAAATGCTAAAAGCACATACCTTTTAACCATAGGATTCGGGTTGTTATATTCTTGGACTCACCTGACATGAGTAAGGTTTAATTCGATTTTTGTGATTAACTACCTCAGTATTATCCACATACATACATGCATAATGTGACCTTAAGGAGTTAAGGTAGTACAAATTTCGAGGACGAAATTTTCTTAACGGGGGGAGAATGTGACAACCGTCAAAATTTGCATGCATCCGTACATGTAATTAATATTGATTTATGCTTAATGATTGTGCTTAATTACAACTATACATTTAAACTGCTTTCTGATTTCTGTTACATACAGACATATGCATCACATGTTATACTGTCACTCCATTTAGTACACGCCAACTTTAGTGACAAACTTGATGCACAAAGCACAGTTAGCACGCTGAGCGGATAACCCAGAAAACATGCTGACAATGCCAGCACCTGTACAGACAATATTTTGAGGCCAATATGAGCCAGAGATAGAATACTACACTAGTAGGGAGTGTGGGGAAGTGAGGACCATAAAACTGCGTCACTAGGTGATAGTTATGGTGCCCGGAAGTGCCTAAAACATACTTAAAGTGCAGAATTCTACACTAGTTAACCAAAATTCAGCATTTAACAATGCTAGTAAAGTGCAAAAACTTGGTAAAATAGTCCTAGACATTTTCCAAAGTGTTGGGAAATTAATGTGTCACTAAAAACAATATAAAAGACACTTTAAAGCTTTATTTAGCACTTTAACGGATCAACATCCAACCGAACAACCGGACTTTACCCGGAACATAAAAATATTGCCAAATACATTGTTTTTATTTTTCTGAGCTAGTTAGGGTCCCCGAACACCCTAACACACCTTATATTAGATAACATACAATAACATACTAACCAAACACATTAGATCCTAACTAAATTGTAACCATAACATTACAACCCAACCCCATCCCCCCCCCCCTAATTGACGGTTACAAGGTGTGGGGGACACCCCCACATTCTTTTCATTATTTTAATGGGTTATGTTGGAGGATTAGAAACATTTTATATGTTGGATAAACATGGAATTTGGTTTATAAATTAACACATGAGGTCTTCACCTTCTCTCATCAAACACCCATCAACAAGCTCCAAACTCTTCTCCTCCTTGCTTGTTTCGGCCGCCACCTCCATCCACCATACCATCACCATCAACTTTCTATTCAAGCAATTTCCATACATACAAAGGTGCAAGAGGTCCAACAAGTAAGCTTGGTGCACTCGGAAGCTCAAGGACCGCTCTTGTTCTTTTTTATCCATCACTTTTTCGCCTTGTTTCTCCCCTAGCCTTGTGCTAGTGGTAAGTGCTTTAGATCTTCATCTTGTTCATATTCTTGGTGGTTAATAGTGAAAGGAATGATAAAATATTAAGAAACTCTAAGAACTTAAACAAGTCTTGAAACATAAAGAATGAAGAATGGTTAAAGTAATGAAGTATTGTTAAAATGATAAAGTAATCATGATAAATCTGAGTAATACAAACAATAATCTGCTGTAAGTATCGTTGTTTATTGCTAAACATGTTAACGGAATCAATCGAGCGCGCTTTTGAATGCTAAAAACTTAAAACAGAAGGCTGTTTGGTGATTATCGCCAACTTCAGTTGGCTGTAACAGGACCTTAATAAAGCGAAAAATGTATTTTCTGAAGTCTAGATTCATGTATTATGAAATACGGTTCTAATGGCACGGGAATCATAATTTTTGGACTTTGTTTACTATTTTTAAAGTGTCGTTTTGTAACAGCAGCTAAAGCTGCATTTTTCTGCTGAAAATATGTGTTGTATTTTTCGTCATAACTTGAGTTCTGTGAAGAATTAGGTCATGAAATTTGTACGGTAGATGACCACCGATGTATTTCTAATTTTCTCACTGGAATTTCATAAATCGGACTCTTGATGAATTTTAAATAAATTATTCCGCGGACTGCAGTCAGAAAAAGATAAATATGATTTCAGTCCGGAAAATGATTTTCTATAAAATATTGGTGATGAGTTGGACCCTTACACAATATTATTTGGATCGTATAAGATATTCTGTAAAAATTTGGAATTTTTGGAATAAGATAACTATTTTATTAAAATGCCCGAAAACAGCCCAGTTTTGTATATTGAAACTGAATTAATATAAGTAGTATTTTGCATGTCTAAATGTTAGGTTGATTATTTGAGAACGATCTAACGTGTTATATGTAAAGAAAATGATATGCTATTTAGCATGGACACCTCCGTTTACAAAGGAAACTCTGGCGAAATTTTCTAAAATTCCAACACTTAGAAAATATTTTCTAAACAAGTGTTACAAGTATATTTCATAACTTGTGTTTCAAACATAAACTTCACCATAAATTTTTGTAACACAATACAAAGTGTCGGAGGTTGATTTTCGTAAATAAAGGTGGATAAATATATATTTAGAATATATATTTTATACAAAGACACTTGTGTGATTATTTGTATATTTCGTGAACTAGTTATAATTTTTTAGGGTAAAATAATATAACTTACCAAACACCATGAAAGTTACAACTCCAAAATAATACCAAAAATTGCAAGGAATAAAATATTTAAGTTACACACGTAATATTGTGAAACCGAACAAGAAAACGTAACTTATGAAATATTCCAGGAAATACTCATACACATATATTTTTGGTAAAATATTATTTTGGGAAACTAAGGAAGTGAAAATATATTATTTTTGGGAAAAATACATATATTTTGGAAATACGTTATTTTCGGACAAATGAGTTAAATGTATTTTCTAAGTAGGACTTAATATATATATTGTCGGAACTACAAATTTACATGTATAAAGACCCCCATCCTTGGGAAGGGAATACGGAGATAGAAATACTTGAGAAGTGTTATTACGAAAATATTGAAAACACTCTAAACGTAACTCAAAGGCACTAATCAATACTAAGACAAGGCATGACCCGCCCGTCTAACAGACCATAGTACGCTTGTAGGTAGTCGTGCGTTCTAGAGGAGGCTTCGAGTTACATTGGATACGAAGACGGAAAACAGTGAGTTCATGTCCCCCTTTTCTCTTAACTTTTTTCAGTTTTTATACTTCGGGGGTGAAATACATGTTACATACTGCTTACAAACAATTACCATGGTATGATTAGCTAAGGAAAGTTACTGCTAGATCACGTGAATGGGTAGGCCATTAGCTTAAGACCATTAATCCTTGTATAAGGACCGAAGGGCATGAGTGATAGATCTATTGGGTGTTGCGAGCCCCACCCATGGGCCTGCGAGTGGCCGCATGTGGTGACTATGTCGTTCCGCCGGAGGGGCCGATACGAAATACGCATACAAGTTTGAGTACTTCCTATGCCATGTCACTTTTTAATGTATTAGCTACACATTAATTGATCTATTTTTCCTTATTGCTTCATACCAGTTTACACAGGCATACATACATACTTACAAAAGTTTTCAAGAACGACGTGCATACATACTAAACACATGAACTCGCTCAACTTTTGTTGATTTTTCAAACTACATGTATTTCAGGGAATTAGTAAATGGATCTGGCGGGCGTTGGAGTTTTTAAGCTGCGTTGTGAATAAAGATGTCATCCAAGTCATTAGGGCTTAGGAGACGTATCTTAATCCTGGACGAGATACGTGGTCCTAAACTTGGGTTTGTTTTAAAATCTTTTGCCGAGTCTTTCTGAAATCATTAAAACATGTTATGGTTTGTAAATTTGGTATCGACATTTCAGAAAATTATGTTGTATTACTTTTAAACTTAAATTAATGGATGTACATCTACTGGTTTTATCATATAGTATTGTTATGATCGTATGCAATGATATTAAGAAGTCACACCATTAATCACGCTTTCGCAAAAGTCAGGGTGTGACAATTTCATTAGCAACAGCAGTAATGTCACACCCCGATATTTCCACGTATTACCGGTGGGCCCGGTGAGGAGTATCGTGACGTAGTTGATATCATCATAGTCAAACAACACAATTTGAATGCACAGCGGAAGCAAAAGTTAAAATATTACAAACCAATATAAAGTAATATCAAAGTATTACAAATACGGTTGTAAAAGATCCACAGGCGGATCAAAAGATAAAAAGAACTTTGTTCAACAGACTTTAAGACATCTAAGCTTGCGAGACTTTTATTTGATGCTAGGAGAGGCCAGCCTATTCCGATTAGTACTTGAACTTAGCCTTTTTGGGAAAATACGTCAGTTTACACTGGTAAATACAATTAACTGACTCATTTTGAAAATGTTTTAGAAAATTGATTTGAATGCACATGGCACAAAACTTTTTATAACTTGGGATAATTATTTATACATAAACTTCTAAAAGAATTACATGTTCGTTATACGTTCAGTAGCCTGGATTGACGCCGGGTTAAAGATTAATAGACACACCACATGATATAGGCCCGCGGCGGTTTATTCCCGTAACCGGCGGTTATACCTTATTATTTATTTATGCACTGTCGGGTGTACGCCTACACCCCGTGCTTAGGTCGTCGCCATTTCTTAAAATGATGCCAAGGATATCCGGGACATGGTAATTAACCCCCCAAAGGTTTTAAGCAAACAAAACAATTTAAACGGGACATTTCAATGATTTAACCTTCATACAATTAAAGATTCAATGCCCGACCAAGCGGTATTTTATATACCGTACCCCAAGCCCGTATAGGGAAAATAAGTTAAAAGTATTTACCTGAGCTAAATATAAATTCAATCCCAGCCGTATATCAAATCAGCAAGTACATATAGCTTTTACTGGGCTCCTAAATAAAGGGTCCAAGCACGGAGGTTTTGATCCTAAATTCTCAGGTATGAAGAGCAAGGTCTCCAACTTAGAGAATTTAGAATCAAGTGTGGGTTAAGAAGGAGGTGGGGAAGGGTATTTATAGGTTTTTGAGAACCGTTAGGATCGTTCCTCGATCAACGGGATTCAATCTCAGCCCTACAAGTGTGCCCCCTGTTTTAGAAAACTATGGGTGCACTAAAACCAGCCCCTAGAATGATTTATGTGAGACAAGAAGCAAAACCACAGCTAGTTTTTAGTTTCTGGTGCTAGGCATTGGTATATGGACCGTAAGGTCCTGTATACGGTCCGTAAAGACCTGTACAGCACATACAAACTTTCAATAATTGTCACATTTGGTCCCTGCACTTGATAATTGCCATTCCCGACACATTTAAGGCCCGTTAAACCATTTTTAAGGCTCTACAATGATGACTAAGCATAGGGAACATGAAACATGCTAAAAAACATGCCGGATGTCGGTTCGTTTGGTCGTACGGTCACGTTGTTCGGCTAATTAAGACGAAACACGGACGGACGCAAAAAACGAAATTAATTACGCGACGAATGGAATTTTATCAATCCAAACACTAAAATAAAATATTTTAGTGCTTACATAAATTTTTGGGTGTCCGGAGATATTCAGAATGTGAGATATGCGCGAAAATGCGAACTTGAGCACTTTTTGACACTTTTAGTCCCTGCATGACTTAAAAGTTTATTTTTGCGCACCAAACACCTCTAAACCTATATCTAAGATATATAAAGGATAATTAGGGTATGATTAACTCATGGTCATATTCTGGAAGGTCTGATTCTATACGAATCGACATACTTTTGCAGGTTGACGCAAATAGTCCTTTAATCGCACAAAGCAGCGCGAAATGTCGTTTAATGATACCCAGCCTTCCATGGCCCATAATGGGCATTCCCAAGCATATACTTAAATATTACTACACTCCCATTTGCTTAAATGGTCACCGAAAGGCGTAGATTTAAAAGTTGACGCTTTAGGTCCCTCTATTGCGCAAACTTGCGCATCTCATCATTTAATAGTATTGAAGCCTCATCTAATCCATATTAGGCATTCTTGAAAGTATTATTAAACATCACGATGCTTCGGGTTCGCTAAAAGGTCATTCAGAGGTATAATTAAACATATTGACACTTTTAGCCCCTCTAACTTGCAAAGTTGCGCGTAACTTTACTTATAGGCATAAAAACCTTAGACGGCCATTATTTGGCATTCCTGAGAGTATAATCAAATATCATGAAGCTCCCGATTTGTTAAAAGGTCACTCAGAGGTAAGAATTAACATGTTGACGCTTTTAACCCTTTATTGCGCAAACTTTTAATTAATTACGCAAACGGCCACACTCGATCGTCAAGTGGCTCATTTATGAATATGAATACCGTACGAGGTTATTCAGAAACTTATTTTAGGTATACAAACACTTCCAGTCCTTTCATAATCAAGGTTTTTGATTTTTCGAAAAATTAGTCCCTTAAATTTACTATTTGACTTCATTAGGGTTTATTACACGTGTCAATACATCATTGGACGTGATTTTACGAGGTGTTACATCCTCACCCTCTTAAAAGAAATCTCGACCTCGAGATTTGCTAAAATGCTGGAAGTTCTTTTTGTCGCATAATGGACTTAACTTCTATAGCATATCTGGAGTCTCTCCAAGCTCCCAAAGTGACCTTTATATTAGGTACATGTATCCTTTTGGAGCTTCTTAACCTGTCGATCCTCAATCGATACAGGTTTCTCATCGTATCATAAATCTGCATATCATTATGTGATAGTGCTTCTCGACTTATTGGTGAAAACACATCCTTAAATCATTAGTGTGTAATGCATTGCGAGCTCCGCCAAGCTCCTTAAATAGGTTTTAGTTTATAAGTTATTTGATCGTGATACATTCGATTTCCTTCAAATGATTCTATATATTCAGAGCTTAACTAGTGTAACACCCTAGTTTCTTTTTAACGGTTTATCTGTAATTTACCAACAATTAGATGCGTAGTTAAGACTACACATACTGTAAAAATGCGTGTTTATTAAAACTTTTACAATTCATAAGTTATTCTATATAACGTGGTTGAACTCGTTGTTTAAGATTTACAATTTATCAAAGTGCGGAAGCGTGTGTCTTTATCGTGTTCGGTTCTTCGTTGAGCTTGATCGTCTTCCGGCATCCAAGGTGTACCTACATTTCATAAACATGAAATGCTTTAGTCATACAAGGTTTAAATCATGTCTGAACGAGTCCGGGAACAATTGATTTTCTTAACGCTTTTTAGCCTGTTATGGCTTACGCCTTACAGTGTCTTTCAAAACCAATAGTTATGGTCAACGCATGACCAATTTACCTTTTTACCCTTATTGTTTGTTTTGGTTTACCCTATAAGGTAACCATTCAAAGGTTCATTTTCCATTTGTCATAAAATGATCGAATTACCGATTTAATTCCTTTTTAAACCATCAACATGGTTTCTTGTCGTGTTTGACTACCTTGTTCCGTACGTTTACACATCGGAACATCATACCTCAATTATGTATTTGCCTTTATCGTAACTAATACGATAAGGGAGTATTCTAACATATAAGACTAGTGTAAGCTATACTTACCTTGCATCCGAATTATGCTTTTTCCGCCATTCTTGCTTCGTTTGACCCGCTTCCTTTCCAAGCCTCCACCTAGCTTGTCAAGCGTCAAACTATCATCATAATTCGTAAGACGGTTATATTAGTCATCATTAATTATGACTATTCCATCTTACATATTTTCTATCACAATTACCCTTCGATCTTATTAATGGTCGGTTTGACTACTAAAAGTCAAACGCCCCTTAGCATATAAATGCACATTCAAGTTCTATCTATCAATTGGTAGCTAACATGATCTTATACACTTAGTTACATGAACATGGCTACCAAATTTCATTATAACATTCAAACCCATTTCAATCATGTATGAACAAGTTCCCAAATCACTTAATTTGTTTGAGTGCCTTGTTTCTATTTTCCATTATGATGATTTTAAACATAAACTTATCATCATCTTTACTATTACATAAAAACCCACTTCCTAGTTTACTTGTTAATCACATACAAGTGATATTACTTCAAGTTCTTCATGATTTCATCATATCTAACAAAACCCACTTCTAGTTACTTATGAACTCTTAACAAAATCCCTAATTTGTTCAAGTAGTTCATTCATATGAGTTAATATGATGTTTATAAACACCATTAGAACATCAATTTCATCAATTCAACCAAAACCCACTTAGCTCATAATAGGGTAATTATCAAATCCCTAGTTTAGCAACAATTCATCAAGATTTCTACTAGGGTTTGTTTCTAAACCAATATATAATCACAATAACACTCATAGATTCAACATTCATTGAAAAATCTCGATTATGATTGTTCATCATAATCTCAAAGTATCACCAAATCTGAAAATTCGACATACCTTGTGATCCCCACGACTAGGTGATCATTTATATGCGTTCATGCATCGATTTGGGTCTTGATTTGAGCTTCAATTTGTTGATTTGTTGAAGTTAGGGTTCTTGGCTCTTGGGAGCCTTTTCTTGGTCGACCAGAACACGCACCACACACACTTGTGTGTGTGTGTTGTGTTATTTTATTTAGTTTAATTAAAACTATTTCCAGGTTATCCCATTTTGGTCCCTCAACTTTACACAAGTTATTTAAAGGATATCTTAACCATATTTGTTCTATAAATGTCAAGACATTATCTAACTAGGTTAATACTCCTAGTTACTTGGTGGGTTCCGGGAGTTATAATCCGTAGTATTTTAAGTCCCATTAACTCGGGCTCTTATAAACTTAATTCATCTAAACTTTGTTTCGCTTGTATCTAATATTAGGATTTCTTATTAAATCCCAAATATTTACCGGGTTATTTTTACTACTAGCGGCACTTTACCCGTCTTTTAGTATTAACGTGGGTTAATTACCAAACCCGTTTTCGGGGTGTTACAAGTCTACCCCCCTTAAAGAGGTTTCGTCCTCGAAACCTTGCTTATCTAGTTCATTGAGTTTCTAAACCCAATGCGTTTGACTTGAGTAATCTCTTAAGCATTACTCCTACTTTAACCAATTGTTATCATTGCTAGAAAAATTATGGTAATGTCTTTTTGGTTACAGAACCTCTATGTATGTCATATGACATAATGCAACTTCGAAATAACGTAGTCTCGTTATTTCCACTAGTTCAGTTAACTTAGCGATATCCATCGCTTTCATATACCATCGAATTCTTTATGAATCCGTTAATTTGACCCGTTTAAGATCTTTAGTGAAATCTTTCACTTTTAGCAACAATTTCTTTTATTTTCAAATTTATCTATTCGGTTCAGCTATACCGAATCTACCACGTACAAACAAACCAAATTTCTTGATTTGAATTGGTGACCTTAACCAGTCTCATTAACTAGTCTTATTAGTTCAGTTACTCTTATCACTTGCTTGGTTATAATGTGATTTTACTTCACATTACATTTACTAACCGTGATCGTGTTACATCATGTTTAATTTATATCAACCTTTCATTTTCGAAAATATCTCACTTTTCGAATATATTGTCTTGCGCCTAACCGTGTCAAGACTTGTATCTTTCATACTTATCATTTAAATTCCTATCAAAATTTATATTTGTAAAAACATTATTTCTTACTAAAACCGAAGTTTTAGTTTTAGGATCTTTTCTTTAACTTTTGTCAATCATCCATACTGGAATATTGACAGTCCGTAATTTAATCCTTTACAGTCTTAGTTTTTATGCGGGGATTCTTAACTGATTTCCTCGCTTTATTCCATCTAACCCGTAGGTTTTATCACTTAGCCTTATGGGCTATTTTTTGATTAGACATTCACCTCTTTAAGGCGAAGTCCTTATTACTTCTTTCTAATCATGACCCGTGGGTCGTTTTAGTCCATATATCTCTCGTTGTTTATAACCCTAAAGGTTATGTGGATCCCGTAGATCATTCTTTTTGCTCGTGTCTTATTAAAATATATATTTGGTGTCAAAGCACTCTTTTTTTTTTTTTACGTTTGAAACTCATTTGTCTCAAGTTTATCGTTATCCGGCTTGCGCTTACTTACGCCTTCAAGCATTATACTTTATTCAACCTGTTCAATCTCAAAATAGTTGAATATAATTATCAGAATTTCTGTTTACGAAATTTTATAGTCTTTTAGTCATAACTCATGATCCGAGTCCTTTGACTTTAAATTCGTGTTCTCGTTTCTCGGTTTACACATGTGTTTAATTCTTACCCATCAACCGGGTGTTTTACCAAGGTCGTTATTATTGCAATCCTCCCGGTATGCATTAAGACCTTGCTTCATTTTTATATTCTGTCTTTGTCTTTAAGTTCGACGTTTTACAAAAATGACCCGTTAAGGGACATATTTGCATTTTCCGGGTTCGAGTGTAAGTACACTCCCTCCCATTGCTTGTCTAAATCATTTTTCATGTTTGCATTTTCTGGGTTCGAGTGCAAGTACACTCCCTCCCAATACTTGTCTAAATCATTTTACATGCTTGCGTTTTATGGGTTCGAGTGTAAATACACTCCTTCCCAATACTCGTCTAAATCATTTTACATGCTTGCGTTTTATGGGTTCGAGTGTAAGTACACTCCCTCCCAATACTTGTCTAAATCGTTTTATATGCTTGCGTTTTATGGGTTCGAGTGTAAGTACACTCCTTCCCAATACTCGTCTAAATCATTTTACATGCTTGCGTTTTATGGGTTCGAGTGTAAGTACACTCCCTCCCAATACTTGTCTAAATCGTTTTACATGCTTGCGTTTTATGGGTTCGAGTGTAAGTACACTCCCTCCCAATACTTGTCTAAATCGTTTTACATGCTTGCGTTTTATGGGTTCGAGTGTAAGTACACTCCCTCCCAATACTTGTCTAAATCGTTTTACATGCTTGCTTGTCCCTTCACTCGGGCTCATTATCCTAATGTAACACGCTCCCGTCACTCAGTTGTGCGTTTACATTATTTTCAAGTATCTTGCTTATCTGTTTCATTTGGGTACTTTTTAATTAGTCCCATTCACCCCGCCATTACCACATCGGACATAACTGCGCTCATTATAAGAAGCTCATGCTATCATGTGTTCACTACTTACTTGGCCAGAGTAAGCGATCAACACGTGGTACGCGTGACCTTATTATAATTACCACATCACGTCCCATGTAAGTAACTCCTCAAATTGTCTCCATGTTTATGGGTTCATTTGGTAAAACTTTATTTAATTGTTAGTTAACAATTATTAGTTTTAATCGTTTATCCTTGAACATGTACAATGTCCCTTTTTATAAACATTTATTCACATTCATTGATGTGATCCTTACTTTTCTCAATAGGATTTGTATTGAGAATACTTACTTGGATGATCACTCTCATCCAAGTTTCTATATAAACAAGTCTTGTTATTCATTTGTTATTCATCATTGTGAATAACACATTTCCTATTAAATTTCTCTTGGAAATCAAGTTTTCCAAGTTCTATCATATGTGTATGCAACCGTTATTACTTACGTGTTTGTTGCATATAACGACTCGTGCGATTAAATTTAAAAGTGTGCACCTGGTGATGCTTGCCCTAACGGGCTTCTCTTGTCATTAGTCTTGTTCGCGACCGTTACGCGATTTTGGTCCTTAATGAGTATGCTCTTCCCGTCATACCTCGGACCGTTCCATCATCATATCCATAATTCGTTTGACTCTCGTCGTCTTCAAACGCGAGTGTCCTTCATTTAAAACATTCACAAAAGTTAGTAAAGTCGACTTCAATAATCGCCCGTATTATAATACAAGGCATTTTCTACTATGCACGTCAACGCGCGTATTTTCGTCAACCCTAACAATCATTTAAATTGGGGTAACGTATACCACACGATAGCTCTATGTGTTGTTTACAACACTTTGGCATACTAACTAATAACGTACTTGTACTTACCGGATTTGCGATCAAGCTTCGAACCGAACACTATTCTTTGTCAAGAGCATAAGGTTTAAGTCCAAGCATGGTTCCTCCCAACCATACTCGAATCTCTTAAACCAAGGCTCTGATACCAACTTGTAACACCCTAGTTTCTTTTTAACGGTTTATCTGTAATTTACCAACAATTAGATGCGTAGTTAAGACTACACATACTGTAAAAATGCGTGTTTATTAAAACTTTTACAATTCATAAGTTATTCTATATAACGTGGTTGAACTCGTTGTTTAAGATTTACAATTTATCAAAGTGCGGAAGCGTGTGTCTTTATCGTGTTCGGTTCTTCGTTGAGCTTGATCGTCTTCCGGCATCCAAGGTGTACCTACATTTCATAAACATGAAATGCTTTAGTCATACAAGGTTTAAATCATGTCTGAACGAGTCCGGGAACAATTGATTTTCTTAACGCTTTTTAGCCTGTTATGGCTTACGCCTTACAGTGTCTTTCAAAACCAATAGTTATGGTCAACGCATGACCAATTTACCTTTTTACCCTTATTGTTTGTTTTGGTTTACCCTATAAGGTAACCATTCAAAGGTTCATTTTCCATTTGTCATAAAATGATCGAATTACCGATTTAATTCCTTTTTAAACCATCAACATGGTTTCTTGTCGTGTTTGACTACCTTGTTCCGTACGTTTACACGTCGGAACATCATACCTCAATTATGTATTTGCCTTTATCGTAACTAATACGATAAGGGAGTATTCTAACATATAAGACTAGTGTAAGCTATACTTACCTTGCATCCGAATTATGCTTTTTCCGCCATTCTTGCTTCGTTTGACCCGCTTCCTTTCCAAGCCTCCACCTAGCTTGTCAAGCGTCAAACTATCATCATAATTCGTAAGACGGTTATATTAGTCATCATTAATTATGACTATTCCATCTTACATATTTTCTATCACAATTACCCTTCGATCTTATTAATGGTCGGTTTGACTACTAAAAGTCAAACGCCCCTTAGCATATAAATGCACATTCAAGTTCTATCTATCAATTGGTAGCTAACATGATCTTATACACTTAGTTACATGAACATGGCTACCAAATTTCATTATAACATTCAAACCCATTTCAATCATGTATGAACAAGTTCCCAAATCACTTAATTTGTTTGAGTGCCTTGTTTCTATTTTCCATTATGATGATTTTAAACATAAACTTATCATCATCTTTACTATTACATAAAAACCCACTTCCTAGTTTACTTGTTAATCACATACAAGTGATATTACTTCAAGTTCTTCATGATTTCATCATATCTAACAAAACCCACTTCTAGTTACTTATGAACTCTTAACAAAATCCCTAATTTGTTCAAGTAGTTCATTCATATGAGTTAATATGATGTTTATAAACACCATTAGAACATCAATTTCATCAATTCAACCAAAACCCACTTAGCTCATAATAGGGTAATTATCAAATCCCTAGTTTAGCAACAATTCATCAAGATTTCTACTAGGGTTTGTTTCTAAACCAATATATAATCACAATAACACTCATAGATTCAACATTCATTGAAAAATCTCGATTATGATTGTTCATCATAATCTCAAAGTATCACCAAATCTGAAAATTCGACATACCTTGTGATCCCCACGACTAGGTGATCATTTATATGCGTTCATGCATCGATTTGGGTCTTGATTTGAGCTTCAATTTGTTGATTTGTTGAAGTTAGGGTTCTTGGCTCTTGGGAGCCTTTTCTTGGTCGACCAGAACACGCACCACACACACTTGTGTGTGTGTGTTGTGTTATTTTATTTAGTTTAATTAAAACTATTTCCAGGTTATCCCATTTTGGTCCCTCAACTTTACACAAGTTATTTAAAGGATATCTTAACCATATTTGTTCTATAAATGTCAAGACATTATCTAACTAGGTTAATACTCCTAGTTACTTGGTGGGTTCCGGGAGTTATAATCCGTAGTATTTTAAGTCCCATTAACTCGGGCTCTTATAAACTTAATTCATCTAAACTTTGTTTCGCTTGTATCTAATATTAGGATTTCTTATTAAATCCCAAATATTTACCGGGTTATTTTTACTACTAGCGGCACTTTACCCGTCTTTTAGTATTAACGTGGGTTAATTACCAAACCCGTTTTCGGGGTGTTACAACTAGCCTGATAATTTAACAAATTGGCACACCCTTCCTGGGTGATATCTTTTGTTGAACATTATTCTTTGACAAGAATTTAGGAGGGTTGCTACTTTCATTAATCCTTGATTTTCTACCGAATACTGGCAACTCACAGATGATTATGGACTTGTTTGATCTTATTCGTTGTTTCCAAGGCAACTTTCAGATCCTGATAATTGGACTTACCAAACTTTTGTCTAACAATAATTGTTAAACATTCCACCTATGCAAGGTCTCCAAGGAAACAACCTTGATACATATATGACAACTATTATAGAAAAGCTTAATTTAAGGTGAGATGGTTATTCCAACCACTGCTTAAAACTAATCTTAAGGAATAGCTAATCCTTGCCGTTAGTCAAACAAATCGATGATCCTGGGCAGCTGATGGCAAATTCTTAATTGTTGCCTAATTAGGGTTGCGGTAGTCAATGCATAAGCCAAATGAACCGTCTTTCTTAATTAACTTTACCAAATTCTGAGAATAATGAGTTAGGCTATACGAATCCTCTATTTTAAAACTTACTTAAATCAGGGTTTCGATTATTTGATAATCAACATGGAGTCTTTATAATACTGTAGCCCTAAGCGGGATGTTAATCTTAACTCTACTTGCCTCTCAGGAGGTAAACATGGTAATATTAGGAGAAGATAATCAAGATACAAGGAGGTTAAAGAGATTTTCCAAATCTCGGCTCCAGTTCATCCATCATTGCTTGTGTCAAATAAGTGACACATTTATGTTACAAGTCCACGAATTCCTTAATCGGGAACATTTACTTGGACAATTCCATTCTGGATATCTTCTTTTAATACCATTAGTTGACTTTAGTACCATATGACCATCGGGATATCTTTGTGGTTCCATGCATTAAACCTCCATACTGATCAGGCATGGAAGCAATCTATGGAACTTATTAAGATATATCAATCCTCATGTGGCATTTTTGTTATACCGTCTGGTATTCGTAATCGATAGAGATCAAAGAGATATCAACTATATATACTGACGTATTACTTCTAGAGAAAGGACGCTTCTAGAATTTCTACGACTGAAGGTTTCTGACAGGAACAGAAGAAATGGTCCTTATGATTTCACCTGTAAGTTTTACCTTACACTTAGTATCTCGGGTTCTTACGGAAAAATTCTAAAAGTTTGCTAAGCTTATGATCTTACGAGAGACTTAGCAGCACCTGAACCCAAACGTAACTCTTAGCAATGAAATCACAATAAGGGATTTATCTGGTGTTATTATTAATGTGAATTGCCTCTAATCATACTTCAGGAGGGTTAAGCGCCTCCATTCTTAATCCCTTTAAACTTAGCTGCAAAATCTTTGACAAATTTTAGGGCAGTCCCAACTTTGACTGGTTATTTCTTAATCTATATAATGTGAGTAGCTGAGGTAGATCCATAATGGATTTATAATAAGCAGTCTTTGAAACCTTAATGTACCCTCTTATTGCTGATGCTAACCACCAATAATTATTGCATTAAGCTTAGATTTTGGGTAAACTGAATAGGGCACTATCTTAGCCAATGCATGGAAATTTGTAACATATTGTTTACAGTCTAGAACTTTTTATGGTGAGAGTCAGAAAATTCTTATTCCATCTTTTTCCATTTCGTGATGCGGATAATAGGTTTTTTTTTTCTAATAAGGTCCTTAAATCTTTGACCATTCCATATTATATAAGAGGATCTTTCTTGTGGACTTCATTAATGTCCTCACTAATTAAGGGTATTGTCATAGAATGACTGTGATGCATACCTCACCATGTCCTTTCCAGCATAACTGCTGATACCTAATGGTTTCTACTTCATCCATCAATTTCCTGTAATCGATGGCCCCTTTTTACCATTGAAGTCTCTTGACTTCCAAGAGACGAAGTACTTTGAAGTACATCCTAAAAAAAATGGGCTCCTTGCCACATATGATTTTATTTGGGTTATTCCTTCGCATGGGAAGTATGAATAAAACCCTTCTTATGAGCAGCGACATGTGTTTTAGAGCGAGCATCATCTGGCTTCTTGAACCTTTTCATGACTTTTCTCATAGCCTTTCTAATAGCTGCATTAATTACAGTTTTGGAGATTAACTCCATTAACATTTAGGTTCACATTGGATGCACCATTAACATTTGTCGCATCTCCAGCATTGCTACTGTTGTTTGTCTCTTCTGAGTTTTCCATACTCGAATCTTTGGTATTAAATACCATATTTGACAAGTGCCTAGGCAATCCATACCCAGTGTCTCCTTGAATTGTCAAAGGCTCACCATAAGGAGTCTTGATAACTACTTGCTTCTTATCACACACAATATGGGCTTGATTTTTAGGACGACCAATTCATTCCTATCACTATATCGAGTCCCTCTTATTTCAGTGGAAACAAGGACAACGGAAAAGAATGATTCCTAATAGATATAAAACATCCATCTAATATTGTTGAAGCAGTCTCGGAGGTACTATCGGCCAATTCTTCTTTATACTTAACGCTTAGAGTTTCAACAGGCAGATTTAATGATTTACAAAATCTATTGTCTATGAAAGACTTATCTGAACCTGAATCAAATAATACTCTAGTATGAGCGTTATTGATAAAGAAAGTACCTGTTATGACATTGTCATCCTGAATAGCCTCTTGAGCATCCATTTGAGAGCTTCCAGCTTTGGTCTTCTTAGCCGCCCCAGGCTTCTTGGTTTTATTTGGGCAATTTATCTTGATGTGCCCTATTTCATTGCAACCATAGCAGGTTGCGTCCTTTATGTCTTGGCACTCCAAAGTCTTGTGCCCTTCTTTATTACAAATCCCACAAGGCCTAGCTTGTGACTCCAAAGTGCATTTCCCTTTAGTTGCCTTCTTTGGGCAGCGGGTCTTTATGTCCCCCTTCTCGCCACAACCATATCATGTGGCTTCCATCAAGTTCTTGCACTCATGGGTCTTGTGATCCATCTCTTTACAGATGACACATCCCCTGATCTGCTCATAGAAACGTTTTTCGAAGTGCTTCTTCCCGCAGGTTTTACATTTGGGTTTTGCCTCCTTTGGCTTGGACTGGTCATAGTTTGAACCGGTCTTACCCTTTTTGTAACCTTTATTTGGTGTATTATCGGACTTTCGCTTATGACCCTTTAATACACGGTCCACGGCTTTGTTTACGGCTGTATCCAACATAGCCTGTAACTCGGTGCCCGTTAAGTTCAGTCTTGCATTATCATTCTGATCAACTGGATGATTGTGAGCTTCAGATGAGTCAGCCATGGTGAAGCTTTGAAGGCTACAAACCAAGTAGTAACAATTGGTTTAATTATATAGTGAATTGTCGAATTTGATGATTAAATAGCCATGGTGCAAATAAACCATATAGGCCAATAGATAGTATTTAATTCATTTGATTATGTTTTGCCTAGGTTTTCAAATAAACCATCTTTGGCGTTTAAACGGAATATAATCCTTCATATTTATTAAACAGGGGACATAAGTCACGACTGTCAATGTCGTACTGACATTTTGTATATAGCACAAGGGCTTGTTCCCAAGGACTTTTTGATGGCATAGATGCCTTGTCACTAGGGAAATTTAAAACATAATCGATGATTCCTTTGGATCGGAAAATTTCATATTTCATTGTCTTGACAAGAAGTTATGAAATAAAACTATCTTTTTCATGTATACATCTTTGCCCGAAGGTATTCATCCCAATGGATGTTTTGATGTGTTCATCATGTTCGACGTTTATTAGCTATGATTCCTCTTGATCATTTATGCTAAATAAGGGGTTTGGAAATTCCTAATATGAAGATGACAAGTGTGATTTTATCGCATCACTGTTGTCGGGAGTGTTAACATGTTTTCAGATGTTAACAAGGATCTGAATTTCTTTTAAACAGGTCTTACCATCATAGCTAGGTCTTAATGACATTCAAGCTAGGTTATACCTTTTAAGATTCTCTTTTAATAGGTATACTGGCAGGAAAGGAAGGATATTTATTTTATTCAGGATTTTCATTATAATTATCCTAGATTTAATTAAAATATAACTATGGCACAAAAAGGCCAAGTCACAAGGGCAACTTTAAATTATAAACCATGATTTTGTAGAATCAAGGTATCTAGGCTTGAACGTTGTTCATTGCCTTTTCTTGACAGGGAGTTGTAGGCTACGACTGTCGTTTGTCTTATATGACAATGAATATGGCCTGTAAGCATTTCATCCCTAATGGATGCTTAATCCACAAAATAAGAAAGGATTTCGAGAGAATCCAGTATAAGGATGATTTATGCGATTTTATCGAATTACACTTGCCAGGAATGTTAACATGTTTATAGATGTCAACAAGGATTTGAATCTTTTGAATAGGTTCTACCATCTTGGCCTTGTCTGAAATGACATATAGGCTAGGTTGTACCTTTAAGATTCTTTTTAATATTTATATGCTGGCAGATTATTTACAAAAAGGAATGATATTCCAATTTATTTCATATATTACACTCATACATAATGATAAAAATGAAATTTAGATAAAAACATCCCAATGATTTCAAAAGAGGTACAGAATTGCCCTCAATGGGGCTAGAAAGAAATAATGTTGTCCTCGAAGGGACTGGAAGATAAATATGTCCTTATAAGGACTACTAAGGAAACAATCTTCAGCAAAAAGGAGTTTCTTCTTTATTTTGTTTCTGAATGTTTTCTCCTTGGTTGCATGTTAATCCTAGTCGCAATACGAAGCTCGGCCTTTCCTAGGCTTCAAATGGGGAGAATTTCCATTACGGCTTCTTTGCTTGGCGACATATCAAAAATATATAGAATTGAAAGCAATAATTCTCCGAATAGAGATGAGAGTATTCTTATGTTAAGTCTAGACTCAGAAGGTCCAGGAATGTGCTACTGTGTCATTGAGATTAAACACAAAAGGCTAGTGTTTAATTCACTCAATGTTGGCTCTGATACCAACCTGTCACACCCCGATATTTCCACGTATTACCAGTGGGCCCGGTGGGGAGTATCATGACGTAGTTGATATCATCATAGTCAAACAACATAATTTGAATGCACAGTGGAAGCAAAAGTTAAAATATTACAAACCAATATAAAGTAATATCAAAGTATTACAAATACGGTTGTAAAAGATCCACAGGCGGATCAAAAGATAAAAAGAAACTTTGTTCAACAGACTTTAAGACATCTAAGCTTGCGAGACTTTTATTTGATGCTAGGAGAGGCCAGCCTATTCCGATTAGTACCTGCACTTAGCCTTTTTGGGAAAATACGTCAGTTTACACTGGTAAATACAATTAACTGATTCATTTTGAAAATGTTTTAGAAAATTGATTTGAATGCACATGGCACAAAACTTTTTATAACTTGGGATAATTATTTATACATAAACTTGTAAAAGAATTACATGTTCGTTATACGTTCAGTAGCCTGGATTGACGCCGGGTTAAAGATTAATAGACACACCACATGATATAGGCCCGCGGCGGTTTATTCCCGTAACCGGCGGTTATACCTTATTATTTATTTATGCACTGTCGGGTGTACGCCTACACCCCGTGCTTAGGTCGTGGCCATTTCTTAAAATGATGCCAAGGATATCCGGGACATGGTAATTAACCCCCCAAAGGTTTTAAGCAAACAAAACAATTTAAACGGGACATTTCAATGATTTAACCTTCATACAATTAAAGATTCAATGCCCGACCAAGCGGTATTTTATATACCGTACCCCAAGCCCGTATAGGGAAAATAAGTTAAAAGTATATACCTGAGCTAAATATAAATTCAATCACAGCCGTATATCAAATCAGCAAGTACAGATAGCTTTTACTGGGCTCCAAAATAAAGGGTCCAAGCAAGGGGGTTTTGATCCTAAATTCTCAGGTATGAAGAACAAGGTCTCCAACTTAGAGAATTTAGAATCAAGTGTGGGTTAAGAAGGAAGTGGGGAAGGGTATTTATAGGTTTTTGAGAACCATTAGGACCGTTCCTTGATAAACGGGATTCAATCTCAGCCCTACAAGTGTGCCCCCTGTTTTAGAAAACTATGGGTGCACTAAAACCAGCCCCTAGAATGATTTATGTGTGACAAGAAGCAAAACCACAGCTGGTGTCCCACCCCGACCACGTAGAACATCAAATCGTGGCGGAAACGTCGGGGAGTGTTGTAACAGAATCTTTGTTTCATAACACATGGAAATTGAAATATTGTTTTATTGATTAAAAGAGTTACAACGTCTGGACAATCAAAGAAATATAACATAAATAACTAGTCTTGCATCTTTTATTGTCACTAAGGCCCAAGTCCGCCTAAGTGTATCTTGATAAATCCTATGCATCATATCCTGAAACACATGTGAAAATAGGTACGTCAGCATAAAAATGCATGTGAGATACATAGGTTTTGTGAAAATAGAATTCATGACTTATGTTTAAGAAAATGTTTAGTCATGAACCTTGTAATTTGCTTTGTTTTGTAAATCATTTGAAAAGCAATAAGATCGGATGATATGTATAAGTAAGAGAATAATGTATGGTTAAATGAATAACCAAGTAAAATGAGTTTGTATAAGATAAGTTGTTTTGTAAAACAACGTCGTGTGAAAAGTATGTTATTTGTATAAATTGTTATATGTCTTAAATTGAAATGATTCAAATAACGCTACGATATGTAATACCATACAAGCACTTATATATAGGAAGTACCAGCGGCGTATCCACCATGCTTGTATCATATTACAAACGCCTCGTTATTTAAATCACTTACTCAAACCAAACCATCAAAGTAGAATGTTTATGTAAAATCAAATGTCAAAATGTTTATGTGAAAACCATGTCTAATGTCTATGTTTAATGTTTATGTCTAATGCAACTCATGTAATGTGTATATTAATGTCAAAATGTTTATGTCTAATGTAAATCACGAATTGTGTATATCAATGTCAAAATGTTTATGTATGGTATTGAAATATATCAACTAAACCATATGTAAAATGCACAAAAACAAGGTATTGAAGTAAAACATGGTTTAAATCAAAGTTTTGTTTTGTGGAATAAATGCATGCCATACTGATATAAACATCTATGCGGTATTGTTAAAATTCATACATCCAAGCCTTGTGACAGTCGGATAACCCTTTTAGTAAAGGTTATCAAAAAAAATGTATTCGGATTCAGTCATTCCTTACGTCCAAACAAACCCGAGATTTCAGGAAAGGGATTTGTCAAGTCCTATGGTACCACTACCTACTACCGAGCGGCATGATCGGTGTTAATGAATGTACATTGTCTCATTTAAAACCAAATGTCATACCAAAATGTAAGCATGTGATGAATAATAAATGTACTAAGTATGCACACAATGGGCATACATAGCATAGAATGTAATGTAAAATAATGTACTAAGTATGCACACTATGGGTATACATATCATAGAATGTAATGTAAATAATGTACTAAGTACGCACACAATGGGCATACATAGCATAAAATGTAATGTAAAATAGTGTACTAAGTACGCACACAATGGGCATATATAGCATAAAATGTAATGTAAAATAATGTACTAAGTACGCACACAATGGGCATACATAGCATAAAATGTAATGTAAAACAATGTACTAAGTACGCACACAATGGGCATACATAGCATAAAATGTAATGTAAAATAATGTACTAAGTACGCACACAATGGGCATACATAGCATAAAATGTAATGTAAAACAATGAAATCCTGTACTATAAATGTACTAATGAACATAGCAAGTATATGATGTGAAAACAGGAAAGCATGAAAGTAACAAGTAGGCACATGTGTTTCACCCCAAAACAGTTTGAAAACTGTAAAAGAGGGGTCTATGTACTCACTTGAGATTGCTTAGTAGTCCTTGAGTAACGACCAAACAATGCTAGAGATCACGGATATCAAACGGCACCTAATATAGGTAACTATGTTAATAACCCGGACCTAAATCGGAAGATCGGATAGAATGAGGGTTCGTAAACCAAACGAGTATAGAGACTCATGTCATATGGTTTAACAAAGCCTACATACTAAAATGAAACTTAACCTAAGTGCTTACGACCCATTACGACCCGTTTAGGTAGCTTATGCTACTTTAACGCGTCGTTCGCGTGAAACGCGTTCGGACCGCCTAACTAGTCCTATGACAAGTAAAATATGCCTTAACATGTTTAATATTGTTGATAAATCAGTTTAGAGGTCATAGGTTATGTTACATATGTTTAAAATGAATTTTGGCATCAAAGGGGTATTTTGGTAATTTACCTAAGGCATATAGACTACCTATCATACAACTACTTAAACGAAGCGACCATAAGGTATAACCTCGGAAGGTTATTCCCTATATACTATGGTCACCTAATGTATTTGGTCGGATCCTAATGATCGACTAAATAGGTCGGGTTCGAAAGCATAAGCGATTGATTAGATCGCTTACCCTTACGACCCTAGACAAGCACAAAACTAAAAGTGACGAGCTAAGCATGTTGAAACATGCTTAACTAAGTTAGAAAACAAGTTTGGTATCAAAACAAACGGTTTTGATACCTAAGAGTAGTTTGGTTACAAAATACGCAATAACACACATTTTGGCCGAAACTAGTCACTGAGCCAAGATAACGTGGTAATCAGTAGGTATAGTCACTAGGGACTATGACCATCGTGATTACGCTCACGTTATGAAGTTCAAACGAACTTTGCATTGACCATAAACTGGTCAATGCAGAAAGTCAAACAAAGTTTGCCTTTCGGACTCGAAAAGCAATAAAAGAACGAAGGAACACTTACAAAGGGTCCCCGAAAGCTAATCTTGATCCAAGTAGCTCAAGTATGAAACAATGGTTTCAACTTAGAGCTTCTAAGATCAGATTCTTGTGGGTTTTGCAATGAATGGGGTTGGGTATTTATAGTGTTCGTAGAGCCGTTAAGATCGCTCCTCGTTAACCGTGCTTTGATCTTGGTCATACACCTCAAGACCCTGGTTTTCTAAAACCATTTGAGCCCATAGATTTGCCCCAAAACCATGTGCAACAAGTGGAATGGACCAGATGCAATGTTTCTGCAATTCTGCTGTCTGACCCCTGCTTGTGCACCGTAAGACTTATAACCTTGCGGTGCGCAAGGACCTTGCAGACCAGAAAGTTTGAAAAATGGCAGAACAGGCCCCTGAAGCTCCAAACTTGCTATTTGATGCACTTTTGACACGTTTAAGCCCCGTTAACCCCATTTCAAAGCTCTAAAATGAAGTTAAAGTATAGGGAACTTAAAATGTGCTCAAAAATATCTCGGCTGTCGGTTCGTTTGGCCGTACGATCGCGATGTTCGCTTAATTACGACGGAATGCGCATAAGCGCGAAAAACGATCCAAATTGCGTGACGAATGGATTTTTCTTATGCCAAACACTAAAATAAAATATTTTAGTGCTTACATAAATTTTTGGATGTCCGGATGTATTCAGAACGTAAGTTATGCGCGAAAATGCAAACTTGTGCACTTTTTGACGCTTTTAGTCCCTGAGTGAGCATAAAGTTTATTTTAGCATACCGAACCCCTCAAAGCCTATTTATAAGCTATGTAAAGGATATTTAGGGTATGTTTAACTTATGGTCATGTTCCGGAATGTCTGATACAGTTCAAATTGGCATACTTTCGCAGTTTGTCAAGTTTAGTCCCTGTAAGCGAATAAACTTGATTTCACCACACCAAACCTTCCAAAACTTACATCTAAGTTATGTAAAGGTTATTTAAGGTATGTTAAGCCTATTTCACTACTCCGGAGTGTTCGTTGCATTAAACTGGTTATATTTACGCATCAGTGCGTGCATAACCTTCCAGAAAGCGATTTAGAGCCTGAAATCGAACACGAATTGATATGTGCAAATGATACACATGTTTGTATAATTCCCAAGTATGAAATACAATATTTCATTGGTTTGGTATTTGTTTGATGGTCGCAGTGACCCAGGTGTCACAGTCTCCCCTACTTCAGGAAATTTCGTCCCGAAATTTATTTAGAGGAAACTTGTGAGAGTTTAAAACATGAAGTTGAAAAGATCGAACAACATTGGTTAGGGTTCTGAACTTCTAGTAACTTTAATAACATCATGCTTGCAATGTAAGAGGGATACTTATATACAAGTATATGAAGCGTCATTGGTGCGTCCACCGTACCTCCATTACATCGTTCTCATTTTGTTATTGTTGTTACTATCGGTTCTTACACATAATAAATCTTACTGGGTTTCTGTGCACTAAATTTCATAATTATGTACGCGTCCATAATTAGGCAATTCCTTGCATAGTTCACACAGTCTATTTTATAATGTGTAGGAGAAAACCAAATGAACAAACCTGTGATGAGTGTGACTAGACCACCATAGGGTCCTTTTTATTAAATCAATAAATGATTTTAATAGATAACCAAGGAGTATTTTCAGCTTATATCATCACATGTCATTCTTAACCAGATTTTTGAATCAATCTTTTTTACTAGACCCCTAAAAGGGTCTCTTATGAATCATGGAGTGGTACCATATAATCCAAGGGTCTTAACTATCACGTAGAAGCCCAATAAGGATTTAAGGTAGTACCTTTTTGAATATCCTTCTACGAATCCCTCATATGAAGATATGAAAGATTCTATGAGGATTTGGATAACGAATATCCAGAGTATACAAAAACACAAAATGCATAAAAGAAAACACAAGATGCATAAACACATAGTCATATAACCACAAAGATTGTTTATCTAGATCTTTAATTTGTTAATTTGTTTTGCTAAGAGAGCACATGTATTTAAAGCACACTAGGAATCCATCTCGTGGATTTCATTTGGTACTTTAAACATTATCAAGAATCTAACTATAAAGATAGAAAGATTTTTAAAAGAAAAATTTGATTTCGATTATAAGGAACCGAAATGTTCGAATTTAGGTACATAAGGAATCCAATCAAAGACTCTGATTTGAATGATAATCATCCACAAGGGTCTAATTTTGAAGATAAAAAGATCCCATATGGATTTTAGAAGTTGACGATGTTTTGAAACCGTGCACTGGACGTGCTTAAGTAAAAAACATGAAGTAAAAATGCTTATGAAGTTGAGATGCTAGCTATGCCAAGGCGACATATGAAGCAGAGTTTGAAGGTTAAGTCAATGTATGAGGAAAAATATTTTTGAAAACTATGCATGGGGTTAAAAATGTGTTCAATGTTTTTGAAACCTTATATATAATACTTTTGAAATCATAAAGTAGGTGTATTAGGTAAAAATGTTTTAAAATCATGCGAGATGAATTTTGAAATTATGTATAAGGTTTTTGAAAACATGAATGATGCTTTTGAAATCATGCATTTGATATATACTGTATTAATTAATAACATTTTGAAATCATGAAGGTTATTTTTGAAAACATAGACAGTGTTTTTGAAATCATGGAGGTTGTTTTGAAAAACTTATGTTATGCATGTTGAAAAATCAGAACATGATAGGTATGAGATTTGAAAATACCCTTAGTTATCTAACCAAGGATTTAAAGGCACAGATGTGCGAAAAGCATGATTACTCATGATGTCACTTCATTTCGTGTACTTCGTTTCTTAGAATGAAACAAGTACTTAAAATTTTTCGAGGAAATCATGAGCGATCACTTGAAAAGGAGAATCACAATAGTAGTTTGTAAGGAATATAGTTCCTTGATGTAGGTATCATAGGAAAAGTCATACACACATGTAACTACACTCGTATATCAAAATTGTGAACAACAATTTATTTATAAACAAAACAGATTGTTTCACATTACAAGAAAACAAAAGAACAAAAGCATAAGACAGCAACATCTTCTAGTCAGCCAACTGCTCATCCATGGGTTGGATTTGCATTAGCAAGCTTTGGGCAATCCCTTAGGAAATGGCCCATCTCGCCACAGTTGTAGCAAGACCCTGGTGAGAAACGAGCTTGAGCAGAGTTGGCTTGTGGTTGGTTTGGACCACCTTGGTTCGGGTTACATCGACAAGCACTTGCCAGGTGACCAACTCGTCCACATGATACACACAGACGGCACTGTAAGTGAGCTTGGTGATGCCCATTACATTTGTCGCATATTGGTGCCGTTCCCTTGTATTGCTTCTTAGCAGGTTGTGTTGCCACCCGGATGGGTCCTGTTTGATTTGGTACTGCTATAGTTGGGCAAACCCTTTCCGTATGAACTATAAGTCCACAAATTTGGCATTTGCGGCACTTTACCCTAGCCTGATGATGAAGGCTACATTGGTTGCACAAGGGTGCAGTTCCGTTGTATGGCTTCCTAGCTGGTAGTGCTGTCACTTGGCTAGGTCCCGCTTGATTAGGTGTAACTGTTGCGGGTTTCCTTGAAGCCTTACGGTTCCTTGATTTTGGTGCTGGCTTGACTTCTGCTTCCTTTGGTGGCTCTTGAGTGGCTTCATTGTTGAGACGAGAGGCTTCATTGTTGAGACGAGACATGGCAATGCCTAAATCTACAGTCTTCAGTATCACTTCGCCTATTTACTGGGCAAATTTGGCTGTTTGCTTGGACATTTGACCGTTGCTGAGAGGAAGAGACATTCTAGAAGAAAATGAAAGACATAGGAAGAAACAGGTGAAAGGTTATCGGATAATCAAAACAGAATGGTAACGCATGAAAATTGCGATCATTTGTTTGTTACCTAAGGCAAACAAATAAGACGGTGACTAATCAAAGTAAACGAATCATATTAATGTATCACTGAAGACATGCTCGCCTATAAGTGAACACTCACCCCAAGAGTTCCCAGGTAAGAGTGACTGGTCCGATACTGCGGATTTGTACGAACACTCTAGTCTTCGACAGAAAACTCAGGGTACAGGCATTCACTCTTCCAGTTTGCACGTGTTCACATTATAAGACCCAAACTTTGACGAGATTTTGAAAACTCAAAGGGGTTCAAAACCTTATAACAGAGGGTTCAAAACCTTACAATAGAGGGTTCAAAACCTAGTAATCAATCATCCTCGAACAGATGATTAGTTTTCAAAGCGGTTTTGAAATTTATGTTCTTGTTGTGGTTGTCGCCTAAGGATAGGTGACAGTATTGTTTTATGACTAAACATAAGTAAACTCGCGTTAGGGTCCTAGGAAGGTTATAGACTAGGTCAAAGCATTACTAATAACCTAATTCCCTATAACCATGAGCTCTGATACCAACTTTTCTGTCACACCCCGACCACGTAGAACATCAAATTGTGGCGGAAACGTCGGGGAGTGTTGTAACAGAATCATTGTTTCATAACACATGGAAATTGAAATATTGTTTTATTGATTAAAAGAGTTACAACGTCTGGACAATCAAAGAAATATAACATAAATAACTAGTCTTGCATCTTTTATTGTCACTAAGGCCCAAGTCCGCCTAAGTGTATCTTGATAAATCCTATGCATCATATCCTGAAACACATGTGAAAATAGGTACGTCAGCATAAAAATGCCTGTAAGATACATAGGTTTTGTGAAAATAGAGTTCATGACTTATGTTTAAGAAAATGTTTAGTCATGAACCTTGTAATTTGCTTTGTTTTGTAAATCATTTGAAAAGCAATAAGATCGGATGATATGTATAAGTAAGAGAATAATGTATGGTTAAATGAATAACCAAGTAAAAAGTAAGAGAAATGCAAACTTGAGCACTTTTTGACACTTTTAGTCCCTGCATGACTTAAAAGTTTATTTTTGCGCACCAAACACCTCTAAACCTATATCTAAGCTATATAAAGGATAATTAGGGTATGATTAACTCATGGTCATATTCCGAAAGGTCTGATTCTATACGAATCAACATACTTTTGCAGTTTGACGTAAATAGTCCTTTAATCGCACAAAGCAGCGCGAAATGTCGTTTAATGATACCCAACATTCCATGGCCCATAATGGGCATTCCCAAGCATATACTTAAATATTACTACACTCCCATTTGCTTAAATGGTCACCGAAAGGCGTAGATTCAAAAGTTGACGCTTTAGGTCTCTCTATTTCGTAAACTTGCGCATCTCATCATTTAATAGTATTGAAGCCTCATCTAATCCATATTAGGCATTCTTGAAAGTATTATTAAACATCACGATGCTTTGGGTTCGCTAAAAGGTCATTCAGAGGTATAATTAAACATATTGACACTTTTAGCCCCTCTAACTTGCAAAGTTGCGCGTAACTTTACTTATAGGCATAAAAACCTTAGACGGCCATTATTTGGCATTCCCGAGAGTATAATAAAATATCATGAAGCTCCCAATTTGTTAAAAGGTCACTCAGAGGTAAGAATTAACATGTTGACGCTTTTAACCCTTCATTGAGCAAACTTTTAATTAATTACGCAAACGGCCACACTCGATCGTTAAGTGGCTCATTTATGAATATGAATACCGTACGAGGTTATTCAGAAACTTATTTTAGGTATACAAACACTTCCAGTCCTTTCATAATCAAGGTTTTTGATTTTTCAAAAAATTAGTCCCTTAAATTTACTATTTGACTTCATTAGGGTTTATTACACGTGTCAATACATCATTAGACGTGATTTTACGAGGTGTTAGAAGTAACCACTGCTTCAGCAATTTCATCCACTCTTTCAACACTGGATGTTCCTTCTTCAGTTTCCAGCCCTTTAGGAATTGACTCTAATGCTACAAAACAGAATTCATCACTAGAAATAGCATCATTAGCATATAGAGCAAAATTTTCATCTCCTAGTTCATCAGGTAAGCTGCTCCAGTCAATAAAGCCTTGGGTGAAAAAGCTTTGCTGATCTGGTTGAACCACTGTTGGTGCAACTTGTTGAGGTGCAACTGGTTGCACCTGAACCTGAGGGACAGGGGCTTGGACATACTGAATTTGAGGAACAGTGGCTTGGACATACTGCACAGGAACAAGGGTTGCAGGATTTGCATAATGAGCAGTGTTTACATGGGTAGCAGGGGCATATTGGGAATACTGCATAGTGTTTTGGTTATTTTGTGGTCTAGGGCTAGGATGTGTGATGATTGGACCACTGTTTTGACTCCTACACTCTCTAGCAAAGTGACCTAACCTGTTGAACTTGTAGCATTTGATTTTTGATTTATCCAACCCTACTTTTAGATTCCCATGCAACCCTGGAAATTTTCTCCTTGTCCTTTTGTAAAACTTGCTGGTTCTAACACTCAGCATTGCAAGTTGGTGTAATATGTCCATTTCCTCTAAATCAGTTGGATCAAAATGCTGGAGATCATTGAGTTCAAAGCACAGATTATCAGAATTCTGGTTTTCTCCATTAGCTGTAAAAGCATAATTGGATGAATAAGAATCAGAGTTATTAAAAGCTACACCAGCTGTTATGTCAATGTAATGATCATAACCCTGATCCTTACTATTACCAGATTCTTCCTGACCCAAAAGAGCTGTGCTGCCAAATGAATAGTCATCTGCAACTTTTCCAGACTCTTGTAACTTCTTTTTCTGGTTCAACTCCCTTTCATAGGTCAGGAGTCTACAATGAAGCTGGGTTAGGGTCAGATCTTTGAACACAACAGAATTCCTGGTTACAAAATCAATTGTGTCCCATTTATCAGGAAGTGACCTACGAAACCTGCTATTTTGTGTTGCATTAGCAAATTCAACCTTAACAAATTTTAGTTCACTTATGAGACGGCTGAATCGCTCAAACTGTTGTGTTAATGATTCACCCTTAATATGACAAAAGGTTTCATATTGTTGGTTTAAAATTTCCCTGTTATTTTCAATTACTTCTTCAGTCCACCCAAACTATTCCTTAAGTGCATCCAACAATTCCTTGGCACTGTTATAGTGTAACAATCCAGCATAGATCTCATTTGGTAGTGTAGATGCAACGATGCTAAATGCCTTGGCATCCAGTTCAATTTTTTGAAAATCCTGTTTAGTATAGTTCTCTATTTTCTTAGGAACCATGACCTTTAGATCCTCAGCACTCGGCACCATTGGAACATGTGGTCCAAAGATAACCGACTTCCAACATCCGGTATTCTGTTGAGCTAGGATGTGACCCATCCTTCGCTCCCAGATGTTGTATTCAGATCTCTTCAACATAGGTGGTTTGAAGAGTGAACCAATGTTATTATTGACATCCTGTGATTGTGACGTCATTCTGGTTGTTTTTTAGGCACTGAATAATCAACTTTGTACATGATTATACCTTACTCTGTTTTACAACAAAACGAACAATTAAAAGTATCAACGATTTTGAGCTAAACTTTTACGTCAAAATGATTGTTAGATCAAGTTTGACTATCCTAGCTCTGATACCAATTGTTAGGATCTGAGTTTGATAAGATTGTGTTTGTTTAATTAAGTGAAGATGAATAAGAAACAATTGAAGCAGAATTAGATGAATAAACTTTCAACACAATCAAAGAGAGAACAATTTTAAGCAAACATGTTTAACATAGAATCAAATGATTGTATTTAGTTACAATAATCAACACTAATGCATGCATGCACAAAGTCTCCCCCCAGTCTGAGCTCACAGTGATTTGTTCGTACAGAATGACTTGGTGATGAAGAGAGCTAATAGAACAGTACAGGGTACTGTTCTATTTATAGTACAGAACAAACCATTGAAGCATCTTTGCTGACATCACCATGAAAGTGAAATCTAACCTCCTAACAACCTCTAACCACTGACTTATTACAACTACTGCTTTACAAACTACTGATTACAATGAATAAACAAAATACTAAGTAAAACTACTGCTTCTCATTTCACTGTTATAGCTCCAGCAGTATTTTGTGTCTTCAGCAGTGCTTGACCCATATCAGTAGATTGAGCATCAGTGCTTAGTCTTCAACAGTCTTTACGAATCAGTAGTTGTTGAAGATCAGCAGTTGTTGTAGAAGGGTAGTATTTAGAAGACATCAGTTGTTAGGCCACTTTCAAGGGGAAAGAACTGTTGCAAGCAACTGCTTATTGTGAATCCACTGATCTGATCCAGTTTTAGCTTTATCAACTATTCCTTTGGTAGGGTTCAATCCCTACAAGTATGTATGTGGTCCCAAATTAGGGACGCGCGCGTAGCCCTAATCAGGGCTACCGTAAATGTGTTGTCCCAAACCAGGGACGCATGCTTTTAGAAAAGAGTTGTGAACTCACCTACTTCACCAAGCGATTCATTCTCCATGTACATAAATGACTCAAACTCCTTTTTGAGTAAATCATGTCTAATATTTCAAGATTGTGCTTTTCCTTCACCCTTTGCCGCTAAGGCATCCCACAAAGCTTTTGTGGTTGTACAGAAAACGAATTGATGCACGATGTCTTCCGTAAGTGCTTGTGTGAGAATCAAAATTTCTTTCTTCTCAAAATCAAAAGACTTTTTATCGGGTTCAGAAAGACTTGTAAGTGTCACGGGAGTGGAACCGGCTTCTTCTAGTGCTTCTGTAAATGGAGTAAAGAAACACGACCATAATTATGTATTAACACCAAGAACGTAAGTTTTAAATCTACCCTTCAAAGTTGGATAATCGTTCAAATGAAAGAGCTTAGGTGGAAGATTGCCGCTTCCTTACTCATTGTCCTAATCAACAAATTTTGTATACTTTGGCTTTGATTAGCGACAAACGCCCATTGATTTTTGGAAATCATTGCAGATTTTCTCGGTAAAAGCGATTGAGCCCAAGATGTGTTAGGGTTATGTTGTGGTAGAGGATTATTTGTGGTTTGCGAAGGTATGAGAGATTGAACCCACGGCAAGCTAGGATTATTTGTGGTTTGCGAAGGTATGGGAGGTTGAACAGCTTGCTAAGCTGGGTTACATGTCTTGTCTAAACCAATGTCAAAATGTTTATGTGTAAACAATGTCTTTTGTCAAATGTAAATCATGTAATGTGAAATCAAATGTCATGTATGGTGTGTGAAATATGTCAACTAACCATAGGTAAAATGCACAAAACAAGGTGTTGAAATAAAACATAGTTTAAATCAAAGTTATGTTTTGTAAAAATAAATGCATGCTTTACTGATACAAACATCTATGCGGTATTGTTACAATGCATACACTAAAGCCTTGCGACTGTGGCGACAAACCCTTAAACAAATTAAAGGTTTATCTGAATTATGTATATTGGATTCAGTCATTCCTTCCACTCAAACAAACCTTGGATTTCAGGAACGGGAGTTGTCAATTCCTATGGTACCATTACTTACTACCAAGCGGCGTAGCTAATGTTAATGAACGTATTTTTGTCCCATTTAAACAAACCAAATGTCATACCAAATGTAAGCATGTGATGTGAAAACCATGTACTAAGTATGCAATAAATGAACATACATAGCATGAGTGTGATGTAAAACAATGTACTAAGTATGCAATGAATGAACATACATAGCATGAATGTGATGTAAAACAATGTACTAAGTATGCAATGAATGAACATACATAGCATGAATGTGAGGTAAAACAATGTACTAAGTATGCATTGAATGAACATACATAGTAAAAACATGGATAAAATCATGTGCTATACGTGTACTAATGAACATAGTAAGCGTATGATATAAAAACATGAAAAGCACGAAAGTAACAAGTAGGCACATGTGTTTCACCCCCAAAATGTTTGAAAAACAGTAAAAGAGGGGTCTATGTACTCACTTGAGATTGCTCAATAGTCTTTAGATAACAACCAAGTAATGCTAGAAAGATCACGGAATCAATCGGCACCTAATATAGGTAACTACGTTAATAAACGGGACCTAAATCAGAAGATTGGATAAAATGAGGTTTCGTAAACCAAATGAGTATAGGAACTCATGTAATATGGTTTAACAAAGCCTAAATTCTAAAACGGAACCTATCCTAATTGCTTACGACCCATTACGACTCGTTTAGGTAGCTTACGCTACTTTAACGCGTCGTTCGCGTAAAACGCGTTCGGACCGCCTAACTAGTCCTATGACAAGTAATATATGCCTTAACATGTCTAATAATGTTGCTTAATCACTTTAGATGTCAAAATTTAGGTTACATATGCTTAAAATGAATTTATACGCAAAAAGGGCATTTTGGTCATTTTCCTAAGGCATATAAACTACCTATCATACAACTAACTAAACGTAGTGACCATAAGGTATAACCTCGGAAGGTTATTCCCTATACAACTATGGTCACAAAATGTGTTTGGTCGGATCCTAATGATCGACCAAACGGGTCGGGTTCGAAAGTCTAAGCGGTTGTTTAGACCGCTTATCTTACGACCCTATATAAGCACTAAGCTAAAAGTGACGAGTTAAACATGTTAAAACATGTTTAACGAAGTTAGAAAACAAGTTTGATATCAAAACATAGGGTTTTGATACCCAAAAATAGTTTGGTTGCAAAAGTACGCATAGATACACATTTTGATCGAAAATACGACTCGTCACTATGCCTAAATAACGTGGTAATCAGTAGGTATAGTCACAAAGGACTATGACCATCGTGATTACGCTCACGTTGCGAAGTTCAAACGAACTTCGTGTTGACCATAAACTGGTCAAAGCAGAAAATCAAACACTGTTTGACTTTCGTGCTAAAAACGCATAAACGCACGAAAGAATACTTACAAGAGGTCCAAGCTATGAAGGTTTGATCTAAAAATTCTCAGGTAGGAAGTGTATAAGCTCCAACTTAGAGAATAATCAGATCAAAGTGTGAGCTTGGATTGAAAACTTGGGGGTTTATATAGTTTTTGGGTAACCGTTAAGATAATTCCTCGATAAACAAGCTTCGATCTGAGCCGTACAAGTGCACCCCCTGATTTAGAAAACCATGGGCACCCCTAAACAAGCCCATAGACTTGATAAAACCATTTGCAAACATGGGGAACAACTGGAACATGCTGGAAATCAGATTTGCTGATCTGGGCTGCTTACACGCCCTGCGTAAGATGAGAGCCCATCTTATGCGGCCCGTGAGGGCTGAGTTTCCAGAAATGTCAGAAATGGTCCCTGCATGTCCAAAACTTGCTTTTCGATGCATTTTTGGCATGTTTAAGCCCCGTTAACCCCATTTTAAAGCTCTAAAATGAAGTTAAAGTATAGGGAACATGAAAAATGCTCAAAAATATGCCAGATGTCGATTCGTTTGGTCGTACAATCACGTTATTCGGTTAATTACGATGAAACATGAACGGACGCGAAAAGTGATCCAAATTACGCGACGAATGGAATTTTATCATGCCAATCACTAAAGTAAAATATTTTAATGATTACATAAATTTTTGGAAGTCCGGATATACTCAGAACGTAAGATATGTGCAAAAATGCAAACTTATGCACTTTTTGACGCTTTTAGTTCCCGAATGGCCAAAAAGTTTATTTTAGCATACCGAACCCCTCAAAGCCTATTTCTAAGCTATGTAAAGGATATTTATGGTATGTTTAACTTATGATCATGTTCCGTAATGTTCGTTATAGTACGAATCGGCATACTTTCGCAGTTTGTCGAAATTAGTCCATGTAAGCGAATAAACTTGATTTTGCCATACCAAAGCCTTCAAAACTTATTTCTAAGTTATTTAAGGTATGTTATGCATATGTTGATGTTCTGGAGTGTTTGTCATGTTAAACTGATGACGTTTATGCATCAGTTTGCGTACAACTTTCCAGAAAGTGATATAGAGTTTGAAATTGAACAAAAATCAAAACATGCAAAATGTCAAAGATAAATAAACAAACATTGGGATCAAATAACATTGTTTCATTGATAACTGAACTGTTTACAATGATTACAAGCATAGGTGTCACAGTCTCCCCTACTTGTGGAAATTTCATCCCGAAATTTATTTAGAGGAAACTTGTGAGAAAAGATGTGGATATTTCGCCTTCATTTGATCTTCACGTTCCCAAGTAAATTTTGGTCCACGTTTAGATTCCCAGCGAACTTTGACAAGTGGAATGCGCTTGCGTTTGAGCCATTTGACTTCACGTTCCATAATTTCCACAGGCTTTTCAACAAAATGCATCGTGTCATCAACACGAATTTCGTCAAGTGGTATGTGGAGGTTCTCATCAGCTAAACACTTCTTGAGATTGGATACGTGAAAGGTTGGATGAACATTTCCAACTTCAGGAGGTAACTCAAGTCTGTAGGCTACCTTACCAATTCTTTCGACGATCTTGAATGGTTCAACATATCTAGGTGCAAGTTTTCATGTCTTTCCAAATCTGATCACATCTTTCCAAGGTGAAACCTTGAGTAGAACACGATCACTAACTTGAATTTCCAAGGGCTTGCGTCGTCGATCCGCGTAACTCTTTTGACAGCTTCGAGCTGTCTGAAGGTTATAGCGAACTTTCTTAACCTTATCTGTTGTCTCTAGAATGAGGTCAGGTCCAGTAAGCTGAGCCTCACCGATCTCATTCCAGCAGACTGGTGAACGACATTTTCGAACATATAAAGCCTCGAAAGGGGCCATGTTGATGCTGGAGTGATAATTGTTGTTGTAGGAGAATTCAATCAACGGAAGATACAAATCCCAACTACCACCAAAATCGATCACACAAGCTCTAAGCATATCCTCCAAAGTCTGGATTGTTCTTTCAGATTGACCATCTGATTGCGGATGATAAGTTGTGCTCAAATTAAGTTGGGTTCCCATAGCAGATTGCATGGTCCTCTAAAAACGAGAGGAGAATCGAGCATCTCTGTCAGAAATAATGTTCAAAGGAACACCATGTCTAGATACAATTTCATCCACGTAAATTTTAGCCAGTTGGTCAGCAGATAGATCCTCACGGATCGACAAGAAATGTGTTGACTTTGTAAGACGATCAACAACTACCCAGATAGCGTCATGACCTCTTTTAGTGCGTGGAAGTTTGGTAATAAGATCCATAGCAATGTTTTTCCAATTCCAAACTGGAATCTCTGGTTGCTCCAATAAACCAGAAGGATGTTGATGTTCAGCCTTAACCTTAAGACAAGTAAGGCATTTTGACACATATAAGGCGATGTCTTTCTTCATACCAGGCCACCAATACTGAGTACGAAGATCCTTATACATCTTGTCTGAGCCAGGATGAATAGAATAACGAGACTTATGAGCTTCATCCATAAGCAAGGTGCGAAGATTGTCTTGACTTGGGACCCATAAACGGTCCATGAAATAATATGATCCATTGTCCTTCAGTTCGAGATCAGGCTTAATATGAAATGGTAATTCCTTACCCATCAAATCTTGTGAAACACAAGTATGTTGAGCCTGAGTAATGCGGGTTTGGATATCAGATCGAACTTTGACACAGTGAAGCTTGACACGTTCCTTACGACTTAATGCATCAGCCACGACATTCATCTTACCAGGATGGTGTCGAATTTCACAGTCATAGTCGTTTAGAAGTTCAACCCAACGTCGTTGCCTCATGTTGAGTTCTTTCTGATTGAAGATATGCTGAAGACTCTTGTGGTTAGTGAAAACCACACATTTTGTACCATACAAACAGTGTCTCCAGATTTTGAGAGCGAATACAACTGCACCTAACTCAAGATCATGAGTGGTGTAGTTCTTCTCGTGTATCTTCAACTGCCTTGATGCTTAAGCTATGACTTTGTTCCTTTGCATGAGAACATAGCCAAGACCTAATTTGGATGCATCACAGTACACGACGAAATCATCATTGCCCTCAGGCAAAGATAGAATAGATGCATCACAAAGCTTCTGTTTCAAGGTCTGAAAAGCTTCTTCCAGTTTAGATCCCCATTCAAAGGGTTTATTCTTCTGAGTGAGAGCAGTTAGGGGAACTGCAATCTTTGAGAAGTTTTCGATGAAACGGCGGTAATAACCCGCAAGACCAAGAAATGAACGAACTTCAGTAGGAGTAGTAGGTGTATCCCAATCCTTAATCGCACTGATCTTGGAGGGATCTACATGAATACCTTGTTCCTTGACGATGTGCCCCAAAAATTGAACTTCCTTAAGCCAAAATTCGCACTTGGAGAATTTGGCAAAAAATTGCTCTTTCTTCAGGAGTTCTAGAGTAAGACGAAGATACTTCTCATGATCGGCTTGAGTCTTAGAATATATCAAGATGTCATCAATGAAAATGATGATGAACTTGTCCAAATAAGGCTTGCAGACCCTATTCATCAAGTCCATAAAAACAACAGGAGCATTAGTCAAACCTAAGGGCATAACTATGAACTCATAATGCCCATATCGAGTGCGGAAAGCAGTCTTGGGAATATCCTCTTCATGCACACGAAGTTGATGATACCCAGAACGTAGATCAATCTTTGAAAAACAAGTAACACCCTGTAACTGAACAAATAGATCATCAATGAGAGGTAGGGGATATTGATTCTTGATGGTAAGCTTGTTAAGCTCACGATAATCGATACACATCCTGAAAGATCCATCTTTCTTCTTGACAAAAAGAACGAGAGCACCCCAAGGTGAAAAGCTAGGACGGATAAAACCTTTGTCAGAAAGCTCCTGAAGCTGCTTAGATAACTCTTGCATCTCAGACGGTGCAAGACGATACAGAGATCTGGCAATAGGATTTGCACCAGGTACAAGATCAATATGGAACTCAACTTGGCGTGCTGGGGGTAAGCCAGGTAACTCTTCGGGAAACACTTCAGGAGAATCCCGAACAACAGGGATATCTTGAATAGACTTACCTTTGCCTTTATCTGCTACGACATGTGCCAAGAAGGCCACATGATTCTTTCGCAGATACTTTTGAGCTTGAGATGAAGATATACAAGTAGATTTTTCATCGTAACTAAATCTTCAATTTTTGTTTTGATTTGTAGCGAAAAAATTGAAGCAAAATAGCTATTAAATAATGTCTTTAGTTTACTAGAGACATCGACATATTATTTTAGCTCGGTGGAAATAAAATCCTTTTCCTTAGGACCCTCTCAAATAGAAATAGAGAACGAAGTAACTAGAAAGATTGTTAGAATCGCCTTCTTCTAGAGGGATCATCTAGAAAAAAGACATGAGTTTGAGGCTACTAGCAGGTTTCTCACCACGAACCTCTAAGATCTTACCAGACGAAAGCGGCACACGAACAATCTTCTCAAAACAAATTACCTCTGCATGATGCTTGGCTAACCAATCCATTCCCACTATAATATCGAAGCTTCCAAGTTGCATCGGTGTGAGGTCGATAGGAAAAAGATGGTTGTTAAGGTTCAACTGGCAATTACGAAGAATAGAATCGAGAACAATGGGATCACCACTAGCAACTTCTATTATCAAGGGCTTTCTTAGTTTTGTTCTAGACATGCGAAGCAAAGGCTCGAAAGATAAAGACACAAAACTCTTATCAGCACCTGAATAAAAAAGAACAGAAGCAGACTGATTGTTAACACAGAACGTACCATTGACCACCTTATTGTCTGCACGCGCTTCGTTAGCATTCATGCTGAAGACTCGTCCACGAGCCTGAGCCTGAGCCTGAGCTGGATTCGCATTTGCTAACCTTGGACACTGATTTCTGTAGTGGGTCAGGTCCCCATAGTTGTAGCACGAACCAGGAGGATAATGAGGTCTTGCAGCCTGAGCCTGTTGTTGAGCAGGCGGTTGAACAGCTTGCTAAGCTGGGTTACGTGCGGCTTGATTGGGAGCAAAGCGACAAACATCAGCAAGATGCCCCGATTTTCCTCAGTTAGTACAGAAACGTCATTGAACTTGAAGTTGATGGTGACTATTGCATCTGTTGAACACTTGACTCAACCAAAATCGTCAACGTTCTAGTGTGATTTTTGTTGCAGTCAAGGAGTATTTTTCAAGACTCAAGATGATGAACACTCGAGTTTAGGATGCTAACAAATACGCGTGAAGGACCTACCAGATATGCAGCTTGAATCAAGATTGGTATATAAAATTATATTTTATATTCTTTTTATTTAGTTCTTGCAACCAGTATTGTACTATGATATTTCCTACGAAGAACAAGAGTCTCGTTATTATATATTTTGTAATTATATTTTATAAAAAGTGAAACTAGTTCCGCCATTCTTTTCTCACCTCCAACTCTGAATAGGGGCCATTCATCCTAAAGTTTTCGATCCTAACTAACTAATTACAAAATGATAACATTAAACAGGTGATTCCAATCCAAGACGAACTCCTTGTTTTATACAATAGATTTTCTAAATCACTTCTATCTATCGATTTGTTGTATCTTGAGTAAACTGCAATTTTACCCTATGGGGTTTAAGCCAATTAGCACTCTGACCCCCTCCATGGAAATAATTACAATTTTACCCCCAGCGGTGGCAGTGGTGGTGCCCTGTGGTGATTATTGTGGTGGATGAGAGAGAGACAGGAGAGAGATGGTTGTTTGAGTATTTAATTTCAAAAAGAAACTATCTGTATATATGTTGGTATTTTTTATATAATAATAATAATAAATATGGGGTAAGATTACCAAAATTCCCTTACCTATAACAGTCAAACTAACGTTGACTGACGGCAAGGGGTAATATTGCGACATAACATCAATGTTGGGGGGTAAAATTGCAATTATTTCCATGGAGGGGGTCAGAGTGCCAATTGGCTTAAACCACAGGGGGTAAAATTGCAGTTTACTCTTTTATTTTTTTAAACAACCTCAACCAACTATTTCAAATTGGTAAGTTAAACAACAAGACTTGAGTAGGGGGAGTCTTGCCCATGGTTCGGTAAATTTTTTTTATGGCTAAATCTTTAGTCCCCTGTCGTCTGTGAAACTTGAACCCAAGATCTTCCCCTTCTCAACCTAGGTGTTTTAAAGGCTATGCCTTTGGCAATGGACCACCACCCCAATGACCTATGGTTCGGTAATTGGTTCTTATTTACTATGCTATCCTACGATAGGTCCCCTTAATTATTGTGTGTATTTAGTTGAAAATTATAATCACTAAATCCGTTTAAAACCCTAATATCGTGTAAAAAACATAATCTAACAGTTATTAAATTATTATATCTTAACCTTAAGTTAAATATCATATATCTAAATCTAATAAAAGGTTTCATAAAATGCCACTTGTCAATTTCTAATGCAAAAGTTTTCATAAAATGACACTTGTCAATTTCTAATGCAATTGAGCTATTAAAAGGTTCCATACAATTTCTAATGTAATTGAGCTTTTCAAATTCTACAAAAAATAAAAGGAGTATTGGATTTTAATAATCCCAAGTTTCACTAATTGGCCGGTAATAATCCCAACTTCAAAAATAGCCTACAACAGTCCCAACTTGTAAGATTTTGGCCACCAATGATCCTTTGCTAACTGGGTTATAACCCAGTTAGTTTTGAGAAGCGGAGAAGATTACAGGAGGTCGGAGATGATTGGTGGTGGTCTCGTTTGGTGGTTTCAGGGGTAAAACGGGTCGCCGGAATAAGTTGCAGGTCACCAGAGTTGGGTTTTTTGAACTTCTGAGCTGCGGAGAAGATTACAGGAGGTCGGAGATGATTGGTGGTGGTCTCGTTTGGTGGTTTCAGGGGTAAAACGGGTCGTCGGAATAAGTTGCAGGTCACCAGAGGTGGTGATGGTGCCACGTCAGCAGCCTAGTCAGCAAAAAACTAACTGGGTTATAACCCAGTTAGCAAAGGATCATTGGTGGCCAAAATCTTACAAGTTGGGACTGTTGTAGGCTATTTTTGAAGTTTGGATTATTACCGGCCAATTAGTGAAACTTGGGATTATTAAAATCCAATACCCCAAAATAAAAACAAAATTTTAACCAATTTCTAGATTTTTCTCAAATCACAAACGAAGATATAAAAAATCAAAAACACAATTATCTTTCTCATCAATTTTTTTATTTTTCTCAAATCACCACATAAGAAAAAAATAAAAAACTATTATATTTTCCGTTTTCCAATTTTGAAGGTAATTACAAAATTGGTATATATTTTTAATTAACCAACAAGTAATTAGATTTACTTTGCTTGTTAAATTGGATTTAGTTTATATTTTTCAATTAATCAACAAGTATTTAGATTTATTTTAGTTTTTAAATTAGAATTTAAAAAACTATAATTAGACCCTCTTTAAACTCCGATAATTGAACTGCTCCTCTTTTTAGCTTCACAAAAACTCTCATAATCACCACGACCTCTCTCTGCAAATTAACTCACATCAGGTAAGTTTTCTAATCTCTATTCTCTATGTAATCATTATTCTCGGTTTCATCACTAACATATGTGATTTCATATATAATTTTGTATTCACAAACATATTTATATCATATGTATTTTAATTCTATGCTTGAAATTCCTTATCTAGATTTACCTATTTCGCTCAAGGTTACCAATTAATTGTTTATTACAGTGAGAAACCCTATCGGTAACGATGGTGATCGCGTTGTTTAGGAACATATCTTATCCATAAGTAATATTTGTTAAAAGTCATGAACAATTGCTATGTAAGATAGGGTTGTTTCCGAAAGAACCAATTTTTACGCATGGCCAACAACATGTGGCATTGTCTAGAGTAAAATGTAAAGATGACCTTAAGCTTTTGATACTTGATGAGAATGGTTAAAATACAAACAAAACTACGAATGTCGTGTTTAAAGAAGTGTTTAGAAATTTGTAAATGTAATATGTATCTTGATTTCGTATTGTTTGATTTAATAAAAATAATTCATTTATGTAAATTGGTTTACACATTATAAATTACATCATTTTTATCTTCAAGCCCGTGTAGTATGCGGGTCTATAAACTAGTTATATAATATATGATATAATATTTATCTTAACCTTAAGTTAAATATCCATTAATAGTCCAATAAGTTAGTATATTATTAATTTGTATAAGTTAATTTTCTTATTTATGATCAGTGTTAGACACATACATTTTAGGGTGTTTTTGATTAATTAAATAATTTATTAAATTATGGCAATTCAACCATAATAACTTCAGGATCTTAAATATTCAGAAATATTCAATTTTAATTTTAAATAAGTTTAAAGTCCCAAATTAATTAATCAAAATAAAGTGTAGTAACAACTATTTTTAGACGAAATCAGAAGTTTTCTGTTGTGGGTGGGGGGGGGGGGGGGGGGGTGTTACCATATAACAGCAAAATCATGTGAATGGATGTAAAGGTAACTCAAAATACTAACTTTTGGAAAAAGAATTAGGTCATTTGGACAATTATTGAAGGAATTATGGCCTCCTAAAGTCGACCCAATGTTTTTGTTAAAACAATAGATCTGATCAATCTTTTTGTATAGCCATTTTGAGTGCCCAAAATTACTGGAAAATGTGAAATTTTAATGGTTGGAAAGATGACTCTTTGAACTTGAATTTAGACTCAAGAATCGTTCATTTTTCATTAGGATTTGACAGCAGGGGCGGAACTACCCATTGATGTGGGTAAGCGGCCGCACCCCTTAGAAAAAAATATTTTTAGAGTCAAATTTTGCTCAAAATTCCGATCGCGCCCCTTGGAAATTTTCAGCCGCCCCCGTTAGAAAAATATATTATGAATTTATAAAAAAACGGTAAACACTGATTTTTTTTTTTAAATATAACCTAGTATATAAAATTATTTTTTGAGTAAAAGGTACGGATAGTCCCTGTGGTTTGGTGAAATTTCACCTTTATTCCCTAACTTTTCAAAATTACACGCTTAGTCCCTGTGGTTTGACAAGTTGTTACTCGGATAGTCCTCAAAGTGTATGGAGGTTAGTTATTCTGGTTAAGTGGGTGTGAAATGACAAGAACTATCCGAGTAACAACTTGTCAAACCACAGAGAATATCCGAGTAACAACGTGTCTGTCGCAACCCCGACCCCTGCCTTGGGAGGCGGGCGGCCGCGGCCTACTCAGAGATGGTGGTATCGGTGTTTATCATTATTTGGCAGCGGAAATTTTATCAGGACCGTAGTTAGGAAATATTTATCAGAGTAAAACACCACATTTTATAATAATAAACATATTGAGATAAAACCCAAGTTTTTATTACAAACAGGTTTATAGGGATAAACCCTATTTTATTGAAATAAAACATCTTCTTTATTTAGGTAACTTTATAGCCACTTTTCCAAGCCTTCAGTGCTGTCCAGCTGACTTCTATTTGACTTTCATATTTTGTTACCTGAAACGCGTTTAAAAACATTTTGTCAGTGGGAAATACTGGTGAGTGAATCCCAATTTAATCAAGACAGGTTTTATCAGTTTTACAGTATTGAGGGCGATCTCGCAATTACATTTGTTTATTTTTCTACTTTAATTACCACCCACGTTACTGTCAACCCGACTTGTGGTCATGTTATAACTCACAGTGTAGTAACAAATTTTGTATACAAAACCCCAACATACCGACGATAATTGTAGAATTACAAATACTATATCACTGTTTAATATAATGTAAAACATTTGAGGTTTTGTAGAAACAGTTTGCAAAAAGGTTCACAAAAAAGAGATTACTCACATTGCTATCTTAGATTATTTCCTGTGGCTTCCTGGCTATAATCTATAAATTTTTAATAATGCGCACGCGTTAGTATAATAACCCAAATGTACATTAGTTATACCCTCCCCGAGACAGAACTCCAACGATTACGTCGGGCAGAGCCTCAACAGCCGTTACGGAGCGCTAGATCAATCGGGCAGCGCATCTAATACATAACCGGGGGTTAAAATACTTACAACGAGGTAGAACTTCGTTATATTAGTGGGTATAATGCCTGGGAATTATAATTGCTATTCGGAAATTTAGAGAGAGAAGTGTATGATGAACGGATTGCAAATGAACGTCGAAATCCAATTTATAGGGCTAGAACAGGGGGTACTCGCGGCCCGCAACGTAGGCCGGGTAGGCCCTAGCTTGGCCCGGTCACCGATCTAGCTTCGACACGTGTTAACACGTGGCGGCTTCCGGGTTATGCCGCATGTCTCCTCGCTCGCGGCACGCGTAAGACCAGGGCTAGGTCTTAGCGGCTCGCCAGAGACCAAAAATTTGGTTTTTATTTAATTTTTATAAAAATAAAGGTATTTAGGGTATGTTTTCGTATACGGGGTGTATTTTAGGATGTATAGGGATATTCTAAATATAATAGGGATATCGGAAATGTTTTAGGAGGGTTGTTATATCCTCCCCACCTTGTTTTAGAACTCGTCCTCGAGGTCTACTGGAATGGGTGTGGGTATTTCCTCCGCATCTCTGATTCAAGCTCCCATGTGTATTCTGGTCCTCTCTTGGAATCCCATTTTACTTTGACTAGAACTAATCTCTTGTGTTTGAGATTCTTGACTTTTCTGTCTTCAATATGTAGAGGCTTTTCTACAAACTTAAGTTTTTCATTTACCCCTATAGCCTTAAAAGGCACTATTAATGATTCATCGGCTAAGAACTTTTTGAGATTACATACATGAAATACATCATGTATTCCTGCCATTTCCTCTAGCAGTTGTAGCTGATAAGCTACTGGTCTTATCCTTCTGATTATTTCAAAAGGTCCAACATACCTGGGGCTTAGCTTTCCCCTTTTGAAAAATCTTACCACTCCTTTCCAATGAGAGACCTTCAATAACACCTTGTCTCCTACTTGAAATTCTAACGGTTTTTGCCTGTTATCAGCATAACTCTTTTGTCGATCGTGTGCTGCTTTCAGTCGTTCCTTGACTTGAATAATCTTGTCCGTTGTTTCTTGTACTATTTCAGGTCCAGAGAGTTGTTTTTCTCCAATTTCTGCCCAACAGACTGGAGTTCGGCACTTTCGTCCATAAAGTGATTCGAATGGTGCAACATTGATGCTGGTATGATAGTTGTTGTTGGAAAATTCTATAAATGGTAAGTGATCGTACCAATTTCCTCCGAAATCAATTACACAAGCTCTAAGCATATCTTCCATTGTCTGAATTGTCCTTTCGCTTTGTCCGTCCGTTTGAGGATGATAAGCGGTGCTTAGATTCAACTTGGTTCCCATTGCTTTTTGGAAACTTGTCCAAAAATGAGAAGTGAAACGACTATCTCTATCAGACACAATTGATAAAGGTATTCCATGTAATGAAACTATTTCGTTTACATACAGCTTAGCTAATTGTTCCATACTAAAAGTCTCTTTCATTGGTAGGAAATGAGCTGACTTAGTTAGCCTGTCTACAATCACCCAGATTGTATCATTACCTTTTCTTGTTTTGGGTAATTTGGTAAAAAAATCCATTGTTATCAATTCCCATTTCCAAACTGGTATTTCTAACTGCTGCAATAAACCTAAGGGTTTCTGATGTTCAGCTTTAACTTGTGAACATGTTAGACACTTGGTAACATAAGCTGCTATATCCTTTTTTATTCCTATCCACCAAAAATTCTTTCTTAAGTCTTGATACATCTTATCACTTCTAGGATGTATCGTATACTTAGACTTATGGGATTCCTCTAATATACGGTGGCGTAGGTTTCCTAGTTTGGGTATCCACATCCTTTCCTTATGGAATCTCCAAATTCCATCTGTTCCTTGTTCTAATTCTTTAATTATTCCTTTCAATTTTTCAGTATCATCCTTGATTACTGATTCTTATGCTTTTCTAATCTGGTCATTTAAATCTACTTGTAGATTTAATTTAAGAGAACATACTCTTTTTGGCTTTTCATGATACTTTCGACTTAAAGCATCGGCTACTACATTTGCATTTCCTGTATGATACTAGATATTACAATCGTAATCACTAAGAATTTCCATCCAGCGTCTTTGTCGCATGTTTAACTCTTAAACTCTTATGATCGGTAAAAATGGTAAACTTACTACCGTAAAGGTAATGTCTCCAAATTTTCAGTGCAAAAATTATAGCTCCAAATTCTAAATCATGGGTTTAATAATTTTCTTCATGATTCTTAAGTTGTCTAGACGCATAGGCTATAACCTTTTGACGTTGCATCAACACACATCTATAACCTAACATAGAAGCATCACAATAGACTACAAAGTCTTCAGTTCCTTCTGGTAACGCTAGTATGGGTGCTGTAGGACCGTTATTGACGATCAAATGAGTCAATCAGAGCATGAACACCACTGTTTATGCAGCGGAAATACACAAATAGTTTGAATCAAAGAGAATGGAGTAGAAATAGAATGCAGATCACTTTAAACACGTTTTCTCATTAATACTTCTCAGAAAAATTCGGCAGCAGTTCGGCTACACTTTCGACATTCGGTACCAAATGAGAAAACAACACGGACTATATATAGGGGAGCTGATTTCGCTCCAAATGACATCATGTCATTTCGGGCGAAATCAGCAACATCTGATTTCGCTCCAAATGACATAATGTCATTTCGAGCGGAATCAGCCCTTAACAACATAAAATTTACAAAACAGCCCCTACACTATACATAATTCACATATCTGACCACTAGACCCTATACAAGCTTGACTAAGACTAAGACGCAGGCTTTAGACATTCGTGCATCAACAAACTCCCCCTTGGATACAGCCGCAGTCTTCAGTCTTGTCTTCGGGTCTTCAGAGTGACTTGAAAGTTTCTTCACGCTGCTTAGGCTTTTTCCTCAGTAAGTTCCTAAGCTTGTCATTCTCTTTATTCTTTCTCTTATCCTCTTTGGCCTGTTGCTTCATCCATTTTCCTTTGTTTGCTTCCAGCTTCTTGCGTTCACGTTCAGCTTTCTTTCTTTCTTTCTTTCTCTTCAAGCGACCACCATTTAGAATTCCATTTATTTTCAGAATTAATGCCTTTCTGAAAAAAAAATAGATACAACTTGTTGAAACTGCATCGCTTGTTCACGATCTTCAGATTGAAAATAGATCTTGTTTATGAATAAACTTTCTATATCTTTGGCCGAGCAATTCACTAACCACATCGGATCGTAAACATGTATCTCTCTTATCTCCCTTTCAGCTCGAAAAGTAATAACAGCCTCAGTCGATCTACAACTGTATACCCATCCCAGAAAGCCTTTGTAGAAATCCTGCTCCATTTTTGGAACTCGTATATTCTTCATCGTCTTTGGCTTTTTCACGTTCAGAATAGTCTCTTCAATACCTGTCACTGGATCTACCCTTTGAACTCTTTTCGGGTAATGCGGCTTCCAGTGTCAGAATTTCTTCAAGGATTCAAACTTTATGTATCCCCACATCGCGATATCATTCTTTCGTACAGGATACCCTAAAGTTCTCACTTTCGATAATTCTTCGACATCCCACCATGGTAAAGACATCACATCATATAGACATTCAAAATACTGTACACCAAACTCTCTTCTGATCGCGTAGGCATTAACATGAGGTAGAAATCCCCAGCTAATGATATCACCGAGTGAAATACTTCGATCTCTCTGATAATACTTCAACGGCCTTTTGAATTTTCTTTCATGACTATCTTTAAACCACTTCTGCCATTCTTCCTTCTGCAAGTCTTTAGGAATACCATCGAAATTCTTGTCTTTCAATATTTCAGAGACTTTCCTTCTTAACTCATCCTGTTTTCTTCAGTAAAGAACTCCATCAGTGTAGGAAACTGAGAAGTATCTTCATTTACACTCTCATCATCAGTACAATCTTCAACTTCAACCCTGTCATACATATCAACATCCTCTACATACTTGTACTCATATTCTGGTTGATAGTTGATATCAAAATCATTCAATTCATCTTCAAAATCAAACTTGAAATTTGGATCAACGATACGCGTCATCTCTTTAATATCTGCCATTGTGTATGTATGTCTGAATTCACCTTCCTCTATCTCAGGCTCCAGATGCAGAATTAACTTTTCAACTTTTTCAACATTTTGATCACCTTCATGCTCCCCCTCACCTTCAACATCCTCAGGTTCTTCATTAACATTATCATGAAGTAGATCATCAATCTTTTCTTCATTTGATTTTTCAGAAACTTTAACTCCCGAGGTGCCCTGATCATCATCATCATTGTTATCATCACTGTGACTGCTTACAGAAAATACTTTTTCTGTATCATCACTTTCATCTTCATCATCTTCCTCATCTTCATCATCTTCCTCAACATTTTCATCAACATCAAGAACATTTTCTAATAAAACATCTTCATCAATTACAGCAGGAACTGTAGAGAGAGGAACAGGCTGTTCAAAGTATGATTCAGGAGCAGTCGATAGAACAATTGCCCTTTCTTCAGATACACCTTCTAAGCCTTTGCCTTTGCCTTTCATCTGAGCATCTATTTCAGCTTGTCTTTGAGCTCTAACTTCTTCAATCTTGATTTCATCAAATTGTTGCTCAACAGACTTACCAAGCATCTTTTCTAACACTTTGTTTATCATATACATTTCATGCTCTTTCTGGGATTTGGCATCTTTTAATTCTTTGTTCTTCAATTCAAAATACTTGAGTTGTTCAACCCTGTGATTCTTTTCTTCCAATAATTCAGAAATCTGAACTTTCATCACATCAATCTCTGCTTCATCAGCTTCAATCTTCTTTAGCAAAGTAGAATTTTGAGCTTCCACAGTTTTAACACGCTTACTCAACCTTTTATTCTCAGCCATCACTGCTTCAACTTTGTCGTCAACCCTTTTAACTTGCACATCAGTTGCAAAGTTAAAATCTCCACATTCTTCAAGAGTAATACCCTCCGGAATACCAGGAAAAGATTTGTAGCCAGAAGATCCAGGTGTGGTTTCAATAATTGGTTGTGAAGATGGTGGTGTTTGCAATATGTGTTGGGAGGTAAGTTCAGGTTGTTGTTCATGCGGTGGTGATAGATGAGGTGGTGATTGGTGAATTGGTGGTGATTGATGTGGTGAAGATGGTTGTTGTGGTGTAGGTTCAGGTTGTGATGATTGTAGTGATATTGGTTCAAGTTGTGATGATTGTTGGCTAGATTCTTGAATTGGTTTCTTGTTTATCAAAATCTTCAACTTCTTTGGCTTTGGAGTCACAACTTTCTTTCCTGCAGGTGCTTTCTTTTTGCTTCCAGATGGTGGTGTTTGAGATTCAATTTCTTGCTCTTGAGATAGCTCGTACACGTCATCATCATCTTTAGCTTTTCTTTTTCTCTTTTGCTTTTTCTCTTTTGCTGCATCATGCAAGACCTTCTTATAACGTTCTGTCTCGTTAATTTCATCTTCAGAAGAACTCGAAGAGCTTGTAGTACTTTTATTAACATCATCACCTTCGACATTATCAATAACTTTCTCTTTTTCAGCTTATACATCAGATGCTTGCTCAGTCACTAAATCATCAACATTTAACATCACTTGATCAATATCAGCATACAGATCTTCTTCCACATTTACAACCGGCTCTTCAATCTCAGGCTCATCAATCAATAACGTCTTTGCCACTTTCTTTTGTTTCTTCTTTGGCTGCGATGATGACCCCTCACCCTCCTGTACTTTAGGGGTGATCTTTTTGCCTCTCCTCCTCGTTTCTTTGACAAACCAGTCATTTCGGGTGGTTTTGAATTCTTCAAGAGCCTTTAGCTCATCAACATAAGCTGCTTCCTTCATCTCTTCTTTATTTCTCCAGTTTTGGTGATTAACTGGATCAGGATCAACGTAGTTCACATCTTTGATATATCTGAAGAATTCAGCAACTATTTTTGGTTCAGGATGGTTTGGGTGATATCTAGCAAGCTGCTTGAGAGAATCGTTGCTCATGTGTGACTGAACTAACAAATCATTCTTCAAATCACGTTCAATCTCTGGATATGCATGATCGATCAGCATCTGCACAAATCTTGGATACGTCCAAGTCTTACTCTTTGTTGTGATATTCTCGACCATGTAGTGAAAAACAATATGCGAGAAGTTATATTTCTTGTTCAAAACCAATGCAGTGACCATGTTCATCTGGTAATCACGCATGGTATCGTACCCTCCTTTGCAATGACTAAGTGACATTAATACACAATGAATAATAAACTTGTAAGGTTTCTGAAACTTTGATTTCAAGTAATTTCCAACATTTAGTGCACCAACATATCCCATCCTGAGCATACACCCCTTTACCATTCTTTCCGGAAACCTTGTTGGCGAGTTTTCGTCATCAGGAAAGTTCAAAACTTCACGAACCAGCGCCTAAGTAACAACAATTTTTTTTTCCATTTTGTAGCTTCACAACTGAGTTTATCACTTTGTTTGTTTCATCGTATGTTGCATGCTTCCAGAATCGTTTAATGTGTGACTTGTATACTGGACGTTGATCTGTAAGAGCTTTCTGAATAGGTACTCGACTCATGAACTCCAGAATACTGCTGAATTTTGCCAACTCTGAATTCTTTTGCACATCAAAATTACAACAGCTGTTATGTAACGGATCAAAAATAACATTTGAACCCTGCATTACAACACAGCATAAACTGAATCAACACTTAGAAAAATTTCAGCATCAAACAGCTTTCAAGCAAAATCACATGGAATGATAACATTCCAGGCGGAATCACAAGAAAAACAATTTGGAGCGGAAACAACTGGTAATCATTTTGAAGCTGAAACAGATCTTAATTCAGTTAGGAGCAGAATCAGATCTTATGCCATTTGGAGCGGAATCAATACCCAACATTTTTAAACATATCAAAAGATGAAATTAATCATCAACAAACCATCACAAGATTCCGAGCATGTGGGTGTAATTTTTATCCTTAAAAACCATCACAAACATCCTAGATCTAATTTCAAAATATCTGCTATTGTTCAATCATGAACAAACCCTAGATCTAGTTCAATCAAACTCACACACATGATCTATACAACATTCCGACAACACAACCAAGATCTATGTTCATTTTGAACAACAATCAAACCCTAAATCTAAGTTTCAAAAACTGTTCATCGCCAACACACACAAAACAGACATTAAATAGAACAAATTGAACCGAAATCTTTCCTTTCCCATGTTCGTAGTTGTGTTAATCAACTAAGAACACACAATCAAACAAAAATCGGGCAGCAATTCGGCTTGAAATCAGATGTTTTGGGGTTTCGCTCGTATCGCCAGAAACAGATACTCAGGAGCGGAATAGGGAAAAATGATTAGGAGCGGAATCAGATGACTATTTAAAGTCAGTCTGATTTCGCTCGAAATGACCTTCGATGCAATACGAGCGGAATCACCGATGAAGCTTCGAGCGGAATCAGCCCTTTAAGTGTGAAAATTGTGTGTTTCGAGCGAAATCAATCTCAACTTTTCAAAATTTTAACTTTTTAACTTTTTCAGATTGTTACCGACACACTCAGTTAACCAAGTCCAAGTTAATGACCTTGGTCAACTGTTCAGCCTACCAAGTCCAAATTAATGACCTTGGTTGACCAAATTATGAAGTACGCTGACTTTTCGATCTGAAAACAGTTCAAATTAATGAACTTACGAACTTTTCGAACCTTCAAACACTTTTTCAATCTTATCAAACATGCACCAATCACAATTTAATATCTCCTGCTTACCCAACCCTCATCAAACAGATATGATCTGCACAAGGCTTTGATCATTTGATTCCCAACGCCGGTTGTGGAAAATAAGATGAAAAACAAAATCTTTTTGGATTTTTTTTTTTAACAAGATAAGCGGAAATATGTACACCCAATCTTTTTGTGACCGTATTAGGGGATCATATCAACATTTGACAAGACACAAGCACCGTTAAGCTACTATTTCATACCAAGCCTTAAACAGTTCGCGTAGATTGCCGATATACTGATCCCCTTAACTTTTCACAGAACTTTCAATCTGTCCGGGATACGGAATTAATATTTTAAGACTTAACTTTTATATGTGTCCCACCTCAGAATATACTCCCGTATCCAGATCCCAATATTCAGTCTTACAGGTGAATATACCTAGATGATATCTGTAATGGGGTGAATTGCGAGGGCCGTGAGAGCTCAGGTCGATACTTTCGTATACGCAGAGAGATAACGGCTTCGACTTTTCGGTGGGTCCCCTTTGGGGATCTTCTTTACAACAGCACATATAATCATTTTTATGCTGAGGGGAGGCTTTACAAGTAAAGCATTGTGTAAAGTATTATACGAGGACTAGGTCAGAATTTCCATTCAGCAGAAGTCCCGGGATAATACCCCAGATATCACTAAGTATAAAGACCTAGTATCTCAGAAAGAGGGACCTTTCAAACAAGATTTCGGGGGTTACCCATATATCCTGGAGATGTTCCCCACGTAAAAGCAAGTAATTTTTATGTTTATATCCCAAACAAATCTACTAATTTTGTAAAAACCTATCGGCACATCATCAGCGAGACTGCTTAACGCATATTTACGTTACATTTCTTTAGCGTACTGTATCTGTCTAGCTGATGTACTGTCATTTCCCATTTTTACACAAACTCATTTTTACTTTTTCAAATGTTTTTGGTTTTTCTAATTTTATCATGTTTTTTTATTTTTCTGCAAACTTTCTCCCCCTAAAAATAAAAACATATTTTTGTGTTTTTGTTTTTATCAAAAGCAGAAAATAAACTATACAAACAAAATTGACAACACGACGTGGTTCACATCAGATCGCCGCCCTCCTCGGCTTCACATTCTTCAACCCTCACAGAACGCAAATTTTTCATCCCATTCAATTTTAAAAGATAATAAAATCTCTTTTTATCAAACGGTTTTGTGTAGAAATCAGCCTTCTGGTCATCGGTGTGTATATGTTCAATACGTATCAACTTCTTCTCGTGACAATCACGGATGAAGTGATGACGGATCTCTATATGTTTAGTTTTAGAATGGTGAACCGGGTTTTTAGTTATATTAATGGCTGCTTCATTGTCCACGAAAATCGGTGTATACAAGAATTGCAAAACAAAGTCGCGCATTTGCTGCTGGATCCAAAGGATCTGAGAACAGCAGCTGGAGGCTGAAACGTATTCAGCCTCACAAGTAGAAAGCGCCACAGTGGTTTGTTTCTTGCACTGCCAGGTAACGAGTCGAGTTCCGAAGAACTGACACCCTGCAGTGGTGGACTTAGCATTCTACTTGCAGCTTCCAAAGTCAGAATCAGCAAAACCTGTTAGAGAAAAGTCACCCGAGCGAGGATACCACAAGCCGATGCTTGGGCAGCCTTTCAAATACCGTAATATCCTTTTGACAATCGTCAGGTGTGACTGCTTCGGGCTTGACTGATATCTGGCGGAAAGACTTGTCGGGTACATGATGTCCGGTCGGGAAGCAGTGAGATACATTAAGGATCCGATGATTGACCGGTACAATGTCTCTTCCACCTTGACGCCACTCTCGTCAGGACAAATACCATGATTCTGTGCTAGGGGGGTTGATGCCGGACTAGACTGTGCCATGTTGAACTTTTCTAGCACGTCATTCACACACTTCGTTTGGTGAATGAAGATTCCATCGGGCATCTGTTCTACCTGCAGCCCTAGGAAGAACTTCATCTCCCCCATTGAACTCATCTCGAATTTCTTCTTCATGACTTTTTCAAATTCTTTACACAAGTTGTCGTTGGTCGAACCAAAAATGATGTCATCGACATAGATCTGCACAATTAGGAGATGGCCTGCAACTTCCTTTGTGAACAATGTACTATCAACTGTCCCTCTGCTAAAACCGTTGTCCAACAGATGTTTTGAGAGCGTCTCATACCAAGCTCTCGGGGCCTGATGAAGTCCGTAGAGAGCTTTATCCAGAAGATAGACTTTGTTTTTGTGTAGTGGATCAATGAAACCTGGTGGTTGTCCCACATACACTTCTTCGTTAATTTTTCCGTACAGGAAGGCAGATTTAACATCCAGCTGGTACACTTTGAAATCTTTCCATGACGCAAACGCTAGGAAGATCCGAATAGCTTCAAGTCGAGCAACAGGCGCGTAAACCTCATCATAGTCGATGCCTTCTTGCTGACTAAAGCCTTGTACCACTAATCGCGCTTTGTTCCGAACCACGACTCCTCTATCGTCTCTCTTACACTTGAAAACCCACTTCGTTTTAATCAACTTTTGATTCTCAAGGAGGTCTACCAGTCTCCACATTCCCAACTTCTTGAATTGTTGCAGCTCCTCCTGCATAGGATTTACCCAGCTATCTTCAGTCAACACTTCTTTATATGTTCTGGGTTCGATCTGCGAAATAAAACATTTAAGTGAGAATTCCTTCTGTAAAGGAGCAACAGATGTATAAAACAAGTAAGTGCTCTGTTGATTTGGTCTCTCGTCTTAACACCACTCTGTAGGTCACCGATAATTTACTCTGAAGGATGATAAGACAAGGTTCGAGGCATGACGGTGTCAGGCACATCAACTTCCGATTACAAGCTCGTTATGTCTAGATCACCGGTGTGATCCTCAGCTTCTGTCGTAGTAACGTTTGGTTCCTCGTCAAAAGTAGGAGCGGGTTCCTCTTCTGAGTCGTCAGAGTTGTCAAACGTTGGAGCTGGTTCCTCTGGTGGTTCGTGAGCTGTTCCACTTGGACCGGCTTCGTGATCGTTTGTGCCACCTGTAGGAATGGTTGTATCCACTTTAGGTTGTGAGACTACCAAAGGCCTTGGCACTTGATCTTGTGAACTAGATTGTTGCTGTTGATATAGCAGAATAAGTTCTTCAATAGTTGGCTCGATCGGAAGATGAAACGACTCCCAGAGTTTATCATAATCGAACAGGAATCTTTGTCCGGGAAGTTGTGGTGAAGCAGTGTGCTTCTGACAATCCATATGCTGAACTTGTATAACTTTTCCCAGGCAAGGTACAAACACCCTCTTCAACGGGCTCGCGTAACCTACAAAGAAACCATCATTCGACTTAGCACCGAATTTACCATTTTCATCAATAAAAGTACATGGAGACCCAAAAGGCTCCAGAAACTCTAGATTTGGCTTGTAACGGTGTAGCAACTCAAAACTTGTTTTCTTGTACTTCTTGACGGTGAGCACACGGTTCAAAGTGTAACAAGCTGCAGCCACTGCTTCGCTCCAGAAAAAGATCGGTAGCTTGGAATCGGCTAACATCGTTCGAGCAGTTTCTATTAGGGTGTGATTCTTTCTTTCAGCAACGCCGTTCTGTTGTGGAGTATATGGCGCGCTCAATTCATGAAGAATCCCCTTGTCATTGTAGAACTCGAGCATTTTGTTATTCTTGAATTCCGTTCCGTTATCACTACGTATTCTTCGGTTTGGCAGCATATACAACGTTTCCATCTTTTTGAACAAAAACATCAGCGACTCAAACGTTTGATCCTTTCTTTCCAAGCACACAACCCACGAAAATCTTGTATAATCATCAGTGACTACCAAGCAGTACAAATCACCACTGATGCTTTTTACATTGACCGGCCCAAAGAGATCCATGTGGAGTCTCTCAAGCGGTACTCTGATCGAGTTTAGCAACTTCGGTGGGTGTGACTTCCTGGTCTGCTTTCCCTTCTTACAAGCTACACAATCATCAGACATATGAAAATTCTTTAAATTCACACCTTTGACTAAATCGTTATGTGCCAGAAAATTCATTTTTCTAACATGTATGTGGCCCATCTTTCGATGCCACATAATAGACTCTTTTTCTGTTGCTTTCGTTTTCGACACAAAACATTGTTTTTGATGATTTGTTGGTGTTGCGACACTCATATCAAGAATATACAAGTCGTTCTCTCGTGGAGCACACAACAGCACCATATCATCAGGGATTTTAAACCCAGGTTTTAAAACCAGACATTCGTTTTTTGTGAAATGAACAGTAAACGATTTATCACAGATTTGAGAAATACTAAGCAAGTTGTTTTCCAATTCTATGATGTAATTCACTTCTTCAAAAGAAATCACTCCATTCGTCAGGGTTCCTTGTCCCAAATTCTGCCACCCTGGTTTCCGGCGAATCCCACATATCCTCCATTCTTTGATTTTACGTCGTAAAGCAGTGCAAGCATCCCCGTCATGTGTATAGAGGCCCCACTGTCCATGATCCATTTTGAAATGATTGACCTGGGCAGCCCTTGTAAACATTATAGCAATTTATTCAAACAATGATGCCCATGACTTTTTAACTGGTGACACACTTCCAAACACTAAATCACACGGTACATCAATCTTTGGAAAGTTAAATGTGACATTCGGAACATCAGTTTTAACTATTGGTTTTACTTCATTTTTGATTGGGGGAAACTCTGCAAGAAACTTATCAAGCTCAAATTCAAATTCTGTAACATCATCTTTCAAAATCTTTGTTTCAATTTTCAAAATATTTTCCATCTTTTTCTCCTCGACAGTTGGTTTTGATTTCTCAACCCATGACTGATTTTCAAAAACTTTCGTTTTCGGATAAATCTTTGAAGTCTTTTGAGACTTTGAAGATTCGCCAATCTCGAATGTCGATTTCAGCTTATCTTCCGACTTCAATGATTCACCCCTCTTCAGGATGCGGATTGGTGAAACCATTTATTTTTTACCCTTTTTGTCAACTGGTGACTTAGGTCGAGGTTTTTGAACAACAGGTTTCTCAAAAACTTTCTTGCATTGTTTTGCCATGTGTCCGATCTCATTGCAGCGATAGCAAATTCCTTTGTCATACTCGACAAAAGTTGACTTGAATGTCTCTTCTTTGAGTTTCTTTGCCGCATTGAAATCGTCAACGGCTTTTTGACTAAAAATATATTCGTTTTCCTCATCAACACTTGGTCCAACAACAAAAACATCATTCATTTTATCTTTTGGCTTAACAACCTTCTTAGCCATCTTTTTCTCAAAACCAATTCCTTTGTTTTTAAAGTTGTTACCATTTTTCTTGTTACCATTTCCTTCCCACTCCTTTTTGCCCGAGTTGTTGGAACGTGACGTAACAAATGACTTTTTCGGTTTTGAAAAGAATTCTTTGTTGTTTACCACATCAATGTCAATTTCAACCAATTTGAAAACTTTCTCAACGTTTTCAATCTTAACGTTCTGAAGTGGATACTCAAAATCAGAGTAAAGCTTGTCAGTTCCAATCATAGTGTAAACCACCATGATCGGATCATCATTCGCACTTTTATCTGATTTCGGTATGAAACGGTCTAAAAAGTTACCCTCGTCTTCAGAATCACACACAGACTTATCAGACTGAGATTTCATGATTTCAGTCTCAGAGTTATCACTCTCTTCATCTAACACCTGGTCGACAACAGTCTTGATGACTTGTGACTCGTTGTCAGTGTCGGACGCAGAGAATGTAACATCAATGCTCTTTGGCAATTCATCCTCAATTGTCTTCAGCTTGAGGTTCAAAGCAGCTTCCACCCCATCTGGATACTTTTGAGTATAATGATTCCACATTGGGGGTGGAACACTGTTAAAGATTGGTGCAGCATTGGGCTGTTGTGGTACAATTTGTTCAAGAACATAAGATGATGCAACATAGCTCATCAATTTCTTATCAATTCGCTCATTTTCAATTTTAGTCAATTCTAACTCTTTCTTTAATGATGCGATTGTGTCAAGATGAAAATTAACTTCCACTTGTTTATCAAAAAGTGTTGCTTTTGCTAGTTTTGTTGCTTTATCATTTTCAACGCTTTCTTTTTTAATCATTTTAACTGATCTGGCTAGAGTATCATATGCCTCTTTGACTTGTTCTAGATCAAATTTTATCATGTCAGCATGTTGTTTCAATTCCTGAAACTTAGTATCTTTTTCAAGACACTCCATGCACTGTTGTAAACACTGTTGGCATGGGGTTTCAGACTTTGAAATCACTTTCTCAACCACTTCTGCTTCATGAGCAGTTTTACTTCCTGTTTACCGACATTTTTGGACTCTGACTCAGACACTTTCTCAGATTTGACTCCCTCAATTCCTGACTCCTGGTTTGACTCCTTTTGAACTGACTCGGTACCAACAGACTCGGTTTTCACAAGTTCTGTGTCTACCTCTTTCAGTTTCGCCATGAGAGCCTTGTCAGCAATTTCTTTCAAAGTGTCTTCAGTCATTTCCTTTGTCACATCGATCATCTCTTCAACAGACTCGTTCTTCTCCTTATATCGTGGACACAATCCAGTCGTCGGTTCTTCAAAGAAACCTGCAAAAGATTCAAAAATTTTAGGAGGCATGATAGATCTCAAAGAACTTGCTAATACCTCCTGCTCAGACTGGTAGTAATAAACTTCTACAGCTAACTCCTCAATATCAGCCACACTATCCACAGTAACATCATCAACAACCACTTCAGGCTCAATCACATCTTCAGGTTCTTCAATTATCTCAACCATCATAGCCTGTCCATCTTTTCCAGGGATGTATTTATCCCAGCTGAATCCCTCAGCAACTTTCTCGTCATCCTGGTTCACAATGAGAGCTTTCTCAGGTTTGTTCTCGATTTATGGTCTTTGAACTACAGGTTGTTGATTTGGTCGTTGATAAATTTCTTGCTTGTAATAATCATTCGTGAACGGATTTTGATGATTATTCACTTCTCGGTTTGGACACTCTCTTTTGAAATGGCCTCTCTCTTTGCACTTGAAACAGGTTACTTTAGACTTGTCGAAACCTAGCTTCTGATCAGGTCCAGAAAGGCTGTTTCTGCCAGTGATCTCCATAAAACGTTTTGCCCTCCTCACAAGACTAGCCATTCCCCACTTAATATCTATCAACTCAAGCTCCTCTGGATCTATCTGATCGTAATCTTCTTTGGTCATGTCCGGATTTCCGATCTTACCTGCTACCAGAGACTCATACGATTCTAACACGGAAGCCAACAACGCAATGTGCTGTTTTGCAGCTGATTCAGTGAACTCATTTCCATTCTTGATATTAACTGCTATGTTGCATTGGATCCCAGAAACATACGCCTGATTGTTTGAACTTGTTGAGCTTTGAGGTGACGTTTGTTCAGTAGCTCTGACGTTTGGATCATAGCTGACAAATGGCGAATGCTTGTTTGTTTGTGGAGTATTTGATGAAGCTCTTGATGTTGTATCGGCACTAAAACCAGTTTGTATCTTTGGGCTCTCGTTTGTTGTAACTGGAGTACTGCCTCTGTAGTACAAAGATACATCTTGTTGAACATTTGCTGAGTTCATCTTTTTAATCTTCAGCATCTCCAACTCATGAGCTTCAATCTTTTCTATGAACCCACTAAGATTCAGATTTCCAAAATTTGAATTATTTTTCAACATCATCAGATAGGTGCCCCACTCGTCATATGGTAATGCATCAGACAACTTATCAATCAATTCTTCATTGTTCTTTTCAATGTCTAATCTCTTCATCTCAAGTACTAAATGGCAATATCTTTCGATCAGTTGCTTTGTAGTTTCACCCTTCATGTCGGTAAAAATATCAAACTCTTTCTTTAACAAAGCCTTCTTGCTCTTGATCATTGACACACTACCTTGAAATTTCAGTTTTAATCATTCCCAAATAGATTGAGCATTGTCCTCATGTTGCAACAACACTAAAATATCCTCTTTGATAGCCTGCTGAAGGAAACTAATCATCTTTTTCTCAGCTTTGAAATCATTTTGTTCTGTCTCTGTCAAACTTCCAATAAGCTTTACCATACCTCTCCCATCAACCGGTGGATCGTACTTCACTTCTATCTTCATCCAGCATTCGAAATGATTAGCCTGAACCCAGTTCTTAAATCTGTTTGACCAACTTGCATATTCATCTATGTTCATCAACTTGGGAGGCTTTTGCATCGTTCCCAACTCATTCTCCATGTTGACGTTTTGCATAAGACTACCCGAGGTTTGTCCTGCTGCCAAACCGCTGCCGACGAAGAAGTTGTAGAAATCTTGTTTTTCCATTTTTAGAGATTTGATTACCGAAAACTGTTTAACTTTTGAAAACAAGTGACTTTACTGAAAACACGTTCTACACAAACTGAACTTCGGATGAAATATCACCAACAAAATGGACTTTAACCCTCAAACCATGATTTTTAATGCTGAAAATGTTTTCGAGCAAAATTACAATTTTAGGTTTCGAGCGGAATCTGAAAGTTAACCCTTGAGCGAAATCATAAAATGATACTTTTGGAGCGAAATCAAAAAGTAATTTCGAGCGAAATTACCCCTGGAGCGAAGTCAGTGATAAATCTCGAGCGGAATCAGAAAACACGAGCGGAATCACTGATTCCGCTTCTACTTCTCGAGCGGAATTAAAACTTTAGTCACAAAACACTTGATTTCTAGCGGAATAAAAAAAATACGTTCGAGCGGAATCCAGTTCTAAACCATTTTTAACCAGTTTTAAGCCGTATTTTATACTGAAACTCTCAAGGGTTTGTTAATTGTCAATTTTACACAATATGTCAAAAGTTCAGTCCATTTTGTCCATGGCAATGTCCAGAAACTCAAAAATTGTAGTAAAAAGCTTTGATTCTGGTATTCTAGCTCATAACTGGCTCTGATACCAATTGTAGGACCGTTATTGACGATCAAATGAGTCAATCAGAGCATGAACACCACTGTTTATGCAGCGGAAATACACAAACAGTTTGAATCAAAGAGAATGGAGTAGAAATAGAATGCAAATCACTTTAAACACGTTTTCTCATTAATACTTCTCTGAAAAATTCGGCAGCAGTTCGGCTACACTTTCGACATTCGGTACCAAATGAGAAAACAACACGGACTATATATAGGGGAGCTGATTTCGCTCCAAATGACATCATGTCATTTCGGGCGGAATCAGCAACATCTGATTTCGCTCCAAATGACATAATGTCATTTCGAGCGGAATCAGCCCTTAACAACATAAAATTTACAAAACAGCCCCTACACTATACATAATTCACATATCTGACCACTAGACCCTATACAAGCTTGACTAAGACTAAGACGCAGGCTTTAGACATTCGTGCATCAACAGGTGCGTTGGTTAATCTTTGCTTAAGAATTGTTGGTGCATATGTCTGTCGACTTCGTCTTGTATCGAGTCTTGTATTAGAATAGATAGATCCGGGCACGCAGTACGAGAATATGAGGAATGTGCGTTTAGGGGTATTTCGCACGAAATGACAAACTGTCATTTCGCACGAAATCAACTGGGTATTTCGCAAGAAATAGCCATTTCGTGTGAAATTGATTTCGCATGAACTGTTTCGTGCGAAATAGGCCAGCCTATAAATACTGGTGCCTTGGTTCTCATTTGTAACTTTCCGGTTTCAGAGTCAAACTGCTGCTGAAGTGTCAACTCGTTGTAAAACGTTGTTATATCAATCAAAAGACAGTTTAAAATGAATTGCAACCTGAATTACCTCGATACGTTTGTTTCCGCCTCTCGTATTGAGCAAAAACTCTTCTGAATGACTCATTTGGTCGTGAAAACGATCCTATAAATGGTATCAGAGCTCAGGAGGAAGAGTTCTTACCAATTCAGCTCAAAATTCTGATTTCTACACCTTCTTTTTCAAAATTAACAAGTTTTTACAGATAAAATGGATTGATTTTCTCACATTATATGCGAAACTGTGTTTTAACAAAGCCTTGAGAGAATTGGACCTAAAATCGACCTAAAAATTGATCAATTTGTTGAAAAACTGTCCGAAAAGATGACATCAGCTGTATTTCGCACGGAATAGAGCCGTTATTTCGCACGAAATCAGTATTTCGTTTGAAAATTTGGTTGATTCCGCATGAAATCATTATTTCGTGTAAGCTATTTCGCGTGAAATCACTATTTCGCACCAAGTTGGTATTTCGTTTGACTATTTCGCATGAAATCACCTATTTCGTTTGAAAGTGTGGTATTCCATACGAAATCACCTATTTCGTATCAGTTTAGTCATTTCGTTTAAACAGGGTTATTTCGTGTGAAGAAGTTGATTCCGCACCAAAGTTTATTTCGCTTGAAAGTGATTTCGTTTGAAAGACTGTTTTGGGAAAATTGTTACCGAACCATGGAAGAGGAATTTTATAATGCATTTGCTACTACCCCGACTACTCCGGCTACTGTTACTCAGAACTTGAACATGGAAAATGAAACCGGAACTATGCAAAAACCGCCAAAGCTTATGAACATTGACGAATATAAAGGATGGGAGGAGCGATTTGAAAATTGGGTTCAAGCAAATTATTTGGATGCTTGGGAATGTGTTGAAACAAAATATATTAGACCATTGAATGATGATGAAGAGGAGATTGCTATTAAAGATCTAAGTGTTGATGATAGAAAGAAATACAAAAATGAAAAGATGATGATTAGTCTATTGCATCAAGAAGTTAAAGAAGATATCTTGGTCTTACTGCAACACAATGGAAGTGCATATTCAATTTGGAAAGCATTAAAATCGAAGTTTGTTGGAAGCCAAGAGATGATTAAGAACAAAAAATCGCTTTTGAAAAAAGAATTCGATTTATTTCGTGGTTTAAAAACTGAAAACACAAAGCAGATCATAGAAAGATATTGCAATTCGATAGTTAACATGAAAAGGTTGAGCATCACAAAAGATAATGAAGAGTTGATTGAAAAGTTGGCTGATGCATTGCCATATAAAATATGGGGCACATACCTTATGATGTTAAGGAACAAGAAAGGGTTTAGCAGTTTAACAATTAGCAAGTTTATTGAAAAACTTGAAGCTCAAGAAATGGAACAACGGAAGATCTCAAGAATGAAGGTTTTTGATGGTGAACAAGATATTGGTCTTTATTACAAAGGAAGTCTCAGTGATAAGACAAACATTTCACCAAAGATCGAAACTGCATTCAACGCTAAAAGTTCTTCTAAAGGGTCATCTAAAGGATCAAACAGCAAAACGGGATTTTCCTCATATCCATCATTTGATCCAAACTTTTCCGCAACCAAGAATGGCAAGAGGTTACAATGCAACATTGTTTTAAATCTTGAGAATGGTGAAAATTTCTCGAAAGAGGTTGCAAAAGGTCATATGTCGTTGTTGGGAACTGTGTTAGAATCATATGAAAGTTTAGTTGCAGGAAGGATCAGAAATCCAATGTTGACGAAAGAGGATTACGATCAGATTGATGCTGAAGAGATGGAGTTAATGGACATAAAGTGGTGTTTGGCGAGTGTGTTGAGGAGAGCCGAAAAATTTAAACAAATTACGGGAATAGTTGATTTCCGTGATGCAAATGTTTCTACTTTAGGATTTGATAAATCTAAAGTTACTTGTTTTCGTTGCAGGGAAAAAGGACATTTCAAGAGAGAATGCACAAACCGCGAAGCAAGTGGAGCTCAAAATCCATTCAACAACAATGATTATTATCGGAAAGCGATTTATCATCAAGTTGCTCAACAACCGAATCAGCAACAACCACAAACTGCTCACGCTAGGAAGGAGATTGAAGAATCAAAGAAAGCTTATTTGATGAACAAATTGATAGATCAAGATGATGAAAAATTACCAGAAGGTTTTAGCTGGGACAATTACTGTCCAGATAAAGAATTCTTTGCCAAAGCGTTTGTTGCTCGAGTTGCTGAAGATAGTGATAATGATGATGATTATTATGCAAAAAGAATGAAAGAGCATTTAAGAATGCTAGAAGAGAGTGATAGTGATGATGGAAAAGTTTGAGTAAAAAAGAAGAAAGTTAAAAAAACAAGTTAGCAGTGATGACAGTGATGATGAAAAAGTTCGTGTGATAAAGAAAAAGGTAAAAGAAATTCCAGCCTTCACGATTGAAGAAGAAGCTGATGCACGAAAGAGTCCTGTGATATGTGAAAATTGTGAAGCAGTGAAAAAGAAGAATAGTACATTGATTCATAACATGAACAGATTGAAAGAATCCTATAATGTACTAAACAAAGCCATGAATCAATACAATCAATCAAGTAGTGAACAGGCAACATCTATGAAGACACTTCAAGGAGCTTTCATGACAAAGCAAAAAGTTGTAAACAACTACATTGAAAAGTGTGCTGTGCTGGAACAAAAACTGGAAACTCAGAGGATAGAAACAGAGAGAGTAAACAGATTGTTAAAAAGTTACTCATGTACTTCTTATGTTATTGACAGGATTTATCCAACAGTGGAAGGCATGAAGGCATTTGAAGAGGAAGAATCTGAAGAAAAGATTTCTGAAAAGAAGAAGGATACTGAAGTGAAGAATTCAGGTAAGAAACAAGGTTTCAGTTACAACCAGTGTCCACCCCCGCTTGAAAATGGATATTCTCCCCGAAATCCAAATTCAGAAAGAGTAAAAAAGGCAACCAACTTACAATGGGAATCTGAGCCATCAGATAATTTGCCAGATAGTATTGATGTCACTTTCACATCATCTGATATTGATCATGAGTCCGAGTTAATAAAGAGAGTGGTCGATCAGGTGTTGGATAAAGATGAATCCGAAGAGTCAAAGTTGGAGTCAAACTCAGAGTCAAAGTCTGAAACATCAAGACAAACTATCAAAAAGGGCAAACAGGTTTACCATAAAAAATTCTTGTTATCAAAATCTAATTTGAATGACGAAACAGTCAAAGTAGCGTATACTTTGAATGATTCTGACAAATTATATTCTAATGAAGAATATCCAATAAGAGGTGTCAAAACTGAAATGATAAAAAGGTTTTCAAGCTAACAGAAATTGATATTTCTGAAATAAAATATGAAAATCTTTCTGAAAAACCTAATCCTTACACCTCAAGAGTTCAACAACGTTTAAACAAGAAAAAGGGTTACAGTTCTGGTTCAGGTTATCGAAAGAAACCAAACCATAACGGTAATTTCAAAAAGAAAGGTCTTGGTTTTATACCACCTGTAAATCATAAAAATGAGAAAAATTATAAACCAAAAACTATTTTTGTTTCAGGAACGTCAACTGAAGAAGAAAAGGAGCAAGTGTTCAGAAATCAATCAAACAAAGAATTCCTTGGTAAAAAGCAAGAAGAAATGAAGAAGGAAGTTGCTCAGAAAAAGGAAACGAGAACCTGTTTTCAATGCAAAACAGTTGGTCATATTGCCAGGAATTGTTCTAAGGCAATACAAATAAAACAGGGAGTTTCTGATAAACTGAAAGAAAAGATGGTTGAAAATGAATCACCAATCAAACAATTTCGTGTTTTCAAAAATTCAAAGTTTGAAGTTGGTGAGTGTTCAAAAAGTTTTTACAGAAGAAATGTGAAGCTTGACAACCAAAAATGGGTTGTTAAGAAATCTGATGATAGTTCTAGCAATGATTTTGATTCGTCAAAATCAGAGGAGCTATTTTTTGGCGATGAATCTGATTCCATAAAATCAGAGGAGCCACAAGTTGAATCAAAAGTTGAAAAATCAGTACCGCCAATGGATGATGCAAATTTTCCACCATTGAGGGCTGAAAATTTTAAACAAAAAGTTGGTAAAATTGAGATTTCAAATCAATTTTTTTCTGAAAAGAAAGAATTTGATATTGAAAAGACCTTTAACCCCAAAGTGAAACATATTTTTGGAAAAATGATTGATGGGAAGGCCAAAGGGGTTAAGGAATTTTTTGAGAAAAAATTGAAAGGAAAGAAACCGAGTGTTGATGACTCGGAATCTCCCAAGGACTGTCAGGCTTGGGAGAATCTCTTTAACTGAAAAACCTGACTTGCCGGAGCTCCCAGGTTGGTAAGCGTGGAGCATGAATTGGCATCTTTCTTGAGAAATTCACATTTGTGAAAGTGGTACAAGTAGTAAACCTACAAGTGGTAAATCAAGGACATTAAGTTGTACTTGTTTTTCCTACAAGTGATATTTTGGAGAACAATGTGATGAATCCCTAACCTACAAATGGTTTATGAAAATCAACAAAACTAATTTTCTGAAAAAACCATTTTGATTAAAACAAACTTAAGTGTTTTGAAATCACAATGGGAAAATAGTTTGTTGTCAGGGGGAGTTCTGATTGTTTATGCCAAGTGGATGGCGATTTGAAGCGATTTGAAGTCAGTTTGTCACTTTGCTTGTATAGTTTGATTTCAAATTTTTTTAAATGGTTTTGAATTTTAGGGGGAGTAAGAAATTTCAGAAAATACAAAAACATTAGAAAATTTGAAAATGTTAAAAACATGATAAAGTCAAAAATGAGTTTTGTTGAGAAAAGAGGAAATGATAGTACATCAGTGGACTATCACAGCATGCTAAAGATTTGGAAAGTCAAAATGTGATAAACGATCTCACTGATGATGTGCCAGTAGGTTTTTGCACATTTAGTAGATTGTGTCGAGATATAAACCTAAATATCTTGCTTACTTATTTCGTGGGGAACATCTCTTGGATATATGGGTAACCCCCGAAATCTTGTTTGAAGGACCCCTCTTTATGAGATACTAGGTCTTTATGCTTAGTGATATCTGGGGTATTATCCCGGGACTTCTGATTTTGCAGAAGCAATGGCCTAGTCCCCGTATAATACTTTTCACTTGCTTGAAATATAGCACCACCCTCAGCATAAAAAATGATGAAACATTGAAAAATGCTAAGCATGTGCTGTTGAAGAGAAGATTCTCTAAAGGGAACACACCTAAAGTCGAAGCCATCATCTCTCTGATTTTGCGGCAGCATTAGCCTGTAAGACTGAATATCATCTAGGTATACTCACCTGTAAGACTGAATATTGGGATCTGGATACGGGAGTATATTCTGAGGTGGGACATGCGAATAAGTTTAAGTCCTTAAAACATTAATCTCGTATCTCGAAACAGTTGAACTTTGTGTGAGAATTTAAGTGGATCAGTATACTGACAATCTAAGTGAATCGTTTAGAACTTAAAATGTTTAAAGCTTAATGGTGTTGGTGATTTGTCTCATAAACTGATATGATCCTCTTGCACAAACTCACAAAAATATTATTTGTAAATATTTCTTTACTGCATTTTATTTCTCCTACATGTGGTATGGTTTAACTTTCCAAAAATCCAAAAAGATTTTCAGTGTGTTTTAGCATAAAATTTTGAAAATACAAAAAGATTTTTGACAACTGATGTTGAAGAGCTGATTTTCAAAATTCCAAGTGCTAAACATGATGAACAAACAGGTTTGGGAGAGTTTGTTTGAGATGAAAAATATTTGAAAAGAAAAATGTTATTTCTACAAGTGATTCATCAGAGATTTACATTGTAAAATCATTTATTGATTGATTAATACCTGCAAGTGGTATATATAAATTTGTCAAATTTTTTAAATTTGTGAAATTTATTGTGAGGTAGAGATGTGTGTAGGTTAGCCAGGTTCTAGATCCTAAGCAGAATGAAAGCCAGGTTACGATCTTGAAATTGTTGATGCTGATAATCTTAAAGAATCAAGAGATCTGATCAAGAGAATTAGAAAGCTCGAGATTCAGAGTCAAAAAATTTGAAGATGATAGATCAACATCCAAGGCGGAGATTAGTTGATAGAGAAGAAGAGAGAGATTGAGGATGCTTTACATTGTCAGATACTTCGGGAGAGAACAAGAAGACTGATAAAACTGAAGATTAAAGACTCGACACTGAAGACTTCGTCAACATCCAAGGGGGAGTCTGTTGGTGCATATGTCTATCGACTTCGTCTTGTATCGAGTCTTGTATTAGAATAGATAAATCAGGGCACGTAGTATGAGAATATGAGGAATGTGTGTTTAGGGGTATTTCGCACGAAATGACAAACTGTCATTTCGCACGAAATCAACTGGGTATTTCGCACGAAATAGCCATTTCGTGTGAAATTGATTTCGCATGAACTGTTTCGTGCGAAATAGGCCAGCTTATAAATACTGGTGCCTTGGTTCTCATTTGTAACTTTCCGGTTTCAGAGTCAAACTGCTGCCGAAGTGTCAACTCGTTGTAAAACGTTGTTATATCAATCAAAAGACAGTTTAAAATGAATTGCAAGCTGAATTACCTCGATACGTTTGTTTCCGCCTCTCGTATTGAGCAAAAACTCTTCTGAACGACCCATTTGGTCGTGAAAACGATCCTATAAGAATTCTAAAGGCTTCTTCTTGTTTTGGTCCCCATTCAAACTTAACAGACTTACATGTTAATTTTGTTAAAGGGATGGCTATTCTAGAAAAATCTCGGATAAATCTTCTATAATAACCGGCCAATCCTAGAAAACTTCTAACCTCAGTTGATGACTCCGGGGTTTTCCATTTAGTAATTGCCTCAATCTTTGTGGGATCCACATGAATTCCTTCATGATTGACTAAATGCACAAGAAACTGTACTTCTTCTAACTAAAATTCACACTTCAAAAATTTGGCATACAACTTTTCTTTTCTCAATAAACTTTGGAATGCATGTAGGTGTGCTGCATGTTCTTCTTTACTCTTAGAGTAAATGAGAATATCATCTATAAAAACAATTATGAATTTATCCTAATATGGCTTACATATTCGGTTCATCATATCCATAAATGCGGCTGGGGCATTGGTTAAACCAATTGGCATGACAGTAAATTCATAATGGCCATACCTTGTTCTAAAAGCGGTCTTAGGAATGTCCTCTTCATGTACCTTTAATTGATGATATCCTGAGCGTAAATCAATTTTAGAAAAGAATCGTGCTCCTTGCAGTTGATCAAACAGATCAGCGATTCTCAGTAATGGGTACCGATTTTTAATCGTGACCTTGTTCAATTCTCGGTAATCAATGCACATACGCATTGACCCGTCTTTCTTTTTAACAAATAAGATCGGTGCTCCCCATGGTGATGAACTTGGCTGTATGAATCCTTTTTTCTAAAAGTTCATCCAATTGTTTATTTAGCTCTTGCATTTCAACTGGTGCCAAACGGTAGGGTGCTTTTGGCAATTGATGCTGTTCCTGGTAGGTAATGAATTATGAATTCAACTTCCCTGTCCGGCGGTAGTCCTGGTTATTCTTCTGGAAACACATCTGAAAATTGTGATACTACCGGAATATCCTTTAATTCCTTTCCTTTTGTGTTAATGATTATGGAAATCAAATATACTATTGATCCTTTTCTTGCATAACTGGCTGTTTTCATCACAGAGATGAATTTTGTGGATCTAGACGGCTTATCTCCTTTAATTGTGATCTTTTCACCTTTTGGTGAATTTACTTGGATTGACTTTTGATCACATAGAATACTAGCTTTATTGGCTATTAACCAATCCATTCCTAATACAATATCGAATCCTGCCAGATTCATTGGATAAAGGTTTGCAATAAACTTTTGATTTAAAAATTCTATTCTTGCTCCCTGCAAGATTTCAGTGATCTTAATGGTTTCCCCATTTGCTGTTTCTACTAGACATTCTCGTGGGAGTTTAGTTAATGGTTGATTGAGAAGTTTGCAAAATAAAGTATTAATAAAACTTTGGTATGCACCAGAGTCAAATAATAATTTAGCAAAAACATCATTAACTAAAAACGTACCGGCAATCACGTCCAGTATCATCTTAGCTTCTTCTGCAGTTAGAACAAATGCTCTAGCATTCTTAGTATTCTTGTTGTTCATGGCTAGAGCTAGTTTCGGACAATTCGGCTTGATATGCCCTTTTTCTCCACAGTTGAAGCACACTCCATTACTGGGTTTCTTCCTGCAATCTACTTCTTTGTGTACTGGTATCTTGCAGAAGTTGCAGTAAGTGGAGCATCTTCCTGAATGTCTCTTCTTACAGGCCTTACAGTAAGGTGTAGAGGTAGAACCTATGTTTTTCCCACAGTTGGAATTTCAATAGCGAAATTCTTGGGTAAGCTTTTGAGCTAGGCTTCTCCTCTGGTTTTCTTCTTGCGTATGCACTAATTCATCAGTCAAGATATTTGCTAGTTCTACAGCTTCTTCTATAGTTTGTGGTCTAGCTGCCTTGACTACATGTCTAATCTCACTGATTAATCCCTAAATGTAACGGGAGATTAATACTGGTTCTGTTGATGCAAGGGTCGGCACTATTCTAACATATTCAAAGAATGTAGTAGTGTAACCCTTACTATCCACTCCAGTCATCCTAAGGTTTAAGAACTTATTTGCTATATGTTCCTTTTCATTGGGAGGACAGAATTTCCTTTCAACCATGTTCTTAAACTCATTCCATTCCATATTGTAAACCCTGTCACTTCCCCTAGATTGGAGGATAGTGTTCCACCATTCTAATGCTGAGTTCTTAAACAAATTGGAGGCAAACATTATCTTATCCTCTTCTGCGCACTTGCTTATTTTCAAGACTGCCTCAGTTTTTTCTATCCAGCGTAAAGCTGCAATGGCTCATTCATTGCCCGAGAATTCTATTGGTTTACAGGACCAGAATTCTTTGTAAGAACAACCATAATACATGGTTCTTCTTCTTTTTGGAATGGGCAATTGAATTAAGGGTCCATTGTTTACGCTGTATTCGGGTTCGGTAGGTGGTCGTTTACTGCCATTATTACTTTTATTATCATCTGCTTCCTTAACCGTTTTGATAATATATGGCATCGCGTCTATAATCCCTTGTGCCACTATATGTTGGATAGCATTGTTATCTACTTGGTTTCCATTATTATCGTTATTCTGGTTTTCTTGATTCACTTCGTTGTCCATCTGAATTTAAAACATTTACCACGTATTAATATCACAAGACAATATCTAATACAAATAATCACACCACAAGCATATTGATCCGAAATCGTTGTCATTGCGACCTTTACTCTATTTTATATATGCATCTCAATATCTATTACAAATACAACTAGAACTGAAAATACAACACTAATATGCATCAGTAACTACAAGATTATCTAGTTTAGTAGTTTATAATTTATTATATATATATATATATATATTTTACTTACACACACACACACATATATATATATATATATTATTACTACTACTACTGATAGGGGTTTATCCAGTATTGCATGTTACGCTCGTCATATTTCCAGACGAGTTGCTCCCCTATCTGTCTCATCCTTTCACTTCTTTCTAATATCTCCTCACCAAAGGTGCGGAGTTCTTGCACATTCTCAGTGCTCATGGGTGGTGCGGGTGCTGGTATCGGGTCTGGGTATTGTGGCATTGGTTCTTCGTAAGGGTACGGGTTCTCTTGGATCTCCCTGATATATTGGCCGTTGTCCTAGTAGGGGTCTAGAGGGTCAAGGTCTGGGTAGGGTGCTACTGGGTTTTGCATGGGTTCATCTTCTAGTGGATAGCGTTGTTGATAATCCCTATGGTCATCAAACCATGGGTCATAGTCTGGGGGATGGGGTGCTGGTACTCTAGGGATTTCAGCTGGGTCAAAAGCAGGTGCTGGAATTTGGTCTACTGGGTTTAGCTCAATTTCCATAGGTTGTGTGGGAAATAGTGGTAACGACTGGGGTGTTATGAGTTGTTCTAGATTCGGGTCTGCAGCTGTAGTTGCTAAGATATGAAAATTTAATATTCTCCTACTGATCATATGCTGTGTTTGAGCATTCATTTCTCTATTCGCGGCTACTAAAGCTCGCTGCTGCTGAAGTTTTCTCATCATTTTTCTACGTTCGTGAGCTCCTCTGCTGAACCATCCTCTCTTCTTGGGAGGGAATGGCTCTTCAGATTGTGCTTTGAATACGAAAATCCCTTCTTCGGTATCAGCCGAATACCCCGAGGGGTTAGGCTGTGAAGAGGTTCCTACGTCCCTAGGAGAGTTGGTCATTTGACGGTAAGCGTCCGGAGGTCCTTGGTCACTCATACTGTAACTAACAAATTGTCAAATAACACAAAACAATAATATACGCACATAATCCCGTAGATAATTTCCTAACATAACAGATAAAATTTTGGTGTCAGCAGAACACTTCTGTGGCTGAAATCAGTGGCTGTAGCTCTGATACCACCTTCTGTCGCCACCCCCGACCCCTGCCTCGGGAGGCGGGCGGCCGCGGCCTACTCAGAGATGGTGGTATCGGTGTTTATCATTATTTGGCAGCGGAAATTTCATCAGGACCGTAGTTAGGAAATATTTATCAGAGTAAAACACCACATTTTATAATAATAAACATATTGGGATAAAACCCAAGTTTTTATTACAAACAGGTTTATAGGGATAAACCCTATTTTATTGAAATAAAACATCTTCTTTATTTAGGTTACTTTATAGCCACTTTTCCAAACCTTCAGTGCTGTCCAGCTGACTTCTATTTGGCTTTCATATTTTGTTACCTGAAACGCGTTTAAAAACATTTTGTCAGTGTGAAATACGAAATACTGGTGAGTGAATTCCAATTTAATCAAGACAGGTTTTATCAGTTTTACAGTATTGAGGGCGATCTCGCAATTACATTTGTTTATTTTTCTACTTTAATTACCACCCACGGTACTGTCAACCCGACTTGTGGTCATGTTACTACTCACAGTGTAGTAACAAATTTTGTATACAAAACCCCAACATACCGACGATAATTGTAGAATTACAAATACTCAATCACTGTTTAATATAATGTAAAACATTTGAGGTTTTGTAGAAACAGTTTGCAAAAAGGTTCACAAAAAAGAGATTACTCACATTGATATCTTAGATTATTTCCTGTGGCTTCCTGGCTATAATCTATAAATTTTAAATAATGCACACGCGTTAGTATAATAACCCAAATGTACGTTAGTTATACCCTCCCCGAGATAGAACTCCAACGACTACGTCGGGCAGAGCCTCAACAGCCGTTACGGAGCGCTAGATCAATCGGGCAGCATATCTAATACGTAACCGGGGGTTAAAATACTTACAATGAGGCAGAACTTCGCTATATTAGTGGGTATAATACCCGAGAATTATAATTGCTATCCAGAAATTTAGAGAGAGAAGTGTGTGATGAACGGATTGCAAATGAACGTCCAAATCCAATTTATAAAGCTGGAACAGGGGGTCCTCGCGCCCTGCGTAAGCTGAAGGCAAAGCCTTCGCGTCCCGCGACGTAGGCCGGGTAGGCCCTAACTTGGCCCGGTCACCGATCTAGCTTCGACACGTGTTAACACGTGGCGGCTTTCGGGTTATGCGTAAGACCAGGGCCAGGTCTTCGCGGCCCGCCAGAGACCAAAAATTTGATTTTTATTTAATTTTTATAAAAATAAAGGTATTTAGGGTATGTTTTCGTATACGGGGTGTATTTTAGGACGTATAGGGATATTCTAAATATATTAGAGGTATCGGAAATGTTTTAGGAGGGTTGTTATAGTGTCAAACTACAAGGACTATCCGAGTAACCTTCATCCGCTTTAGGGACTATCCGAGTAACAACTTGTCAAACCACAGGGACTAAGAGTGTAATTCTGAAAATTTGAGGACTAAAGATGAAATTTCACCAAACCACATGGATTATCTGTGCATTTTACTCTTATTTTTTAGTCACTTACTTAACAATTTAACCCAATAACTTTCACTTAACAATTTAGCCATTAGCCCAATAAACATTTCATTGTAACACAAGCCCAATTAACCCAACCCTATTAAATTTAAAGTTAAATAAAATAACCCAACCCAACCGCCCCTTCCAATTCTTTCTTCTGCTCTCCCTCTTCTGATCGCACAGTGGCTAACACATGAAAGCAGTTAACATGCACGACGTCAGTGGCTATATTCTCACCAGAAAAGCTTGATTATAGCCACCCCATCACCCGGAATCCAAAATTTAACGAGGTGCCTGTTTTTAGTTTTTTTAGGAGAAATAGAGTTATAGAGATGTTAAAAGGGTTTGAAATTTTATGTGTTTTGATGTATTTTTCTTGTTGTTCTAGACTTTAGTAGCATGATTTTGTTGTTTTGATGTTTTTTTTCTTGTTTTTGAGTAAACTGCCATTTTGGTCCCTGTGGTTTGGGAACTTTTGCCATTTTAGTCCAAATCTCAAACTTTTTACATCTGGGTCCCTGTGGTTTGCATTTTGTTGCCATTTTAGTCCAAAATTTAAAAACCCTATTTTTTTACTGTTGCAACCTCCTATTTTGTCTTTTAGTTCAGGGGCATTTTGGATATTTTGCTTTTCATTTAACATTTTCTTAATTCAAAAATTAATATATATATATATATATATACACACATACAAATACAATCTGCAGTTCATCTTCATCATGACTTCAGCTCTCTCTCTCTTCTCTGAACTACCACCACACCACCACCACCACCACCCCCACCACCGCATCATCCCCACCACCACCATTCCACTGCCGCCAACACCACCATCTCTCCTCTCTTCTCTCTCTCCTCTCTATCATCTCCGTCTTCACACGAATTCGTTCGTTTATGCAAATCTTGAATCGCAGCCATGGCGATGCAAGCAGGCATGGGATTCTCTAAGATCATCATCCTAGTCGGAGCAGGTTCCCTTTCCACTCTTTAACCGTTCTGTTTTCACACATACATCAGAAATCATGCTTAGCCCTAATTTGTATCTGTTTGAAATAAATGTATTGAAACGATGTAATTGTTGTGTTGTTAGGGTATACTGGTACGTTGATGCTGAATAACGGTAAATTATCTGATGTGTTGGGCGAACTTCAGGTAAAATTGTGTTATTGTTATTATTAATTATAGAAGATTAAATTGCAGATGTGTTATGTTAAGTGGTTTTGTTTTGGTAAATTGTAGAAATTGGTGAAAGGATATGAACAAGGGCAGGGGGATGGAGGTGATGGTGATCAGCTCTAGCACCCCTGTTCTCTCTCTCTCATTCAGTTCCAGCGAAGACAAAGGCAGCGCCTCCTCAGGCGGCGACGGTTGTTCCTCGTACTCAAAACCCCCAATCTAGAGAGATAAACCTCTCAGGCGGCGATGGTTGTTCCCCCAATCTGGATCGAGCGATGTTATTGAGAGAGAGAAGAGAGAGAGTCATATTTTGTTTAGAGAGAGTGTGTGTGCAGAGACTTTATAGAGATAGATGTATTTTTTTTTGTTTTTTTTATTTGACCAAAATGCCCCTACACTAAAGGACAAAATAGGCAACTTTCAACAGTCAAAAAAGCGGGTTTTTGGATTTTGGACTAAAATGGCAACAAAATGCAAACCACAGGGACCCAGATGTAAAAAGTTTGAGATTTGGACTAAATTGGAAAAAGTGCCCAAACCACAGGGACCAAAATGGCAGTTTACTCTTTGTTTTTTTGTTCTAGACTTTACTAGGGCTTGAAAATTAAAATTGAAAATTATAGACTATGGTTGAATATGACTGTAACACCCCGTGTTTCCACAAGTCAAAGTCAAAGTCAAGAACAAAGTCAACGACCGATTTCGCGCAACTTGACTTGTAGTAGGTTTCTTTTATTATAGCTATTATGTGGAGTAAGTGTCTATGATGCAATAATCGACGTGTGTTAATCGATATTCAATTGACCTACGACTGTGAACTATAGGCAGTAACAATGCGATAAAGTTAATTAATCAATAAGCAAGCTATGCTAATCAAATCAACATCGAATTGTGTTACGAACCGCTACCCGACTTACGAAATTTGGTTATTATGTGTGTGTGTGCCTTATGTGTTACTTGTGCGTGTTTATTTATGTTGTGTTGTGGAAATCAATCGAACTCAATCGAAACTTGGAATCGAACTCAAACTCGAATCAAAATCGAACTATGGTAATTCGTGGAGAAGAGACTACGCGAGATATGATAATTAGTAGTTAGGACTGAAAGTAATTTGACTAGGAAACCCTATCATATCGAACCGCTCGCAACCGAAATCGAAACGTCAAAAATCGTCGCGTCAAACAATCGAACCATGTGCCATCCGACCGGATAGCCACCATGCAGCAGACTAAGTGCCATCCGATCGGATAGCCATCCGACCGGATAGCACGAGGCCTCATAACAGAAGTCATCCGACCAGGATGTCATCCGACCGGACCGTCATCCGGGCGGTATGCCATCCGACCGGATAGCCCTTTCCTCTTTTGGAATCCTATAAATACCCGTGTCACTCTCCAAACTTTCCACTTTTGGCAAGTGACATCCGAACAGCACGCTCTCCTCATCTTTTCACTGATTTCTCTCGATTGCGGTATGATTTCGTCCTAAACCTTGTACTTTCGTAATCTACACACAATTCTACACCTTTCTACCTTTCAAATCTTAACTTTTAACCGTGAAATCACTAGATTTCGGGTGTTCTAGGATGATGTCATCATGTGTTCTTCAAGAACTCATGTTTTGGCCTCAATCCACCAAGAATAACTTGGATCTAACCGATTTCCACAAAGATCTTGTAAAGATCTCGACACAAGTGTGGTGAAAGAGGATTGAAAGATGGTTTTTAACTTTCTTTCAACCCTTTTACACTCAAAACACTCAAACCCAGTAGAATCGGGTTCTGATCTAGTCTTCTACTCATTTTTAGTGTTATACTAGCTCGGATCTGGATTCTACTCACGAGACCAACGATCTCGGGTTAATCAGGGACAACCGTTTTGAGCCGATGACCGGCTGAGCTGGGGTGATTCCTGGTCAGTTTAGTCGTCTGGGTCAAAAGGAGAGTTCTATTGGCTAACACGTTGTCAAAGTGTCTCGAAACAATAGACAAACTATCAAAACGACCAAGTGTAGGATGAACGGAACAATCGGAATGGATTGCCGTCCGACCGGATTACTATCCGATCGGATAAGTCATCCGAACGGATTGCCATCCGATCGGATCACATTTGGGTCCCACCGTTAAGCAACCTAATTCGAAGTCTGAGTATTGAACGAATTGCAATCCGATCGGACGACCTTCTGACTGGATTACTCTTCGGATTATGAGATACTAAGACTTTAAAGACTTAAACAATTTTCAACATGTTTAATAACGAAGTTGCCATCCAATCGGATTGCCATCCGATCGAATGACGCTTCTGTTCTGAACTTACCTTCAGTAGGCAACCTCACCACTAAGTCGTCGTCCGACCGGATGACTATCTGACCGGATGACCATCCGTACGAATTGTCATCCGTACAATCAGCCATCCGATCGACCGACTTGATGGATAGAGATACTTTTGTGTTTTCAAAATGCTACAACGAAAACTTCAAAAGTCAAGCCATCATACACAAACACATTCATCCTATAGGAAGAAACAATCCACTCGAATAGTCATCCGACCGGATTACCATCCGAACGGATTGTTATCCGCACGGATTGCTGTCCGATCAGATTACCATCCGACCGAACTGCTATCCGACCCACTCTCATTCTGTATCATTCTACGCGTTACTTATCGTTATGCTATCGAACCTATTCAGGCTAACCTTACTCACTAAGCGCTCCCTTCAATCCACCAATCGTTGTGAGTATACTCGATCCCTTTTTGCTTTATACACTTTTGGGTGTTACATACGTTACGAATATTCAAACTGCAACAATCACACTACTCAATACTATTTGAACGCTAACCATTAATGCATGTTATACGTGGCTTATGAATGCTTGTTTGTTATGTTTACATATGGAATGTTGTCTACCTGCCTTAGCAACGATAGTACTATAGTTTGGACTCAGCACCCGTTCGCGGGGGTTGTTAAGGATCATTACTTGCATGGATTACGGTGGTAATCATATATTGCGAACTGCCTCAGGCAGTCAACCCGTAGTCATTGGTATCGATGGATCTATGTCGATAACTAACGTGCTTCATTTCACTATGTGTACGTGCTGGTTATGCGTAAACGAATTCGAACTCTATATGCTATTATCAAACTTGTATGCTCACCTTTACATTTTATGAATTGACTTTATTTTAACGTATGTGACAGGTGCTTAGGACGCACACTTGGTAGGAATTTGAAGCTAGAATAAAGTTTTAGAGTCCAACAAATAGTTGTCTGTAGTGGTCAAACTAAGGGTCTCTAGAAGCAGATAAACAATTGCTGACTATTTAAATCTGAGTTGTCGGAACAGAATATTTGCCTGGATTTATGTCTGTAATAAATATTTTGCAGTTTGAGATATGGTATGGGACGTATTATTTAAATTGAATAGTATTGATAATTGTTATGGAAACTTCTTTACAATCTGTTTCGCTCAGTGCCATGCCCCGATGATTCCGCCATCGGTTGGGGTGTGACAGATTGGTATCAGAGCCATAACTATAGGGAATTAGGCAAGACTCGACCTAGTCCGGGTCGAAGTCTTAGGTACCTAGACTATAGTTAAGAACCAACAGACCGACTTGTGCATGTCCGGTAGGGACTATGTACGAGCTTACTTCTCACTATTCTCGCTTATTCTACACTATCACTGCACTCGAATTTTTAACTATGAATGAGCAATTAAGCCGAGAATAGGTGTGAAAACCACAAACTCTCGACTAAAGTTGCTTAATCGACCCGCATTTTTCCTACAAGCGAGGGGAATTATGCCAAATTAGGAGTGAAATCCATATTTTGATGAATAATCTCCTCAATTTTATTAAAACAGGGACATGATTGTTAAGCCAGGGGTGAAACCCTAACCTTGACTACATGTTCTGTTCATTTTACAACGACCTGAAGTCACCATATGGCCAGCGGGATGTGTGCCAAACGCCCAAGAATCGAGGCAAAGGCATAGTCCTGAAGGCTAATTGTGCAAAACAGGATCCTTGCGAATACCTGAGTCACTTTGGTTAGTCGAAGTCTACTAGCCGCAGACAATATATTTCTTGATTTTATGTAATTCGATTTTGAGTCATAACTGCTGACTCTAATATTTCGTCAATTTTATGAGATTATATATGTGTCACCTGTTTATGTGTTTAAAATTTTTGGAGATTTACTTGATTGTTCTGCTTTCACTTCGATCGACACGTATGAACCGCACTGCTTTTCTATCTCAATGCGCTGACAAATCGCTGGATTTGGACAAACTTATGCTACGATTTACGCTTATACTACGCTACTCGATGTGCTAAACGCGACTGCTATATATTCGAACAATCGCAGACTTTGAGTGATAGGTTTCTGTTTTCTAACTGCCTCTAGTGATTAAAAGGCGTATGTGTCTCCTTGTTTCTGTGCTCTATGTGCTTATGTGTTCTGTGATTATGTGTTTATGTGATTATGTGATTATATGGTTCTATGCCCTACATGGTTATGTGTCTATATGTTTGCGAGGTACGTAGCTTTAGTAATAATAGACGTGTGAGGGGAGATTCGAATATGTTGTGTTGAGTCCTGTGACGATGTCTATGCAGACAATGTCGTCTGGATCCCGACACCCACTTTCTCGTCAAGAAAAGAGGGACAAACGCCTTGCTGCCATCATCGCAACGAGTGTGGCAACGGCCGTAAGTGATGTTTACGAGAATGCCAGCAAGTCATCTGAGGAATCAAGGGTCTAAGCTCCTAAAGCTGCCGCAAGGCCTTTCAATTTCAAGCAATTCAAGTCGTGTGGGCCGAAAGAATTCACTGGCGAGGGAGGTCCTACTGCACTATTCCAGTGGTTTGATTCCATTGAGGTCACTCTGCGACAGAGTGGTTGCCCTGATGACCTTCGAACTCTGAATGCTACCGGCGTTTTCCAGTCCCGTGCTCTAGACTGGTGGATGGCCGAGAGGAACAAGCGAGGGAACGATGCAGCCTACGGCCTGTCATGGGACGAGCTCAAGGAAGTCATGCTAGAGGAATTCTGCCCCCCTCACGAACGTCAAAAGCTAGAAGATGAATTTTGGCACATACATCAACATGAAGGAGAGAATGCTGCTCTCACTGCTCGCTTCAAACAGCTTAGTATCATCTGTCCTGATCAAGTCAAGACTCCGGAGATTACGATCAAGAAGTACATCCGAGCTTTACCCGACTGTGTCGCAGATTTCGTGCAAGCGGCTAAGACTAAGACGATCGAAGAAACTTACCTACTAGCCGCCGAAATCAATGACAAGAGGGTTAAGGCTGGTGTCTGGGATAAAACTTCAAAGCACCTGCATCAAGCTACCGCTACCGCACCAACTGCTGAACCCACCTCATCGAGCAACAAGAAGAAGAACAAAAGGAAGAACAGCTCCAGCAACAAAAACTGTGCGCTCACTGCTGCACCAATTCAGTCTGTACCAGCCCAACAGCGTCAAGTAGCGGCGCCTGTGGCTAATGCACCACCTGCAAAGCGTGCGTACACTGGGCCACACCCGCTCTGCCCTACTTGTACCTACCATCACCCAACTACCATCAATTGTCGTTTTTGTGCTCATTGCAATGTGTACGGCCATTTCACTGCCAACTGCCGTATTCGACAAGCTCCAGCTCACCAAGCTCTACTCACTGCCCCTCAGGGTCAACAAGCTCCTCCGGCACCCGCAGTCAAAGCCAGAGCCTGCTTCGCATGTGGCGACCCGAACCATTTCGCCAACATGTGCCCAAACAAGGTTGTGAAACAAGAGCCTCAGCAACAGCAGCCTCAGCAGCAGCAGCAGCAACAACAGCTGCAACAACAACAAGCCGCACGCGCCAGAACTTTCAACCTCAACGTGCGTCAAGCCCAGGCCGACAACAACGTGGTCAATGGTACGTTCCTTGTGAATGGTATTTATGCTTCATGTTTGTTTGATACTGGAGCCGATAATTGCTTTGTGTCATTCGAATACGAGAAACTCCTTAGTCGTAAACGCTCCTAACTATCCTCGATGTTCGATGTTGAAGTCACTACCAGAAGAACCGTCACCGTCAATTCTGTTCTTCGTGATTGTACTCTTGAGGTCAACAATCACCTCTTCCCAATCGACCTTATTCCGATGCAACTCGGAAGTTTGACGTCATAGTAGGCATGGACTTTCTTCGCGAAAACCATGCTGAGGTGGTATGCTTCGACAAGATGATTCGATTCTCGCTCGCGAATGGTGACTTATTGTGTGTCTACGGTGATACTACTTCGAAAGGTCTCAAGATCATGTCATGTGTCCAAGCTCGCAAGTATCTCCGCAAGGAATACAGGGCTTTCTAGGCTAACATTGTAGTAGCGGAGAAGGAAAAGAAAGAAAAGAAGGAAGTGAAGGACGTTCCCGTGGTTCGAGAATTTCCTAATGTTTTTCCAGAGGATCTTCCCGGACTACCGCCAAGTCGTGATATCGATTTTCGTATCGACCTCATTCCTGGAGCCAACCCTATCGCCAAAGCTCCTTATCGACTCGCACCGTCCGAAATGCGCGAACTCTCAAACCAACTCCCGAAATTACTTGAGAAAGGCTTCATTCGCCCGAGCACCTCTCCTTGGGGCGCGCCAGTCCTTTTCGTCAAAAAGAAGGATGGGTCGTTCAGGATGTGCATCGACTATCGGGAATTGAATAAGTTAACTATCAAGAACCGCTATCCCCTACCTCGTATCGACGATTTGTTTGATCAACTACAAGGCAATACGTGTTTCTCTAAGATCGATCTACGTTCAGGATATCATCAGCTACATATACAAGAGGAGGATATACCCAAAACCGCGTTTCGCACTCGTTACGGCCACTACGAATTCGTTGTCATGCCTTTTGGTTTAACCAACGCACCGGCGGTTTTCATGGATCTGATGAATCGCGTGTGTAAACCAAATCTCGACCGTTTCGTCATCGTATTCATCGACGATGTCTTGATCTATTCCAAATCGAAAACCGAACACGCGCAACATCTACGTTTGGTTCTCGAGTTACTCCAGGGAAATCAACTCTATGCCAAGTTCTCCAAGTGTGAATTTTGGCTGGGGGAAGTCCAGTTTCTGGGTCACATTGTAAATAGTCAGGGCATTCACGTCGATCCTGTGAAGATTGAAGCTGTTAATAGTTGGGTTACGCCTAAGAACCCGTCTGAAGTCCGCTCGTTTCTTGGGCTGGCGGGCTATTATCGACGATTTATCGAAGGATTCTCGAAGATTGCTGTGCCGCTTACCTCTCTCACGCATAAAGACAAGCCTTTTGTTTGGAAAACCGAACAAGAGTCTTCCTTTCGAACCCTCAAGCACATGCTCTGCAATGCTCCTGTTCTCACATTGCCCGACGGAAACAATGATTTCATTGTCTATTGTGATGCTTCCAACCTTGGTCTTGGTTGTGTTCTCATGCAACGGGACAAGGTCATAGCTTACGCATCTCGTCAGCTCAAAGTCCACGAGAAGAACTATACAACCCATGATCTCGAGCTAGGCGCCGTTGTTTTTGCATTAAAGATTTGGCGACACTACCTATATGGTACCAAGTGTACGATCTTCACCGATCATAGGAGCCTACAACACATCTTTAATCAGAAGGAACTTAATATGCGTCAACGCCGATGGGTAGAACTTCTCAACGATTACGACTGTGAGATTCGTTATCACCCAGGCAAGGCAAATGTTGTTGCCGACGCACTTAGCAGACGGAGCTACCTGCTTAGCACTTATAATGTTCAAGCCCAACACGATCTCGAAACCCTTATCCGTGAAGCTCAGCATGCATGTTTTAACGAACGCACACTGAAGAAGGAAAGAATCTACCACGATGGAGCCCAGCTTGTGAGCAAATTGAATGGAATATTTCATTTTCTGGACCGAATTTGGATTCCCAAACGAACCGATTTGCGACAGATCTTGATGGACGAAGCCCACAAATCCCGGTACTCTATTCATCCCAGTGCTGACAAAATGTACCAGGACCTTCGTTATAAGTACTGGTGGCCGGGCATGAAAAGGGATATTGCCCTCTATGTTGGAAAATGCCTAACTTGTGCAAGAGTCAAAGCTGAACATCAAAGACCCTCTGGCTTACTTGAACAACCACCAATCCCTATGTGGAAGTGGGAGAGTATAGCTATGGACTTCATAACTAAACTTCCGCACACGTCATCAGGTCACGACAACATTTGGGTTGTGGTCGACCGCTTGACTAAATCAGCGCACTTTTTGCCAATACGGGAAGACTACAAGGTAGAACGATTAGCCCGAATCTACACCGACGAGATCATTTGTAATCATGGGACGCCACGTGACATCATCTCTGATCGTGATGCTCGGTTTACGTCGCGACTATGGGAAACGTTTCAAACGGCACTCGGTACATCGCTTAATCTAAGTACCGCCTTCCACCCACAAACCGACGGTCAGACTGAAAGAACGATTCGTACTCTTGAAGACATGCTCCGCTCGTGTGCCTTAGACTTCGGTGGTAATTGGGATAAATACCTGCCGTTAGTCGAATTCTCGTATAACAACAGCTACCATTCTAGCATCCAAATGGCACCATTCGAGGCTTTATACGGAAGAAGATGTCGGTCGCCTATTGTGTGGCACGAGATCGGTCATTCGCAACTAACCGGTCCCGAGCTATTACAAGAAACGACAGACAAAATTTTCCAAATTCGAGACAACTTGGCGAAAGCTCGGGATCGACAGAAAATTTACGCCGATAAAAAGCGCAAGCCCCGTGAATTTGGCATTGGTGACTACGTACTCCTAAAGGTATCACCTTGGAAGGGTGTAGTCCGATTTGGCAAGAAGGGAAAACTCGCGCCACGATATGTTGGACCTTTTAAGATTCTAGAAAGAATCGGAAAAGTCGCCTACAGACTCGAACTACCGGAGGAACTTAGTAATGTCCACCCGACTTTCCATGTGTCAAACCTCCGAAAGTGCCTAGCCGACCACGACTTACACGTTCCTCTCGATGATCTGCAAGTGAACGAAACATCACACTTCGTGGAAAAGCCTGTCGAAATCATGGATCGCCAAACCAAGCATCTCAGACGCTCTCGCATTCCTATTGTGAAAGTCCGATGGGAAGGCAAACGAGGCGCAGAGTTCACTTGGGAACTCGAAAGCGACATGAAGGCTAAGTACCCGCAGTTGTTTAAAGAGTGAAACTATAGAGAGAAAGTAGCATAGTGATTCTAGTGTTTGTACGATTTCATATCAATCTATAGAATCACCGATTTAGTACGTTCTTGTGTGTTTGGTCATGTTCGTGTACGAATTCCGCACGTCACACGTTCGGTTCACAATCATTTCGAAGTCAAAACTGTTCCGAACTAAAAGTTTTCAAACGTGAATCACAGCGTTGTACAGCTTCCAGCTTAATTTCGGGACGAAATTCCCTAAACAAGGGGAGGCTGTAACACCCCGTGTTTTCACAAGTCAAAGTCAAAGTCAAGAACAAAGTCAACGACCGATTTCGCGCAACTTGACTTGTAGTAGGTTTCTTTTATTATAGCTATTATGTGGAGTAAGTGTCTATGATGCAATAATCGACGTGTGTTAATCGATATTCAATCGACCTACGACTGTGAACTATAGGCAGTAACAATGCGATAAAGTTAATTAATCAATAAGCAAGCTATGCTAATCAAATCGACATCGAATTGTGTTACGAACCGCTACCCGACTTACGAAATTTGGTTATTATGTGTGTGTGTGCCTTATGTGTTACTTGTGCGTGTTTATTTATGTTGTGTTGTGGAAATCAATCGAACTCAATCGAAACTTGGAATCGAACTCGAACTCGAATCAAAATCGAACTATGGTAATTCGTGGAGAAGAGACTACGCGAGATATGATAATTAGTAGCTAGGACTGAAAGTAATCTGACTAGGAAACCCTATCATATCGAACCGCTCGCAACCGAAATCGAAACGTCAAAAATCGTCGCGTCAAACTATCGAACCACGTGCCGTCCGACCGGATAGCCATCCGACCGGATAGCCACCATGCAGCACACTAAGTGCCATCCGATCGGATAGCCATCCGACCGGATAGCACGAGGCCTCATAACAGAAGTCATCCGACCAGGATGTCATCCGACCGGACCGTCATCCGGGCGGTATGCCATCCGATCGGATAGCCCTTTCCTCTTTTGGAATCCTATAAATACCCGTGTCACTCTCCAAACTTTCCACTTTTGGCAAGTGACGTGCGAACAGCTCGCTCTCCTCATCTTTTCTCCGATTTCTCTCGATTCCGATAAGATTTCGTCCTAAACCTTATACTTTTGTAATCTACACACAATTCTACACCTTTCTACCTTTCAAATCTTAACTTTTAACCGTGAAATCACTAGATTTCGGGTGTTCTAGGATGATGTCATCATGTGTTCTTCAAGAACTCATGTTTTGGCCTCAATCCACAAAGAATAACTTGAATCTAACCGATTTTCACAAAGATCTTGTAAAGATCTCGACACAAGTGTGGTGAAAGAGGATTGAAAGATGGTTTTTAACTTTCTTTCAACCCTTTTACACTCAAAACACTCAAACCCAGTAGAATCGGGTTCTGGTCTAGTCTTCTACTCATTCTTAGTGTTGTACTAGCTCGGATCTGGATTCTACTCACGAGACCAACGATCTTGGGTTAATCAGGGACAACCGTTTTGAGCCGATGACCGGCTGAGCTAGGGTGATTCCTGGTCAGTTTAGTCGTCTAGGTCAAAAGGAGAGTTCTATTGGCTAACACGTTGTCAAAGTGTCTCGAAACAATCTACAAACTATCAAAACGACCAAGTGTAGGACGAACGGAACAATCGGAACGGATTGCCGTCCGACCGGATTACTATCCGATCGGATAAGTCATCCGAACAGATTGCCATCCGATCGGATCACATTTGGGTCCCACCGTTAAGCAACCTAATTCGAAGTCTGAGTATTGAAAGAATTGCAATCCGATCGGACGACCATCTGACTGGATTACTCTTCGGATCATGAGATACTAAGACTTTAAAGACTTAAACAATTTTCAACATGTTTAATAACGAAGTTGCCATCCGATCGGATTTCTATCCGATCGAATGACGCTTCTGTTCTGAACTTACCTTCAGTAGGCAACCTCACCACTAAGTCGTCGTCCGACCGGATGACCATCCGAACGAATTGTCATCCGCACGATCAGCCATCCGATCGACCGACTTGATGGATAGAGATACTTTTGTGTTTTCAAAATGCTACAACGAAAACTTCAAAAGTCAAGCCATCATACACAAACACATTCATCCTATAGGAAGAAACAATCCACTCGAATAGTCATCCAACCGGATAACCATCCGACCGGATGACCATCCGAACGGATTGTTATCCGCACGGATTGCTGTCCGATCGGATTACCATCCGACCGAACTTCTATCCGACCCACTCTCATTCTGTATCATTCTACGCGTTACTTATCGTTATGCTATCGAACCTATTCAGGCTAGCCTTACTCGCTAAGCGCTCCCTTCAATCCACCAATCGCTGTGAGTATACTCGATCCCTTTTTGCTTTATGCACTTTTGGGTGTTACATACGTTACGAATATTCAAACTACAACAATCAGACTACTCAATACTATTTGAACGCTAACCGTTAATGCATGTTATACGTGGCTTATGAATGCTTGTTTGTTATGTTTACACATGGAATGCTGTCTACCTGCCTTAGCAACGATAGTACTATAGTTTGGACTCAGCACCCGTTCACGGGGGTTGCTAAGGATCATTACTTGCATGGATTACGGTGGTAATCATGTATTGCGAACTGCCTCAGGCAGTCAACCCGCAGTCATTGGTATCGATGGATCTATATCGATAACTAACGTGTTTCATTTCACTATGTGTACGTGCTGGTTATGCGTAAACGAATTCGAACTCTATATGCTATTATCAAACTTGTATGCTCACCATTACATTTTATGTATTGACTTTATTTGAACGTATGTGACAGGTGCTTAGGACGCACACTTGGTAGGAATTTGAAGCTAGAATAAAGTTTTAGAGCCCAACAAATAGTTGTCTGTAGTGGTCAAACTAAGGGTCTCTAGAAGCAGATAAACAATTGCTGACTATTTAAATCTGAGTTGTCGGAACAGAATATTTGCCTGGATTTATGTCTGTAATAATTATTTTGCTGTTTGAGATACGGTATGGGACGTATTATTTAAATTGAATAGTATTGATAATTGTTATGGAAACTTCTGGACAATCTGTTTCGCTCAGTGCCATGCCCCGATGATTTCGCCATCGGTTGGGGTGTGACAATGACTCTTTATTTTGTTTAAGTGTTTAGTGTTTTTATGAACTTATGGATAAATTTATATGTGATAGGAACCATGAGTAGGGAAGTTTTGGCGAAATTTCTTAGGAGGAACCATTAGGAAAGTAGCTCTAAATGATGTTTTACATTGGTTTCAAATAATAAAACCCGTTGGGCACAATTTTAAACATGTTTGTAATGACGTTTGACGTGTTTTTGATGGTCATATAAATTTTGGCTTGATTTTCTTTTGTTTTACGTGATCCAACCCGATACAAACAGGATTCTTTTCATATACCTAAGAGCCTAAAATATTTAAAAACATTCCACACCCCATAGAAAATTCCTGGGTCCACCACTGATTTGACTTAGTTATCACTCCCTAAATTTAGTAAACCTTTCAGACATAATCTGTTTAGGATATTAACTCATCTAAATCAAGTTCAAATTGCCAATGAGCTTGTGGTGGAGTGGTAAGGGAGATACCTGGTGTTCCAAGTGACCCAGGTTCAATTCCTGCCCCAGCATTTAGTTTCTACGGTACCTGATGATGATGATGATGAGAGACTAGGCGAGTAGGCGGCGATCTCTAGTTCGATCCTTGAACGGTTTTACTTCACCGCACTGTTGTGCCTTCGGGCGAGTGTTCACTGGCTTCGGCCCTAGGTGAGGGTTTTCCCGGTTCGCAAGGCGAGTGTATCCCGATGTGGTGAATTTCGCCAGTAGGTCATTTAGAGGATTTGTTGGCCGTTTAAAAAAATCATGGTCTAATTCTAATGATAATTTTAGGATTAATGGTCCAATCACTTATCACCTATTTCTAAAATACTAATAATTTGTAAAATAAACAATGATTAAATCATAAAATTATTAGTGATGATGTTGCTCACAAGATTAGTTTGAAGATTGTAACTTATCATTTAATGTTGGATCTTTTCAAGGATGATCGAATTTAGGGTTTATATGGTTGATTCTTAGAACCCAATCTTAGGGGTTTGATACATTCAGCAATGCCATATAATATATGGGTTTTGGTGTATGGGAATGATGAGAAAATATATCAAACGATGAAATGAAAAGGATGTGTCTGAAGGGTCATACTAGGATTATCTATTTGTGAAATTTTTGATTGTACAATATGTTGATGATGATAATGCATCCTACTTGATTCTAATGTGCATGATTCATATGAAATTATCCAAAATCCTATACTAATTAAAAACATGATTTTCATCCCTAACTTTATAGAAAATCAAATTGAAACCTAAAAGTTTGTAAAAATGGTTTTGTTGTGAAAGATGATTTTTTTAAAAGCCAGATGAATACTAGTTTACATGTTCAAGATTTTGAACATTTTGACATGATTTTATAAGTATATTGAAAATAAAAGATTGACATGATTTTATAAGTATATTGAAAATAAAAGATAGAAATGTAAGAATGGTAAACAAACATATACCAAATTGTAGGGAATGATGCAAAGATGATGGATATGCTCTTGGAATCCTTGTTTCCATACTTGAAAATGGAGGAGAATGGCGGTGGTGGCCAAAAATGGTGAGAGAGATAGATATTAGAGAAGGCGGTGAATGATCGAGTGATGAGAATGAAAATGTGTTTTAAGAGCATTCACATCCTATTCATCAATTTTTGAGAAAGTGGTTTTTATATTATAAAAAGTGGTTGTAGATAATTGTGAATGGATGAGAGACAAAATGTTATTCTTCATCTGTATATTTGAGTGGACACTGTTCACTCTCTATAACTTTTTACTATATTTTGAAAGTAGTTGTGAGTGGTGAGAGAAAAGGTAATAATAAAGGTAAAAAAAATATTATTTAATTAGAAAGAGAGAGAGAGAGAAAATATAGTTGTTATTAGTGTAATTATAAGGTATAAAATGTTGGATAAGATGTGAATTCTTTAAGTGGTCGTTAGATATCTATAATATATTAAAAAGGAAAAGTGACGTACAAAAAAGTAATTTTACCATTTTTACAAGTTGTGAAGCATTATGTACAAAAGAGATTAAGCCATACAATGGAAACTCAATAGCCTTTTTAAGACGCCTGCAGGGTTAGTCTTGGAATTTCACAAGGAAGCCGGCCAAGGAAGGGTCTCACCTTCTAGAAAACCCTAATATAATAGCAGGTAAATGAATCATTTGTCGTCCAACCAACTGGTGGCGATTCGTGACCAGGAAATCGAGAGAGAGAGGACGATGGAGTCTTCAGCGGCGGCGATGATGATATCCGTTTGAAGGTAATTAGCTGTGGTTCTTCAAAAACAGGTGTGATCTATCATAATTTCTTTGATTCACCATGATTTCTTGACTAATGCTGTGATTATCGGGTGGCACGAAGTCATATTTCACATTTCTATATAGTTTTTGAGTTATGCATACAAGCTGCTGCTCGATGAAATGCCAGACTAATTTTTTTTCACACTTGGATTAAACTGATATTGAATTTTGGTAGGTTTTGATGATTGTTTATTTTACATCAAGATTTCTAATTTTGTTGTTTTTGTATCAGCTTTGTTCTTTGTAGTTTAGATATAAGAAGACTACAGGAACATGGAACATAAAGTCATGCCTTTTTGTGACTTTCAGAAAGTCAAAGCTGGTATTCTCATACCTCAGTTTGATGCACATAGAGTAATTTTGTAATCTTCAAATTATTTGGATTCTAATAATTTTATTATAGTGGTTCGTAATTAAGGACAATTTTGTTTCTTTACCACAACCGAGCCTTATTTATATTGGAGCTATGCGGCCGGTTCTTCATCTCTGTATGATGCCTATGGTGGACTGTCTTTTACCCCCAAGTTGATATGCACACTCCAATTCTATTCCCAGTTACATCAGTTTCACATGGTAAGTGAATCTCACAAGTCACAAAGTTATTACTCATGTTATAAAAAGATTGTTTATGTTTTCCTTGGCATACACTTTTTTCCATTGGCATGATGAAATCGATGCATCAAGCAACAATCATGGCTTCATGGGTCGACTTTTATTCACTCTTTTTTTGTTTAATATATATTGTTTTCTATGCCAACTTTAATAGTGGGATTTATTGACATGATTTGGAAACTGTAACTAACGGGTTGGTTTTCTTAGGTTAAAGTATCCAGTTGGTGAATTGTTTGTAATATTTCTGTGTAGGGGTGCTTCTATATGCTCGGGTGATTATCATCCTGATGCCATTCTTCGTCAAGAACAGCGTAACAAGGCTAATAAAGTAGCATATTATTCAGAATTGCAGGAATACCACACTAAGTATGTCTTCTTATATTGTAAGATATATTTGTTACGATTCTTACCGTTTAAGGGTTAGTCATTTTCTTTGTTGTTTGGTAGAATGATAGGGGGTCTGCAATTGTGGAAGGAAAGATGGACAATATGCTTGAATCCCGATAATTTTATGCAAAAAGTTCCAAGGTTAATTATTATTTTTTTACTTTCAATTTTATTTTAGAATCTTTTCATCATCATCATCATCATCATCTGTATGTTTGTTTCATTATTGATGGGTGTATGATTATCTCCTGAACAGGCCTAAAAGGGATTTTCATAAAAGTGGGTCGTCGCATTGTCAATTGGCTTCTGGGTATGAATTATCTTTTGGATTTAATTCCTGGATTCATAATTTTTTTTTATTTTTCTGGTGAATTTTGGGTTTTAAGTAGTAAATCAACAGTTTTTCTTGATAACTTACTGTTTGACTTCTTGGTCAAACGGACCATTTTTTTACTTCAAATTGACATGAATTAATTGAATTTTAGAGGATCTTGATAAGTACCATGAATCTCATGATCATTTCTATAATTTAGGAATAATATTGGTCTCAAATATGTAATGCCAGTCTAAATTATGAATTTAGATTGTTATGAATGTTTGACTCTCATTGTCAAAGTGCTTCTCTTGTAAATGTGACCGAAAAAACCGAAATTTGTTGAAAACAGGATAATTCAGTAATGGGAAAAAAAGGAAGCTGGTTTTCTTCGATTAAGAAGTCGTTTAGTCCGAGCTCCAAAGAAAAAAAAAAGCCAGGTTCGTTTCAACTCGTAAATCATTATAGTTTATCGATTTATTAAAAAATTATCGTCGAGTAACGATCTTTTTGCTGATCATACAACACCAGAAGTCGGAACCGTAAGGGGTTGTGGAGGAGCAAGAGCAACCTTCATTACCCGATACACCAATTGTCGAAAATGTCAACGGTTCTTGCGACTCTCATCCATTTTCTCCACCAGAAAAGACGACACCGCTTGAGGTACAACCTGAGCCGCCACAGACCGCCAGTCTTAATATAACCGTTGCTGAATCGACTGCAGTGGCAGCCGTCATGACCCAGTATGCAGGAAAATCACGGGAGGAAGTAGCTGCGATTATAATCCAAATAGTTTTTCGCGGTTACTTGGTATTTAATTATTGAATTAAATCAAGAATATCAAGTACATTCTACATTAAAACGTATAATGTGTTTAGGGCTGCAAACGAACTGAACCTTCAGCGAATAGATCAAAATCATCGGTGAGTGGTATTTGAATGCCCTACAACCCTGATGCTTATATGGTGAAGTGTGTTGTGGGGGCTAGCTACAGCGACTCTCCTGCAATTGTGCAGTTCTGGGACGAGTCACGGGTTGATTGAGGTAAAAAAAACAGATGAGTGGGCTTCTGAGAGTGTTTTCAGCGTTAATCGACGCCCAGGGACCAATTAAGAAAAACAGGGTCCTCGGTCTTCCTCGAATCCCAGCAAATTCAGTTATCCGGGCCCTCAAAGATAGGAAGCAACGCCAGAGCCAGAGGAACCGTAGGTCTCAGCCCAGCAGCAGCAGAAATTGGTGGTGGCTGGAGTTGGCGGTTGGTGGTGGTGTTTGATGACGAAGAAGGTGGGCCCCTTTCATGAGATATCAGAAAATGTAAAACGACACGAGGATAGAAAAGTGGTCCGAAAGACGATAGTCATCTCATTCCTGGACCAATGACTTTCCTCACGTTGATGATGTCGAAAAAGGCAGTTTTAGTGACAGCAATCTAACTAATGGTAGGCGACAACGACAACAATCAAAGTCACCGTTTTCTCAATTATGTAAGACATCCAAACATTATTGATGATATATAAACATGGTATAACGGGCTGGCCTGGTCCGAAAGACGATAGTCATATCAAGTTATTTATTTACAATGTTGACATGTTGTGGTTGTTTCCTTTTAGTATGTTTTTCTAAATTTAACTTTTTGGCCCTAATTGTTCTCTCTGTATAACTTCTGATGACATTTTCATCTGTTTTCCAGGGTAATTAATTCAAAGACACTGTACAAGTATGTTGAGGGTAGCAGTTAATCTATAAAGATTAACAAGCGTAGGATATACGATTGCAGCTGATAATAGAGGTACTACTAACTAACTACTGATCCTGACATGTGTACTTGGAATGGAAATTATTCGGTTTTAAAATGAATGATCGATTGTATATATTTCATAGCAATATCTTAGACTGGAACATGACAGAATTTTTAAGCCAAGGGTTTTCTTCATCTAACTTTTATATGGTTGTGGTTTAAAGTCAATATTTTTGGTTTGCGTTATGATTGTAAATTGTCGCTCCCGCAGCAACGCGCGGGTTCCCTACTAGTAAAATTAAATGGTAAATTTGAGGTGATGTGAAGAGTCTTACAACTCTTGTAGGCCAAAAGCGACAAAAAAGATGGGTAGGGTACTAGAATATCATTTTAGTTAAATTCAAAACTTTGTCGTAAGTCATAAGTTTTAGGTGTTACATAATAATATTGGTAGGCACATTTCCTTTAATACTTGTAATTTTATTCATTATTATTATATATATCAATTGATATCACTACTTTGCGCCAGCGTAGTCTTTGCTTTTTGACATTGGCCACTGAATTTCTGTTACTTCACTTCCGGCGCCTGTGGATTGGTAAAACTTCAGTTTCTTTTCTTTAATTTCTATCCATCTGTATCTATCTTTGCAACATCTCATCAAACCCTAACACCTCAACAGCCATGGCAGACCACCGTGTAAGCAAGCGATTCCGATCCTCCACCATCGTCACACTATCGCCGTTGTCGCCACGTTTCAGTGGTGGTTTTGTTGTGGGAATTTTTTCCTAAGAAGAGAGAGAACGGGAAGAGAGAGAGAGAGAGAGAGAGAAAGGGGAAGGGGATAGAGAAGATAGAGTAGCGGTGACCAAAGGGTCACCACCGTCACCACCATGGCCACCGCAGTATTTTGTTCGTGATTTGTTCCGATTGACCTATTTGAGAAGTCATCCTCTCTTGAGACGTCTTTTCTATCTTTATACCTTAGCCCTCCTAAAGAAGAGCTCGGGACGGTGACCGGAGGGTCACCACCAGTGGATTCAGACCGTCTTGCGGCCGGCGATTTTTAAACCCTGCGATGATGTTGGCTTGCTACCCGGTATGGCAACTTCGGTTGCAACCGTCACGCCACTGAGTGGGTTCAACGACGATGATTATCTTTTCAGATCTGAGTCGATTTGTATTGGTATTTTCGTTTTGCTTTCTGAGATTGATTAGATAATTGTGTTAGTAGTGGTGGTCATGTTGTTGTTGGTCGTGATATTGGTGGTGGTTGTGTTAACAGTAGCTGTGAAAAGGCAGCCAGGCTTTTTTTTTTTATGTTTGTGTTGAATAGTACAGGCTCTGTAAATGTCGATTTGATGGGGATTTGAAACAATGTCCGACAATGATGGTCGCTTGCTACTTGGCGTGGCAACTCCATTTGCAGCCGTACCAGCGCTGAGTCGTATTTGGCGATGATGAAGTGCCATTCTGAGCCTTTTCTCTTTGTCACGAGTCGAAACTAAAACGCTGCGACAATAAATAATAAATGTTGAGTTTGATTTCCAGTAGGGTATCTAACAAAGTCATTCATGTATAGAATGATATAACTGCTTAATAGTGATGTAATATAGATAAACAAACTGATAGATTAGAGGTCGTGAACTCAAGTATATAGATGAGAAATAAACATCTTAGTTTGTTTATCAGATAACCTGATGTTATTAATTTGTAGAAATTGCTGGTTTGTTTGTTTGTTTATATCAGTTGGTTGTTTTACAGAATTGAATTGCTGGTTTATTCACTTCTAGCCCCAGTTTTGGGGTTTTAGGGTTTGTGCATACATACAGTTTTGTTGATTTTTTTTGGATAAGACCGAAATCTGATGGGTTCTTTTGTATTATTGTGTGGTGCTGTACAGGGAAGAATGAGAAACCAGATGTTGAAACGTGTAGTTTCAATTCACACGTTTGTTTGAGGTGGAGACTGACCTAGAGACTACTTTGATTCATCTTCCTCACAGGAAAAAAAAAATAAAACTGTTTTTTTTTAATTGCAGATCAAACTCAAACCTGCAACTATTCAATTGAAGTAATGATAATCTTTCTTATAATTCTACGTTTAGTTACTTATAGTTTTAAACTTGGTCTTTCTTTTAGGCATACTTTTAGCACGTGGTGAAGAATACTGGAGCGCTTATACTTCTTGACAAGGGACACCAGATGGGGCACACTACTACAGTAGATATGTCTTCTAAGGTACACAAGCTTAAACATGGGCTTCCTTTAGTTTGTACTTAGGTTGGTGTTTATTTTTTAATTCTAATTGTGAGTGCACTTTCTAGGGCCAAATTTCTCTACTTGTAAAACTTTAACAAAGCTATCATACGGTCCCTAGACTTTCGTCGTCACACGTTTTAAATATGCTTGACCTACCGCGCAACGCGCGGTTGGGGAACAACTAGTTTTATATGACATAACATAAGTTACAAATATGAATATTACCACTAATATTTATTAGTAATATTGTTGTCTGGCAATTTAATTTTATATTAACTAGGTTGTTTCCTCGCGCGTTGCAGCGGCACGTTGTCACGGACATTTGATCGGTATCGGTTAGGGTTGTTAGAGTTCCGGTATCGGTATAGAATCAATACATGTTTTACATAAATTGAAAATGAAAAAAAATGAACACCGGTATCGACAACGATGTTGTCCAAATGGTATCGATCAGATCAGATCGTTACGGTACTGGTAATGATATTCGTTGATCATAGCAGATAGAGTTGTATAAATGGAGATTATCGAAACTGGTAATAATAAAAATGAACATAAGTACATATAACAATCTTGTTCGGTAGGATACGTCAGTTTATCGAAAGTAAAAACAATAAAAATAAGTACCGGTACAATACCGATGTTGTGCCTTCAGTTTTGGTTCGGTTGACTACGGTTACCACACAAAATTCATTACCAAACATAAACCATACAAATGAGTACAGGTACAGGTATCGATGTTGTTCGGCACGGTATAGTAGCGATACGATATCGGTTTATCGAAAGCAAAAAAAATATAAATAAATACTGGTATCGATACATATAATATACGGTCGGTTTTGGTTCTTTTTTTGGTATGATAGCAGTACAATATCCGTTTACAATAAAGTTTATATTGTAATGTTGAAAAAAAGCAATCGGTTTTGGTTAAGTTTAGCACGATAGCAGCACAGTATCCGTTTCCAATAAATTTACATCGTAATGTTGAAAATATAAACATAGAATGCAGGTTATTTGAAAAATAAACAAAATATATAACAAATAAAATATTATTAAAAAAATGAAACAATAATTTAAAAAATCAAAATCACTATTCATGAAGACTTTGTGTTAATATATTTAATTAATATTACCACTAATATTTAATAATAATATTGTTGTCTGGCAAATTAATTTTATGTATCATCAATTTAGCTTTTAGTATCCGAAATATACAAATAACGTCTTAAATTCTAAGGGGTCATTTGGAGGCTTTTTAGGATGTTACAATATATAACTTACCTATATCAAGTCTAGTATCAACACACTTAGCATCATGATAAGCCACTTAGATTCAAGTAGGATCAAAGATCAAGTCAATGTCAAAGCAATGGTTAAAGTGAAACTTGATTAGGAGTGTTAAAAAGTTCACGGCTTGCTTGAAAAAGCTTGCCTCGGTTGTAAACGAGTCGGCTCGGCTCGATTTGTAAACGAGCCGAGTCGAGCTAGATCGAGCCGAGCCAAACCTGAGCTGGGCTGGCTTGGCTCGTGAACCCGTGAGTCGGCTCGAATTATTATATTTTGTATATATTGGTAAAATTCTATATGTATTAAAATTTAAAATATGAGCGAGGTGGATAAAGTGTTAACATTTTAAGCTTAATTTAGTTATCTAGCATATAAAAAAACAAAAAAGATACATATTATGTTTTTAATGTCTTTCTGTGTTTTAAATAATAGAAAAAAAAAAACAAAAATAATACATAATGTTAATTTTTTATTATGTTATCAATCCTTGTAAATATTTAAAATATTATGAAAATAAAAGAAAATTAAAGCTGGTTCGATTGGGTTTGAGTTGGCTCAAACTTTTTACTAGCCGAGCTTGAGCTCCACTTTTCAGTTCGTTAATATAAACGAGTCGAGCTAAGTTGGCTAGTTTAAGTTCGAGCTCAAGCCTAACCTGGCTCTGCTCGACGCCCGAGATAACATGCATGATACACCATCTCCTAAACCTGAATAATGAACAACATACCTCAAATATTTTCAAGTGTATCGAGAATCTGTTGCAATTCACACACATCCTTTTTGACATCCATCCATTGTGTTTGGGAATCCACAGAGCATGCTACTCCAATCTTAATTGTTAGAGTCAAACATTCCTCTATTTTCTTGGCATTTTCTTCATTATTTTGCAGAACAATTCTATCCTCTTGATACAGGTTTAGAATGTTAACATCAATGATATCAATTGCATTGTCTAGCAAGGCCATTGAAGTAAATTTATGAAGGCAAAGGTCTTCATTAAAGATGTCATCAGTTGGGTGTTTCCCGGTCATCGCCTCTAGAACTAGTATTCCAAAACTGTAGATATCCCCATTACTTGTCATCTCACTCTCGAGACCATACTCTGCAAGTTACAAGCAATTACATTATAAAAAAGGTAATAATGTAAATAAGTAAATATGAAAGCTTATTTTACCTGGAGCAATATAACCCATTGTACCGCGAATCCCAGTTGAGTTGTTTTGGTATGAAGTTCCAAGAAACCGAGCTAAACCGAAATCTCCAACATGAGCCACCATATCATTATCGAGTAGAATGTTACTAGGCTTCAGGTCACCATGAATAATGGTTGGTAGACAGTGATTATGAATATAATCAAGTGCATATGCTACATCCATAAGAATGTTTATCATTTGAAGAAGGTTTAGCTTTGATGTATTTCCACTTGAATGCAACCAATCATGCAAACTCCCATTGGGCATGAACTCGTATACCAAAGCTTTGAATGGATTTCCTTGAAAGTCAATACTTGAACATGAAGTTATAATCTTCAACAAATTCCTGTGTCTAAGGTTCCACCATGCTTCACATTCCCTCATAAAGCTTTTTTGAGCTCCTCGATTTTGAAGATGTAGAACTTTGATTGCAACAAATGTGTCATTATCTTCAAAAAGGATTCCTTTATAAACAGAACTATAACCACCAGTTCCAATTAAATTGGATTCGGAGAACCCATTGGTAGCCTTTAGAAGTTGACTGTATGAAACTTTTAGGTATCATTCGCTTGTTGACGATTGTGAAAGATGGCTCTTTCTTTTCTTCTTACACCAAGCATATGCTAAACATGTTGTAGTGAAAAGTGCGGATGCGATCAATGTGACTATTAAATAGAGATGAAACTTCTTTGTAAATTTACTTGTCTCCTTGCATTTGGGTAACCCAAGTTCATTAATGCCACCACAAAGCCTTCTATTCTCCAAAACAGAGAATGCACTTTCATTAGCGAACACTCCTACCAATGGAACTTCACCCTCAAAATCATTATATGACAGGTTCAAATATTCTAACTTAAACTGTTCAAAAAATCTAGGAATATGCCCCGATAAGTTGTTATGAGAAATATCGAGTTCCACCAATCCTTTCAAGGAATTTAATGATAATGGTATCATACCTTGAAATAAGTTGCCTTTGAAGGACAACCGTGATAAGCTACTACAGCCACCAAGGCTACTAGGAATCTTACCAGATAAATTATTATCAGATAAATTCAGAGTAGTCAACATGTTGAGGTTTCCAACATCAATTGGAAGTGAACCAAACAGGTTGTTTCGAGAAATATCCAATGTTATGGAGAGACTTGAAAGTTGAAGAAGTCGTATGGGCATTTTCCCATTAAGTTTATTGTCATTAAGGAACAAGGTTAATAGATGATGACAATTTCCTAGACTTAATGGAATAACCCCTTCTAACATGTTTGAAGATAAATAAAGTTCTATCAACAATGATAAGTTCCCCATGGAATCTGGAATATGCCCTGAAAAGTGGTTTTCATCTAAATAAAGGCCTTCTAAGTTTTGAAGGTTACCAATGGTTGAAGGGATGTTTCCCGTGAATTGGTTTCCTCCTAATGCCAATATATTCAAGCCAACAAGATTACCAATTGAACTAGGGAGGTTTCCATATAACTGATTATCAGAAAACCATAACACCTGGAGTTGATTAGAAAGATTACATATTGATCTAGGGAGAACTCCTTGAAACCTGCAACTATCAAAAGCCAACCTCTTTAATCTCGTGCAGTTTTTCAAAGAATCAATAAACTTCATTTCATCTGCTTCTTTGCTTCCAAAGAGGTTTCCACCAATGTTTATAATATACATATTCGTTAGCTTTGAAAAGTCAACTATCAAGTGTCCACTAAACTTGTTTTTAGCGAGTTCAAGAAGTTTTAAACTCGTACAATTTGAAAGGGATGCCGGAAGAGGTCCACTTAGTTTGTTACCCCATAATTGAACCGAAACAAGATTAGGAAGTGTTGCACCTATGGCCGAATACAGACCACCTGTCAATTGATTATCAGCCAAGCTAATATCAACTAGGAGTGAAAGGTTATAAAGAGAATTAGGGATGGTTCCATATTAATTACAACCACCAAAGTAAATTTCTTTTAAACTTTTCATGAGGCCTAAGGTGTCTGGAATGGTCCCACCCAACAACGGATTTCCTTTTAAAGAGAACATTTCCATTGAAGTAATATTCCCTAAGTGTGGCGGGATTCCACCTGTTAGGTTATTATTTTCAAGTGAAAAATAAGTAAGTTTGGAGAGGAAACTGATCTCTTTTGGTATATTTCCAACTAGCTCGTTATGGGAAAGATAAAGCTCTTTAAGGTTTGAATAACTAGATATGTTAGTTGGAATTTCCCCAAAGAAGTTGTTAAAATCAAGATAGAGGACCGTCAACTTGGAGAGATGACCGAATTCATGAGGGATGGTTCCGGTTAAGTAACAACGTCTAGCGTAAAATTCTCTTAAATTTTTCCACTGGCTTAAGATGTTTGGAAAGCTCCCACCCAAGGGATTTCCACTAACAGAAAACAATTCCAATGATGTAATATTTCCCAAGATGGTTGGGATTCCACCTGTTAGCTTATTATTAAAAAGTGAAAGAAAAGTAAGTTTGGTGAGGGAACTGATCGCCTTGGGTATGCTTCCAACTAGCTCATTATTGGAAAGACCAATATCTTCAACGTTAAAACAACCAGATAAGTTAGTTGGAATGACCTCGTTGAATTTGTTATTGTTGGTGCATTTGTCTGTGGACTTCGTCTTGTATCGAGTCATGTGTCTAGATTGGATATAATGGAGCTCGGTAGGCTAGATAATAGGATTTCAGAGGTGTTGAACCAGTTCGCACGAAATGGAAAGAACGATTTCGCACGAAATGGAACATGTCCATTCCATGCGAAATGGCTCCCCTATATATAGCTGAGCTTTGTCATTTCATTTAGAACTTTCTGATTCCGGTACCGAGGTGCTGCCGAAGTGTCTCCGGGCTGTAAAACGTTGTTATATCAATAAACAAGGCATTTAGAGTGTATATCAAGCTGATACAAAGTCGATACGTTTGTTTCCGTCTCTCGTATTGATTAGAACTCTTCTGAACGACTCGTTTGGTCGTGCAAACGATCCTACAAGTGGTATCAGAGCTTAGGAGGAAGAGTTCTTACAATTTCAGCTTGTTTTCACCGAAATTTCTGACTTCTACTCATTCTTCTTTACATTTTTCAAAATTAACGGAGATTTCACGGTTAAAATGGTTTGATTTTCACATATAACGTGCGAAACATAGTTTTAATCAATCCTTGAAAGAATTAGACCTAAAATCGAACTAAAACCTGATCAATTTTGTCAAAAACCGGCCGATTGTGTGACATCAACATCATTTCGCACGAAATGGAACTTCATTTCGTTTGAAATTGACTCCCATTTCATACGAATTGAACTCTAAGTTGTTCATTTCGCTTGAAAGTGTCATTTCGTGTGAAATTACCTCCATTTCGCACGAATTGAACTTCCATTTTGCATCAAAGGACCATTTCGTGTGAAACAGTCTTCCATTTTGCATCAAAGGACCATTTCATGTGAAATAGACTCCATTTCGCATCAAAGTGTCAGTTCGCTTGAATTTGTTCCATTTCGCACCAAAGGCAGTTCGCATCAAAGTAGTTCAGTTTATTTGAGATTCCATTTCGTTTGAAACTCCATTTTGCTTGAACTTTGAGATATTGTGAAATTTTTACCGAAACATGGAAGAAGAATTTTACAATGCGTTTGCTACTCCAGTTGCTCCAATTACAGTTGCCGAAACTGTGAAAATCGAAAATGGAACAGGAACATCTCAAAAGCCTCCAAAGCTTATGTACATCGAGGATTTTAAAGGATGGCAAAACCGTTTTGAAACTTGGGTGCAAGCTTATAGGTTTGATGCATGGGTTTCGTTGGAAAAAGATTACGTTAAACCGAAAGATGAACATGGAAATGAAGAATCTTTAAGTGATTATTCAGCGGATGAGAAATTAAAATACACCAGTGAAAAAATGATGATTAGTATTCTCCAACAAGCGGTAAAAGAAGATATTTTTTTTTTTGCTTCAACATGAGGATACTGCTAGATCAATTTGGTTAGCGTTGATTAACAAGTTTAAGGGAAGTGCTGATATGATAAAAAATAAACATGCATTACTAAAGAAATCATTTGATATGTTTGTAGCTTTTGAAGATGAGACGACTAAGAAGACTATCGATAGATATTGTCATCTTGTTCAGGAAATGAGAAGATTGGAGATCAAGAAAGAAGACGATGAATGGGTTGATAAGCTTGTTGATGCACTACCACATAATAAATGGGGAACATACTTGTTGATTTTGAAACATATGAGAAAATCCGAAAGTATGAATTTGAGTAAGTTCATTCAGAAGATTGAAGAACATGAATTGGATGTTCAGAAAACTGCTATCATGAATAATCCAAATGCTCAACAAGATGTTAGTCTATACTATAGAGGAAGCAAATTTGAGATTACTCCGAGTCCGAAGATTAAGACTGCTTTCAGTGCTGATGGAACTTCAGGAACTAATGTTAGCACTATAACTCAGAGTGGTGGATATTCTTCATCTTATTCAAGTTTTGATCCAAATTTATCAACACCAAGTTCTCAACGACAGAGTTCAACAAATCTGAAATGCAATGTGAGATTGAATATTCAAAATGGTCAAAATCTCTCTCCAGAAATAGATAAGCAACACATGGCATCACTTGTTACTATGTTAGAGTCGTATGAAAGCTTAGTTGCTGAAAGAATCGGAAATCCAATGCTTACTAAAGAAGATTATGACCAGATTGATTCAGAGGAACTTGAGTTGATGGACATCATGTGGTGTTTAGCCAGTGCTGTAAGAAGAGCAGAAAAATTCAAACAAATCACCGGAAGAGATGATTTTCGTGATGTTGCTACATCTCCGTTAGGATTTGACAAATCAAAGGTTACTTGCTTTCGTTGCAGAGAAAAGGGGAATTTTTAATGAGAGTGTACAAATAAAGAAGCAACCGGAAGACAAGACCCGTTTGGAAACAACGATTATCATCAAAAATCAATTTATCATCAGCTTGCTCAACAACCGTCATCATCCCGTGCCATTGAAGATGGAAAGAAGAAAGCTTATCTAGTAAATCAAGATGATGAAAGATTGGCAGAGGGATTTAGCTGGGACAAATACGTTCCGGCTGATTCAGCATTTGTTGCTCAAATCATGGAAGAAGAAGCAGTCAAATCTAAGCCAAAAAGAACGAAGATTTTCAGATCATCAGAAAGTGATGAAGATACTGATGATGAGGAAGAGTACATTAATAATGCTAGAAAAAGTTTAGACTCATTCAGTTTTAATATGTTTTTTGCAGATAAGATCGAGATGTTGAATGAGAAGAAAGCTGCTAGAATGAAGAGAGAGCCGGAAGCAAGAAGAATTGCTGAAGAAAAGGCAAAAATGGAAGCTGAAAAAGAAAAAGTTGAAGAAAATTCGACAGAAAAGGTCGAAGATGAAGAGTGTGAGGTAAAAGCAGAATTTGATGAAGAACCAATGATTGAGAAGGCGGTGGAGAAAATTGTTGAAATAGAGAAAATAGTTGAAAAAATTGCTGAAGTTGAAAAAATCATCGAAGTTGAAAAAATTGTTGAAGTTGAAAAAATCGTCGAAGTTGAAAAAATTGTTGAAGTTGAAAAGATTGTTGAGGTCACAAAACCTTGTCTGAAATGTTTGGAATCATGCAAACAGTGTGAAGAAAAAGACAAGAAGTATAGTGAGCTAGAAGAGTTGAAAGAAAAATTGTTGTTTGATGTGAAGTATGTGAAAGAATCATATGATGTGCTGAACAGAACGGTTGATAATTTGAACAAGACAAACTTAGAAATGGGAGCTGCTTCAACAATGATGAGTGCAACATTAATGACTAAGCAGAAAGTCATCAATGAGTATATTGAAGACTGTGCAAAGCTGAAGCAGGATTTGGAATTCGAAAAGATTGAAAATGAGAGAATCAAACGATTGCTGCTGAGTTATACAACCTGTGATTATTTGATTGATAGAGTTTATCCTACTGTTGCAGGTCTTGAAGCTTTTCAAGATAAAAAGTCGGAAGTTAAGGATACCGGTAAGAAACAAAGTGTCAAGTATAACAAGTGTCCGCCTCCGATCTGGGAAAGTTATTCTCCCAGAAAACCAAATGAGGAGCAATTAAAAAAGGCAGTCAACATAAAGTTAAAGTCTGAAACCATTGATGAGTTACCAGACAACATTGACGTCACATTCACAGCGTCTGACACTGATCATGAGTCTGAGTTATGAAAGAAAGTGGTCGATCAGGTGTTGGATATGGATGAAGAGTCAAAGTCGGAGTCTAAATCTGAAAGTTTGAGTTCATCAGACAAGAGTTCGAGTTCACCGGTCAAACGGGTTTACAATAAAGAATTTCTGATGTCGAAAATTAATTTGAAAAACGAAACATTCAAAGTAGCATATACTTTGAATGATTCTGATAAATTATTTTCTGATGAAGAATTTCCAATAAGAGATGTTAAAACTGAAATGATCAACAAGGTTTTCAAATTAACAGAAATTAATATTTCTGAAATAAAAGGCGTAAATCTTGCTGAAAAACCTAAACCTTACACCTCAAGAATTCAACAAAGATTAAACCAGAAAAAGGGTTACAGTTCTGGTTCAGGTTATCGAAAGAAACCAAACCATAACCGTAACTTCAAAAAGAAGGGATTAGGTTTTATTCCACCTGAAAATTATAAAAATGAGAAACATTATAAACAAAAAACTAAATTTTTTTCAGGTACAAGTTCAGAAGAAGAAAAAGAGAAATTGTTCAGAAAACAGTCAAACAAAGAGTTTCTCGCTGAGAAAAAGAATAATATGTTGAAAGAATCTGAACGAAGAGTTGAAAGAAGAACCTGTTTCAAATGTCAAGAAGTTGGACACATCGCTTGGAATTGCCCAAAGCCAACCAACACAAAACAGGGAGTTTCTTCTAACTCTAAAATTAAAGAGAAATGTGTTGAAAAATTCAAAGAGTTCAAAAATTCGACTTTCGAAGTTGGTGAAAGTTCGAAACGTTTTTACAAAAGAAAAGTCGATTTAAACAAACAGAAATGGGTTGTTAAATCAGAGAGTAGTCCTGACAATGAATCTGACTCGTCAAAGTCAGAGGAGTCATTTGTTGTGAAAAATGATAAGAATTCCGTTCCAGAAATGAACGATGAAAACTTTCCGCCATTGTCAAAAGAAAACTTGAAGTTAAAAGTTGGAAAGATTGAAATTTCAGATCAATTCTTCTCTGGTAAGGAAGAATTTGATGCTGAAAAGGTGTTTAATGGAAAAGTGAAACATATTTTTGGAAAAATGGTTAACGGGAAGGTAAAGGGCGTGAAAGAGTTTTATAAATAAAAAAGATGGTGGAGTGAAGATGACTCACAATCACCCAAGACTGGTCAGGCTTGGGTGACAGCTTTTTCTACTTAAAATCCTGACTTGCCGGAGCTCCCAAGTTGGTAATCGTGGAGCAGGAATCGGCATCATTCTTGAAAATGATTGTTTGGAAAACCTACAAGTGGTAAAACTGAAAAGTGTCATATTTCGATTTACAAGTGGTATGGTTGATAAGTGATCCTACAAGTGGTTAATCAAGGTCATTAAGTTAAACTCGATTTAACTTTCATGCAAGTGATAGTGTTTTCAAGTGGTTAAAAAAAGGGGATTTGTTCATAATCTGTAGAAAGAACAAAATGATGAATTCAACCCCGATCTTACAAGTGGTTTCAACAAAACTAATTTTCCGGAAAAATCATTTGATTAAAACAAACTTAAGTGTTTTGAAATCACAATGGGAAAATAGTTTGTTGTCAGGGGGAGTTCTGATTGTTTACGCCAAGTGGTTGGCGAATTGAAGCAATTCACATCGGTTTGTCAATTTTTCTTTAAATGGTTTTGTATTTTAGGGGGAGTAAGAATTTTTCGGAAAATCCAAAAACATTAGAAAATTTGAAAAAGCCAAAAACATCGAAAAATCAAAATGAGTTTTGTTGTGAAAAAGAGGAAATAATAGTACATCAGTGGACTATCACAGCACGCTAAAGAATTGGAAAGTCAAAATGTGATAAACGGTCTCACTGATGATATGTCAGTAGGTTTTTACACGCTTAGTAGACTGTGTTTGAGATATAAACCTAAATATCATACTTACTTATTTCGTGGGGAACATCTCTCGGATATACGGGTAACCCCCGAAATCTTGTTTGAAAGACCCTCTTTCTGAGATACTAGGTCTTTATGCTTAGTGATATCTGGGGTATTATCCTAGGAATTCTGATTTTGCGGAAGCAATGGCCTAGTCCCCGTATAATACTTTTCGCTTGCTTGAAATAAAAGCACCACCCTCAGCATAAAAAATGATGAAACATTGCAAAATGCTAATCATGTGCTGTTGAAGAAAAGATTCTCTAAAGGGAACACACCTAAAGTCGAACCATCATCTCTCTAATTTTGCGGAAGCAATAGCCTGAGCTCTCATGGTCTCGCATTTAACCCCTTACAGATATCATCTAGGTATACTCACCTGTAAGACTGAATATTGGGATCTGGATACGGGAGTATATTCTGAGGTGGGACACGCGAATAAGTTGAAGTCATTAAAACACTAATTCTTGTATCTCGAAGCAGTTGAACTTTGTGTGAAAATTTAAGTGGATCAGTATACTAACAATCTAAGTGAATTGTTTAGAACTTAAAGTGTTTAAAGCTCAATGGTGCTTGTGATGTGTCTCAAAAACTGATATGATCCTCTTACACAAACTCACAAAAATATTGTCTGTATATATTTCTTTACTGTTTCACTAAAAACAAAATCCAAAAAGAATGTGTTTTAGCATAAAATTTTGAAAAGTCCAAAAAGATTTGATTTCATATTATTTTCTACAACTGATGTTGAAAAGCTGGTTTTCAAAATTCTGAGTGCTAAACATGACGACAACAGGGTTGGGAGAGTTTGTTTTGAAATGAGAATGATTTTGAAAAGATTAAATGGTTCATTAAGTTGAAACCAAATTTTGAATGGTATCCTTATAAGTTGTCATTAGAAATTATAAATGTAAAATCATATTGAATAATATCTACAAGTGGTTTCTAAAATTTGTTAAATCTTAAAATTTGAGAAATTTATTTTTGGGTAGAGTTTTGTGCAGGTTGCCAGTTTCAGATCTTGTTGCTACGAAGAACCAGGAGATGTGAAGATCCCCGTGTCTAAGCCTGAGCAGAGTTTGAGCCAGGTTTCGATTCTAGAATGAGAGCTATGTCAGATTGCGATCCCGGAACAATTTAAGGGGGAGTCTGCTAGCAAAGGAGAGCTGAAGATGCAAGAACCAGTTTCTGATCCTGAAAGTTTGGTAAAATAGAGCCAGGATTAAAATTCTGGGAATGTATGAGAAAAAGAGGAGATTGAAGATTAGATCAACATCCAAGAGGGAGGTTAGTTGCTGATAGTAGAAGAAAAAAGATTGAAGGAAGCTTACAATGTCAGATACTTTTGGAAAGAGCATGAAGACTGATAAAGACTGAAGACTTGTAATGAAGACTCGTCGACATCCAAGGGGGAGTCTGTTGGTGCATATGTCTATCGACTTCGTCTTGTATCGAGTCATGTGTCTAGATTGGATAGAATGGAACTCGGTAGGCTAGATAATAGGATTTCAGAGGTGTTGAACCAGTTCGCACGAAATGGAAAGGACCATTTCGCACGAAATGGACTCTGTCCATTCAAGCTGATACAAAGTCGATACGTTTGTTTCCGCCTCTCGTATTGATTAGAACTCTTCTGAACGACTCGTTTGGTCGTGCAAACGATCCTACAATTATCGTACAGAACCAGGTGATGGAGCCCTTCTATAACGCCCATTCTCAATCTTTACCATGATGGAGCCCCTCCTATAGCCCCCCCCCCCCCCTAATTCGGGCGGTGTGGTCGTATAGCGCCCCGGGGCGCTATAGTTGCTGAGTTAGCGGGGGTGGCACCCCCACACCCTCCAGCCTAAGTAAACACTACCCCTCATTTGTTCAGGAAGCATTAGGCCGGAGGGTGTGGGGGCGCCACCCCCGCCAGCTCAGCATGTATAGCGCCCCGGGGCGCTATCCGGCCACACCCTCAAAATTAACTCGGGGCGCCATAGTGCCTCCGCCAACATGATAACGAGCAACCAGCGCGTGGACTGAGGGACATTTAAAGTTTTGACCGTTTGAAACGGTCGTATTTAAAAAAAAATTTAATTTCCTTTTTTTTTTATAAATTAATATTATAAATACCCCACATTCCTTTCACTTTTTTATCCCATTCCTTTCACTTTCTCATTACTTTTTATACCATTCTCTACATTTCTTTAAAACATTCTCAACAATGTTTCCCAACAACCCAAACCCATGGGACCCGAACAATCCATGTTGGCAAACTATGCAAATCTCCAAAGTGGCATCTTGTACCACCGTTCGACCCAACCCGCCCTAGATCCAAACGGTCCAAATCTACATCCACCACCGAACCATCTGGGTCCGATGCTCGTACAGTAATTAATCTAAACGACGATGCTGACGAATTTGAAGAACCAGAAGAGCTGCCTCGTCCAACTGGTAGAGATAAAAGTAAGGCAGGAGCACGTGGAAAGTCTACTACATCAGATGGCCCGTCAAAGTTGAGCGAGTTCGAGGCAAGTCTCACAAAATAATCTCCATTAGGGAAAAAGACCAACAAATGAGAATGGAGAAACAAATCCAAAAAGACATGGAGTTTCTCGCAAAGGATTTGTCAAATCTACCAGAGGAGGACCGAGTCATTTTGGAGGCTCGTAAGACACAAATTCGGGCAAAATATATGTAGTTTTTTTTCTTGTATGTTGTGTTTTTTTTAGTATGTTGTCTTTTTTTTCTAGTACCTTATTTTTTTATGACTTTGTAGTGTTTTTATTTTTTAATGAAATTATGTTTTTTTTTTAATTTTCTAGTTATTAAAACTGCCATTTAATTTAAAAAAATAAATATTTAAATAAATAAATAATTAGGTAATCATGACGGGGGCTCCATCCACACCCTGCAAATTAAAGAGGGGTATGATAAAGCCCCAAGGCTGACATGGCGCTGACGTGAATCCTACGAGGCCTGATAAAGCCCCAAGGGGGCTCCAACCACACCCTCCATCCCTACTGACCTTATCTTTTAATTTAGTTGAAAAAAAAAGTTTCAATTACTCGTTTGGCTTTATCTCATATATATTCACATTCATTAGCTGAATTTAAAATTGGAAAATTAACCACAAAAGTATAGCTGGTCATTCACGTTCGTTAGATGGATTTAAAATTGGAAAATTAAGACAAAAGGATAGTTGGTCAACTTATTATCAAAATAAACAATGCAGACTAGAGGTGCACAAATCAGGTTAGGGTTTCAATCCGAACCGGTTTCAAACCGGGTTGGGGTTAGGATGAAACTATTCAAACCGGGTTGGCACTCAAGCCCGGTTGGGTTCTAATCGGGTTATGAGGCAAGAGAACCGAACCCTATGAAACCCATTCACGTTGGGTTGGGATCGGGGTAGGTTATCAAACCGGGTTCAACCCTATTGACGGATGAATTCCCGCTATTCCATAGCGCTTTGGGAGCGTTTATTATTTTTGCGCTTTTTGTGTGTTTTGATTTAACCAACACCTTTAATATATATGTATGCTAACGTTTTCGATGAAAAAAGTCCAAGAAATCAACATTAATGTACTATAACGATCACAAAGCCGTTAAATAGCCATTGGGTAATAGCTAGTTCCATGTATATGGATGGGTTCGTGATATCGATTTCAAAGTAGGTTCTCAAACCAGGTGGAGTGATCGGGTTGTCAACTGTCCGGTTGAAACTGGTTTGACTGTGAAATACCCAAACCGAGTCCTACCCTATGGGTAGAAACGGGTCCAAACCGGGTTGGCTATAGATCATGTTCAAACCAGGTTTAGGTAAGGTAAGGTTGTCTGGTTCGGTTCCTAACCCGGCTTAGGGTTGCATCTCTAATGCAGACTAAGTTGGCAAATTTGGGGCAAGCATTAAAACATATACATTTAATTAAGAGTTAAATGCTTTGTTTGGTCCCCGTAGTTTGCAGTTTTTACAGAGTTGATTCCTAGACTTCAATAATTAGATAGGTGATTTAGTTGTTGCAATTTTTAAACTCGGGTGATCCTTATCACTAACCTAGGTTAGATTTCTCAATTAAGTGTATGTAAAATGCCTATTTTACCCTTATGATTTAAGATAAAACAACTAAAAAAAGTAAAAAAATAAGATAACATGTAATGGGGCTGTCACACCCCGATATTTCCACATATTACCGGTGGGCCCAGTGGGGAGTATCGTGACGTAGTTGATATCATCATAGTCAATACACACAATATAATAGCACAACGGAAGGCTTGGTGAATAAACTATTACAAACCATAATGTCTGAGTGTTCGAGTGAAAGAATATACAGACTGGAATGTAATAAGATCCACAGGCGGATCATAAACAAATACAAAGAAACAAAATAACAGACTTCAGGCATCTATGGATTTGCAAGATCCTCTTATGACACCTAATAGCTCCAGCCTATTACGAGAGGTACCTGTCAAATCAGTCTTTAAGAAAATACGTCAGTTTACACTGGTAAATACAATTAACTGACTCATTTGAAAATATTTATGAAAATTGATTTAAGTGCACATGGCACAAATCATTTATAATAGGGATAATTATTTAAAGATAATCTTGTATACAGATTTACATGTTTGTCATACAATTGGGGCCGGTTGGAAGCCGGTCGTGATTAACCGACTCACCACTTATAGAACCCACAAAGGAGTTATCCCCAACATGTGGGTTTATATTTTAGGATTTGCATCTGTCAGGTGTATGCGTACACCCCGTGCATAGGTCGTGGCCATTTACAAATGAAATGAGCCGAGGATATCCAGGAAACGGTCGTGTTAACCCCCAATGCTTATGTTATCAAACAAGATATATTAAAACGGGTTATGTAAATTTATTAATCACAATCCGATTAAATAATTTCATACCCGACCAAGTGGTATTATTATAAAACCATATCCCAAGCCCGTATAAGGGAAAATAAGTTAAAAGTATTTACCAGATGCTAGCAGTAAAATCCTAAAGCTTTTGAAGGCACCTTCTACCGGAAGCTATTTAATCTGTATAGAAGCTTTATTAACCTATTAGGATGCTAACGGGTCTTTAATTAAGTCAAGGACTTAGACCGGCTAGCTAGAAGGAAACCTTACGGTTCTAAACGCTCGATTAAGCGGAGTCTGGAATAGAATGTGGTTTAGACCCGACAAGCTTGGATACTTGTATAATATGGGTAAACTAAACACATTCTGGAAATTGAGAAATTAATGATAAGGTTTGACCGGTTTCGACTATTTTATGTAAACTAGTCACATAAGCCGATCCGAACGCGTAACCGCGTAACGGGTAACCAAATAAATTATATACAGGTCTTAATCATTATTATGCTCAAAAAATGTTAATACATCAGTAAGATGTTAACATATATGCTCAAAAAGTAATTTAAACCAAAATAAGTCCCATAAGGGCAATTTGGTAATTTTAATGCCCATAAAAGAGTTTAAATATGAAACTGAGTTTCAGGTCTGATTTAATTAGTAAAAATATGTATTTTTATGAGTTATATCAGTAGGGTATCTTATATATGTGAAATTTATCCTATATAACCAAACTATGCACCGTAGGGGCATTTTGGTAATTTCACATAGGCTTTAAAGGTCAAAATACACTTCTGAGTTTAAAAACTTTAGCTTACTGTATAATTATGCAAATTGGCTTAAAACATCAGTGGGTAATAAGTTTTATATGCCCAAAATAGTTTTGACCTATACTAGGTGCTAAAAACGCTTAAAAGTCGGTTTTAAGGGATATTTGGTTTAAAATAGGAAATCTGAGATTTTGATCAGTTTATAAAGTTCAAAATACTTTATTTATCATATAGAATCAGTAGTAAAAGGTTTGACACTAAAAAGTTATGTAAAACTCATTTTATGCATGAAAAGGGTAAAACCGACAATTACCGAATTTAAGCTATAATCCTATGTTATGCTCAGCCTAAAAATAAATAAAAATCTTCAAAAATACCAAAATATTATTTTACATTAGTAGGTAAAAAGTTTGATATAAAAAATCGGGTTTAGATAGGCTTTATGCTAATTACGCCATTTTAAATAATAAAAAGTTCCTTAATTACGCTATTGAGCATAACTCCTATTCTAGAACTCCAATTGATGTCAAATTTTTGGGACATGTATAAATATCAGTAGCAAAGGTTTTAGTCCATTCACATTGCTAAAAATCTCAGTTGTATGTCAAAAGGGCGTTTATGGCATTTTTAAGCATAATTATGATCAAGTGCATATAATTCAAACCACTAGGCACCATACAATATAACTCCAGAGGGTTATACTACTAAGTAATGTGGTCCTAATGGAAGCTTAAAACATGGGAGAATTAAGCTTAAACGGGTCAGAACTGAAAGTCAAAGCAAAAGTCAAGCTTTTGCGACTTTCGGTTATAAACTGACCTTAGACTATTAATTGCCGGGTTAGGACTGTTAAAACATGTTTTAATATTAATTACCAAGTCATTAGAATGTTAAAATATAATTTAGAACCTCTGGTTTATTAATTTTAATCATTTTCAAACATTCTGTCCAGTTTGACTTTTTGTCAAACTACTTTGACCCGACAATTGACCAGTCAAACGAGATAATTAGGAGGTGCCCTTTTAAGGGTTAATCACCTACACTAATGTGGTTCTATAACCACTTTCAATTTAATCAGTGGTTAAGCCACATGTAATTAAAACGAAAGTCAAACTAAATTTACAATAAGTTTGACTTAAGAGTAATTAAGCTAAATTAAACGATTAAACAAGAAATTAGAGGCATACTAAAGGTCCTAGCAAACTTTTCTGCACTTCAAAGTCTTCCCCTTGTCCTTAGCAAGCTCCAGATGTTGTAGAGTAGCAAATGTTGCAAGTGTGTTTGAAAACTCTAGAACTAGCTCTCCTTATATAGTGAATTGCATGATCAAGGATCACTTCCAGGTGTTATTGGAGGCCCTGGGATCACCCCAGGTGTCCTAGCTATTGAAATTAACCGACTTACAGCTCCCTAGATCGTTACAAACTAGGCTAAGGCGGTGGAACAGGCAAAACCCGCACCTGTCATCATTTTTCTGATGCTGGCACTTTTAGGCGGGGCGCGTAAGCCAGGGGGGGGGGGGCTTACGCGGGCCGTTTGGACCGACTGATCAGGTAAAACAAGTTTCAATCTTGGCAGCTTTAGTCCCTGATCAATTTTAACCCTTTTTAACCTCGTTGTTGATATGTAGGGCCCTTGTAGTCAGTATGTTGAGGCTCTAGGATGAATAAACTAACTTTGTTAGGTTCTGGTTCGTTAAATACCTCTATAAAAGCAAGTTTCATCAAGTTGACACTTTTGGCCCAAAGTCTTGAAAACATGCTTAACGATATCGAAACCACGTGAAATTTATACCACTTATTCTTGAGAGTATATTTGAATTTTGAATGTTTCGAAGCCTCGGTTTCATTGAAAGGTCACTCAGAGGTCAGAACCGACATGTTGACACGTTTAACCCTTGTAATTTAATAATCTTCTGATTATTTTCATATACGGCTTCTTATATCCAATCAATCACTCGTTTAAGAATATATTCATCATGTATGGTCATTCAGAGGCACTAGTTTGGCATGTTGACACTTTTAGTCCCTGTGGTTTCATAGTTTCACTGTTCGACAACTTTAGTCCTTCAAACTAAATCTTTCATACCTTTAGAGTTTAGGACACGTGTCTTTACATAATTGGACACGTTTTTACGTGGTGTTACATCCTCACCCCCTTAAAAGAAATCTCGACGCCGAGATTTACTGAAATAAGTGAGGGTATTTCTGTTTCATAGTGGACTCGACTTCCCACGTATACTCGGGACCTCTGCGAGCGTCCCATTTGACCTTTACTATAGGCACATGCTTTCTTCGGAGCTTTTTAACCTGTCGATCCTCGATCGATATAGGTCTTTCAACAAATCTCAAGCTTTCATCAATTTGCACGTCTTTATGAGACATAGCTAGCGATTCATCAGCTAGGCATATCTTGAGATTACAAATGTGAAACACATTATGAATCCCACTTAGCTCCTCTGGCAAGTTTAGCTTATAAGCTACACTGCCGACACATTCAATAATCTCGAATGGTCCAATATACCTAGGGCTCAACTTTCCCTTTTTACCAAAACGCATCACACCTTTCCAGGGTGACACTTTCAATAGAACTTTATCGCCTATCTCAAACTTTAGAGGTTTTCGCCTCTCATCAGCATAACTTTTCTGCCTATCCCTGGCAGCTTTTAGGCGATCACGAATCTGGACAATCTTGTCCGTTGTTTCAAGGACTATATCAGGTCCTGATAACTGGGTTTCTCCTACTTCTGCCCAACAGACAGGCGTTCTGCATTTCCTACCATATAATGCCTCAAAAGGCGCAGCCTGGATGCTTGTATGGTAGCTATTGTTATAGGAAAACTCGATCAATGGCAGGTGGTCGTCCCAACTACCACCTAAATCAATAACACATGCACGAAGCATGTCTTCCAAAGTTTGAATTGTACACTCACTCTGTCCATCAGTCTGAGGATGGTAAGCAGTACTAAAATTCAAACGCGTGCCCAAAGATTGTTGGAAACTTTTCCAAAAATGTGAGGTGTATCTAGTGTCTCTATCAGAGATGATAGACACCAGTACTCCATGAAGGGCTACAATCTTATCTACATATAACTGGGCTAATTTTTCGGAGTTATGAGTCTCCTTTATGGGTAAGAAATGTGCTGACTTAGTCAGTCTATCAACTATGACCCATATTGTGTCATTTCCATGCCTTGTTTTAGGTAACTTGGTTATGAAATCCATTGTTACCATCTCCCATTTCCATGTAGGAAGTTCCAGTTGTTGTAGTAGGCCTGATGGCTTTTGATGTTCAGCTTTAATCTGAGCACAAGTCAGGCACTTAGCTACATGTGTGGCAATAGATTTCTTCAAACTTATCCACCAATAATTAGCCTTTAAATCTTGATACATTTTGTCACCTCCAGGGTGAACTGAATACTTAGAGTTGTGAGCTTCTTGGAGGATTACATCCCGAAGTCCTCCGTGAATAGGAACCGAAATCCTTCCGTTCATTCTGAGGATTCCATCCTTCCCAGGTGCTAACTGTTCAGCAGTTATACCTAACTTTTCATTGGGAAGGTTAACTTCTAAAACAACATCCTTCTGTGCAGCTAATAGTCTTTCATTCAGACTATTTTTCAGCTCAAAACTCTTAGCATTAATCCTAATAGGTTTTACTCGTTCCTTTCGACTTAGAGCATCGGCAACCACATTCGTTTTACCAGGATGGTAGTGTATCTCACAATCATAGTCATTTAGAGTTTCCATCCAACGACGTTGTCTCATATTGAGTTCTTTTTGATTGAACAAATGTTGGAGACTTTTGTGATCCGAATAGATCACACATTTAGTTCCATACAAATAATGTCTCCACAACTTTAGTGCGAATACAACGGCACCCAATTCTAAATCGTGGGTGGTGTAATTCTTTTCATGCACTTTTAGTTGTCGTGATGCATAGGCAATCACTTTGCCTTTTTGCATAAGTACACAACCCATTCCGGTGTGTGATGCATCACAGTACACGACAAATTCTTCAATTCCTTTAGGTAGAGACAATATCGGGGCATTGCTCAACTTCTGCTTAAGAATCTCAAAGGATTCTTGTTGTTTCAGACCCCAATCAAATTTTACATTCTTACGGGTCAAGGAAGTTAATGGTGCTGCTATTCTTGAGAAGTTTTCGATGAATCTTCTATAGTAACCAGCCAAACCTAGAAAACTTCGAATTTCAGTAGGAGTCTTGGGTGCTTCCCAATTCATCACGGCTTCTACCTTAGCGGGATCTACTTGGATACCACGCTCACTAACAACATGTCCAAGGAATTGGACTTCGCAAAGCCAGAATTCACATTTGGAGAATTTTGCATATAGCTTCTCCTGTTGAAGTAATCCTAAGATACATCTAAGGTGCTTCTCGTGATCATCTTGGCTTCGAGAATAGATAAGTATGTCATCTATAAAAACAATGACAAACTTATCCAAGTATGGTTTGCAGACTCTATTCATGAGGTCCATGAATGCTGCTGGCGCATTAGTGAGCCCAAAAGGCATCACTAAAAACTCAAAGTGTCCATACCTCGTCCTAAATGCTGTCTTAGGTACATCTTCAGTTCTCACTTTAAGTTGATGATACCCAGATTTCAAATCAATCTTTGAGAAATAACTCACCCCTTGGATTTGATCAAATAAATCATCGATCCTGGGTAAAGGATAACGATTCTTGATCGTTACCTTATTCAGTTCACGGTAATCAATGCATAAGCGCATAGACCCGTCCTTCTTTTTCACAAATAGTATTGGAGCTCCCCAAGGTGAAGAACTAGGTTGTATAAAACCCTTTTCCAATAAGTCATCTAATTGAGTTCTGAGTTCCTTCATTTCAGTAGGTGCTAGGCGATAAGGAGCTCGTGCAATAGGTGCAGCTCCTAGAAGAATGTCTATCCTGAACTCTACTTGCCTCTCAGGAGGTAATCCAGGTAACTCGTCAGGAAAGACATCAGGATACTCAGAGATGATTGGGATGTCTTCAATCTTAGGTTTTGGATCATTCACAGTCACTTGTGCCATGTAAATGACACATCCACTTTTCATACACTGCGATAACTTGAGAATAGACACATTGCTGGGTAATCCGTAGTGTGTATCTCCCTGAATAGTGACTGATTTGCCAGAAGAGGTTTTGATAATAACTAGCTTTTTATCACAGGCAATTTGGGCTTGGTTATGCGATAACCAATCCATGCCTAAAACTATATCAAACCCAGCCAATTTCATTGGTAAGAGGGAAAGCGGGACATAATGATTCTTAATGGATATGGAGCATCCATCAAGAAGAGTTGAGACTGTTTCTAGGGTACCATCGGCAAGCTCTACCTCATACTTAATGTCTAGAGTCTTAACAGGTAAATTCAATAGCTTACAGAACTTATGGTCTACAAAAGACTTATCAGCACCGGAATCACATAAGACTCTAGCATAGTTATTATTGATGAGGAAGGTACCTATTATGACGTTCTCGTTATTCACCGCTTCCCTCGCTTGCATTTGGAAAACTCTTGCATTTGTTTTCTTTGCCTCCTCGGGCTTCTTTGCATTCTTGGGGCAATTGGTTTTGATGTGCCCCGTTTCATTGCAACCATAGCAAGTTGCATCCTTTATATTTCGGCACTCAACAGATTTGTGCCCTTTCTTTTTACAGATCCCACATGGTTTGGCCTGTGGGTCTTGATTGCATTTTCCAAAATGCCTTTTGTTGCAAGTCTTACATCTGGGCTTGTCATTTGACTGCCCCTTTTTGGAACCAGAGTTCCCTTTGCCCTTTTTATTTGACTGAGGAGACTTGTCCTCCTCTCTTTTCCTCTTCCCTTCATCGGTACTCTTCTTCGCCCTATTCCTCACAACATCCAAAGTGAGGGACAAAGATAGATCCACAGCAGATCTATAAGTGGTCGGCTTAGAGGCCTTAACATTCCCTTTTATCTCAGGAGCCAATCCACCGATGAAACGCGCAATGCGTTTGGGTTCAGGAGTGACTAAATACGGTACCAACCTTGACATTGAATTGAAGCTAGTCACATAGGATCTACAATCCAGTTCCTTCATCACTAAGGTGAGGAAATCAGTCTCAATCCGCTCGACTTCATGCTGAGGGCAATTGGTTTCCTTAACTAAATTAACAAACTTGTTCCATGACAGATTGTATAAAGGAACCTTCCCGGTGGCTTGCACTAATGCTTTCCACCAAGTGAGGGCATCGCCCTTAAAGGATTGAGACACAAACTTTACTATATCCTCCTTAGCACATCCGCTGATGTCTATCACAGTCTCCATCTCATCTAACCATTTCATGCAATCGATTGCTCCCTTTTCTCCTGTAAAATCCCTCGGTTTACAGGAGACAAAGTACTTATAGGTATAACCCTTGGTGTACCTAGGAGTCGGCTCGAGGACTATCTGCCTCTTGGGTTCACTACCCTGGTTAGATGAGTGCTGAGACTCACTTTCCTTATGGGTATGGGGTTGAGAATAGGATCTTGAATGAGTTTGAGACCGAACAATACTTGACTCTTTAAACTTAGCATCTACTGCTTGAGAAACTGCTGCGGTGATCATTGCTTGTAGTTCGGCACCAGTGATATTAATCCTGGTGTTGTTGCCTTCTGTAGGATGACTGTTTGCTTCATCCGAGCCAGCCATTCTTATATACTATATCAAACATAAATGATATATTTAAATTACATATTAGATCATCGCATTGATGACTAGATGGTCATGGTGTTATTAAACCATTTAGACCAATCTAAGTAATAATTAAGAAATCAATAGAATAAAATATTCTTTATATTTATTAGATAGGGGGAAAATAAAATTCACCACTGTTAATGTCGTAATAAACATTTAATGTTAGGCTTGTCTTGAAGGACATTTAGATAGCTTAGAAAGCTTGTCAGAGGGACGATTAAAATATAACCAACGATCCTTTGGATCAGTGATCATCTAAGGGTCGAACAAAGTTCATCGCCTTTTTGACAAGAAGTTTATAAATAGACTTTCATTGTCATTATTACACCCTTGATTATAAGTATACATCTCTAATGGATGTTGTGGTGTCTACATCATATTGATGTTTATTAGCCATGATCATTCAGGCTATACATAAGTGACTTGGAAAAATCCAAGTACATTTAGGAAGCTTGTGTGATTTCTCGTACCGCACAACATGAATGTTGACATGTTTTCAGATGTCAACCGAGATGTATTGTCTTAAAAAGGTTGTACCATAATAGCCATTTAATATTTTGGCTAGGTTATACCTCTAAGAAATTTATTGGCAGATCAATTAAAAATTGAAATGAAGTAACATGATGTAATAAAATACATATTAAAAATCGAAAATAACTTCACTAAATCATGAAACGAGTACAACACTTGCTCTAAACGAGACTTTGAGAAAAACAACCCAAACTGCCCACGCAGGGGCTACTGAAAGCACTGCCCACGCAGGGGCTACTGAAATAGAAAGGAAGTCCACGCAGGGACTTGGTACATGAAAACAAAATAAACGTCCTCGCAGGGACTTATTGGAAATACAACATGAGACAACAGTTTCCTACTTCTTCTTTCCCTTAAGAAGGTTCATGAGACCATTGACAAAACCATTGTGCTTCTTCTTGGTTTCGTGGGCCTCATGTTCAACCCTGTCTAACCTCTCTAGGATCTCTTGAGTTTGCTGCTGCTGAAAAGAAGGAGGTTGCTGGTATGGCGGGTATTGAAAATCCTGCGCCGGGTATCCAGTTGGATAAACTGGAGGGTAATAAGAAGAAGGGTAAAGGTGATGGTATTGTGCAGCTGTAAGGTACGGATCATGAGTCCCATAGTCAGATGGGTATCCAGACAGATTATACCCAGACGAACCTGGGTATGTCGGAATCGAGTTGTCAAAACCCGACGGTGGCTGCAGTGGTGCATGAGAAACAGGTGGAGGGTTGACTTCCAGAACTGTGTGTGAGGGCCCGCCCAACTGTGGGTCCTCTGGGATAGGAGGGTAAGAACTTGAGCCATGAGGAGATGCAAACTGTGGTCCCCCATGTACTGACATTCTAGCATTTCTCCTTCGCCTTGGCGGCTCGGGAGGCTGTTGAGCTGGTTCCTCAACTTGTAACGGTGGTGGGGTAACAGCTTGGAGCTGGGGTTCAACCAAGGGAGAGTTATGGTAAGACGGGGTAAAGAACCACTCATATTGAGCCATCCTCTCTTGAAATGAGTCGGGCCCATGGTACGGTGATCCCTGAAAAGGGGAACCGCTTGAGATGCTTATTGGGTGGCCTGGTGTTCCTGTTTGCAATTCTGGATCCGGGTCATCATCCATCTCCATTTCCTGAGAAAAGTGATCCTCAGGACCCAAAGGGTTAAAGCCCAAAAAGTCATTAACATACTCATTCGGATTAAAGTGTGCGGGTGAGTAAGTAGAATCTGAATGATGAAAAGGATGAGATTGAAAGGAGTGGTGTGATTGGTTTGAGTGGTGAGTTCCCTGTGAAAGAGGGGAATGATGGGGTTCGATACGAATGGGCAACCCAAAGTAAGGAGGGTCAGATGGTGATGATCCCAGCGAGACAGAATGTCTTGCTGGTTCAAAGCTATGGCTCCAATTATCCCTAGAGTCAGAGCCGGAAAGTGAGTCAGATGGTGTACGTCTGTGGGAGGGTCCCGTGCTGCTAGACGGTCCTCCGCGCATCGGTCCTTTGCCTCTTCCTCGTACTCTAGGTGGCATTTTTCCAAGAACCTGTCAAAACAAGTAGCTATAATAAAAACAATAAGAGGAAGGTTAAGAGTAAAATCCTAGGTCATTTGCCTAGACTCGAGAGTCTAAGGAATGTGCTTATTGTGTCATTGAGATTAAACACAAAAGGTTAGTGTTTAATTCACTCAATGTTGGCTCTGATACCAACCTGTCACACCCCGATATTTCCACATATTACCGGTGGGCCCGGTGGGGAGTATCGTGACGTAGTTGATATCATCATAGTCAATACACACAATATAATAGCACAGCGGAAGGCTTGGTGAATAAACTATTACAAACCATAATGTCTGAGTGTTCGAGTGAAAGAATATACAGACTGGAATGTAATAAGATCCACAGGCGGATCATAAACAAATACAAAGAAACAAAATAACAGACTTCAGGCATCTATGGATTTGCAAGATCCTCTTATGACACCTAATAGCTCCAGCCTATTACGAGAGGTACCTGTCAAATCATTCTTTAAGAAAATACGTCAGTTTACACTGGTAAATACAATTAACTGACTCATTTGAAAATATTTATGAAAATTGATTTAAGTGCACATGGCATAAATCATTTATAACTTGGGATAATTATTTAAAGATAATCTTGTATACAGATTTACATGTTTGTCATACAATTGGGGCTGGTTGGAAGCTGGTCGTGATTAACCGACTCACCACTTATAGAACCCACAAAGGAGTTATCCCCAACATGTGGGTTTATATTTTAGCATTTGCATCTGTCAGGTGTATGCGTACACCCCGTGCATAGGTCGTGGCCATTTACAAATGAAATGAGCCGAGGATATCCAGGAAACGGTCGTATTAACCCTCAATGCTTATGTTATCAAACAAGATATATTAAAACGGGTTATGTAAATTTATTAATCACAATCCGATTAAATGATTTCATACCCGACCAAGTGGTATTATTATAATACCATATCCCAAGCCCGTATAAGGGAAAATAAGTTAAAAGTATTTACCAGATGCTAGCAGTAAAATCCTAAAGCTTTTGAAGGCACCATCTACCGGAAGCTATTTAATCTCTATAGAAGGTTTATTAACCTATTAGGATGCTAACGGGTCTTTAATTAAGTCAAGGACTTAGACCGGCTAGCTAGAAGGAAACCTTACGGTTCTAAACGCTAGATTAAGCGGAGACTGGAATAGAATGTGGTTTAGACCCGACAAGCTTGGATACTTGTATAATATGGGTAAACTAAACACATTCTGGAAATTGAGAAATTAATGATAAGGTTTGACCCGTTTCGACTATTTTATGTAAACTAGTCACATAAGCCGATCCGAACGCGTAACTGCGTAACGGGTAACCAAATAAATTATATACAGGTCTTAATCATTATTATGCTCAAAATATGTTAATACATCAGTAAGATGTTAACATATATGCCCAAAAAGTAATTTAAACCAAAATAAGTCCCATAAGGGCAGTTTGGTAATTTTAATGCCCATAAAAGAGTTTAAATATGAAACTAAGTTTCAGGTCTAATTTAATTAGTAAAAATATGTATTTTTATGAGTTATATCAGTAGGGTATCTTATATATGTGAAATTTATCCTATATAACCAAACTATGCACCGTAGGGGCATTTTGGTAATTTCACATAGGCTTTAAAGGTCAAAATACACTTCTGAGTTTAAAAACTTTAGCTTACTGTATAATTATGTAAATTGGCTTAAAACATCAGTGGGTAATAAGTTTTATATGCCAAAAATAGTTTTGACCCATACTAGGTGCTAAAAACGCTTAAAAGTCTGTTTTAAGGGATATTCGGTTTAAAATAGGAAATCTGAGATTTTGATCAGTTTATAAAGTTTAAAATACTTTATTTATCATATAGAATCAGCAGCAAAAGGTTTGACACTAAAAAGTTATGTAAAACTCATTTTATGCATGAAAAGGGTAAAACCGACAATTACCGAATTTAAGCTATAATCCTATGTTATGCTCAGCCTAAAAATAAATAAAATTCTTCAAAAATCCCAAAATATTATTTTACATCAGTAGGTAAAAAGTTTGATATCAAAAATCGGGTTTAGATAGGCTTTATGCTAATTACACCATTTTAAATAATAAAAAGTTCCTTAATTACGCTATTGAGCATAACTCCTATTCTAGACCTCCAATTGATGTCAAATTTTCGGGACATGTATAAATATCAGTAGCAAAGGTTTTAGTCCATTCACATTGCTAAAAATCTCAGTTGTATGTCAAAAGGGCGTTTATGGCATTTTTAAGCATAATTATGATCAAGTGCATATAATTCAAACCACTAGGCACCATGCAATATAACTCTAGAGGGTTATACTACTAAGTAATGTGGTCCTAATGGAAGCTTAAAACATGGGAGAATTAATCTTAAACGGTTCAGAACTAAAAGTCAAAGCAAAAGTCAAGCTTTTGCGACCTTCGGTTATAAACTGACCTTAGACTATTAATTGTCGGGTTAGGACTGTTAAAACATGTTTTAATATTAATTACCAAGTCATTAGAATGTTAAAATATAATTTAGAACCTCTGGTTTATTAATTTTAATCATTTTCAAACATTCTGTCCAGTTTAACTTTTTGTCAAACTACTTTGACCCGACAATTGACCAGTCAAACGAGATAATTAGGAGGTGCCCTTTTAAGGGTTAATCACCTACACTAATGTGGTTCTATAACCACTTTCAATTTAATTAGTGGTTAAGCCACATGTAATTAAAACGAAAGTCAAACTAAATTTACAATAAGTTTGACTTTAGAGTAATTAAGCTAAATTAAACGACTAAACAAGAAATTAGAGGCTTACTAAAGGTCCTAGCAAACTTTTCTACACTTCAAAGTCTTCCCCTTGTCCTCAGCAAGCTCCAGATGTTGTAGAGTAGCAAATGTTGCAAGTGTGTTTGAAAACTCAAGAACTAGCTCTCCTTATATAGTGAATTGCATGATCAAGGATCACTTCCAGGTGTTATTGGAGGCCCTGGGATCACCCCAGGTGTCCTAGCTATTGAAATTAACCGACTTACAGCTCCCTAAGTCGTTACAAACTAGGCTAAGGCAAAACCCGCACCTGTCATCATTTTTCTGATACTGGCACTTTTAGGCGGGGCGCGTAAGCCAAGGGGGGGGGGGGACTTACGCGGGCCGTTTGGACCGGCTGATCAGGTAAAACAAGTTTCAATCTTGGCAGCTTTAGTCCCTGATCAATTTTAACCCTTTTTAACCTCATTGTTGACATGTAGGACCCTTGTAGTCAGTATGTTGAGGCTCTAGGATGAATAAACTAACTTTGTTAGGTTCCGGTTCGTTAAATACCTCTATAAAAGCAAGTTTCATCAAGTTGACACTTTTGGCCCAAAGTCTTGAAAACATGGTTAACGATATCGAAACCACGTGAAATTTATACCACTTATTCTTGAGAGTATATTTGAATGTTTCGAAGCCTCGGTTTCGGTAAAAGGTCACTCAGAGGTCAGAACCGACATGTTGACACGTTTAACCCTTGTAATTTAATAATCTTCCAATTATTTTCATATACGGCTTCTTATATCCAATCAGTCACTCGTTTAAGAATATATTCATCATGTATGGTCATTCAGATGCACTAGTTTGGCATGTTGTCACTTTTAGTCCCTGTGGTTTCATAGTTTCACTGTTCGACAACTTTAGTCCTTCAAACTAAATCTTTCATACCGTTAGAGTTTAGGACACGTGTCTTTACATAATTGGACACGTTTTTACGTGGTGTTACAGGGGCCCACCACCTCTTCTTTAAAACCCTACACGTCTTCTTTTACAAAGAGGCCATCATCTCCACCACCACCGCTAGTGTTCTCCACCATCTCCGGTGAAGTTGGGCAGATCCGGATGAACATAACAACACCACCCACTCCCACCATCATCAATCAGACTTCATTAGCATCATTATCAAGAGACTTTATTATCCATCAAGAGGTGAGAGACACCGCTAGTTACTAGTCATTGTATCGCCATCATGGAACGATTGAAGGGTATACACACATCGTATCACCATCATCTTTCGACCACCTGTATCCATGCTAGATCCAAATTCCGATAAATCCCCAGATCTCAAATCAACTCAAACACTTCTTTCAAATCTATATCCGATTTGGGCAACAACATAGCTACTGATTTAATTTTTGCCTTTTGGCATCTGCAATGTAACAATTTTATAATGATTTAATTTTTGCCTTTTGGGTGTGATTGGTTTGTTATTTGGTTCTCGTTTGATCGGTTTTGTCTGGCATCTAACGTGGATTCTGTTCTACAAAGTAATTTTTGATGGTGTTTTCATATGTGTTCCAACAAATCTTGCAACAGATATGGCGTTTTGTTCTTTATGCTTATTTCAATGGCGTTTTTTTTAAAGTAATATTTGAAAATGGTGTTTATGTTTCAATGGCGTTCTTCCTATACTCAATATTTGGCGTTTTAATTGTTAGGAAGCTTTATTTGTAAGTATTGAAGAAAATCAGATTCAACTAGATCTATGAAGAAGACAACAGTCCTGAAGATCACAACAAGAAGAAGAAGATCGGATAAGACAACTGAAATGAAAAACATCTACTTCAAAGAATCATAAGTTGATCAAGAGCTGAAGAAGATTATCAGAGAAGGTCATTTCTGATGGATCTGATCATCAGTTTCTGACGATTCTGATCATCAGATTTTCTGATGATTTATTCACCAGAATTTCTGATGAAGTGGTTTATCAGAAATTCTGATGAATACCCCACTTGTCTAAAACCCACCTCTATCTTGCCACAATAACCGAAGCAACTTGACATTATTGGATATCATGATTACAAAGGCAACTTGACTGTTGGATTCAATGAATATGTCAAATAGCTACTTTGTGCAGGACTTATTGCATGAATAAATTATTCCTGTATCCAGCCTTCTATAAATAGAAGGCTCACCAAGCAGAGGACATTAAGTTAAGCTTAGCATTCAACACATACTACAAACTCCACTACCCTCTCACCCTCAGAATTCAAGTATTCATTTGTATTAGATAATAATCTTACAATCACCTTGTAAACCATTTTGTTTTCAAAGTGATATAAACTTGATAATTCTGTAGGTCTTGTTTCTTGAAAGTCTGATTTCCATTTCCGCACATCTTTTTCACATCTACTGAAATCACTTGCCATATTACGTGAAAAGAAATTTTTAAGTCCATACTGGGACCAACAATTGGTATCAGAGCAGATTGAATAAATTATTTTCAAACAATCAATCGCTCATCTTCTTTTCTCTAAATATGGCCAGCTTTCAATCATGGAATAATGCTTTTAACATTGGCTCTATGTCTAAACCTCCGACTCTGGTCAGGGAGGAATACCCCCAATGAAAAATCAGGATGGTCAATTTTCTCAATGGTTATGACCGAGCTCTGTTTGAATCCATTGAAAGGGGTCCACATATACCAATGACTGAAATACCAGCTATTCCAGCAATTGACCAATCACCTGCTATCCCTGCCTCCCGAGCTCCCAAAAGTGAAATACTTTGGAATGAGGAAGACAAGGAAAAGGTGGCTGGGGATGAAAGGGCAAAGTCACTTTTAATAATGGCTATCCCCAATGACATATTTTCACTAGTTGATGCATGTGCATCAGCTAAGGAAATATGGGATCAGTTGAAAAATATTTGTGAAGGAGGAGAAAGGATGAAAAGAAACAAGAGAACAAACAACGTTTCCTCATATGAGAGGTTCAAAAGTTTACCTAATGAAAGATTAAATGAAACATATCAAAGATTTACAAAACTTTTGAACAAGCTAAAGAAATTTGGTATAACAAAATCAAAAGATGAAAGAAACATAAAATTTCTAGATGCTTTACCTAGAGAATGGAAAAGTCTAAACATGACTTTGTCATCAACCTTAGAACTAGGAAATACGAGTCTTCATGATTTATACAGCATCTTGATCCCAGAGAGGAAGAAATATTTGAAGAAACCATTCAAAGAGGGGGATTTTTAGCTCTTATCTCAAACCCACAAAGAACACCACCTACCAATGATCCACAACCATCAAACAGTCAAAATCTTGAAATTTCTGATACATCATCAGATTTTTCAGCTTTTGCTGAAGCAATAGCACTGCTCACCAAAACATTTGAGCAGAGGTTGAGGGGAGGAGGCCAAAGATACCAGAGAAGTGACAAAGGGAGGATGGATGGAAGATCTAAGGAAGAAGGTAGATCTAAGGATAAGGGAAAGGCTGAAGTTGTGTGTTACAAGTGCAAGCAGAGGGGTCACTATGCATCAGAATGCAAGACCAAGAAACTGAAAAATGTTGATTTTTATGAGAAGAAGCTGGAAGAAGCCGCAGCAAGTCAGTTTAATTGCAGGGACAGATACATGGCTATTTGATGATTCTTCTGATGAAGAAGAGGAAGAAATAGCTAATTTCTGCCTTATGGCACTTTCTGATGACCTACCAAAAACTTCAGGACAGAAGGTAAATTTAGACAATCTTGATCTTGAGCACAAGCTATAAACAAGCTCATGTCAGATTTTCTAAATCTGCAAGATAAGCAGAAATCAGATAGTAAAAAATCTTATGAGTTGCAAAGGACCATGAATAAAATCATTCTTGAAAACCAATTATTAATGTAAAAGGTTTTCAACAAACCAAAGATTTCATAAATTTCATTGAGTCCACACCAAAGAACAAAAGAAAGGGTTTAGGATATGTAAAAACAAGAGAAAGTAAACCCAATGTCTTTGTAAAAGCAACCCATCAGATTTCTGATAAATTTTCATCAGAATCTGATTCTGAATCATGCAAGTCAACCTGTTATGAATACTCTTTTGAAAAACCCAACTTTAAACCAAAAAGAAGTGAATGCAAACAAGAATCTTTAAAGACTCCAGAAGCAGTTCACTCATCTTTTCAAAATTATCCATTCATTCCATCACAAGAAAGAATATCAGAAAATTCTGATAAATCGTGTATGTGTGTTGACATACTGAAGCTTGTTCAACACCATCTCTAAAAGAAAAATAAAAAATCTGTTTATGGCTCAGCATATAACAGATATTCTGATGAAAGGCCTTCAAGAGAAAATAATCTGATTAAAATCTCATCAGAAAGAGTACCCAAGCAAGCCTGGGTACCAAAAACCCTCTAATTTTTCCATTTCAGGACCATCATGTGCAGCAGATCTGGTACTGCGATTAAGGAAGCTCCAAGCACATAACTGGGGATAGGAGCTTACTCAGCAACTTTGTTTCAAAGTTGGGTAAAATGGTAATTTTTGGAAATGGAGTAAAAGGGAGGATCATGGGATATGGATGCATAAGGTATGGATGTTTGACCACAGAGAAAGTAGCTTTTGTTGAAGGCTTAAAATACAATCTGCTAAGTTGTGGTCAATTTTGTGATAAAGGTTTTTAGGTAACCTTTTTACCAGAAAAATGATTATTAATAGGTATGGATGATAATAAAATTTATTTAAGTGGAAAAAGGATAAGACAATCAATTTACTATTTTGATTTCAAAGAAGAAAATGAACATCCAAAATTATGTTTATTTTAAAAAATCAACAAGGGTAGTAGTTGGTTGTGGCATAAGAGGCTAGCCCACTTAAATTTCAAAAACCTAAGCAAATTAGCAAGCAAGGGCCTGGTAAAAGGATTACCATTTATATCCTCAAAGAAGGATAAAATTTGTGAAGCTTGTGAGATGGGAAAATCCAAAAGAAGCTCACACAAATCAATTTCTGAGTCTTCTATTACACAAAATTTAGAACTTTTACATATGGATTTGTGTGGACCCATAAGTACAGAAAGCTTTTCTGGAAAGAAATACATACTAGTAATAGTAGATGATTTTTCCAGATACACATGGGTCGAATTTTTAAGGAAGAAAAGTGAAACTCCTGATCTGATCATTAACGTTATCAGAAAAATTGAAAATCTGTTAAAATTAACAGTCAGAAGGATCATTTCAGACAATGGGACAGTGTTTAAGAATTCAAAAATTGAGAGCTTTCTTGTAAGTAAAGGAATCTCTCATGATTTTTCTGCTACCAGAACACCTCAACAGAATGGGGTAGTTGAAAGAAAAAATAGAACCTTAGTAGAAGCTGCCAGAACAATGCTTGCTTATGCTAAAATGCCTACTCATTTTTGGGCAGAAGCAATAACAAATGCCTGTTTCACCCAAAACAGATCCATAATCAACAAAAGGCTAAACAAAACACCATACAACATTATCAATGGAAGAATTCCAAGTGTAAAATTTTTACATACATTTGGTTGTAGATGTTTTGTTTTCAATGATTTTGAAAGCCTTGAAAAATTTGACAGAAAAGCATAAAAACGTATTTTTCTTGGTTATTCTTTGTCCTCAAAAGCTTACAGAATTTTTATTCTAAACACAAGGACAATCAGAGAAAGTCTGTATGTTTCTTTTGATGACTCATCAGAAACAGAGGTTTCTGATGAATACATGAAAGAAATAAATTTTTCTGACAAACAAGAAAACTATGAACATCTCTTTGAAATGATAACAGAAGATTTCTTAGAACATGATAAATCTCTCACAAACAAATCAATAGATATTTCATGTACTAACCCTGCAGAACAAATGAGTAGTGCATCAGAAATCTTAAATCAAAATTCTGATACACTACACACAACTGAGGCAACTGTTCAGGGGGAAACTTCAAATCCATCAGAACCAACAACTTTTCACCACAAGTTAAGATGGATTAAAGGACATGTTCATTCTGACATCATTGGCAATCCAGCAGATGGTGTAAGAACAAGATCTGCAACAGCACATGAGTGTGCATTTACTGGGTTCTTAAGCAAGATAGAACCCAAGTCTGTCAAAGAAGCTCTAAATGACTCAGACTGGATTCAAGTTATGCAAGAAGAGCTTGATCAGTTTGAAAAGAGCAAGGTATGGGATCTGGTGCCCAAACCAAATGACAAATCTGTCATAGGCTCAAAATGGGTATTCAGGAATAAATCTGATGAAAATGGCATAATCAACTGGAACAAGGCAAGGTTAGTGGTCAAAGGTTATTGTCAACAAGAAGGTATTGATTATGATGAAACTTTTGCACCAGTAGCTAGATTAGAAGCTATAAGAATTTTTCTTGCTTATGCTGCATCCAAAGATTTCAAAGTTTATCAAATGGATGTAAAATCAACTTTCCTGAATGGTAAAATTGAGGAAGAAGTTTATGTGCAGCAACCAGAAGGCTTTGTTGATCCAAAATTTCAAAATCATGTTTACAGATTAAACAAAGCCTTGTACGGTTTGAAGCAAGCTCCTAGAGCCTGGTATGAAACACTATCAAACTTCTTACTCAATTCTGGGTTCACTAAAGGTACTATTGACACAACACTTTTTCTCAAAACACATAAAGGTCATACTTTGTTAGTCCAGATATATGTTGATGACATTATATTTGGATCAACAATTGAAAAATTCTGTAAAAAGTTTCAAAAGTTAATGACCTGCCACTTTGAAATGAGTATGATGGGTGAGTTGACCTTTTTCTTGGGTTTACAAGTAAAACAAAGAATTGATGGAATATTTTTGAGTCAATCAAAATATGTGAAAACAATTTTGAAAATTGCTCTGTTTCAAAAACTCCCATGGCAACAGGGAACAAATTGGATTCTGATAAAGATGGAATAAGTCTAGATATTAAAACCTATAGGGGGATGATAGGATCATTGCTATATTTAACAGCAAGCAGACCGGATATTTTGTTTGCAACATGCTTTCTGGCCAGATATCAATGTGATCCTAAAGAATCTCACCTAAAAGCTGTAAAAGGGGTTTTCAAATATCTAAAAGGCACATCAGAACTTGGTCTCTGGTATCCTAATTGCATATACAGATGCTGATTATGCAGGGTGCAAGATTGACAGAAAAAGCACATCTGGTGCATGTCAAATCTTAGGAGAAAAATTGGTATGTTGGGCAAGCAAGAAACAAAACTGTGTTGCAACATCAACAGCAGAATCAGAATATGCAGCAGCAGCAAGTTGCTGTTCACAAGTGCTGTGGATGCAAACTCAACTGAGAGATTATGGAGTAAATCTTACAAAAATACCAATTCTATGTGATTCAAAGAGTGCAATTGCCATAACAGAAAATCCAATTCATCACTCAAGAACCAAACACATAGATGTCAGATGTCACTTCTTAAAGGATCATGTTGAGAAATGTAACATAGAAATGTATTTTGTTCCAACTGAAAACCAAATTGCTGATATCTTTACAAAACCTCTTGATGAAAAGAGACACAATTTTTTAATCAGCAATATTGGCATGGTTAATATAAAAGATGAAGATTTTTCAGAAAACAAAAGGACACAAATTGAAAACCATATTGATGAACATCAAAATTCTGATAATCAAAGAGTAATTCAACAGGTTTCTGACAAAGAAATCCATCAATCTGATGGAACATCAGAAGATCTGATAAATCATCAACGAAAATGATGATTTATCAGAAAATCTGAAGAAATATCAGAAAATCTGATGCAATCATCAGAAATTCTGATATAACATCAGAAACTTTGTTGAAACATCAGAATTATCACTGACCATCTTCATGCATATCCCACATATGTCTAAATTCATAACTGTGAATAGTTTGTTTTTGTATTTTTTTCTTTCGTTTATGTAAATTAAAAAAGGGGGGGGGGGGGAAAGTAACATGCATTAAGATAAAATTCAATGTCACAGCAGAGAAAATCAACCGTTATATGAAAATTTTTGCAGAAATTGAATTTTTCTTACACTACCAATGCATGCAATGTCATTTTTTCATAAGAAGTTTGAGAGACACGTAGGCACTAAAATGATTAGGAGCTATGAAAGTAGCCGCCTAGCTATTCAATGCTTACTCACACATGGGGCTTAGTAGACTGTCATATTCTCACTGCAACAGATATCGTCTTAATTGAAGAGATTGAAATAAAAATGAAAATCTTTGGCTGTTAATAATATTTATGGCACAACTATTACTTTCATCTATAAATATTAACAACCTGAAAAAGACTTTCTTCATATTAAACAAATCTTCTCTTCATCAGAAATTTCTTATTTTAGAATGGGTCGCCCAAAAATGATGAGAGTAACATTCTTCCCTCTCCCTCTTCACAGACATCATAATCTTAGACTTAGGTCTAACTTGGAAGGACCTGCATGGGAGGACTGCAGGTATGTGTATAACATGATCATGCGAAGTCCCTTGGGCTTCACTGTATCTACATATGTCACTATTTATCTAGAACTTCTTCAAGAATTCTGATGGAATGCTGAAATCATCTTCAGTGGCACTTCCATGTGGATAGAGAGTAAGGTTTGGGGGTCAAAATCACCCTAAAGGAGGAAACTCTCAGAGATGTCCTCCAGCTGGGTGATGATCAAGAAAACACCTTCCTGGATATGGAAATAGTGCAACAGACCTTGACAGAAATGGGCTATCATACATACAACGTGTCAAGGCAGATTAGCAAATCTGGTTTTATACCACATTTCCAGTATTTGGTGACACAGCTCAGTGTCTGCTTCTCTAAGAAGATTGGACATTTCAACGAGCTGTCCTACAGGATGATGGAGGTGATTCATGCAGCTGTACAGGAAAAACCTTACAACTTTTCTAAGTTTCTCATGAGAGACCTAGAAGCAAACATTCACGACCGTCAACCTTTTCTGATCTACCCTCGATTCGTGACCAAGGTGATTACCAGTGAGCTGGACTTCGGAGGAGTAAGAAGCTGGTATCCAAGGGCCGAGCTGGCACTTCAAGAGAACATAAGCGATCCTACCCTGGTCCCATAAACGAATCACACTGGTCGAATAACCAGTCTCTAGTTGTATGTGAAGTGCATGTTCAACGTGTTGGAGGAGGAGTAGTTGTTGTTTGCTTGTTTTTTTTTTGTTGTTTAATGATTTTTTCTTATCTTTATATATATTTAGTTTGCTCTACCTTTTCTGTTAACTTAAAAAAAAAAAAAAAAAAAAAACATGATAATAGATCTAGGGGGAACTAAAACAACATGTCTGATAAAAACAAAGAAAATCTGGTGAAACTCAAATGAAATCTGATAGATTTAGTGAAACTCAAAAAATCTGATGATCAATCAGAAAATCTGATAATTTTTTAGAAAACCCAATAAATCATCAGAATCTGTTCATACATCAGAAAATTCTCAAAATAACCAGAAAATCTGATAATATATCAGAAAATCAAAATTTTCATCAGAAAAGTCTCTTGACAACCAGGAAGTCTGACAAATCAACAGAAAGAGACATCAACAAACATTGCCTTAAACCAGATTCAAAGAAACTTATAACCAACAAAATTTTTGAAATAAGTTTCTTTCAAAATATTTTTTTTCTAAGGACTGGAACAAGTGGCATGACAAACACTTCCTGAAAATCAGAACAAAGGTGTGGAGTTCAGAACTGCAATGTAAGTAATAATCTCAACACTCTACTTATTCCCTCTCATCTAAAAAAAAAAAAAAAATGCTGATTCAATCAGAAAAGGTTTCTATTGGACCTTTTTGAAACAAAAAGGGTCCCACATGGAGAAAAGGTGCAAGTTAGACATTAGTGTTCATTTGCTAAAATCCTTGGAATCTCTGATTTTCATTAAAAGATTTATATTAAATTAGAGATAATCCAAAGGTTTTTCAAAAACGGTTGTTTCCTAAACGTATTAAAACATCATTTAGGTGTCATTAACCACCTTGAAAACAAACAACCCACAAAAAAACACTCAAAGATCTCTGTCTCGATACACTATAAATACCTCATTAAAAAACAGAGACTTCCATCTTCAACCTTCAAACTCAAAACCCTAAAAAACCCTTTTCCGAAACAAAAACCCCAATTCTCAATGGCAGCTATCAACATCAATATGCCACCAGTTGAACACTCTGTTCCTTTCATCACCGAAGCTTAATTTCTTCCATTAAAGAGCAACAATGAAGCGATGAATAACAATATTGAAGAGTATGATATAAAGTGTCAAATCCTAATTGAATTTCTGATCAGATGCCTGATAGCTCAAGCTCTCACAAAGACCAGAGAGTTACCAGAAAAACTCATACAACAAGCCGTAAAAACTCTCAAAGTCTCAAATTAAATTGAGCTAACAACACATGTGTGGGGAAATATCTTCATTACAATCTCACCGGAGAAAATAAGGGAATGTTTGGAACTACCCTTAAGCAAAAGCTATGAAGAAGCACCAGAAAAAGAAGATATGTTTTCACTACTTGATGCTGTGATGGGTTACAAGACAAAGATTTCAAAAATCAGTGAATTCAAGAGGAATAAGCTACCTGCCTTCTGGCAAGTGTTAACGGAAATTCTGAACAAGTGTTTATCATCAAAAATTGGAGGTACAGATCAGATAAATATGAATGTTCTGACAATCATGTTCAGTCTCATAAGTGGGTTGAATATTGATTTTGGAACAGAAATATTTAATCTGATCAGAAGATCAATTCTGACTAATGCTTGAAGGATAGATTCACATCTACCTTTTCCCAGATTTCTGTTAATCATAATTTCTTTATGCATTTTCCGAAAGGAACCTAGAAATTCCAGCATCAGAAAATATGTGGAGTACAGAAATTATGAGACCTTGGACTGCTGTAGGATCTTGGAAGTCAGATTATGATGTGCTTGTTCTGTTAGAAAGAATGACGAATCTGATACCAGAAGATTCACCATACAGAGCAGAATACCTGAGGATGTTAAGCAAGAAGCCAGAGAACAAAGAAGTTTTTGAAAGTGTGTCCCTCATGGAGCATGATGCACAAGAGTCAAGCACATCAATAATGGAGAAGCAGGGTGAATCAGATCCTCATCCAGCTGATGAAGATGTGAACATAAGTCCTGTGGCAGAAGAACATCATGCTGAAATCTCACATATGGGAGAAACAGGTGCACAACACTCTAAATTAAATATAGTTCATAATTCTGAGAGTGATTCTGATGATTCAATTCATGGAAATTATGAAATTTCACAAAAAGGCACTGTTTCCGTAAGACAAGATGTGAGTGGAACCAAAGACCCATTTTTTGAATCAGATTCTGAGGAGGAAAATGTGGTGGCAACAGGTGGAGACCAGTCTACTAATTAAGGAAACCTGTATGAGAAAACTAAGAGTTTCTCAACAACTCATGGAGAACCTGAAAAGGTTCAAGGATATGAGGAAAACCAGAACTTGAATGTGTTTCAATTTTCTAGTGAGGGTATAGAGAATACAGAATATTTCAATCCTCTTACCCTCAGAACAGCAGAGAATGTGTTTTCTGCTGGTGTTAGAGGTGAAACATCTGTTTTTCCTCCTATTTTCCAAGGACATCAATCTATGTCAACTGAACAACTTCACAAGGAACTTGAAGACACAACTGCTGTTTGTACTGAGAAAACAGCCACTGAAGGAAAACTTGATCTGATACTGAAAGAAATCAGAAATCAAAAGTCAGATATCAAAGTTTTATCAGAAATTGTCAAAGCTGTGCAGAAGCAAACAGAAGACAACACTGCAGCGCTCAACAAACTACAAGAGTCATCAGAAAACAGAGAGAGCTCATCAGAATTCAAGAAAGCTCTCAAAGAATTGCAAGAAATTAAGAAACAGATGACTGAGGCTGAAAGTGCAGGGGAAAGCTCAAGTTCAGGAAGAGTCCTTGAAGAAATTCAGTTCCTCAAAGCTAACAACAGCAGCATGGCTGAGGCTTTTGAGAAGCTGATAGTGGAATTATTTGTAGTACAATGTTGCCAGACTGGCAAAAGTTGATCTTCATGAACTGAAAGCCCCAATTCCACCAGAAAAACAAGCAGGAGAGTCAGAAACTCCTCAACAAAAATTCACATAACCAGAAGTCACTCAACAAGATCAAACCAAACAATCAGAAACTCCAACAACTCAAAAACAGAAGCAGCCCATGGGTCCACCTCCTAGTAAGCCAAAGTTACTCATGGGTCCTCCACCAAACATCCCAAAGCCAGACACTTCAAGGGTCCAACAGAAAGAACCTGTTCCAATTCATTCATCTTCCACAGCTCTCACAGGAGAAACATAATTCAACATAAGGATAGATACAAAAGAGAAGAGAAGAATGGAACATGAAGTAACCTCCTCAAAAAGGCCAAGAAAAGTGATTAGAGAAGATTCAGATGGAAACCTAAAAGAAATAGAAGTGCTGAAAGGTGACTTACACACAATCATGTACCCTGAAGAACACCTGAAGCATTACTACTAGAAAGGTCCAGAAGACAACCCAGAAAGGCCACTCTCTCCAATAAGCAAAAATATTGTTAAAGTTAGGAATGAGGGAAGCTGGGAAATTCTGCACAAACCAATGACCAATCCAATAGTCTCTATTGAAAGAATCAACACTTTAACTACTGGAGGGGGTGTCTTAGGTAATGAAGGACAGATCAAATACACCTTGATCAGAAAAGATAACAGTGAACAAAAGGTTACTGATGGTAATCTGGCTGATGATATTCACCCAATGGGCATAGTCAAAATGAAGAATATCATTGATAAGGAGAAAAGTGGTTCAGTTGTGATCAGAAGAGCCCTTGACAGCATCAAAAGTGCAGGAGCAAAGTTATACAAAAGGGTTGCACTAGCAGACTTTGATCTATGTATCAATTTTGAGTATAGCAACAAGGTGCTAATACCTCCTCCTAACAACACAATCCCAGCTGAAATTCCTTCTAAACTAGTAAGAACTGGAGCAATCTTTGACAAACCAGAAATGTGTGTAGTCTTCAAAGATGCTCATGATGAGAAAGCTCTGTTCAGAATCAGTGAAATATGCAGGTATTCAAATCAAACTCTGAAATATATAAAGAATTGCATGAATGAGAAACAAGAGCAGCTCAAAAAGAAGAGAAAGAACAATGAACAGCTGAGAAAAACAATTGAAGATTGCATTGAAAAGTGGATGGAATCCAGAGGATAGTACAAAGAACTTTACAAGGAGACTCAAAAGGCAATTGATCACAAGAAAAGGCTGAAACCAGGAGACAAATACAGAAGTGGAGTGAAGATCAATTAATGAATTGAAGAGATTAAATTTCTGTTTTTGAGAACAATATTTTATTTCTGTCTATTTTGAACAATGGTTGGTTTGATTATGTTTTATGTTTCTGAATTAGTTGTTTGAACTTTTCTTTCAAGGACTAGATGAAAGTTTTTTGTGTTAGATATAGAGATAGTTCATTTCTTACAACACTTAGAGGGAAACTGTTAGGAAACTTTATTTGTAAGTATTGAAGAAAATCAGATTCAACTTGATCTATGAAGAAGACAACAATCCTGAAGATCACAACAAGAAGAAGAAGATCGGATAGGACAACTGAAATGAACAACATCTACTTCAAAGAATCATAAGTTGATCAAGAGCTGGAGAAGATTATCAGAGAAGGTCATTTCTGATGGATCTGATGATATTTCTGATGAAATATCATCAGTTTCTGACGATTCTGATCATCAGATTTTCTGATGATTTGTTCACCAGAATTTCTGATGAAGTGGTTTATCAGAAATTCTGATGAATACCCCACTTGTCTAAAAATCAGCTCTATCCTGCCACAATAACCGAAGCAAGTTGACATTATTGGATATCATGATTACAAAGGCAACTTTGTTAGGAAACTTTATTTGTAAGTATTGAAGAAAATCAGATTCACCTTGATCTATGAAGAAGACAACAGTCCTGAAGATCACAACAAGAAGAAGAAGATCGGATAGGACAATTAAAATGAACAACATCTACTTCAAAGAATCATAAGTTGATCAAGAGCTGAAGAAGATTATCAGAGAAGGTCATTTCTGATGGATCTGATGATATTTCTGATGAAATATCATCAGTTTCTGACGATTCTGATCATCAGATTTTCTGATGATTTGTTCACCAGAATTTCTGTTGAAGTGGTTTATTAGAAATTCTGATGAATACCCCACTTGTCTAAAAATCAGCTCTATCCTGCCATAATAACCGAAGCAACTTGACATTATTGGATATCATGATTACAAAGGCAACTTGACTGTTGGATTCAATGAATATGTCAAATGGCTACTTTATGCAGGACTTATTGCATGAATAAACAAATATTTATTCATGCATCCAGCCTTCTGTAAATAGAAGGCTCACCAAGAAGAGGACATCGAGTTAAGCTTAGCATTACTACAAACTCCACTGCCCTCTCACCCTCAGAATTCAAGTATTCATTTGTATTAGAGTAAACTGGTATTTTGGTCCCTTAGGTTTGGTGACTTTTGCCATTTTAGTCCAAATCTCAAACCTTTTAAATCTGGGTCCCTGTGGTTTCCCTTTTATTGCCATTTTAGTCCAAAAATCAAATTACCTAATATTTGGGTAATAAAGGCTGGTTATTTTGTCTTTTTCCTCAAGGGCAAAATGGTCCATCTAAATTTCTTATAACCTATTATTAATTAAATTAATTAAATAAATATCCCTGTACATAATTATACACCCGGATTTAATATCATCTTCCCCAAATTTCTTCATCTTCCCCCAAATTTCATCCTCATCAATGAAATCACCACCATGTGTATCGGCTGACCAAACAGCAGGAAAATAGGCGGTTTTACTTTTAATTTGTCTTCATTTTTGTCCAATCTATAGCTAGGATTACCAATGGTAAACAAGCATGACATCTCAGCATTATTGCCATTAATGACATCGTCAGAACCACCATAGGTGAATCAAAGTGTTTAGGGAAAAGGTTTAACTGAAGTTGGGTGCCTGGCTCCCTGTATGACTCCTGCAGGAAAACAACTGTTTGGCGTATGCGGGTTGACTGAAAAGGATGGTGGAAGGGCAAAACCGTCTTTTCGTATATCTGGTGATCTTGGTAGTCTTAGCTTCTTTCTGTGTGGAGAAAACGGTCAGAGTTGAATTAGTGGCATGCTTGACACTAATTCAACTAGCCATGGGCTTACGCGCTTCACGTTTTGTAACAGCTCCGGCCCATCCCAATCAACCTACATCATATTTTATTATTTGTTATGATTGTTGCTGGTGCAGACCATGGTGGTGATTTCATTGATGAGGATGAAATTTGGGGGAAGATGAAATTAAATCTGGGTGTTTAATGATGCAAAGGGATATTTATTTAATTAATTTAATTAATAATAGGTTATAATAAATTTAGATGGACCATTTTGCCCCTGAGGAAAAAGACAAAATAACCAGCCTTATTACCCAAATATCAGGTAATTTGATTTTTGGACTAAAATGGCAATAAAAGTGAAACCATAGGGACCCAGATTCAAAAGGTTTGAGATTTGGACTAAAATCGCAAAAGTGACCAAACCTCAGGGACCAAAATGGCAGTTTACTCTTTGTATTAGATAATAATCTTACAATCACCTTGTAAACCATTTTGTTTTCAAAGTGATATAAACTTGATAATTCTGTAGGTCTTGTTTCTTGAATGTCTGATTTCCATTTCCGCACATCTTTTTCACATCTACTGAAATCACTTGCCATATTACGTGAAAAGAAGTTTTTAAGTCCATACTGGGACCAACAATTGGTATCAGAGCAGATTGAATAAATTATTTTCAAACGATCAATCGCTCATCTTATTTTCTCTAAATATGGCCAGCTTTCAATCATGGAATAATGCTTTTAACATTGGCTCTATGTCTAAACCTCCGACTCTGGTCAGAGAGGAATACCCCCAATGGAAAATCAGGATGGTCAATTTCCTCAATGGTCATGACCGAGCTCTGTTTCAATCCATTGAAAGGGGTCCACATATGCCAATGACTGAAATACCAGCTATTCCAGCAACCGACCAATCACCTACTATCCCTGCCTCCCGAGCTCCCAAAAGTGAAATACTTTGGAGTGAGGTAGACAAGGAAAAGGTAGCTGGGGATGAAAGGGCAAAGTCACTTTTAATAATGGCTATCCCCAATGACATATTTTCACTAGTTGATGCATGTACATCAGCTAAGGAAATATGGGATCAGTTGGAAAATCTTTGTGAAGGAGGAGAAAGGATGAAAAGAAACAAGAGAACAAATCAACGTTTCCTTATATGAGATTTCCAAAAGTTTACCTAATGAAAGATTAAATGAAACATATCAAAGATTTACAAAACTTTTGAACGAGCTAAAGAAATTTGGTATAACAAAATCAAATGATGAAAGAAACATAAAATTTCTAGATGCTTTACCTAGAGAATGGAGAAGTCTAACCATGACTTTGTCCTCAACCTTAGAACTAGGGAATATGAGTCTTCATGACTTATACAGCATCTTGATCCCCAGAGAGGAAGAAATATTTGAAGAAACCAATCAAAGAGGGGGATCTTTAGCTTTTATCTCAAATTCACAAAGAACACCACCTACCAATGATCCACAACCATCAAACAGTCAAAATCTTGAAATTTCTGATACATCATCATATTTTTCAGCTTTTGCTGAAGCAATAGCACTGCTCACCAAAACATTTGAGCAGAGGTTGAGGGGAGGAGGCCAAAGATACCAGAGAAGTGACAAAGGGAGGATTGGAAGATCTAAGGAAGAAGGTAGATCTAAGGATAAGGGAAAGGCTAAATTTGAGTGTTACAAGTGCAAGCAGAGAGGTCACTATGCATCAGAATGCAAGACCAAGAAACTGAAAGATGTTGCTTATTATGAGAAGAAGCTGGAAGAAGCAAAGAAGCAGCAGCAAGTTAGTTTAATTGCAGGGACAGATACATGGCTATCTGATGATTCTTCTGATGAAGAAGAGGAAGAAACGGCCAATTTCAGGACAGAAGGTAAATTTAGACAATCTTGATCTTGAACACAAGCTAAACAAGCTCATGTCAGATTTTCTAAATCTACAAGATAAGCAGAAATCAGATAGTAAAAAATCTGATGAGATACAAAGGACCATGAATAAAATCAATCTTGAAAACCAATTACTAATAGAAGAAAATTTAGATCACAGAGCTAAAATTGAGTTCTAAGAAAATGAAAGAAAAGATCTTTACAAGAAAATTAATGATAAAGAAATTAATGTAAGAGGTTTTCAACAAGCAAAGATTTCATAAATTTCATTGAGTCCACACCAAAGAACAAAGGATAGGGTTTAGGATATGTAAAAACAAGAGAAAGTAAACCCACTGTCTTTGTAAAAGCAACCCATCAGATTTCTGATAAATTTTCATCAGAATCTGATTCTGAATCTTGCAAGTCAACTTTTTCTGAATACTCATTTGAAAAACCCAACTTTAAACCAAAAAGAAGTGAATGCAAACCAGAATATTTAAGGACTCAAGAAGCAGTTCACTCATCTTTTCAAAATTATCCACTCATTCCATCACAAGAAAGAATATCAGAAAATTCTGATTAATCTTGTATGTGTGTTGACACACTGAACCTTGTTCAACACCATCTCTAAAAGAAAAATGAAAAATCTGTTTATGACTCAGCATACAACAGAATTTCTGATGAAAGGCCATCAAGAGAAAATAATCTGATTAAAATCTCATCAGAAAGAGTACCCAAGCAAGCCTGGGTACCAAAAACCCTCTAATTTTTTCATTTCAGGACCATCATGTGCAGCAGATCTGGTATTGCGATTCAGGAAGCTCCAAGCACATGACTGGGGATAGGAGCTTACTCAGCAACTTTGTTTCAAAGCTGGGGAAAATGGTAAATTTTGGAAATGGAGTAAAAGGGAGGATCATGAGAGATGGATGTATAAGGTATGGATGTTTGACCATAGAGAAAGTAGACTATGTTGAAGGCTTAAAGTACAATCTGCTAAATTTTGGTCAATTCTGTGATAAAGGTCTTTCAAATAACCTTATTACAAGAAAAATGCTTAACAATTTGTCTCAATGATAATCAGAAGAAAAGGATTACAAATCTGATAAAGCACCAGAAAATCTGATAAATTATCAGAAAATCTGATGTATCATCAGAAAATCTGATATATCATCAGAATATCTGATAAATCATCAGAAATTCTGATAACTCATCAGAAAAAAGTTGGAAAATCAGAATCATCTTTGATCATTAGAACAAATTCATGCATGTCACCATTCTTATTCATGTCTCATATCTGCATATTCATAAACTGTAGTTTTTGGCGTTTATTTTTTTTTATTATTATTGCAATTTTTTTTCTTTTTTCTTTCCTTGGTGTTGATAACGTCATATGACAGAAGATTTTCTGGGAACTCGTTAATGGATGTAAAGATTTTTCTCTCCTTCATTAAATAAACTTCATCAATATTAAGGAGATTGAAGTGACATATTGGTAGGTAATCATGATATATAATCAGAAAATGGCATCCTAAATCATTTAATGCAGGAGAGTTTATCTTACTTATTCCCATCTGATAGAATATTTAATAACAAAGATTGTGATGAACAAAATCTATAAGTAGGTAGATGTCATTTATGGCAAACTTTAAGTTTACTATATATGTTCACCACCTTAAGCCAAGACTGTCACCATCACATAAGGAAACCCCAGAAAACTTAAGTTCATCTTCTTCTTCATCACTCACACTTTCTCACACTCACAAAAATGCTTACAATAAAAGCTGATCATTTCCCACTTCCTTATCATCCTTATCATAACCTCAGACTAAGGACCAACTTTGAGGGTCCTCACTGGGAAGGATGCCAAACCGTGCTTAATCTGATCATGGGAAGTAATCTGAAGTATGCCCTCACAGCCAACATAATAGTCTACCCGGACATTCTTCAAATGTTCTGGCAAAATGCAACATTGTCAGAATATGAGAGTAGAGGACAAATATTTATCGAAAGTGTGGTGCTAAACAAAAGAGTTCGAGTAACTGAAGGTATCATCAGGACGGTTCTACAACTCAATGATGATAATGAAGTTCTGATGTTCACAAAGACTGAAATAGAAGAAACCTTGGAGCAGATGGGTTACAATCCTATAAACTCACCATGAGCAATCACCAAAAATGGCTTCATCAAGCCATGGCAATTTTTGATCACACAAATGGGTGCATGCTTCTCAAAGAAGGTCATTAATCATCATGAAGCATCCCATAGGTTGATGGAGACTGTACGAGCACTCATATTAGACATCCCTTACAATTTCTCTTATTACTTAATAAAAGATTTTGCAAGTAATATGTGGTCTCGCAGGCCATTCTTGATTTATCCTCGTTTTCTGATGAGGATAATCACAAGCCAGCTAGGCTTTGGAGGTGTTCCTACAGGTTATCCCAGAGCTGAGATGAGACTTCAACAAAACATGAATCTCAGTGTGCTCAGACCAACTGATCAGAATTCCAGTTTGGTGACTGATCTATGGTTGCCCCTTGAGATGGATCATGGAGAAGGGATAGATCTTGATTAGGTTTTCTTTGTTTTAACTTAGTTTGTGTAGATATTCTGCATGATAATATGTTAATATTATGTGTTTCTAATATTGCTTTGTTGTCTGGCTCATGGCTTGGGAAAAGAAAAATGGGTAAAGAAAAATGAGAAACATGATCATCAGAAAAACATTTAACACAAAATTCCGAGTTTTTGTTGACAGGAGACAAAATCTGGTAACATAAACTTAAAATGCCCCTCTAAATTCTTTTTCTGGTAAAACTTCAAAATGACGGAAAAATTTAGAAAATATCAGAAAAGTTAAGAGACAAGGATGCCACCAGAAAATCATATGTAAGTCTTCTGATCTTATCTCATTCCCTCTCATCTTAAAAAAAAGGTACAATTACACCTCTAAATCAATCAAAAGAGAAACTTCAAAATCTGTTGAAGAGGGTCACAAATTTAGGGGGAATCTCAATTGAGAAATTCTGTTAAAGAATGTTGACTTCTATTGACCACATTTAAAAGGTCAACAAAAGTCAAAACAAAAGAGAAAACATATTCTTAACAGTATTTATGTTGAATTTCTGATGCATCATCAGAATGGAACTTTGACTGATAAGGAAAAGAGGATTAAGAAAGCTAATTGGACCTCTTTACAAAATGGGGTCCACAAAGAAGAAAAGGCGTCATGTGACCGATAGTTATCTCCAATCAAAATTCAGTTTAAAATTTATGTGAAGGAATGATTGAAGAAAACTACAAATTGAAAGGACAAGTTGAAAGGGCATAACCACGATTACACGATCAACCGTCATTAAATGTCTTGATACCCATGATCCAACGGTTACATTCTGAACCAAAATTCACATCACACAATCTAACGATAATAAAGACAATTAATGATCTCTTAACCGCCATTACATGGCACGTTCCATATCCCCTCAACTCCATAAACCCACAATTCTCTGCTAAAACCCTCAATATATAATTCACACTTAGCAGAAATTCAAAAATCACTACCTTCTTCACAAAAAACTTCAAACCGCAATATCCCCTGTTCTTCACTCAAAATCCAAAAATCCCTAAATTTCAAACCCTAATTCACAAAATTCAACAATGGCTGAAGTAAACCTCAACATCCCAATTATTCAAGATGATGTACCTTTTGTTGCAGACACAGAATTCCTACCAATGAAGGAAAACAATCTGCTGATGAATACAGTGCATTCGGAATATGATGTAAGATGTCAACTTCTGGTAGAGTATCTTATGAAATGTCTAATCTCAAGAGCACTGACAAAAGGAAGAGAAGTACCAGAAAAGTTACTACAGCAATTTGTTCACACTTTTAATGAAGATGAAGATAATCAGGTCTCTGCTCATGTATGGGGAAATGTTTTTGTAACATTAACCCCTGTAAGGGTAAGAGAATGGCTTGAACTTCTAGTTCTTGAAAATTACATTGAAGCACCAACCAAAGAAGAATTGATAAGCTTTATTATTGAGCTTGGTTACAAGAACAAGAAAATCAAAAAAATTGGAGCAATAAGAAGAAATGAAATGCCAGCCATCTGGCAAGTGATGATGGAAGTGTTAAACAAATGTCTCACGTCAAAGATAGGAGGAGCTGATCAAGTCAGTCAAGCTATTCTGACAATCATGTATGGACTCATAACCGGGTTCAAAATTGATTATGGAACAGAAATTTTTAACCTACTCAAAAGATCAATCCTCACCAGAAATGGAAGAATAACCTCACACCTGCCATATCTAAGGTTAATCTCAACTTTTATTTCTGAAACATTTGCTGAAAGAGATATAGAAATTCCAATTTTGGAAGATATCTGGAGTTTAAATACCATGAAGGCCTGGAGTTCCAATCTTGGATGGGAATCAGACAGAGATATCCTTGAGTTACTAGAAAGCATGCTATGCCTCATTGCACCAGACTCATAATACAAATTACAACATGAAGAACTTCTGGCAAAATCAGATAGTCCAACAGAAGAACCTAGCAAAGAAGTTGTTAATTGTTCTTCATCACCAGAAGAAGAAGTTGAGAAGTCATGGTCATCAGAAACAGAGGCTGCAGGAGGAGAAGGAGTTCTGAAGATAATTAACTCACCAGAAAACAAGACAGAACATGCTGAGGGTCAACAAATTCATGAAGGAGGAATTCATCATGAGTTTGATATTCATCAAGAGAAAGGACATGAACACTATGTAGAATCTCATATTGCTGGAGGAACTCATGAAGATGCTGAAGGACAACATTATTAAGAAACTCACTTTGCTGGTACTGGAAATGAAGCCACTGAAGTTATACATCATGACGAGTCTTGGGTTGCTGGTACATCTCTTTTAAACCCTATTTTAGTTGATACTCATTCAAAAGAAACAAACTCAGAAGGTTCAATTAATGTTTCTTACAAGTTAGAATATAGAAAAACTGATGTTGATGAAAAGGTTACTAGTTCCATTCATCTCAACTCTGAATCAGAAAATGAGGAAGAGGATGAGATCCCAACAGATAGAGATCAGGCAACTGATCAAGGAAATCTGGTAAAAGGTAATCTGTTTACCTCAAAAACTTATGGAGAATCATATATTGATATGATTCAAGGACATAAGGAAATCGAGGATGAAAATGTGTTTTTCACCACTGGTGGAGATGATTCTGGTACACTTAAAGTTGCACCAAAATCTGCTAAAGCCAAAAGTGACCCTATCATTTCCAAAACAGCAGCTAATGTGTTTGCAGCTGGAATGTTAGAAGGAACATATGTTGTTCCAAATATCCCAGGAACACCCATGAACCAAGAAAATTTGGAAACTATGCTGGAAAATGTTTACAAAGCCTGCAAAAGAAATCCAGTAGAAGAAAAGCTTGATATGTTGCTGTCAGAAATACAAGGTCAAAGGGCAGACTTAAAGACTTTAGCAGAATCAGTGGAGGTGATAAAGACACAAACTGAAAGAAACACTGAAGCACTAAAGTCTCTTCAAAAGATGAAGAAAAAAGAACCAGAATCCAACATCTCTGCATCAGAAATTCAAAAGATTCTCACAGAAATAGAAAAGATCAAGACACAAGTTGCAAATGCTGTGGAATCAAGACAATCAGGTAGTGCAAACAAAGTTTTGGAGGAAGTTACCATCCTAAGGGCAAGCAACAACAGTATCACAGATGCCCTTGAGAAGCTATCAAAATAATGGGCTGCAATACAGATGAAAGCTCAAACTGAATTTACCAAAGTTTAGAAAAACATAGCCAACAACTCAAATCAGGTAAGAGAGGTGCAACAACTGATGAAGAAAATGCAATTCAACATTGCAAGATTGGCCGAAGTGGATCCCAAAGAAATCATGAAAGAAATTCCTATTGAAAGCTCACACCAAGAAGCTCAAAAATCAACCCCACAACAATCATCAGCTACACCATTCACCAAAGCTGGAACCACAATGATGGGTCCACCTCCAAATATCTCAAGAGATGAAATGCTGAAAAGGTTAGCAACTTCAAAACCTCAAGTTGTTACAAATTTGAAACTTATAACTTCTCAAACTGTCCCAAAACCAACGTTGTCTGATGACTCTGCCACGAGTAAATTGATGAATCTGCAAACAATGAATGAATGGGAACAAGAAGGTGATTCAAGAAAACCACAGATTGTTAAAAGAAAAATCTCTGAAACTCAGTCTTTCTTGGTTAGAGAGATTGACAGGGATATAATGATATTCCCTGAATACATTCTGGTAAAATATTATTTGACAAAAGAAGATGCACCACCAAGACCACTGACTCCTGTCAGAATGGCCTTAAGGGAAGAAAGGATAAAAAGAGGTTCAAGCAACATTCACTACAAGAATGAAAATCCAGTAAAAAGAATCTTAAAAGTGGATGAAGTAAAAGTTGCAACTGATGATATTGGAGGAACTTATGTGCAGAACAGATACACACTTCTAAGAGAAAATGGGGAAGAAGAAAAAGTGATTGATGAAGAAATTGCTGACAAGTTACATCCTTTGGACATCATGTTCATGAAGGGTCTATATGAAAAGGAAAAGAAAAACAACAAAGAAGTCAGAAGAGCACTAAAGGGCATATCAAAGGCTGGAATACAGCTGTTTGAAAGAATGGCTTTTTCAGACTTTGATTTGTGCATCAACTATGAACATGTGCACAACAAAAAGGTCTTTGTCAAATCACCAAAGACAAAAGTTCCCTCAGAGATATTGGAAGATGCAAGATCTGGAGACATCATTGAACCACCAAGTAAAAATGAAAAACATAACTATGGTGTAATCTTCAGAGATTTTGAAAGGAACAAAGCCCTGTTCAAAAGTGTTGGTATCTGCAAATACTCAAATCAAACTCTGAAGTTTATCATGAAAGGTATGAACAGGAGACAAGAACACCTTCAGAAGATAGGAAGGAACTTGGAGGGACATAGAAAAGAAATTGAACAAATGATTAAAGAATGGATTCAAGCAAGAACCTGGTATAAACACATGTATGACATCTGCAACAAGTACATCTCGTACAAGAAGCAATTAAAGAAAGGAGATGTGCACAAGAAATTGAAGCTGACTTGAAGAACATGTTTTTTTTAATTCTCATTTTTATTATGTAATTTGTTTTTCAGAACATCAATAACTGGTTTGATTTACAAATGTTAGGTTTCCACTGTTTGGAAATTTTCTGTTCATGAGATAGTTCATTTTCTTACAATACTTAGGGGGAAACTGTTAGGAAACTTTATTTGTAAGTATTGAAGAAAATCAGATTCAACTTGATCTATGAAGAAGACAACAGTCCTGAAGATCACAACAATAAGAAGAAGATCGGATAGGACAGCTGAAATGAACAACATCTACTTCAATGAATCATAAGTTGATCAAGAGCTGAAGAAGATTATCAGAGAAGGTCATTTCTGATGGATCTGATGATATTTCTGATAAAATATCATCAGTTTCTGACGATTCTGATCATTAGATTTTCTGATGATTTGTTAACCATAATTTCTGATGAAGTGGTTTATTAGAAATTCTGATGAATACCCCACTTGTCTAAAAATCAGCTCTATCCTGCCACAATAAACAAAGCAACTTGACATTTTGGATATCATGATTACAAAGGCAACTTGACTGTTGGATTCAATGAATATGTCAAATGGCTACTTTATGCAGGACTTATTGGATGAATAAACAAATGTTTATTCATGTATCCAGCCTTCTATAAATAGAAGGCTCACCAAGAAGAGGACATCGAGTTAAGTTTAGCATTCAATACATACTACAAACTCCACTGTCCTCTCACCCTCAGAATTCAAGTATTCATTTGTATTAGATAATAATCTTACAATCACCTTGTAAACCATTTTGTTTTCAAAGTGATATAAACTTGATAATTCTGTAGGTCTTGTTTCTTGAAAGTATGATTTCCATTTCCGCACATCTTTTTCACATCTACTGAAATCACTTGCCATATTACGTGAAAAGAAGTTTTTAAGTCCATACTGGGACCAACAAACTTGACTGTTGGATTCAATGAATATGTCAAATGGCTACTTTATGCAGGACTTATTGCATGAATAAACAAATGTTTATTCATGTATCCATCCTTCTATAAATAGAAGGCTCACCAAGCAGAGGACATTGAGTTAAGCTTAGCATTCAATACATATTACAAACTCCACTGCCCCCTCACCCTCTTAATTCAAGTATTCATTTGTATTAGATAATAATCTTACAATCACACTGTAAACCATTTTGTTTTCAAAGTGATATAAACTTGATAATTCTGTAGGTCTTGTTTCTTGAAAGCCTGATTTCCATTTCCGCACATCTTTTCACATTTACTGAAATCACTTGCCATATTACGTGAAAAGAAGTTTTTAAGTTCATACTAGGACCAAGACTAATTATTAATATTAATTGTTGTTTGGGATCTAATATATGCTTATTGTTTACGATCAGTGGCGTTTTACACCTAGTTACGTATATCTGATTAGTTGTGAATATTGGCGTTAGTTTGTAAACATCAGTTCTTACTATTTGTTAATTACTCAACTTATGGTGTTTTCATTAACATGTTTTAGGAAGACAGTTACATCAGTTCTTCATATTGTTTATTATTCAAGTAATGGCGTTTTCATTAATATGTTTTATTAAGAAAGTAACATCAGTTATTCCTATTGTTTATTATTCAATTAATGGTGTTTTCATTGATAATGTTTTAAGGAGACATTTTCTATGTTAAATATTTCGCCAATGGCATTTTTCTTAATTCGTTCTCACTGTGTTTTTTCAGATGAGTGTGTTACTTCGAATGAAAGTTTTTGCCCGAAAACTGGTTTTCCATTTATCATTCCCGACGTTAGTTAAGAGATAAAGCCAAAAATAGACATGATATTCCCAAGCCTCAATGATTGTTATTCATTGTATGTTAGGTATGCGACGGCTTGTGGTTTTCTGTCAGAAAAGGGACTGAAAAGATAAACGCCAAAGGAGAAACACATATTAAGTATTACATGTGTATGAGATCTGGGGTATATAAGGACAAGAAGGTTGATATGTTGGACCCGAATCAAAAGGAAAGGATTGTGCGAACCAACTTTTCAAAGAGGATTGGTTGTGGAGCACAATTATGTGTAATATTTGAGGCTAAATCATGGAAGGTCTAAAAGTTTGTTGAGGAGCACAACCATGATTTTGTTGAACAGCCTGATAAGCATTTTCTTCCGTCTGAATAACACCTCACTCAGCTTAAGAAGTATGTTATACATAGCTGTCTAAGTTGAATTTGCGGTCGGTTAAGGCGTTTAATGTTATGAAGACTTGTTTTGGCGGATTTGAAGACGTGGGTGCAAGTAAAGTTGATTTTAACAACTACAAGAGGAAAATTAACTTGTTCATAGGGGAATACGATGTTGAGATGGTTTTTAGACATTTGGATGAAAAGAAACAGTCCCATCCTAATTTCTCATACGATTACTTCACAGACGATGATAATCGTTTGAAGGGACTCTTTTGGTGTGATGATCAATGCAAACATAATTACCACGTGTTTGGTGATGTGATTTCGTTTGATGCTACATATCGTTCCAACAAGTAATATTTATAATTCTATTTTTTTGTGTGTTTTGGCATTTTCACTGTTTAGATGCATTGGCGTTTTGTTCTTGTTTCATTTTTTCAATGGCGTTTTCATATGCAGATACGCTATGGTGTTTGTACCGTTCACTAGTATAGACAATCACCACTGCAATGTTACATTTGGTGCTACATTATTGGTGTCAGAAATTGCTGATACGTAATATGGTTATTGAGAATTTTTCTAACAGTTGCCGGTGCTCAACCAAAAGTTGTTGTCACTTTCCAAGATCCTGCAATGAAAAAGGCTATTTTTGTTGTATTTGTTGAAACGAGGCATCGGTTATGCATGTGGCACGTGATGCATAAACTTTCTCTAAAGCTTGATTTTCTTATTTTCATATGTTTGGCGTTTTAAGATATATGGCGTTTTGCCATTCATAACTGTTTTTCATGTTAGTTTTTTTGTTTCTAATGTATTTATTCCATGGCGTTTTCGTGTTTTATATAGGTTAGTGTTAGGCTATGCAATTCCACCAATTTCAAAGAACGTATTTGTGGTGTTGTGTGGACGGATATTCTTACACGCGAAGAGTTTGAATCAGGATGGGAAGAGGTTATCGAAGAGTTCAATTTAGATGATAATGACTGGCTTTCTGATATTTTTGCACTTAGGGATTCTTAGATCCTTGCATACTATAGAATGGAGGAACCTGTCGGGCCTTATGTGTACGACATCGAGGTCGGAGACTGAGAACCATTTTTTCGTCAAATGTGCAATGCAAAATCTACTCTTGTTGAGTTCATGACTCATTACGAAACTGCAACAGAAGGATAGTGTCACACGCACCGAATGTGCATAACTTATTATGCACAAAAATGTGCATAACTTTCAATTTACGCATTCGTTTTATACGATTCTTTTTTCCTACGTGATTGCATTTTTATTCTCCATCCCATGGAGTGAAAACCCGACATCCGAATTCACAAAATCTTTGAGTCCAAGCTCTTGGCTTGAAATTCAATTTTAGCACTTTTTGACCCGTTTAAGTTTAAAGCCACTAACTTGTTTCTAACTCATCAAATACATGCTCCAACGTATTTAACACAAAATCTTTAGCTCGGGATCCTAATTCTTATGAATTGCGCAACTAGTACACAAGCTATGCACCTAGAGCCGTTTTGACCCGTTTAAGGGATTTAAGCAATTTAGTCTAAAACTAGCTCTTTTCTTTTCGCGCTTCGTAATTCTACATCCGAATTATCTACTTGTATTCCACCACAACTATCCTTGTGGTGGATTCGGTATAACAATTTATTATTCCAAACTTACCCTTCGGTTGGTCATTTTACGCAATTGACCCACTTTAGGCATATGACCCACAAATGTGTATGCTTAAATCTTTTATCCAAATATACGGATTACTTATTCATAATTCACATTCCTAAACAACCTCAAAGGATCGTTTGTCCGATTTTCCCATCAAGGGCTTTTTGGTCAAATTTAGCCCCCCATTTACGACGAAGGATTTTCGCCACTTATTTGACCAAATACGTTGTCTCGATAATTTGCTAATTCATAGCAACGCTAAATCATAAGCCGTTTTATCCTGTAACCATAAGACTCGACAAGTGCTTATTAGTCGTTATTTGTCAAATGGTATCACCATTACCATTTGACCCGTTTGGTCTAGACGACCAACATTTTGCGCTTATCATTAAATGAATTTATTTATCATTTCGGATTTCTTACCATTTAGTCACGCCTGCTAAATCTGTTTCTTACGCGTTTAACCCAACATAGCTTAAGCCACTTGGGTATCGTTTTAAGCCTCGACTTTTATCTATTTATACGTGACTAAATCACCCTTTTACCCCTTTTTATTCGTTTAGGCTTACTTATAAAGAAGCCATTCGAAAACGCATTTTATTTATGTCACTTGATGACCAAATTATCATTAAACATGGTTTTTCATCATTAGATGTGCTCCGACCCGTATCGTTTCGTGTCGGAACCATATCTTGAATATTATCTTAATCGTATAAGAAACTTTTAGAATAAACAAATATTCTACAAAAAGTGTAAGTTCCACTTACCTCACATCCAAATTACGCTTTTCTTTTCATACTTGATTCGATTGACCCGCTTTCTCCCCAAACTTCACCTAGCTTGTTAAGCGCCAACTATCATTCATCATTCACAAGGTTGTTAGACTAGTCATTCTAGATCATGACTTTCACACCTAATGAATCTTTGACTACTTTTCTTATTGAACTAAATCTTAAATCATGAGTTTAATTCTTGTGTCAAGACCCACTTCTAATCAATTATGAACTCTTAACAAAATCCCTATTTTGTTCAAGTAGTTCATTCATACGAGTTAGTATGGTGTTTATAAACACCAATACAACATCAATTTCATCAAATCATCAAAACCCATTTTTTTCTATCATGCAAGAACAAGTACTCAATCATGTAATTTGTTTAAGTGCTTGTTTCTACTTTCAAGTATGATGATTTTAAACATGTGTATATCATCATCTTCACTACTTAATCAAAACCCACTTTTCTAAGTGTGGTAAATCGTCAATTTATTTAAATCATAGCAATTTTACTTCAAATTTCTACTTAGGGTTTGTTCCTAAACAATCATACTTCACTAATTCGGCCATAGCGTCTATGATTCATACATAGATCACATCATGCAAAGTTAATCAATTTTCACAACTTCATGAATGTCAAAAAATTCGACATACCTTTCGATCCCCTTGACTTGGTGATTGTTTATGTGTATTCAAATCTGAGTTTGGCCTTCGATTGATCCTCCAATTTGAGGTTATTGTTGAGCTAGGGTTTGAAATCCCTTTCTCCTTGCTCCCGGTCGCCATACGCACACACATACACACACACTAAGTGTGTGTGTTGTGTTTTTATTAATTGTTTTAATAAAACTAGTTTCCTACTTGACAATATTGGTACCTATAGTTTTGAGAATTTACAAATGAAACTATAACCCATAGTTTATCATTTCATTACTCATTACTAACTAGGTTAATTTTACCTAGTTAACTTAATGGGTTTGGGAAGTTATAACCCGTTTTATCCTTTTAGGTCCCGTTAACTCGGGCCTTTTACATACATTGTTTTCTCCAAGTATTTATTCTCCTTCTTAATCAACATCAAATTTATTTATTTTGTCACAGCCCGACCGCGTAAAACAACAAATCGCGGCGGAAACGTCGGGGAGTGTTGTAACAGAATCATTGTTTCAAAACACGCTGAAATTTGAAGTTTCGTTTTATTAAACATTAAATATTTACATCGTCTGGAAATCTAAATAAATAATTTAAACATAGTCTATCATTGTTATTAAGTCACTAAGGCCTCATCAAGTCCTATGTGAGCATGCATCCTAGCAATCAACATCATTCAACAACACCTGAAAGATATGTGAAAAACAAAGTCAGCAAAAAATGCTGGCGTGTACATAGGTTTTTGAGAGTGTCGGATTCATGGCTAGTTTACATGTTGCAATACTTAATTAAAAAAAACTTGTTTTGAAAAGTATTGTATTGCGACATAATTAACCAACTCAAATCAAGTTGGTTATAATTTATAAAATCTCGTAGCCATGATTCTTAACCCAAAACATTTATTTAATAAAACTCGTTAATAAATCTCGTTAATAAAACTCGTTATTAAATCTCGTAAATAAAACTCGTTTATAAATCTCGTTAATAAGACTCGTTAATAAATCTCGTTAATAAATCTCGTTAATAAAACTCGTTTATAAATCTCGTTAATAAAACTCGTATGGTTTATGTCATTTCGAAAACCTCGTTTGTGTGACATCGTTTCAAATTGTTTACCCAAGTGAACTAAATAACGCCATGGTATGTAATACGATGAAAACATATATATATATATATATATATATATATATATATATATTTATATATATATATACAGGAAGTACCAGCGGCGTATCCGCCATGCTTTCATCACATTACACCCGTCCCGTTATCTAAACACTAACCAAAAACCAATCGTTTACCCAAATCGTTTAATTCGTTAAAAATCGCTTTAGTCGTTTAAACCATTCTCGTTTTAAATCGTGAAAACTACTTTTGATTGTCTCGCTAATAACATCCAAACCTTCGCAACTCGCCTATCGCTTCTCGCATTAATAAACCACCAAAGGGTAAATTAACAATCATAGATTCAGTCGTTACCCACCTAACCCACACATAACCATGGGCGCAGTCTGATAACGGGATTTGTCAGATCCTATGGTACCATAATCTAATACTGGTCGGTTCGGCCAAAACTAATGGATATTATTCGTTATGTAAATACAACCAACAAGTTTGTTTACTATATCGAAATTGTTATTAATTTAATATAAACCATTTTAATCATTTTTGAAACCATTGTTATAATATCGAAAATCGTTTTAAAAACCATCGTTAAAACCTTGAAAACATTTAGCACATATGAATCACCCCAAAACAATTGAAAACAGTAAAATAGGGGAACTATGTACTCACCTGAGAATGCTTAGAGGTCTTGAACAACAACCAAGCAAAGCTAGAGGGAGCACGGAATTAATCGGCAACCTAATAACTATATAAATAAACCGGACCTAAGTCGGAAGATTGGATAGGATGAGGTTTTGTAAACCAAATGAGTATTGGAACTCATATGACATGGTTTAAAAAAGTCTACATTCTAAATCGGAACCTAACCTAAGTGCTTTCGACCCATCGCGACCCATTAAGGTAGCTTACGCTACTTTAACGCGTCATGCGCGCAAATGCACGTTCGAGACGTCTAACTAGTCCTATGACAAGTATTATATGCCAAAATATGTTTAAATATGTTACATAATCAGTTACGTGACAAAAGTTTAGTTTACATATGCTTAATTACCAATTACGCATGAAAAGGGCATTTTGGTAATTTACCTAAGGCATATAAACTACCTATCATACAACTACTTAAACTAGGTGACCATAAGGTATAACCTCAGAAGGTTATTCCCTATACAACTATGGTCACTAAACATGTTTGGTCGGATCCTAATGATCGACCAAACGGGTCGTGTTCGAAAGTCTAAGCGGGTGTTTAGTCCGCTTGACTTACGACTCTACACAAACACTAACCTAAAAAGTGACGAGCTAAACATGCTAAAACATGTTTAGTTAAGTTAGAAAACAGGTTTGGTATTAAAACAAACGGTTTTGATACCTAAAAGTAGTTTGGTTACAAAATACGCGAGAAAACGCATTTTGGCCGAAACTACGACTCGTCACTAAGCCTAGATAACGTGGTAATCAGTAGGTATAGTCACTAGGGACTATAACCATCGTGATTACGCTCACGTTATGAAGTTCAAACGAACTTCGTATTGACCATAAACTGGTCAATGCAGAAAGTCAAATAAAGTTTGACTTTCAGACTCGAAAAGCGATAAAAGAATGAAAGAATACTTACAAAAGGTCCCCGCAAGCTATGATCCGATTTACTCTCAGGTATGAAGCATAAACTTCAACTTAGAGAGCCAAAATCAGATCATTGTGGGTTTTTCAAGTGAAAGGGGATAGCTATTTATAGGAAAACTAGAACCGTTAGGATCGTTCATCGTAAAACGAGCTTCGATCTCATCCGTACACATGTGCCTATGGTTTGGTGAAACCATGGGAGCCCATAGTTTCATTAAAACCATGTGAAAAATGAGGGGAACAACTGGAATAAGCTGGAATTTAGATTTTTCATTTTGGTCCCTTCCTAAGATAACTATGGCAGAATGACAATTTTGGTCCCTGAACTTCAGAATCTTGCATTTCAGCTCATTTTTGACACGTTATAGCCCCGTTAACCTCATTTCAAGGCTCTAAAATGAAGTTAAAGTATAGGGAACTCAAAACATGCTCAAAAATATCTCAGATGTCGGTTCGTTTGGTCGTACGGTTGGTTGTTCGGTTAATTACGACGGAAGTCGTAACGAACGCAAAAACGATCCAAATTACGCGATGAATGGAATTTTATCATGCCAATCACTAAAATAAAATATTTTAATGATTAAATAAAGTTTTGGATGTCCGGATGTATTCAGAACGTAAGATATGCGCGAAAATGCAAACTTATGCACTTTTGACGCTTTTAGTCCCTGAATGACCAAAAAGTTTATTTTAGCACACCGAACCCCTCAAAGCCTATTTCTAAGCTATGTAAAGGATATTTAGGGTATGTTTAACTTATGGTCATGTTCCAGAATGTTCGTTACAGTACAAATCGGCATACTTTCGTAGTTTGTCGAAATTAGTTCTTGTAAGCGAATAAACTTGATTTCGGCACACCAAACCTTCCAAAACTTATTTCTAAGTTATGTAAAGGTTATTTAAGGTATTTTAAGCCTATGTCACTGTTTCGGAGTGTTTGTCGCGTTAAACTGATTACGTTTACGCACCAGTTCGCGTATAACTTTCTAGAAAGCGATTTAGAGCTCGAAATCGAACGAGAATTGATATGTGCAAATGATACACATATTTATACAAATCCCAAGTATGAAATACAATATTTCATTGATTTGGTATTTGTTTGATGGCCGTGGAGGCACAAATGTCACATATTTATTTCCAAATATTTACCGGGTAAATTTCACCACTAACGGTACTTTACCCGTCTTTTAGTATTAACGTGGTTTGATTACCAAACCCGTTTTTCGGGTGTTACAAGTCTACCCCCCTTAAAGAGGTTTCGTCCCCGAAACCTTTCTTAGGTACTTTATTAGTTTAGATCATCTGAACCTTAGTTTCGGTGATCACTTAAGCATTGCTCGCATATAATAATCTTACCAGGAAAGTATGGTAATGTCTTTTTGGTTTCAAAGCGTATGCGCCTTTTACGTGTATGGCCTCATAGGCCGATACTTTCATCTTGTATTTCTTATTCTGGTCACTATTTGACCGAGTTGTCATCTGATCACTCGATCATATTTATTCTTCAATATGTTTACTTCAAGGTAATTTTTATGCTGACATGCGCTTTGTATAAGTCGTAACGCTATCTTGACTTTGAAAGGCTTTACCGGCTAGACTGGTTATTCGCCGTCACTTTATACCCTGTCATTCAGGTATATCTATTGCCAACCAGGCTCTTTGCGTGTTTTCTAATTTCATATCTCGTAACTCACGTTACGATGTGGTTATATTCTGTGTCACTTTTGTGATCATGATCACGTCACGTCTTGTTTAAGTTTATGTCGACTTTTCATTCCGAAAAATCTTTCTCTTGAATGTATCGCCTTGCACCTATCAGTGTTAAGATCTATATTCTTTGATATTAATGATTTTCTGTATTCATCTCATTATATTCATATTTGTTAAAACGTTGTTTCTTACTAAAACTGAATTTTAGTTTAACGTTTTTCCTTTTAACTTTGTCAATTACTCATATCAAGTAAATTGACAACTCATAATTTATTCCTTTCCGTTCTCGTTTTACACGGGTGTCACACCCCGACCACGTAAAACTACAAATCGTGGCGGAAACGTCGGGGAGTGTTGTAACAGAATCATTGTTTCACAACCATGGATTAAAATAATTTCGTTTTATTTAATTATTGAACTCATTGTTTTATTACAAATCAAATAAATACAAATATTGTCTTTCAAATTTTAAAGTTGCAAAGGCACGAGTACATCCTATGTATAGCATGTATCAACAATCATCACAAAGCAGCACCTGAAACATGTGTAAAAATAAGTATGTCAGCATAAAAATGCCTGTGAGATACATAGGTTTTATTAATGCATGATTCATGACTTGTAAGTTTAAAAGAATGTTTAACAAAATAGTCACGAACTTAAAAATGTTTTCTTTATAAATCATATAACAAGTGATAAGAAATCAGATGATATAAAAGAAAGATGCATAAATAAATAATTAAGTAAAATGAGTTTGTATAAAATATGTTGTTTGTAAAACAATGTTTTGATAAGAAGGTTTGTAGTATATATATATAAATATGCTTTGGTTTTTAAGAAAGTCGAATAAGTAATATATTAAAATATATTTCAGTTCCAAAATAGTTAAACAGATAGTATATTAAATGTACTTTAGTTGTCAAAATAATAGTTTTTAGTAGTATATTAAAAGTATACTTTGGTTTTATTAATAACATATTAAACTATACTTTGGTTTTGTAAATAACATATTAAACTATGTTTTAGTAATTAACAAAATATATGTTGTTTGTACAATATCACATATGAGAGCATATCAAACCATACTTTGGAAGTATAACAAAATATACAAAAAAAAAAAAATGTGATTTAGATTTCATTCAACCTTAGTGTATCAAAATACACCTTAGAGACTATAGAAATACCACAAAGGCAATCTCTATTTGGACAAGAATCGGTTTCTGACATTCCATACAATAGGAATGGGGTGTCTAATCCTATAGCGCTATATCATACTACCAATCGGTCTGGTGAATGTATAAAATAAGTACAATCCAACAATTAATTTAATAATCTTTGAAAAATTAGTGTTTAAACCATAAATAATCATTCAATTTGTCAAAAGATAAGTACTAACATGTATAATTAATTTATAATTTGAAATCATGAACATAACAAATAGGTTCACATGTTTCACCCCAAAACATTAAAAACAGTAAAAGAGGGGACTATGTACTCACTTGAGGATGCTTAGAAGTCTTGAATAACAACCAAGCAAACCTAGAGGGATCACGGAATCAAACGGCACCTAATATAGGTAACTAAGTAAATAAACCGGACCTAAATCAGAAGATCGGATAGAATGAGGTTTTGTAAACCAAATGAGTATAGGAACTCATGTAATATAGTTAAACAAAGCCTTCATACTAAATCGAAACCTAACCTAAGTGCTTACGACCCGTTTAGGTAGCTTACGCTACTTTAATGCGTCGTTCGCGTAAAACGTGTTCGGACCGCCTAACTAGTCCTATGACAAGTAATATATGCCTTACATGTCTAATAATGTTGCCTAATTAGTTTAGATGTCAAAATTTATGTTACATATGCTTAAAATGACTTTATGCGTAAAAAGGGCATTTTGGTCATTTACTTAAGGCATATAAACTACCTATCATACAACTACTTAAGCGAAGTGACCATAAGGTATAACCTCGGAAGGTTATTCCCTACACAACTATGGTCACAATATATGCTTGGTCGGATCCTAAAGATCAACCAAACGGGTCTAGTTCGAAAGTCTAAGCGGTTGTTTAGACCGCGTGACTTTCGACTCAATACAAGCACTAAACTAAAAGTGACGAGCTAAACATTTTAAAACATGCTTAACTAAGTTAGAAAACAGGTTTTGATATCAAAACAAAGGGTTTTGATACCCAAGAATAGTTTGGTTGCAAAATACGCATAAACGCACATTTTGACCGAAACTAAGACTAGTCACTACACCTAACCAACGTGGTAATCAGTAGGTATAGTCACTAGGGACTATAACCATCGTGATTACGCTCACGTTGCGAAGTTCAAACGAACTTCGTGTTGACCATTGACCGGTCAACACAGAAAGTCAAACACTGTTTGACTTTTATGCTTAAAAACGCATAAAAGAACGAAGGAATACTTACAAAGGGTCCAAGCAAGGAAATATTGATCAAACTACTCAGGTATAATGTCACGCTCCGACCACGTAAAACAACAAAGCGTGGCGGAAACGTCGGGGAGTGTTGTAACAGAATTATCGTTTCATAACCATGGATACAAAAAATGTTTCGTTTTATTGATAATATTAAACATTAACATTGTCTTAACATAGAACAAACAAGTTTTATATCAACTATCATCGTTTGATGTCACTAAGGCCTCGTTCAGATCCTATGTGACGCATGCATCCTAGAACGTCAATGAAGCAACAACACCTGAAACATATGTAAAAACAAAGTCAGCAAAGAAATGCTGGCGAGTACATAGGTTTTATAAGAGTATCGGAATCATGGCTTGTTTACATATATTGCAATACTTCGAAAACCTTGTTTTGGAAAAGTATATAATATTGCAACATGATTAACCAACTGAAATCAAGATGGTTATAGTTTATAAATTCTCGTAGCCATGATTCTTAACCCAAAAGCTTTTTGTTTTAGAAAACCATCTTGTAAAACATCTCGTATAAACTCGTTAATAAAACTCGTATATTATTTCGAAAACATCGTTGTGTGACATCGTTTCAATATCGTTTACCCAAGTGAACTAAATAACGCCACGGAATGTAATATGTTGAAAACACTTATATATAAGAAGTACCAGCGGCGTATCTACCATGTTTTCACCAGATTACACCCATCCCGTTATCTAAACACTAACCAAAGACCAATCATTTACCCAAATCGTTTAACATCGTTTCCAAATCGTTTCCAAATCGTTTCTCGTTTAAATCATTTAAATCATCCTCGTTTTAATTGTGAGAACTTATATATGGTCGTCTTGTTAATAACATTCAAACTTTCGTGACTCGACTACCTCGTTCCTCGCTTCTCGTATTAACAAACCTCCAAAGGGTAAGTTAATAATTACAGATTCAGTCATTACCCACAACACCCACACATAACCATGGGTATAGTGCAATAACAGGATTTGTCAGATCCTATGGTACCATAACCTAATACTGGTCGGTTCGGCCAAAATTAATAAATGTCATTCGTTATGTAACTACAACCAACAAGTTCGTTCACATTATTGAAATCGTTATTAGTTTAGTATAAATCGTTCTATTCGTTTTTGAAATCATCGTTTAAACCTTGAAAACATTTTGTACATATGAATCACCCCAAAACAATTGAAACAGTAAAATAGGGGAACTATGTACTCACATGTAGTGCAAGGTATCCTCGATCAATAGTACTTCAACAAACTCGAGTAAACCAGAGAAATCAAGCAGCACCTAGTAATTGAATCACTAGTAAATAATAGACGCCTAAATCGGAAGATCGGACAGAATGAGGTCTTGTAAACCAAATGAGTGTTGGAACTCATGTGATATGGTTTAACAAAGTCTACATTCTAAATCGGCACCTAACCTAAGTGCTTTCGACCCGTTACGACCCATTAAGGTAGCTTACGCTACTTTAACGCGTCGTGCGCGCATAAGCGCGTTCAGACCGCCTAACTAGTCCTATGACAAGTATTATATTCCTTAACATGTCTAATATTGTTGCCAAATCAGTTTAGATATCAAAAATTATGTTACATATGCTTTAAAGTAAATTTGGCGTAAAAAGGGCATTTTGGTAATAAGCCTAAGGCATATAAACTACCTATCATACAACTAACTAAACGTCGTGACCATAAGGTATAACCTCAGAAGGTTATTCCCTATACAATTATGGTCACCTAATGTGTTTGGTCGGATCCTAATGATCGACCAATGGGTCGGGTTCGAAAGTATAAGCGATTATTTAGATCTCTTACCTTACGACCCTGTATAAGCACTAAACTAAAAGTGACAAGCTAAGCATGTTAAAACATGCTTAACTAAGTTAGAAAACAAGTTTGGTATCAAAACAAACGGTTTTGATACCCACAAGTAGTTTGGTTACAAAATACGCAAGAATACGCATTTTGGCTGAAACTACGACTCGACACTGAGCCAAGATAACGTGGTAATCAGTAGGTATAGTCACAAGGGACTATAACCATCGTGATTACGCTCACGTTATGAAGTTCAAACGAACTTCACATTGACCATCAACTGGTCAATGCAGAAAGTCAAACGCAGTTTGACTTTAACGCTAAAACGAATGAAAAGAATGAAAGAACACTTACAGAAGGTCCCTGCAAGTTTGATTTCCAAGTATTTCTCAGGTATGAAGTGTTTCAAACACATCAACTTAGAGAAAATTTCAGAAATCAAGTGGGTTTTGCAATGGGGGTGAGGGGTATTTATAGATTTCCTTGAACCGTTAAGATCGTTTCTCGAAAATCGTGCTTCAATATCATCCCTACACTTGTTTACAACCCCATGTACATCAAAATGGCCCCCCATTATCAGGAAGAGACATGTGCAATTGGGTTATGAGTGCTTAACAGCTGTTAACAGGCTGTTAAATAGATTTTTCTGATCTGGGAGGTCCTCACGGACCGTATGGCTAAGGGCTTAGGGTCCGTAAGCCTTGTGCAGACCAGCCAAGTTTAAAAAATGGCAGAACAGGCCCCTGAAGCCCCAAACTTGGTTTTCGATGCATTTTTGACATGTTTAAGCCCCGTTAACCCCATTTCAAAGCTCTAAAATGAAGTTATAGTATAGGGAACTTAAAATATGCTCAAAAATATGCCGGATGTCGGTTCGTTTGGCAGTACGGTTGCGTTGTTCGGTTAATTACGACGGAAGTCGTAACGAACGTAAAAATGATCCAAATTAAGCGACGAATGGAATTTTCTTATGCCAAACACTAAAATAAAATATTTTAATGCTTACATAAATTTTTGGAGGTCCGGATGTGTTCAGAACGTAAGTTATGCACGAAAATGCAAACTTATGCACTTTTTGACGCTTTTAGTCCCTGAATGAGCATAATGTTTATTTTAGCACACCGAACCCATCAAAGCCTATTTCTAAGCTATGTAAAGGTTATTTAGGGTATGTTTAACTTATGTTCATGTTCCGGAATGTTCGTTACAGTTCAAATTGGCATACTTTCGCAGTTTGTCAAATTTAGTCCCTGTAAGCGAATTAACTTGATTTTGCCATACCAAAGCCTTCAAAACTTATTTCTAAGTTATGTAAAGGTTATTTAAGGTATGTTTTACCCTATGTCACTATTCCGGAGTGTTTGTCGCGTTATACTAATTGCGTTTACGCACCAGTTTGCGTACAACCTTCCAGAATGTGATTTAAAGCTTGTAATCGGAATCGAATCGAATTGAAAAATCACCAAACACAATTACACACATAAAAAAACCAAAACACATATAATAACACCAAAGAACATTGTTTTATTAGTAATCATCATTGTTTTACATCATACATCGATTATAGAACACAGTTGTCACAGTCTCCCCTACTTCAGGAAATTTCGTCCCGAAATTTTAACTAGAGGAAGCTTGTGAAAACAAATGCGGATATTTCGTCTTCATCTGGTCCTCACGTTCCTAAGTAAACTCTGGGCTACGTTTGGATTCCCAGCGAACTTTAACCAATCAAATCCGTTTGTTCTTCAACTGTTTGAAAGCACGGTCCACGATCTCCACGGGTTTCTCGACAAAGTGCATTGTTTCATCGATTTGGATCTCGTCGAGAGGAATGTGTAGATTAGCGTCAGCTAAACACTTTCGCAGATTGGACACGTGAAAAGTCGGGTGAATATTTCCAAGCTCTGGAGGTAGCTCCAATCTATAGGCAACCTTTCCAACCCTTTCCACAATCTTAAATGGTCCCACATATCGAGGTGCAAGTTTTCCTTTCTTTCCAAATCTCACCACTCCCTTCCAAGGTGACACCTTGAGTAGGACACGGTCTCCGATTTGAAATTCTAAGGGCTTGCGTCCCATATCCGCATATCTCTTTTGACGGTTTCGAGCTGTCACAAGATTATCGCGGATTTTCTTGATTTTGTCTGTTGTTTCTAGAACGAGCTCAGGTCCAGTAAGCTGAGCTTCACCGGTCTCGTTCCAACAGACAGGTGAACGACATTTTCGACCGTAGAGAGCTTCGAATGGCGCCATATTAATGCTAGCATGATAACTATTGTTGTAAGAGAACTCGATCAGTGGCAGATGAGAGTCCCAATTACCACCAAAGTCTATCACGCATGCTCTAAGCATATCCTCCAAAGTTTGAATTATTCTCTCAGATTGGCCATCTGTTTGGGGATGATAAGCAGTGCTTAGATTCAGTTGGGTTCCCAAAGCAGATTGCATGGCCTTCCAAAAATGAGATGAAAATCGAGCATCACGATCGGAAATGATATCTAAAGGAACACCATGTCGTGATACAATCTCGTCTACAAAGATCTTGGCAAGCTTCTCAGCATAGAAATCCTCACGGATTGGTAAGAAGTGAGCAGACTTTGTCAAACGATCAACTACAACCCAAATAGCATCATGACCTTTAGATGTACGCGGTAATTTAGTGATGAGATCCATCGCAATGTTCTCCCATTTCCAAACCGGTATCTCTGGTTGTACAAGCAAACCAGAAGGTCGTTGATGTTCTGCCTTGACTTTGAGACAAGTTAGGCATTTCAACACATACAAGGCAACATCTTTCTTCATACCAGGCCACCAGATCTTAGTATGAAGATCCTTGTACATTTTATCAGCACCATGATGGATAGAATATCGAGACTTATGTGATTCGTCCATCACTAAAGTGCGAAGATCGTCTTGTTTCGGAATCCACAAACGATCCATGAAATAGAGAAAACCATCGTCTTTCGCTTCGAGCTTAAGCTCAAGTTGACGTGGTAATTCCATACCCATCAAATTTTGTGAAACACAAAATTGCTGAGCTTGAAGGACACGAGATTGAAGATCAGATAGAGTTCGAATAGAATGAAGCTTGACTCGTTCTTTTCGACTAAGCGCATCAGCTACGACATTCGCCTTACCAAGATGGTAGCGAATCTCGCAATCATAGTCGTTCAAGAGTTCAACCCAATGTCGTTGCCTCAAATTCAGCTCTTTCTGATTAAGAATATGCTGGAGACTTTTGTGGTCTGTGAAAACCACACACTTCGTTCCATAGAGGTAGTGTCTCCAGATTTTAAGCGCGAAAACCACAGCTCCTAACTCAAGATCATGAGTCGTGTAGTTCTTCTCGTGAACTTTCAGCTGCCTAGATGCATATGCAATAACTTTACCTCGTTGTATAAGGACGCAACCAAGGCCTAAGTTGGACGCATCGCAATAGACAACGAAAACATCGCTTCCCTCGGGCAGAGATAGAACAGGAGCATTACATAACTTCTACTTCAGCGTTTGGAATGCGTCTTCTTGCTTGGGTCCCCACTCAAAAGGCTTATTTTTCTGAGTCAAAGCAGTGAGTGGAACCGCAATCTTCGAGAAATTTGAAATGAATCGACGATAATAACCAGCAAGACCAAGAAAAGATCGAATCTCTGTAGGCGTCGTCGGTGTATTCCAGTCCTTAATAGCAGCAATCTTGGATGGATCAACATGAATACCCTGCTCATTGACTATATGACCCAAGAATTGAACTTTTTTAAGCCAGAATTCACACTTGGAGAATTTAGCAAAAAGTTGTTCCTTCTTCAGGAGTTCCAATGTTAAGCGAAGGTGTTGCTCGTGCTCGGCTCGAGATTTTGAATAAATGAGAATATTGTCGATGAACACAATAATGAACTTGTCCAAATAAGGTTTGCAGACCCTATTCATTAAGTCCATAAAGATAGCTGAAGCATTTGTCAAACCAAAAGGCATGACAGTGAACTCGTAATGCCCATATCTTGTGCGGAAAGCAGTTTTGGGAATATCTTCTTCGAGAACACGAAGTTGATGATACCCAGAACGCAGATCAATATTGGAAAAGCATGAGGCACCCTGCAGTTGGTCGAAGAGATCATCAATTCGAGGTAGGGGATATCGATTCTTGATGGTGAGCTTATTAAGCGCACGATAATCGATACACATTCGAAAAGATCAATCTTTCTTCTTCTCGTGAACTTTCAGCAGCCTAGATGCATATGCAATAACTTTACCTCGTTGTATAAGGACGCAACCAAGGCCTAAGTTGGACGCATCGCAATAGACAACGAAAACATCGCTTCCCTCGGGCAGAGATAGAACAGGAGCATTACATAACTTCTACTTCAGCGTTTGGAATGCATCTTCTTGCTTGGGTCCCCACTCAAAAGGCTTATTTTTTCTGAGTCAAAGCAGTGAGTGGAACCGCAATCTTCGAGAAATTTGAAATGAATCGACGATAATAACCAGCAAGACCAAGAAAAGATCGAATCTCTGTAGGCGTCGTCGGTGTATTCCAGTCCTTAATAGCAGCAATCTTGGATGGATCAACATGAATACCCTGCTCATTGACTATATGACCCAAGAATTGAACTTTTTTAAGCCAGAATTCACACTTGGAGAATTTAGCAAAAAGTTGTTCCTTCTTCAGGAGTTCCAATGTTAAGCGAAGGTGTTGCTCGTGCTCGGCTCGAGATTTTGAATAAATGAGAATATTGTCGATGAACATAATAATGAACTTGTCCAAATAAGGTTTGCAGACCCTATTCATTAAGTCCATAAAGATAGCTGAAGCATTTGTCAAACCAAAAGGCATGACAGTGAACTCGTAATGCCCATATCTTGTGCGGAAAGCAGTTTTGGGAATATCTTCTTCGAGAACACAAAGTTGATGATACCCAGAACGCAGATCAATCTTGGAAAAGCATGAGGCACCCTGCAGTTGGTCGAAGAGATCATCAATTCGAGGTAGGGGATATCGATTCTTGATGGTGAGCTTATTAAGCGCACGATAATCGATACACATTCGAAAAGATCAATCTTTCTTTTTCACGAAGAGGACAGGAGCTCCCCAAGGTGAAAAGCTCGGTCGGATAAATCCTTTATCAGATAACTCTTGAAGCTGTTTCGATAACTCTTGCATCTCCGACGGTGCAAGACGATAAGGTGCTTTTGCAATCGGGTTGGCATTGGGTACAAGGTCAATATGAAACTCGACTTGACGAACTGGAGGCAGACCAGGCAGTTCATCAGGAAACACCTCTGGATAATCCCGAACAATCGGAATATCTTGAATACTCTTGCTCTTGTCTTTCTCCTCGGTGACATGTGCTAGAAAAGCAACATATCCTTTTCTCAAATACCTTTCGGCTTCCATACATGACATAAGCTTCAATCCACCTGAAGGTTTCTCGCCACGAACTTCCAGAACATCGCCAGAAGACAAAGGAATGCGAATAATCTTATCGAAACAAACCACCTCAGCATGATGTTTGGTCAACCAATCCATTCCAACGATAATATCGAAACTCCCAAGTTGCATCGGTGTGAGGTCAATAGGAAAAAGATGGTTATCAAGGTTCAACTGACAATTACGAATAATAGAATTGAGAACAAGAGGTTTACCAGTGGCAACTTCAACAGATAAGGGTTTCCTCAGTTTAGTTCTAGGTATCGCAAGCAAAGGCTCAAATGACAATGAAACAAAACTTCTATCGGCACCAGAATAAAAAAGAATAGATGCAGGTTGATTGTTTACAATAAACGTACCATTGACAACAAAGGTACCTCTGACAACGAGGTTGTCAGCTTGAGCCTCGTTTGCATTCAGATTGTACGCTCGCCCACGAGTGGGATCGACAATTGAAAAAACAAAGAGGTATTGAAAACATCGACAAAACACAAGGAAGACGATCATTTGTTCGTTACCTCGAACAAACAAACGACACGCCGTGACTAATCAAAGTAAATAGGTCAAAAATGATGTATCACGAAGACATGCTCGCCTATAAGTGAACACTCACCCCAAGAGTTCCCAGGTAAGAGTGATTGGTCCGATTATGTGGATTTGTACGAACACTCTAGCCTTAGACAGAAAACTCAGAGTACAGGCACTCACTCTTCCAGCTTGCACGTGTTCACATTATTTAGACCCAAACTTTGACGAGATTTTGAAAACTCAGAAGGCACTAAGCCAAAAATGAGTTAAACTGGAAGGGTTCAAAACCTTACAACAGAGGGTTCAAAACCTAGTAATCAATCATCCTAGAATGGATGATTAATTTTCAAAGCGGATTCGAAAATTGTGTTTCTCGTCGTGGGTATCACCTAAGGATAAGTGACGATTTTGTTTTAAAAATCTAAACGCAAAGTTTCTTTGCGTTAGGGTCCTAGAAGTTATAGTCTAGGTCAAAGAATTACTAATAACCTAATTCCCTATAACCATTGGCTCTGATACCAAGTCTTCTGTCACACCCCGACCACGTAAAACAACAAAGCGTGGCGGAAACATCGGGGAATGTTGTAACAGAATTATCGTTTCATAACCATGGATACAAAAAGTGTTTTGTTTTATTGATAATATTAAACATTAACATTGTCTTAACATAGAACAAACAAGTTTTATATCAACTATCATCGTTTTATGTCACTAAGGCCTCGTCCAGATCCTATGTGACACATGCATACTAGAACGTCAATCAAGCAACAACACCTGAAACATATGTAAAAACAAAGTCAGCAAAGTAATGCTGGTGAGTACATAGGTTTTATAAGAGTATCAGAATCATGGCTTGTTTACATATATTGCAATACTTCGAAAACCTTGTTTTGGAAAAGTATATAATATTGCAACATGATTAACCAACTGAAATCAAGATGGTTATAGTTTATAAAATCTCGTAGCCTTGATTCTTAACCCAAAAGCTTTTTGTTTTAGAAAACCATCTTGTAAAACATCTCGTATAAACTCGTTAATAAAACTCGTATATTATTTTGAAAACATCGTTGTGTGATATCGTTTACCCAAGTGAACTAAATAACGCCATGGAATGTAATATGTTGAAAACACTTATATATAAGAAGTACCAGCGGCGTATCTACCATGTTTTCACCACATTACACCCGTCCCGTTATCTAAACACTAACCAAAGACCAATCTTTTACCCAAATCGTTTAACATCGTTTCCAAATCGTTTCTCGTTTAAATCGTTTAAATCATCCTCGTTTTAATTGTGAAAACTTATATATGGTCGTCTCGTTAATAACATTCAAACCTTCGTGACTCGACTACCTCGTTCCTCGCTTCTCGTATTAACAAACCTCCAAAGGGTAAGTTAATAATTACAGATTCAGTCATTACCCACAACACCCACACATAACCATGGGTATAGTGCAATAACGGGATTTGTCAGATCCTATGGTACCATAACCTAATACTGGTCGGTTCGGCCAAAATTAATAAATGTCATTCGTTATGTAACTACAACCAACAAGTTCGTTCACATTATCGAAATCGTTATTAGTTTAGTATAAATCGTTCTATTCGTTTTTAAAATCATCGTTTAAACCTTGAAAACATTTTGTACATATGAATCACCCCAAAACAATTGAAACAGTAAAATAAGGGAACTATGTACTCACATGTAGTGCAAGGTATCCTCGATCAATAGTACTTCAACAAACTCGAGTAAACTAGAGAAATCAAGCAGCACCTAGTAATTGAATCACTAGTAAATAATAGACGCCTAAATCGGAAGATCGGACAGAATGAGGTCTTGTAAACCAAATGAGTGTTGGAACTCATGTGATATGGTTTAAAAAAGTCTACATTCTAAATCGGAACCTAACCTAAGTGCTTTCGACCCGTTACGACCCATTAAGGTAGCTTACGCTACTTTAACGCGTCGTGCGCGCATAAGCGCGTTCGGACCGCCTAACTAGTCCTATGACAAGTATTATATGCCTTAACATGTCTAATATTGTTGCCAAATCAGTTTAGATATAAAAAAAAGTTATGTTACATATGCTTTAAAGTAAATTTGGCGTAAAAAGGGCTTTTTGGTAATAAGCCTAAGGCATATAAACTACCTATCATACAACTAACTAAACGTCGTGACCATAAGGTATAACCTCGGAAGGTTATTCCCTATACAATTATGGTCACCTAATGTGTTTGGTCGGATCCTAATGATCGACCAATGGGTCAGGTTCGAAAGTATAAGCGATTGTTTTGATCGCTTACCTTACGACCCTATATAAGCACTAAACTAAAAGTGACGAGCTAAGCATGTTAAAACATGCTTACCTAAGTTAGAAAACAAGTTTGGTATCAAAACAAACGGTTTTGATACCCACAAGTAGTTTGGTTACAAAATACGCAAGAATACGCATTTTGGCCGAAACTACGACTCGTCAATGAGCCTAGATAACGTGGTAATCAGTAGGTATAGTCACAAGGGACTATAACCATCGTGATTACGCTCACGTTATGAAGTTCAAACGAACTTCACATTGACCATAAACTAGTCAATGCAGAATGTCAAATGCAGTTTGACTTTAACACTAAAACGAATGAAAAGAATGAACGAACACTTACAGAAGGTCCCCGCAAGTTTGATTTCCAAGTATTTCTCAGGTATGAAGTGTTTCAAACACATCAAGTTAGAGAAAATTTCAGAAAACAAGTGGGTTTTGCAATGGGGGGTGAGGGGTATTTATAGATTTCCTTGAACCGTTAAGATCGTTTCTCGAAAATCGTGCTTCAATCTCATCCTACACTTGTTTACAACCCCATGTACATCAAAATGGCCCCCCATTATCAGGAAGAGACATGTGCAATTGGGTTATGAGTGCTTAACAGATGTTAACAGGCTGTTAAATAGATTTTTCTGATCTGGGAGGTCCTTATGGACCGTATGGCTAAGGGCTTACGGTCCGTAAGCCTTGTGCAGACCAGCCAAGTTTCAAAAATGGCAGAACAGGCCCCTGAAGCCACAAACTTGGTTTTCGATGCATTTTTGACACGTTTAAGCCCCGTTAACCCCATTTCAAAGCTCTAAAATGAAGTTAAAGTATAGGGAACTTAAAATATTTTCAAAAATATGTCGGATGTCGGTTCGTTTGGCCGTACGGTTGCGTTGTTCGGTTAATTACGACGGAAGTCGTAACGAACGCAAAAACGATCCAAATTAAGCGACGAATGGAATTTTCTTTTGCCAAACACTAAAATAAAATATTTTAATGCTTACATAAATTTTTGGAGGTCCGGATGTATTCAGAACGTAAGTTATGCGTGAAAATGCAAACTTATGCACTTTTTGACGCTTTTAGTCCCTGAATGAGCATAAAGTTTATTTTAGCACACCGAACCCCTCAAAGCCTATTTCTAAGCTATGTAAAGGTTATTTAGGGTATGTTTAACTTATGGTCATGTTCCGGAATGTTCGATACAGTTCAAATTGGCATACTTTCGCAGTTTGTCAAATTTAGTCCCTGTAAGCGAATTAACTTGATTTTGCCATACCAAAGCCTTCAAAACTTATTTCTAAGTTATGTAAAGGTTATTTAAGGTATGTTTTAGCCTATGTCACTATTCCAGAGTGTTTGTCGCGTTATACTGACTGCGTTTACGCACCAGTTTGCGTATAACCTTCCAGAACGCGATTTAAAGCTTGTAATCGGAATCGAATCGAATTGAAAAATCACCAAACACAATTACACACATAAAAACACCAAAACACATATAATAACACCAAAGCACATTGTTTTATTAGTAATCATCATTGTTTTACATCGTACATCGATTATAGAACACAGTTGTCACATATGAAGTCCTTGAACTCCAACTTAGAGTAATTCAATCACATTTGTGAGTTGCAAATGAAAAAGAATGGGGTTTATATAGGATTTCCAAGACCGTTAGGATCGTTCATAAAAAACCGAGCTTCAATCTGAGCCATACAAGTGTGCCCATGGTTTTAGAATACCATGGGTGCCCCAAAATAGCCCATAGAATGCTTAAAAACCATTTGCAAACAAGAAAACCCAGCTGCTGATTGAAATCAGCTGGTTTTGCTGATCTGGGCATTTTACACGCCCCTTCTGGCCAAAGTTTGGCAGATTTGCAAGTTTGGTCCCTGCATGTCACAAACTTGATTTTCGATGCATTTTTGGCACATTTAAGCCCCGTTAACCTCATTTCAAGGTTCTAAAATGAAGTTAAAGTATAGGAAACTTAAAATATGCTCAAAAATATCTCGGATGTCGGTTCGTTTGGTCGTACGATTGCGTTGTTCGGTTAATTACGACGAAACACGAACGGACGCGAAAAACGATCCAAATTACGCGACGAATGGAATTTTATCATGCCAATCACTAAAATAAAATATTTTAATGATTACATAAATTTTTAGATGTCCGGATATATTGAGAACGTAAGATATGCGCGAAAATGCAAACTTATGCACTTTTTGACGCTTTTAGTCCATGTTGATCAAGTAAGTATATTTTAGCGCACCAAGCACCTCAAAGCCTATTTCTAAGCTATGAAAAGGATATTTAGGAGATATTTAACTTATGATCAATTTTCAGAATGTCCGTCACAGTACGAATCGGCATACTTTCGCGGTTTGTCGAAAATGGTCCCTGTGATCGAATAAACTTGATTTCGCCACACCAAACCTTCCAAAACTTATTTCTAAGTTATGTAATGGTTATTTAAGGTATGTTAAGCCTATGTCACTATTCAGGAGTGTTTTTTGCATTAAACTGGTTATATTTACGCATCAGTTCGTGTATAACCTTCCAGAAAGCGATTTAAAGCTCGAAATCGAACATGAATTGATATGTGCACATGATACACATATTTACACAAATCCCAAATATGAAATACAATATTTCAAACCTTTGGTATTTGTTTGATGGTTGAAGTAACACAGGTGTCTTAGTCTCCCCTACTTTAGGAAATTTCGTCCCGAAATTTAAATTTAAGAGGAAACTTGTGAAGACAACTGTGATGGTTTCGCTTTCGTATGAATCCCTCGAACCCTAAGTAAAACTCGGGGCCATGTTTGGATTCTTAGTGAAATTTTCAACTGTCAAAGTGAAGTCCTTATAGTAACAGAACATGGAGTTTCGAACTACGGACAGAAGAACATTTCTTATAAAGACTTATCATAGGAAACTTGTGTGTGCTCGAAATCAGAGTCGGAGAGTGTAAGATAAAATGACATTGGTCAAGGTGTAGGACTTCTAGTAATTTAAATAACACCACGTTCACAATGTAATAAGGAACACTTATATATAGGAAGTACCAGCGGCGTATCCACCATGCCCCTTTCTACATTGTTCCCGTTTCGTTATTCTCATCACTATTGTAACACCTGTGCCTCCACGGCCATCAAACAAATACCAAACCAATGAAATATTATATTTCATACTTGGGATTTGTAAAAATATGTGTATCATTTGCACATATCAATTCTTGTTCAATTTCAAACTCTAAATCGCTTTCTGGAAGGTTATACGCGCACTGATGCGTAAATATAACCAGTTTAATGCAACAAACACTCCGGAAAAGTGAAATAGGTTTAACATACCTTAAATAACCTTTACTTAACTTAGAAATAAGTTTTGAAGGCTTTGGTATGGCAAAATCAAGTTAAATCGCTTACAGGGACTAAAGTTGACAAACTGCGAAAGTATGCCAATTTGAACTGTAACAGACATTCCGGAACATGACCATAAGTTAAACACACCTTAAATATCCTTTATATAGCTTAGAAATAGGCTTTGAGGGGTTCGGTGTGCTAAAATAAACTTTTGGGTCATTCAGGGACTAAAAGTGTCAAAAAGTGCACAAGTTTGCATTTTCGCGCATAACTTACGTTCTGAATACATCCGGACACCCAAAAATTTATGTAAGCATGACTACATTATATTTTAGTGTTCGCCTTAAGAAAAATCCATTCGTCACGTCATTTGGATCGTTTTTCGCGCTTATGCGCATTCCGTCGTAATTAACCGAACATCGCGTTCGTACGGCCAAACGAACCGACATCCGAGATATTTTTGAACATGTTTTAAGTTCCCTATACTTTAACTTCATTTTAGAGCTTTGAAATGGGGTTAACGGGCCTTAAACGTGTCGAAAATGGGCTGAATACAGTTCAGGGACCAAAAGTGTAATTCTGCCGAAATAGTGCCTAGCGGGGCGCTACACTTTAAGCGTAGCGGTGCGCTAGGGGTCTGCAGACCAGATGCAGAGTACCAAACAGCCTGTTTGCAGCAGTTTTACCCACAACCACAAGTTCCTAATTGCTTAGTCATGAAGATAAGAACCATTTTAAGCCACCATGAGGTTCCAACACATGTACGGCCTTGATCGTTTCCCCTTTTCCAAGAAACGATCTCAACGGTGGACCGAATACTATAAATACCCCACCCCCATTACTTCAAATGCACTAGAATTCTGATTTTAGAAACTCTAAGTTGAAACCATTGTTTCATACCTGAGATTCTCGAATCGGGATTAGCATTCGGGGACCCTGGGTAAGTATTCTTTCGTTCTTTTCCTTATTTTACTGCTTTTCGAGTCAGAAAGTCAAACTTTGTTTGACTTTCAGCGTTGACCAGTAATGGTCAATGCGAAGTTCGTTTGAACTTCGCAACGTGAGTGTAATCACGTTGGTCATAGTCCCTTAGGACTATGCCCACTGATTACCACGTTGTCTAGAGTCGTAGGGTAGGCGATCTAATAAATCGCCTATACCTTCGAACTCGACCCATTTGGTCGATCATTAGGATCGGACCAAATACATTAGGTGACCATAGTAGGTAGGGAATAACCTTCCGAGGTTATACCCTATGGTCACATCGTTTAAGTAGTTGTATGATAGGTAGTTTATATGCCTTAGGTAAATTACCAGAATACCCTTTTCATGCATAATTGGTAATTTAGCATATGTAACCCAAACTTTTGCCACATAACTGATTATGTAACATGTTTAGGCATATAACACTTGTCATAGGGCTGGTTAGGCGTTCCGAACACGTTTTACACGAACGACGCGTTAAAGTAGCATAAGCTTCCTAAACGGGTCGTAATGGGTCGATAAGACTTAGGTTAAGTTTCATTTAGCATGTAGGCTTTGTTAAACCATATCATATGAGTTCCTACACTCATTTGGTTTACAAACCCTAATGCTACCCAGTCTTCCGATATAGGTCCGGTTTATTAACATAGTTACCTATATTAGGTGCCGTTTGATTCCGTGATCTCTAGCATTGTTTGGTTGTCACTCAAGGACTACTGAGCATTCTCAAGTGAGTACATAGACCCCTCTTTTACTGTTTTCCAAACTGTTTTGGGGTGGAACACATGTGCCTACTTGTTACTTTCATGCTTTCCTGTTTTCATATCATATACCTGCTATGTTTGTTAGTACATTATAGTACGTCGTTTTACATTGACATTTTATGCTATGTATGTATATAACGTGCATACTTAGTACATCGTTTTACATGACATTTTATGCTATGTTTGTTCATTTAGTTCATACTTAGTACATTGTTTTACATCACATCACATCACATCACATGCTATGTATGTTCATTTGTTGCATACTTAGTACAGATTCATTTCATCACATGCTTACATTTTGGTATGACATTTGGTTTGTTAAATGGGACAATACATTCATTAACATTAGCTACGCCGTTCGTTAGTAGGTAGTGGTACCATAGGAATTGACAACTCCCGTTCCGGACATCCCAGGGAAAGGGGACAGTAAAGGAATGACCGAATTCGTTGATATTTACACAGATAGACCTTTAATTTGTTTAAGGGTTTATCACCTCAGTCGCAAGGCTTGGATGTATGCATTGGAACAACACCACATAAATGTACATATTCAGTATAGCATGCATGTAGACATTTTAACATGATTGACCTTGATCATGCATTTACACAAGACATAATATTGATTTAAACCAAGTTTTACTTCAATACTTTGCTTTTGTGCATATGGTTTAGTTGAGACATTTCGCTAGCCATACAGGACATTTTGACATAGACATTAGACATAGACATTTTAACATGATTGACCTTGATCATGCATTTACACAAGACATAATATTGATTTAAACCAAGTTTTACTTCAATACTTTGCTTTTGTGCATATGGTTTAGTTGAGACATTTCGCTAGCCATACAGGACATTAGACATAGACATTTTAACATGATTGACATTGATCATGCATTTACACAAAACATAATGTTGATTTAAACACAGTTTTACTTCAATACCTTGTTTTTGTGCATTTCACCTATGGTTTAGTTGATGCGTTTTCACTAGCCATACATATCATTTAGCTTACACATTACATGATTTACATTGATCATGCATTTTGACATATTATTCAATACATTTGACAAATTCATTTATACATGGACAAATTTACATTGTTGGTTTGGTTTGATTAAGTGATTAAGTAACGATGCGGGTGTAATATGATACAAGCATGGTGGATACGCCGCTGGTACTTCCTATATATAAGTGTTTGTATGGTATTACATGTCGTAGCGTTATTTGAATCATTTCAGTTTGAGACATAGAACATTTTATGCAAATATCATATTTTTCACAAGACATTGATTTACAAACAACTTATCTTATACAAACTCATTTTACATGGTTATTCATTTAACCATACATTATTTATACATATCATCTGATCTTATCGATTTTCAAATGATTTACAAAACAAAGCAAATAACAAGGTTCATGACTAAACATTTTCTCAAACATAAGTCATGAAACCTATTTTCACAAAACCTATGTATCTCACCGGCATTTTTATGCTGACGTACCATATTTTCACATGTGTTTTTCAGGAAATGAAGCATAAGATGATCAAGATACACATAGGCAGACTTGGGCTTTAGTGACAATAAAAGATGCAAGACTAGTTAATTATGTTGTATTTCTTTGTTTGTTAAGACATTGTAACATTTTTAATCAATAAAACGAAACTTAAATTTCCATGGTTGTGAAACATTAATTCTGTTACCACACTCCCCGATGTTTCCGCCGCGATTTGTATGTTCTACGCGGTCGGGGTGTGACAGAAAAGATGGTATCAGAGCCAATGGTTATAGGGAATTAGGTTATTAGTAATGCTTTGACCTAGTCTATAACCTTCTTAGGACCCTAACGCGAGTTTACTTGCGTTTAGTCATAAAACAATACTGTCGCCTATCCTTAGGCGACAACCACAACAAGAAAATAAATTTCAAAACCACTTTGAAAACTAATCATCTGTTCTAGGATGATTAATTACTAGGTTTTGAACCCTCAGTTATAAGGTTTTGAATCCCTTTGAATTTTCAAAATCTCGTTAAGGTTTTGGGTTTTAAATAATGTGAACACGTGCAAACTGGAAGGGTAAATGCCTGTATTCTGGGTTTTCTGTCTAGGCAAGCACTTCGTATACATCTCATCAGACGCGAGACCAGTTGTGCTTACCTGGGAATTCTTGGGATGAGTGTTCACTTATAGGCGAGCATGTCTTCAGTGATACATTAATAAAGACCTGTTTACCTTGATTAGTCACCGTCTCATTTGTTTGCCTTAGGTAACAAACAAATGATCGCAATTTTCATGCGTTATCATTCTGTTTTGATTGTCCAATAACCTTTCACCTGTTTCTCCCTATGCCTTTCTTTTCCTTCAAGAATGTCTCTTCATCACGATGACGCTCAGATATCTGAGCAAGCAGCCAAATTCGCTCAGCGAATAGGCGAAGTATCATCTCCAGGATGAAGCCACTCAAGAGTCACCAAGACAGGCAGGACCTAGTCAGGTGACAGCACCATCAGCCAATAAACCAATCGAGGAATCAAAGACCATGGATGAACGATCCCCTAAGAAGTCAAAGAAGCGAAAGGCTTCTCAGAACTTCGCCATGGTCGCTCACAATGGTAAAGCCGTCCCCAACCAACCAGCTCAACCCCCTGCTAAGTGTGTATGATTTTTCCTATGATGCCTACATCAAGGAACTATGTTCCTTACAAACTACTCTTGTGATTCTCTCTTTCAAATGATCGCTCATGATTCCTTCGAACATTTTAAGTACTCGTTTCATTCTAAGAAACAAAGTACAGAAAATAAAGTGACATTATGAGTGATCATGCTTCTGCACATCTGTGCCTTTGAATCCTTGGTTAGATAACTAAGGGTATTTCCAAATCTCATACCCATTACGTTTTGATTTTTCAATATACACAGTACCAGTATTTCAAAACAATCTTCATGATCTCAAAACATTTCATATAGTTTGAAAACAATTTTTCTAGATACATTGTCTATGTTATTTCAAAAACATTGGCCATGTTATCAAAACCAACCTTTCTAATTTCAAAATATTTCATATAGTCTGAAGACAATATTAACACAATACATTTTCTGATCAAGTGCATGATTTCGAAAAGCATCATTCATATTTTCAAAAACCTTATACATAATTTCAAAATTTAGCTCGCATGATTTTAAAATATTTTAGTAAAAATATCTATCTAATACACCTACTTTATGATTTCAAAATATTATATATAAGGTTTCAAAAACATTTTTCCCATGCATAGTTTTCCAAATATATTTTCCTCACACATTTACTTAACCTTCAAATTCTGCTTCATATGTCGCCTTGACATATCTAGCATCTCAACTTCACAAGCGTTTTTACATCATGTTTTGATCTAAGCACGTCCAGTGCAAGGTTTCAAAACATCTTCAACTTCTAAAATCCATATGGGATCTTTTTATCTTCACATTTAGATCTTTGTGGATGATCATCATTCAAATCAGAGTCCTTAATTGGATTCCTTATGTACCTTAATTCGAAGCATTTCGGTTCTTTATAATCGAAATCGAATTTTCTCTTCAATAATCTTTCTATCTTTATAGTTAGATTCTTGATAACGTTTAAAGTACCAAATGAAATCCGTTGAATGGATTCCTAGTGTGCTTTAAATGCATGTACGCAAGTAACAAGACAAATTAACAAACAATCTTTGTGGTTATATGACTATGTGTTTATGCATCTTGAGTTTTCATTTAAGTATTTTTTGTGTTTTTATACTCTGGATAATTCGTTATCCAAATCCTCGCAGGATCTTTCATATCTTCATATGAGAGATTCGTAGCAGGATATTCAAAGGTACTATCTTAATTCCTTAATGGGCTTCTATGTAATAGTTAAGACCCTTGGATTTTATAGTACTGCTCCATGGTTCATAAGAGACCCTTTTTAGTGGTCTAGTCTAAAGGATTGATTCACAATTTGGTTAAAGAAGGACATCTAGTGATGTAGCTGGACAGACTCCTTGATAGTCTATTTAGATCATTTATTGATTTAGTCTACGGGACTCTATGGCGGTCTAGTCACACTCATCACAGGATTGTTCATTTGGTTTTTCCCTGCACACTATTGAATACACTGTGTGAACTATGCAAGGAATTGTCTAATTATGGAAGCGCACATAATTATGAGATTCAGTGCACGGTAAACCCAGTAAGATTTATTATGTGTAAGAATCGATAGTGACAACAATAACGGAATGGGAACGATGTAATGGAGGTATGGTGGACGCACCAATGACGCTTCATATACTTGTATATAAGTATCCCTCTTACATTGCAAACATAATGTTATTAAGGTTACTAGAAGTTCAGAACCCTAACCAATGTTGTTTGATCTTTTCAACTTCATATTTTCAAGCTCTTACAAGTTTCCTCTAAATAAATTTCGGGACGAAATTTCCTAAAGTAGGGGAGACTGTAACACCTGTGCCTCCACGGCCATCAAACAAATACCAAACCAATGAAATATTATATTTCATACTTGGGATTTGTAAAAATATGTGTATCATTTGCACATATCAATTCTTGTTCAATTTCAAACTCTAAATCGCTTTCTGGAAGGTTATACGCGCACTGATGCGTAAATATAACCAGTTTAATGCAACAAACACTCCGGAAAAGTGAAATAGGTTTAACATACCTTAAATAACCTTTACTTAACTTAGAAATAAGTTTTGAAGGCTTTGGTATGGCAAAATCAAGTTAAATCGCTTACAGGGACTAAAGTTGACAAACTGCGAAAGTATGCCAATTTGAACTGTAACAGACATTCCGGAACATGACCATAAGTTAAACACACCTTAAATATCCTTTATATAGCTTAGAAATAGGCTTTGAGGGGTTCGGTGTGCTAAAATAAACTTTTGGGTCATTCAGGGACTAAAAGTGTCAAAAAGTGCACAAGTTTGCATTTTCGCGCATAACTTACGTTCTGAATACATCCGGACACCCAAAAATTTATGTAAGCATGACTACATTATATTTTAGTGTTCGCCTTAAGAAAAATCCATTCGTCACGTCATTTGGATCGTTTTTCGCGCTTATGCGCATTCCGTCGTAATTAACCGAACATCGCGTTCGTACGGCCAAACGAACCGACATCCGAGATATTTTTGAACATGTTTTAAGTTCCCTATACTTTAACTTCATTTTAGAGCTTTGAAATGGGGTTAACGGGCCTTAAACGTGTCGAAAATGGGCTGAATACAGTTCAGGGACCAAAAGTGTAATTCTGCCGAAATAGTGCCTAGCGGGGCGCTACACTTTAAGCGTAGCGGTGCGCTAGGGGTCTGCAGACCAGATGCAGAGTACCAAACAGCCTGTTTGCAGCAGTTTTACCCACAACCACAAGTTCCTAATTGCTTAGTCATGAAGATAAGAACCATTTTAAGCCACCATGAGGTTCCAACACATGTACGGCCTTGATCGTTTCCCCTTTTCCAAGAAACGATCTCAACGGTGGACCGAATACTATAAATACCCCACCCCCCATTACTTCAAATGCACTAGAATTCTGATTTTAGAAACTCTAAGTTGAAACCATTGTTTCATACCTGAGATTCTCGAATCGGGATTAGCATTCGGGGACCCTGGGTAAGTATTCTTTCGTTCTTTTCCTTATTTTACTGCTTTTCGAGTCAGAAAGTCAAACTTTGTTTGACTTTCAGCGTTGACCAGTAATGGTCAATGCGAAGTTCGTTTGAACTTCGCAACGTGAGTGTAATCACGTTGGTCATAGTCCCTTAGGACTATGCCCACTGATTACCACGTTGTCTAGAGTCGTAGGGTAGGCGATCTAATAAATCGCCTATACCTTCGAACTCGACCCATTTGGTCGATCATTAGGATCGGACCAAATACATTAGGTGACCATAGTAGGTAGGGAATAACCTTCCGAGGTTATACCCTATGGTCACATCGTTTAAGTAGTTGTATGATAGGTAGTTTATATGCCTTAGGTAAATTACCAGAATACCCTTTTCATGCATAATTGGTAATTTAGCATATGTAACCCAAACTTTTGCCACATAACTGATTATGTAACATGTTTAGGCATATAACACTTGTCATAGGGCTGGTTAGGCGTTCCGAACGCGTTTTACACGAACGACGCGTTAAAGTAGCATAAGCTTCCTAAACGGGTCGTAATGGGTCGATAAGACTTAGGTTAAGTTTCATTTAGCATGTAGGCTTTGTTAAACCATATCATATGAGTTCCTACACTCATTTGGTTTACAAACCCTAATGCTACCCAGTCTTCCGATATAGGTCCGGTTTATTAACATAGTTACCTATATTAGGTGCCGTTTGATTCCGTGATCTCTAGCATTGTTTGGTTGTCACTCAAGGACTACTGAGCATTCTCAAGTGAGTACATAGACCCCTCTTTTACTGTTTTCCAAACTGTTTTGGGGTGGAACACATGTGCCTACTTGTTACTTTCATGCTTTCCTGTTTTCATATCATATACCTGCTATGTTTGTTAGTACATTATAGTACGTCGTTTTACATTGACATTTTATGCTATGTATGTATATAGCGTGCATACTTAGTACATCGTTTTACATGACATTTTATGCTATGTTTGTTCATTTAGTTCATACTTAGTACATTGTTTTACATCACATCACATCACATCACATGCTATGTATGTTCATTTGTTGCATACTTAGTACAGATTCATTTCATCACAGGCTTACATTTTGGTATGACATTTGGTTTGTTAAATGGGACAATACATTCATTAACATTAGCTACGCCGTTCGTTAGTAGGTAGTGGTACCATAGGAATTGACAACTCCCGTTCCGGACATCCCAGGGAAAGGGGACAGTAAAGGAATGACCGAATTCGTTGATATTTACACAGATAGACCTTTAATTTGTTTAAGGGTTTATCACCTCAGTCGCAAGGCTTGGATGTATGCATTGGAACAACACCACATAAATGTACATATTCAGTATAGCATGCATGTAGACATTTTAACATGATTGACCTTGATCATGCATTTACACAAGACATAATATTGATTTAAACCAAGTTTTACTTCAATACTTTGCTTTTGTGCATATGGTTTAGTTGAGACATTTCGCTAGCCATACAGGACATTTTGACATAGACATTAGACATAGACATTTTAACATGATTGACCTTGATCATGCATTTACACAAGACATAATATTGATTTAAACCAAGTTTTACTTCAATACTTTGCTTTTGTGCATATGGTTTAGTTGAGACATTTCGCTAGCCATACAGGACATTAGACATAGACATTTTAACATGATTGACATTGATCATGCATTTACACAAAACATAATGTTGATTTAAACACAGTTTTACTTCAATACCTTGTTTTTGTGCATTTCACCTATGGTTTAGTTGATGCGTTTTCACTAGCCATACATATCATTTAGCTTACACATTACATGATTTACATTGATCATGCATTTTGACATATTATTCAATACATTTGACAAATTCATTTATACATGGACAAATTTACATTGTTGGTTTGGTTTGATTAAGTGATTAAGTAACGATGCGGGTGTAATATGATACAAGCATGGTGGATACGCCGCTGGTACTTCCTATATATAAGTGTTTGTATGGTATTACATGTCGTAGCGTTATTTGAATCATTTCAGTTTGAGACATAGAACATTTTATGCAAATATCATATTTTTCACAAGACATTGATTTACAAACAACTTATCTTATACAAACTCATTTTACATGGTTATTCATTTAACCATACATTATTTATACATATCATCTGATCTTATCGATTTTCAAATGATTTACAAAACAAAGCAAATAACAAGGTTCATGACTAAACATTTTCTCAAACATAAGTCATGAAACCTATTTTCACAAAACCTATGTATCTCACCGGCATTTTTATGCTGACGTACCATATTTTCACATGTGTTTTTCAGGAAATGAAGCATAAGATGATCAAGATACACATAGGCAGACTTGGGCTTTAGTGACAATAAAAGATGCAAGACTAGTTAATTATGTTGTATTTCTTTGTTTGTTAAGACATTGTAACATTTTTAATCAATAAAACGAAACTTAAATTTCCATGGTTGTGAAACATTAATTCTGTTACCACACTCCCCGATGTTTCCGCCGCGATTTGTATGTTCTACGCGGTCGGGGTGTGACAACTATAGGTCTTAACACACGACAAAAATTGTTGTGGTTTCTGTGCACCGAATTCCATAATTATGTATGTATCCATAATTACGTAATTCCTTGCACAGTCCGCACCGTTCGTTTCATAATGCGTAGGGGAAAAATCAATCAAATAAACATGAAGTGACTTGACTAGACCACCAAAGGATCTTTTTAACCAGATCAACGAACGATCTTTTTAACTAGATCAACACATGATCTCCTTAACTAGACCATCGTACGATCTTCTTAAATAGACCACTCAGGCTGAGGTGCTACAGGTGCTATGAACCAGGACATTTTGCTAGGGATTGCAAGAAGGTTGTGACAGGGTATGAAGCTACTCAGGCAGCTACAGCAAGGAACAAAGAGAGGTCTATGGTTCCCGTCACGCCTGCAGAAACTGCTGCCTCAAGTGGACAGGGAAACTCTGGAGCTGGAAGAGCTTTGATTGCTCAAGAGCAGAATTGTTTCAGCTGGGCTGATGCTGTTGCTCAAGTGGAATCTATGAAGCTGTCTGAATCTGCTACTGTGGACAAGGTTCATCAATGCTTGATGGCCATGACCGAGGAACCAAAGTCACTCGCTGAGACGGTAAACTCCCTTTTATGTACTGAACACTGTAGGAAGAAAGTTGCTTTGCTGAGATCTCAAAAGTCAGCATTATTTAACGATTATAATACTGTGATGGGAAAGTACATCAGTCTTCGAGAGAATAACAAAATTCTCTATGAGAAGATTGAAGCACTTAAAAAGGACATAGCACAATTTCATAGAGACGTGAACCAGCAGCAATGTTGGGTTCATGACTATAAACATAGACTCACATTCAAAACTCTTGAATGTGACTCTGTGAAGGGTGAGCTAGAGCTCCTCACTGGGAAGTACAAACAGAACGAGTTAAACATCAAGAAGTTTGATACTTCCAGTGCCACAGTCCAGAATCTGTGTAATGTGCAACTTGCGTATCAAGAAAACAAGGGAAAGGGTCTGGGGTATAAAAAGGTTCCGCCACCATACAATCATAATTATTCCAGACTGCCAGTCACTGAGCAAGAAATGGAAAATTATGATACTATGATGTATGGCAAACCTAGTGATTATGTTGATTATGATCCATCTAAGTCTAAAAGGAGTCAATATACTGATTTCAAGAAACCAATGAGTTTTGTGAAAAATGAAACTGTTCAAAATAAACCAGCAGATAATGAGTCCGATCAGAAAAATGAAACAATTATAAATACTGAACTGAAACAAAAACGGAACCGGTTAACAAACTTGCAAAGGAGATGAAGGAAAGTTCATCGAATTCTGATTCTGTTGAAAATACTAACTTTTCTAGTTCGTGTGCAGAGTCAGTAAGAACTGAAGAAGAGTCTAAGGAGGATGATGAATCACATCAAAGTGCTGCTAATAATGTTGTTTCTGATAAAAATGGCGTTTATGCTTGGAACACTGTTTTTTCTTGGTTTGCTGAGACTTGGGGTGTTCCCACTAAGACTGATGAATTTGGTGCTATTATTTTAGATTATGCATGTGATAAGAATGACTTTGTTGAAAATGCTGAAAATGTTGTAAATGTTGAGAATGATGTGGCAGGAGAGCCTGATGTGTCGTCTGAGGAATTCGAAACATCTGTTTCAAATAACTAAGAAAACCATTCTGATAATTCGGAATACCACACCTGTACATCTGAAACATTAAATGACACATCAGACGCTCCCTGCAACAATGATGTTTTTGAAATAACAAATTGTGATGATGAAAAATTTACTGTTGAACAGGGATCATCTGATGATCTTGGCAATCAATCAGAGGATTCAGGGATCCCAGATATCGAGCTTAAATCTTCAAACGTCTCCGATTGTGACAATCAATCAGATTCTTGCAGCGTTACTAAAGAAGAAAGTCAAGTTGTCTTCGACACAGACTGCTCATCATCTGAGTTACCAGAATCATCAAATGTCGAGAACTCAGAAGGTGATTTGACTGAAGAGGAGACATCCATAGAATCCTATCCTGTAGAAACTCATGAAGACATGGAAACTATGGAGAACGAATTCATTGAAATCAATTCCACAGTTGAATCAAATGATGAAACTGTAGAAGAAATTAATATGGAAACCTTCTCTTAAGAATCTCCTGAAGACATGACCTCTACAGAAAAGGAAGATGTGAAAGTAACCTCTACAGACAGCTCACCTATTGATCCCAACAGTAACCTCAACAAGGCAGAATCGTCTGAATCTGTTCCCCTTAAAAGAAAGCGATCGCGTAAAAACAGAAGGCCGAAAAGGAAGAATGCAAAAAGGGAAACCTCAAATCTCCAGCAAACTGAACCCAAGCTCAAGGGTAAAGTTGAGGATACTAACTCTTGTGCTGACAGCTGTAAAGCGGGTTCCTCCAAGAAAAAGCACACTCCAAGGCACTCAGCGACAAATAAATTGAAAGGACATGATCAGTTCTCGAGAATAACGCAAGCTGAACTAGATGTCTTTTTCTCAAAAAGGCAGACATGTTTTAACTGTGGAATTCCGGGACACATCGCAAGAAATTGTGTTCATTCTTCCTACTACTCTAGGAACACGTACCATCAGAAGGCCATGCACTCCAGTTTTATCAAACGACAATGTCCAATGGCAAGGCCTTCTGACAGAGACTGGAATCTGAACAAACAGGAAAAGCAAAAGTTTTTTAAAACAAACAGTTTTCAAGACAAGACAAAATCATTTTCCTCAAACAGAAATGTATCAGATGCTAAAGACTGGAGACCAAAAGGTCCTGTTAGATCCCAGTCTCCGTGTTCACAACCATCAACTTCTACCACTCCACCAAAAATCACAAACAATGATAAAAACTGTATGATCTTTCGCGAAGTCACCTACACAGATAGCGATGGTAAACTCAGGTCCTCTATGGCCTGAGTTCCAGTCTCTAACTGATTCCGTATTATGTGCAGGAACGACTATGGAGGGCTATCTTTAGACTCTGGTTTATCGATAGTGGTTGTTCTAGGCACATGACGGGAGACATATCCCAGTTGAATGACATCAAGATATTCGACGGTGGATGTGTCAATTTCACGGGAGGAGAATCAGGAAGAATCACCATGAAAGGAACTGTCAAGAATGGCGTCCTCACTTTTTCAGATGTTAACTATGTCCCTGAGCTTAAGCATAGTCTGCTGAGTGTATCGCAGATGTGTGACAAAGGAATGGAAGTTCTGTTCACTAAGAGTGGGTGTGTCATCCTGAAACCAGGAATCCTCATACCTGAAGACTGGTTTCTGATAGAAGCTGAACGAAGAGGAAATGCCTACGTTATCGATATGAACAAAGCCCCTACTGATCAAGTTACTTGTTTGTTTTCAGAAATTGCTGAACATGATGCTATGCTGTGGCACCGTCGGTTGGGTCACCTGAACACGAAAAATTTGAACCGGTTAGCAAAAGGAGGTCTCGTCAGGAACTTACCAATCAAGGATTTCATGCAAATAGAGAAATGTGAAGCATGTGCTCGAGGGAAGCAGCATCGCAGACCTCATAAGTCCAAACCTGTTCACACCACTTCGAAAGTCTTGGAACTGCTGCATATGGACTTATTTGGTCCAGTCAATGTTCTCAGCATCGGAGGAAAGGCTTACTATCTGGTCATCACAGATGATTTTTCACGTTTTACTTGGGTATTCTTCTTGGAGCAGAAAAATGAGACAACTGGTTTAATAAAGAAATTCGTAATACTCATGGAGAATCAATCAAATGAACGTGTGAAGATTATTCCCTGTGACAATGGAACATAATTCAAGAATGCTGAGCTGAACGAATTTTGTGCCCTCAAGGGAATCGACCGTCAATTTAGCACAGCAAGATCACCTCAACAAAATGGGGTTGCAGAAAGACGCAACCGTACTCTCATCGAAGCTGCTCGCATTATGCTGATAGATTCAGGACTTCCACTTATATTCTGGGCCGAAGCAGTAAATACGGCTTGCTACGTTCAGAATCATGCTTTGATTAACAAGCGTCACATGAAAACTCCATATGAAATAGTTGAAGGACAAAAACCCTCGGTGCAACACTTTCGCACTTTCGGCTGCCCATGCGTTCTTCTTCTCATGGACTCCAAAGGAAAATTTGAAGCTCGAGGAGATCCATGCTACTTCATTGGTTATGCTAAGAATACTTCCTATCGTGTGTACAACAAGGTCAAAAAACAAGTCGTGGAAGCATATCATGTAGACTGGCTTGAAGAAAATCCAAAAGACGCTCGCATTGGCCCTGACTGGCTATATGACTATTCCTCCTTGTTTAAATCGTTTCCTATTTTGTCTAACGAAGTTGTTGTTGCAGAAAATTTAACAGAAGAAATGCCTACTCCTGTTGAAGATGAAGATGAGAATGTGCCATTGCAAAATCTAATCAGAAATCTTACTGTGAATCCATCGGGATTTGACAAAGAAAATGCAAGCAGTTCATCATCCACTCAGGCTTCACATCCTGAACCCCCAACGGAGAACTCAAACAGTGAAACCAACAACACGGAAGGCTCTGCCGGTCCGTCAAATATTCAGGGAGCTCCTCTATTTCAAGATTCAATTTCGTCTGACTGCACAGTGGAAACACATGTGATCAGCACCACAGCACCAAATGAGGGGGAGCCATCTGGAATAGCTTCCAGAAGCTTTTCAAATTTGTAAACTAATCTGCAAGCTCCTGCAACAACAATTCCGCAATGTGTTCAGAGAAGTCACCCAATCACAAATATCATCGGCTTAGTATCTGCTGGTGTTCAAACTCGCAGCAAATCTGGAGACATCAACACATGCTTGTATTCTTGTTTCATATCACAGATTGAGCCTAAAAATATTAATGTTGCCTTGCAGGAACCTGGATGGGTCGATGCAATGCATGAAGAACTCAATCAGTTCGAACGGCTTGGTGTATGGAAACTAGAGAAGCTGCCCCAAGGAAAAAGGGCCCTTGGCACACGATGGGTATTTCGTAACAAGCAAGATGATTTGGGTGTAATTGTGAGAAATAAGGCCAGACTAGTTGTCCAAGGATTCAGTCAAGTTGAAGGCCTAGATTATGATGAAGTATATGCCCCAGTCGCTCGTCTAGAAGCCATTCGTATCTTCTTGGCATACGCATCTTTTATGGGATTTACTGTCTATCAAATGGATGTTAAGACGGCATTTCTTTATGGAAAAGTCAAGGAAGAAATCTATGTCGCTCAACCGCCGGGCTTCGTTGATAAAGAAAAGGAAGGGTATGCTTACAAGTTAGACAAGGCTTTGTATGGTTTGCATCAAGCACCTCATGCATGGTATGCAACTCTAACAGAACATTTGCTCGCTCATGGATACACCCGAGGAATGATCGATCAGACATTATTCATCAAGCGTGTTGACAAGGATATCATCCTTGTGCAAATATATGTTGACGACATCATCTTCGGGTCGACCAATGATGATCTTTGCAAGGAATTTGAAGAAGTCATGAAGAAAAAATTTGAAATGAGTTCCTTAGGAGAAATGACGATGTTTTTGAGTCTGCAAGTCCGTCAAAACAATCAAGGAATACTAATTCATCAAAGTAAATATGTAACTGACGTTCTTGCTAAGTTCAGCATGACAGACTCAAAGCCGAGTGACTCCCCAATTGCAGAAAGGCCAATGCTAACTGAGGATCCAGAAGGAAGTCCTGTCAACCAGACACTGTTTCGCTCAATGATCGGGTCACTAATGTATCTGACTGCCAGTCGGCCAGACATTCTGTACGCCGTGTGTCAGTGTGCTCGTTATCAGGCTAACCCTAAACTCACTCATTTAACTGCTGTTAAAAGAATTTTCAGATATTTGAAGGGAGCTCCTAAACTCGGACTCTGGTATCCCAGAGATTCAAACTTTGATCTGTTTGCCTTTTCAGATAGCAATTTTGGGGGAACTGACAGGGATAGGAAGTCCACATCAGCTGGATGTCAGTTCTTGGGAGAAAGGCTCATATCTTGGCAATGCAAGAAGCAGCAGACAGTATCTCTTTCCACAGCGGAAGCAGAATACGTTGCAGCATCCGCATGCTGCTCCCAAGTTCTCTGGATGCAGCATCAATTGGAAGACTACGGTTTGACTTATCTTGACACAACCATTTATTGTGATAACGATGCCGCCAGCCAGATCACTAAAAACCTTGTTTTTCACTCCAAAACCAAGCACATTGACATTAAAATTCATTTCATAAGAGATTGTTTTGACAGAGGTCTTATTAAACTTGAACAGATCCATACTGATGCTAACACAGCGGATCTTTTTACCAAACCTGTCAGCATCTCTAGGTTCAATGTGTTTGTAGACCTCTTGAAAATGATTCGCTTCACCGACTGAGCCAAAAAAAAAAAAAAAAACTCTTGTAAAAAAATAATAAAGGGTTTTTATGTGTTTCCATCTGGTAAATTTGGGCATAAAGTATGTTACTTTTGCACAAATTTAGGGGGAGAAAAGTTGCTGGGAAATGAAATGAATTTTCGTGATTAAAGAACTTTGATTAACACACGTAAGGTTTCAATGTTAAACAGGTTCGGCTCCACTGCGATGTGTTGATAGGTCTGCCGCTCAAAAAGCAAGAAGAAGCAAAAGTGATACAAACATAATGGACTGGACATCTCGTGGGTAACAGACCAACGGTGTATGATTTCATGGTCTTAAATCCTGCGTTGATAGATAGCCAACATCTGAAGTTTCGGGTCTTTATGCTGATGTTTCATCCGGGATATCAGGGCTGTTCCTCTGCTGTACGAAAGTACTGACCTGGACACAGTCAGGATATCCTGCTAAAAAGAGCCCTTTGTCAGATCTTCCTTGGTCTCTCTGTTGTACGGAAGTACTAACCTGTTCACCAGGAAGTCTGACATTTTAAAAAAAAAAACAGGGGGGGGGGGCATCGTCAGATCTTCCTTGGTCTCTCTGCTGTACGGATGTACTGACCTGTTCACCAGGAAGTCTGGCGTTGAATAATAAATTAAAATAAAAGGATGATCTCAGTATACTCAACTGCTACGATGAGCCGTTGTGCTTACCTTGATCGCGGGGGTATGCCTTGGAATGGGACACACAGATGTCTCAGTATAAATCTACCTAAAGGCGTATCACAAAGCAAAAAGTTGAAGTTTGAGCGGTGGATTTAAGAGGACAAACATATCAACAATTGTGTGGACCAGCCTAAGTAAACGAAGAGCAGAAAAGTGTTCCTTAATCAGTTCAAGAACGATTTGATCCCCTGACAGTCTTCCTAATATCTTCCTTATGTTGGTAACTTGTGCATACTATTATAGTTAATAAATTAATTGCTCAGTGGGGTGTTGCGTTGATTTTAAAAGGGGGGCATTTTGCTATTCTTGAAAAGGTTAAACAAAATAATATTAAAATGATTAAGTCTGGATGGCCCACTGGTCGAAATGGGCCCATCATTACGAACAATCCGAAATGGGCCTGGCCCAAAATCATTCCGGAGTATTTAATGTTGAAAAGGACAAGAATCCGCATTCTCATTGCGGACCATTACGGATTCATCTGAATTCTCTCTCAAGGATCTTCATTTCGAATTGATTACGGACATTAGGTACTGCATTCCGGATCATCATTTGGCATTACGGATTATTCCGGATCATTCCGGACAAGGAATTATTCATCACGGATGATTCCGAATGATTCCGGACTGAGAAGGTTCATTACGGACGACTTCGGACGGAATTCCATTCCGGGTGAAGAAGTTCATTCGAAATGAACCCCAATTTGTGACCCTTTGTCTGTTTGACCTGTTTGTCTGAACCTATTGGACTGTTTTTGGACTGCTCACTTAAAAAGGGTTTCTTATGTTTGAATTTTCAACGAATTGACTTTGTCAACTCATCGTTAACTCAAAATATAAGTGACATCTTCAATTATCATCTAACGGCTATTTGTGAAGTGCAGAAAATGGCAGGCGCAATGTTGAAAGAAGGAAATCAACGGCAATTGGAGGTGAACGAATTCAACAATCAAGCAGGCTATCTATCAAATCCTCCAGCAGATCAAGCAGAGTTGTTTGGATCACTAATCAGGGGACTGAACAACTGTCCTCTTACACACGCTTTAAGAGCAAACCCGGTGATCTGCGGCAACTGCATCAACACTTTCTGGAATACCGCAAAGATCGACATGCAAGGTGCAGGTTTCATCGAAGCTACTGTTCAGAAGACAAAGATTATCATATCTGAAGCCATAATTCGAGAAGTATTAAGACTAGGAGATTAGCCGGATCATCCTACGTTGTACGATCAAGCCCGAGTTCAAACTGCTTGAAGAAGAATGGGCTATGAAGGGGGATATCCTACTGTGCTGAAGAAGCTATTTCCACCTTACTGGAGACTGCTAGTTCATTTTTCCTCCAGTGTATTGCTGAAAACAAGGGTGGATGGGATCAATTGAACAAAACGCAGACTTCAGCAGTTGTTGCTCTTGTGAATGAATGGGACTACAATTTCTCAGCATTCATCTTTGATAACATGAAGAAGATGCTGGAAGATCCAAAGAAGAAGATATTTATGTTGTACCCAAGGTTCATACAGATGATTCTTGATGAGAGATATCCAGCATTGGTCAAGGGGCCAAACTACATCAACTTGAAGCCGATGGGGCCAGGATGCTTTGAGAATGCATGCAGAAACAAACGAGCCAAACATCATAATTTTGAAGGACAATATGCTCTTGAGAAACATGGGAGGTTTGCTGATAATGCTCAAGGAGCTCCTGTTGCTCCAGTTCCTCCTCCAGTAAATGCACAAATAGCGGAAGAGCATGATGTGCAATTGTTGCAACAAGCACAACAGGCAGGTGATGATGAAGAAGAGGTTCTGATGGTTGACACTGAATCTGACACAGACTCTAGTGAAGAGACAGATTTCGAAGGCGAAGCAGAGATAGTGACATCTGACAAAGAAGAGGATACTGTTCATAAGCCTGTGCCAATGACCGCTGATAATCTTGCAGCTTTGATTCGTAGCTTACAGTGTGGTGATGGAGACCCTCCATCCATTTCCGCTCCTGTTATTCAAGAAACAGCTGATGTGACTGAAGAACCAGCTCAGAAGAAGCAGAAGATCGACAATGCACCTGACAACACTCTTTTTGGGCCCGCGACTACCTCTGAACCCACTCCTACAGTTGACCCTCAACCTGATCCACAATCTACTGATGCATCAAAGAAAACAGACCTGGAGGACACAGACTTGTACAATTTCAACTTCGACTTCGAATCCACCCCCTCTCAGCCAGGAAGTTCAAGTGGTGGTGTTCAGTTTGAAGTAGGAAGCTCAAGCGGGGCGCATTTAACTGAGCATGATGAAGCTGCATTCCGATATGCAAGCGAGAAGAGACAAGTCTATGAAAGCGACAGTGATGAAGAAGAGTATGTTAAAAGATTGAAAAGGCGTGTAGTGATATTGGAGCAAGACGGAGAACTGAAAAGTGCTCAGATTGTTTCTCTACAACAAGACGCTGCATTAAAAGAAGCCCAAATCTCTTCTCTACAATCTCAGCTCACAAGCAGAGATCTTACTATAGATCAATTACAAGGGGATGTAGGGATGCTGATGTCAACTGTTTATGATCTTAAGGCGAAGCTTGAAAAGAAGCTCGGAAATGAATTTGTTGATAAAGAGGATGAGCAGTTCTATGTTGGAAGACCTGAGCAGACACAAGAACAAAGAGCAGCAGCTCATACAGCAGCTGAAGCTGAACGAGCAGCTGCCTTAGAAGCTTATCTGGCAGCAAAACCAAAGAAGTTGAGCAGCAAGACCAAAAAGAGACGAGAACAGAGACAGTTAGAGAAAGAGCAGGAGAAGCAAAGAAAGAAACAGCTGCTGGTTATGAAAATTCAAGACATGAATCCTCTAGATGAAAACTTTCAGCTAAAAGATCCCACGACAAGGCCCGACAGACTTGTGATGGAACTTGGATCTACTTATTACGATGAAGTGGGAAACAAATCAGATGTGGCATGTTGGAGATATGAGCCAGAGAAAAAGATGTGGTTGATTACCCGAAAGAGTGGGCACATGGAGTATTATGGCAATGAAAGCCAATTCGAATCCTGGACTCAAATTGATCTGAAGTCCCTGTTACGAGCTCCTTATTATGATCCAGATCTAAGTAAGAGAGGCCCAGGTTGGGCATTCCACTCATGTCTTGAAAAGGAGGTAAGAACAAACTTTAAGACCATGAAGACTGCTGAACCGATAGTAAGACGGCATCCTGGTGTTCATGAATCCTTTACCAAGAGGACTGTAAAGGCAATCGTCTGGCCTCCCACTGACAAAGAGAAGATCATTCCACTCACAAGAAAGTTTGAAAAGGGGATACTGAGGAATTTCAGGTTTTGGGCTTATGATCCTGTTCTGGCAGAAGCAGTTATCGTCACTGAAGAACAGTCGATCAGGATTCCCAACTCTTATGACCTAATGAGCTTTCATGAAGAAGACATCATGGTGCTGACACAACATCAAATCAAATGTAATGAAAAATATGAAGAATGTGCAAAATCATGGACAAGTGCTGCTGCCAACATCTTGAAGCACTATCTTTTTGCTGATCCTCCTCCAGGTCCTCTCGCTCCAAGTGTCTGATGCGTCTACTTATCCAGTAAACCTATGGGGAGATTGTTAGGCCCTTTAAGGTTTATGGATAAGATAATGGGTGGATTAGTAGGTATAATGGGTTAACAATGGGTTTTGGGCCTAATAGTGTAGTTATGGGCCTAGGGTTTAGGGAGCACACTCCCTAATCTCTTTCTATAAATAGTAAATGATGTAATAGGTGCATGGTTGGTGATTTTGGCAAATCTTGTATTAGACAATCATTTGTATGCAAGATTAGTGAAGCATTTTGAATATCAATCATCCTACTTTTCTTCTTCATTTCTTTAACAACTTGTTTGTGTGATTCCGCCACCTTACAAGTTGTGCGATATCATTGTGATCTCGGTTTCGGGACTAACATCACATGACATTCCTAACCAGATTTTTGAATCAATCCTTTTTAACTAGACCACCCAAGGGGTCCAATTATAGAATAGTACTTTATAATCCAAGGGTCTTAACTACTACGTAGAAGCCCATTAAGGATTTAAGGTAGTACCTTTGGATATCCTACTATGAATCCCTCATATGGAGATATGGAAGATTCTATGAGGATTTGGATAATGAATATTCGGATTACACAAAAACACAAGACATAAAAGAAATCACAAAAGCACATAATCATATAATCGTAAGATAAAATTGAAATAATAAATTTTATTTACATAACAACTGAGTCGATTCAAACATCCAAAAGATAACATACAAGGAAATACAAAAGACTAATTGTTCACTACTGCATTGTCGTCCGCGTTCGCCTCATTTATGTTAAACACTCGTCTACGCGCTCGATTTGCGTTAACAAGTCTTGGGAAATTGTTTCTGTAGTGAGTAAGGTCACCACATTTATAACACGACCCAGGTGGGAATCGTGCTTGAACAGCAGCAGGATTTGCAGCAGCTTGGTTTGCATAACGGCAGGTATCAACCAAATGTCCCAATCGCCCACAGTGGGTACATTTGTGACATTGCACTTGCTCTAGATGATGACGGTTGCATTTGTTGCACAAAGGTGCGGTACCAACATAACTTTTCCTTTTACGAGGTTGTGTTGGCTGGTTTGGTGCAACCTGATTGTTCTGAGCAGTTATGGCGCAGTTTTGAGAAGCCTTGCGCTTCTTCTTCTTGGGTGTCTCGGCTTGTTTTTCCTTTGGTTCAACTTTTGCAGTCTTGTCAGATGGTCTTGAGTCGCCCTTTCGAAAAAGCTTACCCTTCCTGATCTGGGATTCAGTCAGGGTAGCAGACAATTCAATGGCCTGTCTGACGGTAGTAGGGTTGGTGCCAGTAACGATTTCCTGAACCAGGTCAGGGAGACCATCAATGTACTTTTCAATCGTCTTCTCCACAGGCGTAACCATGGCAAGACATAACAGGCTCAGTTCCTCATATCGGTCAGCGTAGGCTCGATGTTCACCACTGTCTTGCTTTAAATCGTCGAATTCTCTTTCCAACACTCTACGCTCATGCCGAGGGCAGAAATCTTTCATCATCAGAGCTCGGAGCTCTTCCCAAGTTTGAGCTAGTGCCACATCGGCACCCCTATCACGCATCACACAGTTCCACCATGTAAGAGCACGCTTCTCGAATGCACTGGATGCAAACTCAACCTTAGGCTCATTCGGACATTGCACATGTCTGATTGTGCTCTCCAAACTTTCGAACCATTGCTGGAGCGCAATTGCTCCTTGAGACCCAGAAAACTTCGAAGGTTTATCAGAATTGAAGGTCTTGAAACTACACTGAGCATTGTTGTTGTTATTGTTGTTATATAACTGATGGATCTGGGTTACTACGCCCGGAAGCACTCCAGCCATTTGCTGAGCGACAAGGGCTGCGACTTCTTCATTAGTTACGGGTTGTGCATCTCGTCGAGGAGGCATTGTCTAAAAAGAACAAGGAAACATGGGAGAAAACAAGTGAAATGGCACTGGGTTAGAATAGGATGATACAATTACCGACCAAAAAGCATGGGTGATGGTCATTTGTCCGAACCACGAAGCAAACAAATGACACACAAAAGCTGAATCAAAGTAAATAGGTCCTCATAAGGTATCGCGAAGACATGCTTTAGCCTATAAGTGGACACTCATCCCAAGAATTCCCAGGTAAGAGTGACTGGTCCGATTATGTGGATTTGTACGAAGACTCAGGATACAGGCATCCACCCTTCCAGATTGCACGTGTTCATACTATAAGGCCAAAACTTTAACGAGATTTTGAAAACTTAGAGGGTTCAAAACCTAGTAATTGTCACACCCTGGCTTTGCGGAAGCGTGGTTAATTTTGGTGTGACTTCTTAATACCATAGCTTAATCATAACCAAGCTATATGAGTTAAAAACATGCAAGATCATCCATTAAGTTTTGAAAACCAAATACAGTACCATTGTTTTAACCAACAACCATAACCTTGTTCAACAACATTGCAAACTGAAACATAACATAAACATGGTTTAAGGACTGTGTCTTGTCCAGGAAAGAGACACATCCCCTAAACCCCGGATGACCTCGGAAACTAGTGCAGCGGAAAACATGCCATACCGTGCCAGATCTCGTTAATTTCCTGAAATACATGTAAGTTGAAAAATCAACAATAATGTTGAGCGAGTTCATGTGCAAGTGAGTAAGTAAAACACTTGTAAGTATAAAAGTTTCCTGGTATGTAGCAGTGTAAAAGGACTTGTGATCACCAATGGTTTGCAAGGCCATTAGCATGTTGTGAGATGCAAGTAGGAAGATACAAACCTAGCGTATTTGGCGTTGGGGCACCAAGTCACCACCTGGTCCATTATGCGGGCTCAGGGGTTGGGCTCGCTACACCCAGATAGATCTACCGCTTAAGTCCCTCGGTGTTCTAACTACCCATTCACATGATCTAAAACCTCCTTACGTTAATCATACCATGTATAAAGTACTTGTAAACAAAGTAACATGTATTTCACCCCCGCAGTTAAGAAAACTGAAAACAGTTAGAGAAAAGGGGGACATGAACTCACAGTCGGTGCGTCTCTACCAAGTGTCTCCAAATCTGAAAGCTGTGCGACGACCTACAAGTGCTAATTCTATTAGACGGATGGCCGTGCCTTAGCTTTTATAGTTAAGGTTTTGGAAATAGTTAGACAACTATTTCGTGTTTACGTTTTGTATACACTTGGTAGTTAATCTTCTTCCCAAGGATGGGGGATACAGTACATGTGCGTAAGTTACGTTTTATCATTCGTGTGGTAATGTAATTACCGGTGTAACTTATATAATCATAGTGAAAGCGTTCGCAAAGTTTTGGAATCATTAAAGCTTGTAAATATTATTTTTACTCTAAAATAATATTTATGCATTTTCACAAAATAATCATAAACAGTGTTGTGACAAAACATATTTATCACGTTAACTTAGTGAAAATCCCACCTCCGAATATTTAGTAAATAAAGTCGTGGCGAAATTTTATGTTTCGAAAATATGTCAAAAATAGTTCTAACACTTGTTGCGTAAATAATTCTAAGTGTTAGGTTTTAGAAAATTTCGCCAGAGTTTCCTCTGTAACTGGAGGTGGCCACGCTCTCAAGCGTATCATTTTCTTTTTGAAAACAACCCACGATCATCAACAATCAACTCTTACGTTTTAACACGCGAAACGCTACCCTTGTCGTTACAGTTTCAATATGTGGAAACTGGACTGTTTTCGGACGACTAAATAAAATACTTAACCCTTTCCAAAAATTCCCTAATTTTTACGGGTCGTCCTAATCGACCCAAAAATGATTGTATAAAAATATCGGGGTCCAGTTTCTTATCAATAATTTACAGAAAATCGTTTACCGAACTGTGATCAGATTTGTCACATTCTGATCACAGTTTATGGAAAAAAAGTCGTCAAAAATTCCTCGTATGTCCGTTTATCGAAATTCCAGTTTGAGGGTCACAAATACATCCGTGACCATCTTAGATAAAAGTTTCAGGGGCTGGTTCGGTTCGGGTTTTAAGTTGTGATCGAAAACGTACAGCCCAATTTACTGCAGTAACAAACAGCCTTAGCTGCTGTCACGAAAACAGGTTTTTAAAATAGTAACCGACGTCAGAAAAATACGATTCCAGCGCCATTTTCTTCGTTTTTCGAAATGACACGATTTAGGCTTTTGAAATTCCGTTTTTCGAGTTTTTAAAGTCTGTTTACAGCCTGTAGAAGGCGGCTGAAAAAGTAACTCAGAATGTTATTTTAAGGTTTAAACATTACTAAATAGCCTTATGTTAAGATCCATGACTTTACCAAACCGGGTTAAATGGTGATCCGAGCTACCACATCGTAGACCGGGTCTAAATAAACACATCTTCCAAGTACTACAACTTTTACACAAGTTAAATGCTATTAACCACCATTTTTATAGTTCTTACTAGACTTTTAAGCACCAAGTTGCATGTTAACGATATTTAACCGACAATATTCCTTTTAACCACTTTAGATATGTTCAAGAACAAGTTTTAAGCAATATACCTCTAGCTCAAGGCTAGGGAAGATTCTTGACGGAAAGTGGGTGGATAAAAGCTAACGGGAGAGGTCCTTCGCGTTCCGTTTGCTCCAAGACTCCTTATCCGAGACCCTTAACACTTGTATGTTGATGGAATGTGGAGATGGAAGTCGAAAGATGGATGGTTGGTTGTGGTGTGGTTCGGCCGAGAGTCTCTAGAGGGAGAGAGAGAGATGTATTTTGGTGTTGAGTGACAAATGAACTTAGGTGTAATCACAAGTTACTTATAGACAATAATTAGTGTTATTACCCAATGGATCTAGTGTTAACTAGATATTAGACAATGCAAGATTTGCCAAATCACAAGTACAAGGGTGTGTCCCCTAGGTAACCGAATCGGTCATGGGGGGGGGGGTTGGTTCGATCCCAAGTAGTTTAGTTAGGAAGTTATTATGTTAAACCAAGTTAAGTTAAGTGTTTAACCCCGTTACTTGTATGTTATGCGTTATGGCGGGTGTTAGGGTAATCAGGGACCCTAACTGGCTCAGAAAAATATAAATAGTGAAAATAGTAATATTTTCATGTCCCGGGTAAAGTCCGGTGGTTCGGTTGGATATTAATCCGTTAAAGCGTTACAAAAGCTTTAAAGTGTTGTTATTAACATTTTTAGTGACACATTTCATTCCTCCAAAGTGTCAGGAATATTTCTCATGTTTTGGCACTTTACTAGTCAGCTAGAAGCTGGATTATGTGTTAAAGTGCTGTGTTTTGTACTTAAAGTACGTTTTAGGCACATCCAATCAGTGTATCTTATTCCTAGAGACGCGGTACCACAACCCTTATATCCCTACACTCACTACCAGTGTAGCAAAAATATATGAGGCTCTTAACAGGCCTTAGAGGCAGTATCTGCCTGATGCTGGTTATATCAGCATGTTCACTGTGTATCCGTTTAGTGCTACTGTGCTTTTTGTGCATCATGTTTGTCACTAAGGTGCCGTATGTAAATAATGTAGTGACAGCATATAAAGTATGATGCAAGTAAGTGCATGTATCAGTATGCAGGTAGCAGTTTATCAGCTAGTTTCAAACAAGCACAGTAATTAAGCAGTAATTAATCATTAATTAAGTTGTACGGATACCTGGTTTAGTGCGGGTTGTCACAGTAATCAATCATCCTAGAACAGTTGATTAGTTTTCAAAGCAGATTCAAAATTTGTGTTCTTGTTGTGGTTGTCACCTAAGGATAAGTGATGGTATTGTTTTAAGATCTAAACACAAGAACCTTGTGTCAGGGTCCTAGGAAGGTTATAGTCTAGGTCAAAGTATTACTAATAACCTAATTCCCTATAACCATTGGCTGTGATACCAACTTTTCTGTCACACCCCGACCACGTAAAACAACAAATCGTGGCGAAAACGTCGGGGAGTGTTGTAACAGAATCATTGTTTCACAACCATGGATTTAAATAATTTCGTTTTATTTAATTATTGAACTCATTGTTTTATTACAAATCAAATAAATACAAATATTGTCTTTCAAGTTTTAAAGTTGCTAAGGCACGAGTCCATCCTATGTATAGCATGTATCAGCAATCATCACAAAGCAACACCTGAAACATGTGTAAAAATATGTATGTTAGCATAAAAATGCCTGTGAGATACATAGGTTTTATTAATGCATGATTCATGACTTGTAAGTTTAAAAGAATGTTTAACAAAGTAGTCATGAACTTAAAAATGTTTTCTTTATAAATCATATAACAAGTGACAAGAAATCAGATGATATAAAAGAAAGACGCATAAATAAATAATTAAGTAAAATGAGTTTGTATAAAATATGTTGTTTGTAAAACAATGTTTTGATAATAAGGTTTGTAGTATATATATAAAAATATACTTTGGTTTTTAAGAAAGTCGAATAAGTAATATATTAAAATATATTTCAGTTCCAAAATAGTTAAACAGATAGTATATTAAATATACTTTAGTTGTCAAAATAATAGTTTTCGGTAGTATATCAAAAGTATACTTTGGTTTTATTAATAACATATTAAACTATGATTTGGTTTTGTAAATAACATATTAAACTATGTTTTAGTAATTAACAAAATATATGTTGTCTGTACAATGTCACATATGAGAGCATATCAAACCATACTTCGGAAGTATAACAAGATATAAAAAAAATGTGATTTAGAATTCATTCAAACCTTAGTGTATCAAAATACACCTTAGAGACTATAGAAATACCACAAAGGCAATTTCTATTTGGACAAGAATCGGTTTCTGACTTTCCATACAATAGGAATGGGGTGTCTAATCCTATAGCGCTATATCATACTACCAATCGGTCTGGCGAATGTATAAAATAAGTACAATCCAACAATTAATTTTATAATCTTTGAAAAATTAGTGTTTAAACCATAAATAATCATTCAGTTTGTCAAAAGATAAGTGATGTTGTGCGTGGTCGTGTTGTAATTATATTTCCAAAATGTTTTAAGCGTTGGAAAGCGTGATATAATTACATGATTTATTGAATTATGACAAGTTTTAAAATGGAATTGCTTCTAAACCACACGTAATCGGCAAGTGCACCGGTCGCGGTGTAGTTAAGTCGGCAAGACCGAATATCGATCCGTGGACACTATTTGGCGAGAAATATTGAAACTAACCTTTATCGAATATTTAGTTGAATTGATTTGAAGTTTGATTTTTGATTTTTAGTTTTATATAAAAAAAATATTAATTTAAAATGAATTTGTATTTAATTAAAACATACAATAATAATATAAAACTTACGGGAAAATAAGACAGGAAACGTAAAATTAAAATAAATAAACACAAATACAATATAACAATTAAACAAGTAACATGTAATTATTACTGAAACAAAGTATTACAAATATATAATAATTTGGACTAAAGATATATAATAAATGGACTACCTGGGTTTTAGAATCCCTAAAATCATGCAATGCTAATTTGACAATAATAACAGTTAAATATCTTTTTCCTTTGGTTAACCCCCCGTTAGAGATGCCATTTAAACAAAAGATAAAGACGAGATGTGAAGTGCTAGAACGAACCGGCTCGAGCTATCGATACCAAATCCTATGTGAATCCAACCATTGGAACCTCAGAGACTAAGTTGTGAGACGATCTTTTAAACCCGCAAAGCGAACAAATCTTTGAAAATTAAAATCCTAAGAAACCTTAATCACGATGTAATAAAAGAGCTCGAGTTATCGATTACCCAAATTACCCACCAATGATTAGCTAATAACCTAGCTCACCCTAATCTTATTTCTAGTCATAAGGTGAGGATGCACGTTTTATTATTTTGATTTGAATTATTATTAGACTTGGTCAATTTCTCAACACAATATTTAACCCGAAAATCGAAAGATAAACGAATCAAATTAAATTCTAAGTTTAAGGGGAATTTCTTCATGTTTAAACTTGTTGAATTTATCGACAAATAACTAAATCAAAATTATAACAACATGCAATATCAAGATTAACTTCAAAGATAATATTCTGTAAATCACATGAAATAATTGAAATTACGTCAAATATGTATTACAATCTTTTTAGTTCATCATAACCCAGGTAGTTTATAAGTTTAAGTACACATATTATACAATAACATTACTAAATGGAAGATTATAACTACTGAAATTATAATACAAACAAGTGCAAACTTGATAAAATGAATATTTACCGAACTTGGGTCGATTAGGACTTGAACCGAAGGCTTCTAAACTTCCCGAGAGCTCCGAGGGACTTCACCGTCCTTTCCAGGTGCTTAAACTCGCCTGATAGCAGGCTTTTACGTGTGTTTTCGAGCTGTGAAGGGTGTGTTTTACGAGCAATCTGCATGGCCTTTTATACTTGAAAATTTCAGCCACTGTTCATCACTTGCGCACCGTAACACTCTGGTCGTTGCGTTGCGCAAGCACTTTTGACCTAACTTTCTTCAACTGCTCCATTCGCGACCAGAAAGTCTCTGCCGACAGACCCTTGCGCACCGTAAAACTGTTGTTGTTGCGGTGCGTAAGCTCTTTACCTGACTTTTCTTTTGTCTTTTACCCTTACGCACCGTAACATTATGATCCTTACGGTGCGCAAGGGTTGGTCTAGGTCAAATTCTTGATTTTCTTCGACACGTTTCCCGATGTATTGTTTTCTTTATCGATCTTGTACCGTTTTCTCGCATAATCCACATATATTTCACCGATTCCTGCAGATTCATAGTTTTATCGATTCAGTATTAAATACAAAGGAGAAACGCACACAATTTATCTGAAATAGGGGGTAATTTGATATAAAAGATGTGTATAATTCTGAACACATCAAATATCCCCACACTTAACCTTTTGCTTGTCCCTAAGCAAAATCCTAAACAACATGTCAAGCTTAAACAATTAAACAATAACGCACGTTTCGAACAAATTTAAATACGCATTACAAAATCTTTAAACACAGAAGTTTCACAAGACTTACAACGTTCAAAAGGTTGATAAATCAAGAAAATGAAACGAGAAACCGAGAATACTTAATCAAAATTTTCTTACCTTTAAGTAACTAATTATGCAAAAACAATACCACTCACTGAATTCACTCTTCTCTCGGATAATATATATATAATTTTAAGTGAACTCTCAAAACCAGACTGTGAAGTATGACTACTATAAGCTTTTACGTTAATCAAATCTCCACCTAATTGTTAAAAATTGAAACAAATGTAGAGGACTAAAATTGGGTAGGTAAGGGTTAACAAGAGATCTTACGATAAACTGGAAAAATACGAGATAAGAATATACAATTTTTTGGTCTTTTGACCATAACTTTTATTCTATTTTTTTCGGTTTTTTTTTTCATCTTTTAAATTTTTTTTTTCATCAACTGTATATAACAATAATATCACAAGAATAAACGTTCCGGTTTACAAAGGGTAACAATCGAAGGTAATAGGTACAAAGTGGTGTCTAAAGGAGAAAGGTGAATTTTTACAAAGAAATGGTGATCCTAAAGCCTTTTATGAAATTTTGTATCAACATTTAAACCAAAGGTTTTGAAATGTATCAAAACGTACAAGTTCTAAAGTAATGCCACAAGTCGGTAAACACACATGAAACGAAAGTAGTGTTTATGTATTAAACACTTTTAGGCTCAAATCTTACCGTCATGTGGTAATGTAAGGGTTAAAGGTTTTGTTATTGCATAGTTGATTTACTTTAAAGTTAGAAAAATTATCTTAAGTATCTCGTAAAAATTTTCACAAAAATTTGATTTAAAAAACCTACTATCCCGCAACTTAAAGAAACATGTATTTTCGATTTGTATAAATTCAGCATTTAAATCATTTTTTGACAGACGTTTTGCAAAATGTTCAAGGTTTATATGCATTTAAAGGACTGGGACAAGTGTAGAACATTTATGAAGTTTTTGAAATAATTTTTTTTTATGTATATATAAAATATAATACAAAATCCCTCATCCCCACACTTGAAAGACACATTGTCCTCAATGTGTGAAAATGAGAAATGAAATTAAACACACTTGCATAGAAATTAAAAATGTTACTTCCCTGATGTGTTGCCGTATTCCTGAATATGTGTTGCCTTGTCGCATTATATCAATTTTGGCTCAATTCCTGTATACGACTCTTGCAAAATAATAAGTCAACACATCAAATAGAAATAAACATAACAAGCATAATTAAACATAAAAACACCAAACATAAATGTAAATATATATACAAAAATAAAGTACTAATGTCAAATACAAAAAATAAAGATAGACTATGGCGGCGCAGGCTGATCATGTGGAGGGTGAACGTGAAGATGATCTATGATGCTCTGAAGCATCCCCCTCATCTCTGTCTGTGTCTGTGCCAAAGCAACCTGCGTCTACCTAATCAGATCCTGCCCCTGCCTGAGCTGACCCACACTCTGCTCTAAAGCATTTAAACGATCTGATACAGTGAGTCGTGCTCTGGGCTATCCTGCCCTCTCCCTCTCTGGCACCTGATGTTGAGCTGCGACAACAGGAGTGCCCTCTGGAATAGCTCGTGGCGGTAGGAAACGTGGATGGTCCTCCCGTGTCAACAACTCAGGAATCTGCGCCATATCCTGTTTCCTGATGAGGCTGCCCCTACGCTCCTTGTGGAGCCAACCTCTCAGGAATACATCAAAGACGCCAAGACTCTCTGCCAGGACTGTGACATAACTGCCCATACAGATACGCGATCCCTGTCCTCGGCCATGCTCTCTCAAAAATGAGAAGAGTAGGACCATAGCAAGATTGGGCTCCTCGGCCCGCACAATACAGTAAAGTGCAAATAACTTAGAATACGTCACTTTCTCGATACTCATGAATCGAGAAAAGACGGTGCAAGTGAGGACCCTATGAATGAATCGAAGAACGGGATCGCGAATCTGTGAGGAGGGGATACCTGGAGTGAATGCTCCATCGGCAATGGTAGACCAGAAAGCCGTCAGCTGTGTCGTAGTGACACAGCGAGGTAGCTCCTTGTCTGACCACCACATCAGACTCTCAGTGAAGACCGGCTGTGTGGTCTCCTCCTAAGTGTATAATCCTGCGCGGACGGCAAACTGCGCGATAGACATAATCTGTGTCTGCCGTCCTACAGCAAAACTAACAGCCGAGTCAGATGAGAGGCGCGCTGTATCGAGTGAAAATATAGCTAGGAACTCAATAGTGAGCTCGTGAAAAGACTCGCGCCTCTCATCCAACAACCTCCTCCAGCGAGGTGTAAGCAATCCCTCTAACCTCTCTCTGGCGTCTAGAACCTCCATCAGTGGCCAGTCAATCATCCTCGCTACATGAAGACGTCGACCTACCAGTCGCTCATCCGATCCTATCTGAAAGTCAAGGAGAGTGCTCTCCTCGATCGGTGGGAGCGTTGCTGGTATCTGTGCGTGGAGGTCCGGTAGTGCTGCGTCAGTGTCATAGTGAATGACCCTAGGAGGCTGCTGATGCTGCTGCTCCTGAATCTGAGGTTGTAGCTGAGGCTCATCCTGTACTATCTCCTCCTGGGGCTGAACAGTAGTCCGTCCCCGCTTGCGGGAGGATCGTGAGGTAGATTCCATATCTGCAATTAAAATGTAACGGTTAGCTTTGCAGGATTAATGACGATTACCGTGCCCTAACACGTTTTTCAATGTTTGTTTTTTTTAAATTTTTTTTAAACTTATATATATATATATATATATATATATATATATATATATACAATATTTTAATATTACAGAAAAACGTGTTTTGTTGTGTTAGGGACGGATGTTGCGACCGTATAGCATTTCTTTCACGGTCGCAAATAATTATACAATATAATAATAAAAAAATTCAAAATTTCGGCAGCACCTCGGCGTATTTACAAGAAAACCACCAATCCTTGCTCGTATTTAATTCAATACGGGCGAGGCGGCGAAACCTGAATGTCGGATTGGGTTCGGAAATCAAACAGGGGTGGCCGGTTACGGTGGTCAGCGGCGGCGGTGAACAGTGAAGTCGATGGCAGCCGGTGGTGATTGTGTATCTTCGCCGGAGGGAGATGGTGGTTTGTGCGGCGGTGGTGAAATCGGAATGAGGGCGGAGAATGTCGTGGTTGCAGGTGATTGGTGAGCGGCGGTGGTTATTACCGGTGATTGAAGGCGATGGTGAGACGATTGGGAGTGGCTGACGGTGGTGGTTGATGGTGGAATATGGTGTGTAGTGGTGGGTGACTCGGTGAGCGACGAGGGGGCGGCGAGGAGTGGTGGCGACGGTAATGGCGGTGGTGGCGATTAGGGGGTGTTTGGCTTGAATGAGGAAGAAGGCCCCTGAAAGGGGTTTTTATTTTTCACCCGCTCAAACCCTTGCGCACCATTAGGGTTTGGTCCTTGAGGTGCGCAAGGCTCTTTTATTTTTTTAAACCGACTTAACCCTTGCGCACCGTAAGTGTCTGGACCTTGAGGTGCGCAAGGCTTTTATTATTATTATTATTATTATTATTTTATTTATTTTTTTTTATAAAAATTATATAAAATTAAAAATAATTATTTATTTACAAAAACACGCGATAAAAATTATTTACAAACCAATGGATTTTTGTAACATTCATTTATCAAGACCAGTTTTTTCTAAAATGTGTGCGATGTCTTCCTTAATCCTATAGTGTACATAACTCCCAACTCTAATGGACCGTTCGGCTTCAAGCCTAATAGCGCCCACCCTAATTAGCTGTATGTACTCACTTTGGGATTCCGTTGGACTTCGTTTACATTTTCCAGTGTGCAACCAATTTCCACATCCTATGCATTTATCGTAGCGTTTTGCTCTTCTTTTCATTGCACTCTTGGATGTCCCACAAAATGGTGGTATCTGTTCTTGACGACGCCATTCCTTCCTTACCTCAGCGCTTAGGAGAAAGATTTTCGCCTTAAGTTCCATAGGTAACCCTGGTTTTGCAAATTCTAAACAACAAAGAAAATTAAGATCAAACGGATGCATTTTAAACCTAAATTACACTTAGGAGATGTTGCTGAGATTTGTAAGCAGTTCCGAAATCACCCGAATGGAGATTGAGTACGGGTGGTAGATCCAAACCTGCATACGCAAAAACAAGCAAACCCAAGCGTAGAATTGATTCAAAATAAAAGACTAATTAAAGCAGCAATAAAAGCAAATCAAACTTTCACACATACCACAAAATAAAACCTAATATTTACACGTCCTACCACTTACAATTTACCTTCCAGCTTTCATTAAAGGGAGGTCCAGCTCCTCCACCAGTTCAGGACTTGGTCTTCCAGTGTAATGCTTTAAACGGTGACCATTAACTTTGAACTTTTGTCCATCCTCATTCTCCAACTCTACCGTTCCATATGGAAAAACCTGTGTGACTAGAAACGGCCCTGTCCATCGGGATTTGAGTTTTCCTGGAAACATCTTCAATCGAGAATTGAAAAGCAATACCTTCTCCCCACACTTGAATTCTTTCAAACTCTTGATGTGGCGATCATGCAATTGCTTTGTCTTTTCCTTATATGCCCAAGATCTTTCATATGCGATGTCACGAAGTTCCTCTAGCTCATGTATTTGGAGAAACCGTCTCTTGCCTGCTGCATCCATATCAAGATTTACTTTTCATAAAGCCCAATATGCTCGATGTTCCAGTTCAACTGGAAGATGGCATGCTTTTCCATAAATCATCCTAAAGGGTGTAGTCCCTATAGGAGTCTTGTATGCGGTGCGAAAAGCCCAAAGTGCATCATCCAGATTATCAGCCCAGTCAATGCGACTTTGTCCGACAGTTTTCTCCAAAATGCGTTTAATACCCCTATTTGCATTCTCCACCTGTGCACTCGTTTGTGGTCGATAGGCAGTTGAAAGTGTATGGGTTACCCCATAACGTTTAAATACCTTCTCCATTGACGAGTTACAGAAGTGGGTACCTCGATCGCTGATGATCGCTTTAGGTGTGCCAAATCTTGCAAACAGCTCTCTAAGGAATTTCACTACAACCCTAGCACTGTTGGTGGCCAAGGCTTTCGCCTCCACCCATTTTGACACATAATCAATGGCTACTAGGATGTACCGATTTCCTCGTGACATCGGGAAAGGTCCCATGAAATCTATGCCCCAAATGTCGAAGATTTCAACAGCTTGGATGGGATTTTGAGGCATTTCATTTCTGGATGAAATGTTTCCGGCTCTTTGACATGCGTCACAACCACGAACATACTCATGAGCATCCTTAAAGATGGTGGGCCAATAAAAACCTGCATCAAACACTCGTTTGGCAGTGTAATTTGCTCCGTAATGGCCTCCTGTTGGTCCTTCGTGACAGTGTTTAAGGATATTCATGGTTTCTGGTGCAGCTACACATCGTCTGATGATTTGATCCGCACCTACCCTGAACAAGAAAGGATCTTCCCAAATGTAGAATTTAATATCACCAAAGAATTTCTTCTTTTGTTGATAAGACATTTCAGCTGGAAGATCTCCTGTTGATAGGTAATTTGCAATGTCTGCGAACCAAGGAAAACCTTTAGTTTCTATGAACATCAATGACTCATGGGGAAACTCATCCCTTATTCTTTCCTCCCGAGTTCTTTCCAACTCGGGGTTTTCCAATCTAGACAGATGGTCCGCAGCAACGTTCTCAGTTCCTTTCTTATCTTTGATTTCAAGATCAAATTCTTGAAGTAATAAGATCCAACGAATCAACCTCGGTTTAGCATCTTTCTTTGCAAATAAGTACCGAATGGCTGTATGATCAGTAAAGATAATCGTTTTTGAAAGCACAAGATAAGAGCGGAACTTATCACATGCGAACACAACGGCAAGTAACTCTTTCTCAGTTGTTGTGTAGTTTTCTTGTGCATCGTTTAGGGTTTTGCTTGCGTAATATATCGGATGGAAATGCTTTTCTTTACGCTGCCCTAACACTGCACCGACTGCAAAGTCACTTGCATCGCACATGATCTCAAATGGAAGGCTCCAATCTGGAGAAATTAGAATAGGTGCTTGAACTAATCTCTCCTTCAGTAACTCAAAAGCTTTTAGACACTCGTCAGAAAACACAAATGGCCTATCTTTTTCTAAAAGTTGAGTCATAGGACGGGCGATTTTAGATAAATCACGAATGAATCTACGATAAAATCCCGCATGTCCTAAGAAACTTCTGATTGCTTTCACTGAAGTAGGCGGCGGAAGCTTGGAAATGGTTTCAATCTTGGCTTGGTCAACCTCAAGCCCTGCTTGTGAGATCTTGTGTCCCAAAACTATTCCTTCACGAACCATAAAGTGGCATTTCTCCCAATTTAGCATAAGGTTCGTTTCTTCACAACGAGTCAGCACTCGATCTAGATTTCGCAAGCAAATGTCGAAAGAACTCCCGAAAACAGAGAAATCATCCATGAAAACTTCCATGGAGTCCTCGATCATTTCATGAAATATAGCCACCATACAGCGTTGAAATGTGGCTGGAGCATTACATAATCCAAACGGCATGCGTCGATACGCAAAAGTACCGTAGGGACAAGTAAATGTGGTTTTTTCTTGATCCTCAGGTGAAATGGGGATCTGAAAATAACCAGAAAAGCCATCAAGGAAACAATAATATTGTTGCCCTGATAATCGTTCCAACATTTGGTCGATGAATGGTAAAGGAAAGTGATCCTTTCTAGTGGCATCATTCAGCTTGCGGTAGTCTATGCAGACTCTCCAACCGGTGACAGTCCTGGTAGGTATCAATTCGTTCTTCTCATTGACAATTACAGTCATTCCTCCTTTCTTAGGAACTACCTGTACAGGACTTACCCATGCTGAATCAGAAATTGGATAAATAAGCCCTGCATCGAGTAGCTTAATTACCTCTTTCTTTACAACCTCTTGCATGTTTGGGTTTAACCTTCTCTGTGGTTGAACCACCGGTTTATACTCTTCTTCCATCGGAATTTTATGCGTGCAGAAAGACGGGCTTATGCCTTTTATATCCATGAGTTTCCACGCAATAGCGTTCTTATGCTTTTTAAGAACACTCATCAATTCTTTCTTCTCATCCTCCGTCAAATTTGTCGCGATGATGACTGGTAATTGCGATCCTTCACCTAAGAATGCATATTCTAGGTGAGACGGTAGCTCTTTTAGCTCCAAAGTTGGCGGTACCTCAACTGACGGTTTTTCTTTTGGGTTATCTTTATCGATAACTTCAAACACTTCACAATCCTTAGATTCAGAGGAAGGTTCACTATCGGATGATGGTGTATCTTCTAAATCTTCAGAAGTATCAGAAGTTTTACTCCCACATACCTCACTGAGGAGACTTCCCATATGTGTCATGAGAGTATCAATAAAGTAAGCGGTATCGTCATGTTGTTCGGTGTGCCTCATTGACCGTTGAATATCAAATGTGACTTCATCTTCATCGACACGAAGAGTCAACTTGCCATCATACACGTCAATGATTGCGCGTGCAGTAGCAAGGAATGGACGTCCTAAAATTAACGGAATTTCGGAGTCCTCGTCCATGTCGAGAATAACAAAGTCAACCGGGAAAACAAACTTATCGACTTTTACTAGCATATTCTCTACAATGCCCCTTGGTTATTTTATCGATCGATCTGCAAGCTGAATACTCATTCGTGTAGGAGATGGTTCTCCTAAGTTAAGCTTTGCAAATATTGAATAGGGCATAAGATTTATACTAGCTCCCAAGTCGGCAAGTGCATTGCTCACAGTAAGACTTCCTATCAAACAGGGAATGGTAAAACTCCCTGGATCAGCAATCTTTGTTGGCAATTTATTCTGCAAGACAGCAGAACATTCTTCGTTCCGAGTGATGGTTGAAAGATCTTCTAATTTCCTTTTGTTCGTTAGGAGATCCTTTAGAAACTTGGCGTACTTTGGCATTTTAGCCAAAGCTTCAATGAACGGGATGTTAATATGCAGTTTCTTCAGCATTCCTATGAATTGATTATACTGTTCTACGTCTTTTGCTTTTATCAATCTTCCTAGATAAGGTGGTGTTGGTTTGTACACTCTCATTGGTTCTTTCTTCTCTTCTTTCGTCTCTTCTGGAGATTTACTGGGCCGTGCTGTACTTTCTGGGCGTAGCCTAGATTGTACATTTCCAGACGGTGTCTCCATCTCTATCTCCTCATCGACCTCTGGATCTTCATCGTCTACCTGTTCAGTCTCAACAGCTCCTCTTCCGCTCCTTGTGGTAACAGCCTTTGCAGTGGCATTTGGATTTCTGACAGTGTTGCTAGGGAGACCGCCTGGAGGTCTCTGGTTCAACTGATCGGCCAGTGAACCTACTGTCATTTCCAAGTTCTGCAGTGCAGTGCTCTGATTCTTCATGAAGGCCTCATGTTCCAAGAACCTCGACTGTGTTTCTTGATGTCGAGTTTCCTGTTGCGTGACGAACTGTGTAAGTAACTGCGTCTGCTTGGATAATGTCTCCTCACTTTGTTTCAACATCTCCTCTATGGTCGGGTTCTGCGTTCCTGAACTTGGTCCTGCTCCTGCGTCTTGAAACAAACTCTGACGCGGCTAAAACCCTGGTGGGTTGTTGTTCCTCCAGCTAAAGTTCAGGTGGTTCCTCCAATTTGAATTGTAACCACCTCCGAAATTGTTCTGATTTCGGTTGCCTATGAACTCCACCTGCTCTGGTGACTCAACAGGGGCAATAGGACACGCGGTCGTGTCATGCCTCCCAGTGCATATCTCGCACAACTGCTCCTTCTTCAGCTCCATATCATTCAGCTTCTTCTTCAGGGCGTCTATCTGTGATTGCATCAGGGTGTTATCGTCGACCTTATGCACTCCTCTATGTGTAGCGGATGAGTTTCTAGAATCAGGGAATTCGTAACTACTCATTGCTATGTCTTCGAACATCTCAGTGCATTCCTCTGGTGTTTTGGCGGTCATCAGATTACCTCCAGCTGTAGTGTTCAGCATATTCCTTGTGGCGGGCGTCACTCCATGATAGAATTTCTCAACTAAGGCCCAATCTTCAAATCCATGATGTGGACACTTGAGTAACAGCTCCTTGAAACGCTCCCATGTCTCGTAGAAAGACTCTCCTTCTTTTTGGCGAAACTCTTGAATCATGCTCCTCAGACGAGCGGTTTTTGAAGGAGGAAAGTATTTGCCTAAGAATTTTTCTTTCATACCGGCCCAGGTGGTGATGGATCCCGTAGGAAGGGATTCTAACCAAGCATGGGCTCGATCGGCAAGTGAAAATGGGAATAGTTGCATGCGTCTTCACTGACACCTTGTTCTTGGAATGTATCGCAGATAGCTGAAAAGCGAGAAAGGTGAACATTGGGGTCCTCGGAAGGTAACCCGTGGAATTGGATTGTATTTGTAACCATCGAGATGATCTGAGGTGGAATCTGCCACCTATTGGCTTCAATAGCGGGTCGAGAGATACTGGATCGACCATTTTCCGCGCTTGGTCGGGCGTAGTCTGCTACGACTCTCCTTGGTGGGGGATCGTTTTCAGCCATGTGTGCCTTACTATCTTGGATATTGCGTAGGCGCTCGTGTAAGTCTCGCTCGGGCTCAGACGAAACAACAATTAAAGGTAGCCCTTGTGAACGAGTGTGGTGCATACAACGATAAAATTATTAAAGCAAATCTAACCCTAAAGGCACAAATTGCAAGCAAAAGGCACCTAAAGGCAATGAAATTCTAAGAAAGCAAGTAAACAACTAAATAGACGACTCGGGTCGTTCTCTAAATTGCCAGTGTCCCCGGCAACGGCGCCAAAAACTTGATGTTGTGCGTGGTCGTGTTATAATTATATTTCCAAAATGTTTTAAGCGTTTTAAAGCGTGATATAATTACATGATTTATTGAATTATGACAAGTTTTAAAATGGAATTGTTTCTAAACCACACGTAATCGGCAAGTGCACCGGTCGTGGTGTAGTTAAGTCGGCAAGACCGAATATCGATTCGTGGACACTATTTGGCGAGAAATATTGAAACTAACCTTTATCGAATATTTAGTTGAATTGATTTGAAGTTTGATTTTTGATTTTTAGTTTTATATAAAAAAAATATTAATTTAAAATGAATTTGTATTTAATTAAAACATACAATAATAATATAAAACTTACGGGAAAATAAGACAGGAAACGTAAAATTAAAATAAATAAACACAAATACAATATAACAATTAAACAAGTAACATGTAATTATTACTGAAACAAAGTATTACAAATATATAATAATTTGGACTAAAGATATATAATAAATGGACTACCTGGGTTTTAGAATCCCTAAAATCATGCAATGCTAATTTGACAATAATAACAGTTAAATATCTTTTTCCTTTGGTTAACCCCCCGTTAGAGATGCCATTTAAACAAAAGATAAAGACGAGATGTGAAGTGCTAGAACGAACCGGCTCGAGCTATCGATACCAAATCCTACGTGAATCCAACCGTTGGAACCTCAGAGACTAAGTTGTGAGACGATCTTTTAAACCCGCAAAGCGAACAAATCTTTGAAAATTAAAATCCTAAGAAACCTTAATCACGATGTAATAAAAGAGCTCGAGTTATCGATTACCCAAATTACCCACCAATGATTAGCTAATAACCTAGCTCACCCTAATCTTATTTCTAGTCATAAGGTGAGGATGCACGTGTTATTATTTTGATTTGAATTATTATTAGACTTGGTCAATTTCTCAACACAATATTTAACCCGAAAATCGAAAGTTAAACGAATCAAATTAAATTCTATGTTTAAGGGGAATTTCTTCATGTTTAAACTTGTTGAATTTATCGACAAATAACTAAATCAAAATTATAACAACATGCAATATCAAGATTAACTTCAAAGATAATATTCTGTAAATCACATGAAGTAACTGAATTTACGTCAAATATGCATTACAATCTTTTTAGTTCATCATAACCCAGGCAGTTTATAAGTTTAAGTACACATATTATACAATAACATTACTAAATGGAAGATTATAACTACTGAAATTATAATACAAACAAGTGCAAACTTGATAAAACGAATATTTACCGAACTTGGGTCGATTAGGACTTGAACCGAAGGCTTCTAAACTTCCCGAGAGCTCCGAGGGACTTCACCGGCCTTTCCAGGTGCTTAAACTCGCCTGATAGCAGGCTTTTACGTGTGTTTTCGAGCTGTGAAGGGTGTGTTTTACGAGCAATCTGCATGGCCTTTTATACTTGAAAATTTCAGCCACTGTTCATCACTTGCGCACCGTAACACTCTGGTCGTTGCGGTGCGCAAGCACTTTTGACCTAACTTTCTTCAACTGCTCCATTCGCGACCAGAAAGTCTCTGCCGACAGACCCTTGCGCACCGTAACACTGTTGTTGTTGCGGTGCGTAAGCTCTTTACCTGACTTTTCTTTTGTCTTTTACTCTTACGCACCATAACATTATAATCCTTACGGTGCGCAAGGGTTGGTCTAGGTCAAATTCTTGATTTTCTTCGACACGTTTCCCGATGTATTGTTTTCTTTATCGATCTTGTACCGTTTTCTCTCATAATCCACATATATTTCACCGATTCCTGCAGATTCATAATTTTATCGATTCAGTATTAAATACAAAGGAGAAACGCACACAATTTATCTGAAATAGGGGTAATTTGATATAAAAGATGTGTATAATTCTGAACACATCAATAAGTACTAACATGTATAATTAATTTATACTTTACATCATGAACATAACAAATAGGTACACATGTTTCACCCCAAAACATTGAAAATAGTAAAAGAGGGGACTATGTACTCACTTGAGGATGCTTAGAAGTCTTGAATAACAACCAAGCAAAGCTAGAGGGATCACGGAATCAAACGGCACCTAATATAGGTAACTAAGTAAATAAACCGGACCTAAATCGGAAGATCAGATAGAATGAGGTTTTGTAAACCAAATGAGTATAGGAACTCATGTAATATGGTTAAACAAATCCTTCATACTAAATCGAAACCTAACCTAAGTGCTTACGACCCGTTTAGGTAGCTTACGCTACTTTAACGCGTCGTTCGCGTAAAACGTGTTCGGACCGCCTAACTAGTCCTATGACAAGTAATATATGCCTTACATGTCTAATAACGTTGCCTAATTAGTTTAGATGTCAAAATTTATGTTACATATGCTTAAAATGAATTTATGCGTAAAAAGGGCATTTTGGTCATTTACATAAGGCATATAAACTACCTATCATACAGCTACTTAAGCGAAGTGACCATAAGGTATAACCTTGGAAGGTTATTCCCTACACAACTATGGTCACAATATATGCTTGGTCGGATCCTAAAGTCCCTGCATGTCACAAACTTGATTTTCGATGCATTTTTGGCACGATTAAGCCCCGTTAACCTCATTTCAAGGCTCTAAAATGAAGTTAAAGTATAGGGAACTTAAAATATGCTCAAAAATATCTCGTATGTCGGTTCGTTTGGTCGTACGGTTGCGTTGTTCGGTTAATTACGACGAAACACGAACGGACGTGAAAAACGATCCAAATTACGCGACGAATGTAATTTTATCATGCGAATCACTAAAATAAAATATTTTAATGATTACATAAATTTTTGGATGTCCGGATATATTCAGAACGTAAGATATGAGCGAAAATGCAAACTTATGCACTTTTTGACGCTTTTAGTCCCTGTTGATCAAGTAAGTTTATTTTAGCGCACCAAGCACCTCAAAGCCTATTTCTAAGCTATGAAAAGGATATTTAGGACATATTTAACTTATGATCAATTTCCGGAATGTTTGTCACAGTACGAATCAGCATACTTTCATGGTTTGTCGAAAATGGTCCCTGTGATCGAATAAACTTGATTTCGCCACACCAAACCTTCCAAAACTTATTTCTAAGTTATGTAAAGGTTATTTAGGGTATGTTAAGCCTATGTCACTGTTTAGGAGTGTTTGTTGCATTAAACTGGTTATATTTACGCATCAGTTCGCGTATAACCTTTCAGAAAGCGATTTAAAGCTCGAAATCGAACATGAATTGATATGTGCACATGATACACATATTTACAAAAATCCCAAGTATGAAATACAATATTTTATTGGTTTGGTATTTGTTTGATGGTTGAAGTGACACAGGTGTCACAACGGGGAATCGTAACCAGTTCCCTCGCCTTACACTATTGACCCGTAGGTTCTTTCACTTACCTCATAGGCTATTTCTTTAGATTTTCACATTCTAAGGTGAAAACCCATCAGTTCGTTTCTTTCTATTCATGACCCGAGGGTCTTTTGGTCCCGTAAACTTAACATTAATTATGATTCCGTAGGTTATGATGATCCCATAGATCATCTTTTATTCGAGTCTTTATTTAACCGTATATATATTTGGCGTCAAGGCACCCCTTTTTATTTCTAGAATGATTTACTTGTGCTTTTTTTTGGATTTCATTTGACTTTGTCCGTAGTCTAAGGCTATGTTTGTTTTCTTTCGATTTATCTTTCCGACTTTATGAATTCTAACGTCATTTACACATCGGTTTGTCCTACACTTACCGTTACCCGGTTCTTACCTATACTTCTTAACGACCCATTACCCGGGTTCTTTTATCTTAATGTTTTTAACGCCTATAACCCTTTACATAGGTTTATTAATATTTCGCGCTTTTATTTATTCGGTTCGCGCTTACTTATGTTAGCAAGCATTATTCTTTGTTTAATTCGTTTGACTTGTTCGTGTGAAATTTCATCACTTATGAATGTCAAACTTCATTCTTTGTTTGACCCGTTCAACTTTAAAATAGTTGAATGTAATTTATCAAAATTTCTATTTACAGTATCTTATCGTCTTTTAGTCATGACTCGAAACCCGAGTCTTTTGACTTTCAATTCGCGTTCCCGTCTCTTGGTTTACGCATTCAGTCAAAATCCTACCCATCAATTGGGTGTTTTACCGAAGTCGTTATCATTGCAGCCCTTCCGGTATGCATTAAGACTTCGCTTTGATTTATTTGGTTGTCTTAGCGAAATCCATCGCTTTTATTCAACCTTGTCTTTTATTCTTTATGTGACCATCCTTGACGGCCTTATAGATTCTGAGTGACGATTATCATCGTCATCCTTACTTTACTACGACTAAAGTTAACAATCTTTTTCGTATGGGCAATACCTTCGTTTTTATGATCCGGCGGATCATCTATACTTTTGTTTTACTTGCCCATTTAGTCAACCATGGCTCTTTCATCCAGAATGACTTATTTTCATGATTTTTCCTTAGGTTATTCATTTATATCATCATTTACATTGGTCTTTGTCCCTTCTCTCGGGCTCATTATTCTAATGTAATATGCTTCCGTCACCCGGCTGTGCGTTTACATTATTATCAATTATTTTGATCATTTGTTTCATTTGGGTACTTTTTAATTTGTCCCATTCACCCCGTCCTTACTACATCGGATGTAAATATGTCCATTATAAGAAGTTCATGGTACCACATGTTCACTACTTACTTGGCTAGAGTAAGCGATCGACACCTGGTATACATGACCTTTTTATAATTTTCACATTACACCCCATGTAAGTAATGCCTCTATTTGTTTCTCTTGGAAACAATATCCCGGATAGGTTTTCTATTCGGGTTTTTCCAAGTTTTCAATCTACATATGCAACTTTCAATCTCTACGTATTTGTTGCATATTACTATTCACGTAATAATTTAAAACGTGCACCTGATAATGCTTGCTCTAACAGGCTCTCCTTGCCATTAACTTATTCACGATCGTTACGCGATTTAGGTCCTTGGTGAGCATACTCTATGGAAACGATGACTTCGGAGTCTATTGCGATGCCTTGAACCTTGGTCTTGGTTGTGTTCTCATGCAACGGGACAAGGTTATCGCTTACGCATCTCGTCAGCTCAAAATCCATGAGAAGAACTATACAACCCACGACCTCGAGCTAGGCGCAGTTGTTTTTGAGTTGAAGATTTGGTGACACTACCTTTATGGTACCAAGTGTACGATCTTCACAGATCATAAGAGCTTGCAACACATCCTCAACCAAAAAGAACTGAATATGCGCCAACGCCGATGGGTACAACTTCTCAACGATTACGACTGTGAGATTCGTTATCATCCTGGTAAAGCAAATGTCGTTGCTGACGCCCTCAGCAGATGAAGCTATTTGCATAGCGCTCGTAATGATCAAACCCAACATCATCTCGAAACTCTTATCCACGAAGCCCAACATGCTTGTTTCACGGAACGCACTTTGAAGAAGGAAAGGATTCTCAACGATGAAGCCCAGCTAGTGAATAAATCGATTGGGATATTCCATTATCTGGACCGAATTTGGATCCTTAAACGGACCGATTTACGACAGATTCTGATGGACGAAGCCCACAAGTCTCGATATTATATTTATCCCGGTGCCGATAAAATGTACCAGGACCTTCGCTACAAGTACTGGCGGCTGGGCATGAAGAAGGATATCGCTATCTATGTTTCGAAGTGCCTGACTTGCTCAAGAGTCAAGGCTGAGCATCAAAGACCCTCTGGCTTACTCGTCCAACCCGAGATCCCTATGTGGAAATGGGAGAGCATAGCTATGGACTTCATAACGAAACTTCCGCGTACGCCATCAAGTCACGATAGCATCTAGGTTGTCGTTGACCGTTTGACTAAATCCGCCCATTTTCTGCCAATACGAGAAAACTATAAGGTAGAAAAATTAGCCCGAATCTACACCGATGAGATCATTTGTCGACATGGGATGCCTCGCGACATCATCTCTGACCGTGATGGTCGGTTTACCTCGCGTCTTTGGGAAACGTTTCAATCTGCGCTCGGTACTACACTTAATCTAAGTACCGCTTTCCATCCCCAAACCGACGGTCAGACTGAGAGAACGATTCGTACCCTTGAAGACATGCTCCGTTCGTGTGTCATAGATTTCGGTGGTAATTGGGACGCATACTTACCTTTAGTCGAATTCTCGTACAATAACAGTTATCATTACAGCATTCAAATGGCACCGTTTGAGGGATTATACGGAAGGAGATGTCGATCGCCCATTGTATGGCACGAGATCGGGGATTCGCAAATAACCGGTCCTGAGCTGTTGCAAGAGACGACTGACAAAATCCTCCAAATTCGAGACAATCTGCTGAAAGCTCAGAGTCGTCAGAAAAGTTACGCTGATAGACGATGCAAGCCCCTTGAATTTGACGTTGGCGATCACGTACTCCTAAAGGTATCACCTTGGAAGGGTGTGGTCAGATTCGGCAAGAAAGGAAAGCTCACGCCTCGATATGTGGGACCCTTTAAGATTCTGGAAAGGATCAGAAAAGTGGCCTACAGACTCGAACTACCGGAGGAACTTAGCAACGTCCACCCGACTTTCCACGTTTCGAACCTCAGAAAGTGTCTGGCTGAGCATGATTTACAAGTTCCACTGGAGGATCTACAAGTGGACGAAACATTACACTTCATGGAGAAGCCTGTCGAGATCATGGACCAAGAAACCAAGAAGCTCAGACGCTCACGCATTCCCATTGTGAAGGTTCGCTGGGAAGGAAAACGAGGCGTAGAGTTCACCTGGGAACTCGAAAGCGACATGAAGGCGAAGTACCCGCAGTTGTTTGTTACAGCTAAAGCCTAATTTCAGGACGAAATTCCCTTAAGTAGGGGAGGCTGTAACACCCCGTGTTTTGAAAGTCAAAGTCAAAGTCAAGGTTAAAGTCAAAGGAAGAAAAGATTGCTAATTGCGCTCTGTTACTCCTTGCTAAATTACTGATTTGACTTCTTTGACTTGTAATTGAATCTTTATTTTATTTGCTTAGTTGTATTATGTGGAGTATCTATTAATAATCGAGAATTAATCGATGTTTATCGCATGTTTTATCGCTTTATCGCTTATCGCATCGCAATCGCATTCGCAACTCGAATTATGCATTCTGGATATTGTTTTACGTGTGTGTGCTATTTATGTGTTACTTGTGCATGTTTACTTATGTTTATGTTTTGTGGTGGATTAAACGAAATGCAATCGCAACTCTATCGCAATCGCAAACTAATTGCAAACGCTGAACGCAAGTTATTTTTGATGATTGTATATTGGATATAGTATTTATGTGTTTATTATTAATCTATCACATCGCTCGCTCGAAAGGCATCGCAACGTGCAACACGCAAACGAACGCTGAAACTCAAACCGTCGGAGCCACTCGATCAAGTGACCACTCGATCGGACGGCCAACCGATCGGATCGCCATCCGATCGGATTGCCATCCGATCGGAGTGTCATCCGATCGGTGACTCACTCGACCCTCTGCACTTTCCTCTTTTGGAAACCCTATAAATACCCTCCTGTCACATCATTTGTGATGTGACAGCCCCTCCACTCGACCAGCTCGCTTCAGCCCTCATTTCTCTCGATTTCTCGCGATTCTTGTAAGTTTTCATCCTAAATCTTGTACTTCTATGATCTACACGCACTTCTTCATCTTTTTCACCTTTGAATCTTAACTTTTAACCGTGAAATCCATGGATTTGGGGTGTTCTAGGGTGATGTTATCATGGATTTCATATGAACTTCAAGTATTGGCTTCATTCCACCAAGAACAACTCAGATCTGAAGGATTTCCACATGATTAAACAATGTTTTCGCATAGATCTACACATATTTGTGGTTATAAGGATTGAAAGATGGTTTTCTAACTTTCTTTCAACTCTTTTACACTCAATGCACTCAAAACCGATAGAATCGGAGCTCGTTCTCACCTTCTACTCTTTCTTAGTGATGTATTGGTTCAAGATCTGGTTTCTATCAAAGAGACAATATATTTCGGGTTAAACATGAACCACCGTCACGAAACAGTAAACTGGTCGGACTTGGGTGATTCCTGTTTGATCGGGTCACTTGGGTCATGATGGGGTTTCTGTAGTTTAGCATGTTGTCATATCGCCTCGAACAAACCGCAAACTTAACGAATTTGCAAGTTAGCAACTCGATCAGGTCACGGGACGGATTGCCGTCCGATCGGATTGCCATCCGATCGACCCACAATCCGATCGGATTGCACTTGAATATCCACACTTAAACTTTCTTCAAACTTTCAAGGATCTGAACGTCGAATGGATTGCCGTCCGATCGGATAGCCATCCGATCGAATGACCAATCGACCATGTGACGTTTGGAACTTCAACACTTAACAATTTTCAACATGTTCAATGCATAGTCAGATCTAACGGATTGCCACCCGATCGGTAGACCATCTGATTGGATGACAATACTGCTGTGAACTTGTTCTCTGAGAAATGTCTCACCGAACGGACTGCCGTCTGATCGAACCACCGTTCGATCGAACGATCTGAAAGGTAGAGATACTTCTCTGTTTTCAAAATGCTACAACAAAAACTTCAAAGGGCGAGCCATCGTATACAAACACAACCTTACCAAACAAGATGTCAATCCAATCGAATGGCCATCCGATGGGATGACCATCCGATCGGATTGCCATCCGACACTTATCACTTATCACCGTTTTACGTGCCGCTCATCGTTTATGCTATCGTTAACTGTTCAGGCTAATCTCTCTCAGCGCTCCCTTCAATCCAAGAGAGTGTTTACTTGATAAACACGATCTATGAGTATACTCGATCCCTTTTTGCTTTACGCACTTTTGGGTGTTACATACGTTACTTGTTCAAATCACAATCGACACACAACGCAAACACTATTTATAGGCTGACCGCTATTGCATGTTATATGTTATTCGATGAATGCTTGTATGTTATGTTAACACAGTGATTGTTGCCTGACACCTTAGCAACGATAGTACTATAGTTTAGACTCAGCACCTGTCGTGGACAGGGGTTGTTAAGGGCTTTACCTCACGTGTCCCAGTGGGGATATGTGTTGCGCATTCAACAACTCGCAGTGTCTGTGCATATTTCTCTGTCGATAACCTACTAGCTTTCACTTTGCTACCTGTTACATGTTGGTTATGCGTAAACAATTTCGAACTCTATTATATTATCAAACTTGTATGCTCACCTTTACACTATGTGTATTGACCTTTACTTTAATGTATGTGACAGGTGCTTAGGATGCTTGCTTGCTATGTGATGGAATCAAGTAGGATGGAGTCTAGAAACAAACTAAATGAAATCTGAGTTGTCGGAATGGGTATTTGTCTTTGAGAACAATGTCTGTAATAACTGTTTTTATTTTATATGTTTGTGGTATGGGACATGAACCTTAAATATATTATAACTAATAGTTGTTACGGATTCTCCTGGATAATCTGTTTCGCTCAATGCCGCACCCCGATGATTCCGCCATCGGTTGGGGTGTGACATTAGACTAGTCATTCTAGATCATGACTTTCACACCTTATGAATCTTTGACTACTTTTCTTATTGAACTAAATCATAAATTATAACAACCCTTCTAAATATTTTCGACACCCTAGTATAATTAAAATATCCCAATATGTCCTAAAATACACCCCATATACGAAAACGGGCCCCGAATACTATTATTTTTATAAAAATTAAATAAAAAGAAGTTTTAATGGTCTCTCGCGGGGCGCGTAAGCCATCCCCTTGACCTACGCGGGCCGCGAGCGAGTGACTGATGGCACGACCCCAGGCCGCCACGTCGCGGGACACACGGACAACCTATACTCGTGACTGGACGAAGCTAAACCCTAGGCGACCTATGTCGCGGGCCGCGAAGGCCCAGCCTTCTTTCTACACGGGCCGCGAGAGAAGGCGAAGAGTCGCCTATAAATGAAGGCCCTCAGCCTTCAGTTTCCTATCGTTCAAAACTCTTTCTCTTTCAAAATTTCTGCATAGATAATATAATTTTCGGGCATAATACCCCCCCTTATTAATGAAGTTCTGCCCCGTTGTAAGTATCATAACCCCGGTACGTATTAGATACGCTGTCCGATTGATCCAGGGTTCCGTAACGGCTGTCGAGGTTCTACCCGACGTAGTCGTTGGAATGCCGTCTCGGGGAGAGTATTACTAATGTAAATTTTGGGTTATTATAGTAACGCGTGTGCTTTTGTGTAAATTACAGATAATCACCAGGAAACCCTTACAGAAAACCTAAGACGGCAATGTGAGTAATCTCCTTTTTTGGAAATTGTTTTTACAAAACCTCACTTAATTAATACTATATTAAACAGTTATTGAGTATTTGTATTCTACAATTATCGTCGGTATGTTGGGGTTTTGTATACAAAATTTGTTTCTACCTTACAAGGAGTAACATGAACACAAGTGGGGTTGACAGTACCGTGGGTGGTAACTGAATAGATGGAAACAAATGTAATTGCGCGACCGCCCTCAATACTGTACAATGGCTTTTACTTAAACTTGATTAAACTGGGATTCACTCACCAGTATTTCCCACTGACAAAATGTTTTTAAACGCGTTTCAGGTAACAAAATGTGAAAGCCAAATAGAAGCCAGCTGGACAGCACTGAAGCTTGGAAAAGTGGCTATAAAGTTACCTAAAATCAAGAGATGTTTTATAAAATAGGGTTTATCCCTATAAAAAATGTGTGTACTTAAAACTTGGGTTTATCCCGGGTTATTAGGGGACGGGGGTTGCGACAGAAGGTGGTATCAGAGCCCAGCCACTGATTCAGCCACAGAAGTGTTCTGTTGACACCAAAATATCATATATTAGGAAATTAATTACAGAACTACAAACATAATTGTATATTATTGTTGTGTGTTATTTGACTATTTGTTAGTTTACAGTATGAGCGACCAAGGACCATCTGACGCCTACCGTCAGTTGTCCAGCTCACCTAGAATTGAAAGGCACCTCTTCACAGCCTGCCCTCTCAGGGTATTCAGCTGATAATGAAGAAGGAATATTCGTGTTTAAGGCTTAGTCTGAAGAGCCATTCCCTCCTAAAAAGAGAGGATGGTTCAGTAGGGGAGCGCATGAACGTAGGAAATAAATGAAAAAGTTACAACAGCAGCGAGCCCTAGCAGCCGCTAAAAGAGAGACAGATGCCCACGCCCAGGATATGCTTAATAGAGGTTTAGCAAACTTCCATATCCTAGCAACCATAGCAGCCGACCCTAACCTGGAACAACTAATAGCACCCCAACCACTACTGCTATTTCTCGCTCAGCCAATGGAAATAGAAAACAACCCAGAAAATCAAGTCGAAATGCATGATTTTAACCTAGAAGAGATACCTAGGGTACTAGCACCCAATCCCTTAGACCTAGACTACAACCTGTGGTTAGATGACAATAGGGACTATGTGCAACGTTACCCAATACCAGAAGACATGCCCATGCCGAATCTAGGAGCTTACCCAGGTTTAGACCCTCTAGATCCCTACTACGATAGTGATCAATATATTAGGGAAATTTTAGAGAATCCTTACCCGTACCAGGAACCCATACCCCAGTTCCCAAACCCAGTCCTAACACCTGCACCCCCAATGAGTGCGGAAAATGTGCAAGAGCTCCGAACTTTCGGAGAAGAGATTTTAGAAAGTAGCGAGAGAATGAGGCAGGTAGGAGAACGACTTGTCTGGAAGTATGACGAGCGTAATATGGATTTCTGGATGAATCCATATCCGTGAAAGTGATGGTGGAGGTACTAGTAATAATAATAATAATAATAATATAATAATATATGATATGTGTGTATAAAAAAAACTACGGATGCCTACTACTAGTAGTTTAATTTTCATTTCAGTTGTATTGTAATTTTGAATTCCAGTATCAGTTTGTACTAGATGCATACTATATATAAAGAGTAAGTCGCAATGATCGACGTTTTTTATCAATATGCATGTCATGTGATTGGCTATATCAAATACTATTTTGTGATATTAATACGTGGTAAATGTTTAAAATTCAGATGGACAACGAAGTGAACCAGGAAAACCCGAACAATGAAAACCAGAATGACAATAACCCGAATAATGAGAATCCGAACAACAATAACAATGGAAACCAAGTGGATAATAGTGCCATCTAACACATAGTGGCACAAGGAATTATAGATGCAATGCCATTTATTATTCAAATTGTTAAGGAAGCGGATAATAAAAGTAAGCATAGCAGTAAGCGACTAACTGAACCTGAACACTGCGTAAACAATGGACCCGTACTTCAAGTGCCCATTCCCAAAAGAAGAAGAACCATATCTTATGGTTGTTCTTACAAAGAATTCTGGTCCTACAAACCGATAGAATTCTCAGGCAATGAAGGACCCATTGCAGCTCTACGCTGGATAGAAAAGACTAAGGCTGTCTTAAAAATAAGCAAGTGTGCGGAAGAGGACAAGATAATGTTTGCTTCTAACTTGTTTAAGAACTCAGCCTTAGAATGGTGGAACACTATCCTCCAGTCTAGGGGAAGTGACAGGGTTTACAATATGGAATGTGAGGAATTTAAAAACATGGTAGAAAGGAAATTATGCCCTCCCTACGGAAAATAACAAATAGCAAATAAGTTTCTCAACCTTAGAATGACTGGAGTGGATAGTAAGGGATATACTACTACATTCTTTGAATATGCTAGAATAGTGCCAACCCTTGCATCACCCGAAACAGTATTGATCTCCCGTTATATCTGGGGATTAATCAGTGAAATAAGGCATGTAGTCAAGGCAGTTAGACCTCTGTGACACATGTGCCTCCACGGCCATCAAATAAAGACCAAATCAATGACATATTGTATTTCATACTTGGGATTTGTATAAATATGTGAGTCATTGCACATATCAAATTTTGTCCGATTTCGAGCTCTAAATCGCTTTCTAGGAAGTTATACGCGAACTGATGCGTAAACGTAATCAGTTTAACGCAACAAACACTCTAAAATAGTGAAATGGGCTTAACATGCCTTAAATAACCTTTACATAACTTAGAAATAATATTTGGAAGGTTTGGTGTGTCGAAATCAAGTTTATTCGCTTACAGGGACTAAATTCGACAAACTGCGAAAGTATGCCGACTCGTACTATAACGGATATTCCGAAACTTGACCACAAGTTAAACATACCCAAAATATCCTTTACATAGCTTAGAAATAGGCTTTGAGGGGTTCGGTGTGCTAAAATAAACTTTTTGGTTATTCAGGGACTAAAAGCGTCAAAAAGTGCACAAGTTTGCATTTTCGTGCATAACTTACGTTCTTATTACATCCGAACATCCAAAAATTTATGTAATCATTAAAATATTTAATTTTAGTGATTGGCATGATAAAATCCCATTCGTCGCGTAATTTGGATCGTTATTCGCGTCCGTTCGTGTTTCGTCGTAATTAACCGAACAACGCAACCGTACGACCAAACAAACCGACATCCGAGATGTTTTTGTGAATATTTTAAGTTCCCTATACTTTAACTTCATTTTAGAGCCTTAAAAAGGGGTTAACGGGGCTTAAACGAGTCAAAACGCATCAAAAATCAAGTTTGGAGACTCGGGGGCCTGTTCTGCTAACTTTACAAGCTTTCTGCCAGCAAATAGGGTCCTTACGGACCGTATGGAGTTGTCTACGGTCCGTAAGCCATCCCCAGATCAGCAGATTTTGTTTTCCAACTTGTTCCAGCTGTTCCCCTCACTTGCACATGGTTTTGAACATTCTATGGGCTCATTTAGGGGCACCCATGGTATTCTAAAACCATGGGCACACTTGGACGGCTCAGATCAAAGCTCGGTTTTCGATGAACGATCTTAACGGTTGTCTGAATCCTATATATACCCACCTCCATTCATTCCCTTCTTCACACTTGATCAGATTTGTTCTCTAAGTTGAAGTGTAAACACTTCATACCTTAGAATATCTAGATCAAAACCTCCATTCTTGGACCTTTTGTAAATATTCTTTCGTTCTTTTATTCGTTTTTAAGCGTGAAAGTCAAACAGTGTTTGACTTTCTGCTTTGACCAGTCAATGGTCAACACGAAGTTCGTTTGAACTTCGCAACGTGAGCGTAATCACGATGGTTATAGTCTCTAGTGACTATGCCTACTGATTACCACGTTATTTAGGTGTAGTGACGAGTCATAGTTTCGGTTAAAATACGCGTTTATACGTATTTTGCAACCAAACTATTATTGGGTATCAAAACTGTTTGTTTTGATATCTAACTTGTTTTCAAACTTCGTTAAACATGTTTTATCATGTTTAGCTCGTCACTTTAGGTTTAGTGCTTATATAGGGTTGTAAGATAAGCGGTCTAAACAACCGCTTAGACTTTCGAACTCGACCCGTTTGGTCGATCATTAGGATCCGACCAAACACATTAGGTGACCATAGTTGTATAGGGAATAACCTTCCGAGGTTATACCTTATGGTCACTTCGTTTAGTTAGTTAGATGATAGGTAGTTTATATGCCTTAGGAAAATGACCAAAATGCCCTTTTTACGCATAATTTCATTTTAAGCATATGTAACTTAAATTTTTACATCTAAACTGATTAGGTAACATTGTTAGACATGTTAAGGCATATAATACTTGTCATAGGACTAGTTAGGCGGTCCAAACGCGTTTTACGCGAACGACACGTTAAAGTGGTGTAAGCTACCTTAACGAGTCGTAATGGGTCGTAAGCACTTAAGTTAGGTTTCGTTTTAGAATATAGGCTTTTTTAAACCATATTACATGAGTTCCTATACTCATTTGCTTTACGAAACCTCATTCTATCCAATCTTCCGATTTAGGTCCGTTTATTTACATAGTTACCCATATTAGGTGTCGTTTGATTCCGTGATCCCTCTAGCTTTGCTTGGTTGTTGTTCAAGACTTCTAAGCACCCTCAAGTGAGTACATAGTCCCCTCTTTTACTGTTTTTCAAACATTTTGGGGTGAAACACATGTGCCTACTTGTTACTTTCGTGCTTTTCTTGTTTTTATATCATACTTGCGATGTTCATTAGTACACCTATATTACATGATTTCATTATGTTTTATGCTATGTATGTCCATTTAGTGCATACTTAGTACATTGTTTTACATTACATTTTATGCTATGTATGTCCATTTAGTGCATACTTAGTACATTGTTTTACATTGCATTTCTGTTGCATATGTTCTCGTAGCATATGGACACATTGTTTTACATTTCTACCTTGTATGTTCACTTAGCATACTAGGTACATTATATTCATAAAACATGTTTACATTTGGTATAACATTTGGTTTGTTTAACGAAATGAATACATTCATTAACACCGATCATGCCGCTCGGTAGTAGGTAGTGGTACCATAGGACTTGACAACTCCTATTTCTGAAATCCTAGGTTTGTTTGGGTGGAAGAAATGACCGAATCCGAATACATTTCTAGGTAGACCTTTGACTATGTTCTAGGGTTTATCCTACAGTCTCAAGGCTTGGATGTAGACGTTTAACATTACCGCATAAGTGTTTGTATCAGTAAAGCATGCATTATTTTACAAAACATAACTTTTGATTATAATTTATCAAATACATTGTTTTGTACATTTCTTTCTTATAGGGTTGAGTAAATGCTTTTAATCAACAATTGCTTTTATTCACTATACATTACATTTAGTTACACATGAACATTTTTACATTGGTGGTTTGTGTGGGTAAGTGATTTAAGTAACGGGACGTGTGTAATATGATAAAAGCATGGTGGATAAGCCGCTGGTACTTTCTATATATAAGTGCTTTTATGGTATTACATATCGTAGCATTATTTAAACCATTTCAAGTTAGACATAATACATTTTACACTTATATCATATCTTCATAAAACATTGTTTTACAAACAACATATTCTATACAAACTCATTCTACTTGGTTATTTATTTATCAGTGCATCTTTCTTTTATATCATCTGATTTCTTATCAAATTTTCATATGATTTATAAAAGAAAACATTTTACAAGGTTCATGACTAATTTTTGTTAAAACATTTTCTTTTAAACTTACAAGTCATGAATCCTATTTTAATAAAACCTATGTATCTCACAGGCATTTTTATGTTGACGTACCTATTTTCACATGTGTTCTCAGGAGATGATGCATAGGATTGATCAAGATACACTTAGGCGGACTTGGGCCTTAGTGACATTAAAAGATGCAAGACTAGTTAATTATGTTATGATTCTTTGTTTTAAGACATTGTAACTTCTCTTATTCAATAAAACAAAACTTAATTTTTCCATGTGTTATGAAACAATGATTCTGTTACAATACTCCCCGACGTTTTCGCCACGATTTGTTGTTTTACTTGGTCGGGGTGTGACAGAAAAGTTGGTATCAGAGCTCATGGTTATAGGGAATTAGGTTATTAGTAATGCTTTGGCCTAGTCTATAGCCTTCCTAGGACCCTAACACAAGATTCTTGTGTTTAGATCTTAAAACAATACCGTCACTTATCCTTAGGTGACAACCACAACAAGAACACAAATTTCGAATCCGCTTTGAAAACCAATCATCTGTTCTAGGATGATTTATCATGAGGTTTTGAACCCTCTAAGTTTTCAAAATCTCATCAAAGTTTGGGTCTTATAATGTGAACACGTGCAAACTGGAAGGGTGAATGCCTGTACTCTGAGTTTTCTGTCTAAGGCTAGAGTGTTCGTACAAATCCGCTGTATCAGACCAGTCACTCTTACCTGGGAACTCTTGGGGTGAGTGTTCACTTATAGGCAAGCATGTCTTCAGTGATACATTAATATGACCCGTTTACTTTGATTAATCACTGTCTCATTTGTTTGCCTTAGGTAACAAACAAATGATCGCAATTTCTATGCATTGTCGTTCTGTTTTAATTATCCAATAACATTTCACTTGTTTCCTCCTATGTCTTTCATTTCCTCCAGAATGTCTCTTCATCGCAGCGACACTCAAATGTCCGAGCAAACTACCAAATTTGCCCAGCGAATAGGCGAAGTAATCCTGAAGTCTGTGGATTTAGGTTTCGCCATGTCTCATCTCAATAATGAAGCCACCCAAGAAGCATCGAAAGAAGCAGAAGCCAAGCCTTCGAAAAGGTCAAGGAAGCGTAAAGTCACAAAGAATCCTCCAGTCGTTGCACCAAATCAAGCAGAACCTAGCCAGGTGGCAGCACCACCAGCCAAGAAGCCGTACTTGGGAACTGCTCCTTTGTGCAATCGATGCAACCGTCATCATCCAGATCAAACACCATGTTTCAAATGTACCCACTGTGGACGATGGGGACATTTGGTTGACGTGTGCTGCCTTGCTATCCAAAACAAAACTGTTGCAAATCTTGCTGCTACTCAACTCCGAGCCATCCCTGCTCAAGCTCGCTTTCCACCTGGATCGTGCTACAACTGTGGCGAGATGGGTCATTTCGTGAATAAATGCCCAAAGCTTGCTAATGTAAATCTGACCCATGGATGAGCATTTGGCCGATTAAAAAGATGCTGTTGTTTTGAATAATTTGAATTTTCATGCTTTTGTATCTTTTGTTGAACCCTGAAACAATCTGTTTTGTTTATAAATAAATTATTGTTCACAATTCTGATGTACAAGTGTAGTTACATGTGTGTATGGCATTTCCCTATAATACCTACCTCAAGGAACTATGTTCTTTACAAGACTACTCTTGTGATTCTCCCTTTCATGTGATCACTCATGATTTCCTCGAAAATTTTAAGTACTCGTTTCATTCTAGGAGACGAAGTACAGGAAATAAAGCGACATTATGAGTAATCGTGCTTTTTGCACATCTGTGCCTTTGAATCCTTGGTTAGATAACTGAGGGTATTTTCAATCTCATACCCATTACATTCTGATTTTCATAACAACATGCATAGCATAAGTTTTCAAAACAACCTTCATGATTTCAAAATGTTCAATATAGTTTGAAAACATTTTTAACATAGTATATCTACTTAATATATCAAGTGCATGATTTCAAAAAGCATCATACATGTTTTCAAAAACCTTATACATAATTTCAAAATTCATCTCGCATGATTTTAAAACATTTTTTAGATATACTTCTCTAATACACCTATTTTATGATTTCAAAAGTATTATTTAAGGTTTCAAAAACATTAAACACATTTCTAAAAGAACCCCATGCATAGTTTTCAAAAAACATTTTCTCATGCATTGACTTAACCTTCAAATTCTGCTTCATATGTCGCCTTGGCATATCTAGCACCTCAACTTCATGAGCATTTTACCTCGTGTATCGACTTAAGCACTTCTAGTGCAAGGTTTTGAAAAGCCTTCCGTTTTTCAAATCCCAAAATCCATATGGGATCTTCTTATCTTCACAATTAGATGCTAGTGGATGTTTATTGTTCAAATCGGAGTCCTTAATTGGATTCCTTGTGTACCTTAATTCGAATATTACGATTCCTTGTAATCGAAATCGAATTTTCTTTCTAAGATCTTCCTATCCTTATAGTTAGATTCTTGAAATGTTTAAAGTGCCAAATGAAATCCATGGATTGGATACCTGGTGTTCTTTAAATACATGTGCACAATTAACAAAACAAATTAACAAAATGATAACAAATTAAAGATCAAGATAAACAATTTTGTGGTTATGTGTTTATGTGTTATGTGTTTTCTTTTGTGGTTTTATTTTCGTTATCCAAATCCTCGTAGAATCTTCCATATCTTCATATGAGGGATTCATAGTAGGATATCCAAAGGTACTACCTTAAATCCTTAATGGGCTTCTACGTAATAGTTAAGACCCTTGGATTATATAGTACCATTCCATAATTCAAAAGAGACCCTTTGAGTGGTCTAGTAAAAAAGATTGATTCAGGATCTAGTTAAGAATGGCACATAATGCTATAGCTGAAAAGACTCCTTGGTGGTCTAGTTAAAGAAATCATTTATTGATTCAATTAAAAAGGACCCTAGGATGGTCTAGTCACACTCATCACAGGTTTGTTCATTTGGTTTTCCCCTACACGTTATAAAATGCACTGTGCGGACTATGCAAGGAATTACATAATTATGGGCGCGTACATAATTATGAAATTCAGTGCACAGGAACCCCAGTAAGATTTATCATGTGTAAGAACCTATAGTGGCAACAATAACGAAACATGAACAATGTAATGGAGGTACGGTGGACGCACCAATGGCGCTTCATATACTTGTATATAAGTGTCCCTCTTACATTGCAAGCATGATGTTATTTAAAGTTACTAGAAGTTCAGAACCCTAACCAGTGTTGTTTTATCTTTTCGACTTCATGTTTCAAGCTCTCACAAGTTTCCTCTAGATAAATTTCGGGACAAAATTTCCTAAAGTAGGGGAGACTGTGACACCTGTGCCTCCAAGTCCATCAAATAAAGACCAAATCAATGAAATATTGTATTTCATACTTGGGATTTGTATAAATATGTGATTCATTGCACATATCAAATTTTGTTCGATTTCGAGCTCTAAATCGCTTTCTAGGAAGTTATACGTGAACTGATGCGTAAACATAATCAGTTTAATGCAACAAACACTCCAGAACAGTGACATGGGCTTAGCATGCCTTAAATAACCTTTACATAACTTAGAAATAAGATTTGGAAGGTTTGGTGTGTCGAAATCAAGTTTATTCGCTTACAGGGACTAAATTCGACAAACTGCGAAAGTATGCTGACTCGTACTGTAACGGATATTCCGGAACTTGACCATAATTTAAACATACCCTAAATATCCTTTACATAACTTAGAAATAGGCTTTGAGGGGTTCGGTGTGCTAAAATAAACTTTTTGGTCATTCAGGGACTAAAAGTGTCAAAAAGTGCAAAAGTTTGCATTTTCGCGCATAACTTACGTTCTGAATACATCCGGACATCCAAAAATTTATGTAATCATTAAAATATTTTATTTTAGTGATTGGCATGATAAAATCCCATTCGTCGCGTAATTTGGATCGTTATTTGCGTCCGTTCGTGTTTCATCGTAATTAATCGAACAACGCAACCGTACGACCAAACGAACCGACATCCGAGATGTTTTTGAGCATATTTTAAGTTCCCTATACTTTAACTTCATTTTAGAGCCTTAAAATGGGGTTAACGGGGCTTAAACGTGTCAAAACGCATCAAAAATCAAGTTTGGAGACTCAGGGGCCTGTTCTGCAAACTTTGCAAACTTACTGCCAGCAAATTGGGTCCTTACGGACCGTATGGAGTTGCTTACGGTCCGTAAGCCATCCCCAGATCAGCAGATTTTGTTTTCTAGCTTGTTCCAGATGTTCCCCTCACTTGCACATGGTTTTGAACATTCTATGGGCTCATTTAGGGGCACCCATGGTATTCTAAAACCATGGGCACATTTAGACGGCTCAGATCAAAGCTCGGTTTTCGATGAAGAATCTTAACGGTTGTCTGATTCCTATATATACCCACCTCCATTCATTCCCTTCTTCACACTTGATCAGATTTGTTCTCTAAGTTGAAGTGTAAACACTTCATACCTGAGAATATCTAGATCACAACCTCAATTCTTGGACCTTTTGTAAGTATTCTTTCGTTCTTTTATGCGTTTTTAAGCATGAAAGTCAAACAGTGTTTGACTTTCTGCTTTGACCAGTCAATGGTCAACACGAAGTTCGTTTGAACTTCGCAACGTGAGCGTAATCACAATGGTTATAGTCCCTAGTGACTATGCCTACTGATTACCACGTTATTTAGGTGTAGTGACGAGTCATAGTTTCGGTCAAAATACGCGTTTATGCGTATTTTGCAACCAAACTATTATTGGGTATCAAAACCATTTGTTTTGATATCTAACTTGTTTTCAAACTTCGTTAAAAATGTTTTAACATGTTTAGCTCGTCACTTTAGGTTTAGTGCTTATATAGGGTTGTAAGATAAGCGGTCTAAACAACCGCTTAGACTTTCGAACCCGACCCGTTTGGTCGATCATTAGGATCCGACCAAACACATTAAGTGACCATAGTTGTATAGGGAATAACCTTCCGAGGTTATACCTTATGGTCACTTTGTTTAGTTAGTTATATGATAGGTAGTTTATATGCCTTAGGAAAATGACCAAAATACCCTTTTTACGCATAATTTCATTTTAAGCATCTGTAACTTAAATTTTTACATCTAAACTGATTAGGTAACATTGTTAGACATGTTAAGGCATATAATACTTGTCATAGGACTAGTTAGGCGGTCCAAACGCGTTTTACGCGAACGACACGTTAAAGTGGTGTAAGCTACCTTAACGAGTCGTAATGGGTCGTAAGCACTTAAGTTAGGTTTCGTTTTAGAATATAGGCTTTGTTAAACCATATTACATGAGTTCCTATACTCATTTGCTTTATGAAACCTCATTCTATCCAATCTTCCGATTTAGGTCCGTTTATTTACATAGTTACCCATATTAGGTGTCGTTTGATTCCGTGATCCCTCTAGCTTTGCTTGGTTGTTGTTCAAGACTTCTAAGCACCCTCAAGTGAGTACATAGTCCCCTCTTTTACTGTTTTTCAAACATTTTGGGGTGAAACACATGTGCCTACTTGTTACTTTCGTGCTTTTCATCTTTTTATATCGTACTTGCTATGTTCATTAGTACACTTATATTACATGATTTCATTATGTTTTATGCTATGTATGTCCATTTAGTGCATACTTAGTACATTGTTTTACATTACATTTTATGCTATGTATGTCCATTTAGTGCATACTTAGTACGTTGTTTTACATTGCATTTCTGTTGCATATGTTCTCGTAGCATATGGACACACTGTTTTACATTTCTACCTTGTATGTTCACTCAGCGTACTAGGTACATTATTTTCATAAAACATGCTTACATTTGGTATAACATTTGGTTTCTTTAACGAAACTAATACATTCATTAACACCGATCATGCCGCTCGGTAGTAGGTAGTGGTACCATAGGACTTGACAACTCCCATTTCTGAAATCCTAGGTTTGTTTGGGTGGAAGAAATGACTGAATCCGAATACATTTCTAGGTAGACCTTTGACTTTGTTTTAGGGTTTATCCTACAGTCTCAAGGCTTGGATGTAGACGTTTAACATTACCGCATAAGTGTTTGTATTAGTAAAGCATGCATTATTTTACAAAACATAACTTTTGATTATAATTTATCAAATGCATTGTTTTGTACATTTCTTTCTTATAGGGTTGAGTAAATGCTTTTAATCAATATTTGTTTTTATTCACTATACATTACATTTAGTTACACATGAACATTTTTATATTGGTGGTTTGTGTGGGTAAGTGATTTAAGTAACGAGACGTGCGTAATATGATAAAAGCATGGTGGATACGCCGCTGGTACTTTCTATATAAGTGCTTTTATGGTATTACATATCGTAGCATTATTTAAACCATTTCAAGTTAGACATAATACATTTTACACTTATATCATATCTTCATGAAACATTGTTTTACAAACAACATATTCTATACAAACTCATTCTACTTGGTTATTTATTTATCAGTGCATCTTTCTTTTATATCATTTGATTTCTTATCAAATTTTCATATGATTTATAAAAGAAAACATTTTACAAGGTTCATGACTAATTTTTGTTGAAACATTTTCTTTTAAACTTATAAGTCATGAATCCATTTCAATAAAACCTATATATCTCACAGGCATTTTTATACTGACGTACCTATTTTCACATGTGTTCTCAGGAGATGATGCATAGGATTGATCAAGATACACTTAGGCGGACTTGGGCCTTAGTGACATTAAAAGATGCAAGACTAGTTAATTATGTTACGATTCTTTGTTTTAAGACATTGTAACTTCTCTTATTCAATAAAACAAAACTTAATTTGTCCATGTGTTATGAAACAATGATTCTGTTACAACACCCCCCGGCGTTTCCGCCACGATTTGTTGTTTTACGTGGTCGGGGTGTGACAACCTCAAACCATAGAAGAAGCTGTAGAACTAGAAACGGCCCTGTCCATCGGGATTTGAGTTTTCCTGGAAACATCTTCAATCGAGAATTGAAAAGCAATACCTTCTCCCCACACTTGAATTCTTTCAAACTCTTGATGTGGCGATCATGCAATTGTTTTGTCTTTTCCTTATATGCCCAAGATCTTTCATATGCGATGTCACGAAGTTCCTCTAGCTCATGTATTTGGAGAAACCGTCTCTTGCCTGCTGCATCCATATCAAGATTTACTTTTCATAAAGCCCAATATGCTCGATGTTCCAGTTCAACTGGAAGATGGCATGCTTTTCCATAAATCATCCTAAAGGGTGTAGTCCCTATAGGAGTCTTGTATGCGGTGCGAAAAGCCCAAAGTGCATCATCCAGATTATCAGCCCAGTCAATGCGACTTTGTCCGACAGTTTTCTCCAAAATGCGTTTAATACCCCTATTTGCATTCTCCACCTGTGCACTCGTTTGTGGTCGATAGGCAGTTGAAAGTGTATGGGTTACCCCATAACGTTTAAATACCTTCTCCATTGACGAGTTACAGAAGTGGGTACCTCGATCGCTGATGATCGCTTTAGGTGTGCCAAATCTTGCAAACAGCTCTCTAAGGAATTTCACTACAACCCTAGCACTGTTGGTGGCCAAGGCTTTCGCCTCCACCCATTTTGACACATAATCAATGGCTACTAGGATGTACCGATTTCCTCGTGACATCGGGAAAGGTCCCATGAAATCTATGCCCCAAATGTCGAAGATTTCAACAGCTTGGATGGGATTTTGAGGCATTTCATTTCTGGATGAAATGTTTCCGGCTCTTTGACATGCGTCACAACCACGAACATACTCATGAGCATCCTTAAAGATGGTGGGCCAATAAAAACCTGCATCAAACACTCGTTTGGCAGTGTAATTTGCTCCGTAATGGCCTCCTGTTGGTCCTTCGTGACAGTGTTTAAGGATATTCATGGTTTCTGGTGCAGCTACACATCGTCTGATGATTTGATCCGCACCTACCCTGAACAAGAAAGGATCTTCCCAAATGTAGAATTTAATATCACCAAAGAATTTCTTCTTTTGTTGATAAGACATTTCAGCTGGAAGATCTCCTGTTGATAGGTAATTTGCAATGTCTGCGAACCAAGGAAAACCTTTAGTTTCTATGAACATCAATGACTCATGGGGAAACTCATCCCTTATTCTTTCCTCCCGAGTTCTTTCCAACTCGGGGTTTTCCAATCTAGACAGATGGTCCGCAGCAACGTTCTCAGTTCCTTTCTTATCTTTGATTTCAAGATCAAATTCTTGAAGTAATAAGATCCAACGAATCAACCTCGGTTTAGCATCTTTCTTTGCAAATAAGTACCGAATGGCTGTATGATCAGTAAAGATAATCGTTTTTGAAAGCACAAGATAAGAGCGGAACTTATCACATGCGAACACAACGGCAAGTAACTCTTTCTCAGTTGTTGTGTAGTTTTCTTGTGCATCGTTTAGGGTTTTGCTTGCGTAATATATCGGATGGAAATGCTTTTCTTTACGCTGCCCTAACACTGCACCGACTGCAAAGTCACTTGCATCGCACATGATCTCAAATGGAAGGCTCCAATCTGGAGAAATTAGAATAGGTGCTTGAACTAATCTCTCCTTCAGTAACTCAAAAGCTTTTAGACACTCGTCAGAAAACACAAATGGCCTATCTTTTTCTAAAAGTTGAGTCATAGGACGGGCGATTTTAGATAAATCACGAATGAATCTACGATAAAATCCCGTATGTCCTAAGAAACTTCTGATTGCTTTCACTGAAGTAGGCGGCGGAAGCTTGGAAATGGTTTCAATCTTGGCTTGGTCAACCTCAAGCCCCGCTTGTGAGATCTTGTGTCCCAAAACTATTCCTTCACGAACCATAAAGTGGCATTTCTCCCAATTTAGCATAAGGTTCGTTTCTTCACAACGAGTCAGCACTCGATCTAGATTTCGCAAGCAAATGTCGAAAGAACTCCCGAGAACAGAGAAATCATCCATGAAAACTTCCATGGAGTCCTCGATCATTTCATGAAATATAGCCACCATACAGCGTTGAAATGTGGCTGGAGCATTACATAATCCAAACGGCATGCGTCGATACGCAAAAGTACCGTAGGGACAAGTAAATGTGGTTTTTTCTTGATCCTCAGGTGAAATGGGGATCTGAAAATAACCAGAAAAGCCATCAAGGAAACAATAATATTGTTGCCCTGATAATCGTTCCAACATTTGGTCGATGAATGGTAAAGGAAAGTGATCCTTTCTAGTGGCATCATTCAGCTTGCGGTAGTCTATGCAGACTCTCCAACCGGTGACAGTCCTGGTAGGTATCAATTCGTTCTTCTCATTGACAATTACAGTCATTCCTCCTTTCTTAGGAACTACCTGTACAGGACTTACCCATGCTGAATCAGAAATTGGATAAATAAGCCCTGCATCGAGTAGCTTAATTACCTCTTTCTTTACAACCTCTTGCATGTTTGGGTTTAACCTTCTCTGTGGTTGAACCACCGGTTTATACTCTTCTTCCATCAGAATTTTATGCGTGCAGAAAGACGGGCTTATGCCTTTTATATCCATGAGTTTCCACGCAATAGCGTTCTTATGCTTTTTAAGAACACTCATCAATTCTTTCTTCTCATCCTCCGTCAAATTTGTCGCGATGATGACTGGTAATTGCGATCCTTCACCTAAGAATGCATATTCTAGGTGAGACGGTAGCTCTTTTAGCTCCAAAGTTGGCGGTACCTCAACTGACGGTTTTTCTTTTGGGTTATCTTTATCGATAACTTCAAACACTTCACAATCCTTAGATTCAGAGGAAGGTTCACTATCGGATGATGGTGTATCTTCTAAATCTTCAGAAGTATCAGAAGTTTTACTCCCACATACCTCACTGAGGAGACTTCCCATATGTGTCATGAGAGTATCAATAAAGTAAGCGGTATCGTCATGTTGTTCGGTGTGCCTCATTGACCGTTGAATATCAAATGTGACTTCATCTTCATCGACACGAAGAGTCAACTTGCCATCATACACGTCAATGATTGCGCGTGCAGTAGCAAGGAATGGACGTCCTAAAATTAACGGAATTTCGGAGTCCTCGTCCATGTCGAGAATAACAAAGTCAACCGGGAAAACAAACTTATCGACTTTTACTAGCATATTCTCTACAATGCCCCTTGGTTATTTTATCGATCGATCTGCAAGCTGAATACTCATTCGTGTAGGAGATGGTTCTCCTAAGTTAAGCTTTGCAAATATTGAATAGGGCATAAGATTTATACTAGCTCCCAAGTCGGCAAGTGCATTGCTCACAGTAAGACTTCCTATCAAACAGGGAATGGTAAAACTCCCTGGATCAGCAATCTTTGTTGGCAATTTATTCTGCAAGACAGCAGAACATTCTTCGTTCCGAGTGATGGTTGAAAGATCTTCTAATTTCCTTTTGTTCGTTAGGAGATCCTTTAGAAACTTGGCGTACTTTGGCATTTTAGCCAAAGCTTCAATGAACAGGATGTTAATATGCAGTTTCTTCAGCATTCCTATGAATTGATTATACTGTTCTACGTCTTTTGCTTTTATCAATCTTCCTAGATAAGGTGGTGTTGGTTTGTACACTCTCATTGGTTCTTTCTTCTCTTCTTTCGTCTCTTCTGGAGATTTACTGGGCCGTGCTGTACTTTCTGGGCGTAGCCTAGATTGTACATTTCCAGACGGTGTCTCCATCTCTATCTCCTCATCGACCTCTGGATCTTCATCGTCTACCTGTTCAGTCTCAACAGCTCCTCTTCCGCTCCTTGTGGTAACAGCCTTTGCAGTGGCATTTGGATTTCTGACAGTGTTGCTAGGGAGACCGCCTGGAGGTCTCTGGTTCAACTGATCGGCCAGTGAACCTACTGTCATTTCCAAGTTCTGCAGTGCAGTGCTCTGATTCTTCATGAAGGCCTCATGTTCCAAGAACCTCGACTGTGTTTCTTGATGTCGAGTTTCCTGTTGCGTGACGAACTGTGTAAGTAACTGGGTCTGCTTGGATAATGTCTCCTCACTTTGTTTCAACATCTCCTCTATGGTCGGGTTCTGCGTTCCTGAACTTGGTCCTGCTCCTGCGTCTTGAAACAAACTCTGACGCGGCTAAAACCCTGGTGGGTTGTTGTTCCTCCAGCTAAAGTTCGGGTGGTTCCTCCAATTTGAATTGTAACCACCTCCGAAATTGTTCTGATTTCGGTTGCCTATGAACTCCACCTGCTCTGGTGACTCAACAGGGGCAATAGGACACGCGGTCGTGTCATGCCTCCCAGTGCATATCTCGCACAACTGCTCCTTCTTCAGCTCCATATCATTCAGCTTCTTCTTCAGGGCGTCTATCTGTGATTGCATCAGGGTGTTATCGTCGACCTTATGCACTCCTCTATGTGTAGCGGATGAGTTTCTAGAATCAGGGAATTCGTAACTACTCATTGCTATGTCTTCGAACATCTCAGTGCATTCCTCTGGTGTTTTGGCGGTCATCAGATTACCTCCAGCTGTAGTGTTCAGCATATTCCTTGTGGCGGGCGTCACTCCATGATAGAATTTCTCAACTAAGGCCCAATCTTCAAATCCATGATGTGGACACTTGAGTAACAGCTCCTTGAAACGCTCCCATGTCTCGTAGAAAGACTCTCCTTCTTTTTGGCGAAACTCTTGAATCATGCTCCTCAGACGAGCGGTTTTTGAAGGAGGAAAGTATTTGCCTAAGAATTTTTCTTTCATACCGGCCCAGGTGGTGATGGATCCCGTAGGAAGGGATTCTAACCAAGCATGGGCTCGATCGGCAAGTGAAAATGGGAATAGTTGCATGCGTCTTCACTGACACCTTGTTCTTGGAATGTATCGCAGATAGCTGAAAAGCGAGAAAGGTGAACATTGGGGTCCTCGGAAGGTAACCCGTGGAATTGGATTGTATTTGTAACCATCGAGATGATCTGAGGTGGAATCTGCCACCTATTGGCTTCAATAGCGGGTCGAGAGATACTGGATCGACCATTTTCCGCGCTTGGTCGGGCGTAGTCTGCTACGACTCTCCTTGGTGGGGGATCGTTTTCAGCCATGTGTGCCTTACTATCTTGGATATTGCGTAGGCGCTCGTGTAAGTCTCGCTCGGGCTCAGACGAAACAACAATTAAAGGTAGCCCTTGTGAACGAGTGTGGTGCATACAACGATAAAATTATTAAAGCAAATCTAACCCTAAAGGCACAAATTGCAAGCAAAAGGCACCTAAAGGCAATGAAATTCTAAGAAAGCAAGTAAACAACTAAATAGACGACTCGGGTCGTTCTCTAAATTGCCAGTGTCCCCGGCAACGGCGCCAAAAACTTGATGTTGTGCGTGGTCGTGTTATAATTATATTTCCAAAATGTTTTAAGCGTTGGAAAGCGTGATATAATTACATGATTTATTGAATTATGACAAGTTTTAAAATGGAATTGTTTCTAAACCACACGTAATCGGCAAGTGCACCGGTCGTGGTGTAGTTAAGTCGGCAAGACCGAATATCGATTCGTGGACACTATTTGGCGAGAAATATTGAAACTAACCTTTATCGAATATTTAGTTGAATTGATTTGAAGTTTGATTTTTGATTATTAGTTTTATATAAAAAAATATTAATTTAAAATGAATTTGTATTTAATTAAAACATACAATAATAATATAAAACTTACGGGAAAATAAGACAGGAAACGTAAAATTAAAATAAATAAACACAAATACAATATAACAATTAAACAAGTAACATGTAATTATTACTGAAACAAAGTATTACAAATATATAATAATTTGGACTAAAGATATATAATAAATGGACTACCTGGGTTTTAGAATCCCTAAAATCATGCAATGCTAATTTGACAATAATAACAGTTAAATATCTTTTTCCTTTGGTTAACCCCCCGTTAGAGATGCCATTTAAACAAAAGATAAAGACGAGATGTGAAGTGCTAGAACGAACCGGCTCGAGCTATCGATACCAAATCCTACGTGAATCCAACCGTTGGAACCTCAGAGACTAAGTTGTGAGACGATCTTTTAAACCCGCAAAGCGAACAAATCTTTGAAAATTAAAATCCTAAGAAACCTTAATCACGATGTAATAAAAGAGCTCGAGTTATCGATTACCCAAATTACCCACCAATGATTAGCTAATAACCTAGCTCACCCTAATCTTATTTCTAGTCATAAGGTGAGGATGCACGTGTTATTATTTTGATTTGAATTATTATTAGACTTGGTCAATTTCTCAACACAATATTTAACCCGAAAATCGAAAGTTAAACGAATCAAATTAAATTCTATGTTTAAGGGGAATTTCTTCATGTTTAAACTTGTTGAATTTATCGACAAATAACTAAATCAAAATTATAACAACATGCAATATCAAGATTAACTTCAAAGATAATATTCTGTAAATCACATGAAGTAACTGAATTTACGTCAAATATGCATTACAATCTTTTTAGTTCATCATAACCCAGGCAGTTTATAAGTTTAAGTACACATATTATACAATAACATTACTAAATGGAAGATTATAACTACTGAAATTATAATACAAACAAGTGCAAACTTGATAAAACGAATATTTACCGAACTTGGGTCGATTAGGACTTGAACCGAAGGCTTCTAAACTTCCCGAGAGCTCCGAGGGACTTCACCGGCCTTTCCAGGTGCTTAAACTCGCCTGATAGCAGGCTTTTACGTGTGTTTTCGAGCTGTGAAGGGTGTGTTTTACGAGCAATCTGCATGGCCTTTTATACTTGAAAATTTCAGCCACTGTTCATCACTTGCGCACCGTAACACTCTGGTCGTTGCGGTGCGCAAGCACTTTTGACCTAACTTTCTTCAACTGCTCCATTCGCGACCAGAAAGTCTCTGCCGACAGACCCTTGCGCACCGTAACACTGTTGTTGTTGCGGTGCGTAAGCTCTTTACCTGACTTTTCTTTTGTCTTTTACTCTTACGCACCATAACATTATAATCCTTACGGTGCGCAAGGGTTGGTCTAGGTCAAATTCTTGATTTTCTTCGACACGTTTCCCGATGTATTGTTTTCTTTATCGATCTTGTACCGTTTTCTCTCATAATCCACATATATTTCACCGATTCCTGCAGATTCATAATTTTATCGATTCAGTATTAAATACAAAGGAGAAACGCACACAATTTATCTGAAATAGGGGTAATTTGATATAAAAGATGTGTATAATTCTGAACACATCAATAAGTACTAACATGTATAATTAATTTATACTTTACATCATGAACATAACAAATAGGTACACATGTTTCACCCCAAAACATTGAAAATAGTAAAAGAGGGGACTATGTACTCACTTGAGGATGCTTAGAAGTCTTGAATAACAACCAAGCAAAGCTAGAGGGATCACGGAATCAAACGGCACCTAATATAGGTAACTAAGTAAATAAACCGGACCTAAATCGGAAGATCAGATAGAATGAGGTTTTGTAAACCAAATGAGTATAGGAACTCATGTAATATGGTTAAACAAATCCTTCATACTAAATCGAAACCTAACCTAAGTGCTTACGACCCGTTTAGGTAGCTTACGCTACTTTAACGCGTCGTTCGCGTAAAACGTGTTCGGACCGCCTAACTAGTCCTATGACAAGTAATATATCCCTTACATGTCTAATAACGTTGCCTAATTAGTTTAGATGTCAAAATTTATGTTACATATGCTTAAAATGAATTTATGCGTAAAAAGGGCATTTTGGTCATTTACATAAGGCATATAAACTACCTATCATACAGCTACTTAAGCGAAGTGACCATAAGGTATAACCTTGGAAGGTTATTCCCTACACAACTATGGTCACAATATATGCTTGGTCGGATCCTAAAGTCCCTGCATGTCACAAACTTGATTTTCGATGCATTTTTTGGCACGATTAAGCCCCGTTAACCTCATTTCAAGGCTCTAAAATGAAGTTAAAGTATAGGGAACTTAAAATATGCTCAAAAATATCTCGTATGTCGGTTCGTTTGGTCGTACGGTTGCGTTGTTCGGTTAATTACGACGAAACACGAACGGACGTGAAAAACGATCCAAATTACGCGACGAATGTAATTTTATCATGCCAATCACTAAAATAAAATATTTTAATGATTACATAAATTTTTGGATGTCCGGATATATTCAGAACGTAAGATATGAGCGAAAATGCAAACTTATGCACTTTTTGACGCTTTTAGTCCCTGTTGATCAAGTAAGTTTATTTTAGCGCACCAAGCACCTCAAAGCCTATTTCTAAGCTATGAAAAGGATATTTAGGACATATTTAACTTATGATCAATTTCCGGAATGTTTGTCACAGTACGAATCAGCATACTTTCATGGTTTGTCGAAAATGGTCCCTGTGATCGAATAAACTTGATTTCGCCACACCAAACCTTCCAAAACTTATTTCTAAGTTATGTAAAGGTTATTTAGGGTATGTTAAGCCTATGTCACTGTTTAGGAGTGTTTGTTGCATTAAACTGGTTATATTTACGCATCAGTTCGCGTATAACCTTTCAGAAAGCGATTTAAAGCTCGAAATCGAACATGAATTGATATGTGCACATGATACACATATTTACAAAAATCCCAAGTATGAAATACAATATTTTATTGGTTTGGTATTTGTTTGATGGTTGAAGTGACACAGGTGTCACAACGGGGAATCGTAACCAGTTCCCTCGCCTTACACTATTGACCCGTAGGTTCTTTCACTTACCTCATAGGCTATTTCTTTAGATTTTCACATTCTAAGGTGAAAACCCATCAGTTCGTTTCTTTCTATTCATGACCCGAGGGTCTTTTGGTCCCGTAAACTTAACATTAATTATGATTCCGTAGGTTATGATGATCCCATAGATCATCTTTTATTCGAGTCTTTATTTAACCGTATATATATTTGGCGTCAAGGCACCCCTTTTTATTTCTAGAATTATTTACTTGTGCTTTTTTTTGGATTTCATTTGACTTTGTCCGTAGTCTAAGGCTATGTTTGTTTTCTTTCGATTTATCTTTCCGACTTTATGAATTCTAACGTCATTTACACATCGGTTTGTCCTACACTTACCGTTACCCGGTTCTTACCTATACTTCTTAACGACCCATTACCCGGGTTCTTTTATCTTAATGTTTTTAACGCCTATAACCCTTTACATAGGTTTATTAATATTTCGCGCTTTTATTTATTCGGTTCGCGCTTACTTATGTTAGCAAGCATTATTCTTTGTTTAATTCGTTTGACTTGTTCGTGTGAAATTTCATCACTTATGAATGTCAAACTTCATTCTTTGTTTGACCCGTTCAACTTTAAAATAGTTGAATGTAATTTATCAAAATTTCTATTTACAGTATCTTATCGTCTTTTAGTCATGACTCGAAACCCGAGTCTTTAGACTTTCAATTCGCGTTCCCGTCTCTTGGTTTACGCATTCAGTCAAAATCCTACCCATCAATTGGGTGTTTTACCGAAGTCGTTATCATTGCAGCCCTTCCGGTATGCATTAAGACTTCGCTTTGATTTATTTGGTTGTCTTAGCGAAATCCATCGCTTTTATTCAACCTTGTCTTTTATTCTTTATGTGACCATCCTTGACGGCCTTATAGATTCTGAGTGACGATTATCATCGTCATCCTTACTTTACTACGACTAAAGTTAACAATCTTTTTCGTATGGGCAATACCTTCGTTTTTATGATCCGGCGGATCATCTATACTTTTGTTTTACTTGCCCATTTAGTCAACCATGGCTCTTTCATCCAGAATGACTTATTTTCATGATTTTTCCTTAGGTTATTCATTTATATCATCATTTACATTGGTCTTTGTCCCTTCTCTCGGGCTCATTATTCTAATGTAATATGCTTCCGTCACCCGGCTGTGCGTTTACATTATTATCAATTATTTTGATCATTTGTTTCATTTGGGTACTTTTTAATTTGTCCCATTCACCCCGTCCTTACTACATCGGATGTAAATATGTCCATTATAAGAAGTTCATGGTACCACATGTTCACTACTTACTTGGCTAGAGTAAGCGATCGACACCTGGTATACATGACCTTTTTATAATTTTCACATTACACCCCATGTAAGTAATGCCTCTATTTGTTTCTCTTGGAAACAATATCCCGGATAGGTTTTCTATTCGGGTTTTTCCAAGTTTTCAATCTACATATGCAACTTTCAATCTCTACGTATTTGTTGCATATTACTATTCACGTAATAATTTAAAACGTGCACCTGATAATGCTTGCTCTAACAGGCTCTCCTTGCCATTAACTTATTCACGATCGTTACGCGATTTAGGTCCTTGGTGAGCATACTCTATGGAAACGATGACTTCGGAGTCTATTGCGATGCCTTGAACCTTGGTCTTGGTTGTGTTCTCATGCAACGGGACAAGGTTATCGCTTACGCATCTCGTCAGCTCAAAATCCATGAGAAGAACTATACAACCCACGACCTCGAGCTAGGCGCAGTTGTTTTTGAGTTGAAGATTTGGTGACACTACCTTTATGGTACCAAGTGTACGATCTTCACAGATCATAAGAGCTTGCAACACATCCTCAACCAAAAAGAACTGAATATGCGCCAACGCCGATGGGTACAACTTCTCAACGATTACGACTGTGAGATTCGTTATCATCCTGGCAAAGCAAATGTCGTTGCTGACGCCCTCAGCAGATGAAGCTATTTGCATAGCGCTCGTAATGATCAAACCCAACATCATCTCGAAACTCTTATCCACGAAGCCCAACATGCTTGTTTCACGGAACGCACTTTGAAGAAGGAAAGGATTCTCAATGATGAAGCCCAGCTAGTGAATAAATCGATTGGGATATTCCATTATCTGGACCGAATTTGGATCCTTAAACGGACCGATTTACGACAGATTCTGATGGACGAAGCCCACAAGTCTCGATATTATATTTATCCCGGTGCCGATAAAATGTACCAGGACCTTCGCTACAAGTACTGGCGGCTGGGCATGAAGAAGGATATCGCTATCTATGTTTCGAAGTGCCTGACTTGCTCAAGAGTCAAGGCTGAGCATCAAAGACCCTCTGGCTTACTCGTCCAACCCGAGATCCCTATGTGGAAATGGGAGAGCATAGCTATGGACTTCATAACGAAACTTCCGCGTACGCCATCAAGTCACGATAGCATCTAGGTTGTCGTTGACCGTTTGACTAAATCCGCCCATTTTCTGCCAATACGAGAAAACTATAAGGTAGAAAAATTAGCCCGAATCTACACCGATGAGATCATTTGTCGACATGGGATGCCTCGCGACATCATCTCTGACCGTGATGGTCGGTTTACCTCGCGTCTTTGGGAAACGTTTCAATCTGCGCTCGGTACTACACTTAATCTAAGTACCGCTTTCCATCCCCAAACCGACGGTCAGACTGAGAGAACGATTCGTACCCTTGAAGACATGCTCCGTTCGTGTGTCATAGATTTCGGTGGTAATTGGGACGCATACTTACCTTTAGTCGAATTCTCGTACAATAACAGTTATCATTACAGCATTCAAATGGCACCGTTTGAGGGATTATACGGAAGGAGATGTCGATCGCCCATTGTATGGCACGAGATCGGGGATTCGCAAATAACCGGTCCTGAGCTGTTGCAAGAGACGACTGACAAAATCCTCCAAATTCGAGACAATCTGCTGAAAGCTCAGAGTCGTCAGAAAAGTTACGCTGATAGACGATGCAAGCCCCTTGAATTTGACGTTGGCGATCACGTACTCCTAAAGGTATCACCTTGGAAGGGTGTGGTCAGATTCGGCAAGAAAGGAAAGCTCACGCCTCGATATGTGGGACCCTTTAAGATTCTGGAAAGGATCAGAAAAGTGGCCTACAGACTCGAACTACCGGAGGAACTTAGCAACGTCCACCCGACTTTCCACGTTTCGAACCTCAGAAAGTGTCTGGCTGAGCATGATTTACAAGTTCCACTGGAGGATCTACAAGTGGACGAAACATTACACTTCATGGAGAAGCCTGTCGAGATCATGGACCAAGAAACCAAGAAGCTCAGACGCTCACGCATTCCCATTGTGAAGGTTCGCTGGGAAGGAAAACGAGGCGTAGAGTTCACCTGGGAACTCGAAAGCGACATGAAGGCGAAGTACCCGCAGTTGTTTGTTACAGCTAAAGCCTAATTTCAGGACGAAATTCCCTTAAGTAGGGGAGGCTGTAACACCCCGTGTTTTGAAAGTCAAAGTCAAAGTCAAGGTTAAAGTCAAAGGAAGAAAAGATTGCTAATTGCGCTCTGTTACTCCTTGCTAAATTACTGATTTGACTTCTTTGACTTGTAATTGAATCTTTATTTTATTTGCTTAGTTGTATTATGTGGAGTATCTATTAATAATCGAGAATTAATCGATGTTTATCGCATGTTTTATCGCTTTATCGCTTATCGCATCGCAATCGCATTCGCAACTCGAATTATGCATTCTGGATATTGTTTTACGTGTGTGTGCTATTTATGTGTTACTTGTGCATGTTTACTTATGTTTATGTTTTGTGGTGGATTAAACGAAATGCAATCGCAACTCTATCGCAATCGCAAACTAATTGCAAACGCTGAACGCAAGTTATTTTTGATGATTGTATATTGGATATAGTATTTATGTGTTTATTATTAATCTATCACATCGCTCGCTCGAAAGGCATCGCAACGTGCAACACGCAAACGAACGCTGAAACTCAAACCGTCGGAGCCACTCGATCAAGTGACCACTCGATCGGACGGCCAACCGATCGGATCGCCATCCGATCGGATTGCCATCCGATCGGAGTGTCATCCGATCGGTGACTCACTCGACCCTCTGCACTTTCCTCTTTTGGAAACCCTATAAATACCCTCCTATCACATCATTTGTGATGTGACAGCCCCTCCACTCGACCAGCTCGCTTCAGCCCTCATTTCTCTCGATTTCTCGCGATTCTTGTAAGTTTTCATCCTAAATCTTGTACTTCTATGATCTACACGCACTTCTTCATCTTTTTCACCTTTGAATCTTAACTTTTAACCGTGAAATCCATGGATTTGGGGTGTTCTAGGGTGATGTTATCATGGATTTCATATGAACTTCAAGTATTGGCTTCATTCCACCAAGAACAACTCAGATCTGAAGGATTTCCACATGATTAAACAATGTTTTCGCATAGATCTACACATATTTGTGGTTATAAGGATTGAAAGATGGTTTTCTAACTTTCTTTCAACTCTTTTACACTCAATGCACTCAAAACCGATAGAATCGGAGCTCGTTCTCACCTTCTACTCTTTCTTAGTGATGTATTGGTTCAAGATCTGGTTTCTATCAAAGAGACAATATATTTCGGGTTAAACATGAACCACCGTCACGAAACAGTAAACTGGTCGGACTTGGGTGATTCCTGTTTGATCGGGTCACTTGGGTCATGATGGGGTTTCTGTTGTTTAGCATGTTGTCATATCGCCTCGAACAAACCGCAAACTTAACGAATTTGCAAGTTAGCAACTCGATCAGGTCACGGGACGGATTGCCGTCCGATCGGATTGCCATCCGATCGACCCACAATCCGATCGGATTGCACTTGAATATCCACACTTGAACTTTCTTCAAACTTTCAAGGATCTGAACGTCGAATGGATTGCCGTCCGATCGGATAGCCATCCGATCGAATGACCAATCGACCATGTGACGTTTGGAACTTCAACACTTAACAATTTTCAACATGTTCAATGCATAGTCAGATCTAACGGATTGCCACCCGATCGGTAGACCATCTGATTGGATGACAATACTGCTGTGAACTTGTTCTCTGAGAAATGTCTCACCGAACGGACTGCCGTCTGATCGAACCACCGTTCGATCGAACGATCTGAAAGGTAGAGATACTTCTCTGTTTTCAAAATGCTACAACAAAAACTTCAAAGGGCGAGCCATCGTATACAAACACAACCTTACCAAACAAGATGTCAATCCAATCGAATGGCCATCCGATGGGATGACCATCCGATCGGATTGCCATCCGACACTTATCACTTATCACCGTTTTACGTGCCGCTCATCGTTTATGCTATCGTTAACTGTTCAGGCTAATCTCTCTCAGCGCTCCCTTCAATCCAAGAGAGTGTTTACTTGATAAACACGATCTATGAGTATACTCGATCCCTTTTTGCTTTACGCACTTTTGGGTGTTACATACGTTACTTGTTCAAATTACAATCGACACACAACGCAAACACTATTTATAGGCTGACCGCTATTGCATGTTATATGTTATTCGATGAATGCTTGTATGTTATGTTAACACAGTGATTGTTGCCTGACACCTTAGCAACGATAGTACTATAGTTTAGACTCAGCACCTGTCGTGGACAGGGGTTGTTAAGGGCTTTACCTCACGTGTCCCAGTGGGGATATGTGTTGCGCATTCAACAACTCGCAGTGTCTGTGCATATTTCTCTGTCGATAACCTACTAGCTTTCACTTTGCTACCTGTTACATGTTGGTTATGCGTAAACAATTTCGAACTCTATTATATTATCAAACTTGTATGCTCACCTTTACACTATGTGTATTGACCTTTACTTTAATGTATGTGACAGGTGCTTAGGATGCTTGCTTGCTATGTGATGGAATCAAGTAGGATGGAGTCTAGAAACAAACTAAATGAAATCTGAGTTGTCGGAATGGGTATTTGTCTTTGAGAACAATGTCTGTAATAACTGTTTTTATTTTATATGTTTGTGGTATGGGACATGAACCTTAAATATATTATAACTAATAGTTGTTACGGATTCTCCTGGATAATCTGTTTCGCTCAATGCCGCACCCCGATGATTCCGCCATCGGTTGGGGTGTGACATTAGACTAGTCATTCTAGATCATGACTTTCACACCTTATGAATCTTTGACTACTTTTCTTATTGAACTAAATCATAAATTATAACAACCCTCCTAAATATTTTCGACACCCTAGTATAATTAAAATATCCCAATATGTCCTAAAATACACCCCATATACGAAAACGGGCCCCGAATACTATTATTTTTATAAAAATTAAATAAAAAGAAGTTTTAATGGTCTCTCGCGGGGCGCGTAAGCCATCCCCTTGACCTACGCGGGCCGCGAGCGAGTGACTGATGGCACGACCCCAGGCCGCCACGTCGCGGGACACACGGACAACCTATACTCGTGACTGGACGAAGCTAAACCCTAGGCGACCTATGTCGCGGGCCGCGAGAGAAGGCGAAGAGTCGCCTATAAATGAAGGCCCTCAGCCTTCAGTTTCCTATCGTTCAAAACTCTTTCTCTTTCAAAATTTCTGCATAGATAATATAATTTTCGGGCATAATACCCCCCCTTATTAACGAAGTTCTGCCCCGTTGTAAGTATCATAACCCCGGTACGTATTAGATACGCTGTCCGATTGATCCAGGGTTCCGTAACGGCTGTCGAGGTTCTACCCGACGTAGTCGTTGGAATGCCGTCTCGGGGAGAGTATTACTAATGTAAATTTTGGGTTATTATAGTAACGCGTGTGCTTTTGTGTAAATTACAGATAATCACCAGGAAACCCTTACAGAAAACCTAAGACGGCAATGTGAGTAATCTCCTTTTTTGGAAATTGTTTTTACAAAACCTCACTTAATTAATACTATATTAAACAGTTATTGAGTATTTGTATTCTACAATTATCGTCGGTATGTTGGGGTTTTGTATACAAAATTTGTTTCTACCTTACAAGGAGTAACATGAACACAAGTGGGGTTGACAGTACCGTGGGTGGTAACTGAATAGATGGAAACAAATGTAATTGCGCGACCGCCCTCAATACTGTACAATGGCTTTTACTTAAACTTGATTAAACTGGGATTCACTCACCAGTATTTCCCACTGACAAAATGTTTTTAAACGCGTTTCAGGTAACAAAATGTGAAAGCCAAATAGAAGCCAGCTGGACAGCACTGAAGCTTGGAAAAGTGGCTATAAAGTTACCTAAAATCAAGAGATGTTTTATAAAATAGGGTTTATCCCTATAAAAAATGTGTGTACTTAAAACTTGGGTTTATCCCGGGTTATTAGGGGACGGGGGTTGCGACAGAAGGTGGTATCAGAGCCCAGCCACTGATTCAGCCACAGAAGTGTTCTGTTGACACCAAAATATCATATATTAGGAAATTAATTACAGAACTACAAACATAATTGTATATTATTGTTGTGTGTTATTTGACTATTTGTTAGTTTACAGTATGAGCGACCAAGGACCATCTGACGCCTACCGTCAGTTGTCCAGCTCACCTAGAATTGAAAGGCACCTCTTCACAGCCTGCCCTCTCAGGGTATTCAGCTGATAATGAAGAAGGAATATTCGTGTTTAAGGCTTAGTCTGAAGAGCCATTCCCTCCTAAAAAGAGAGGATGGTTCAGTAGGGGAGCGCATGAACGTAGGAAATAAATGAAAAAGTTACAACAGCAGCGAGCCCTAGCAGCCGCTAAAAGAGAGACAGATGCCCACGCCCAGGATATGCTTAATAGAGGTTTAGCAAACTTCCATATCCTAGCAACCATAGCAGCCGACCCTAACCTGGAACAACTAATAGCACCCCAACCACTACTGCTATTTCTCGCTCAGCCAATGGAAATAGAAAACAACCCAGAAAATCAAGTCGAAATGCATGATTTTAACCTAGAAGAGATACCTAGGGTACTAGCACCCAATCCCTTAGACCTAGACTACAACCTGTGGTTAGATGACAATAGGGACTATGTGCAACGTTACCCAATACCAGAAGACATGCCCATGCCGAATCTAGGAGCTTACCCAGGTTTAGACCCTCTAGATCCCTACTACGATAGTGATCAATATATTAGGGAAATTTTAGAGAATCCTTACCCGTACCAGGAACCCATACCCCAGTTCCCAAACCCAGTCCTAACACCTGCACCCCCAATGAGTGCGGAAAATGTGCAAGAGCTCCGAACTTTCGGAGAAGAGATTTTAGAAAGTAGCGAGAGAATGAGGCAGGTAGGAGAACGACTTGTCTGGAAGTATGACGAGCGTAATATGGATTTCTGGATGAATCCATATCCGTGAAAGTGATGGTGGAGGTACTAGTAATAATAATAATAATAATAATATAATAATATATGATATGTGTGTATAAAAAAAACTACGGGTGCCTACTACTAGTAGTTTAATTTTCATTTCAGTTGTATTGTAATTTTGAATTCCAGTATCAGTTTGTACTAGATGCATACTATATATAAAGAGTAAGTCGCAATGATCGACGTTTTTTATCAATATGCATGTCATGTGATTGGCTATATCAAATACTATTTTGTGATATTAATACGTGGTAAATGTTTAAAATTCAGATGGACAACGAAGTGAACCAGGAAAACCCGAACAATGAAAACCAGAATGACAATAACCCGAATAATGAGAATCCGAACAACAATAACAATGGAAACCAAGTGGATAATAGTGCCATCTAACACATAGTGGCACAAGGAATTATAGATGCAATGCCATTTATTATTCAAACTGTTAAGGAAGCGGATAATAAAAGTAAGCATAGCAGTAAGCGACTAACTGAACCTGAACACTGCGTAAACAATGGACCCGTACTTCAAGTGCCCATTCCCAAAAGAAGAAGAACCATATCTTATGGTTGTTCTTACAAAGAATTCTGGTCCTACAAACCGATAGAATTCTCAGGCAATGAAGGACCCATTGCAGCTCTACGCTGGATAGAAAAGACTAAGGCTGTCTTAAAAATAAGCAAGTGTGCGGAAGAGGACAAGATAATGTTTGCTTCTAACTTGTTTAAGAACTCAGCCTTAGAATGGTGGAACACTATCCTCCAGTCTAGGGGAAGTGACAGGGTTTACAATATGGAATGTGAGGAATTTAAAAACATGGTAGAAAGGAAATTATGCCCTCCCTACGGAAAATAACAAATAGCAAATAAGTTTCTCAACCTTAGAATGACTGGAGTGGATAGTAAGGGATATACTACTACATTCTTTGAATATGCTAGAATAGTGCCAACCCTTGCATCACCCGAAACAGTATTGATCTCCCGTTATATCTGGGGATTAATCAGTGAAATAAGGCATGTAGTCAAGGCAGTTAGACCTCTGTGACACATGTGCCTCCACGGCCATCAAATAAAGACCAAATCAATGACATATTGTATTTCATACTTGGGATTTGTATAAATATGTGAGTCATTGCACATATCAAATTTTGTCCGATTTCGAGCTCTAAATCGCTTTCTAGGAAGTTATACGCGAACTGATGCGTAAACGTAATCAGTTTAACGCAACAAACACTCTAAAATAGTGAAATGGGCTTAACATGCCTTAAATAACCTTTACATAACTTATAAATAATATTTGGAAGGTTTGGTGTGTCGAAATCAAGTTTATTCGCTTACAGGGACTAAATTCGACAAACTGCGAAAGTATGCCGACTCGTACTATAACGGATATTCCGAAACTTGACCACAAGTTAAACATACCCAAAATATCCTTTACATAGCTTAGAAATAGGCTTTGAGGGGTTCGGTGTGCTAAAATAAACTTTTTGGTTATTCAGGGACTAAAAGCGTCAAAAAGTGCACAAGTTTGCATTTTCGTGCATAACTTACGTTCTTATTACATCCAAACATCCAAAAATTTATGTAATCATTAAAATATTTAATTTTAGTGATTGGCATGATAAAATCCCATTCATCGCGTAATTTGGATCGTTATTCGCGTCCGTTCGTGTTTCGTCGTAATTAACCGAACAACGCAACCGTACGACCAAACAAACCGACATCCGAGATGTTTTTGTGCATATTTTAAGTTCCCTATACTTTAACTTCATTTTAGAGCCTTAAAAAGGGGTTAACGGGGCTTAAACGAGTCAAAACGCATCAAAAATCAAGTTTGGAGACTCGGGGGCCTGTTCTGCTAACTTTACAAGCTTTCTGCCAGCAAATAGGGTCCTTACGGACCGTATGGAGTTGTCTACGGTCCGTAAGCCATCCCCAGATCAGCAGATTTTGTTTTCCAACTTGTTCCAGCTGTTCCCCTCACTTGCACATGGTTTTGAACATTCTATGGGCTCATTTAGGGGCACCCATGGTATTCTAAAACCATGGGCACACTTGGACGGCTCAGATCAAAGCTCGGTTTTCGATGAACGATCTTAACGGTTGTCTGAATCCTATATATACCCACCTCCATTCATTCCCTTCTTCACACTTGATCATATTTGTTCTCTAAGTTGAAGTGTAAACACTTCATACCTTAGAATATCTAGATCAAAACCTCCATTCTTGGACCTTTTGTAAATATTCTTTCGTTCTTTTATTCGTTTTTAAGCGTGAAAGTCAAACAGTGTTTGACTTTCTGCTTTGACCAGTCAATGGTCAACACGAAGTTCGTTTGAACTTCGCAACGTGAGCGTAATCACGATGGTTATAGTCTCTAGTGACTATGCCTACTGATTACCACGTTATTTAGGTGTAGTGACGAGTCATAGTTTCGGTTAAAATACGCGTTTATACGTATTTTGCAACCAAACTATTATTGGGTATCAAAACTGTTTGTTTTGATATCTAACTTGTTTTCAAACTTCGTTAAACATGTTTTATCATGTTTAGCTCGTCACTTTAGGTTTAGTGCTTATATAGGGTTGTAAGATAAGCGGTCTAAACAACCGCTTAGACTTTCGAACTCGACCCGTTTGGTCGATCATTAGGATCCGACCAAACACATTAGGTGACCATAGTTGTATAGGGAATAACCTTCCGAGGTTATACCTTATGGTCACTTCGTTTAGTTAGTTAGATGATAGGTAGTTTATATGCCTTAGGAAAATGACCAAAATGCCCTTTTTACGCATAATTTCATTTTAAGCATATGTAACTTAAATTTTTACATCTAAACTGATTAGGTAACATTGTTAGACATGTTAAGGCATATAATACTTGTCATAGGACTAGTTAGGCGGTCCAAACGCGTTTTACGCGAACGACACGTTAAAGTGGTGTAAGCTACCTTAACGAGTCGTAATGGGTCGTAAGCACTTAAGTTAGGTTTCGTTTTAGAATATAGGCTTTTTTAAACCATATTACATGAGTTCCTATACTCATTTGCTTTACGAAACCTCATTCTATCCAATCTTCCGATTTAGGTCCGTTTATTTACATAGTTACCCATATTAGGTGTCGTTTGATTCCGTGATCCCTCTAGCTTTGCTTGGTTGTTGTTCAAGACTTCTAAGCACCCTCAAGTGAGTACATAGTCCCCTCTTTTACTGTTTTTCAAACATTTTGGGGTGAAACACATGTGCCTACTTGTTACTTTCGTGCTTTTCTTGTTTTTATATCATACTTGCGATGTTCATTAGTACACCTATATTACATGATTTCATTATGTTTTATGCTATGTATGTCCATTTAGTGCATACTTAGTACATTGTTTTACATTACATTTTATGCTATGTATGTCCATTTAGTGCATACTTAGTACATTGTTTTACATTGCATTTCTGTTGCATATGTTCTCGTAGCATATGGACACATTGTTTTACATTTCTACCTTGTATGTTCACTTAGCATACTAGGTACATTATATTCATAAAACATGTTTACATTTGGTATAACATTTGGTTTGTTTAACGAAATGAATACATTCATTAACACCGATCATGCCGCTCGGTAGTAGGTAGTGGTACCATAGGACTTGACAACTCCTATTTCTGAAATCCTAGGTTTGTTTGGGTGGAAGAAATGACCGAATCCGAATACATTTCTAGGTAGACCTTTGACTATGTTCTAGGGTTTATCCTACAGTCTCAAGGCTTGGATGTAGACGTTTAACATTACCGCATAAGTGTTTGTATCAGTAAAGCATGCATTATTTTACAAAACATAACTTTTGATTATAATTTATCAAATACATTGTTTTGTACATTTCTTTCTTATAGGGTTGAGTAAATGCTTTTAATCAATAATTGCTTTTATTCACTATACATTACATTTAGTTACACATGAACATTTTTACATTGGTGGTTTGTGTGGGTAAGTGATTTAAGTAACGGGACGTGTGTAATATGATAAAAGCATGGTGGATACGCCGCTGGTACTTTCTATATATAAGTGCTTTTATGGTATTACATATCGTAGCATTATTTAAACCATTTCAAGTTAGACATAATACATTTTACACTTATATCATATCTTCATAAAACATTGTTTTACAAACAACATATTCTATACAAACTCATTCTACTTGGTTATTTATTTATCAGTGCATCTTTCTTTTATATCATCTGATTTCTTATCAAATTTTCATATGATTTATAAAAGAAAACATTTTACAAGGTTCATGACTAATTTTTGTTAAAACATTTTCTTTTAAACTTACAAGTCATGAATCCTATTTTAATAAAACCTATGTATCTCACAGGCATTTTTATGTTGACGTACCTATTTTCACATGTGTTCTCAGGAGATGATGCATAGGATTGATCAAGATACACTTAGGCGGACTTGGGCCTTAGTGACATTAAAAGATGCAAGACTAGTTAATTATGTTATGATTCTTTGTTTTAAGACATTGTAACTTCTCTTATTCAATAAAACAAAACTTAATTTTTCCATGTGTTATGAAACAATGATTCTGTTACAATACTCCCCGACGTTTTCGCCACGATTTGTTGTTTTACTTGGTCGGGGTGTGACAGAAAAGTTGGTATCAGAGCTCATGGTTATAGGGAATTAGGTTATTAGTAATGCTTTGGCCTAGTCTATAGCCTTCCTAGGACCCTAACACAAGATTCTTGTGTTTAGATCTTAAAACAATACCGTCACTTATCCTTAGGTGACAACCACAACAAGAACACAAATTTCGAATCCGCTTTGAAAACCAATCATCTGTTCTAGGATGATTTATCATGAGGTTTTGAACCCTCTAAGTTTTCAAAATCTCATCAAAGTTTGGGTCTTATAATGTGAACACGTGCAAACTGGAAGGGTGAATGCCTGTACTCTGAGTTTTCTGTCTAAGGCTAGAGTGTTCGTACAAATCCGCTGTATCAGACCAGTCACTCTTACCTGGGAACTCTTGGGGCGAGTGTTCACTTATAGGCAAGCATGTCTTCAGTGATACATTAATATGACCCGTTTACTTTGATTAATCACTGTCTCATTTGTTTGCCTTAGGTAACAAACAAATGATCGCAATTTCTATGCATTGTCGTTCTGTTTTAATTATCCAATAACATTTCACTTGTTTCCTCCTATGTCTTTCATTTCCTCCAGAATGTCTCTTCATCGCAGCGACACTCAAATGTCCGAGCAAACTACCAAATTTGCCTAGCGAATAGGCGATGTAATCCTGAAGTCTGTGGATTTAGGTTTCGCCATGTCTCGTCTCAATAATGAAGCCACCCAAGAAGCATCGAAAGAAGCAGAAGCCAAGCCTTCGAAAAGGTCAAGGAAGCGTAAAGTCACAAAGAATCCTCCAGTCGTTGCACCAAATCAAGCAGAACCTAGCCAGGTGGCAGCACCACCAGCCAAGAAGCCGTACTTGGGAACTGCTCCTTTGTGCAATCGATGCAACCGTCATCATCCAGATCAAACACCATGTTTCAAATGTACCCACTGTGGACGATGGGGACATTTGGTTGACGTGTGCTGCCTTGCTATCCAAAACAAAACTGTTGCAAATCTTGCTGCTACTCAACTCCGAGCCATCCCTGCTCAAGCTCGCTTTCCACCTGGATCGTGCTACAACTGTGGCGAGATGGGTCATTTCGTGAATAAATGCCCAAAGCTTGCTAATGTAAATCTGACCCATGGATGAGCATTTGGCCGATTAAAAAGATGCTGTTGTTTTGAATAATTTGAATTTTCATGCTTTTGTATCTTTTGTTGAACCCTGAAACAATCTGTTTTGTTTATAAATAAATTATTGTTCACAATTCTGATGTACAAGTGTAGTTACATGTGTGTATGGCATTTCCCTATAATACCTACCTCAAGGAACTATGTTCTTTACAAGACTACTCTTGTGATTCTCCCTTTCATGTGATCACTCATGATTTCCTCGAAAATTTTAAGTACTCGTTTCATTCTAGGAGACGAAGTACAGGAAATAAAGCGACATTATGAGTAATCGTGCTTTTTGCACATCTGTGCCTTTGAATCCTTGGTTAGATAACTGAGGGTATTTTCAATCTCATACCCATTACATTCTGATTTTCATAACAACATGCATAGCATAAGTTTTCAAAACAACCTTCATGATTTCAAAATGTTCAATATAGTTTGAAAACATTTTTAACATAGTATATCTACTTAATATATCAAGTGCATGATTTCAAAAAGCATCATACATGTTTTCAAAAACCTTATACATAATTTCAAAATTCATCTCGCATGATTTTAAAACATTTTTTAGATATACTTCTCTAATACACCTATTTTATGATTTCAAAAGTATTATTTAAGGTTTCAAAAACATTAAACACATTTCTAAAAGAACCCCATGCATAGTTTTCAAAAAACATTTTCTCATGCATTGACTTAACCTTCAAATTCTGCTTCATATGTCGCCTTGGCATATCTAGCACCTCAACTTCATGAGCATTTTACCTCGTGTATCGACTTAAGCACTTCTAGTGCAAGGTTTTGAAAAGCCTTCCGTTTTTCAAATCCCAAAATCCATATGGGATCTTCTTATCTTCACAATTAGATGCTAGTGGATGTTTATTGTTCAAATCGGAGTCCTTAATTGGATTCCTTGTGTACCTTAATTCGAATATTACGATTCCTTGTAATCGAAATCGAATTTTCTTTCTAAGATCTTCCTATCCTTATAGTTAGATTCTTGAAATGTTTAAAGTGCCAAATGAAATCCATGGATTGGATACCTGGTGTGCTTTAAATACATGTGCACAATTAACAAAACAAATTAACAAAATGATAACAAATTAAAGATCAAGATAAACAATTTTGTGGTTATGTGTTTATGTGTTATGTGTTTTCTTTTGTGGTTTTATTTTCGTTATCCAAATCCTCGTAGAATCTTCCATATCTTCATATGAGGGATTCATAGTAGGATATCCAAAGGTACTACCTTAAATCCTTAATGGGCTTCTACGTAATAGTTAAGACCCTTGGATTATATAGTACCATTCCATAATTCAAAAGAGACCCTTTGAGTGGTCTAGTAAAAAAGATTGATTCAGGATCTAGTTAAGAATGGCACATAATGCTATAGCTGAAAAGACTCCTTGGTGGTCTAGTTAAAGAAATCATTTATTGATTCAATTAAAAAGGACCCTAGGATGGTCTAGTCACACTCATCACAGGTTTGTTCATTTGGTTTTCCCCTACACGTTATAAAATGCACTGTGCGGACTATGCAAGGAATTGCATAATTATGGGCGCGTACATAATTATGAAATTCAGTGCACAGGAACCCCAGTAAGATTTATCATGTGTAAGAACCTATAGTGGCAACAATAACGAAACGTGAACAATGTAATGGAGGTACGGTGGACGCACCAATGGCGCTTCATATACTTGTATATAAGTGTCCCTCTTACATTGCAAGCATGATGTTATTTAAAGTTACTAGAAGTTCAGAACCCTAACCAGTGTTGTTTTATCTTTTCGACTTCATGTTTCAAGCTCTCACAAGTTTCCTCTAGATAAATTTCGGGACAAAATTTCCTAAAGTAGGGGAGACTGTGACACCTGTGCCTCCAAGTCCATCAAATAAAGACCAAATCAATGAAATATTGTATTTCATACTTGGGATTTGTATAAATATGTGATTCATTGCACATATCAAATTTTGTTCGATTTCGAGCTCTAAATCGCTTTCTAGGAAGTTATACGTGAACTGATGCGTAAACATAATAAGTTTAATGCAACAAACACTCTAGAACAGTGACATGGGCTTAGCATGCCTTAAATAACCTTTACATAACTTAGAAATAAGATTTGGAAGGTTTGGTGTGTCGAAATCAAGTTTATTCGCTTACAGGGACTAAATTCGACAAACTGCGAAAGTATGCTGACTCGTACTGTAACGGATATTCCGAAACTTGACCATAATTTAAACATACCCTAAATATCCTTTACATAACTTAGAAATAGGCTTTGAGGGGTTCGGTGTGCTAAAATAAACTTTTTGGTCATTCAGGGACTAAAAGTGTCAAAAAGTGCAAAAGTTTGCATTTTCGCGCATAACTTACGTTCTGAATACATCCGGACATCCAAAAATTTATGTAATCATTAAAATATTTTATTTTAGTGATTGGCATGATAAAATCCCATTCGTCGCGTAATTTGGATCGTTATTTGCGTCCGTTCGTGTTTCATCGTAATTAATCGAACAACGCAACCGTACGACCAAACGAACCGACATCCGAGATGTTTTTGAGCATATTTTAAGTTCCCTATACTTTAACTTCATTTTAGAGCCTTAAAATGGGGTTAACGGGGCTTAAACGTGTCAAAACGCATCAAAAATCAAGTTTGGAGACTCAGGGGCCTGTTCTGCAAACTTTGCAAACTTACTGCCAGCAAATTGGGTCCTTACGGACCGTATGGAGTTGCTTACGGTCCGTAAGCCATCCCCAGATCAGCAGATTTTGTTTTCTAGCTTGTTCCAGATGTTCCCCTCACTTGCACATGGTTTTGAACATTCTATGGGCTCATTTAGGGGCACCCATGGTATTCTAAAACCATGGGCACATTTGGACGGCTCAGATCAAAGCTCGGTTTTCGATGAAGAATCTTAACGGTTGTCTGATTCCTATATATACCCACCTCCATTCATTCCCTTCTTCACACTTGATCAGATTTGTTCTCTAAGTTGAAGTGTAAACACTTCATACCTGAGAATATCTAGATCACAACCTCAATTCTTGGACCTTTTGTAAGTATTCTTTCGTTCTTTTATGCGTTTTTAAGCATGAAAGTCAAACAGTGTTTGACTTTCTGCTTTGACCAGTCAATGGTCAACACGAAGTTCGTTTGAACTTCGCAACGTGAGCGTAATCACAATGGTTATAGTCCCTAGTGACTATGCCTACTGATTACCACGTTATTTAGGTGTAGTGACGAGTCATAGTTTCGGTCAAAATACGCGTTTATGCGTATTTTGCAACCAAACTATTATTGGGTATCAAAACCATTTGTTTTGATATCTAACTTGTTTTCAAACTTCGTTAAAAATGTTTTAACATGTTTAGCTCGTCACTTTAGGTTTAGTGCTTATATAGGGTTGTAAGATAAGCGGTCTAAACAACCGCTTAGACTTTCGAACCCGACCCGTTTGGTCGATCATTAAGATCCGACCAAACACATTAAGTGACCATAGTTGTATAGGGAATAACCTTCCGAGGTTATACCTTATGGTCACTTCGTTTAGTTAGTTATATGATAGGTAGTTTATATGCCTTAGGAAAATGACCAAAATACCCTTTTTACGCATAATTTCATTTTAAGCATCTGTAACTTAAATTTTTACATCTAAACTGATTAGGTAACATTGTTAGACATGTTAAGGCATATAATACTTGTCATAGGACTAGTTAGGCGGTCCAAACGCGTTTTACGCGAACGACACGTTAAAGTGGTGTAAGCTACCTTAACGAGTCGTAATGGGTCGTAAGCACTTAAGTTAGGTTTCGTTTTAGAATATAGGCTTTGTTAAACCATATTACATGAGTTCCTATACTCATTTGCTTTACGAAACCTCATTCTATCCAATCTTCCGATTTAGGTCCGTTTATTTACATAGTTACCCATATTAGGTGTCGTTTGATTCCGTGATCCCTCTAGCTTTGCTTGGTTGTTGTTCAAGACTTCTAAGCACCCTCAAGTGAGTACATAGTCCCCTCTTTTACTGTTTTTCAAACATTTTGGGGTGAAACACATGTGCCTACTTGTTACTTTCGTGCTTTTCATCTTTTTATATCGTACTTGCTATGTTCATTAGTACACTTATATTACATGATTTCATTATGTTTTATGCTATGTATGTCCATTTAGTGCATACTTAGTACATTGTTTTACATTACATTTTATGCTATGTATGTCCATTTAGTGCATACTTAGTACGTTGTTTTACATTGCATTTCTGTTGCATATGTTCTCGTAGCATATGGACACACTGTTTTACATTTCTACCTTGTATGTTCACTCAGCGTACTAGGTACATTATTTTCATAAAACATGCTTACATTTGGTATAACATTTGGTTTCTTTAACGAAACTAATACATTCATTAACACCGATCATGCCGCTCGGTAGTAGGTAGTGGTACCATAGGACTTGACAACTCCCATTTCTGAAATCCTAGGTTTGTTTGGGTGGAAGAAATGACTGAATCCGAATACATTTCTAGGTAGACCTTTGACTTTGTTTTAGGGTTTATCCTACAGTCTCAAGGCTTGGATGTAGACGTTTAACATTACCGCATAAGTGTTTGTATTAGTAAAGCATGCATTATTTTACAAAACATAACTTTTGATTATAATTTATCAAATGCATTGTTTTGTACATTTCTTTCTTATAGGGTTGAGTAAATGCTTTTAATCAATATTTGTTTTTATTCACTATACATTACATTTAGTTACACATGAACATTTTTATATTGGTGGTTTGTGTGGGTAAGTGATTTAAGTAACGAGACGTGCGTAATATGATAAAAGCATGGTGGATACGCCGCTGGTACTTTCTATATAAGTGCTTTTATGGTATTACATATCGTAGCATTATTTAAACCATTTCAAGTTAGACATAATACATTTTACACTTATATCATATCTTCATGAAACATTGTTTTACAAACAACATATTCTATACAAACTCATTCTACTTGGTTATTTATTTATCAGTGCATCTTTCTTTTATATCATTTGATTTCTTATCAAATTTTCATATGATTTATAAAAGAAAACATTTTACAAGGTTCATGACCAATTTTTGTTGAAACATTTTCTTTTAAACTTATAAGTCATGAATCCATTTCAATAAAACCTATATATCTCACAGGCATTTTTATACTGACGTACCTATTTTCACATGTGTTCTCAGGAGATGATGCATAGGATTGATCAAGATACACTTAGGCGGACTTGGGCCTTAGTGACATTAAAAGATGCAAGACTAGTTAATTATGTTACGATTCTTTGTTTTAAGACATTGTAACTTCTCTTATTCAATAAAACAAAACTTAATTTGTCCATGTGTTATGAAACAATGATTCTGTTACAACACCCCCCGACGTTTCCGCCACGATTTGTTGTTTTACGTGGTCGGGGTGTGACAACCTCAAACCATAGAAGAAGCTGTAGAACTAGCAAACACCTTGACTGATGAATTAGTGCGTACACGAGAAGAAGACCAGAGGAGAAACCTAGCTCAAAGACTTACCCAAGAATTTCGTTATGGAAATTCCAATCGTGGGAGAAATGTAGGTTCTACCTCTGCACCCTACTGCAAGGCTTGCAAGAAGAAGCATTCGGGAAAATGCTCCACTTACTGCAATTTCTGCAAGTTACCGGGACACAAGGAAGAAGATTGCAGGAGGAAACCTAATAATGGGATGTGCTTCAACTTTGGGGAAAAAGGTCACATCAAGCCGAATTGTCCGAAACTAGTTCCAGCCATGGGCAATAAGACTACCAAAAATGCTAGAGCATTTGTTCTGACTGTTGATGAAGCTAAGATGATTCCAGACGTAATAGCCGGTACGTTTTTAGTTAATGATGTTTTTGCTAAAGTATTATTTGACTCTGGTGTGAACCAAAGTTTTATTAATACTTCATTTTGCAAACTTCTTAATCAATCATTAACTAAAATCCCACAAGAATGTCTAGTAGAGACAGCAAATGGAGAAACCGTTAGGATTTCGGAAATCTTGCAGGAAGCAAGAATAGAATATTTAAATCAAAAGTTTATTGCAAACCTTTATCCAATGAATCTGGCAGGATTTGATGTTGTATTAAGAATGGATTTGTTAATAGCCTATAAAGCCAGTATTTTATGCGATCAAAAGTCAATTCAAGTAAATTCACCAAGGGGTGAAAAGATCACAATTAAAGGAAATAAACCATCTAGGTCCACGAAATTCATCTCTGTGATGAAAACAACAAGTTATATAAGAAAAGGGTCATTAGTGTATTTGATTTCTATAATCACTAACACTAAAGGAAAAGAACTAAAAGACATTCCAGTAGTGTCTCAGTTTTCAGATGTGTTTCCAGAAGAATTACCAGGACTACCGCCAGACAGGGAAGTTGAATTCAGAATCCACCTACTACCAGGGACAGCACCAATTGCCAAAGCACCTTACCGTTTGGCAACCGCACAAATGCAGGAACTGAAGAAACAATTAGACGAATTGTTGGAAAAAGTATTCATACAGCCAAGTTCATCACCATTGGGAGCACCAATTTTATTCATTAAGAAGAAAGATGGATAAATGCGTATGTGCATTGACTACCGTGCGTTGAACAAGGTCACGATTAAGAATCGGTATCCATTACCAATAATCGATGATCTGTTCGATCAATTGCAAGGAGCTCGATTTTTCTCTAAAATCGATTTACGCTCAGGATATCATCAATTAAAGGTACAGGAAGAGGACATTCCTAAGACCGCGTTTAGAACAAGGTATGGCCATTATGAATTTACTGTCATGCCATTTGGTTTAACCAATGCCCTAGCCGCATTTATGGACATGATGATCCGAATATGTAAGCCATATTTGGATAAATTCATAATTGTTTTTATAGATGATATTCTCATTTACTCTAAGAGAAAAGAGGAACATGCAAAGCATTTGCACGCACTTCTAAGTTTATTGAGGAAGGAAAAGCTTTATGCTAAGTTTTTGAAGTGTGAATTCTGGTTAAAACAGGTACAGTTTCTTGGACACTTAGTCGATCATGAAGGAATTCGTGTGGATCCCACCAAGATCGAGGCAATTACCAAATGGAAGACCCCTGAGTCACCAACCGAGGTTAGAAGTTTCTTAGGACTGGCCGGTTATTATAGAAGGTTTATTTGAGATTTTTCTAAAATAGTCATTCCCTTAACTAAGTTAACCTGTAAATCCATTTAGTTTGAATGTGGACCAAAACAGGAAGATGCCTTTAGAATTCTTAAGCAAAAATTAACTAATGCACCCATACTAGCGTTACCAGAAGGAACGGAAGACTTTATAGTCTATTGTAATGCTTCTAAGTTAGGTTATGGATGTGTGTTAATGCAACGCCAAAAGATTATAGCTTACGCATCTAGACAACTTAAGAATCATGAAGAGAATTATTCAACCCATGATTTAGAATTAGGGGCCATAATTTTTGCCCTGAAAATTTGGAGACATTACCTTTACGGTAGTAAGTTTACTATTTTCACATATCATAAGAGTTTAAGGTATGTTTTCAGGAAAAAAGAATTGAATATGAGGCAAAGACACTGGATGAAGATACTTAGTGACTATGATTGTAATATCCAGTATCATGCAGGAAAGGCTAATGTGGTAGCTGATGCTTTAAGCCGAAAGTATCATGAAAAGCCAAAAAGAATACGTTCTCTTAAATTAAATCTACAAAGTAGATTTAAATGAACAGATTAGAAAAGCACAAGAATCAGTAATCAAGGATGATACTGAAAAGTTAAAAGGGATGATTAAGGAACTAGAACAAGGAACAGATGGAATTGGGAGATTTCATAAGAAAAAAATGTGGATACCTAAATTAGGAAACCTACGCCACCGTATATTAGAAGAAGCCCATAAATCTAAGTATACGATGCATCCTGGAAGTGATAAGATGTATCAGGACTTAAGAAAGAATTTTTGGTGGATAGGATTGAAGAAGGATATAGCAGCTTATGTTTCTAAATGTTTAACCTGCTCACAAGTTAAAGCTGAACATCAAAAACCTTCAGGTTTGTTGCAGCCATTAGAGATGCCAGTTTGGAAATGGGAATTGATAACAATGGATTTTGTTACCAAATTACCCAAAACAAGAAAAGGTAATGATACAATCTGGGTGATTGTAGACAGGCTAACTAAGTCAGCTCATTTTCTACTGACGAAGGAAACTTTCAGTATGGAACAATTAGCTAAATTGTATGTAAATGAAATAGTTTCATTACATGGAATTCCTTTATCAATTGTATCTGACAGAGATAGCCGTTTTACCACTCATTTTTGGACAAGTTTCCAAAAATCCATGGGAACCAAGCTAAATCTAAGCACAGCTTATCATCCTCAAACGGACGGACAAAGCGAAAGGACAATTCAGACAATGGAGGACATGCTTAGAGCTTGTGTAATTGATTTCGGAGGTAATTGGGACGATAACTTACCATTGATAGAATTTTCTTATAATAGCAGTTATCACACCAGTATCAATGCTGCACCATTCGAAGCACTGTACGGACGAAATGCCGAACCCCAGTTTGTTAGGCAGAAATTGGGGAAAAGCAATTATCCGGACCTGAGATAGTGCAAGAAACGACTGACAAGATCATTCAAGTCAAGGAACGACTGAAAACAGCACGTGATCGACAAAAGAGTTATGCTGATAACAGGCGAAAGCCATTGGAATTTCAGGTAGGTGACAAAGTGTTATTGAAAGTCTCTCCTTGGAAAGGAGTGGTAAGATTCATCAAGAGGGGAAAGCTAAGTCCCAGATATGTTGGACCATTTGAGATTATTAAAAGAATAGGACCTGTAACCTATCGGCTACAACTGCCAGAGGAAATGACAGGAATACATGATGTATTTCATGCATCAAATCTTAAGAAATGCTTAGCTGATGAATCGCTGATAGTACCTCTTAAGGATATAGAGGTAAATGAGCAGTTAAAATTTGTAGAAAGACCCCTACAAATTGAAGACAGGAAATTCAAGAACCTCAAACACAAGAGATTAGTTCTGGTCAAAGTGAAATGGGACTCCAAAAGAGGACCAGAGTATACATGGGAGCTTGAATCAGAAATGCAAAGGAAATATCCACACTTATTCCAGTAGATCTCGAGGACGAGCTCTAAAACAAGGTGGGGAGGATATAACAACCCTCCTAAATATTTTCGACACCCTAATATAATTAAAATATCCCAATATGTCCTAAAATACACCCATATACGAAAACGGGCCCCAAATACTATTATTTTTATAAAAATTAAATAAAAACAAGTTTTAATGGTCTTTCACGGGGCACGTAAGCCGCCCCCTTGACCTACGCGGGCCGCGAACGAGTGACTGATGGCACGACCCCAGGCCGCCACGTGGCGGGACACACAGACAACCTTTACTCGTGACCGGACGAAGTTAAACCCTAGGCGGCCTATGTCGCGGACCGCGAAGGCCCAGCCTTCTTTCTACGCGGGCCGCGAGTGAAGACGAAGAGTCGCCTATAAATGAAGGCCCTCAGCCTTCAGTTTCCGATCGTTCAAAACTCTTTCTCTGTCAAAATTTCTGCATACATAATATAATTTTTGGGCATAATACCCTCCCCCCCCTTATTAATGAAGTTCTGCCCCGTTGTAAGTATCATAACCCCGGTTACGTATTAGATACGCTGCCCGATTGATCCAGGGTTCCGTAACGGCTGTGGAGGTTCTGCCCGACGTAGTCGTTGGAATGCCGTCTCGGGGAGAGTATTACTAATGTAAATTTTGGGTTATTATACTAACACGTGTGCATTTGTGTAAATTATAGATAATCACCAGGAAACCCTTACAGAAAACCTAAGACAGCAATGTGAGTAATCTCCTTTTTTGTAAATTGGTTTTACAAAACCTCACTTAATTAATACTATATTAAACAGTTATTGAGTATTTGTATTCTACAATTATCGTCGGTATGTTGGGGTTTTGTATACAAAATTTGTTACTACCTTGCGAGGAGTAACATGACCACAAGTTGGGTTGACAGTACCGTGGGTGGTAATTGAATAGATGGAAACAAATGTAATTGCGCGACCACCCTCAATAATGTACAATGGTTTTTACTTAAACTTGATTAAACTGGGATTCACTCACCAGTATTTCCCACTGACAAAATGTTTTTAAACGTGTTTCAGGTAACAAAATGTGAAAGCCAAATAGAAGCCAGGTAGACAGCACTGAAGGCTTGGAAAAGTGGCTATAAAGTTACCTAAAATCAAGAGATGTTTTATAAAATAGGGGTTATCTCTATAAAAATGTGTGTACTTGAAACTTGGGATTTTCCCATGTATTTAATATATTAACAGCGTGGTATTTTACTCTGATAAAATATTTCGTAACTACGGTCCTGATGAAATTTCTGCTGCCAAAATAGATAAAAACAGATACCACCGAAACTGGCCGCGGCCGCCCGTTCCCGGGTTGTTAGGGGACGGGGGTTGCAACATAAACCATGAGTTTAATTCTTGTGTCAAGACCCACTTCTAATCAATTATGAACTCTTAACAAAATCCCTATTTTGTTCAAGTAGTTCATTCATACGAGTTAGTATGGTGTTTATAAACACCAATACAACATCAATTTCATCAAATCATCAAAACCCATTTTTTTCTATCATGCAAGAACAAGTACTCAATCATGTAATTTGTTCAAGTGCTTGTTTCTACTATCAAGTATGATGATTTTAAACATGTGTATATCATCATCTTCACTACTTAATCAAAACCCACTTGTCTAAGTGTGGTAAATCATCAATTTATTCAAATCATAACAATTTTACTTCAAATTTCTACTTAGGGTTTGTTCCTAAGCAATCATACTTCACTAATTCGGCCATAGCCTCTATGATTCATACATAGATCGCATCATGCAAAGTTAATCAATTTTCACAACTTCATGAATGTCAAAAAATTCAACATACCTTTCGATCCCCTTGACTTGGTGATTGTTTATGTGTATTCAAATCTGAGTTTGGCCTTCGATTGATCCTCCAATTTGAGGTTATTGTTGAGCTAGGGTTTGAAATCCATTTCTCCTTGCTCCTGGTCGCCATACGCGCACACACACACACTAAGTGTGTGTGTTGTGTTTTTATTAATTGGTTTAATAAAACTAGTTTCCTACTTGGCAATATTTGTACCTATAGTTTCGAGAATTTACAAATGAAACTATAACCCATAGTTTATCATTTCATTACTCATTACTAACTAGGTTAATTTTACCTAGTTAACTTAATGGGTTCGGGAAGTTATAACCCGTTTTATCCTTTTAAGTCCCGTTAACTCGGGCCTTTTGCATACTTTGTTTTCTCCAAGTATTTATTCTCCTTCTTAATCAACATCAAATTTATTTATTTATTTCCAAATATTTACCGGGTAAATTTCACCACTAACGGTATTTTACCCGTCTTTAATATTAACGTGGTTTGATTACCAAACCCGTTTTCGGGGTGTTACACCATTCACTCTCAAACACTCCAAACCTTAGCTGACTTCAGAAGTTCGAGCAGATTGATACTACTTCACTAAAGTGAGAATAACTCACTCAGTTCTTATCCGATTCACTTGATTCTTTTTGCTACTTCTTTGTATTGACCTTAGCTACGTTTCCATGGGTTTTCCCTAGAAAATCAGAGCCTGGAACGTCACCGAAAGGGCTCCAAAGTTGACTGATTTTTCTGTTCATGTTTCAATCTTTGATAAACTTGTTTAAACTTGAGGAAACTCATCTCAAACCTATGTCCTTATGCTTATAACCACATCTATGGTTAGTTAGGCTTAAAAACAAGGTTGAGACATTCAAAATCAGAGGTATAAACCTCATAAACTTTCTATTTTGTTCAAGGATTTAACCCACAAGTGATGTTCAAGTTCATGACTTGATGTTTGTGTGATTTAGGATTAACTTGGGTTATCCTACTTAAAAATCCACACATTGCTTGATGATTTCTCATAGATTAGTTGTTCATATTCTTGTATTACTTGTAAGTTCTTGACCCTCCTTGTGTGTTCATAACATCAAGTGTAGTGGTGAACACTTAGAGGTGCCTAAATGGAAGACTTTTCTTTCTACATCCTACTTGAATTCTATGACACTTAAAGGTTCCTAAATGGAGGATTTATCCTCCTACCTCATGCTTGAACTAATGGACTTATTGATATATTACATAACATATATAATACTTATATAAACTATCTAAATATTCGAACCTTCGATGATGAATTTGTGTTCATTCGTCAAAGTACTAGATTGCATCATCTAAGACCTAAAACTTGTTATGATTCTAATGGGTGTTCTACCCATGAAAACATTCTAACCCTTGGGGTTTCATAGTGTCAAACAAGTATTATGTGTTAAAAGATGATTACTTTCATATGTTATATTCTTATGTTTTAAATTCCGAATCTCAACTCTAAACATACCTTGAACTTTAACCCTTATACATTTGATCTCCTAATCTCATTGCTCGTCAACAATTGGATAATCGGAAAGCATATGCAAATTTTATGACTATACTTGACCCATTTTACCATTTTCACACTTTTGGGTGTAACTTGTTTTTATATGCAAAACACACTTAGTATACATATCCTTATGCAAATACATAAACAAACAATCCAATACATGCTTACTATTTGTTATGCTTGATTCGTGTTTTCTGGGTGATTCTTATGTGATGAACTTGTCATTAGCGTCGTACAAGCCTTCACTTAACATGTATAGCGCTATAGGAGTAACGCACCATCCGTGAACGAGGGTTGACTTGTAAATCGCATGCCACTTTAATACGTTAATCTTGATAACTAGGTTTGCCATGTGGATTGTTCCTTATCATTTTTTATACTTATATACTACGCACCAAACTTGTATGCTCGCGAATACTTTTTGTATTGAACTACACTTTTAAAACATGTTGCAGGTTTAGTAATGATGTTGGTGATGCATGGAATCTAGTAGGATGCTTAGATACACACTTTAAATTTGTATTCTTATTGTATTGTGTTTGGTTACTCATGTTGTATTTATTTCAAATCTTTGTAATTGACTCTTTAGAAATGAAATGGAAATTTATTATTTAAATACGTGTCACAAATAGTATTATGAAGTCTCTTGCAAACTATTTCGTCTCACTCCGATGTTTCCGCCATCAGTTGGGGCGTGACAACGCCACCGCGCCAATCTAATCCATCATGATTTTTTATCCAACGGATGAAGGGCGTTCTCACTGTTTTCACACTTATAGGCGTTTTCCCTAAATCCTGCCTATATACACATGCGAGAACCACCTTATTGCGAGAACCAATGTGAACACAAAATAAAATCTAAAAAAAATCAAAAAAGCACTCAAATTTTTTTTTTAATATTTAAAAGAAAATCTCTATATTTCATTAGCAAAAAAAAAAAAACCCTTTTTTTTCGAGTAACAGTTATCCATGCACATGTGCATATGTATCATTACTTCGACAAATTCTGTAATACGTTATCAGTAATAGACAGTTGCACTTTAATTTACAATACCATCCGTAATACACTATTTTTTACATTACCAATATTAAAAATGCACATGTGCATCATTAGGTATAACCATGATATAACGTGTTTTGGTACAAAAAGTTTGTGATTTTGAATGGAAAAGTAGGCCTATATACATGTTTTTTGGTTAGTTATATCTAGTGGTTGATGGTTTGGTTATAGTTGTCAATTTATGATGTAATATGTTGATTGGATAGTATAAATGGTGTTTATATACATGTAATAAAGTGAAAATATTGGTAATGGTATTGTATTATGGATGGTAGGAGGTAATGGTATTGTATTATGGATGGTAGGAGGTAATGGTTGTGTATTATGGATGGTATGATAGATGAAAGGGAAAGTGTATTCAAAGTAGTGTACCAAAACACCTTATTTCATGTTGATACATATAGATGCACATGTGCATTTCTAATATTGGTAATGTAAAAAGTATTGTATTACACATGGTAGTGTAAATGAAAGTGCAATTGTCTAATATTTGTAATGAATTACGGAATTTATCAAAGAAATGACAAAAATGCACATGTACATGTTTGTGTATTATGGATGGAATGATAGATGAAAGAGAAAGTGTATTTAAAGTAGTGTACCAAAACACCTTATTTCATGTTGGTACATATAGATGCACATGTGCATTTCTAATATTGTTAACGTAAAAAGTAGTGTATTACACGTGGTAGTGTAAATGGAAGTGCAATTGTCAAATATTTGTAATGAATTACGGAATTTGTCAAATAAATGATACAAATGCACATGTGCATAGATAACTGTAACTCGAAATTTTTTTTTTTTTTTTGAAATTTTTTTATTATAAACAAAATATAGTGATTTTTGAAAAAAAAAATAGTAAAAAAAAAAAAAAATTATGGGTGTTTTTTTTTATTTTTTTAGGTATTACTGTTTGTGTTCACACTGGTTCTCACGGTCATATATATATATAGGGGACCGCTAAAATGAAAACCACCTCCAGTTATAAGAACCATGAGAACTTTTTGATCCGGGGCGAGTTGGACCAAAATTTTTTTTTCATAAACATAGATGCGTGTATTATAAACACATTTGTAAAAAAAAATTAAAAAAAAATGTCGTGTGTGTAGTTTTGAGCACCACAAGTTTGTGTTTACGGGTACCGTAAATTTTACATAAATTTTACGGTACCCGTAAACTAGGGATGAGCACGGTATCGAACCGATACCATCCCGATACCGATCCCGACAATCCCGATCCCGATTTTCCTCAAAAATTGATCCCGATCCCGATCCCGAATACAAGCGGTATGGTATCGGTATGGTACCGGTATCGGTACCGGTATTTCGGTATGATACCAAAAAATACCGAATTGTAGATAATCTTTCCTGCATTCGTTCCAAAATAAAAGAAATACATATATGGTATTGCACATATGAACCTAAGTTACATGATCTGCAAGCCTACTATTCTCCTCTGCAAGCCTCCTGTTCTCAGCTCCCATTGTTGCTATTGTTTCTTCATGTCTATTATTGGAGTTCAACAACCCTCTCAGCTCAAGCAACAAATCTACAACTCCTTCCCTGTTCTCAACTATTTACATAAATATCACATGAATGCAGGTTTTAAGTATGATGCTGGAAAACAAGAAATTACCTCTCTATTGCAGCAACAGAAGCGTCGCTTAGGGTTTAAAGAAGTCCACGACGTTCGAATTACAGTGTAGGAACTACAATGCCATTGCACCATTGGAATAGGTGAAGGTTGGAGAAGATGATGTTTCGAACCACTCGGATTTGGCAAATTAGTCGATTGTTTATATATGATTCTTAAAAGACGTGTGCATATGAATACAAACACTATTTGTTTAGACCAATTACAAAGACAGTGGTGACTGGTGAGCATCAAGTATAGTGTGGGAATTATGGATCACCTCACAATCGGTATTAATTCGGTATTACCGAAAAATACCGATACCGATCCCGCAAAATCCCGATCCCGAAAAATGGTAAAACGTAATACCGATACCGATACCGAATACAAGCGGTATGGTATCGGTATGGTACGGTATCGGGATGGTATCGGTATCCGGTACCACATGCTCATCCCTACCGTAAACACAAACTTGTGATGCTCAAAACTACACACACGACATTTTTTTTTTAATTTTTTTTTTACAAATGTTTTTATAATACACACATCTACGTTTATGAAAAAAAATTTGGTCCAACTCGCCCCGTACGGTGTAGTTCTCATGGTTCTTACAACTGGAGGTGGTTTTTATTTTAGCGGTCCCCTATATATATATATATATATATATATATATAGGGTAAGGTTCATGCGAGAACCACCCTTATTGCGAGAACCGCGAGAACCAATATGAACACAAAATAAAATCTAAAAAAAATCAAAAAAGCACTCAAAATTTTTTTTTTATTTTTTTTAATATTTTTAAAAAAAATCGCTATATTTGGTTACCATTAAAAAAAATAAAAAAAAAAAACTTTTTTTTCGAGTAACAGTTATCTATGCACATGTGCATATGTATCATTACTTCGACAAATTCGGTAATACGTTATCAGGAATAGACAATTGCACTTTAATTTACAATAGCATTTGTAATACACTACTTTTTACATTACCAATATTCAAAATGCACATGTGCATCATTAGGTATAACCATGATATAACTTGTTTTGGTACAAAAAGTTTATGATTTTGAATGGAGAAGTAGGCCCATATATATGTTTTTTGGTTAGTTATATCTAGTGGTTGATGGTTTGGTTATAGTTGTCAATTTATGATATAATATGTTGATTGGATGGTATAAATGGTGTTTACATCCATGTGATAAAGTGAAAATATTGTTAATGGTATTGTATTATGGATCGTAGGAGGTAATGGTATTGTATTATGGATGGTATGAGGTAATGGTAGTGTATTATGGATGGTATGATAGATGAAAGGGAAAGTGTATTCAAAGTAGTGTACCAAAACACCTTATTTCATGTTGATACATATAAATGCACATGTGCATTTCTAATATTGGTAATGTAAAAAGTAGTGTATTACATATGGTAGTGTAAATGAAAGTGCAATTGTCTAATATGTGTAATGAATTACGGAATTTGTCAAAGAAATGACAAAAATGCACATGTGCATGCTTGTGTATTATGGATGGAATGATAGATGAAAGAGAAAGTAGTGTACCAAAACACCTTATTTCATGTTGATACATATAGATGCACATGTGCATTTCTAATATTGTTAACGTAAAAAATAGTGTATTACACGTGGTAGTGTAAATGAAAGTGCAATTGACTATTATTTGTAATGAATTACGGAGTTAGACGAAGAAATGATACATATGCACATGTGCATGGATAACTGTTACTCGAATTTTTTTTTTTTGAAATTTTTTTTTTATTAACAAAATATAGCGATTTTTCCAAACAAAAAAGTAGTAAAAAAAAATAAAAAAATTTGGGTGTTTTTTAGATTTTTTTAGGAATTACTGTTTGTGTTCACACTGGTTCTCGCGGTTCTCGCAATAAAGGGTGGTTCCTAACGGATCTTTGTCCTATATATATATAGGGAGAAGATCATGCGAGAACCACCTCTTATTGCGAGAACCGCGAGAACCAATGTGAACGCAACCAAAAATGCCTAAAAATAGCTAAAAATCACACAAATTTTTTTTTAATATTTTTTATATAAAAATCGCTACTTTTCGAAGCAAAAAAAAAATTAAAAATTAAAAAAAAAGTTTTTTTTTTTTTAAGTTTTTTTTTTTAAATGTTTGTTTTTTTTTTTTGCCACTAAAAGTAGCGATTTGAGCATAAAAAATATTAAAAAAAAAAATTAGATTTTTTTTTATTTTTTTAGATTTTTTTTTAGATTTTTTTAGGTTTTTTGGGGTTTAGTTTTTAGCATTTTAGCTTGGGGGGGGGGGTGGGGGAGGGGGGTTTAGGTTTTTTTTTTTTTGGGGGGGGGGGGGTGGTTAGGTTTTTTGGGGGTTTTAGTTTTTAGCATTTAGCTTGGGGGGGGGGGGTTAGGTTAACGTATATATATATATATATAGGGTTAGGTTAACGTACAATAGCTCTTATCGTACAATATGTACGCGCTCATCTCAGCCGTCCAATCTGGTGCGAATTCAATTTTGAACATGCGATTTATGCTGAAAAACCAATATGCGAAATTGTTTTATATACATGTTCAAATCACATTGCAGAGCTGGTTTTTTCAAAAAAAAAATATTAAAAAAAAATCCTAAAAACCTAAAAAAAAATTCACAAACACATATGTAAGAAAATAGAGAACTCATCCTGTATATATATAATTTTTAGGTTTTACAGATGTGTTTGGGGGGGGGGGGGTGTCGGAGTGGGACGTGGGGAAAAGCCGGGGTATGAAAAATGTGATTTGAACAGGTTCATGCATCCTTGGTCGGTAAGTATATTAGTATTTTAAAATTTAAATTAGTTTAAAATAATTTAGTTTTAGGGAGTTACGAGGAAACTTAGGACGGCATCATTTATTCATTCATTCATTCTGGGACAACCTGGAAAAGTAGAGAAAAAGTTTATGTGACGCTAATGTGGCAAAAATATATATATATATGAGCATGGTTGCAGAAATCGGCCTAGGCGGCCGATTAATCGGCGCCTAGGCGCTAGGCGGTCATCTCCTGCCTAATTTTGAGCTAGGCGGTCAATTAATCGGTCATGGTAAAAAATCGGTCAAAATCGGTCCTAGGTGGTCAAAATCGGTCCTAGGCGGTCAAAAATCGGATTAATCAGACAATATTAGTCAGTCAAAATCGATCAAAATCGGTCCTAGGCGGTCAAAATTGGTCAAAATCGAACCATACTATCTGAAACTTGAAGTATTTATGTGAATTTTGAAGTATTATTTTTATATTATTGGGTATATATATATAATTTTGAAAAAATACATATAAAAATCCCATTCCGATTAATCCCGATTAATCCTGATTAATCCCGATTAATCCCTAGGCTGTACCTCACCGCCCGACTAGCGCCTAGCGCCTTCTACAACATTGTATATGAGTAAAGTGGAATAAATCCCTCCCCCTAAGTGAGTGGTTTTACTCTTAAAAAAAAGCAAAGGGCTCACAATTTTTTTTCATCCTAATTTAAAATCTTTGAAAAATCACATATCTTGGCACATCAATACAAAAGAAAATACTAAAATGCATCTCAATAAAATCTGGCGCGACATACGTGGACACCAAAGGGTAAGCAGTACATGTCTTCAAACTAAAACATACCAAACATAATCCCAAATAAAACAAGTGCCTTACAGATAACTAAACGTTCAATGCAAATAAGTTTCGATTCAAGTCACTTTCTAGAGCTCAGTCATGCTCAACTTCACTCATTATTGTTACAAGAAAAGTACGCAAAAAAGTATCAACTAAAAATAGTGGGTGAGTTCGCAGGATTAAAATAAATAGTGTGTTGTAGTAATAAACATAAGTTTAGACAACAATGTTAAATAAGTACACAAATAGGGTGATGCAATTGTCATGAGCCCATAATCAAACCTAGCAGAGTACGTCCTTACATTAGTGTCACAATTGACATCAATGGAGACAGATAATAATGGGGGGATATTCACTCAAATGTCGGTTCGTGATGACGTCCAAAGTACTTTAGCTAATAATATGATGACACAAGTAGGGGTGTCAACCAAAATAGATCTACTCAATACATGTCCATATCGGCTCATAACATAAGTTAAATTGATTGCGTAAAAATCAGTGGGGATTTAATAGATTTGGGAAACTCACACAATTCATATTGAGGTTACGAGTGTATTGTAACATGCGTATCGTATCGACTAAAGAGTAAATTAGTTATCATGAGTAGTAAGATAGTTAGCGTACTTTTCCCCATGGAAAAATAAGTAGAAAGAGGGGCCACGAAACTCATCCGATATTGGTTGTTAGGATGACTGCCTGAAGTAAGATATGTCACATGTCTCAAACAAGAACTACAAGTTTACTCAAGTATAACTATAGTCTTAAACTAGTTTCGGGAGGAAGTCTAGTGAAGACTTGTTAGTTCCGGAAATTAGTTTGGAAATCATGTCAAATGTCTAATCATATCACGTCTAGTTGGTTTGAATAATCAAGGTCCATGTCATGAATGAAGTCATGTTGTTTCATTGTATTGTTTCGGGATGAAGTCTAGTGAAGACTTGTTTAGTCCATGCCGTGATTAACTGTTTTACAACCAATTAAATATAAGTCAATGGATACTAAATGATATAAGTATACTTATGTTATAGGTTGATGATAATTATAAGTCCCGAATAAATAATATCAATGTTGATCGTTGGTTCTCAATGATTAATTTTACTTTTTTTATGTCAAAAGCCTTATATTTTATTATTAGGATATAAGTTAAAGTGTTTGATGTGCCATAATTTATACATATTTTACATGCACAATCATCCCCATTTTTTGTTACTTTTAAGGCATTCATTTTTTGTAATTGCAGGTTTTCGGATTTCCCCTAGCAAAAAGAAGTGAAAAACGACAATAAATGAGAGAAATCTACAATCTGCGGGCCAAGCACGGTCGTGCACGAACATAGGCAAGCCCATGCTCCTCCAACTTTCAGTTTGAATAAACGACAAAAACTAGACAATTAAGGAAGAGGAACGGTCATGCACATCTCTAGGCACGACCGTACTCCAATGTACTAGCCACAAAAGACAAATGCATAAAAGCAAAAAGAGACAAGAGTACAACAACCGAAGATTCTATCTAGACACTCGTACACCTGCACGGCCATGCATAGTACAAGCATGATCGTGCATATGCGAAGATTCCCAACACGGTACCTGGACTATGAAGATTCTATTGGTAAAAAAACTATGTTGCAAAGTCGTGCATGTAATTAACCAACATTAAATAACCATCATTTACACCAATTGAATATTATTGACCCTAACTAACCAATATCCTTCGTTATGGATCAATACTAACCCCCACTAACTATTATTGACCCGTAATCACCGTAACTAACCATCATTAATCGTCATGGACTACCAAGCCTCACATTGATCCTACTAGAATCTTGTTTCCCAACATTGTACCTAATTAACCTTTTAATTATTATTTACCCTCATTAACCAATATCAACCATTATTAACCCACATTGATCATCACTAACCCTTGTTGACTATCATTGGCTAGTATTGTTCCTATTAGATTCTTGTTTACTCACATTGAGCCTAGATTACAATTCTTAATAAATTTTAATCCTAACTATGTATCATTTACACTCATTAACCAATGTCGACCATCCTTTACCAATATAAGCCATCATTGACCAATATTGACCATCAACAATAATGGTTGGCCAAGGTGGGCATAGAAGGACATATTCGGTATTACTTGTCTTAATGAGTGATAATGGGTTACTCATGTATATGTATGATCATCGACTACATAGTACCCACAATGAGCCTAATCTTCCCTGATTCACAACAATTGACAGCTGGTCTAACAAGATAAACCATAAGGGTGTAGGGGTTGGAATGCGGGGAAGGCGGGTAGTGACCGTTAACCACGTTGTAACACCGCTGCTAACCCCACATTTGGTGTGGCAAACTCAAACACTCGGGGAGGAGTCACCGCGTAAGGGAAGAGGCAGGAGGGAATGTCATACCCCAAAAACGTCGCAGCGGAATATAAAACATAGTGGTTACGGAAGTTGGTGCCCATTAATATCTTGCTAAACGATGCATCATAATGTTGGACATTTTAATTTAATTAAAACATAGATTTTAAAATGTAAGTCTTAAAGTACGTCACAACCACATCACAGTTTAGTTGTTTTGATCCTTATGGATCTTATTACATTTGTCCCAAATTGTTTTAAAAGTTTGTCCAACACAATACCAAACCAAACATGCATCAACAACCACAACATACGCCATAATTCCTGAAGCCAAACTCAAGTACCTAAAGAACACGTTAAAATCAAGTGTCAACACAAAGGAAGGTGAGTTCACATATTCAAATTTAAATAATTTGATCCAAGGAAAAACTTCCTAATTATGTGTTTATTATTAAAACATTCATATAATTTTTAAGAAAGTTATTTTATTTCCTTGCAAAAATTCAAGGGTCAGCCGTCGCAAGCATTTACGTAGAACCTTTCGACCATAGACATCTTCCCGAATTTACATATTAAATTGATAGAATCAAATGTCCGGACTCATAAGTTAGCAAGACCTTACAAACTATATATTAACAATGAAGGTATAATCAATGCTAGACTATGAACAAAATATTAATTCGTCGTTTGACTTGACACGGGGCGACCGGTCACGACCGGTTTGTCAACCCCGATAGATCTACCAACAATTCCTCGCGTGCAATACTTAAATGATTAAACGACATTACTTGCGCATGGCCCATATCGAGGCCATCTATAATGCCTGCCTCATGAACAATATATATATATATATATCCTTCTAATAATGATAAATTTAATATATGATGTTGTTGAATTCCTTGAAGTCTCCACCGAAATGTAAGCCTATGCCGATACTTACTCTCTTAAGATCAAGAAAATTCGTCCCAACTATAGATTTAAGAAATTTTAAATCTATACGGTCGTTTTCTCTGAAAGACCGTACAAATCCCCGCTTCTCCCCGAAACATATTTATTCACAAAAACCGTTTCTCCCCGAAACATATATATTTAACAAATCCATATATTTTCAATGAAAATATACATTTTATATATCAAAGATATGTTTTATATAAAAACATTATTAAACTCTTTTTAAGGCGTGTTCTTCCCCCAAAACATATACAAAACAGTAAAAAGAGGCGGGGTTTAGTGACACTCACCTTTAGGTGCGTATTATAAATAGCGCAATCCCATAAATTGATTTCTACACGTCCTAATATACGTAGGAACGATTTATCAATCAATATATATATCACAAAATTCCTAAGTTTCTCCGTATCTTAGAATTTTCACATAACTTTGAGATGTACTCAAAAAAGTCATTATTTTTTATTATGTTGGCACATTAATATATATATGAGTTCATATATATATATTTAAAATTTTGCGACTTGAACGATTTTATTGGTGACCCTTATCATGTAAATCCTTAACACTCCCGTTTATACGTAATATATCTACGATTTGCGTATCGTAATATATATACATAAACGTACACATAATTTTAATATCATAACACGCGAAATCTCGTTAACTTATTTATTTTATCATTTTTAAAGCATGTATACATGAAATAACTTACCAAGTTAACATATGTATCAATTTTCATGCTCGACAAACAAGTTACACTTTTAACGCGATTTTTACCGATTCTACCGCTTTAAGCGTACAAGTGTACATGCATAGTCTAAATTCCCGCTATCATGTCAACACTTAGCATATTATCATATACACATATCTAAATCACATAACACATTTTAACACATAAGGTTCACCCGTAAATAACCCATGCTATGGTACATTGTAAAACGCGTATTTTAGTGATTCGGTAACGTTTTCAGGCGTCGGAAGTCACGTATGGCTAACCAAACACCAAGTAAACTTATTATAAGTTTAAATACTTATATTTAAACTAAAAATATCAGTTTACTTACGGATTTAAAACTTTTTTATAAAAATCCTTTGAAAAGCCGATTTTTAACCTTTTTACCGCATAGTTTTGCGTTAAACGTTACCATAACCATCCCAACTCGTAGCGACTTGATATTTTAACATAATACATGTTATTTACTGATTAAAATGATAGTTATAATCAGATTAGTGCAGTTTTTGTGTAAGTCACATAAATCATGCGATTTCACGTATTTTACAACACTTAAAGCACCAAGTACAACATGCAAGGCTAATAAACTTTATGACAAAATTTTATACCATTTTAACACTTCAAATATTTATTTTTTTAGTGTTTAGAATCTGATTAAAATTTATTTTTATCAAATCATATTCTAATCATCATTTCATGATCATATTTCAACATGCATGTTCAAGTGCATGCATCTAATGCATCCATAACCTGTCTTAATCATCTTGCATGAACTTGAATGCATCTAGACCTTCATTTAACTCATGTTTTAAATATTCAAACATTCCATACTTTACATCATCATCTACTCATTTATTCATAAATGCAAGACATATGCATATATTCTTACACATTTAAGACTTTAGTCATAAAAAATTCACATGCATGCATACCTATACATACATACATGGCTCACATATACATACACACACATGAATCCAAAACTTTACTTTATCATGTGCATCTTTTAATCATATGAACTTTTATAAGTTACCTTCTGATCATGCATGCATTTCACTTTCAAAAATCAAATCAAACAAGAATCAGTCAAATCAAAATTCAACTCTCATATATGTATATATATACATACCTACGACCATACATACATATACACATACATCCATTTTTATTTTCTTTGAAAACCCATTTGTTATTAGTTTCATGTTTATGTTTAGATTCAAGAACAAGAGAAACTTCCATCATCATCAAGATCATCAAGAATCAAGAACAAGGTTTTTAAAGTTAGTTTTGTACCTTCAAGATTTTCAATGATTTTTAGTAAAGATTGATGAAATGGAGCTTGATTGTTGCTTGAAACACCTTGTAATCACCTTTAAACCTTCAAATGAACTTGTAAACACCTTGGAATGCCTTCAAATCTTCAAGAACAAGATTGAAATTTTTGAAAGTGTATGGATATGGGGTGTTCGGCTGAGCTTGATGAGAGAGAGAGAGAGTGATTGAGTTTTGAAAAGGTTTTGTTATATTTCTTGGATTTGATGGATTTTAGAAGATATGCCAAAAATCATAATCATTGTGCACATCTTCTAAAGCCTACACATGGAGGAGAGAGAGAGAACACATCTCCCTAGCCGCCACCTATGTTACATATATATATATATATATATATATATATATCGTATACACACACACACACACACATATATATATTACATAGATCAAAAACTTGTATTTTACTGGATACCGGGTATTTTATCTAGCGTTTTAATCCCGTTTTAGTGCGTTTTAAATTATTTTTTTCACTCTATAAAAATAATCTCACCAAAATATTATTGAATAATTATCAGTTGCCTCGACCGACTACGTTGACAGTATTTTGTCAGATACGCGCAATATCACGCGGTATGCGCTCAAACTCGAAAAATAGAGTTTCTTAGCATTTTAATTTATTTTTCCTTCCGGACATTATTAAAATTACCATTCTAATCATAACAAATTATTTTTATGATTTTAACATTGATCGGGCGGTCACCGACGTTCGTTTCGCATTTTGTTCGTTACGCGATAAGCTTTTATCTTATGGTTGCCAACATAATTTTTAACAAAGTTTGGATTTACCAACACATCAAATATCACATATAAACATTAATATCAGTCAAATACAGCCTTTTTATTTATTCATCATACGTGTTACATTTGTACGGTACAGACTAAATAGTTGGGTGTCATAGGGAGGGTTAATGGTAGGCACCACTCTCTTCCACTCAATCACACTTTTATCAACATATATTTTTTTAAATTGTTTAGGGGTGTGCTGCCAATATTTGAATGCAAAATAGGGAGTGGAGAGGGGAGTTGACAAGACAGCGTAGGATTCGCTAAGGTGGAGTGGAGAGTGGAGTTGACATGGCCGAGTATGAGCGCCCCTTACACCCTAATACTTAAGAATTGACATAGATTGACCATTGGTTGGGGTGTAAACGAGCCACTCGCGAGCTACTCGAGATCGACTCGAAAAAAAGCTTGAGCCCGAACATAAAAATAAACTTGTTTACTAAATGAGCACGAGTCTAAACTTCACTTATTGTACTTGAACCGGCTCGTGAGCCTAAATGGGCCCACTAGTTATATTATTTTTATTTAATTTAGTAAATATATAATTAAATAGGAATTATTATATTTATAAAATTATGAAAAATAACTAAATTATATCTAAACCATAGTCACATGGAACGCGAAACGCTCCGGTACGCAGTATGAAAAACGGTATGCAATTCGGGCGTTTCTAGAAATCAGTACGTTGGGGGGTAGGTTCATTTGGGAACGCTAATTCGGTACGTGGTATGGTGTATCCTATGGCGTACCAGTGTAGTCTTGTACACATATCATATATATAAAAAAAAGTAGAGTAAATTTCAAGTTTTGTCCTTTATCTTTACATCAAATTTCAGGCGCTGTCCTTTAGCCAAAAAGTTGACAGGCGGTGTCCTTTATGTTGCCAAATCTTGCAAGTTTTGTCCTTTTAGCCAAACCCAGTTAGATTTTTTTGGTTAAATCTGGTCACTCAAGGGCATTTTAGTCTTTCTACCCCATTTATTTAATATTATCTAAAAATAAAACAAAAAAATTTAAAATAATAATATTATTATTATTATTATTATTATTATTATTATTATTATTATTATTATTATTATATATAGAGTAAATTACTGACCACCATCACCACCACCCTTCATCACCATCACCACCACCACCCTCCACCGCCGCCACCACCGCCACCACCACCGCCACCGCCACCATCAAACACACCTTAAACCGCCCAACATAACAATCATGACACCCAAAAGATGAAGAACCAAATCGGAATTATTAAGTATCATCAAAACCGCCACCACCCTTCGTTATCTACAACCACCATCACCACATTCTCTAAATCAACTCCCCTACCTAAAAACCCCCAAAACAATTGCGAGATATGACCAATTTTAATCAACTGAAATGGAACGGGAAGGTTTTAAAAATAAAATTATGAATGTAAAACAACACATAACCTGTAAGTGCAAGCAATTAGGTTATTTTGCTCCTTAATAATCTCATATGAGTTCATACCAAACACCCATATTGGTGCAACCGTATTATCAGATTCAACATGTTACTAAAGAAATGGATTATTTTTGAATATATAGGTAATGGCAAATACATAAAACAGGGGATAACAGAGTACACAGCCAGAACATAAATGATAACATTATTATTGATTATCTTCAGTCACACCATTAAACCAAACACAAACAACAAATTTTCACACCCAACACCTTTTCATTCTATAAAAACAAACAAAAACACAAAATCCTACAATGAAAAATCAAAACTTGAACAACACCCACTTCAATTTCTCATCAATTTAACCAAAATTCAAGGGAAATAAAAAAAATAAACCCAAGAACTAACCGGTTGTTTCAGAAACCGTAACCGGTCATCATCACTCTCTCCAAACAATGTAACCAGTTGCTTCAGAAACCGTAATCGGCGGATAACCTCTTGTTTCGGTAATTTCAATGAATCTATTTTCTGTTCATCGGTTATCAGAGCTTTTGAAGACGAAATAACGGATTCAGGTTTTGATTTTGATGAATCCATGTTTGAGTTAAGGTTTGATATGTTTGGATCTAACAGATTTGAGTCGTTTTGGATTTGATTTTGACAGAGGCGTTTGGCTTCTGCCTCTCGTTTTTCTTCTTCCCGAAGCTTTTGGATCCGTTTGAAGACTTTCCGGCCGCCGGTTTCCTCCGAGAGTGCTTGCCGTTTCTTTAGAAGCTCTTGTTTTATGAGATCCATGGCGGTTGTTGAATCTAGGGTTTGTGAAGTTGTTGTTAGGGATGAGTGTTTGAAGCAGGTGTTTTTGATTTTGGGATATAAATGGGTAATAAATGACTTGAGAGGGAATGACCATTTTACCCTCATGTGCCTTTCACATGACTAGATTTAACCAAAAAATCTAACTGGGTTTGGCTAAAAGGACAAAACTTGCAAGATTTGGCAACATAAAGGACACCACCTGTCAACTTTTTTGCTAAAGGACAGCGCCTGAAATTTGATGTAAAGATAAAGGACAAAACTTGTAATTTACTCAAAAAAGTATAAACTAGATCTTTCTTTAAATTTTCAAAAACATAATCAAAATTCAAAACAGAAACTTCACAAAAGAAAAATTCATTATCAAAACATAAATTTTATAAAACTCAAACTTATCGAAAGCCATTTGCTAAATGCTTACTGTTTTGTTTTTGTAATTGACTGAATTGAATTGAAATATTGTGTGCTAGATTGATTGTTACAGCAGGTATTTATAGACAATTATAGTTAACATGGGATGGGTAATAATTAAAGTGCGTTAATTGTAGTGTGAAAACTTAATGGCGGGAAAAAATTGTTCACTTACCTCTGTTATATAAAAAGGGGGAAAAAGTTAATGGCTTTTCAAATTCCGGTACATGAATCTGGCTATAGCGGAACGCCGGCCCCTACAAACGGAAACACGTTTCGGATTGATTAAAAACGTGTATTTACCGATTGGAACACTATTTGGTCGCAAATTTTAAAACTTTATATGTTGTGGCATAATCGGTTGCATTTTTTTCTATAAAATAATAAAAATAATAGATGTTTAAGGGTGCAAAAAGACACGCCAAGCCAAATCGGAGCTCATTTAGTTTACGAAAGTTCGAGCTCGTGCTCGGCTAGTTTATTTTTTATAAATTTTAATTTTTATTGTTTATATGTTTAGATTCTAAAAAATTCTCGATTCATTCTAACCAGCTATAACCTCTCTGTTATCTTCTTTTTTAAAATATTAACCCTAGGACGTACTGGTACAGAGACGTCTGCTCCATTCCGCTTTCAGGTGTGCTCAACTTTGGATATCGTTATTTAACATGAATTTTGGATTATTTGCTCATACTATTGTGTGCTCATACTTATGGTTATAGACTTGCTACTGTGATAGTGTTATTCTAACAATCACTTAACCATGTGTCTACAACACCAAACTTGGTTTAAGTCTTATTTAGCAAATTTGATAGCTTTTAAGTCTTTTAATATGATGGAATGTATAGAACATTAAGTTCATTAAAACTTAAAAAAGAAGCATCAGCTTTAAAGGGGAAGGCAAATCAAATTGGAAGAATGAGAAGAAAATCCAGGTCAAATTTCATGTTATCAAAATTCGGAGATGAATGAGCCCGAGGCTAAACGCCCTATAATCAGCAGGTTGGTTCAATCAAGACCCTTACTTTTATCCAGTCTTGATAGATCTTTCGATCTACGACCCTGAACAATAACACTTTCTTTTGCTGATTAGAGGATGGTCTCATTGGGGTGGAACCGACTGTTTATTCAGGTAAACGCTTACTAGAAGGTATGTTTAGTGGTTTCATTTGTTCTTGTTTTTCAAATGTTTGTTGTAATTGTAGTTATTGGAGTTGAATTAGAATAGCATGAAGCTTGTTTGGTGTATGAAATCTAGAGTTAAATGCCTAGTTGGTCTCTGTGGTTTGCAGATATTGCAGACTTGGTCCCGAGGCATCAATAATTACACACTTGATCCCGGATTCCCGGTAGTTGTAATTTTTGCACTCGGTTGATCCTTATCACTAACTTATGTTAAATATCTGAGTTAAGTATGTGTTAAATGACTAGATTGCCCTTAAACTAAAAAATAAAAACACTTAGAAATATTTAAAAAAAACAATTGGGTTTTGGTACATTCAGCAATACCATATGATATATGGGATTTGGTGTATTGGAATGATGAGAAAATATATCAAATGATGAAATGAAAAGGATGTGTATGAAGGCTCATACAAGGATTATCTCTTTGTGAAATTTTTGATTGTACAATATATTGATGATGATAATGCATCCTACATGATTCTTATATGCATGTTTTATATGAAATCCAAAATCGTATACTAATTAAAAAACATGATTTTCATCCCTAACTTTATACAAAATCAAATTGAAACCTAAAAGTTTGTAAAAATGGTTTTGTTGTGAAAGATGATTGTTTTAAAAGCGAGATGACTACTAGTTTACATGTTCATGATTTTGAACACTTTGACATGATTTTATAAGTATATTGAAATTAAAAGATAGAAATGTAAGAATAGTAAATAAACACATACCAAATTGTAGGGAATGATGCAAAGATGATGGATATACTCTTTGAATCCTTGTTTCCATACTTGAAAATGGAGGAGAATGGTGGTGGTGACCGAAAATGGTGAGTGAGAGAGAGAGACATGGGCGCAGCTTAAGTAGGGTGGGAGGGGACGGCCGACCCCCGAACTTTTTGCTCAGTAATAGAGAGTATCTAGTTTTCGTATATAAATTTTTGGGTATGTATGTTTTCGACCCCACGATTTTATAGAAATTTTTAGGTCCGATAAATTCTGCACCGATTCGAAATCTCAAGCTTCGCCACTAGAGAGAGAGAGATATGACAGAAGGCAGTGAATGATAGAGTGATGAGAATGAAAATGTGTTTAACTGGTCGTTAGATGTAAAATTGAATAGTAAATTATGGTGTAGTAATGATGATCTAAAGATTTTACAACTCTTGTTGGCCAAAAGTTAAAAAAAAAAAAAAAAAAAAAAGATGGGGAGGGTTTTAGAATCTCAATTTAATTAAATATTAAACTTTTGTGGTAAGTCATAAGTTTTAATAATATTGGTAGGCGCATTTCCTTTAATAAAACTTGTAACATGTGATTGTGATGTTATATATTTTTTATTATTATCTTACATTACATAACATAAATTACAAATATTAATATTACCACTACTATTTATTAGTAACAGTAATATTGTTGTCTCGCAATTTATTTTATGTATCACCAATTTAGCTTTTAGTATCCGAAATATACAAATAATGTCTTAAATTCCAAGGGATCATTTGAAGGCTTTTTAGAATGTTACATCATATAAGTTTCCTATATCAAGTCTAGTATCAACACACTTAGCATCATGATAAGCCACTTAGGCTGGAGGGTGTGGAGGCTCGAGTTGGCTCAAACTTTTTACTAGCCGAGCTTGAGCTCCACTTTTCAGTTCGTTAATATAAACAAAACAAGTCGAGCTATGTTGACTAGTTTAAGTTCGAGCTCAAGCCTAACTTGGCTCGGCTCGACAGCCCGAGATGACATGCATGATACACCATCTCCTACACTTGAATAATGAACAACGTACCTCAATTATTTTCAAGTGTATCGAGAATCTGTTGCAATTCACGCACAACCTTTTTGACATCCATCCTTTGTGTTGGGGAATCCACAGAGCATGCTACTCCGATCTTAATTGTTAGAGTCAAACATTCCTCTATTTTCTTGGCATTTTCTTCATTATTTTGCAGAACAATTCTATCCTCTTGATACAGGTTTAGAATGTTAACATCAATGATATCAATTACATTGTCTAGCAAGGCCATTGAAGCAAATTTATGAAGGCAAAGGTCTTCATTAAAGATGTCATCAGTTGGGTGTTTCCCGGTCATCGCCTCTAGAACTAGTATTCCAAAACTGTAGATATCCCCATTACTTGTCATCTCACTCCCGAAACCATACTCTGAAACTTACAAGCAATTACATTATAAAAAAGGTAATAATGTAAGTAAGTAAATATGAAAACTTATTTTACCTGGAGCAATATAACCCATTGTACCGCGAATCCCAGTTGAGTTGTTTTGGTATGAAGTTCCGAGAAACCGAGCTAAACCGAAATCTCCAACATGAGCCACCATATCATTATCGAGTAGAATGTTACTAGGCTTCAGGTCACCATGAATAATGGTTGGTAGACAGTGATTATGAATATAATCAAGTGCATATGCTACATCCACAAGAATTTTTATCATTTGAAGAAGGTTTAGCCTTGATGTATTTCCACTTGAATGCAACCAATCATGCAAACTCCCATTGGGCATGAACTCGTATACCAAAGCTTTGAATGGATTTCCTTGAAAGTCTATACTTGAACATGAAGTTATAATCTTCAACAAATTCCGGTGTCGAAGGTTCCGCCATGCTTCACATTCCCTCATAAAGCTTCTTTGAGCTCCTCGATTTTGAAGATGTAGAACTTTGATTGCAACAAATGTGTCATTATCTTCAAAAAGGATTCCTTTATAAACAGAACTATAACCACCAGTTCCAATCAAATTGGATTCGGAGAACCCATTGGTAGCCTTTAGAAGTTGACTGTATGAAACTTTTAGGTATCGTTCGCTTGTTGACGATTGTGAAAGACGGCTCTTTCTTTTCTTCTTACACCAAGCATATGCTAAACAAGTTGCGGTGAAAAGTGCGCATGCGATCAATGTGACTATTAAATAGAGATGAAACTTCTTTGTAAATTTACTTGTCACCTCGCAGCTGGGTAACCCAAGTTCAATAATACCACCACAAAGCCTTCTATTCCCCAAAACAGAGAATGCACTTTCATTAGCGAACACTCCTAACATCGGAACTTCACCCTCAAAATCATTATATGACAGGTTCAAATATTCTAACTTAAACTTTTCGAAAAAATCTAGGAATATGCCCCGAAAAGTTGTTATGAGAAATATCGAGTTCCATCGATCCTTTCAAGGAATTTAATGATAATGGTATCATACCTTGAAATAAATTGCCTTTGAGGGACAACTGTAACAGGCTACTACAGCCACCAAGGCTACTAGGAATGTTACCAGATAAATTATTATCAGATAAATTCAGAGTAGTCAACATGTTGAGGTTGCCAACCTCAATTGGAAGTGAACCAAATAGGTTATTTTGAGAAAGATCCAATGTTATGGAGAGACTTGAAAGTTGAAGAAGTTGTATAGGTATTTTCCCATTAAATTTATTGTCATTAAGGAACAGGGATAATATATGATGACAATTTCCTAGACTTGATGGAATTACCCCTTCTAACATGTTTGAAGATAAAGAAAGTTTTATCAATGATGACAAGTTCCCCATGGAATCAGGAATCTGCCCTGAAAGTTGGTTTTCATGTAAAAAAAGGCCTTCTAAGTTTTGAAGGTTACCAATGGTTGAAGGGATGTTTCCCGTGAATTGGTTCCCTTCTAATGCCAATATATTCAAGCCAACAAGATTACCAATTGAACTAGGGAGGTTTCCATATAACTGATTATCAGAAAACCATAACTCCCGGAGTTGACTAGAAAGATTACCTATTGATCTAGGGAGAACTCCTTGAAACCTGCAACTATGAAAAGCCAACCTCTTTAATCTCGTGCAGTTCTTCAAAGAATCAATAAACTTCATTTCATCTGCTTCTTTGCTTCCAAAGAGGTTTCCATCGATGTTTATAATATATATATTCGTTAGTTTTGAAAAGTCAACTGTCAATGGTCCACTAAACTTGTTTTAGCGAGTTCAAGAAGTTTTAAACTCGTACAGTTAGAAATGGATGCCGGAAGAGGTCCACTTAGTTTGTTACCCCATAATTGAAACCAAACAAGATTAGGAAGCATTGCACCTACGGCTGAATAAAGACCACCTGTCAATTGATTATCAGCCAAGCTAATATTAGCCAGCAGTGATAGGTTATAAAGAGAATTAGGGATGGTTCCGTATAAATTACAACCACAAAAGTAAATTTCTTTTAAACTTTTCATAAGGCCTAAGGTGTGTGGAATGGTCCCACCCAACGGATTTCCCATTAAAGAGAACACTTCCAATGATGTCATATTCCCTAAGTATGGCGGGATTCCGCCTGTAAACTTATTATTAAAAAGTGAAAGAAAAGTAAGTTTGGTGAGGGAACTAATCTCCTTGGGTATGCTTCCAACTAGCTCGTTATCGTAAAGATAAAGCTCTTCAAGGTTTGAACAACCGGATATGTTAGTTGGAATTACCCCACAGAACTTGTTAATTGCAAGATTGAGGACCATCCACCTGGAGAGATGACCGATTTCATGAGGGATGGTTCCGTGTAAGTCACAACCTTGAGCGTAAAACTCTCTTAAATTCTTCCACTGGCTTAAGATGTTTGGGATGCTCCCACCCAAAGGATTTCCAGTAACAGAAAACAATTCCAATGATGTAATATTTCCCAAGATGGTTGGGATTCCACCTGTAAACGTATTATTAAAAAGTGAAAGAAAAGTAAGTTTGGTGAGGGAACTGATCTCCTTGGGTATGCTTCCGACTAGCTCGTTATTGGAAAGACCAATCTTTTCAAGGTTATAACAACCAGATATGTTAGTTGGAATGACCTTGTTGAATTTGTTTTGGTACAAATACAGTCGGCGTAGCCTAGAAAGACGACCAACTTCTTGAGGAATGGCTCCATGAAAGCTGTTGTTACCAAGAGAAAGCCAGAGACAATGACCCTTCTAGACCTTGCGATGACAAGTCTATGTAAGTCACTCTTCTATGTCGTTTCCCACAATAAACATGGCTCCAGTCACATAAATGAAGAGAATCGTTCCATGAGGTTAGAGCTCCATATGGATCTCGAGTGATCAACGACTTGATCTTCAGCAAAGCCTCATGATCTGTCTCAATTCCACCACATATGACAGTGGAAGAGAGAGATATAACAAGAGAATAAAAGAGGAAATGAATAGGAGAGAAGGATGATAAGTTAACCATTGGGTACTTTGAGTTCATTTTTGAAAAAGAACTTATGATCGTTAAGGGTAATCGTTGGCCTTTTAAAGCCAAAATACAATGAATTTAAGATTGCTAGCTGGTGGAAGTTAGAGATATAACCCGGGCATTGAAGAGGAAATAAATACATGATACTATGTGATTGGTTGGAATAACCCAATCATTGAAGAGGAAATAAATACAAGATAATATGTGATTGGTTGGAATAGTACAATGTCGGAAAGCAGGATATTTTCTAATGCATTAGGGTGTTAGGAGTGGTTAAACACTTAACGTGGCAAACTAAAAAATCAATCAATAAGAGTGTGCCATGTCAAAGTGGTAAACTATACTCAAAAGTCTTGGCAATGGTTAGACACTTGATGAAGTGGTAAACTATTTTAAAAAAACAAAAAAGGTGTGATTGGTTGAGATGGTATGGACCCCACCCCACACACCCTCTCTCTCCTCCCCTCCCTCTCCCCGCATCGGTGTTCCCTCACCGAAATCTTCTCCATTTTCGGCAACATTGTGCGGCAAAAAAGTTGGCAGCGGTTGCCGATGTGGTTTACCGCTGCCACTCCTAACACCCTTAGTCACCTTGGAGTGGAAGGAGTCCTAAACACTTTCGCTACCTAATAATAATCTTATGTCATATCAACTTTTCCTTTCACTCTCAATTTTACACTCAATCATTAGGCCACCCGGGGTGGTGGCTTTTTTATACATGATAGGAAAGTTCAACGCGTGAAACAATGGAACAAACCACTGCCACCTAGCAAATTTAACACGTGAACAATGAATTGCGTGATATATTTGACGCGTGATAAATGGAATCATGTGAGGGGTGTGATGGTTTATTGTTGGGTGTTGTGAGTGATGGGCATTTCCACTAAAAAAAGTTGTGAGTGATGGAATAATGGTTGATGACATGGCGGAAATTAATTGGATGTTGTGAGTGATAAATGGGTGGTGAGTGATAACTACCCCTACCCCCTTAGGGGTGCTCAAACACATGGAGAGGGGTAAACAATTTAAAAAAAAATTATGATTGATTGAAAGGGGTTAGGGCCCACCATTAAGCTCTTCTCTCTCCTCTCTATCTTCTCTTCCCACATCGGTGAATACTAACCGCAAACATCACTCACCGCTCACCGATTTGAGGGTGGCGGCCCCTCACCGTGCGGCAAACATCACTCACCGAAGGGGTCACCGATGGTGCCCCTTCCACACTTAAGGGGAGGGGCACTCTAGACCATTATTCTAGCACCGATCAATTCAGTGATACCATGTCAAATTTGCTACAAAGTATCCTGTCACTATAAAACATTTGTGACGTCTTCCCTAACTTAGAATCATGGACCCCACTCTTTTACTCCACTCACCAATCTCACACACCCTTAAACCTTAAACTTACTACAAGAATTTGGGGTGTTTTGCCCACAGATAGCTTACTTAGACATGTATACACATTTTGGAACATGTGTTGGTAATTGTTGATGATTGATTTTTATGAATAAGTAACACTTAATATCAGTGGCGGACCCAGAAAATTTTCAAGGTCGGTTGTCTAACTAAATTTCACATACATTATAAAAATACGGCAATCATAATTCGAAACGCTTAATATTTTTATGGAACAATGATCTGAAAAGTCTATCCCTAACATACCACCTTATATAAACAACCATAGCGAAGTAAATAAAATTCAAATCAGGGAGTTATTTTCTAAAAAACAAAATAAAAACCACAAAATATAAAGCAACGTTAAACTTTGCTTTTTGATTCAACAACATTCTTGAGATATTTTCTTATGAAATTTTGTTAAAGCATCTATAATTGCTTCTAGTTTAAGTGTATAAATTATGTATATGTATTCAAGTAGTCGAAAATATGTATTCAACTTTGTTTTAAGTATTGGTGGCAATATGTTAAGTTGAAATGCTTAGAGGACGAACTAGAACACAATCCATGTATTCACAAATATTTAATAGCGTGTCAACATAAAGTTAGCGAATTCACAAATTTTAGTTAAGCGAAAAAGCGTAAGCGTAAGTTCACAAGTAAATTGGTATAAGTATGACTTTGGTAGCTAACCCTCATCAAGGTAATTAAACTGTGTGTACCGAATGCTGATGTTATAGTTTTGTGCCCTCATCAATGTCTATCCACATTGATGAATTGAAAAAGTCAATAGTTCACACCCGGCTCCCAGCACAGTGTGAGGTTTATCAAACCTAATATCGCTATCAACTAATACTCCGTCTGCCAACCCGACATACTAATCGGTAAATATGTAGGGACTTCCAGATAGAGTTTTCGTTTAGTTTAAGTGAACTGTACCAGAACCCATCACCTTCCCTTTACTATTATTACCAAAAGATATATCACCCCCTCCATGAGTTTTGAATTCTTTGAGTAGGGCTCTACATCCAGTCATGTGCCTGGAGCCTCCACTATCTACATACCAAAGACTATCTAAGCATGCAGAAGCTCCATGCACATCAAGTAAATAATTAGTTCAGGAGGGTCTCCAAAGCCAATAATGCTTTGGATGGGGTCTCAACAGTGTCTGTGTTAAGTTCAGGTGGATGGACAGTGGTTAGCTCAGGTGTTTGGACAATTTTAGAACTGTTTTTCTCTAACCACTATTGGGGGTCCTATCCTATCAGTTGTTGATACTCAAAGGGATGCCTGTTCACTCTTGGTTTGAATGTTTTTTGTAAACCTCATAAACGTGTGGGACCCTTGGGTATGGTGGTTGACCTTTACCTCTTTGGTATTGGTTAGCGGGGGGTGCATCAGTCACCTGAACTTCTCTTTTAACAGAGGTTTGGTTCAGCTATTTTGTAACAGCTGTTTGAACTGGCACAAACAGTGGTTGTTTCTTGACATGTGGTTTTGATGAACTCATAGGTGTTTTTGAAATGTACTCTTCCTTTTTGACCTCAAAGGATTTTAGGTACACACACTGCTGAGTAGAATGGTTTGTTTTACCACAGATGGTGCAGCTCTTTGAAGGCACAATGGTACTTGTTTTGTAAAGATCATAAGCTTTTAAGTAAAAACAATCTTTGGTCAAATGATTTTTCTTTTCACAAAAGTCACAAAACAAGTTTTTAATCTTTTCTTTTCTTCTTTTCAGACTCCTTTGCAACAGAGTTTTGATCTACTGTTGGGATATCCTTAAGAGGAATGACATTGGCCTTTGGAGCTTTGACACCATCCACAGTTGTGAAGTCCATGGGTTTAAAATTTTCAAGGATGTCACACTCATCAGACCATGTGGGTTTGAATTGGAATTTCTCAATCTCCTCAAAAGTTGAGGACCCCACAGATCTTTCCAAAGTGATCTTGTTACCAAGTTTATCAGTTATTTTAACTTCTTGGCCATCCTTGTAGGTGGGTATGATTTCAACAGAATCAGTTTGATTTGCAGCAGTGTTTTCAACTTGGTCATTTTTTCTAAACCCTATGCCAAATTTTACATTGCTTTCAAGGTGTTTTTCAAGCATAATCTCATAACCTTTGCAGGATTCCACCCATTTTTCACAAGTGATTTGGGTGGTTTCCAACTCCTTTTTACAGACTTGATATTTTTCTATCACGGTCTGGAGTTGGTCCTTAGTTATGCTATGCTCTTGTTTGAGGCTGCAAATCTCATTTTCGTTTTCTGACAATTTGTTTTTCAATTCTTTTAAAGATTTTTCAAATTGTACTTCATCATTTAACACTCTATCCCTAAGGTTTTCATTCACCTCTTTGATGTTTGCAAATGCTATGATGCATTTGTCTGAACAAAGGTTTTTAAGAACCTTAGCTGTAGCCATCATGGCACAATCACAGACATGTTCTTCTTCAACTGCCACTTTCTCTTATTTTTGACCTTGTTTCTTCCCTTCTTCTTCAGACAAGGGGTCAGACAGTGGTTCCAACAGGGGTTCTGAATTTTCTCCCAACAGTATTTCATTAGCAACAGCAGTAACCACTGCTTCAGCAATTTCATCCACTGTTTCAACATTGGATGTTCCTTCTTCAGTTTCCAGCCCTTCAGGAATTGAATCTAATGCTACAAAACAGAATTCATCACTAGAAATAGCATCATTAGCATATAGAGCAAAATTTTCATCTCCTAGTTCATCAGGTAAGCTGCTCCAGTCAACAAAGCCTTGGGTGAAAAAGCTTTGCTGATCTGGTTGAACCACTGTTGGTGCAACTTGTTGAGGTGCAACTGGTAGCACCTGAACCTGAGGGACAGGGGCTTGGACATACTGAATTTGAGGAATAGTGGCTTGGACATACTGCACAGGAACAGGGGTTGCAGGATTTGCATAATGAGCAGTGTTTACATGGGTAGCAGGGGCATATTGGGAATACTGCACAGTGTTTTGGTTATTTTGTGGTCTAGGGCTAGGATGTGTGATGATTGGACCACTGTTTTTGACTCCTGCACTCTCTAGCAAAGTGACCTAACCTGTTGAACTTGTCGCATTTGATTTTTGATTTATCCAACCCTACTTTTAGATTCCCATGCAACCCTGGAAATTTTCTCCTTGTCCTTTTGTAAAACTTGTTGGTTCTAACACTCAGCATTGCAAGTTGGTGTAATATGTCCATTTCCTCTAAATCAGTTGGATCAAAATGCTGGAGATCATTGAGTTCAAAGCACAGATTATCAGAATTCTGGTTTTCTCCATTAGCTGTAAAAGTATAATTGGATGAGTAACAATCAGAGTTATTAAAAGCTCCACCATCTGTTATGTCAATGTAATGATCATAACCCTGATCCTTACTATTACCAGATTCTTCCTGACCCAAAAGAGCTGTGCTGCCAAATGAATATTCATCTGCAACTTTTCCAGACTCTTGTAACTTCTTTTTCTGGTTCAACTCCCTTTCATAGGTCAGGAGTCTACCATGAAGCTGGGTTAGGGTCAGATCTTTGAACACAACAGAATTTCTGGTTACAAAAACAATTGTGTCCCATTTATCAGGAAGTGACCTAAGAAACCCGCTATTTTGTGTTGCATTAGCAAATTCAACCTTAACAAATTTTAGTTCACTTATGAGACAGCTGAATCGCTCAAACTGTTGTGTTAATGATTCACCCTTAATGTGACAAAAGGTTTCATATTGTTGGTTTAAAATTTCCCTGTTATTTTCAATTACTTCTTCAGTCCCCCCAAACTGTTCCTTAAGTGCATCCAACAATTCCTTGGCACTGTTACAGTGTAACAGTCCAGCATAGATCTCATTTGGTAGTGCAGATGCAACGATGCTAAATTCCTTGGCATCCAGTTCAATTTTCTGAAAATCCTGTTCAGTATAGTTCTCTATTTTCTTCGGAACCATGACCTTTAGATCCTCAGCACTCGGCACCATTGGAACATGTGGTCCAAAGATAACCGACTTCCAACATCCGGTATTCTGTTGAGCTAGGATGTGACCCATCCTTCGCTGCCAGATGTTGTATTCAGATCTCTTCAACATAGGTGGTTTGAAGAGTGAACCAATGTTATTATTGACATCCTGTGATTGTGACGTCATTCTGGTTGTTTTTCTGGTTGTGCATGAACTTTTACGTCAAAATGATTGTTAGATCAAGTTTGACTATCCTAGTTCTGATACCAATTGTTAGGATCTGAGTTTGATAAGAATGTGTTTGTTTAATTAAGTGAAGATGAATAAGAAACAATTGAAGCGAAATTAGATGAATAAACTTTCAACACAATCAAAGAGAGAATAATTTTAAGCAAACATGTTTAACATAGAATCAAATGATTGTATTTAGTTACAATAATCAACACTAATGCATCCATGCACAAAGTCTCCCCCTCAGCCTGAGCTCACAGTGATTTGTTCGTACAGAATGACTTGGTGATGAAGAGAGCTAATAGAACAGTACAGGGTACTGTTCTATTTATAGTACAGAACAAACCATTGAAGTATCTTTGCTGACATCACCATGAAAGTGACGTCTAACCTCCTAACAACCTCTAACCACTGACTTATTACAACTACTGCTTTACAAACTACTGATTACAATGAATAAACAAAATACTAAGTAAAACTACTGCTTCTCATTTCACTGTTATAGCTCCAGCAGTATTTTGTGTCTTCAGCAGTGCTTGACCCATATCAGTAGATTGAGCATCAGTGTTTAGTCTTCAACAGTCTTTACGAATCAGTAGTTGTTGAAGATCAGCAGTTGTTGTAGAAGGGCAGTATTTAGAGGACATCAGTTGTTAGGCCACTTTCAAGGGGAAAGAACTGTTGCAAGCAACTGCTTATTGTGAATCCACTGATCTGATCCAGTTTTAGCTTTATCAACTGTTCCTTTGGTAGGGTTCAATCCCTACAAGTATGTACGTGGTCCCAAATTAGGGACGCGCGCGTAGCCCTAATCAGGGCTACCGTAAATGTGTTGTCCCAAACCAGGGACACATGCTTTTAGAAAAGAGTTGTGAACTCACCTACTTCACCAAGCGATTCATTCTCCATGTACATAAATGACTCAAACTCCTTTTTGAGTAAATCATGTCTAATATTTCGAGATTGTGCTTTTCCTTCACCCTTTGCCGCTAAGGCATCCCACAAAGCTTTTGTGGTTGTACAGAAAACGAATTGATGCACGATGTCTTCCGTAAGTGCTTGTGTGAGAATCAAAATTTCTTTCTTCTCAAGATCAAAAGACTTTTTATCGGGTTCAGAAAGACTTGTAAGTGTCACGGGAGTGGAACCGGCTTCTTCTAGTGCTTCTGTAAATGGAGTAAAGAAACACGGCCATAATTATGTATTAACACCAAGAACGTAAGTTTTAAATCTACCCTTCAAAGTTGGATAATCGTTCAAATGAAAGAGCTTAGGTGGAAGATTGCCGCTTCCTGACTCATTGTCACTAATCAACAAATTTTGTATACTTTGGCTTTGATTAGCGACAAACGCCCATTGATTTTTGGAAATCATTGCAGATTTTCTCGGTAAAAGCGAATGAGCCCAAGATGTGTTAGGGTTATGTTGTGGTAGAGGATTATTTGTGGTTTGCAAAGGTATGAGAGATTGAACCCACGGCAAGCTAGGATTATTTGTGGTTTGCGAAGGTATGAGAGGTTGAACAGCTTGCTAAGCTGGGTTACATGTCTTGGCTAAACCAATGTCAAAATGTTTATGTGTAAACAATGTCTATTGTCAAATGTAAATCATGTAATGTGAAATCAAATGTCATGTACGGTGTGTGAAATATGTCAACTAACCATAGGTAAAATGCACAAAACAAGGTGTTGAAATAAAACATAGTTTAAATCAAAGTTATGTTTTGTAAAAATAAATGCATGCTTTACTGATACAAACATCTATGCGGTATTGTTACAATGCATACATTCAAGCCTTGCGACTGTGGCGACAAACCCTTAAAGAAATTAAAGGTTTATCTGAATTATGTATATTGGATTCAGTCATTCCTTCCACCCAAACAAACCTAGGATTTCAGGAACGGGAGTTGTCAATTCCTATGGTACCATTACTTACTACCAAGCGGCGTAGCTAATGTTAATGAACGTATTTTTGTCCCATTTAAACAAACCAAATGTCATACCAAATGTAAGCATGTGATGTGAAAACCATGTACTAAGTATGCAATAAATGAACATACATAGCATGAATGTGATGTAAAACAATGTACTAAGTATGCAATGAATGAACATACATAGCATGAATGTGATGTAAAACAATGTACTAAGTATGCAATGAATGAACATACATAGCATGAATGTGATGTAAAACATTGTACTAAGTATGCATTGAATGAACATACATAGTAAAAACATGGATAAAATCATGTACTATACGTGTACTAATGAACATAGTAAGCGTATGATATAAAAACATGAAAAGCACGAAAGTAACAAGTAGGCACATGTGTTTCATCCCAAAATGTTTGAAAAACAGTAAAAGAGGGGTCTATGTACTCACTTGAGATTGCTCAATAGTCTTTAGATAACAACCAAACAATGCTAGAAAGATCACGGAATCAATCGGCGCCTAATATAGGTAACTACGTTAATAAACGGGACCTAAATCGGAAGATTGGATAAAATGAGGTTTCGTAAACCAAATGAGTATAGGAACTCATGTAATATGGTTTAACAAAGCCTACATTCTAAAACGGAACCTATCCTAATTGCTTACGACCCATTACGACTCGTTTAGGTAGCTTACGCTACTTTAACGCGTCGTTCGCGTAAAACGCGTTCGGACCGCCTAACTAGTCCTATGACAAGTAATATATGCCTTAACATGTCTAATAATGTTTCCTAATAAGTTTAGATGTCAAAATTTAGGTTACATATGCTTAAAATGAATTTATGCGTAAAAAGGGTATTTTGGTCATTTTCCTAAGGCATATAAACTACCTATCATACAACTAACTAAACGTAGTGACCATAAGGTATAACCTCGGAAGGTTATTCCCTATACAACTATGGTCACAAAATGTGTTTGGTCGATCCTAATGATCGACCAAACGGGTCGGGTTCGAAAGTCTAAGCGGTTGTTTAGACCGCTTATCTTACGACCCTATATAAGCACTAAGCTAAAAGTGACGAGTTTTTTTTTTTTTTTTTTGGGAAACGGGGCACCCCCGGGTAAACATTTTATTAATATTTAAAAGTAGAATACAAACTAAGTGCATTGTTAAGCTAAGGCGACTTACCAAAGCAACAAGACACTAAAAAGAAACATACATTGAAAAACAAACAAAAAACTAGAATTTTGAGCCCATCTTCATAAACCGTGCCATCTCATCGGTCTCGGATTCCACCTCAGCTTCATTCTCATTCATATTTGTCAAACTATCATAATATTTCCTCATATTCTCGGACCAAACACTATAATCCTCGATTTTCGGGCGGGTGCTAGTTTCCACAAACTTTTTAATCATATTAATCTCATGCTCCCACATCCCAAGATCCGTGTCAAAACAATCCTCCTCATCACGTAGTGTACCAAAACTATTTTTTGTGTTTACACTTAGGCCCGATTCTTTTCCAAAAACATTTTTCGACACATCAAAAAAGCCACTCCCTTTAAGTTTCTCTTTTGGGTCCTTAACAGTTTTCAAGACCGGTCCATCATGTGTTACAACATGATCATTCGAACTTAGATTTATTGATTCAAGAACTGGTCCTTTAGTAATCCCATCTGGGCCGGATTCAATTCTATCCGAGCCCAAAACATCAGCAGATTTATGCAACCCAACAGCCTTAAGAGGCGGAAAAACCTCATCATTCACTGGCCCAGTACTGTTACGAAGCCCAGCAGCCTTGTCGCTGGGCTTCTTTTGACCATCAACCACATTTGAGCCCAAATCAGTATGCCGAATAGGACTTTTATTCAGCCCAGATTGACGAGAAGGTCCAGGTTCCGAAATAAAAGTCCCAGTTTTTGTTTTTTTGGGCTGCCAGGTCGGGGTTTTCCCTTTGTTTTGGGCCCTCAATTTCTTTGTTACTTCAATAAATTCATCATTTTGGGCCATAACCTCTTTAGAAAACATCACATTTTTTACCAAATTTATACCCGATTGCACATTATTTGGGCACTTTTCAACCGAGTGTCCAAATACTTCACACAAACTACAACTTGGCGGTTTCCATTTGTATGATAAACTCAAAAAGTAAGACTTACCCGGAACTTCACCACACTTAGGAAGATTAATTTTAACCTTGTCCGGAAGTCCACTAGAAGCACTAGCATCCACTAAAACCTGAGCAAAGTTTAACGGCCCTTCTTTCGTCTCGCACCTTTTAAAAGTAGCTTGATCAAGCATCAATGGTTTCCCGACACAACTAACCACTGTTAAAACAAAGTTAGAAAACATGTTAAAACATGTTTAACGAAGTTAGAAAACAAGTTTGATATCAAAACAAAGGGTTTTGATACCCAAAAATAGTTTGGTTGTAAAAGTACGCATAGATACGCATTTTGACAGAAAATACGACTCGTCACTATGCCTAAATAACGTGGTAATCAGTAGGTATAGTCACAAAGGATTATGACCATCGTGATTAAGCTCACGTTGCGAAGTTCACACAAACTTCGTGTTGACCATAAACTGGTCAAAGCAGAAAGTCAAACACTGTTTGACTTTCGTGCTAAAAACGCATAAACGCACGAAAGAATAGTTACAAGAGGTCCAAGCTATGAAGGTTTGATCTAAAAATTCTCAGGTATGAAGTGTATAAGCTCCAACTTAGAGAATAATCAGATCAAAGTGTGAGCTTGGATTGAAAACTTGGGGGTTTATATAGTTTTCGGGTAACCGTTAAGATAATTCCTCGATAAACAAGCTTCGATCTGAGCCGTACAAGTGCACCCCCTGATTTAGAATACCATGGGCACCCCTAAACAAGCCCATAGACTTGATAAAACCATTTGCAAACATGGGGAACAACTGGAACATGCTGGAAATCAGATTTGCTGATCTGGGCTGCTTACACGCCCCGCGTAAGATGAGAGCCCATCTTACGCGGCCCGTGAGGGTTGAGTTTCCAGAAATGTTAGAAATGGTCCCTGCATGTCCAAAACTTGCTTTTCGATGCATTTTTGGCACGTTTAAGCCCCGTTAACCCCATTTTAAAGCTCTAAAATGAAGTTAAAGTATAGGGAACATGAAAAATGCTCAAAAATATGCCAGATGTCGGTTCGTTTGGTTGTACAATCACGTTATTCGGTTAATTACGACGAAACACGAACGGAAGCGAAAAATGATCCAAATTACGCGACGAATGGAATTTTATCATGCCAATCACTAAAGTAAAATATTTTAATGATTACATAAATTTTTGGAAGTCCGGATATACTCAGAACGTAAGATATGTGCAAAAATGCAAACTTATGCACTTTTTGACGCTTTTAGTTCCCAAATGGCCAAAAAGTTTATTTTAGCATACCGAACCCCTCAAAGCCTATTTCTAAGCTATGTAAAGGATATTTATGGTATGTTTAACTTATGATCATGTTCCGTAATGTTCGTTACAGTACGAATCGGCATACTTTCGCAGTTTGTCGAAATTAGTCCCTGTAAGCGAATAAACTTGATTTTGCCATACCAAAGCCTTCAAAACTTATTTCTAAGTTATGTAAAAGTTATTTAAGATATGTTATGCATATGTTGATGTTCCAGAGTGTTTTTCGCGTTAAACTGATGACGTTTACGCATCAGTTTGCGTATAACTTTCTAGAAAGTGATATAGAGTTTGAAATTGAACAAAAATCAAAACATGCAAAATGTCAAAGATAAAAAACAAACATTGGGATCAAATAACATTGTTTCATTGATAACTGAACTGTTTACAATGATTACACGCATAGGTGTCACAATCTCCCCTACTTGTGGAAATTTCATCCCGAAATTTATTTAGAGGAAACTTGTGAGAAAAGATGTGGATATTTCGCCTTCATTTGATCTTCACGTTCCCAAGTAAATTTTGGTCCACGTTTAGATTCCCAGCGAACTTTGACAAGTGGAATGCGCTTGCGTTTGAGCCATTTGACTTCACGTTCCATAATTTCCACATGCTTTTTAACAAAATGCATCGTGTCATCAACACGAATTTCGTCAAGTGGTATGTGGAGGTTCTCATCAGCTAAACACTTCTTGAGATTGGATACGTGAAAGGTTGGATGAACATTTCCAACTTTAGGAGGTAACTCAAGTCTGTAGGCTACCTTACCAATTCTTTCGACGATCTTGAATGGTCCAACATATCTAGGTGCAAGTTTTCCTGTCTTTCCAAATCTGATCACACCTTTCCAAGGTGAAACCTTGAGTAGAACACGATCACCGACTTGAAATTCCAAGGGCTTGCATCATCGATCCACGTAACCCTTTTGACGGCTTCGAGCTGTCTGAAGGTTATAACGAACTTTCTTAACCTTATCTGTTGTCTCTAGAATGAGGTCAGGTCCAGTAAGCTGAGCCTCACCGATCTCATTCCAGCAGACTGGTGAACGACATTTTCGACCATATAAAGCCTCGAAAGGGGCCATGTTGATGCTGGAGTGATAATTGTTGTTGTAGGAGAATTCAATCAACGGAAGATACGAATCCCAACTACCACCAAAATCGATCACACAAGCTCTAAGCATATTCTCCAAAGTCTGGATTGTTCTTTCAGATTGACCATCTAATTGCGGATGATAAGCTGTGCTCAAATTCAGTTGGGTTCCCATAGCAGATTGCATGGTCCTCTAAAAACGAGACGAGAATCGAGCATCTCTGTCATAAATAATGTTCAAAGGAACACCATATCTAGATACAATTTCATCCACTTAAATTTTAGCCAGTTGGTCAGCAGATAGATCCTCACGGATCGGCAAGAAATGTGTTGACTTTGTAAGACGATCAACAACTACCCAGATAGCGTCATGACCTCTTTTAGTGCGTGGAAGTTTGGTAATAAGATCCATAGCAATGTTTACCCAATTCCAAACTGGAATCTCTGGTTGCTCCAATAAACCAGAAGGATGTTGATATTCAGCCTTAACCTTAAGACAAGTAAGGCATTTTGACACATATAAGGCGATGTCTTTCTTCATACCAGGCCACCAATACTGAGTACGAAGATCCTTATACATCTTGTCTGAGCCAGGATGAATAGAATAACGAGACTTATGAGCTTCATCCATAAGCAAGGTGCGAAGATTGTCTTGACTTGGGAACCATAAACGGTCCATGAAATAATATGATCCATTGTCCTTCGGTTCGAGATCAGGCTTAATATGAAATGGTAATTCCTTACCCATCAAATCTTGTGAAACACAAGTATGTTGAGCCTGAGTAATGCAGGTTTGGATATCAGATCGAACTTTGACACAGTGAAGCTTGACACGTTCCTTACGACTTAATGCGTCAGCCACGACATTCGTCTTACCAGGATGGTGTCGAATTTCGCAGTCATAGTTGTTTAGAAGTTCAACCCAACGTCGTTGCCTCATGTTGAGTTCTTTCTGATTGAAGATATGCTGAAGACTCTTGTGGTCAGTGAAAACCACACATTTTGTACCATACAAATAGTGTCTCCAGATTTTGAGAGTGAATACAACTGCACCTAACTCAAGATCATGAGTAGTGTAGTTCTTCTCGTGTATCTTCAACTTCCTTGATGCGTAAGCTATGACTTTGTTCCTTTGCATGAGAACACAGCCAAGACCTAATTTGGATGCATAACAGTACACGGCGAAATCATCATTGCCCTCAGGTAAAGATAGAATAGGTGCATCAAAAAGCTTCTGTTTCAAGGTCTGAAAAGCTTCTTCCTGTTTAGATCCCCATTCAAAGGGTTTATTCTTCTGAGTGAGAGCAGTTAGGGGAACTGCAATCTTTGAGAAGTTTTCGATGAAGCAGCGGTAATAACCCGCAAGACCAAGAAATGAACGAACTTCAGTAGGAGTAGTAGGTGTATCCCAATCCTTAATCGCACTGGTCTTGGAGGGATCTACATGAATACCTTGTTCGTTGACGATGTGCCCCAAAAATTGAACTTCCTTAAGCCAAAATTCGCACTTGGAGAATTTAGCAAAAAGTTGCTCTTTCTTCAGGAGTTCTAGAGTAAGACGAAGATACTTCTCATGATCAGCTTGAGTCTTAGAATATATCAAGATGTCATCAATGAAAATGATGATGAACTTGTCCAAATAAGGCTTGCAGACCCTATTCATCAAGTCCATAAAAACAGCAGGAGCATTAGTCAAACCAAAAGGCATAACTATGAACTCATAATGCCCATATCGAGTTCGGAAAGCAGTCTTGGGAATATCCTCTTCATGCACACGAAGTTGATGATACCCATAACGTAGATCAATCTTTAAAAAACAAGTAGCACCCTGTAACTGATCAAATAGATCATCAATGCGAGGTAGGGGATATTGATTCTTGATGGTAAGCTTGTTAAGCTCACGTTAATCGATACACATCCTGAAAGATCCATTTTTCTTCTTGACAAAAAGAACGGAAGCACCCCAAGGTGAAAAGCTAGGACGGATAAAACCTTTGTCAGAAAGCTCCTGAAGCTGCTTAGATAACTCTTGCATCTCAGACGGTGCAAGACGATACGGAGATCTGGCAATAGGATTTGCACCAGGTACAAGATCAATACGGAACTCGACTTGGCGTGCTGGGGGTAAGCCAGGTAACTCTTCGGGAAACACTTCAGGAGAATCCCGAACAACAGGGATATCTTGAATAGACTTACCTTTGCCTTTATCTGCTACGACATGTGCCAAGAAGGCCATATAATTCTTTCGCAGATACTTCTGAGCTTGAGTACAAGACATGAGTTTGAGGCTACTAGCAGGTTTCTCACCACGAACCTCTAAGATCTTACCAGACGAAAGCGGCACACGAACAATCTTCTCAAAACAAATTACCTCTACGTGATGCTTGGCTAACCAATCCATTCCCACTATAATATCGAAGCTTCCAAGTTGCATCAGTGTGAGGTCGATAGGAAAAAGATGGTTGTTAAGGTTCAACTGGCAATTATGAAGAACAGAATCGAGAACAATGGGATCACCACTAGCAACTTCTACTGTCAAGGGCTTTCTTAGTTTTGTTCTAGACATGCGAAGCAAAGGCTCGAAAGATAAAGACACAAAACTCTTATCAGCACCTGAATAAAAAAGAACAGAAGCAGACTGATTGTTAACACAGAACGTACCATTGACCACCTCATTGTCTGCACGCGCTTCGTTAGTATTCATGTTGAAGACTCGTCCACGAGCCTGAGCCTGAGCTGGATTCGCATTTGCTAACCTTGGACACTGATTTCTGTAGTGGGTCAGGTCCCCACAGTTGTAGCACGAACCAGGAGGATAATGAGGTCTTGCAGCCTGAGCCTGTTATTGAGCAGGCGGTTGAACAGCTTGCTAAGCTGGGTTACGTGCGGCTTGATTGGGAGCAAAGCGATAAACATCAGCAAGATGCCCCGATTTTCCTCAGTTAGTATAGAAACGTCATTGAACTTGAAGTTGATGGTGACTATTGCATCTGTTGAACACTTGCCTCAACCAAAATCGTCAACGTTCTAGTGTGATCTTTGTTGCAGTCAAAGAGTATTTTTCAAGACTCAAGATGATGAACACTCGAGTTTAGGATGCTAACAAATGCGCGTGAAGGACCTACCAGATATGCAGCTTGAATCAAGATTGGTATATAAAATTATATTTTATATTCTTTTTATTTAGTTCTTGCAACCAGTATTGTACTATGATATTTCCTACGAAGAACGAGAGTCTCGTTATTATATATTTTGTAATTATATTTTATAAAAAGTGAAACTAGTTCCGCCATTCTTTTCTCACCTCCAACTCTGAATAGGGGCCATTCATCCTAAAGTTTTCGATCCTAACTAACTCATTACAAAATGATAACATTAAACAGGTGATTCCAATCCAAGACGAACTCCTTGTTTTATACAATAGATTTTCTAAATCATTTCTATCTATCGATTTATTTTATCTTGAGTGAACTGCAATTTTACCCCATGTGGTTTAAGTCAATTGGCACTCTGACCCCCTCCATGGAAATAATTGCAATTTTACCCCAGCGGTGGCAGTGGTGGTGCCCTGTGGTGATTATTGTGGTGGATGAGAGAGAGACAGGAGAGAGATGGTTGTTTGAGTATTTAATTTCAAAAAGAAACAATCTGTATATATGTTGGTATTTTTTATATATAATAATAATAATAATAATAATAATAATAATAAATATGGGGTAAGATTACCAAAATACCCTTACCTATAACAGTCAAACTACCGTTTACTGACGGCAAGGGGTAATATTGCGACATAACATCAATGTTGGGGGGTAAAATTGCAATTATTTCCATGGAGGGGGTCAGAGTGCCAATTGGATTAAACCACAGGGGGTAAAATTGCAGTTTACTCTTTTATCTTTTTAAACAACCTCAACCAACTATTTCAAATTCGTAAATTAAACAACAAGACTTGAGTAGGGGGAGTCTTGCCCATGGTTCGGTAATTTTTTTTTTATGGCTAATTTCTTTAGTCCCCTGTCGTCTGTGAAACTTGAACCCAAGATCTTCCCCTTCTCAACCTAGGTGTTTTAAAGGCTATGCCTTTGGCAATGGACCACCACCCCAATGACCTATGGTTCGGTAATTGGTTCTTATTTACTATGCTATCCTACGATAGGTCCCCTTAATTATTGTGTGTATTTAGTTGAAAATTATAATCACTAAATCTGTTTAAAACCCTAATATCGTGTAAAAAACATAATCTAACAGTTAGTAAATTATTATATCTTAACCTTAAGTTAAATATCATATATCTAAATCTAATAAAAGGTTTCATAAAATGCCACTTGTCAATTTCTAATGCAAAAGTTTTCATAAAATGACACTTGTCAATTTCTAATGCAATTGAGCTATTAAAAGGTTCCATATAATTTCTAATGTAATTGAGCTTTTCAAATGGGTCATGCTATTCCCACACGCAGAAAATTATTTTCACACCCCGAAGCGCCGCGCTATGGCCATAACGGGGCGCTTCGGTCGACAAAAGTGCTTCGATTGACGTTTGAGACATTCCCTACTGTTTGACAGACATAAAGCTGATTGACATGTTTTGTCGTTAACCCTAAGCGCCGCGCTTTGGCCATAGCGCGGCGCTTCGATCCAACTTTTCACTTTTAAAAGCAAACTACTGATTGAGGTTCTTCTTCAGCAAGCTCGTTCTTCTTCTTCACGTTGTTTACAAACATACGTGGGTATTCGAGTGTTTTGTTGTTTGTTGTTTACAAAAAACGATGTCGTGGTTAAACAACTATATTTTCGGTCAATATTCTGACGAGACAGTTGTTCCTGATTCTTACGAGGGGACCGCTATTTCTGACTCGTATGAGAAACCGGTCTCGTCCAACTTGAGGGAGGCAGAGGTTGTATCTGGCATTCATTATCGTGATAACACGGTGACGCTGGATTTGAATACCCCTGTGGAGGACCCTTACGCACAACAAGGTTATTCGAATTTCGGTTACGGTGGCGAGTATAGCTTTGTACAGCAGGAGTGTGGTCCAAACGACAGTTACGGTTGTCAACAGAGCTTACAAGGTTATTCGAATTTCGGTTACGGTGGCGAGCACAACTTTGAACATCAAGTATATTCGGACCTCGGTGACGATGGTGAGCCGGGGGATGTGTCTGTTGACGAGGAAGGCTGTTACCCGGTTACGTTTTCGTTTGATACGACGCAGACCTTTTCGTCACGTAAAGAGTTGGTGCGTTGGGTACAAGACACGGCAAAAGACAACGGTTACCTCATTGTGACTAAGAGGTCGAATAAAAGAGGAGAGAATTACAAGATTTGGTTTCAATGTACTTTTGGTGGGGAGCATAAGAGTATAGCTACACAGAGGAAAACGGGTAGCAAGAAAATAGGCTGCCCGTTCGAGATGATCGGGTTTTCGGAATCATCCGGAAGTGTTTGGAGGATCGAGGTGACGAAGGCGAAGCATAACCACACTCCTATTGAAAACTTAGAGGGTCACGCGTATGCGAGAAGGCTTTCTTCGGAGGATACAAAACTGGTCAGGAGTTTCAGATGAGTGTGCGGCAGTTTGTTGTGCATACAGGTTTGTTTAAATAATATTATTTATTATTTTATATTTAATATCATTTGTTTATTTAATGTTATTTGTTTATTTAATATTATTTTTTTATTTAATGTTATTTGTTTATTTAATGTTATTTGTTTATTTAATATCATTTGTTTATTTAATATTATTTGTTTATACAGGTTTGTACACAGAGGCCGAGCTTGATACTGATTTATATACGCAGGCGGTTACGACGATGGACAGGCAGACGCTTATTGAGTTGAGGCCTGGAGTGTTGGCCCCTCCTGCTGAGCAGGCGGCCGCTCGGCAGGCTCAGCTACAGGCTTTGGGACTCGATGAGTTCCCGGGCCAGCCTCAGGCTGAGGCTCAGGCTCAGCCTCAGGCTCAGCCTGTATTAGAGGATCCGGCTCAGGAGGAGCATATCGAGGAGATCCCGGTACCACCAGTTCAGCCAGCTCCTGAGCCGCCACAGTACCCGCAGCACGTTTACGCTGACCTGCCTCCGGTAGCGCGTGAGGTGGCTCGGGACTTCGACCGGCGCCTCAGACGCCAGGCCGCACGCCAGGACTGGATCATCGAGACGCTCGTTTCTCTACGAGAGCTCGCTGGGTTGCCTCCACTTCCCCTCCCACCGTCCCCACCGCACGAGGATTAGTATCTTAGTTTGTTTGTATAGTGTTTTGTTATGTATTATGCAGTCAGTTGTACCTTTTTGTTTTGTATGTACAAACTGATATATATATATATATATATTGCAGTTAATCTTCTATTTACATCACGTTGGTTTTGGATTGTTTACGTTTAATTCTTATGGTTTTCTGTACAATTTATTTAACGTGTTCGTTTAATTTAACAAAATAAACTAGGTTAACAGTTTATAAAGACGCACTTATATTATATACGTTCTATAAAAATAATGACGTAAAAAACGTAATTATAAAACAACGTATTATAAAGGCCACCGATTATAAAACTCAAATACAATTTTTTCCTCCAAAAAACACTACCAAACTAACCCACATCTCACCTATTTCAAAAAAAAATCAACACAAATTCCAGCCAATGTTTTTTGTCTTTTTGCACACTCAAAGCGCCCCGCTTTGGCCATAGCGGGGCGCTTCGAGTGTGCAAATAGACTAAGGCCGTGTGCGAATAGACCAAGCCTTTCAAATTCTAAAAAAAACAAAAACAAAATTTTAACCAATTTCTAGATTTTTCTCAAATCACAAACACAGATATAAAAAATCAAAAACACAATTATCTATCTCATCAATTTTTTAATTTTTCTCAAATCACCACATAAGAAAAAAATAAAAAAACTATTATATTTTCCGTTTTCCAATTTTGAAGATAACTACAAAATTGGTATATCTTTTTAATTAACCAACAAGTAATTAGATTTACTTTGCTTGTTAAATTGGATTTGGTTTATATTTTTCAATTGATCAACAAGTATTTAGATTTATTTTAGTTTTTAAATTAGAATTTAAAAAACTATAATTAGACCCTCTTTAAACTCCGATAATTGAACTGCTCCTCTTTTTAGCTTCACAAAAACTCTCATAATCACCACGACCTCTCTCTGCAAATTAACTCACATCAGGTAAGTTTTCTAATCTCTATTCTCTATGTAATCATTATTCTCGCTTTCGTCACTAACATATGTGATTTCATATATAATTTTGTATTCACAAACATATTTATATCATATGTATTTTCATTCTATGCTTGAAATTCCTTATCTAGATTTACCTATTTCGCTCAAGGTTACCAATTAATTGTTTATTACAGTGAGAAACCCTATCGGTAACGATGGTGATCGCGTTGTTTAGGAACATATCTTATCCATAAGTAATATTTGTTAAAAGTGATGAACAATTGCTATGTAAGATAGGGTTGTTTCCGAAAGAACCAAGTTTTACGCATGGCCAACAACATGTGGCATTGTCTAGAGTAAAAAGTAAAGATGACCTTAAGCTTTTGATACTTGATGAGAATGGTTAAGATACAAACAAAACTACGAATGTCATGTTTAAAGAAGTGTTTAGAAATTTGTAAATGTAATATGTATCTTGATTTCGTATTGTTTGATTTAATAAAAATAACTCATTTATGTAAATTGGTTTACACATTATAAATTACATCATTTTTATCTTCAAGCCCGTGTAGTACGCGGGTCTATAAACTAGTTATATAATATATGATATAATATTTATCTTAACCGTAAGTTAAATATCCATTAATAGTCCAATAAGTTAGTATATTATTAATTTGTATAAGTTAATTTTCTTATTTATGATCAGTGTTAGACACATACATTTTAGGGTGTTTTTGATTAATTAAATAAATTATTAAATTATGGCAATTCAACCATAATAACTTCAGGATCTTAAATATTCAGAAATATTCTATTTTAATTTTAAATAAGTTTAAAGTCCCAAATTAATTAATCAAAATAAAGTGTAGTAACAACTATTTTTAGACGAAATCAGAAGTTTTCTGTTGGGGGGGGGGGAGCCTGAACAGCCGTTACGGAGCGCTAGATCAATCGGGCAGCGCATCTAATACATAACCGGGGGTTAAAATAATTACAACGAGGCAGAACTTCGTTATATTAGCGGGTATAATGCCCGGGAATTATAATTGCTATTCCGAAATTTAGAGAGAGAAGTGTGTGATGAACGGATTGCAAAAGAACGTCGAAATCCAATTTATAGTGCTAGAACAGGGGGTCCTCGCGGCCCTCAACGTAGGCCGGGTAGGCCCTAGCTTGGCCCGGTCACCGATCTAGCTTCGACACGTGTTAACACGTGGCTGCTTTGTAGGATCGGATTCGTGACCCAAAAGAGTCTATAAGAAGAGCTCTAATCCGTTTCAGAGGCGGAAACTAAGAAACGGACTTGAAAAACAGCTTGTTTCACTTAAATTTGCCTTGTATATTGATTTCACACTGATTACAATCAAACAGCACTTCGGCAGCAGTTCTTTACCGGAAAACAAGATTCTTCCAAATGATTACGCTCGAAAGGTATTTATAGGGGAAGGGGTTCCGCTCGAACATGCTATGTGCATTTCGAGCGGAATCAGGAAATTCACTTTCGAGCGGAATCAGATCATAACCATCTCGAGCGGAATCAGGAAATTCACTTTCGAGCGGAATCAGATCATAACCATCTCGAGCGGAATCAGGAAATTCACTTTCGAGCGGAATCAGACCATAACCATCTCGAGCGGAAACAGGAAATTCACTTTCGAGCGGAATCAGACCATAACCATCTCAAGCGGAATCAGGACTTATGTGATTTAGCTTGAAATGACAAGGTGTCATTTCGAGCGGAATCACCCCTAAAAACCATTTTCTAGTTTTTCGTGCCCTGATCTAACTATTACAGTACAAGACTCGATACAAGACGTAGACGACAGACGGATGCACCAACAAACTCCCCCTCGGATGTTGACGAGTCTTAAGTGTCGAGTCTTCTCATCTTCAGTCTTTATCAGTCTTCGGGCTTCCAGAATCTCTATCTAGATCTTGTCTCACTCTTTCTCCCTTGAATATCAGCACCAACAGGTAGTCTCCCCTCGGATGAAGCTTTAATACTCTTTTCATCTTCAAACTTTCTTTAACAGACTCCCCCTAAAAACATGCTGGGATCGTAGACTGACTTTTACAGAATCAGGATCGCAACTTGACTCACTTGCATATTCTCTACCCAAAACATAAGTTTCATAAAAGATAAGATATAACAAAATTTAGAAACTTTGCTAATCACTTGAAGACACAACCCGGAATACATCATTTTCTAGTATCAAACAAAAAGATTTATCATGTAAGACACTGATGAACCCCTAACCTACAAATGGATAGACAAGATGAATCACTTGGTTCCGACTCGTATCTAGTATAACCTTTGATTATTTCCGCACTTTTGCACATAATTAAGAGATTATCTTAGTTATTGTAGTAGGCCCCTCTTTTGAAGGTGACGTTACCCTTACCCCAGTAGTTTGAGTCAGCAAGGATACAATCCTAAAAGGGTGGATTATTGGAAGATAATTAATTAAGTTATTAATGCAATATTATGGTAGGCCCCGCTTTTGGCGGTGACGTTACCCTCGACTAAGTAGTCTGAGTTAGCAGGGATACAGTCCTAAATAGCCGGGTTATAGTATTAATAGTAGTTAACTTATGAGGGGATCAAAGAGTTTGGACCCCCGCCATCCAATACCGTGAAGCATTGAAGGAGGTCCTACTAAATTTGACCCAGGTCCATTGCAGGACCTCTAAATGCTGAACAATGGCAAGACATTTACCAAACCGTTCCCTTAACCCCCGACCAGGTAGCCAACATACCTCCATATAGACCGTGGAGATATGAATGGTGAAAATCTTTTATTTTATATAGACAGTAAAATAATGCCAAGACACCACGGACAAACGATAAGGAAAGATCACCTTCAACATAAGCAACTAATTATTAAAGTCATTAATACAAAACCAAATAAAAAGTGCAAAAGATTAGAAATAAAAAGTATTATACTAGACACTTTGTCTTCACCAAGTGATGTAAGAGACTTAGGCAAACATGGCCTTGATTGTCAAGAACTCTTACGATCAATCTTGGATCCCGAGACGACTCACACACTCTACGATGGACAATGGATGATGGTGGTGGATGATGGTGTTATGGTGGTGGTGGGTGGTGGATGAAGTGTGAGAGAGGTGGTGTGCCAAGGGATGAGTTGAAATGAAACCAAGCACTCCTATTTATAGGCTGAACAGAAGGCTGGGCACGGCCCCGTGTCCGCTGGACACGCCCCCGTGCCTGTCTGACATTCTCTCTCTTCATTAATTGTAATTCGCAATTACAATTAATGCGCCTGCTGTACTTTCGCCACGCCCCCGAGTTCACTGGACACGGCCCGTGGTGGGCAATAGAAGCTTCTATAGATTTGTCTTTTCTGCTGCTTCTTGGGCACGGCCCCGTGCTGGCTGAGCGCGGGGCGTGTTCAGTCTTCTGCCTTCTCTATTTTGCTTGGGAAGATGCCGTTGAGGGGTCGGGCAGTCCACTTATGTTCCTTTTCTTGTATTTATGTTAGATTTAGCTGTCTTTTTGCTTCTTTTGTGAATTTGAGCTCATTTAATCCTGAAAATACAAAAGGAAGACAAAAACACTCTTTTTCCAACATTAGTACTTAAAAAGGGTTAGTTTTATGCCTCATTTGATGTAATTTATATGTTGCATTTTACACACATCAAATACCCCCACACTTGAACTTTTGCTTGTCCTCAAGCAAAACTCTTTAATATGTGGCTTACACTCCCAAATGGAATGGGTAGAAGAGAAGGTTTTGGGCTTGTCGTAGAGTGTCGGGATTTCCAAGATTCTTTATGTAGTTTTATTTTTATTTATTTACAATCCTATTCGTCATGATTTATTTAAAACTTTTCATAAGAGAAATTACTTATTTGGGCATAACATGCCTTTTTAAAATTCCATTTATATACAAGTTCACATACCTCACGGGAGAAATCACTCACACTCGGCCGAAGGTGTATTTTTAGTGAATCACTCGAGAGCGGCATGGAACTTATTCCTACCATAGGCTTGCCAAGCAATCAATCCTCCTCCTTTTTAACTTTTATACCTTTGTAAATATCAAGAGGACTTTGTGGGTGAAGGGTTAGGCTTGGGTTAAAGGTAGGTGGTTGGGTTAGTGGTTAGTAGAAAAAGGGTGAAAAAGCGTAACAAGTGTCGGTTTTCGTAGGATTTTCTATTTTTGTAACTTTTTATTCTGATGAAGCTTTTATTCAAACAAAGTTATTTTTGATGAACTTGTTTGTTTATTTTCTTTTGCTTCATCATCAACACATTTTTTTTTTGAACGATCATACGAAAAAAAACCGAACTTGTTACTAAAACAAAGGGTTAAAAATGAAAAAGGTTTTGGTGGGTAAAAGGGTGTTTGGTTTGGGTTATGAAATGAAAAGGTTTAGGCTCAAAGGGGCTAACTAGGGGGGTTTTGGGTAGGTGGTAAAAAAAAAATAATGGCGTAGAAGAAAAAAGGGTTAGTCCTAATGCCTCTATCATTTACTTACTCGGGTTTAAGTTGATAAGGACCGGGAATGTATCGTCATGGCAAGTTCTAGAGTCGTAAGAACCAAGCGGCTATTCACACAAGAAATGAAAAATGAGCATTTAGTCTAAAGATGTAAATTTGTATGCTCAATAAAGGCTCAAAACTCACTTTTGTGGGAATGGGTTTTTATGTGATCAAGTATATATAATAAAATTTTAACTAAGCTTGTCATGCCGTTTCATAATTTTCTTATGTTGGTTCTTGTTATCACGACGCTATCGGTTGTAAATTCGTAAAAATATAACCTTTTTGAGAGCTTGAATTTCCCGAGTTAAACCTAGACAAGTAAAAAAATGAAATTTTTGAAAAATTTTTGGGGTGATTAGCGGTTCCAATAGAGTTTTGTGTAAGGCTTGTATTTAGGACTTGCAAAATTTCAAGGTTTTAGCATCCCCCCCACACTTAAATTACACATTGTCCTCAATGTGTCCCAAAAATAAATTTTTAGGTTGATTAGATGTGTAAAATGGTGTTAAAAGCAAAGATTTATGTTACTGGCAGTCTGGACACGGCCCCGTGGGGACCGGACACGGCCCCGTGTTCAGGTGCCACTAACGAAAATTAAAGAAAAGAAACAGAAGCCTGGACACGGGGGCGTGTCTGGTGAACACGGCCCGTGTCCAGTTACCTGAACTGGGCATTTTTCTGCAGGGGGTTCAGCACGGGGCCGTGTTGGGTGGACGCGGCCCGTGTTGAACCTTCTGTAATGGAGAGAATTGTCGGACGGTTCTGTTTTCCTGCATGGGGTGCTGGTTCAAGTTTCCCTTGTATCCTTTGCCATCTCAAGTGTGTTTTATTCCTGAAAATTAAAACTAACTAGAAAATAAGAAAATTAATCTAAACTAAACTAGGATAGTTCCGTGGAATGCCTCCATGGTGCGCCACGTTTATAAGGGTCCTTGGCTAGACCCAAAGCCTGGTCATATGTTACCCAAGTGGGATGTATTGCATCCCATGTTACACCGTCGGAGAGCGTCATCCAAGCTTGAGTCTATGACCTTCATGTAGTTGACCGGATCTTCTTCCTCTACTTTCTTTCCACATTCAAATTTTACTTCCTCATCCCCAAACTTCAATGTTAGAGTTCCGTCATTCATATCCACCACTGCTTGGGCGGTGGCTAGAAATGGCCTCCCGAGGATGAGAGGGACATCCGTGTCTTCTTGCATGTCTAGGATGACAAAGTCGGTTGGAAAGACGAAATTGTCAACCTTGACTAGCAGATTTTCAGCGACACCTTGTGGAAATTTGACGGACCTGTCGGCGAGTTGTATGCTCATCTTTGTAGGGCTTGTTGTTCCTAGGCCGAGTCGCTTGAACATTGACGTGGGCATAAGGTTGATGCTAGCCCCAAGATCGGCTAAAGCATTACGGACGGGGGACTTCCCAATCGAGCAAGGGATTGTGAAGCTCCCGGGGTCGATTTTCTTTTGTGGAAGTTTGTTGAGTACTAAAGCTGAGCATTCTTCGCCTAAGTTAACTAATTGCAATGATTCAATTTTCCTTTTGTGAGTGAGGAAATCCCTCATGAATTTTGCATATTTAGGCATTTGGGTTAGGACCTCAATAAAAGGAATATTAACATGCAATTGTTTTAGTAAACTTTCAAACTTTGCGAATTGCTCATCGGTCTTTTGATGATTTAACCTACCGGGGTACGGAATCGGATGAGTCTTGGTGGGTTCTTGAGTTGTTGAAGGAGCCTTTTCTGGTTGAGGTGTGGGTGAAGTAGTGTTTTGGCGTTGACTTCCTTCAATTGGTGGTAAGGGCTCATCCTCGGGACCCACGGTTCGGTTTCTCAACGTGATGAGGTGTACTTGCGCCTTTGGGTTGGTTTCGGTATTACTTGGTAACGCGCCTTGTGGTCTCTCGGAGAAATTTTGAGCTAGTTGATTTAATTGTTTTTCAACGTTTTGAATGCTAGCTTGTTGATTTCTAAAATTCGATTCCAATTGTTGAAATCGATCCGAGTTTTTCTTTTCGGTGTCGGAGATGAGGCGAGATAGGGTATCTTCAAGCCTTTCTCTTCCACCTTGTTGTTGAGAGAAATTTTGTGGTTGTTGAAAATTAGTTCGTTGGTTTTGTTGGTTACTACTATTGCCGGGATCTCTCCAACCAAGATTTGGGTGGTTACGCCATCCTTGGTTGTAGGTACCCATTGGAGGACCCGACGGCCTAGGTCTATTATCAATGTAGTTTACCGTTTCCGCTTGTTCATCTAATTCTTTCATACAACTCCAATTTTCATGTGACCCACCACACCCTTCACAAGCCATAACCGAGGCCGTTTTTGTCATTTCTAGCCTTTTGATTTTCGAATAGAGGGCCTCGATTTGGGCTTGTAAAGAGGTGCTTTCATCAACCTTATGGGCGCCCGGGGCAATAGATTTATTACCTCGGGGAGTGTGCCATTGAAAATTGGTTTGAGCAATTTCCTCAATTTGATTATATATTTTATTTGGGCGACGATTACCTAAAAGTCCCCCGGAGCTTGAATCAAGTGTTTGTCTTGTGTGTGGCAACAACCCATTGTAGAAAGTGGATACTTGTTGCCATACCGCTAGACCGTGATGAGGACACTTTCTTAGAAGCTCCTTGAACCTTTCCCAAGTTTCATATAAGGATTCCCCATCCTCTTGTGAATATGTATTAATTTCAGTCATTAATTTAGCCGTTTTAGCAGGAGGGAAATACTTATATAGAAACTTTTGGGCTAGTTCATCCCAGGTGTTTACCGAGCCAACTGGGAGGGTGTTAAGCCAAGCCTTAGCTCGGTCTTTTAGTGAAAATGGAAACATCCTAAGGCGAATGGCGTCGTTTGATGCTCCATTGATCCGAAAAGTGTCACATATTTCCAAGAAATTAGTAATATGTAGATGGGGATCCTCGTCCGCAAGCCCATGAAAGGTTGCGGAGTTTTGGAGCATTTGTATCAAATGCGGCCGAAGTTCGAAGTTGTTGGCTTCGACATTCGGGGCATTGATAGCGGCGCCGAGATTGCCTACGGTGGGCCGTAGGTAATCCATGAGGGTACGTTGGTCGGCCATTGGAAGTGGGTCCCCCGAAGCTTTCTCTTGATTTTTAGCTTTAAGTCTTTTTCTGAGAAAGCGTTCGGGTTCTTCTAGGGGTTCTTTTATGTCTCTACTAGAACTGGAGCTCATGCACTACGTAGGAGGTTCAAATGTGGCGCCTGGGTTCCAACTCCTACAATAAAAAAAGAAAAGAACGTTGGTCAGAATGTTCACCACGGCCCCGTGCTCAGTGAACACGGCCCGTGGTCAGAGGTACAGTAATTGTTTTCTGTATCCCAGTTACTGGGAGTTGGACACGACCCCGTGTTGCACCGACACAGCCCCGTGCTCAGCTCTCTGTAACTCAGAAAATAAAAACTGCCAGTGATGATGCTGGGCACGGCCCGTGTCTGACCAGGCACGGCCCGTGCTGAGCTCTGCAGAAGCTAAAAAAACTAAGAAAATCCTAAAAAATTAAAAAGAAAAATAAAAAAAATGATTAGGCCGTTGATTCCTAACTTTCTTAAAATCCTTGTGTCCCCGGCAACGGCGCCAAAAACTTGATGCGTAGTCGAGTGTTATATTTATTAGGTGTATATTTTAAGCCCCTTTAACACTTATTTAGCCAAGTTTTAAATTTATAAAACACGATATTTACTAACACTAGACACACATATGGGCAAGTGCACCCATCGTGAGCGTAGTATAGTGTTGGTAAGATACCGAGGTCGTCTAAGGACACAAGAGCTTTTAGTACCGGTTTATCCTCAACGTCTAATCAAAATAAAAAGTTTAGGAAAATGTTTTTAAACTAAGAAAAATAAAAACTAACTAAAATGCTGAAAATAAAAATAAAAGAAAAACAGATAGACAAGATGAATCACTTGGTTCCGACTCGTATCTAGTATAACCTTTGATTATTTCCGCACTTTTGCACATAATTAAGAGATTATCTTAGTTATTGTAGTAGGCCCCTCTTTTGAAGGTGACGTTACCCTTACCCCAGTAGTTTGAGTCAGCAAGGATACAATCCTAAAAGGGTGGATTATTGGAAGATAATTAATTAAGTTATTAATGCAATATTATGGTAGGCCCCGCTTTTGGCGGTGACGTTACCCTCGACTAAGTAGTCTGAGTTAGCAGGGATACAGTCCTAAATAGCCGGGTTATAGTATTAATAGTAGTTAACTTATGAGGGGATCAAAGAGTTTGGACCCCCGCCATCCAATACCGTGAAGCATTGAAGGAGGTCCTACTAAATTTGACCCAGGTCCATTGCAGGACCTCTAAACGCTGAACAATGGCAAGACCTTTACCAAACCGTTCCCTTAACCCACGACCAGGTAGCCAACATACCTCCATATAGACCGTGGAGATATGAATGGTGAAAATCTTTTATTTTATATAGACAGTAAAATAATGCCAAGACACCACGGACAAACGATAAGGAAAGATCACCTTCAACATAAGCAACTAATTATTAAAGTCATTAATACAAAACCAAATAAAAAGTGCAAAAGATTAGAAATAAAAAGTATTATACTAGACACTTTGTCTTCACCAAGTGATGTAAGAGACTTAGGCAAACATGGCCTTGATTGTCAAGAACTCTTACGATCAATCTTGGATCCCGAGACGACTCACACACTCTACGATGGACAATGGATGATGGTGGTGGATGATGGTGTTATGGTGGTGGTGGGTGGTGGATGAAGTATGAGAGAGGTGGTGTGCCAAGGGATGAGTTGAAATGAAACCAAGCACTCCTATTTATAGGCTGAACAGAAGGCTGGGCACGGCCCCGTGTCCGCTGGACACGCCCCCGTGCCTGTCTGACATTCTCTCTCTTCATTAATTGTAATTCACAATTACAATTAATGCGCCTGCTGTACTTTCGCCACGCCCCTGTGTTCACTGGACACGGCCCGTGGTGGGCAATAGAAGCTTCTATAGATTTGTCTTTTCTGCTGCTTCTTGGGCACGGCCCCGTGCTGGCTGAGCACGGGGCGTGTTCAGTCTTCTGCCTTCTCTATTTTGCTTGGGAAGATGCCGTTTAGGGGTCGGGCAGTCCACTTATGTTCCTTTTCTTGTATTTATCTTAGATTTAGCTGTCTTTTTGCTTCTTTTGTGAATTTGAGCTCATTTAATCCTGAAAATACAAAAGGAAGACAAAAACACTCTTTTTCCAACATTAGTACTTAAAAAGGGTTAGTTTTATGCCTCATTTGATGTAATTTATATGTTGCATTTTACATACATCATTGGTGCATATGTCTGTCGACTTCGTCTTGTATCGAGTCTTGTATTAGAATAGATAGATCAGGGCACGTAGTACGAGAATATGTGGAATGTGTGTTTAGGGTATTTCGCACGAAATGACAAACTGTCATTTCGCATGAAATCAACTGGGTATTTCGCACGAAATAGCCATTTCATGTGAAATTGATTTCGCATGAACTCTTTCGTGCGAAATAGGTCAGCCTATAAATACTGGTGCCTTGGTTCTCATTTGTAACTTTCCGGTTTCAGAGTCAAGCTGCTGCCGAAGTGTTAACTCGTTATAAAACGTTGTTATATCAATCAAAAGACAGTTTAAAATGAATTGCAAGCTGAATTACCTCGATACGTTTGTTTCCGCCTCTCGTATTGAGCAAAAAGTCTTTTGAACGACTCATTTGGTCATGAAAACGATCCTATAAGAATTCTAAAGGCTTCTTCTTGATTTGGTCCCCATTCAAACTTAACAGACTTACATGTTAATTTTGTTAAAGGGATGGCTATTCTAGAAAAATCTCGGATAAATCTTCTATAATAACCGGCCAATCCTAGAAAACTTCTAACCTCAGTTGGTGACTCAGGGGTTTTCTATTTAGTAATTGCCTCAATCTTTGTGGGATCCACATGAATTCCTTCATGATTGACTAAATGCCCAAGAAACTGTACTTCTTCTAACTAAAATTCACACTTCAAAAATTTGGCATACAGCTTTTCTTTTCTCAATAAACTTAGGAATGCATGTAGGTGTGCTGCATATTCCTCTTTACTCTTAGAGTAAATGAGAATATCATCTATAAAAACAATTATGAATTTATCTTAATATGGCTTACATATTCGGTTCATAATGTCCATAAATGCAGCTGGGGCATTGGTTAAACCAATTGGCATGACAGTAAATTCAGAATGGCCATACCTTGTTCTAAAAGCGGTCTTAGGAATATCCTCTTCCTGTACCTTTAATTGATGATATCCTGAGCGTAAATCAATTTTAGAAAAGAATCGAGCTCCTTGCAGTTGATCAAACAGATCATCGATTCTCGGTAATGGGTACCTATTTTTAATCGTGACATTGTTCAATTCTCGGTAATCAATGCACATACGCATTGACCCGTCTTTCTTTTAACAAATAAGATCGGTGCTCCCCATGGTGATGAACTTGGCTGTATGAATCCTTTTTCTAAAAGTTCGTCCAATTGTTTCTTTAGCTCTTGCATTTCTACTGGTGCCAAACGGTAGGGTGCTTTGGCAATTGATGCTGTTCCTGGTAGCTAATGAATTATGAATTCAACTTCCCTGTCCGGCGGTAGTCCTGGTTATTCTTCTGGAAACACATCTGAAAACTGTGATACTACCGGAATATCCTTTAATTCCTTTCCTTTTGTGTTAATGATTATGGAAATCAAATATACTATTGATCCTTTTCTTGCATAACTGGCTGTTTTCATCACAGAGATGAATTTTGTGGATCTAGACGACTTATCTTCTTTAATTGTGATCTTTTCACCTTTTGGTGAATTTACTTGGATTGACTTTTGATCACATAGAATACTAGCTTTATTGGTTATTAACCAATCCATTCCTAATACAATATCGAATCCTGCCAGATTCATTGGATAAAGGTTTGCAATAAACTTTTGATTTAAAAATTCTATTCTTGCTCCCTGCAAGATTTCAGTGATCTTAATGGTTTCCCCATTTGCTGTTTCTACTAGACATTCTCGTGGGAGTTTAGTTAATGGTTGATTGAGAATTTTGCAAAATAAAGTATTAATAAAACTTTGGTTTGCACTAGAGTCAAATAATAATTTAGCACAAACATCATTAACTAAAAACAAACCGGCAATCACGTCCGGGGTCATCTTAGCTTCTTCTACAGTTAGAACAAATGCTCTAGCATTCTTAGTATTCTTGTTGTTCATGGTTGGAGCTAGTTTCGGACAATTCGGCTTGATATGCCCTTTTTCTCCACAGTTGAAGCACACTCCATTACTGGGTTTCTTCCTGCAATCTACTTCTTTGGGTACTGGTATCTTGCAGAAGTTGCAGTAAGTGGAGCATCTTCCTGAATGTCTCTTCTTGCAGGCCTTACAGTAAGGTGTAGAGGTAGAACCTATGTTTTTCCCACAGTTGGAATTTCAATAACGAAATTCTTAGGTAAGCTTTTGAGCTAGGCTTCTCCTCTGGTTTTCTTCTTGCGTATGCACTAGTTCATCAGTCAAGGTATTTGCTAGTTCTACAGCTTCTTCTATAGTTTGTCGTCTAGCTGCCTTGACTACATGTCTAATCTTACTGATTAATCCCTAAATGTAACGGGAGATTAATACTGGTTCTGGTGATGCAAGGGTCGGCACTATTCTAGCATATTCAAAGAATGTAGTAGTGTAACCCATACTATCCACTCCAGTCATCCTAAGGTTTAAGAACTTATTTGCTATATGTTCCTTTTCATTGGGAGGACAAAATTTTCTTTCAACCATGTTCTTAAACTCATTCCATTCCATATTGTAAACCCTGTCACTTCCCCTAGATTTGAGGATAGTGTTCCACCATTCTAATGCTGAGTTCTTAAACAAATTGGAGGCAAACATTATCTTATCCTCTTCTGCGCACTTGCTTATTTTCAAGACTGCCTCAGTCTTTTCTATCCAGCGTAAAGCTGCAATGGCTCATTCATTGCCCGAGAATTCTATTGGTTTACAGGACCAGAATTCTTTGTAAGAACAACCATAATACATGGTTCTTCTTCTTTTTGGAATGGGCAATTGAATTAAGGGTCCATTGTTTACGCTGTATTCGGGTTCCGTAGGTGGTCATTTACTGCCATTATTACTTTTATTATCATCCGCTTCCTTAACCGTTTTGATAATATATGGCATCGCGTCTATAATCCCTTGTGCTACTATATGTTGGATAGCACTGTTATCTACTTGGTTTCCATTATTATCGTTATTCTGGTTTTCTTGATTCACTTCGTTGTCCATCTGAATTTTAAACATTTACCACGTATTAATATCACAAGACAATATCCAATACAAATAATCACACCACAAGCATATTGATCCAAAATCGTTGTCATTGCGACCTTTACTCTATTTTATATATGCATCTCAATATCTATTACAAATACAACTAGAACTGAAAATACAACATTAATATGCATCAGTAACTACAAGATTATCTATTTTAGTAGTTTATAATTTATTATATATATATATATATATATATTTTTTTTACTTACACACACACACACATATATATATATATATATTTATATATTATTATTATTATTATTCCTACTACTGATAGGGGTTTATCCAGTATTGCATGTTACGCTCGTCATATTTCCAGACGAGTCGCTCCCCTATTTGTCTCATCCTTTCACTTATTTCTAATATCTCCTCACCAAAGGTGCGGAGTTCTTGCACATTCTCAGTGCTCATGGGTGGTGCGGGTGCTGGTATCGGGTCTGGGTATTGTGGCATTGGTCCTTCGTAAGGGTACGGGTTCTCTAGGATCTCCCTGATATATTGGTCGTTGTCCTAGTAGGGGTCTAGAGGGTCAAGGTCTGGGTAGGGTGCTACTGGGTTTTGCATGGGTTCATCTTCTAGTGGATAGCGTTGTTGATAATCCCTATGGTCATCAAACCATGGGTCATAGTCTGGGGGATGGGGTGCTGGTACTCTAGGGATTTCAGCTGGGTCAAAAGCAGGTGCTGGAATTTGGTCTACTGGGTTTAGCTCAATTTCCATAGGTTGTGTGGGAAATAGTGGTAACGACTGGGGTGCTATGAGTTGTTCTAGATTCGGGTCTGCAGCTGTAGTTGCTAAGATATGAAAATTTGCTATTCTCCTATTGATCATATCCTGTGTTTGAGCATTCATTTCTCTATTTGCGGCTGCTAAAGCTCGCTGCTGCTGAAGTTTTCTCATCCTTTTCTACGTTCGTGAGCTCCTCTGCTGAACCATCCTCTCTTCTTGGGAGGGAATGGCTCTTCAGATTGTGATTTGAATACGAAAATCCCTTCTTCGGTATCAGCCGAATACCCCGAGGGGTTAGGCTGTGAAGAGGTTCCTACGTCCCTAGGAGAGTTGGTCATTTGACGGTAAGCGTCCGGAGGTCCTTGGTCACTCATACTGTAACTAACAAATTGTCAAATAACACAAAACAATAATATACGCACATAATCCCGTAGATAATTTCCTAACATAACAGATAAAATTTTGGTGTCAGCAGAACACTTCTGTGGTTGAAATCAGTGGCTGTAGCTCTGATACCACCTTCTGTCGCCACCCCGACCCCTGCCTCGGGAGGCGGGCGGCCGTGGCCTACTCAGAGATGGTGGTATCGGTGTTTATCATTATTTGGCAGTGGAAATTTCATCAGGACCGTAGTTAGGAAATATTTATCAGAGTAAAACACCACATTTTATAATAATAAACATATTGGGATAAAACCCAAGTTTTTATTACAAACAGGTTTATAGGGATAAACCCTATTTTATTGAAATAAAACATCTTCTTTATTTAGGTAACTTTATAGCCACTTTTCCAAGCCTTCAGTGCTGTCCAGCTGACTTCTATTTGGCTTTCATATTTTGTTACCTGAAACGCGTTTAAAAACATTTTGTCAGTGGGAAACATGAAATACTGGTGAGTGAATCCCAATTTAATCAAGACAGGTTTTATCAGTTTTACAGTATTGAGGGCGATCTCGCAATTACATTTGTTTATTTTTCTACTTTAATTACCACCCACGGTATTGTCAACCCGACTTGTGGTCATGTTACTACTCACAGTGTAGTAACAAATTTTGTATACAAAACCCCAACATACCGACGATAATTGTAGAATTACAAATACTCAATCATTGTTTAATATAATGTAAAACATTTTAGGTTTTGTAGAAACAGTTTGCAAAAAGGTTCACAAAAAAGAGATTACTCACATTGATATCTTAGATTATTTCCTGTGGCTTCCTAGCTATAATCTATAAATTTTAAATAATGCACACGTGTTAGTATAATAACCCAAATGTACGTTAGTTATGCCCTCCCCGAGACAGAACTCCAACGACTACGTCGGGCAGAGCCTCAACAGCCGTTACGGAGCGCTAGATCAATCGGGCAGCATATCTAATACGTAACCGGGGGTTAAAATACTTACAACGAGGCAGAACTTCGCTATATTAGTGGGTATAATGCCCGGGAATTATTATTGCTATCCAGAAATTTAGAGAGAGAAGTGTGTGATGAACGGATTGCAAATGAACGTCCAAATCCAATTTATAAAGCTGGAACAGGGGGTCCTCGCGCCCCGCGTAAACTGAAGGCAAAGCCTTCGCATCCCACGACGTAGGCCGGGTAGGCCCTAGCTTGGCCCGGTCACCGATCTAGCTTCGACACGTGTTAACACGTGGCGGCTTCCGGGTTATGCGTAAGACCAGGGCTAGGTCTTCGCTGCCCGCCAGAGACCAAAAATTTGATTTTTATTTAATTTTTATAAAAATAAAGGTATTTAGGGTCTGTTTTCGTATACGGTGTGTATTTTAGGACGTATAGGGATATTTAAAATATATTAGAGGTATCAGAAATGTTTTAGGAGGGTTGTTATAGTGTCAAACCACAAGGACTATCCGAGTAACCTTCATCCGCTTTAGGGACTATCCGAGTAACAACTTGTCAAACCACAGGGACTAAGAGTGTAATTCTGACAATTTGAGGACTAAAGATGAAATTTCACCAAACCACATGGATTATCTGTGCATTTTACTCTTATTTTTTAGTCACTTACTTAACAATTTAACCCAATAACTTTCACTTAACAATTTAGCCATTAGCCCAAAAAACATTTCATTGTAACACAAGCCCAATTAACCTAACCCTATTAAATTTAAAGTTAAATAAAATAACCCAACCCAACCGCCCCTTCCAATTCTTTCTTCTGCTCTCCCTCTTCTGATCGCACAGTGGCTAACACATGAAAGTAGTTAACATGCACGACGTCAGTGGCTATATTCTCACCAGAAAAGCTTGATTATAGCCACCCCATCACCCGGAAACCAAAATTTAATGAGGTGTCTTTTTTTAGGAGAAATAGAGTTACAGAGATGTTAAAAGGGTTTGAAATTTTATGTGTTTTGATGTATTTTTCTTGTTGTTCTAGACTTTAGTAGCATGATTTTGTTGTTTTGAAATTTTTGTTTTTTTTTTGTTTTTTTGTTTTAGACTTTACTAGGGCTTGAAAATTAAAATTGAAAATTATGGACTATGGTTGAATATGACTGTTTATTTTGTTTAAGTGTTTAGTATTTTTTATGAACTTATGGATAAATTTATATATGATAGGAACCATGAGTAGGGAAGTTTTGGAGGAACCATTAGGAAAGTAGCTCTAAATGATGTTTTACATTGATTTCAAATAATAAAACCCATTGGGCACAATTTTAAACATGTTTGTAATGACGTTTGACGTGTTTTTGATGGTCATATAAATTTTGGCCTGATTTTCTTTTGTTTTACATGATCCAACCCGATATAAACTGGATTCTTTTTATATACCTAAGAGCCTAAAATATTTAAAAATATTCCACACCCCATAGAAAATTCCTGGGTCCGCCACTGATTTGACTTAGTTATCACTCCCTAAATTTAGTAAACCTTTCCGACAGAATCTGTTTAGGATATTAACTCATCTAAATCATGTTCTAATTGCCAATGAGCTTGTGGTGGAGTGGTAAGGGAGATACCTGGTGTTCCAAGTGACCCAGGTTCAATTCCTGCCCCAGCATTTAGTTTCTACGGTACCTGATGATGATGATGATGATGAGAGACTAGGCGAGTAGGCGGCGATCTCTAGTTCGATCCTTGAACGGTTTTACTTCACCGCACTGTTGTGCCTTCGGGCGAGTGTTCACTGGCTTCGGCCCTAGGTGAGGGTTTTCCCGGTTCGCAAGGCGAGTGTATCCCGATGTGGTGAATTTCGCCAGTAGGTCATTTAGAGGATTTGTTGGCCGTTCAAAAAAATCATGGTCTAATTCTAATGATAATTTTAGGATTAATGGTCCAATCACTTATCACCTATTTCTAAAATACTAATAATTTGTAAAATAAACAATGATTAAATCATAAAATTATTAGTGATGATGTTGCTCACAAGATTAGTTTGAAGATTGTAACTTATCATTTAATGTTGGATCTTTTCAAGGATGATCGAATTTAGGGTTTATATGGTTGATTCTTAGAACCCAATCTTAGGGGTTTGATACATTCAGCAATGCCATATAATATATGGGTTTTGGTGTATAGGAATGATGAGAAAATATATCAAACGATGAAATGAAAAGGATGTGTCTGAAGGGTCATACTAGGATTATCTATTTGTGAAATTTTTGATTGTACAATATGTTGATGATGATAATGCATCCTACTTGATTCTAATGTGCATGATTCATATGAAATTATCCAAAATCCTATACTAATTAAAAACATGATTTTTCATCCCTAACTTTATAGAAAATCAAATTGAAACCTAAAAGTTTGTAAAAATGGTTTTGTTGTGAAAGATGATTGTTTTAAAAGCCAGATGAATACTAGTTTACATGTTCAAGATTTTGAATATTTTGACATGATTTTATAAGTATATTGAAAATAAAAGATTGACATGATTTTATAAGTATATTGAAAATAAAAGATAGAAATGTAAGAATGGTAAACAAACATATACCAAATTGTAGGGAATGATGCAAAGATGATGGATATACTCTTGGAATCCTTGTTTCCATACTTGAAAATGGAGGAGAATGGTGGTGGTGGCCAAAAATGGTGAGAGAGATAGATATTAGAGAAGGCGGTGAATGATCGAGTGATGAGAATGAAAATGTGTTTTAAGAGCATTCACATCCTATCCATCAATTTTTGAGAAAGAAGTTTTTATATTATAAAAAGTGGTTGTAGATGATTGTCAATGGATGAGAGACAAAATGTTATTCTTCATCTGTATATTTGAGTGGACATTGTTCACTCTCTGTAACTTTTTACTATATTTTGAAAGTAGTTGTGAGTGGTGAGAGAAAAGGTAATAATAAAGGTAAAAAAATATTATTTAATTAGAAAGAGAGAGAGCGAAAATATAGTTGTTATTAGTGTAATTATAGGGTAGAAAATGTTGGATAAGATGTGAATTCTTCAAGTGGTCGTTAGATATAAAATTAAATGGTAAATTTGAGGTGATGTGAAGAGTCTTACAACTCTTGTAGGCCAAAAGCGACAAAAAAGACGGGTAGGGTACTAGAATATCATTTTAGTTAAATTCAAAACTTTGTCGTAAGTCATAAGTTTTAGGTGTTACATAATAATATTGGTAGGCACATTTCCTTTAATACAACTTGTTACATGTGATGTTATATATTTTTTATTCATTATTTTATATGACATAACATAAGTTACAAATATGAATATTACCACTAATATTTATTAGTAATATCGTTGTCTCGCAATTTAATTTTATATTAACTAGGTTGTTTCCTCGCGCGTTGCAGCAGCACGTTGTCACGGACATTTGATCGGTATCGGTTAGGTTTGTTATAGTTCCGGTATCGGTATAGAATCAATACATGTTTTACATAAATTGAAAATGAAAAAAAATGAACACCGGTATCGACAATGATGTTGTCCAAATGGTATCGATCAGCTCAGATCGTTACGGTACTGGTAATGATATTCGTTGATCATAGTAGATAGAGTTGTATAAATGGAGATTATCGAAACTGGTAATAACAAAAATGAACATAAGTACATATAACAATCTTGTTCGGTAGGATACGTCAGTTTATCGAAAGTAAAAACAATAAAAATAAGTACCGGTACAATACCGATGTTGTGCCTTCAGTTTTGGTTCGGTTGACTACGGTTACCACACAAAATTCATTACCAAACATAAACCATACAAATGAGTACAGGTACAGGTATCGATGTTGTTCGGCACGGTATAGTAGCGATACGATACCGGTTTATCGAAAGAAAAAAAAATATAAATAAATACTGGTATCGATACATATAATATACGGTCGGTTTTGGTTCTTTTTTTGGTATGATAGCAGTACAATATCCGTTTTCAATAAAGTTTATATTGTAATGTTGAAAAAAAGCAATCGGTTTTGGTTAAGTTTAGCACGATAGCAGCACAGTGTCCGTTTCCAATAAATTTACATCGTAATGTTGAAAATATAAACATAGAATGCGAAGGTTATTTTATAAACCTATAAATTAGCAACTTCTTTATGCATACATGTGTTGTACTTTTAGCTTTGTGAGTATTTAAAAAAAATTGGCATTTTCCCTTTTTAACCCTAAAGTATCAATCTTTGACAATTTTAGTTTAAGGTTTTAATCTTTGGTAATTTAATAAATTAGCAAGTTCTTTATGCATACATGTGTTGTAGTTTTAGCTTTGGGAGTATTTAAAAAAAAATTGGCATTTTTCCTTTTTAACCCTAAAGTATCAATCTTTGACAATTTTAGTTTAAGGTTTTAATATTTGGTAATTTAACCCCCTTGATTAATTTGATTTTTCACTTCTACTTCAAAAGTTTCCGTCTTATACAATTTAACCCCTTTGATTAATTTGGACTCTCACTTCTAATTCAAAATTTTCCATCTTTTACAATTTAACCACTTTGATTTTTTTTACTTTTAACCTAAAGCCTTTCAACTTTTGCAACTTTGACCCCATATACTTTTCATCTATCGCAAGTTTTGTGTTTAACGTTTCGTTCTAGATTTTTCTGTTTAACATGCCACAACGTGCGTGTGGAGTTCAACATTTTTTCATCTACTTTATCCTGTTTGACAGGCCCGTCACAACGCGTCTTTTGATAGGTCTATTGCAATGCATGGGTCATAGATCGGCTTAGTTATTATTTTCTATGTTTTACACACAGGCTTGCGGTCATGTAAGAAACATTTGCCTTTCATCTAATATGATATATAACTAACGCATCCCCCGCCGCATTGCGGCGGGTGGTAATTCTAGTTTGAAAAATAAACAAAATATATAACAAATAAAATATTATTAAAAAATTGAAACAATAATTTAAAAAATCAAAATCACTATTCATGAAGACTTTGTGTTAATATATTTAATTAATATTACCACTAATATTTAATAATAATATTGTTGTCTGGCAAATTAATTTTATGTATCATCAATTTAGCTTTTAGTATCCGAAATATACAAATAACGTCTTAAATTCTAAGGGGTCATTTGGAGGCGTTTTAGGATGTTACAGTATATAACTTACCTATATCAAGTCTAGTATCAACACACTTAGCATCATGATAAGCCACTTAGATTCAAGTAGGATCAAAGATCAAAGATCAAGTCAATGTCAAAGCAATGGTTAAAGTGAAACTTGATTAGGAGTGTTAAAAAGTTCACGGCTTGCTTGAAAAAGCTTGCCTCGGTTGTAAACGAGTCGGCTCGGCTCGATTTGTAAACGAGCCGAGTCCGAGCTAGATCGAGCCGAGCCAAACCTGAGCTGGGCTGGCTTGGCTCGTGAACCCGTGAGTCGGCTCGAATTATTATATTTTGTATATATTGGTAAAATTCTATATGTATTAAAATTTAAAATATGAGGGAGGTGGATAAAGTGTTAACATTTTAAGCTTAATTTAGTTATCTAACATATAAAAAAACAAAAAAGATACATATTATGTTTTTAATGTCTTTCTGTGTTTTAAATAATAGAAAAAAAACAAAAATAATACATAATGTTAATTTTTTATTATGTTATCAATCCTTGTAAATATTTAAAATATTATGAAAATAAAAGAAAATTAAAGCTGGCTCGATTAGGCTTGAGTTGGCTCAAACTTTTTACTAGCCGAGCTTGAGCTCCACTTTTCAGTTCGTAAATATAAATGAGTCGAGCTAAGTTGGCTAGTTTAAGTTCGAGCTCAAGCCTAACCTGGCTCTGCTCGACAGCCCGAGATAACATGCATGATACACCATCTCCTAAACCTGAATAATGAACAACATACCTCAAATATTTTCAAGTGTATCGAGAATCTGTTGCAATTCACGCACAACCTTTTTGACATCCATCCTTCGTGTTTGGGAATCCACAGAGCATGCTACTCCAATCTTAATTGTTAGAGTCAAACATTCCTCTATTTTCTTGGCATTTTCTTCATTATTTTGCAGAACAATTCTATCATCTTGATACAGGTTTAGAATGTTAACATCAATGATATCAATTGCATTGTCTAGCAAGGCCATTGAAGTAAATTTATGAAGGCAAAGGTCTTCATTAAAGTTGTCATCAGTTGGGTGTTTCCCGGTCATCGCCTAGTATTCCAAAACTGTAGATATCCCCATTACTTGTCATCTCACTCTCGAGACCATACTCTGCAAGTTACAAGCAATTACATTATAAAAAAGGTAATAATGTAAATAAGTAAATATGAAAACTTATTTTACCTGGAGCAATATAACCCATTGTACCGCGAATCCCAGTTGAGTTGTTTTGGTATGAAGTTCCAAGAAACCGAGCTAAACCGAAATCTCCAACATGAGCCACCATATCATTATCGAGTAGAATGTTACTAGGATTCAGGTCACCATGAATAATGGTTGGTAGACAGTGATTATGAATATAATCAAGTGCATATGCTACATCCATAAGAATTTTTATCATTTGAAGAAGGTTTAGCTTTGATGTATTTCCACTTGAATGCAACCAATCATGCAAACTCCCATTGGGCATGAAATCGTATACCAAAGCTTTGAATGGATTTCCTTGAAAGTCAATACTTGAACATGAAGTTATAATCTTCAACAAATTCCTGTGTCGAAGGTTCCGCCATGCTTCACATTCCCTCATAAAGCTTTTTCGAGCTCCTCGATTTTGAAGATGTAGAACTTTGATTGCAACAAATGTGTCATTATCTTCAAAAAGGATTCCTTTATAAAGAGAACTATAACCACCCGTTCCAATTAAATTGGATTCGGAGAACCCATTGGTAGCCTTTAGAAGTTGACTGTATGAAACTTTTAGGTATCATTCGCTTGTTGACGATTGTGAAAGATGGCTCTTTCTTTTCTTCTTACACCAAGCATATGCTAAACATGTTGTAGTGAAAAGTTCGGATGCGATCAATGTGACTATTAAATAGAGATGAAACTTCTTTGTAAATTTACTTGTCTCCTTGCATTTGGGTAACCCAAGTTCAATAATGCCACCACAAAGCCTTCTATTCCCCAAAACAGAGAATGCACTTTCATTAGCGAACACTCCTACCAATGGAACTTCACCCTCAAAATCATTATATGAAAGGTTCAAATATTCTAACTTAAACTGTTCAAAAAATCTAGGAATATGCCCCGATAAGTTGTTATGAGAAATATCGAGTTCCACGAATCCTTTCAAGGAATTTAATGATAATGGTATCATACCTTGAAATAAGTTGCCTTTGAAGGACAACCGTGATAGGCTACTACAGCCACCAAGGCTACTAGGAATCTTACCAGATAAATTATTATCAGATAAATTCAGAGTAGTCAACATGTTGAGGTTTCCAACATCAATTGGAAGTGAACCAAATAGGTTGTTTTGAGAAATATCCAATGTTATGGAGAGACTTGAAAGTTGAAGAAGTCGTATGGGCATTTTCCCATTAAGTTTATTGTCATTAAGGAACAAGGTTAATAGATGATGATAATTTCCTAGATTTGATGGAATAACCCCTTCTAACATGTTTGAAGATAAATAAAGTTCTATCAACAATGATAAGTTCCCCATGGAATCCGGAATATGCCCTGAAAAGTCGTTTTCATCTAAATAAAGGCCTTCTAAGTTTTGAAGGTTACCAATGGTTAAAGGGATGTGTCCCGAGAATTGGTTTCCTCCTAATGCCAATATATTCAAGCCAACAAGATTACCAATTGAACTAGGGAGGTTTCCATATAACTGATTATCAGAAAACCATAACACCTGGAGTTGATTAGAAAGATTACATATTGATCTAGGGAGAACTCCTTGAAACCTGCAACTATCAAAAGCCAACCTCTTTAATCTCGTGCAGTTTTTCAAAGAATCAATAAACTTCATTTCATCTGCTTCTTTGCTTCCAAAGAGGTTTCCACCAATGTTTATAATATACATATTCGTTAGCTTTGAAAAGTCAACTGTCAAGTGTCCACTAAACTTGTTTTTAGCGAGTTCAAGAAGTTTTAAACTCGTACAATTTGAAATGGATGCCGGAAGAGGTCCACATAGTTTGTTACCCCATAATTGAAACGAAACAAGATTTGGAAGCGTTGCACCTATAGCCGAATACAGACCACCTGTCAATTGATTATCAGCCAAGCTAATATCAACTAGGAGTGAAAGGTTATAAAGAGAATTAGGGATGGTTCCATATTAATTACAACCACCAAAGTAAATTTCTTTTAAACTTTTCATGAGGCCTAAGGTGTCTGGAATGGTCCCACCCAACAACGGATTTCCTTTTAAAGAGAACATTTCCATTGAAGTAATATTCCCTAAGTGTGGCGGGATTCCACCTGTTAGGTTATTATTTTCAAGTGAAAAATAAGTAAGTTTGGAGAGGAAACTGATCTCTTTTGGTATATTTCCAACTAGCTCGTTATGGGAAAGATAAAGCTCTTTAAGGTTTGAACAACTAGATATGTTAGTTGGAATTTCCCCAAAGAAGTTGTTAAAATCAAGATAGAGGACCGTCAACCTGGTGAGATGACCGAATTCATGAGGGATGGTTCCGGTTAAGTTACAACCTCTAGCGTAAAATTCTCTTAAATTTTCCACTGGCTTAAGATGTTTGGGAAGCTCCCACCCAAGGGATTTCCACTAACAGAAAACAATTCCAATGATGTAATATTTCCCAAGATGGTTGGGATTCCACCTGTTAGCTTATTATTAAAAAGTGAAAGAAAAGTAAGTTTGGTGAGGGAACTGATCGCCTTGGGTATGCTTCCAACTAGCTCATTATTGGAAAGACCAATATCTTCAACGTTAAAACAACCAGATAAGTTAGTTGGAATGACCTCGTTGAATTTGTTATTGTTGGTGCATTTGTCTGTCGACTTCGTCTTGTATCGAGTCATGTGTCTAGATTGGATAGAATGGAGCTCGGTAGGCTAGATAATAGGATTTCAGAGGTGTTGAACCAGTTCGCACGAATTGGAAAGAACGATTTCGCACGAAATGGACTCTGTCCATTTCGCACGTAATGGAACATGTCCATTCCATGCGAAATGGCTCCCATATATACAGCTGAGCTTTGTCATTTCATTTAGAACTTTCTGATTCCGGTACCGAGGTGCTGCCGAAGTGTCTCCAGGCTGTAAAACGTTGTTATATCAATAAACAAGGCATTTAGAGTGTATATCAAGCTGATACAAAGTCGATACGTTTGTTTCCGCCTCTCGTATTGATTAGAACTCTTCTGAACGACTCCTTTGGTCGTGCAAACGATCCTACAAGTGGTATCAGAGCTCAGGAGGAAGAGTTCTTACAATTTCAGCTTGTTTTCACCGAAATTTCGGACTTCTACTCATTCTTCTTTACATTTTTCAAAATTAACGGAGATTTCACGGTTAAAATGGTTTGATTTTCACATATAACGTGCGAAACATAGTTTTAATCAATCCTTGAAAGAATTAGACCTAAAATCGAACTAAAACCTGATCAATTTTGTCAAAAACCGGCCGATTGTGTGACATCAGCATCATTTCGCACGAAATGGAACTTCATTTCATTTGAAATTGACTCCCATTTCATACGAATTGAACTCTAAGTTGTTCATTTCGCTTGAAAGTGTCATTTCGTGTGAAATTACCTCCATTTCGCACGAATTGAACTTCCATTTCGCATCAAAGGACCATTTCATGTGAAATAGACTCCATTTCACATCAAAGTGTCAGTTCGCTTGAATTTGTTCCATTTGGCACCAAAGGTTCATTTCGCACCAAAGGCAGTTCGCATCAAAGTAGTTCAGTTTATTTGAGATTCCATTTCGTTTGAAACTCCAATTTGCTTGAACTTTGAGATATTGTGAAATTTTTACCAAAACATGGAAGAAGAATTTTACAATGCGTTTGCTACTCCAGTTGCTCCAATTACAGTTGCCGAAACTGTTGAAATCGAAAATGAAACAGGAACATCTCAAAAGCCTCCAAAGCTTATGTACATCGAGGATTTTAAAGGATGGCAAAACCATTTTGAAACTTGGGTGCAAGCTTATAAGTTTGATGCATGGGTTTCGTTGGATAAAGATTACGTTAAACCGAAAGATGAACATGGAAATGAAGAATCTTTAAGTGATTATTCAGCGGATGAGAAATTAAAATACACCAGTGAAAAAATGATGATTAGTATTCTCCAACAAGCGGTAAAAGAAGATATTTTTGTTTTGCTTCAACATGAGGATACTGCTAGATCAATTTGGTTAGCGTTGATTAACAAGTTTAAGGGAAGTGCTGATATGATAAAAAATAAACATGCATTACTAAAGAAATCATTTGATATGTTTGTAGCTTTTGAAGATGAGATGACTAAGAAGTATATCGATAGATATTGTCATCTTGTTCAGGAAATGAGAAGATTGGAGATCAAGAAAGAAGACGATGAATGGGTTGATAAGCTTGCTGATGCACTACCACAGAATAAATGGGGAAAATACTTGTTGATTTTGAAACATATGAGAAAATCCGAAAGTATGAATTTGAGTAAGTTCATTAAGAAGATTGAAGAACATGAATTGGATGTTCAGAAAACTGCTATCATGAATAATCCAAATGCTCAACAAGATGTTAGTCTATACTATAGAGGAAGCAAATTTGAGACTACTCCGAGTCCGAAGATTAAGACTGCTTTCAGTGCTGATGGAACTTCAGGAACTAATGTTAGCACTATAACTCAGAGTGGTGGATATTCTTCATCTCATTCAAGTTTTGATCCAAATTTATCAACACCAAGTTCTCAACGACAGAGTTCAACAAATCTGAAATGCAATGTGAGATTGAATATTCAAAATGGTCAAAATCTCTCTCCAGAAATAGCTAAGCAACACATGGCATCACTTGTTACTATGTTAGAGTCGTATGAAAGCTTAGTTGCTGGAAGAATCAGAAATCCAATGCTTACTAAAGAAGATTATGACCAGATTGATTCAGAGGAACTTGAGTTGATGGACATCAAGTGGTGTTTAGCCAGTGCTGTAAGAAGAGCAGAAAAATTCAAACAAATCACCGGAAGAGATGATTTTCGTGATGTTGCTACATCTCCGTTAGGATTTGACAAATCAAAGGTTACTTGCTTTCGTTGCAGAGAAAATGGGCATTTTAAACGAGAGTGTACAAATAAAGAAGCAACCGGAACACAAGACCCGTTTGGAAACAACGATTATCATCAAAAATCAATTTATCATCAGCTTGCTCAACAACCGTCATCATCCCGTGCCATTGAAGATGGAAAGAGGAAAGCTTATCTAGTAAATCAAGATGATGAAAGATTGGCAGAGGGATTTAGCTGGGATAAATATGTTCCGGCTGATTCAACATTCGTTGCTCAAATCTTGGAAGAAGAAGCAGTCAAATCTAAGCCAAAAAGTACGAAGATATTCAGATCATCAGAAAGTGATGAAGATACTGATGATGAGGAAGAGTACATTAATAATGCTAGAAAAAGTTTAGACTCATTCAGTTTTAATTTGTTTTTTGTAGATAAGATCGAGATGTTGAATGAGAGGAAAGCTACTAGAATGAAGAGAGAGCTGGAAGCAAGAAGAATTGCTGAAGAAAAGGCAAAAATGGAAGCTGAAAAAGCAAAAGTTGAAGAAAATTTGACAGAAAAGGTCGAAGATGAAGAGTGTGAGGTAAAAGTAGAATTTGATGAAGAACCAATGATTGAGAAGGCGGTGGAGAAAATTGTTGAAATATAGAAAATAGTTGAAAATTTGGTGAAGTTGAAAAAATCGTCGAAGTTGAAAAAATTGTTGAAGTTGAAAAAATCGTCGAAGTTGAAAAAATTGTTGAAGTTGAAAAGATTGTTGAGGTCACAAAACCTTGTCTGAAATGTTTGGAACCATGCAAATAGTGTGAAGAAAAAGACAAGAAGTATAGTGAGCTAGAAAAGTTGAAAGAAAAATTGTTGTTTGATGTGAAGTATGTGAAAGAATCATATGATGTGCTGAACAGAACAGTTGATAATTTGAACAAGACAAACTTAGAAATGGGAGTTGCTTCAACGATGATGAGTGCAACATTGATGACTAAGCAGAAAGTCATCAACGAGTATATTGAAGACTGTGCAAAGCTGAAGCAGGATTTGGAATTCGAAAAGATTGAAAATGAGAGAATCAAACGATTGCTGCTGAGTTATACAACCTGTGATTATTTGATTGATAGAGTTTATCCTACTGTTGTAGGTCTTGAAGCTTTTCAAGATAAAAAGTCGGAAGTTAAGGATAACGGTAAGAAACAAAGTGTCAAGTATAACAAGTGTCCGCCTCCGATCTGGGAAAGTTATTCTCCCAGAAAACCAAATGAGGAGCAATTAAAAAAGGCAGTCAACATAAAGTTAAAGTCTGAAACCATTGATGAGTTACCAGACAACATTGACGTGACATTCACAGCGTCTGACACTGATCATGAGTCTGAGTTATTAAAGAAAGTGGTCGATCAGGTGTTAGATATGGATGAAGAGTCAAAGTCGGAGTCTAAATCTGAAAGTTCGAGTTCATCAGACAAGAGTTCGAGTTCACCGGTCAAACAGGTTTACAATAAAGAATTTCTGATGTCGAAAATTAATTTGAAAAACGAGACATTCAAAGTAGCATATACTTTGAATGATTCTGACAAATTATTTTCTGATGAAGAATTTCCAATAAGAGGTGTTAAAACTGAAATGATCAACAAGGTTTTCAAATTAACAGAAATTAATATTTCTGAAATAAAGGGTGTAAATCTTGCTGAAAAACCTAAACCTTACACCTCAAGAATTCAACAAAGATTAAACAAGAAAAAGGGTTACAGTTCTGGTTCAGGTTATCGAAAGAAACCAAACCATAACCGTAACTTCAAAAAGAAGGGATTAGGTTTTATTCCACCTGAAAATTATAAAAATGAGAAAAATTATAAACCAAAAACTAAAATTTTTTTTCAGGTACAAGTTCAGAAGAAGAAAAAGAGAAATTGTTCAGAAAACAGTCAAACAAAGAGTTTCTCGCTGAGAAAAAGAATAATATGTTGAAAGAATCTGAACGAAGAGTTGAAAGAAGAACATGTTTCAAATGTCAAGAAGTTGGACACATCGCTTGGAATTGCCCAAAGCCAACCAACACAAAACAGTGAGCTTCTTCTAACTCTAAAATGAAAGAGAAATGTGTTGAAAAATTCAAAGAGTTCAAAAATTCGACTTTCGAAGTTGGTGAAAGTTCGAAACGTTTTTACAAAAGAAAAGTCGATTTAAACAAACAGAAATGGGTTGTTAAATCAGAGAGTAGTCCTGACAATGAATCTGACTCGTCAAAGTCAGAGGAGTCATTTGTTGTGAAAAATGATAAGAATTCCGTTCCAGAAATGAACGATGAAAACTTTCCGCCATTGTCAAAAGAAAACTTGAAGTTAAAAGTTGGAAAGATTGAAATTTCAGATCAATTCTTCTCTGGTAAGGAAGAATTTGATGCTGAAAAGGTGTTTAATGGAAAAGTGAAACATATTTTTGGAAAAATGGTTAACGGGAAGGTAAAGGGCATGAAAGAGTTTTATAAATAAAAAAGATGGAGGAGTGAAGATGACTCACAATCACCCAAGACTGGTCAGGCTTGGGTGACAGCTTTTTCTACTTAAAATCCTGACTTGCCGGAGCTCCCAAGTTGGTAATCGTGGAGCAGGAATCGGCATCATTCTTGAAAATGATTGTTTGGAAAACCTACAAGTGGTAAAACTGAAAAGTGTCATATTTCGATTTACAAGTGGTATGGTTGATAAGTGATCCTACAAGTGGTTAATCAACGTCATTAAGTTGAACTTGATTTAACTTTCATACAAGTGATAGTGTTTTCAAGTGGTTAAAAAAAGGGGATTTGTTCATAATCTGTAGAAAGAACAAAATGATGAATTCAACCCCGATCTTACAAGTGGTTTCAACAAAACTAATTTTCCGGAAAAACCATTTGATTAAAACAAACTTAAGTATTTTGAAATCACAATGGGAAAATAGTTTGTTGTCAGGGGGAGTTCTGATTGTTTATGCCAAGTGGATGGCGAATTGAAGCAATTCACATCGGTTTGTCAATTTTTCTTTAAATGGTTTTGTATTTTAGGGGGAGTAAGAATTTTTCAAAAAATCCAAAAACATTAGAAAATTTGAAAAAGCCAAAAACATCGAAAAATCAAAATGAGTTTTGTTGTGAAAAAGAGGAAATAATAGTACATCAGTGGACTATCACAGCACGCTAAAGAATTGGAAAGTCAAAATGTGATAAACGGTCTCACTGATGATATGTCAGTAGGTTTTTACACGCTTAGTAGATTGTGTTCGAGATATAAACCTAAATATCATACTTACTTATTTCGTGGGGAACATCTCTAGGATATATGGGTAACCCCCGAAATCTTGTTTGAAAGACCCCTCTTTCTGAGATACTAGGTCTTTATGCTTAGTGATATCTGGGGTATTATCCCGGGACTTCTGATTTTGCGGAAGCAATGGCCTAGTCCCCGTATAATACTTTTTGCTTGCTTAAAATAAAAGCACCACCCTCAGCATAAAAATGATGAAACATTGCAAAATGCTAATCATGTGCTGTTGAAGAAAAGATTCTCTAAAGGGAACACACCTAAAGTCGAACCATCATCTCTCTAATTTTGCGGAAGCAATAGCCTGAGCTCTCATGGTCTCGCATTTAACCCCTTACAGATATCATCTAGGTATACTCACCTGTAAGACTGAATATTGGGATCTGGATACGGGAGTATATTCTGAGGCGGGACACACGAATAAGTTTAAGTCATTAAAACACTAATTCTCGTATCTCGAAGCAGTTGAACTTTGTGTGAAAATTTAAGTGGATCAGTATACTGACAATCTAAGTGAATTGTTTAGAACTTAAAGTGTTTAAAGCTCAATGGTGCTTGTGACGTGTCTCAAAAACTGATATGATCCTCTTACACAAACTCACAAAAATATTGTCTATATATATTTCTTTACTGTTTCACTAAAAACAAAATCCAAAAAGAATGTGTTTTAGCAAAAAATTTTGAAAAGTCCAAAAAGATTTGATTTCATATTATTTTCTACAACTGATGTTGAAAAGCTGATTTTCAAAATTCCGAGTGCTAAACATGACGACAACAGGGTTGGGAGAGTTTGTTTTGAAATGAGAATGATTTTGAAAAGATTCAATGGTTCATTAAGTTGAAACCAAATTTTGAATGGTATCCTTATAAGTTGTCATCAGAAATTATAAATGTAAAATCATATTGAATAATATCTACAAGTGGTTTCTAAAATTTGTTAAATCTTAAAATTTGAGAAATTTATTTTTGGGTAGAGTTTTGTGCAGGTTGCCATGTTTCAGATCTTGTTGCTACGAAGAACCAGGAGATGTGAAGATCCCCGTGTCTAAGCCTGAGCAGAGTTTGAGCCAGGTTTCGATTCTAGAATGAGAGCTATGTCAGATTGCGATCCCAGAACAATTTAAGGGGGAGTCTGCTAGCAAAGGGGAGTCTGAAGATGCAAGAACCGGTTTCTGATCCTGAAAGTTTGGTAAAATAGAGCCAGGATTAAAATTCTGGGAATGTATGAGAAAAAGAGGAGATTGAAGATTAGATCAACATCCAAGAGGGAGGTTAGTTGCTGATAGTAGAAGAAAACAGATTGAAGGAAGCTTACAATGTCAGATACTTTTGGAAAGAGCATGAAGACTGATAAAGACTGAAGACTTGTACTGAAGACTCGTCGACATCCAAGGGGGAGTCTGTTGGTGCATATGTCTATCGACTTCGTCTTGTATCGAGTCATGTGTCTAGATTGGATAGAATGGAGCTCGGAAGGCTAGATAATAGGATTTCAGAGGTGTTGAACCAGTTCGCACAAAATGGAAAGAACCATTTCGCACGAAATGGACTCTGACGAAATGGAACATGTCCATTCCTTGCGAAATGGCTCCCCAATATATAGCTGAGCTTTGTCATTTCATTTAGAACTTTCTGATTCCGGTACCGAGGTGCTGCCGAAGTGTCTCCAGGCTGTAAAACGTTGTTATATCAATAAACAAGGCATTTAGAGTGTATATCAAGCTGATACAAAGTCGATACGTTTGTTTCCGCCTCTCGTATTGATTAGAACTCTTCTGAACGACTCGTTTGGTCGTGCAAACGATCCTATAGTTATCGTACAGAACCAGGTGATGGAGCCCTTCTATAGCACCCCTTCTCAATCTTTACCATGATGGAGCCCCTCCTATAGCCCCCCCCCCCCCCTTTTAATTCGGACGGTGTGGTCGTATAGCACCCCGGGGCGCTATAGTTGCTGAGTTAGCGGGGGTGGTGCCCCCACACCCTCCAGCCTTGTTGGGATTGAACCCTACAAAAGAACAGATGATAGAAAGCCAAAACAGATCTAAAACAACTGATCCAAAAATAAACAATGTTTTGGACCACTGCTTCCTTTGAAATGCCAAATTTCCTAACAACTGTTGGTCCTAACAACAGTGGATTCATAATAAGCAGTTGTTTGCATTAAGGTTTCCCCTTGACAGTGGTTATCTGGCAACTGATAGATTTCAAAGTACTGCTCTACAGAACAACTGCTACTAAAGAACTGATGAAGGTTAAAGACTGAAATCCACTGACGGAATCCAAGCACTGCTGAAGAATTAAAGCACTGCCCATTCAAGGACTGATCACCCTTTGAAGAAAGCACTGATGCTCAAACAACAGTGGTTGACTACATCAGTGAAATGAAGAATCAGTGTTTATACATCAGTGATTAGAATATAATTAGTGTCTGTATGGTCAGTTGCTATAGAACAGTAGATAGAGTTTGTTAGTTTGTTAGATGTCACTTTCATGGTGACGTCAGCTGAGATGCCTCAGTGGTTTAGTTTGCCTATAAGTGTAACAGTACCTTGTACTGTTACATTTGATTTTTGACTGAGTGAGTTCTTCTCCTCTAGTCTAATCCTTTCATCTTGTGTGCAATCAACCATTGGAGTATCAGGCTGAGGGGGAGTTTAGTTTGTAAGCTTGCTTGTAATCTTTTGATTTGCTTTGTAACCTTTCGACTGATGAAAAGCATTTGTTTATCAAAACTATTTTCCTCCTTGATTGTGTTTACAAAGTTTGTGATCATTTCCGCTGCACTTAAACTCTATTTATCTCTATTTGATCTGTTCAAATTATACAAACAAGCACAATCATGAGAGCCTCCGATCTTAACAATTGGTATAAGAGCTTGGACAGTCAAATTCGATCTAACAATCAATTTGATATAACAGTTCGGCTCAAAATTCATTGATACTAAGGTTGGTTGTATTTAGTTGAAAAACAGAGTAACGAGTGATAACGATTAAAGTTGTTATTCAAATACTCTGTAAAACAGCCAAGATGTCATAAGACGCACAAATCTCACACAACAAGTGATATCATGCACAAGACACTCATGGTTTTTAGATCTGAAAACATATCTGTTAAACTATGGGATTATTTCTTATTTTCAAAATTGATTTCAACTGTTGTTATGAAACTTGTGATGTCACTTTGTTAGATGCTAAAGTATGAACCTCTGATTAACAAAAGCCTATGTTCATAAAAACATTAGTGTTTTTTGCTAACGTAAAAAGAGGGAAATTAAACTTTAGTCATAAGAACTTATGTGTTGAAAACAGGTTGAGATTCTCAAAAGGAACAAATCAACTCTGTTAAAATACATTAAGAAAACAGGACATTCCGTATCATATGTAATGTGAGATTGGTAAAAAATTTGTACAAATATGGCTAAACCTCTTAAAGCATTACTGAAAAATGATTCCGGATTGAGTATTCCTTCAATAAGGACCCCCCAGTAAGTATTTCATTACTTATGAATGGGAAGGGTAAAAAGGGAAGAAGAAAATTACAAAAACTCAAAAGTGTGTTTATCTCAAAAACTTTTAAAGTCAAAAGAAAAGAGCATAAATACAAAACACTTAAGAGTCCAAAATTGGGTAAACAATGGTTATCAAGCAACTATGTGCATTCATTAATTCAGGAAAGTTCAGGTAACAAAGGTATCATCAGTGATTAAGACTTACCAAAGGACTAGACAAAATTTTCAAAATCATCACAAGGTAATGAGTTCCATCAAAGGACTTTTAAAACCCTTGTGAATTTGTTTCCTCACACTTGCAATCAACGGACAGGGAAATGGTCCCAAACAGTGGTTATTAAAATGAATTTCAAACCACTGACCATTTTCCTAAACTTGAGGATGAAGTGATTAAGTTCATATGACAAGTTTCTATTGAAAATACACCAGATCTTTTTGTTGCTGTTTTCAGAAAACCTTTATCGTTTTTGCAAAGGCTTTTCTTCAATAAAACAGGATATATTATTCTTGATTTTTCTTAGAGAATGATGTATTTTGTACTTTTACTTGTTTTAGATAGTAAAAGTCTCAAACTCCTGTCAAGTTGTAGAACCCTTATATTTTTTCTTAGGGTGATACTTTCTTTGAAAAATTATAGCTCAAAAGGAAATGGTGAAATAGATAAGGTCATTTCAAACTCAAGATTGTCATCACAGATAATAGATTGATTGCTAACTGACCTTAAAATGCTTGACTACTCATGTTTTATTCAGAAGATTGAAACACAAAATGAGTGGTCAATATAAACGGTTTTCATCACCTGGGATACCAAACCACTGCTTATAATTCTGAATGTAAATCTCTGAAAGTTCTACTGATATGTTAAGCTTGACAATATGCATCTAAAATGTGTTTTGCAAAGGATGTCATTTTTGCAGATATTTCAAAACAGCACCTCACTTCCATGACCATTCCAATAACCACTGTTGACAAAAATCTGTCTAACATAAAGTGGTTCTTCTAAGAATTGAGCATATGCTAGAAGCATGTTTGACAAGGAAGAGGAGTTTCAACAGTTCAGGGAAAAACAAGTTTGAGAACTTGTTCCACAACCAGATGATGATAATCTGTTTGGCAAAAAGTGGGTCCTCAAAGAACATTGCATATGTTGAAGCATGGTTGTCAAGTTTTATCAAACTCAAAACAAGTACAAACATCAAGGTGTTATTGACTGTGCACATGCAACATATATTTCCAACCACTGATTGAAGAATATTATGATGCTGCTGCAAGCTGAATAATCCAACTGTTTGTAACTTCAAAATATGTTATTGAATTTTGGTATAGTTGCTCAAAAGATTGCTTTAATGCAGGGCAGTCAAGTAGCTGAAATATATCATCAAAAGTTCAATATCTCATTGATTCACCATCATTCATTGTCAGACATCACTTTGTGAGGGATTGCTATAAAAAGGTTTGATTTCATCTTTAACATGTCCATCCTAAAGATCAGTTGGTAGATGTACAAACTTAAGAATTGGATTCATCTACTGTTAAAAACTTGATCCCTATGTTTGGAGTGCTAAACATGGATTAAAGCAAGCTTTCCTGTGTTCCATGTGTAAATAGCATAAAAATGTTTTTAGAAAATTAAAAAAAAAAAAAACCTTAAAAATAGTTTAAAATTGAATTTTTCAATAAATCCTCAAAGTCTGTTCAAAGCACTGATAGCATTAAAACTCTGTTAAATAGTAAAATCTATCCACTGCCAAAGTGTATCCTCTGTTTGTGCAAAACACTGATTTACAACTGAGGTTACACATGGACAGATGTTATTCAACAGTTGTGTGCATCAGATGCCATGATCACTTTTTCAAATAAATGGCCTTACACCTGAAACATTTACAAAGCTATCAAAAATTTCCAAAACAAAAGCAGAGGTTCTTGAGCAGACTTTAGCAGCTACCACTGCTCCTCAGGCACCTGCTGCTGAGCCCACTACTCAAGGTGATCACAGCAGTAACACAACTGCTGTGAAACCCACACCTAAATCCACCAAAAAGACCAAAAAGACATCATCCAAAAAGCCCACCAAACCTACAATAAAGGCAACTCTGGAAGATGAGATCCCAGAGCAACTGCCAGTGACAACACAAAAGTCACTAAAAACCACTGCTGCTACTTCCTCACAGCAGATGGTAGAAAGGTCTCAACCCATGCCTCAAACTCCTCCTACTTCTTCTCAAAAAGAACAGGTTCTAAGAACAGGGACACCAAATTATGATGCTCTGGAATCACTTGATTCCATCATCCACAGCCCACTACCTGGGGCAAATTCACTTTCAACTCCCATCATCATTTCACAAATACCACCATCAATAATGACCTTGTTGCATGCTTTGGATATAACTCAGACATAAATCAGTTCCTCTCAACCACCTATCACTGAGAGTACACTCCAACAAGTGACTGAGTCTGATGCTTATACCTCTGCTATCCCAGCAACAACTGAGGAGGTTACATCCCTTGAGTTACAAGTAACTCTTGGTGGTAGTTCAAGTGAAGCAGCTACTACAAGTGCTGAACCCACTGGTTTGCACTTGGACAGTAGTTTCATCAATAAGACTTCCTTGAAGGCAATTTCTTCACTGGGAACTCTTGTGTATCCAGTCTTCACCGGTTCACCAAAAAGTGTTTCTCATTATGAAGAAAGAAGTCCCTAGTTCCAAGACAAAGGGGCAACAGTGGATGATTTTTGGGATACACTTCCTCAATCAACCCCTGTTACAACCACTGATAGTGGGAAATCAGATGACCCCATTAAGTTGGGTGATGGTTTAATGTACCAAGAATTGACGACTAGAATTGATAAACTGGATACATCTGTTGCAGAAATCAAAGACATGCTGCAACAGTTTTTGAAAGCACAAAGGGTACCATCCACTGCTACACCACCTCCAACAGCTACTCCATCATCTGCTCCTACTCCAGATGAGCTGTGGAATTTGTTTCAACCCCTGCACCTATCCTCGAAGGAGTTGATGATGCCAAAAAGGGGGAGAAAAATGACTCTGAGGAAAATCTTTCAGTAACTTCTGCTGAAACATCTGTCAAAGAAAAGGAAAAGGGAGGTGATGAAACCCTGAAAATTCAAGCAGATGATGAAGATACACAAATGAGGATAGTTCAAAGTCAAGTCATGAGGTTAGTGCTCAACAGACCCAATCTGCTCAAAAGCCTGCTTCAACATCTGCTAAAGAGAGAAAGACAAAGAGTGATGTCTGAAGAGGATCAGCAGAGGTTTGAGCATGGCCTTATAACATTGTTGCTCAGATTCAGACATCTACCTCAGAAATAAATCAGGATCCTTCAAAATCAGCTGACTCAAAAATTCTAAAATGGAAGTCAGATAAAGACACCCATGAATTGACTCCGCTCAGGTCAGATGGTAAGATTGAGAAGCTCAAAATGGAGGCTGCTTATGGTCTTAATGCAGTTGACCTCCAAAATCTGATGAATATAGATCTCTCAAGGGATCCTGAAAACACAGTCTCTATGAACTTTGAATTGTCATTCAACAGTCATATAAGAGAAATGATGCTGAGGAATAAAGATCATCAATAAAGAAGAGTTTTGGCATCATCTGTTCTAGGGGGAGATTGTTGGGATTGAACCCTACAAAAGAACAGATGATAGAAAGCCAAAACAGATCTAAAACAACTGATCCAAAATAAACAATGTTTTGGACCACTGCTTCCTTTGAAATGCCAAATTTCCTAACAACTGTTGGTCCTAACAACAATGGATTCATAATAAGCAGTTGTTTGCATTAAGCTTTCCCCTTGACAGTGGTTATCTGGAAACTGATAGATTTCAAAGTACTGCTCTACAGAACAACTGCTACTAAAGAACTGATGAAGGTTAAAGACTGAAGCTCAATCCACTGAGGAAATCCAAGCACTGCTGAAGAATTAAAGCACTGCCCATTCAAGGACTGATCACCCTTAGAAGAAAGCACTGATGCTCAAACAACAGTGGTTGACTACATCAGTGAAATGAAGAATCAGTGTTTATACATCAGTGATTAGAATATAATCAGTGTATGTATGGTCAGTTGCTATAGAACAGTAGATAGAGTTTGTTAGTTTGTTAGATGTCACTTTCATGGTGACGTCAGCTGTGATGCCTCAGTGGTTTGGTTTGCCTATAAATGTAACAGTACCCTGTACTTTTACATTTGATTTTTGACTGAGTGAGTTCTTCTCCTCTAGTCTAATCCTTTCATCTTGTGTGCAATCAACCATTGGAGTATCAGGCTGAGGGGGAGTTTAGTTTGTAAGCTTGCTTGTAATCTTTTGATTTGCTTTGTAACCTTTCGACTGATGAAAAGCATTTGTTTATCAAAACTATTTTCCTCCTTGATTGTGTTTACAAAGTTTGTGATCATTTCCGCTGCACTTAAACTCTATTTATCTCTATTTGATCTGTTCAAATTATACAAACAAGCACAATCATGAGAGCCTCCGATCCTAACAAGCCTAAGTAAACACTACCCCTCATTTGTTCAGGATGGATTAGGCCGGAGGGTGTGGGGGCGCCACCCCCGCCAGCTCAGCATGTATAGCGCCCCGGGGCGCTATCCGGCCACACCCTCAAAACTAATTCGGGGCGCCATAGTGCCTCCGCCAACATGATAACGAGAAACCAGCGCGTGGACTGAGGGACATTTAAAGTTTTGACCGTTTGAAACGGTCGTATTTAAAAAAAAAATTAATATCTTTTTTTTTATAAATTAACATTATAAATAACCCACATTCCTTTCACTTTTTTATCCCATTCCTTTCACTTTCTCATTACTTTTTATACCATTCTCTACATTTCTTTAAAACATTATCAACAATGTTTCCCAACAACCCAAACCCATGGGACCCGAACAATCCGTTTTGGTAAACTATGCAAATCTCCAAAGTGGCATCTTGTACCACCGTTCGACCCAACCCGCCCTAGATCCAAACGGTCCAAATCGACATCCACCACCGAACCATCTGGGTCCGATGCTCGTACAGTAATTAATCTAAACGACGATGCTGACGAATTTGAAGAACCAGAAGAGCTGCCTCGTCCAACTGGTAGAGATAAAAGTAAGGCAGCAGCACGTGGAAAGTCTACTACATCAGATGGCCCGTCAAAGTTGAGCGAGTTCGAGGCAAGTCTCACAAAATAATCTCCATTAGGGAAAAAGACCAACAAATGAGAATGGAGAAACAAATCCAAAAAGACATGGAGTTTCTCGCAAAGGATTTGTCAAATCTACCAGAGGAGGACCGAGTCATTTTGGAGGCTCGTAAGACACAAATTCGGGCAAAATATATGTAGTTTTTTTTTCTAGTATGTTGTGTTTTTTTTTAGTATGTTGTCTTTTTTTTTTTTCTAGTACCTTATTTTTTTTATGACTTTGTAGTGTTTTTATTTTTTTTAATGAAATTATGTTTTTTTTTAAATTTTCTAGTTATTAAAATTGCCATTTAATTTAAAAAAATAAATATTTAAATAAATAAATAATTAGGTAATCATGACGGGGGCTCCATCCACACCCTGCAAATTAAAGGGGGGTATCATAAAGCCCCAAGGCTGACATGGCGCTGACGTGGATCCTACGTGGCCTGATAAAGCCCCAAGGGGGCTCCAACCACACCCTCCAGCCCTAGTGACCTTATCTTTTAATTTAGTTGAAAAAAGAAGTTTCAATTACTGGTTTGGCTTGATCTCATATATATTCACATTCGTTAGCTGAATTTAAAATTGGAAAATTAAAGACAAAAGTATAGCTGGTCATTCACGTTCGTTAGATAGATTTAAAATTGGAAAATTAAGACAAAAGGATAGTTGGTCAACTTATTATCAAAATAAACAATGCAGACTAGAGGTGCACAAATCAGGTTAGGGTTTCAATCCGAACCGGTTTCCAACCGGGTTGGGGTTAGGATGAAACTATTCAAACCGGGTTGGCACTCAAGCCCGGTTGGGTTCTAATCGGGTTATGAGGCAAGAGAACCGAACCCTATGAAACCCATTCAGGTTGGGTTGGGATCGGGTTAGGTTATCAAATCGGGTTCAATCCTATTGACGGATGAATGCCCGCTATTCCATAGCGCTTTGGGAGCGTTTATTATTTTTGCGCTTTTTGTGTGTTTTGATTTAACCAACACCTTTAATACATATGTATGCTAACGTTTTTGATGAAAAAGTCCAAGAAATCAACATTAATGTACTATAACGATTACAAAGTCGTTAAATAGCCATTGGGTAATAGCTAGTTCCATGTATATGGATGGGTTCGTGATATCGATTTCAAAGTGGGTTCTCAAACCAGGTTGAGTGATCGGGTTGTCAACTGTCCGGTTGAAACTGGTTTGACTGTGAAATACCCAAACCGAGTCCTACCCTATGGGTTGAAACGAGTCCAAACCGGGTTGGCCATAGATCAGGTTCAAACCAGGTTTAGGTAAGGTAAGGTTGTCTGGTTCGGTTCCTAACCCGGCTTAGGGTTGCATCTCTAATGCAGACTAAGTTGGCAAATTTGGGGCAAGCATTAAAACATATACATTTAATTAAGAGTTAAATGCTTTGTTTGGTCCCTGTAGTTTGCAGTTTTTACAGAGTTGATTCCTAGACTTCAATAATTAGATAGGTGATTTAGTTGTTGCAATTTTTAAACTCGGGTGATCCTTATCACTAACTTAGGTTAGATTTCTCAATTAAGTGTATGTAAAATGTCTATTTTACCCTTATGATTTAAGATAAAACAACTAAAAAAAGTAAAAAGTAAGATAACATGTAATGGGGCCCACCACCTCTTCTTTAAAACCCTACACGTCTTGTTTTACAAAGAGGCCATCATCTCCACCACCACCGCTAGTGTTCTCCACCATCTCCGGTGAAGTTGGGCAGATCCGGATGAACATAACAACACCACCCCCTCCCACCATCATCAATCAGACTTCATTAGCATCATTATCAAGAGACTTTATTATCCATCAAGAGGTGAGAGACACCGCTAGGTACTAGTCATTGTATCGCCATCATGGAACGATTGAAGGGTATACACACATCATATCACCATCATCTTTCGACCACCTGTATCCATGCTAGATCCAAATTCCGATAAATCCCCAGATCTCAAATCAACTCAAACACTTCTTTCAAATCTATATCCGATTTGGGCAACAACATAGCTACTGATTTAATTTTTGCTCTTTGGCATCTGCAATGTAACAATTTTATAATGATTTAATTTTTGCCTTTTGGGTGTGATTGGTTTGTTATTTGGTTCTCGTTTGATCGGTTTTGTCTAGCGTCTAACGTGGATTCTGTTCTACAAAGTAATTTTTGATGGTGTTTTCATATGTGTTCCAACAAATCTTGCAACAGATATGGCGTTTTGTTCTTTATGCTTATTTCAATGGCGTTTTTTTAAGTAATATTTGAAAATGGTGTTTATGTTTCAATGGCGTTCTTCCAATACTCAATATTTGGCGTTTTAATTCTTAGGAAGCTTTATTTGTAAGTATTGAAGAAAATCAGATTCAACTTGATCTATGAAGAAGACAACAGTCCTGAAGATCACAACAAGAAGAAGAAGAAGATCGGATAAGACAACTGAAATGAACAACATCTACTTAAAAGAATCATAAGTTGATCAAGAACTGAAGAAGATTATCAGAGAAGGTCATTTCTGATGGATCTGATCATCAGTTTCTGACGATTCTGATCATCAGATTTTCTGATGATTTGTTCACCAGAATTTCTGATGAAGTGGTTTATCAGAAATTCTGATGAATACCCCACTTGTTTAAAACTCAGCTCTATCTTGCCACAATAAACGAAGCAACTTGACATTATTGGATATCATGATTACAAAGGCAACTTGACTGTTGGATTCAATGAATATGTCAAATGGCTACTTTGTGCAGGACTTATTGCATGAATAAACAAATGTTTATTCATGTATCCAGCCTTCTATAAATAGAAGGCTCACCAAGCAGAGGACATTAAGTTAAGCTTAGCATTCAACACATACTACAAACTCCACTACCCTCTCACCCTCAGAATTCAAGTATTCATTTGTATTAGATAATAATCTTACAATCACCTTGTAAACCATTTTGTTTTCAAAGTGATATAAACTTGATAATTCTGTAGGTCTTGTTTCTTGAAAGTCTGATTTCCATTTCCGCACATCTTTTTCACATCTACTGAAATCACTTGCCATATTACGTGAAAAGAAATTTTTAAGTCCATACTGGGACCAACAATTGGTATCAGAGCAGATTGAATAAATTATTTTCAAACGATCAATCGCTCATCTTCTTTTCTCTAAATATGGCCAGCTTTCAATCATGGAATAATGCTTTTAACATTGGCTCTATGTCTAAACCTCCGACTCTGGTCAGAGAGGAATACCCCCAATGGAAAATCAGGATGGTCAATTTCCTCAATGGTCATGTCCGAGCTCTGTTTCAATCCATTGAAAGGGGTCCACATATACCAATGACTGAAATACCAGCTATTCCAGCAACTGACCAATCACCTGCTATCCCTGCCTCCCGAGCTCCCAAAAGTGAAATACTTTGGAATGAGGAAGACAAGGAAAAGGTGGCTGGGGATGAAAGGGCAAAGTCACTTTTAATAATGGCTATCCCCAATGACATATTTTCACTAGTTGATGCATGTGCATCAGCTAAGGAAATATGGGATCAGTTGGAAAATCTTTGTGAAGGAGGAGAAAGGATGAAAAGAAACAAGAGAACAAACAACGTTTCCTCATATGAGAGGTTCAAAAGTTTACCTAATGAAAGATTAAATGAAACATATCAAAGATTTACAAAACTTTTGAACAAGCTAAAGAAATTTGTTATAACAAAATCAAAAGATGAAAGAAACGTAAAATTTATAGATGCTTTACCTAGAGAATGGAGAAGTCTAAACATGACTTTGTCCTCAACCTTAGAACTAGGAAATATGAGTCTTCATGACTTATACAACATCTTGATCCCTAGAGAGGAAGAAATATTTGAAGAAACCATTCAAAGAGGGGGATCTTTAGCTCTTATCTCAAACTCACAAAGAACACCACCTACCAATGATCCACAACCATCAAACAGTCAAAATCTTGAAATTTCTGATACATCATCAGATTTTTCAGCTTTTGCTGAAGCAATAGCACTGCTCACCAAAACATTTGAGCAGAGGTTGAGGGGAGGAGGCCAAAGATACCAGAGAAGTGATAAAGGGAGGATGGATGGAAGATCTAAGGAAGAAGGTAGATCTAAGGATAAGGGAAAGGCTGAAGTTGTGTGTTACAAGTTCAAGCAGAGAGGTCACTATGCATAAGAATGCAAGGCTAAGAAACTGAAAAATGTTGCTTATTATGAGAAGAAGCTGGAAGAAGCAGAAGCAAGTCAGTTTAATTGCAGGGACATATACATGGCTATCTGATGATTCTTCTGATGAAGAAGAGGAAGAAATGGCTAATTTCTACCTTATGGCACTTTCTGATGACCTACCAAAAACTTCAGGACATAAGATAAATTTAGACAATCTTGATCTTGAACACAAGCTATAAACAAGCTCATGTCAGATTTTCTAAATCTGCAAGATAAGCAGAAATCAGATAGTAAAAAATCTTATGAGTTGCTAAAATTTAGAGTTCTATGAAAATGAAAGAAAAGATCTTTACAAGAAAATTAATGATAAAGAAATTAATGTAAGAGGTTTTCAACAAACCAAAGATTTAATAAATTTCATTAAGTCCACACCAAAGAACAAAGGAAAGGGTTTAGGATATGTAAAAACAAGAGAAAGTAAACCCAATGTCTTTGTAAAGCAACCCATCAGATTTCTGATAAATTTTCATCAGAATCTGATTCTGAATCATGCAAGTCAACCTGTTCTGAATACTCTTTTGAAAAACCCAACTTTAAACCAAAAAGAAGTGAATGCAAACAAGAATCTTTAAAGACTCCAGAAGCAGTTCACTCATCTTTTCAAAATTATCCATTCATTCCATCACAAGAAAGAATATCAGAAAATTCTGATAAATCGTGTATGTGTGTTGACATACTGAAGCTTGTTCAACACCATCTCCAAAAGAAAAATAAAAAAATTGTTTATGGCTCAACATATAACAGATATTATGATGAAAGGCCTTCAAGAGAAAATAATCTGATTAAAATCTCATCAGAAAGAGTACCCAAGCAAGCCTGGGTACCAAAAACCCTCTAATTTTTCCATTTCAGGACCATCATGTGCAGCAGATCTGGTACTGCGATTAAGGAAGCTCCAAGCACATGACTGGGGATAGGAGCTTACTCAGCAACTTTGTTTCAAAGCTGGGTAAAATGCTAATTTTTGGAAATGGAGTAAAAGGGAGGACCATGGGATATGGATGCATAAGGTATGGATGTTTGACCATAGAGAAAGTAGCCTATGTTGAAGGCTTAAAATACAATCTGCTAAGTTGTGGTCAATTTTGTGATAAAGGTTTTCAGGTAACCTTTTTACCATAAAATTGATTGTTAATAGGTATGGATGATAATACAATTTATTTAAGTGAAAAAGGATAAGACAATCAATTTACTATTTTGATTTCAAAGAAGAAAATGAACATCCAAAATTATGTTTATTTTAAAAAATCAACAAGGGTAGTAGTTGGTTGTGGCATAAGAGGCTAGCCCACTTAAATTTCAAAAACCTAAGCAAATTAGCAAGCAAGGGCCTGGTAAAAGGATTACCTTTTATATCCTCAAAGAAGGATAAAATTTGTGAAGCTAGTGAGATGGGAAAATCCAAAAGAAGCTCACACAAATCAATTTCTGAGTCTTCTATTACACAAAATTTAGAACTTTTACATATGGATTTGTGTGGACCCATAAGTACAGAAAGCTTTTCTGGAAAGAAATGTTAGTGCACGATGTCTAAAGCCTACGTCTTAGTCTTTGTCATACTTGTATAGGGTCTAGGGGTCAAATATGTCAAGTATGTAATGTATAGGGGCTGAATTGTAAGTTTTATGTATTAATGTTGTGATTCCGCTCGAAATGACACTTTGTCATTTCAAGCGAAATCAGAAGGTTGTGATTCCGCTCGAAATGACAAGGTGTCATTTCAAGCTGAATCAGATCCCCTATATATAGTTGTAGTTGTTTCTCATTTGGCACCGATCCTTGAAGTTGTAACCGAACTGCTGCCGGATTTTTATGTGATCAATTAATGAGAAACATTGTTTAAAGTGATATTCTGTCTATTTCTACTCCATTCTCTTTGATTCAAATTGTTTGGGTGATTCCGCCACATAAACAGTGGTATTTTGACTCTGATTAACTCATTAGATCGTCAATATCGATCCTACAAGAAATACATACTAGTAATAGTAGATGATTTTTCCAGATACACATGGGTCGAATTTTTAAGGAAGAAAAGTGAAACTCCTGATCTGATCATTAACATTATCAGAAAAATTGAAAATCTGTTAAAATTAACAGTCAGAAGGATCAGATCAGACAATGGGACAGAGTTTAAGAATTCAAAAATTGAGAGCTTTCTTGTAAGTAAAGGAATCTCTCATGATTTTGCTGCTCCTAGAACACCTCAACAGAATGTGGTAGTTGAAAGAAAAAATAGAACCTTAGTAGAAGCTGCCAGAACAATGCTTGCTTATGCTAAAATGCCTACTCATTTTTGGGCAGAAGCAATAACAAATGCCTGTTTCACCCAAAACAGATCCATAATCAACAAAAGGCTAAACAAAACACCATAGAACATTATTAATGGAAGAATTCCAAGTGTAAAATTTTTACATACATTTGGTTGTAGATGTTTTGTTTTCAATGATTTTGAAAGCCTTGAAAAATTTGACAGAAATGCAGAAAAACGTATTTTTCTTGGTTATTCTTTGTCCTCAAAAGCTTACAGAATTTTTATTCTAAACACAAGGACAATCAGAGAAAGTCTGTATGTTTCTTTTGATGACTCATCAGAAATAGAGGTTTCTGATGAATACATGAAAGAAATAAATTTTTTCTGACAAACAAGAAAACTATGAACATCTCTTTGAAATGATAACAGAAGATTTCTTAGAACATGATAAATCTCTCACAAACAAATCAATAGATATTTCATGTACTAACCCTGCAGAACAAATGAGTAGTGCATCAGAAATCTTGAATCAAAATTCTGATACACTACACACAACTGAGGCAACTGTTCAGGGGGAAACTTCAAATCCATCAGAACCAACAACTTTTCACAACAAGTTAAGATGGATTAAAGGACATGTTCATTCTGGCATCATGGCAATTCAGCAGATGGTGTAAGAACAAGATCTGCAACAGCACATGAGTGTGCATTTGCTGGGTTCTTAAGCAAGATAGAACCTAAGTCTGTCAAAGAAGCTCTAAATGACTCAGACTGGATTTAAGCTATGCAAGAAGAGCTTGATCAGTTTGAAAAGAGCAATGTATGGGATCTGGTGCCCAAGCCAAATGACAAATCTATCATAGGCTCAAAATGGGTATTCAGGAATAAATCTGATGAAAATGGCATAATCACCAGGAACAAGGCAAGGTTAGTGGTCAAAGGTTATTGTCAACAAGAAGGTATTGATCATGATGAAACTTTTGCACCAGTAGCTAGATTAGAAGCTGTAAGAATTTTTCTTGCTTATGTTGCATCCAAAGATTTCAAAGTTTATCAAATGGATGTAAAATCAACTTTCCTGAATGGTAAAATTGAGGAAGAAGTTTATGTGCAGCAACCAGAAGGGTTTGTTGATCCAAAATTTCAAAATCATGTGTACAGATTAAACAAAGCCTTGTATGGTTTGAAGCAAGCTCCTAGAGCCTGGTATGAAACACTATCAAACTTCTTACTCAATTCTGGGTTCACTAATGGTACTATTGACACAACACTTTTCCTCAAAACACACAAAGGTCATACTTTGTTAGTCCAGATATATGTTGATGACATTATATTTGGATCAACAAATGAAAAATTCTGTAAAAAGTTTCAAAAGTTAATGACCTGCCACTTTGAAATGAGTATGATGGGTGAGTTGACCTTTTTCTTGAGTTTACAAGTAAAACAAAGAATTGATGGAATATTTTTTAGTCAATCAAAATATGTGAAAACAATTTTGAAAATTGCTCTGTTTCAAAAACTCCCATGGAAACAGGGAACAAATTGGATTCTAATAAAGATGGAATAAGTGTAGATATTAAAACCTATACGGGGATGATAGGATCATTGCTATATTTAACAGCAAGCAGACCAGATATTTTGTTTGCAGCATGCTTTCTGGCCAGATATCAATGTGATCCTAAAGAATCTTACCTAAAAGCTGTAAAAAGGGTTTTCAAATATCTAAAAGGCACATCAGAACTTGGTCTCTGGTATCCTAAGGATACAAAACTTGAACTAATTGCATATACAGATGCAGATTATGCAGGGTGCAAGATTGACAGAAAAAGCACATCTGGTGCATGTCAAATCTTGGGAGAAAAATTGGTATGTTGGGCAAGCAAGAAACAAAACTGTGTTGCAACATCAACAGCAGAATCAGAATATGTAGCAGCAGCAAGTTGATGTTCACAAGTGCTGTGGACGCAAACTCAACTGAGAGATTATGGAGTAAATCTGACAAAAGTACCAATTCTATGTGATTCAAAGAGTGCAATTGCCATAACAGAAAATCCAATTCATCACTCAAGAACCAAACACATAGATGTCAGATGTCACTTCATAAAGGATCATGTTGAGAAAGGTAACATACAAATGTATTTTGTTCCAACTGAAAACCAAATTGCTGATATCTTTACAAAACCTCTTGATGAAAAGAGACACAATTTTTTAATCAGCAAAATTGGCATGGTTAATATAAAAGATGAAGATTTTTCAGAAAACAAAAGGACACAAATTGAAAACTAAATTGATGAACATCAAATTTCTGATAATCAAAGAGTAATTCAACAGGTTTCTGACAAAGAAATCCATCAATCTGATGGAACATCAGAAGATCTGATAAATCATCAACGAAAATGATGATTTATCAGAAAATCTGAAGAAATATCAGAAAATCTGATGAAATCATCAGAAATTCTGATATAACATCAGAAACTTTGTTGAAACATCAGAATTATCACTGATCATCAAATTCCTCCATCTTCATGCATATCCCACATATGTATAAATTCATAACTGTGAATAGTTTGTTTTTGTATTTTTTTCTTTCGTTTATCTAAATAAAAAAAAGGTGGAAAAGTAACATGCATTAAGATAAAATTCAATGTCACAGCAGAGAAAATCAACCATTATATGAAAATTTTTGCAGAAATTGAATTTTTCTTACACTACCAATGCATGCAATGTCATTTTTTCATAAGAAGTTTGAGAGACACGTAGGCACTAAAATGATTAGGAGCTATGAAAGTAGCCGCCTAGCTATTCAATGCTTACTCACACATGGGGCTTAGTAGACTGTCATATTCTCACTGCAACATATATCGTCTTAATTGAAGAGATTGAAATAAAAATGAAAATCTTTGGCTGTTAATAATATTTATGGCACAACTATCACTTTCATCTATAAATATTAACAACCTAAAAAAGACTTTCTTCACATTAAACAAATCTTCTCTTCAAAAGCTCTTCATCAGAAATTTCTTATTTTAGAATGGGTCGCCCAAAAATGATGAGAGTAACACTCTTCCCTCTCCCTCTTCACAGACATCATAATCTTAGACTTACGTCTAACTTGGAAGGACCTGCATGGGAGGACTGCAGGTATATGTATAACATGATCATGCGAAGTCCCTTGGGCTTCGCTGTATCTACATATGTCACTATTTATCCATAACTTCTTCAAGAATTTTGATGGAATGCTGAAATCATCTTCAGTGGCACTTCCATGTGGATAGAGAGTAAGGTTATGGGGGTCAGAATCACCCTAAAGGAGGAAACTCTCAGAGATGTCCTTCAGCTGGGTGATGATCAAGAAAACACCTTCCTGGATATGGAAATAGTGCAACAGACCTTGACAGAAATGGGCTATCATACATACAACGTGTCAAGGCAGATTAGCAAATCTGGTTTTATACCACATTTCCAGTATTTGGTGACACAGCTCAGTGTCTGCTTCTCTAAGAAGATTGAACATTTCAACGAGCTGTCCTACAGGATGATGGAGGTGATTCATGCAGCTGTACAGGAAAAACCTTACAACTTTTCTAAGTTTCTCATGAGAGACCTAGAAGCAAACATTCACACCCGTCAACCTTTTCTGATCTACCCTCGATTCGTGACCAAGGTGGTTACCAGTCAGCTGGACTTCGGAGGAGTAAGAAGCTGGTATCCAAGGGCTGAGCTGGCACTTCAAGAGAACATAAGCGATCCTACCCTGGTCCCATAAACGAATCACACTGGTCGAATAACCAGTCTCTGGTTGTATGTGAAGTGCATGTTCAACGTGCTGGAGGAGGAGTAGTTGTTGTTTGCTTGTTTTTTTTTTTGTTCTTTAATGATTTTTTCTTATCTTTATATATATTTAGTTTGCTCTACCTTTTCTGTTAACTTAAAAAAAAAAACAAAAACATGATAATAGATCTAGGGGGAACTAAAACAACATGTCTGATAAAAACAAAGAAAATCTGGTGAAACTCAAATGAAATCTAATAGATTTAGTGAAACTCAGAAAATCTGATGATCAATCAGAAAATCTGATAATTTTTCAGAAAACCCAATAAGTCATCAGAATCTGTTCATACATCAGAAAATTCTCAAAATAACCAGAAAATCTGATAATATATCAGAAAATCAAAATTTTCATCAGAAAAGTCTCTTGACAACCAGGAAGTCTGACAAATCAACAGAAAGAGACATCAGGAAACATTGCCTTAAACCAGATTCAAAGAAACTTATAACCAACAAAATTTTTGAAATAAGTTTCTTTCAAAATATTTTTTTTTCTAAGGACTGGAACAAGTTGTATGACAAACACTTCCTGAAAATCAGAACAAAGGTGTGGAGTTCAGAACTGCAATGTAAGTAATAATCTCAACACTCTACTTATTCCCTCTCATCTCAAAAAAAAATGTTGATTCAATCTTTATATATGAATCAAATGCATTCTGATGAAATATGAAGAAAATCCAACTCTCAAAGTTTTATTCAAAGATTTTCTGATATATATATCATCAAAAGGAAAACTTGGGAAGATATACAATCTCAGAAAAGGTTTCTATTGGACCTTTTTGAAACAAAAAAGGGTCCCACATGGAGAAAAGGTGCAAGTTAGACATTAGTGTTCATTTGCTAAAATCCTTGGAATCTCTGATTTTCATTAAAAGATTTATATTAAATTAGAGATAATCCAAAGGTTTTTCAAAAACGGTTGTTTCCTAAACGGATTAAAACAAACAACCCACAAAAAACACTCAAAGATCTCTGTCTCGATACACTATAAATACCTCATTCAAAAACAGAGACTTCCATCTCCAACCTTCAAACTCAAAACCCTAAAAAACCCTTTTCCAAAACAAAAACCCCAATTCTCAATGGCTGCTATCAACATCAATATGCCACCAGTTGAACACTCTGTTCCTTTCATCACCGAAGCTGAATTTCTTCCATTAAAGAGCAACAATGAAGCGATGAATGACAATATTGAAGAGTATGATATAAAGTGTCAAATCCTAATTGAATTTCTGATCAGATGCCTGATAGCTCAAGCTCTCACAAAGACCAGAGAGGTACCAGAAAAACTCATACAACAAGCCTTAAAAACTCTCAAAGTCTCAAATTAAATTGAGCTAACAGCACATGTGTGGGGAAATATCTTCATTACAATCTCACCGAAGAAAATAAGGTAATGTTTGGAACTACCCTTAAGCCAAAGCTATGAAGAAGCACCAGAAAAAGAAGATATGTTTTCACTACTTGATGCTGTGATGGGTTACAAGACAAAGATTTCAAAAATCAGTGAATTCAAGAGGAATAAGCTACCTGCCTTCTGGCAAGTGTTAACGGAAATTCTGAACAAGTGTTTATCATCAAAAATTGGAGGTACAGATCAGATAAATATGAATGTTCTGACAATCATGTTCAGTCTCATAAGTGGGTTGAATATTGATTTTGGAACATAAATATTTAATCTGATCAGAAGATCAATTCTGACTAATGCTTGAAGGATAGATTCACATTTACCTTTTCCCAGATTTCTGTCAATCATAATTTCTTTATGGATTTTCCGAAAGAAACCTAGAAATTCCAGCATCAGAAAATATGTGGAGTACAGAAATTATGAGACCTTGGACTGCTGTAGGGTCTTGGAAGTCAGATTATGATGTGCCTGTTCTGTTAGAAAGAATGATGAATCTGATACCAGAAGATTCACCATACAGAGAAGAATACCTGAGGATGTTAAGCAAGAAGCCAGAGAACAAAGAAGTTTTTGAAAGTGTGTCCCCCATGGAGCATGATGCACAAGAGTCAAGCACATAAAAAATGGAGCAACAGGGTGAATCAGATCCTCATCCAGCTGATGAAGATGTGAACATGAGTCCTGTGGCAGAAGAACATCATGCTGAAATCTCACATATGGGAGAAACAGGTGCACAACACTCTAAATTAAATATAGTTCATAATTCTGAGAGTGATTCTGATGATTCAATTCAAGGAAATTATGAAATTTCACAAAAAGGAACTGTTTCCGTAAGACAAGATGTGAGTGGAACCAAAGACCCATTTTTTGAATCGGATTTTGAGGAGGAAAATGTGGTGGCAACAGGTGGAGACCAGTCTACTGATTAAGGAAACCTGGATGAGAAAACTAAGAGTTTCTCAACAACTCATGGAGAACCTGAAAAGGTTCAAGGATATGAGGAAAACCAGAACTTGAATGTGTTTCAATTTTCTGGTGAGGGTATAGAGAATACGGAATATTTCAATCCTCTTACCCTCAGAACAACAGAGAATGTGTTTTCTGCTGGTGTTAGAGGTGAAACATCTGTTGTTCCTCCTATTTTCCAAGGACATCAATCTATGTCAACTGAACAACTTCACAAGGAACTTGAAGGCACAACTGCTGTTTGTACTGAGAAAACAGCCACTGAAGGAAAACTTGATCTGATACTGAAAGAAATCAGAAATCAAAAGTCAGATATCAAAGTTTTATCAGAAACTGTCAAAGCTGTGCAGAAGCAAACAGAAGACAACACTGTAGCGCTCAATAAACTACAAGAGTCATCAGAAAACAAAGAGAGCTCATCAGAATTCAAGAAAGCTCTCAAAGAATTGCAAGAAATTAAGAAACAGATGACTGAGGCTGAAAGTGCAGGGGAAAGCTCAAGTTCAGGAAGAGTCCTTGAAGAAATTCAGTTCCTCAGAGCTAACAGCAGCAGCATGGCTGAGGCTTTTGAGAAGCTGATAGTGGAATTATCTGTAGTACAATGTTGCCAGACTGGCAAAAGTTGATCTTCATGAACTGAAAGCCCCAATTCCACCAGAAAAACAAGCAGGAGAGTCAGAAACTCCTCAACAAAAATTCAAACAACCAGAAGTCACTCAACAAGATCAAACCAAACAATCAGAAACTCCAACAACTAAAAAACAGAAGCAGCCCATGGGTCCACCTCCTAGTAAGCCAAAGTTACTCATGGGTCCTCCACCAAACATCCCAAAGCCAAACACTTCAAGGGTCCAATATGTTGGTGCATGGAATGTCTGTGGACTTCGTCTGCATTAAGTCTTGTGTCTAGATAGGTTGAATGAACACACAATAGGGTTTAAATTAGGGTTTTATATGTTTAAACTTGTAGATTTCGCTTGAAAGGGTTTATGTGTGTTTCAAGCTAAATCAACACTGAAGATTTAGCTTGAAATGATTCAAGCGAAATCAACAGCAGAAGATTTCGCTTGAAATAGGTTCAAGCGAAATCAACAGGTGTATATATAGATGATGTGTGTGTCATTTGTAGGAGACTTGGTCATTGTGTGTGAGACGAAGTGCTGTCGGTTTTGTATCAGAATATATTGTACAAGCACGAAAATCAATCAGAAAAGAAAGATTAAAAGGAAACTAGCTGTTATGACTTTGTTTACGTTGATTCCGCCTTCGTACTCAAAGATGAACTGCCTTAACTGACGTTTCAAGGTCGTAGAACGGTCCAACAAGTGGTATCAGAGCTCAGGACGAGGAGTTCATACCATTACAGCTTGATTCTACCGAATTTTCTTATTTCTACTCACTTTTTCTCATACTTTTCTGATTTGAACATATTTCAGCGGTGAAAATGACCTGAATTTGACACATAACAAGCGAATTAGTGTGATAACTAATCCTTGAAAGATTTGGACTTAAAATCGATCGAATTCATATAAAAATTAACAATTTCGCTTGAAAACTGTTCGTAAAAGATGACATCAGCAGATTTCACTTGAAATATATTGAAGATTTCGCTTGAAACTTGAAGTTTGGCTGTCGATTTCGCTTGAAACATAACTGGTCATCGATTTCGCTTGAAAAACTAAAGGATTTCTCTTGAACAGTTCAAGCGAAATTGATTTTTTGGATTTCGCTTGAATCGTTGGACTTGTATTAGAAGGTTTCGCTTGACAAGTTCAAGCGAAATTGATTTGTTGGATTTCGCTTGAACTAACTGATTCAGATTGACAGATTTTGCTTGAACATTGAAATATTATTCTGCTTGAACGTGAACATAACTGTTGTCGGTTCAATGAAAATAAATCACGTGTAGTGTGTCAGTATGCATATACTTTAATTGAACAGTCCAATTAGATTGCATTGTAATAATCGGCTCATGTCTTGGTAGGTGTTCAGTCACGTGAATTTCTGTTTGATATTAAGTTTGTCGGAAATTAACTAGTATTGCATGTGTATTGAAAGACTAGCTTAATTGTCGGCAACCTTTGTTTACAATATTCAAAACTGTAAAGTTGATTTAGTGGAAACAATCAAATCATTTTATTTTGAATATTAAATTTGTCGGTTCATAAGGATGTGCTTGTGAATAGATATATGTGTTGAATGATAAATTTGTCTGCCATTAAAATTGAAAGAATAAAGTGTTTGTCGGTTTTGTCATGTGATTTTCGTGGACCTATCAAGTGTAAGAGTTTGATCCATCATGCCTCGGCTCAAGTCATTCTAAGCCTATTCAAAGGACGTGTTACACTTGTCCATTTTCCGGATCATTCATATACAACGATTTCACCCGAAAAACATTGGAACGAATCCGCAAATCTTCGACACGAGTCTTAGATTGATTTCTTCATCAAACACACTATTACGTATTCAGTTTGTTTGAGTTGATAGCTTGTTTGTTTTGTTTGTAGGTGATTTCGAGGTAATTCAAGGACATAAAATCATGGCGAAAAAATCTGAACCTATTCCTTGGAAAGATAACCGAACTGAAGAGCAAAAATATAGATATAGAAAAATGATTGCTGAAAACAAAATGATCAGAATATCTGGTATCTTTTCGGAAGCAAAGAGAGCAAATAGATGGGATCCAGACAAGGAGTGTTATCTTGATCCATATGGAAACATTGCTATTGATCACAACACTCTTGATTTAGAAGCCTTAATCAAGGAGATGAAAGATGATGATGATTATTGGCAAAAGAAATGGTGGGGAGATGAAGAAGAGAAAAAGAAAAAGAAAGAGTTAATAGATGAAATAGAAAGAAACTCAGAAAATATGAGTTTGGTTGAATTTCTTGAATTAATCAAAAAGATTAGAGAAGGAATGACAAAGAATGAAGAATCAAAGAAGGATGAAACTTCAAAAAGTGAAGTTGTGTGCTCAAAATGCGAAAAATCCGAAGCAGAAAATTTCAATCTCTTGAAAGATGTGGAGAATTTGACAGTGGAAATAAAAAGCTTGAAGGATGAGAAAGAATCTGATAATAAACAGATTCTTGAAATGAGAGAAAATTGTGAGAAATTGACGTCTGAAAATGTCAAACTGTTGAGTAGTTTGGACAGTTTGATATTGGAAATTAACAATTTGAAAGAAAAAGAAAAAGTTTTTGGAAAAATCAAAATTGAACATGAAAATGTTTCTTGGATAAAATTGGAAAATGAAGCGTTAAAAGAAAAAGAAAAAGATTTTCAAAATCAAATCAAGATTTTAGAAGATGAGAGAGGTATTTTTGGTAAAGATAATCTTGAAAAACAAATTGAAATCAATTCTCATCTTGCTAAAATCATTCAGCTTGAAAAAGAAGCTGAAAAAGCTCGGATTAAAATCAAAGAGCTTGAAGTGAAATTGAAAGGTTTTGTGACTTCGGCACCATTTGTGTGTCCAAAACCGATCAATTCAGTTCCAATAAGTGACAATGTCACAAATTTTGACAAAGTCAAAATTGAAGACTGTGATGAAATATCTGATGATGAAAAAGAAAAGAAAAATATTTTTAGATTTACAAGAAAAATTTAAAAATACTGTTTTGCAATCTACTGAAACAGGTGAATGTTCTAAACAAAAACCTGTTAAGAAGAGTGTAGAACAGAAACAAAAAGATAAAAATTTGAAAAATTCTAAAATTGAAAATAAAAGCTCATCAGATAAGTCATCCAATCATTATAAAAAATCACAAAAATTTAAAAATGAAAACTCACAAAATGTTGGTAATAAGTGGTGCAGGTTTGACCACAGTGCTCAAATGACAAATCAAGGATACAAGAGGAGAAATGACTACCACAAGGCAAATCAATGCTTTGATCTAAGTGTGTGGTATGAAGACGGTGTGTGGTATGAAAGTAGTGAGAGGTATTGTAACAGAGTGTGTTACACTTGTGGCTATCAAGGACACATTGCTGTTAACTGCCAAAGTCAGAGATTCGAAACGAGAAGATGCTATAATTGTCATATCAGAGGACACATTGCCAGAGATTGCCCAATGAGATCAAAAGGAAGATCGAGGGCTGAATCTCAGAAAATGGGAAAGAAATCAGTCAATGTCAAGCCCAAAGAACAGAAAGTTCAAGAACCAAAAGTTCAAGAACAGAAAGTTCAAGAAAAGAAAATTAAGCTTTCACAAGGGCAGAAAGACAGACTGAGGAAGAAAAGGAAGAAGGCGAGAGAGTATCTGGAAAGGATTTTGTCCCCGGATAAAACTGATAATCCGAGAAAAAGTTCTGATGAATTGTTTTCCCCAACTGCAAAGGCAAGCAAAACGAATTCATCAGATACAAATCTGAGGACAAACGGGAAAGAGAAAAGGAAGTTAAAGAAAGAAAAATTAACTAAGCAAATTGATAACCAATCAAAGAAAGTTAATTTTTCAGACAAAATCTTGATCAAGGTTTTCGAATATAAAAGAGATCGTGAAAGTTTATTCATTTCACAGGCTAATAAATATGGAAAACCTAGATCTAGTAAGAATTGGGTACCAATGAAGGTTGGCAATGAATCTGATTTTTCAAAGTCAGACAAGCCATGTTCAGGCAATGATTCTGGTTCGTCAAAACCAGAAGAGCCATCTGTTGAGGTAAAAACTGTCAAACCCAAGGCTGGTCAGGCTTGGGTGAATCTTTTCAAATAAGAAAAACCTGACTTGCCGGAGTTCCCAGGTTGGTAAGTGTGGAACAAGAATCGGCATATTTCTTGAGAAATTCACAGGTTGGTAACTGTGATATTTCGGATCACAAAAGACTAATCAAGGACATTAAGTTGTACTTGATTTATCTTTCCGTTGAGTGGATAAAGGTAAACAATGTGATGAAACCCCATGTTTGAGAAAAGACAAACAAAACTAATTTTCCGGAAAAACCATTTTGATTAAAATAAACTTAAGTGTTTTGAAATCTTAATGGGAAAATAGTTTGTTGTCAGGGGGAGTTCTGATTGTTTATGCCGAGTGAATGGCGAATTGAAGTGATTTGATATCAGTTTGTCACGTTCCTTGTATAGTTTGTTTTCAAATTTTCCCGAAAATCAAAATTGAAACATATTTTGATTTTAGGGGGAGAAAAATTTAAAAAAAAAAATAGAAAATTTGAAAATGCCAAAAACATTGAAAAAGCAAAAATGAGTTTTGTTGTGAATAAGAGGAAATGATAGTAAATCAGTTGGACTATCACAGCATGCTAAAGAAATGTAATGTCAAATGTGATAAGCGGTCTCACTAATGATGTGACGATAGGCTCAGCTAGACTAGTAGATTTGCGATAACGATACAAACTTAAATGAAAAAGCCTAGTTCTAGTCGGAAACACGGTTGAAAGCATAGTACTTAGTTTTGTCCTTCTTGACTGTGTGCCTACTCGGTAATTGCTGATTGTCGAAAGACATAAAACAGGTTAAGTCTGTGAACTTTCACAACTTGCTGAAAAAGTCGCTGTGATTTTGTGCATTTCTTTTTGCAAAGACTTAAACTTGTTTTATTTCTTTATTTTGTTTAAGCATCGGACATCCTCTGCGTATACGTGAGTATCGACCTGGATGTTGTTGCCTAAACGTTCTGCTTTATTTTCTTTGGTGTTTCGTTTAAGCTTTGGATCACCTCTGCGTATACGGGATTATCGACCTGGTGGTTAAAGCCTAAACAACTTCAACTTGTTTTATTTTCTTATTTTGTTTAAACATTGGACTTTCTCTGCGTATCGAAAGATCGACCTGATTGTTAATGTTTAAACATTCTGCGTTGTTTTCGCACATATCACAGTTGATGAAAGTTTAAAGGCATTACTTGAGTTAGTGTATTACATGATGAGGGGATATGCTGATATCATGGGGTCCATAAGAATTTAGTGCAAAATTAATATACCTTAAAGTATCGGTAAGCATTTCGAAAGTTTTTAGATTGAGTTTAAGAGGACAATTATATCGTCAATCTATGTAAATCGTTTAAAACTTAAAATGATTAAAGCTTAACGGTGCTAGTGATTTGTCTCATAAACTGATATGATCCTCTTACACAAACTCACAAAAATATTATCTGTATATATTTGTTTACTGCATTTCTTTCAAAAACAAAAATCCAAAAAGATTTTCGGAGTGTTTTAACATAAAATTTTGAAAATTCAAAAAGATTTTGGACAACTGATGTTGGAAAGCGGATTTTCAAAATTCCAAGTGCTAAACTTGATGAACTAGAGGGTTGGGAGAATATGTTGAAAACTTTGAATATCATATACAAATGTTTTGATAGATTGTGTGCTTAGTTAATCAAGGTCATTCATTTGAACTTGATGTAACTAGTATGTTTGTTGAATTATATGATGTCTACCAGTAAATTTGTTAAATTCAAATGTTATAAATTTGTGAAACTTATGGTGAGGTAGAGGATGTGCAGGGTAACAGGTTTTGAACTTCATCATTCTCATGGGAGTTAATTGTCAAAGATTGAACCAGATATCTCAGATTCTAGCATATTGAGAGGGGGAGTCTGTGAAAGAGGGAGTCTGGATCAACAGTCAAAGAGAAGATGGAAGATAGAATCAGGTTGTGATTCTAAACCTGTGAAGAATGCTTATGATGTGAAGACAGAGAGTTGGAGAAAAGACCAAGACTGAAGACTCAGGAGCTGAAGACTTCGTCAACATCCAAGGGGGAGTCTGTTGGTGCATGGAATGTCTGTTGACTTCGTCTGCATTAAGTCTTGTGTCTAGATAGGTTGAATGAACACACAATAGGGTTTAAATTAGGGTTTTATATGTTTAAACTTGTAGATCTCGCTTGAAAGGGTTTATGTGTGTTTCAAGCTAAATCAACACTGAAGATTTAGCTTGAAATGATTCAAGCGAAATCAACAACAGAAGATTTCGCTTGAAATAGGTTCAAGCGAAATCAACAGGTGTATATATAGATGATGTGTGTGTCATTTGTAGGAGACTTGGTCATTGTGTGTGAGACGAAGTGCTGTCGGTTTTGTATCAGAATACATTGTACAAGCACGAAAATCAATCAGAAAAGAAAGATTAAAAGGAAACTAGCTGTTATGACTTTGTTTACGTTGATTCCACCTTCGTACTCAAAGATGAACTGCCTTAACTGACGTTTCAAGGTCGTAGAACGGTCCAACACAATAGAAAGAACCTGTTCCAATTCAGTCATCTTCCACAGCTCTCACAGGAGAAACAGAATTCAGCATAAACATGGATACAAAAGAGAAAAGAAGAATGGAACATGAAGTAACCTCCTCAAAAAGGCCAAGAAAAGTGATTAGAGAAGATTCAGATGGAAACCTAAAAGAAATAGAAGTGCTGAAAGGTGACTTACACACAATCATGTACCCTGAAGAACACCTGAAGCATTACTACTGGAAAGGTCCAGAAGACAACCCAGAAAGGCCACTCTCTCCAATAAGCAAAAATATTGTTAAAGTCAGGAATGAGGGAAGCTGGGAAATTCTGCACAAACCAATGACCAATCCAATAGTCTCTATTGAAAGAATCAACACTTTAACTACTAGAGGAGGTATCTTAGGTAATGAAGGATAGAACAAATACACCTTGATCAGAAAAGATAACAGTGAACAAAAGGTTACTGATGGTAATCTGGCTGATGATATTCACCCAATGGGCATAGTCAAAATGAAGAATATCATTGATAAGGAGAAAAGTGGTTCAGTTGTGATCAGAAGAGCCCTTGACAGCATCAAAAGTGCAGGAGCAAAGTTATACAAAAGGGTTGCACTGGCAGACTTTGATCTATGTATCAATTTTGAGTATAGCAACAAGGCGCTAATACCTCCTCCTAACAACACAATTCCTTCTAAACTAGTAAGAACTGGAGCAATCTTTGACAAACAAGAAATGTGTGTAGTCTTCAAAGATGCTCATGATGAGAAAGCTCTGTTCAGAATCAGTGAAATATGCAGGTATTCAAATCAAACTCTGAAATATATAAAGAACTGCATGAATGAGAAACAAGAGCAGCTCAAGAAGAAGGGAAAGAACAACGAACAGCTGAGAAAAACAATTGAAGATTGCATTGAAAAGTGGATGGAATCCAGAGGATAGTACAAAGAACTTTACAAGGAGACTCAAAAGGCAATTGATCACAAGAAAAGGCTGAAACCAGGAGACAAATACAGAAGTGCAGTGAAGATCAATTAATGAATTGATGAGATTAAATTTCTGTTTTTGAGAACAATATTTTATTTCTATCTGTTTTGAACAATGGTTGGTTTGATTATGTTTTATGTTTCTGAATTAGTTGTTTGAACTTTTCTTTCAAGGACTAGATGAAAGTTTTTTGTGTTAGATATAGAGATAGTTCATTTCTTACAATACTTAGAGGGAAACTGTTAGGAAACTTTATTTGTAAGTATTGAAGAAAATCAGATTCAACTTGATCTATGAAGAAGACAACAGTCCTGAAGATCACAACAAGAAGAAGATGATCGGATAGGACAACTGAAATGAACAACATCTACTTCAAAGAAGCATAAGTTGATCAAGAGCTGGAGAAGATTAGCAGAGAAGGTCCTTTCTGATGGATCTGATGATATTTCTGATGAAATATCATCAGTTTCTGACGATTCTGATCATCAGATTTTCTGATGATTTGTTCACCAGAATTTCTGATGAAGTGGTTTATCAGAAATTCTGATGAATACCCCACTTGTCTAAAAATCAGCTCTATCCTGCCACAATAACCGAAGCAAGTTGACATTATTGGATATCATGATTACAAAGGCAACTTTGTTAGGAAACTTTATTTGTAAGTATTGAAGAAAATCAGATTCAACTTGATCTATGAAGAAGACAACAGTCCTGAAGATCACAACAAGAAGAAGAAGATCGGATAGGACAACTGAAATGAACAACATCTACTTCAAAGAATCATAAGTTGATCAAGAGCTGAAGAAGATTATCAGAGAAGGTCATTTCTGATGGATCTGATGATATTTCTGATGAAATATCATCAGTTTCTGACGATTCTGATCATCAGATTTTCTGATGATTTGTTCACCAGAATTTCTGATGAAGTGGTTTATCAAAAATTCTGATGAATACCCAACTTGTCTAAAAATCAGCTCTATCCTGCCACAATAACCGAAGCAACTTGACATTATTGGATATCATGATTACAAAGGCAACTTGACTGTTGGATTAAATGAATATGTCAAATGGCTACTTTATGCAGGACTTATTGCATGAATAAACAAATGTTTATTCATGTATCCAGCCTTCTATAAATAGAAGGCTCACCAAGAAGAGGACATCGAGTTAAGCTTAGCATTCAATACATACTACAAACTCCACTGCCCTCTCACCCTCAGAATTCAAGTATTCATTTGTATTAGAGTAAACTGCTATTTTGGTCACTTAGGTTTGGTCACTTTTGCCATTTTAGTCCAAATCTCAAACCTTTTAAATCTGGGTCCCTGTGGTTTCACTTTTATTGCCATTTTAGTCCAAAAATCAAATTACCTGATATTTGGGTAATAAAGGCTGGTTATTTTGTATTTTTCCTCAAGGGCAAAATGGTCCATCTAAATTTCTTATAACCTATTATTAATTAAATTAATTAAATAAATATCCCTGTACATAATTATACACCCGGATTTAATTTCATCTTCCCCAAATTTCTTCATCTTCCCCCAAATTTCATCCTCATCAATGAAATCACCACCATGTGTATCGGCTGACCAAACAGTAGGAAAATAAGCGGTTTTACTTTTAATTTGTCTTCATTTTTGTCCAATCTATAGCTAGGATTACCAATGGTAAACAAGCATGACATCTCAGCATTATTGCCATTAATGACATCGTCAGAACCACCATAGGTGAATCAAAGTGTTTAGGGAAAAGGTTTAACTGAAGTTGGGTGCCTGGCTCCCTGTATGCCTCCTGCAGGAAAACAACTGTTGGGCGTATGAGGGTTGACTGAAAAGGACGGTGGAAGGGCAAAACTGTCTTTTCGTATATCTGGTGATCTTGGTAGTCTTAGCTTCTTTCTGTGTGGAGAAAACGGTCAGAGATGAATTAGTGGCATGCTTGACACTAATTCAACTAGCCATGGGCTTACGCGCTTCATGTTTTGTAACAGCTTCGGCCCATCCCAATCAACCTACATCATATTTTATTATTTGTTATGATTGCTGCTGGTGCAGACCATGGTGGTGATTTCATTGATGAGTATGAAATTTGGGGGAAGATGAAATTAAATCTGGGTGTTTAATGATGCAAAGGGATATTTATTTAATTAATTTAATTAATAATAGGTTATAATAAATTTAGATGGACCATTTTGCCCCTAAGGAAAAAGACAAAATAACTAGCCTTATTACCCAAATATCAGGTAATTTGATTTTTGGACTAAAATGGCCATAAAAGTGAAACCATAGGGACCCAGATTCAAAAGGTTTGAGATTTGAACTAAAATCGCAAAAGTGACCAAACCTTAGGGACCAAAATGGCAGTTTACTCTTTGTATCAGATAACAATCTTACAATCACCTTGTAAACCATTTTGTTTTCAAAGTGATATAAACTTGATAATTCTGTAGGTCTTGTTTCTTGAAAGTCTGATTTCCATTTCCGCACATCTTTTTCACATCTACTGAAATCACTGGCCATATTACGTGAAAAGAAGTTTTTAAGTCCATACTGGGACCAACAATTGGTATCAGAGCAGATTGAATAAATTATTTTCAAACGATCAATCGCTCATCTTCTTTTCTCTAAATATGGCCATCTTTCAATCATGGAATAATGCTTTTAACATTGGCTCTATGTCTAAACCTCCGACTCTGGTCAGAGAGGAATACCCCCAATGGAAAATCAGGATGGTCAATTTCCTCAATGGTCATGACCGAGCTCTGTTTCAATCCATTGAAAGGGGTCCACATATACCAATGACTGAAATACCAGCTATTCCAGCAACCGACCAATCACCTGCTATCCCTGCCTCCCGAGCTCCCAAAAGTGAAATACTATGGAGTGAGGAAGACAAGGAAAAGGTGGCTGGGGATGAAAGGGCAAAGTCACTTTTAATAATGGCTATCCCCAATGACATATTTTCACTAGTTGATGCATGTACATCAGCTAAGGAAATATGGGATCAGTTGGAAAATCTTTGTGAAGGAGGAGAAAGGATGAAAAGAAACAAGAGAACAAAACAACGTTTCCTCATATGAGAGTTCCAAAAGTTTACATAATGAAAGATTAAATGAAACATATCAAAGATTTACAAAACTTTTGAACGAGCTAAAGAAATTTGGTATAACAAAATCAAATGATGAAAGAAACATAAAATTTCTAGATGCTTTACCTAGAGAATGGAGAAGTCTAACCATGACTTTGTCCTCAACCTTAGAACTAGGGAATATGAGTCTTCATGACCTATACAACATCTTGATCCCCAGAGAGGAAGAAATATTTGAAGAAACCATTCAAAGAGGGGGATCTTTAGCTCTTATCTTAAACTCACAAAGAACACCACCTACCAATGATCCACAACCATCAAACAGTCAAAATCTTGAAATTTCTAATACATCATCAGATTTTCAGCTTTTGCTGAAGCAATAGCACTGCTCACCAAAACATTTGAGCAGAGGTTGAGGGGAGGAGGCCAAAGATTCCAGAGAATTGACAAAGGGAGGATGGATGGAAGATCTAAGGAAGAAGGTAGATCTAAGGATAAGGGAAAGGCTAAAGTTGTGTGTTACAAGTGCAAGCAGAGAGGTCACTATGCATCATAATGCAAGACCAAGAAACTGAAAGATGTTGCTTATTATGAGAAGAAGCTGGAAGAAGCAAAGAAGCAGCAGCCAATTTCTGCCTAATGGCACTTTTTGATGACCTACCAGAAACTTCAGGACAGGAGGTAAATTTAGACAATCTTGATCTTGAAGACAAGCTAAACAAGCTCATGTCAGATCTTCTAAATCTGCAAGATAAGCAGAAATCAGATAGTAAAAAATCTGATGAGTTGCAAAGGACCATGAATAAAATCAATCTTGAAAACCAATTACTAATAGAAGAAAATTTAGATCACAGAGCTAAAATTGAGTTATATGAAAATGAAAGAAAAGATTTTTACAAGAAAATTAATGATAAAGAAATTAATGTAAGAGGTTTTCAACAAGCCAAAGATTTCATAAATTTCATTGAGTCCACACCAAAGAACAAAGGAGAGGGTTTAGGATATGTAAAAACAAGAGAAAGTAAACCCACTGTCTTTGTAAAAGCAACCCATCAGATTTCTAATAAATTTTCATCAGAATCTGATTCTGAATCTTGCAAGTCAACTTGTTCTGAATACTCTTTTGAAAAACCCAACTTTAAACCAAAAAGATGTGACAACCCGCACTAAACCAGGTATCCGTACAACTTAATTAATGATTAATTACTGCTTAATTACTGTGCTTGTTTGAACTAGCTGATGAACTGCTACTTGAATACTGATACATGAACTTACTTGCATCATACTTGCTTGCTGTCACTACATTATTTACATGCTGAACCCTAGTGACAAACATGATGCACAAAAAGCACAGTAGCACTAAACGGATACACAATGAACATGCTGATATAACCAGCATCAGGCATATACTGCCTCTAAGGCCTGTTAAGAGCCTCAAATATTTTGGCTACACTGGTAGTGAGTGTAGGGATATAAGGGTTGTGGTACTGCGTCTCTAGGAATAAGATACACTGATTCGGATGTGCCTAAAACGTACTTTAAGTACCAAACACAGCACTTTAATAATTAATCCAGCTTCTAGCTGACTAGTAAAGTGCCAGAAAATGAGAAAATAATACTAGACACTTTTTAAAGTGTCGGGAAAACAAATTGTGTCACTAAAGATGTTAATAACGCCACTTTAAAGCTTTTGTAACGCTTTAACGGATTACTATCCAACCGGACACCCGGACTTTACCCGGAACATGAAAATATTACTATTTTTCACTATTTATATTTTTCTGAGCCAGTTAGGGTCCCTGATTACCCTAACACCCGCCATAACGTGTAACATACAACTAACTAAGTTAAATACTTAGTTAACCTACTTAACTAAACAAAGCCTCCTAACTATCTACTTAAAATCGAACCAACCCCACCCCCCATCATAACCGTCCCCTAACTAGGGGAGACACAAGTGGTACTTGGTGATTAACTAAATCTTGCTTTGTCTAATATCTTTAAGACACATTATCCATTGGGTAATAACATAAGAATTTCCTATTAATACATGAGGTTACACACTAAACATTATCACTAATCAACACCACAAAAATTACTCTCTCCCTCCCTCACCTAGCTCTCGGCCGAACCCCCTCCACCACACCACCATATTTTCGGTTCTTGTTCACCCCATTCCAAGATCATACACACTTCACAAGTCGCATATTAGGAGTCTTGGTGCACTCGGAACGCGAAGGACCTCTACCGTTAGCTTTTATCCACCTCTTTTTCGCCAAAGATCTTCCCTAGCCTTGAGCTAGAGGTATATCACTTAAATCTCATATTTAAGCATATCTAAAGTGGTTAAAAGAAATTATGTCGGTTGAATCTCGTTAAAATGAAAGATGATGATCAAAAGTCTACTAAAAATACTTAAAATGGTGGTTAAAGACATATAACTTGTGTAAAAGTCGTAGGACTTGAAATTTGTGTTTATCTAGACCCGATCTATGATGTGGTAGCTCGGATCTCCGTTTAACCCGACTTTGTAAGATCATGGATCTTCACATAAGCTCGTTTTTGGTCACCACAAGGGTTAAAAGGCGAAACTCTACCACACAAGATACATGAACTTGTGTAAAAATATTTTACTTGTGTAAAAGTGATTTAACTTGTACAATGATGTTTAAAACTAGCGGATCTACGTATCCGCAAGTGGTATTTTTGAAGGACCACACATTAAAGAAACCATGTATTTTAAAGAAAGGATCTTACACTATCAAATGTGATACTTTTATAAACCACAAGTGTGTAAACACTTGTGAAACGAAAAGATTCGACAAATAACTATTTTTGGGAAAAATGACTAGAAGTTGTAAAGACGGATTTCTCTAAACACGGGGTTTTACGAGGTCAAAGTTACTTTATATAAAGATCTACATATATAAAGGGGATTTACACTATAGATTCGGGAAAAACTGCAAGTTCATGCGATTATGCGATTTACATACTTATCGACTAGTTTGATGTGTCGGAAATTGTTTGTTTGAATAAAGAAGTTGTTGAATTGATTTGTTAAAAGAAAATGATACGCTTGAAAGCGTGGCCACCTCCAGTTACAGAGGAAACTCTGGCGAAATTTTCTAAAAACCTAACACTTAGGCTTATTTACACAAGTGTTAGAACTACTTTTGGACATATTTCGAAACATAAATTTCGCCAGCACTATATTTTACTAAATATTCGGAGGTGGGATTTTCACAAAGACTAACGTGATAAATATATTTGTCACAACACTGTTTATGATTATTTTGTGAAAATACATAAATATTATTTTAGAGTAAAAATAATATTTACAAGCGTTAATGATTCCAAAACTTTACGAACGCTTCCACAAACATATAAGTTACACCGGTAATTACATTACCACACGACTAATAAAACGTAACTTACGCACATGTATTGTATCCCCCATCCTTGGGAAGAAGTTTAACTACCAAGTGTATACAGAACATAAACACGAAATAGTTGTCTAACTATTTCCCAAAGACATAAACTATAAAGCTAAAGCACGGCCGTCCGTCTAATAGAATTAGCACTTGTAGGTCGTTGCACAGCTTACTGTATTGGAGACACTTGGTAGAGACGCGCATTCACTGTGAGTTCATGTCCCCCTTTTCTCTAACTGTTTTCAGTTTTCTTAACTGCGGGGGTGAAATACATGTTACTTTGTTTACAAGTACTATTATACACGGTATGATTTACGTAAGGAGGTTTAGATCATGTGAATGGGTAGTTAGAACACCGAGGGACTCGAGCGGTAGATCTATCTGGGTGTAGCGAGCCCAGCTCCCGGCCCAACAGAACGGACCTCTCGGAGGACCAACAGAACGGACCCGGAGTGACTTGGTACCCAACGCAAAAATCGGCTAGGGTTGTGTCTACCTACTTGCATTTCACAACATGCTAATGGCCTTGCAAACCATTGGTGATCACAAGTCCTCTTACACTGCTACATACCAGGAAACTTTTATACTTACAAGTGTTTTACTTACTCACTTGCACATGAATTCGCTCAACATTATTGTTGATTTTTCAACTCACATGTATTTCGGGAAATTAAACGGATCTGGCACGGTATGGAACGTTTTCCGCTGCACTTGTCATGGAGTCATCAGGGTTTAGGGGATGTGTCTCTTTCCTGGACAAGACACAGTCCTTAAACCACGTTTATGTTATGTTATAAGTTGTAATGTCTACTGAACAAGGTTATGGTTGTTGGTTAAAACAATGGTACTGTATTTTGTTTTCAAAACTTAATGGATGACTTGCATGGTTTTAAATTCATATAGCTTGTTATGGTTAAGCTATGGTATTAAGAAGTCACACCAAAATTAACCACGCTTCCGCAAAGCCAGGGTGTGACAGCTTGGTATCAGAGCTCTGATCATAGCGAACTAGGATTCTTTCTCGAGTCTAGACTATGATCACTAGGGCTCTCACGAAAACATTTTTCTGCATACCACTTAAGTCCAGATCCAAAACTTTTTACAAACAAATGTTGAGCACATTTTATTTATTTATAGGCTCAGCTTGGAGGGCTGAGGATCGGTCTGGAGGACCGAGGTGATCAAGGTAGTTGAGCACGTTGGTTTGTTATAGGATCGATCTGGAGGATCGAAGCTCGGTCTAGGTGACCGAGGTAGTGGGCTAGCAAGGCTAGGAAGAAAAGGCTCAGCTTGGAGGGCTGAGGATCGGTCTGGAGGATCGAGGTTTGGTTTAAGTGAAGGATAGAGCAGTCTTGTAGACTGGATGAAATTGGCTAGTAAGACTAGGAGAATTACGTGATACCTTACTTGGTGACTATGTGATTAACTGATTATATGATTATACGATTATTATACGTATATGCATTTGTGTTACGAATGTCATGCTTTCATCAAGTACTAGAAAGATGGACACTACGAATCCCAGGGCCATAGTATCAGATGACATAGTTTCATCGAAGCACGAGGTGTACATTTCCGATACTACCGGCACAGACAACGACGACTTTCAGCCCTTTTGCACTGCCTGAAGTCGTAGCAGAGCCTACTGATGGCCATCTTGTTGAGAACTTGCCACTCGCGGTGACCCCTGCTCCTGTGCCCCTTGCCGCTTATCCCGTTGTTGATATGCCCCCCCGACGTTGTCTCTGACGACGATGTCAATCTATTAGAGGAGGACCCACTTGAGGGCAAGGCCCTATTGCTGCTGGTATTAGACTACTGCATGCGGACGCTCCTGTAGGGGAAACACATGTCCATTCCCCTATCCCAGACTCATTCGAGTTTCTAACATCCGCATCTTCGCACATACAGGGAATGCAGCACTACTTACACGACGCCGACCCTGATATGGCATCATCAGCTGCACCGGATCCCGCACGCAATTTTGAGTTTGATCGCGGTATTGAGGACAATCCTGTTTTTCCGTCTGGTGTTGATCCAGACCATGACATTGAGTTCATGCACTTAGACCAGCCCTTGGGGGAATCCTGTAACCCCTGTGATTGTTGATCCAGCTGATTTTGAGATGGAATTTTTGATTCGGAGCTAGCCGTGGCCCTTGAGCCAGGCGTTGCTCCTGACCCCGCATTGGAGTATGACCCTGTTCATGCCAATGCACCGGCTGTTGCTCCTTGATTGATCATCTGCTTGGATGAGGGAAAATTTGGGTAACTGTGCAAGACAATTTATTATTACGGGGGCCCACGTAATAACGATTTGTAGTGCACAGGAATCCTGGTGGACTCTGCAGGTCAAGCTAATGATAACCAATGCAGCAGGAAATAACTTAAACACAAATGACCTAGGCGATGTAGCCTCGAGTTCATTCTATTACAAGCAACAAGCCAAATTGACAAGCCTATGTGAAGGCTCAGGAATTTATTTCCCCACTTATACAGTGAGTATATTTGTGTGTGAAATGGGGTGATTACATGATGGCTTACGTTGCTATATATACCCCATAGACAATTGAAACATTGTCCAACCCGCTTCACACTATTTCAACAAAAAGAGAATGTCACCCAGACGTGACACAAACACCAGTACGTCGCCAAGGACAGAAGACGAGCTGCAAGAACGCATCTCACAGATAAATGCACGACATGAAGCCCTCCACTCTAAGTACAACGACGGCATTACTGGAGATAACCCTCCAACTGGCTGCACCTATACACAGTTCATGAACTGCAAGCCTTTGAACTTTGTCGGAACCGGAGGCACCGTTGCATTTGTTCGTTGGTCCGAAAAGACCGACTCCACTTTAAGAATGAGTAACTGTTCGCCCCAACAGAGTGTTACCTACCTCTCAGGGATATTTCTAGATGGCACACTCTCTTAATGGAACCTCCAGGTTCAGACCCTTGGCACAGACGCTGCTTATACACTGAGCTGGGACGAGCTCAAGGAAACGATTGAGAAGAAATGTTGTTTTAGGACAGAAATTCAGAAACTTGACGTGGAGTCCTGAAATTGGAAAATGGACGAAACAGAGACTCCTGAACATGACCAGCGATCGCACAACTTGTCTAGGGTCGTCCCCTACTAAGTCATTGATGTAGTATGAGATAGTGGTGTACTTGTAAGCTTTACATTGTGGTCTCGAATTGTGGCAATGCAATCGCTGTATTCTCATCACTTCTGATGATTCAATCTATTGTTTATAACATAAGATGTTATGTGATTGATCTGTTGATAGCATGAGATGTTATGTGTTGGTATTATTGAATGCATACGTACACCTCACTTGCTATGACCTAACCTATGTGAACACATCTTTTAGAAGATGCCGCCGAAACGCCCAACGCCAATGCCAATGCCTACTAATGAGGCAGAGTTACAGCAAGTCATTGCAGCTGCCATAGCACAGTACGCAGCATCTCAGCCAGGAGCGAGCGGAAGTGTTAACCAGGGCAACAACAATCCACCTCACGGTAATACCACGCCAATTGGACCTACCATGAACTAGTTGGAGATTTTAGCGATGATGCTAATGCCAAACACATGTTTTAACATACGTGCAGGATGCACCTACAAGCAGTTCTTGGACTGCAAACCGGTCAACTTCGATGGCACAGGGGGTGCAGTTGCCTTTACCCGCTGGGCTGAGAAAACCGATTCTGTTTTACGCATGAGCAAATGCGCGATAGATCAACAGGTCACATACATTTCAGGGCTATTTCTGGATGGAGCCCTATCCTGGTGGAACCTACAAGTACAAACTCTAGGCGAAGCTGCCGCCTACGCCCTGACTTGGGCCGAATTGAAAGAACTGATGCGCAAGAAGTACTGTTCACGCGCAGAAATTCAAAGGTTGGAGACTGAATTTTGGCACCTAAAGATGGATGGACCAAAGATTGCAGAATACGTCCAGAGGTTTCACGACTTATCTCAAGTGGTTCCTTACATGGTTACGCCTGAATACAAGCGAATCGAGCGCTTCATTTGGGGTTTGGCTCCCCAAATCATAAGTATGGTAACCTCCTCCAAACCAGCGACTATCACTGAAGCCATTGATCTGAGCGTGGCCCTCACAGAAGAGGCCATTCGTCTAAACAGGTTTGGTGATGTTAAGGCAAAGGAGAAAGAGACTCATGTTGAGTCGTCAGGAAATAACAAAAGAAAGTTTTCGAACTTCAAACAAAGTGTTAGCGGTGATGGTAAGAGAGGAGCACCAAACACGCCAGCTCAGGGTACGACTGGCAGTGGAAGGAAAGGAAGGGGATATATGGGCACCCAGCCCAAGTGTAATGCCTGCCAGCGTCACCATTCCGGTCAATGTGGGCTAAAAACATGTGAAGCATGTGGGAAACGTGGACACTCGAAGGATACTTGTTGGGTCCCTGTCGGCCGCGGAGGCCAGGGAGGATATGGAAATAGGAATGATAACCGTGGTGGAAATGGAAACCGCCCACAAGGAAACTACGGGGGTAACAGAAATCAAGGCAACAATGCTAACCAAGCGGGCGCGGTGAATCGTAATCCGGGGAATGATCAAGCTGGTGGAAACGGGCAGAGACTCGGATGTTATAACTGCGGGGAAATCGGGCATTTTAAGAAGAACTGCCCAACGTTGAATCAGGCCCGTAGTAGAGTGTTCCAACTCGAAGCTAGGGAAGCACGCCAGGATCCAAATGTTGTTACTGGTACGTTCCCTATCAATCAACGCTATGCATCCGTTTTATTTGATACTGGTGCCGATTATAGCTTCGTATCGTTAGAATTTAAGAATATGCTTGGGTTAGCCACTAATAAGTTAGATATTCCCTACTCGATCGAATTGGCCAATGGAAAGTTAGTCGAAGCCAACGAAGAAATCAAAGGCTGTGTGATAGAATTGGGAGAACGCGAGTTTACTTTGGATCTACTACCAGTCCAATTGGGAAGCTTCGACGTGGTGGTAGGAATGGATTGGTTATCCGGAAACAAGGCTGAGATAGTATGTCACGAGAAAGTTGTTCGTATCCCAACTGATGATGGTGAGACAATTGTGGTTCACGGAGAGAAGCGTGACACGCCGCTAAGATTTATCAGCTGCTTGAAAGCAAGGAAGTGTTTACAGAAAGGATGTGTTGCTTTTCTGGCACACATCGTGGATAAGAAGGCTGCTGAGCCAAGAATCGAAGACATCCATGTCGTAAGGGAATATCCAGAAGTCTTCCCGGAAGACTTACCTGGACTGCCACCTCAGAGGCAAGTGGAGTTTCACATTGACTTAGTTCCAGGCGCCGCGCCTGTGGCTAAGGCACCATACAGACTTGCTCCGTCTGAGATGCAGGAATTGTCAACGCAACTTCAAGAGTTGTTAGACAAGGGTTTTATCCGACCAAGCTTCTCGCCTTGGGGAGCTCCGGTCTTGTTTGTCAAGAAAAAGGACGGAAGTTTCCGCATGTGTATTGACTACAGAGAATTAAACAAGCTGACGATCAAGAACAGGTATCCTCTGCCAAGAATCGATGATCTGTTCGACCAACTTCAAGGCTCAAGCTGTTACTCTAAGCTCGATCTTCAATCTGGATACCATCAATTAAGGATACAGGAGGAAAGTATCCCGAAAACAGCCTTCCGAACTCGTTATGGACATTACGAGTTCCTCGTTATGCCATTTGGTTTGACAAACGCACCTGCAGTCTTTATGGACTTGATGAATAGGGTTTGCAAGCCATACTTAGACAAGTTCGTGATTGTGTTCATCGACGACATCCTGATTTACTCAAAGACGAAGGCTGAACACGAACAACATCTTAGAACCATATTGGAGCTGCTAAAGAAGGAACAGCTGTACGCCAAATTCTCCAAGTGCGAGTTTTGGCTACGCGAAGTCCAGTTTCTTGGACATGTGGTTAATGGGGATGGAATTCATGTTGATCCCACAAAGATCGAGGAAATCAAGAATTGGGAAACGCCTACAACGCCAACCGAGATTCGACAATTCTTGGGTTTAGCTGGCTACTATCGAAGGTTCATCGAGGATTTTTCGAAAATCGCTCAACCTTTGACGCTCCTCACACAGAAGGATAAGATGTTTGATTGGGGAATCAAACAGGACGAAGCGTTTCAGATATTGAAGGATAAGCTTTGTAACGCGCCAATCTTAGCTCTACCAGAAGGTACTGACGAGTTTGTGGTATACTGCGACGCATCGCGTCAAGGATTGGGTTGTGTGTTGATGCAACACCAAAAGGTCATTGCTTACGCATCACGCCAACTGAAAGTGCACGAAAAGAACTATACCACCCACGATTTAGAGCTTGGCGCAGTGATTTTCGCTTTAAAGATCTGGAGACACTACCTGTATGGTACGAAGTGCACAATTTTCACAGATCACAAGAGCCTACAACATATATTTAACCAGAAGGAGTTAAATATGAGGCAAAGACGATGGGTTGAGTTGCTGAACGATTACGACTGCGAGATAAAGTATCACCCAGGGAAGGCGAATGTAGTCGCCGATGCCCTAAGTCGTAAAGAAAGAATCAAGCCCATAAGGGTTAGAGCCTTGGAAATGATTATACGAACCGATCTTTCCTTGCGCATTCGTGCCGCACAAAAGGAAGCTCTCAAGGAGGGAAACCTTGAGGAAGAATATCTCCGTGGAATGGAGAAGCTTTTGGTACCAAACGAGGAAGGAACGTTATGTTTTGAGAAAAGGATTTGGGTTCCTCTGTTTGGTGGATTAAGGGAAGTTATTTTCGATGAAGCGCACAAGTCACGGTACTCTATCCACCCTGGATCGGATAAGATGTACCAAGATCTCAAAAGTTATTATTGGTGGCCTAGGATGAAAGGCGACGTTGCTGTTTACGTGAGCAAATGTTTAACGTGCGCTAAGGTTAAAGCGGAATACCAGAAGCCTTCGGGACTTCTGCAACAACCTGAGATTCCCAAGTGGAAATGGGAACAAATCTCAATGGATTTTGTTACAAAATTACCAAGAACGCCAAGAGGCCACGATATGATTTGGGTGATTGTTGACCGCCTAACAAAATCCGCACACTTTCTGCCAATCAAGGAGAAAGACAGCACTAGTAAACTTGCGGAAATTTACTTGAGAGAGATCGTAGCACGTCATGGAGTACCTCTCTCGATCATCTCTGATAGAGACGGAAGGTTTGTGTCAAGGATATGGCAATCCTTCCAAGAATCTTTTGGCTCACAATTGAATCTGAGCACTGCGTTCCATCCGCAAACTGATGGCCAGAGCGAGCGAACGATACAAACTTTGGAAGACATGCTGAGGGCATGTGTTATGGATTTGGGCGGTAGCTGGGATAAACATTTACCTTTGGTCGAATTTTCGTACAACAACAGCTACCACACCAGTATTGGTGTCGCGCCATTTGAGGCCCTATACGGACGCAAGTGCCGATCACCCCTATGTTGGTCTGACGCAGGTGATAGGCAGCTTGCTGGTCCCGAGATCGTCCAAGAGACGACAGACAAGATTGCGCAAATACTTAAACGCATCGAAGCTGCTCGCCACAGGCAAAAGGCCTACGCGGATCTAAACCGGAAGCATGTGGACTTCCAAGTCGGAGAAATGGTGTTGTTGAAGGTTTCACCCTGGAAGGGGGTGGCACGCTTTGGGAAGCGTGGGAAGTTAAATCCGCGCTACATTGGTCCTTTCAGAATTCTGGAAAGAATTGGAACTGTAGCATACAAGTTGGACCTACCTGCTGAACTGAATGGTGTTCACGATACATTTCATGTATCCAATTTAAAGAAAAGTCCAACTCAAGTTGACGTTGCCATTCCTATCGACGAGATTCATATTGACGACACGCTCCACTTCGTTGAAGAACCTGTTGAGGTCACGGATTAGAAAGTTAACAAGACCCGCCGGAGCAGTGTCAAACTCGTCAAAGTTCGTTGGAATGCCAGACATGGTCCTGAATTCACATGGGAACGTGAGGACCGGATGAAAGAGAAATACCCCCACTTATTTCCTAAGAACTCTGCATCTACAAGCAGAACTTAAATTTCGGGAGAAATTTATTTAACGGGGGGAGAATGTGACAACCCGCACTAAACCAGGTATCCGTACAACTTAATTAATGATTAATTACTGCTTAATTACTGTGCTTGTTTGAACTAGCTGATGAACTGCTACTTGAATACTGATACATGAACTTACTTGCATCATACTTGCTTGCTGTCACTACATTATTTACATGCTGAACCCTAGTGACAAACATGATGCACAAAAAGCACAGTAGCACTAAACGGATACACAATGAACATGCTGATATAACCAGCATCAGGCAGATACTGCCTCTAAGGCCTGTTAAGAGCCTCAAATATTTTGGCTACACTGGTAGTGAGTGTAGGGATATAAGGGTTGTGGTACTGCGTCTCTAGGAATAAGATACACTGATTCGGATGTGCCTAAAACGTACTTTAAGTACCAAACACAGCACTTTAATAATTAATCCAGCTTCTAGCTGACTAGTAAAGTGCCAGAAAATGAGAAAATAATACTAGACACTTTTTAAAGTGTCGGGAAAACAAATTGTGTCACTAAAGATGTTAATAACGACACTTTAAAGCTTTTGTAACGCTTTAACGGATTACTATCCAACCGGACACCCGGACTTTACCCGGAACATGAAAATATTACTATTTTTCACTATTTATATTTTTCTGAGCCAGTTAGGGTCCCTGATTACCCTAACACCCGCCATAACGTGTAACATACAACTAACTAAGTTAAATACTTAGTTAACCTACTTAACTAAACAAAGCCTCCTAACTATCTACTTAAAATCGAACCAACCCCACCCCCCATCATAACCGTCCCCTAACTAGGGGAGACACAAGTGGTACTTGGTGATTAACTAAATCTTGCTTTGTCTAATATCTTTAAGACACATTATCCATTGGGTAATAACATAAGAATTTCCTATTAATACATGAGGTTACACACTAAACATTATCACTAATCAACACCACAAAAATTACTCTCTCCCTCCCTCACCTAGCTCTCGGCCGAACCCCCTCCACCACACCACCATATTTTCGGTTCTTGTTCACCCCATTCCAAGATCATACACACTTCACAAGTCGCATATTAGGAGTCTTGGTGCACTCGGAACGCGAAGGACCTCTACCGTTAGCTTTTATCCACCTCTTTTTCGCCAAAGATCTTCCCTAGCCTTGAGCTAGAGGTATATCACTTAAATCTCATATTTAAGCATATCTAAAGTGGTTAAAAGAAATTATGTCGGTTGAATCTCGTTAAAATGAAAGATGATGATCAAAAGTCTACTAAAAATACTTAAAATGGTGGTTAAAGACATATAACTTGTGTAAACGTCGTAGGACTTGAAATTTGTGTTTATCTAGACCCGATCTATGATGTGGTAGCTCGGATCTCCGTTTAACCCGACTTTGTAAGATCATGGATCTTCACATAAGCTCGTTTTTGGTCACCACAAGGGTTAAAAGGCGAAACTCTACCACACAAGATACATGAACTTGTGTAAAAATATTTTACTTGTGTAAAAGTGATTTAACTTGTACAATGATGTTTAAAACTAGCGGATCTACGTATCCGCAAGTGGTATTTTTGAAGGACCACACATTAAAGAAACCATGTATTTTAAAGAAAGGATCTTACACTATCAAATGTGATACTTTTATAAACCACAAGTGTGTAAACACTTGTGAAACGAAAAGATTCGACAAATAACTATTTTTGGGAAAAATGACTAGAAGTTGTAAAGACGGATTTCTCTAAACACGGGGTTTTACGAGGTCAAAGTTACTTTATATAAAGATCTACATATATAAAGGGGATTTACACTATAGATTCGGGAAAAACTGCAAGTTCATGCGATTATGCGATTTACATACTTATCGACTAGTTTGATGTGTCGGAAATTGTTTGTTTGAATAAAGAAGTTGTTGAATTGATTTGTTAAAAGAAAATGATACGCTTGAAAGCGTGGCCACCTCCAGTTACAGAGGAAACTCTGGCGAAATTTTCTAAAAACCTAACACTTAGGCTTATTTACACAACAAGTGTTAGAACTACTTTTGGACATATTTCGAAACATAAATTTCGCCAGCACTATATTTTACTAAATATTCGGAGGTGGGATTTTCACAAAGACTAACGTGATAAATATATTTGTCACAACACTGTTTATGATTATTTTGTGAAAATACATAAATATTATTTTAGAGTAAAAATAATATTTACAAGCGTTAATGATTCCAAAACTTTACGAACGCTTCCACAAACATATAAGTTACACCGGTAATTACATTACCACACGACTAATAAAACGTAACTTACGCACATGTATTGTATCCCCCATCCTTGGGAAGAAGTTTAACTACCAAGTGTATACAGAACATAAACACGAAATAGTTGTCTAACTATTTCCCAAAGACATAAACTATAAAGCTAAAGCACGGCCGTCCGTCTAATAGAATTAGCACTTGTAGGTCGTTGCACAGCTTACTGTATTGGAGACACTTGGTAGAGACGCGCATTCACTGTGAGTTCATGTCTCCCTTTTCTCTAACTGTTTTCAGTTTTCTTAACTGCGGGGGTGAAATACATGTTACTTTGTTTACAAGTACTATTATACACGGTATGATTTACGTAAGGAGGTTTAGATCATGTGAATGGGTAGTTAGAACACCGAGGGACTCGAGCGGTAGATCTATCTGGGTGTAGCGAGCCCAGCTCCCGGCCCAACAGAACGGACCTCTCGGAGGACCAACAGAACGGACCCGGAGTGACTTGGTACCCAACGCAAAAATCGGCTAGGGTTGTGTCTACCTACTTGCATTTCACAACATGCTAATGGCCTTGCAAACCATTGGTGATCACAAGTCCTCTTACACTGCTACATACCAGGAAACTTTTATACTTACAAGTGTTTTACTTACTCACTTGCACATGAATTCGCTCAACATTATTGTTGATTTTTCAACTCACATGTATTTCGGGAAATTAAACGGATCTGGCACGGTATGGAACGTTTTCCGCTGCACTTGTCATGGAGTCATCAGGGTTTAGGGGATGTGTCTCTTTCCTGGACAAGACACAGTCCTTAAACCACGTTTATGTTATGTTATAAGTTGTAATGTCTACTGAACAAGGTTATGGTTGTTGGTTAAAACAATGGTACTGTATTTTGTTTTCAAAACTTAATGGATGACTTGCATGGTTTTTAAATTCATATAGCTTGTTATGGTTAAGCTATGGTATTAAGAAGTCACACCAAAATTAACCACGCTTCCGCAAAGCCAGGGTGTGACAAAAGAAGTGAATGCAAACAAGAATATTTAAAGACTCCAGAAGCAGTTCACTCATCTTTTCATAATTATCCACTCATTCCATCACAAGAAAGAATATCAGAAAATTCTGAGAAATCTTGTATGTGTGTTGACATACTGAACCTTGTTCAACACCATCTCCAAAAGAAAAATGAAAAATCTGTTTATGGCTCAGCATACAACAGAATTTCTGATGAAAGGCCATCAAGAGAAAATGATCTGATTAAAATCTCATCAGAAAGAGTACCCAAGCAAGCCTGGGTACCAAAAACCCTCTAATTTTTTCATTTCAGGACCATCATGTGCAGCAGATCTGGTACTGTGATTCAGGAAGCTCCAAGCACATGACTTGGGATAGGAGCTTACTCAGCAACTTTGTTTCAAAGCTAGGGAAAATGGTAAATTTTGGAAATGGAGTAAAAGGGAGGATCATGGGAGATAGATGTATAAGGTATGGATGTTTGACCATAGAGAAAGTAGCCTATGTTGAAGGCATAAAGTACAATCTGCTAAATTTTTGTCAATTCTGTGATAAAGGTCTTTCAAATAACCTTATTACCAGAAAAATGCTTAACAATTTGTCTCAATGATAATCAGAAGAAAAGGATTACAAATCTGATAAAGCACCAGAAAATCTGATAAATTATCAGAAAATCTGATGTATCATCAGAAAATCTGATATATCATCAGAATATATGATTTCTGATAACTCATTAGAAAACAAGTTGGAAAATCAGAATCATCTTTGATCATTAGAACAAATTCATGCATGTCACCATTCTTATTCATGTCTCATATCTGCATATTCATAAACTGTAGTTTTTGGCATTTATTTTATTTATTATTATTGCAATTTTTTTTCTTCTTTCTTTCCTTGGTGTTGATAACGTCATATGACAGAAGATTTTCTGGGAACTCGTTAATGGATGTAAAGCTTTTTCTCTCCTTCATTAAATACACTTCATCAATATTAAGGAGATTGAAGTGACATATTGGTAGGTAATCATGATATATAATCAGAAAATGGCCGCCTAAATCATTTAATGCAGGAGAGTTTATCTCACTTATTACTTATGCCATATGATAGAATATTTAATAACAAAGATTGTGATGAACAAAATCTATAAGTAGGTAGATGTCATTTATGGCAAACTTTAAGTTTACTATATATGTTCACCACCTTAAGCCAAGACTGTCACCATCACATAAGGAAACCCCAGAAAACTTAACTTCATCTTCTTCTTCATCACTCACACTTTCTCATACTCACAAAAATGCTTACCATAAAAGCTGATCGTTTCCCACTTCCTTATCATCCTTATCATAACCTCAGACTAAGGACCAACTTTGAGGGTCCTCACTGGGAAGGATGCCAAACCGTGCTTAATCTGATCATGGGAAGTAATCTGAAGTATGCCCTCACAGCCAACATAATAGTCTACCCGGACATTCTTCAAATGTTTTGGCAAAATGCAACATTGTCAGAATATGAGAGTAGAGGACATATATTTATCGAAAGTGTGGTGCTAAACAAAAGAGTTCGAGTAACTGAAGGTATCATCAGGACGGTTCTACAACTCAATGATGATAATGAAGTTCTGATGTTCACAAAGACTGAAACAGAAGAAATCTTGGAGCAGATGGGTTACAATCCTGTAAACTCACCATGAGCAATCACCAAAAATGGCTTCATCAAGCCATGGCAATTTCTGATCACACAAATGGGTGCATGCTTCTCAAAGAAGGTCATTAATCATCATGAAGCATCCCTTAGGTTGATGGAGACTGTATGAGCACTCATATTAGACATACCTTACAATTTCTCTTATTACTTAATAAAAGATTTTGCAAGTCATATGTGGTCTCGCAGGCCATTCTTGATTTATCCTCGTTTTCTGATGAGGATAATCACAAGCCAGCTAGGCTTTGGAGGTGTTCCTATAGGTTATCCTAGAGCTGAGATGAGACTTCAACAAAACATGAATCTCAGTGTGCTCAGACCAACTGATCAGAATTCTGGTTTGGTGACTGATCTATGGTTGCTCCTTGAGATGGATCATGGAGAAGGGATAGATCTTGATTAGGTTTTCTTTGTTTTAACTTAGTTTGTGTAGATATTCTGCATGATAATATGTTAATATTGTGTGTTTCTAATATTGCTTTGTTGTCTGGCTCATGGTTTGGGAAAAGAAAAATGAGAAACATGATCATCAGAAAAACATTTGACACAAAATTCTGAGTTTCTATTGACAAGAGACAAAATCTGGTAACATAAACTTAAAATGCCCCTCTAAATTCTTTTTCTGGTAAAACTTCAAAATGATGGAAAAATTTTAGAAAATATCAGAAAAGTTAAGAGACAAGGATGCCACCAGAAAATCATATGTAAGTCTTCTGATCTTATCTCATTCCCTCTCATCTTAAAAAAAAGGTACCATTACACCTCTAAATCAATCAAAAGAGAAACTTCAAAATCTGTTGAAGAGGGTCACAAATTTAGGGGGAATCTCAATTGAGAAATTCTGTTTAAGAATGTTGACTTCTGTTGACCACATTTAAAAGGTCAACAAAAGTCAAAACAAAAGAGAAAACATATTCTTAACAGTATTTATGTTTAATTTCTGATGACATCATCAGAATGGAACTTTGACTGATAAGGAAAAGAGGATGAAGAAAGCTAATTGGACCTCTTTACAAAATGGGGTCCACAAAGAAGAAAAGGTGTCATGTGACCGATAGTTATCTCCAATCAAAATTCAGTTTAAAATTTCTGTGAAGGAATGATTGAAGAAAACTACAAATTGAAAGGACAAGCTGAAAGGGCATAACCACGATTACACGATCAACCATCATTAAATGTCTTGATACCCACGATCCAACGGTTACATTCTGAACCAAAATTCACATCACACGATCTAACGGTAATAAAGACAATTAATGATCTCTTAACCGCCATTACATGTCACGTTCCATATGTTAGGATCTGAGTTTGGTTTTGATTGTGTTTTACGTTTGAATTAAGATGAAGATGGATGAGTTGTGCAGCGGAATTAAGATGGAAACAAACTTTGCACACAATCAAATGAGAGAATTTCTTTAATCAAACATTTTCCACAAAGAACCGAAAGATTGAATTTATTTCAATAACGATTACAATGCAATGTATGAATACAAACTCCCCCTCAGCCTGAGCTCACAGTGTTTGTTCGTGCAGGAAGAAGATTTTGCAAAGAGCTAATAGAACAGTACAGAGCACTGTTCTATTTATAGGCACGAGCAAACCACTGAAGCATCTAAGCTGACGTCACCATGAAAGTGACCTCTAACCTCCTAAAAAACTCTAACCTCTGATCTATACAACCTCTGCTATGCTAAACTACTGTTATTCCATTTCATTACATTAAGACATCTAAACTACTGCTGCATCCTTCCACTGATATGAACCCAGCAGTACTTGTCATGATCAGCAGAGCTTGACTCAAGACAGTAGATTGTACAACAAAGCTTTAGTCTTCCATCAGGCTTTTACTAGATCAGCAGTTTGTTCGATCAGTTGATAGGAGGTCAGCAGATCTGCTTATTCTGGATCCACTGCTCTGATCCAGTTTTGGCTTTAATTGTCTGTTCCTTTGATAGGATTCAATCCCAATAATCTCCCCTTAGAACAGATAATGCCAAAACCCTTCATTATTGTGGAACTTTATTGCCTCATCAACAGTTCCCTTATCTGACCTTTAAGTTGTAACTCAAAGTCTAGGGCATCTGTGTCTTCTTCATCCCTACAAAGTGGAAGATCAAGGAGATCCTGCATATCTTCAAGACTTAGGCCAAGTGCTTGTTCCCTTGATCTTTTCTTCACTTCTCCACTAGACCTGAACATAGTCAGTACATGGGTCTGTTTGTCAGTTTCCCACTCTAGTACTTTTGAGCCTAGTGGGTTTCTTGGGAGATTTTTATTGGATGAGGTGTTTGGAGATGCCGGCCTATTGATGACTGTCTGAGCAGTACTTGCAGGTTGATTCAGGCCAAGAGTATCAGCTATCATCTGCTTAATGCCTTCTTTTACAAGCTCATCTCCTGCCATTAATTCTGCCACTGTTTCAGTAACCAACTGTTTTTGTTGCTTTCTTTTGTAGATAGCAGCACCAGCTGGAGCAGTAGCTCTCCTGATTTGCAGCTTTGATGGTCTTTTTGAAACCTCTGCTTCAGGATAGTCAGGCTTTTGTGGAGCAGTAGGATCTGTCTTTCTTAATTTCTCCAAACTTTTATAGGTAGCCCTGACTTTATCTTCTTTCCATCTCATCACTTGATTTTTGGACCCATAATCAGCAGCGACCAATTCCTCTTTCATTCTCTTCAGCTCTAGTGTTTTGTCAGGCATATTCTTTTTGTGTTTTGACCAATCTGGAGGAGGGTGTTTGACCTTCTTATTTATCATTTCTTGAATCCTGGCTGCTTCTTTTTCAATGGTCCACTCTTTGTACATATACTTTTCTCCCTTGTACTTTTTGGTTGCCACGATGTTTTCAATGTAGTCTTTTCTCAAAGTTTCATCTGCTCTCTCTGAGATCTGTTGACATACATTTTTTGCTAATTGCTCTAAGGATCTGACTTGTGTGAGCAAGAATTGGTAATTCTGCTGAATTTCTCTATCAGATTTTCCTTGTGCATTTCTTTTTGAGATATCCTCTGCTTGTTTAGCTTTGACTTTCAAATATTCTTCAATATTGTTTGGCCTTGGATATCCTTTAACTGATGGCAACTTCCTTTTAGCAGGGTCATCCTCATAGTAGAAGGATTTGATCTCTTCTCTAACTGCTTCAAGCTCTAGAGGAAATTGGACACCTGCAGGAGTAATGACAGGGATTGATTGTTGTACTGGAGCTGACGAGAGAGGAACCGGCTTTGGTATTGTAACAAGTGATAGAGATTTTGAAGATGTTGGTGGTGGTGATGGTGAATCATCATCTGGTATGAAAATCCATCTCCTTTTTATTGTAGGAGAGGCAGATGATGTTTTGGCTGGATCAGTGGTGGTGATTTGAGTGGCAGTGATTTGTGATTGACTTACAGCTGTTGAAACAACTGGTGTTTCAACCACTGTTTTCATTACAACAGATGTTGTAACATCTGCTGTCTTCTGCTTTTTGGCAGGAGGCGATGGTGGTGATGTTGTTTTTGGTGGTGATGATGGTGGTGGTAAGACAGTGGTTGTGGTGTGTGTTGAAGTGATAACAGATGTTGAAACAACTGGAGTACCATCAGATGTTGATACAGCAGGAGTTACAACAACTGTTTGGGTGGAGGTTTGATGTTGGGGGCTTTTGGATGGTGGTTTTGGAGTATGCTTTGTGAGTCTGGATGGTGTGGACTTGGGTTCCCTCACTTTTTTAGTAAGATTTCTTTTTGGCACAGGATTTTTAACATCCTTTGACTTAGAACAACCCTGAGCATACAGCTCCATGTAAGCTTTTTTCTCCTCATTCCACCTTGACATATCCTTTGCCTCTCTGTCCCTTTTTACACTTTCTATAGCTTCATCAAGTACATTTTGGGTAACATCAATCTTTTTGCTACCATCTGGCAAAGGAATTTTTCTGGTTATAGCATCCCTTTCTGGTTCAATGTAAAGATCATCATCTATTCCCTTCTTTTTCCACTCCTGAATTTTCTCCCCCTTTTTGGCATTATCTGGGGGTAATTGATCAATAAAGAGAACAGTTGGAGGAGCAGTGCCAGTGGTTTTTAATATGTGGGCCTTGAGTGCCTTGATGTCTGCTTGTGTGTTCTTGAACCTAGACTCCATTGTGTTTCTCAGCTCTTGTACAAGTATTGCATGTTGCTGATCAGCCATTTGTTTTTGTTGTTGGAGAAAAGGTTGAAATAGATTCCAGAGCTCATTTGCAGCAGGTGCTTGTGGTGGAGCAGGTGCTTGAGGTGGAACAACAGTGGATTGCATCTTTTGTACTTTCAACAACTGTGACACCCCAGGAAAATCAGGAAAACAACGCAACCTAACTAGCTTCCTCAGTAACCACGCGCTAAATTTCGGGACGAAATTCTCTTAACAGGGGGAGAATGTGACAACCCTCATAATTCCATGTATTCCGTACAATTTATTAATGATAATTAATGTGCTTGACGACTGTGTGGAATTACTTAACTGCTTTCTGATATCTGTGTTATACTTACATGTGCATGTTAACACACTAGTAGTATACAGAAAAGTTACTAAAAAGTCCTGTGTGCTTTCCTGAGTATTGAAAAGTAAAAACGTTACAAAAATATATATGTAGGACACGTTACGGATTAATTCAGCACTTTAACGGAACAGTATCAAACCGAATAACCGGATTTTACCAGAAACATAAAAATATTGCCAATAACATTGTTTATACTTTTCTGAGCCAGTTAGGGTCCCCGAACACCCTAACACCCGTCACAAAACACTACACACTAGTAACTAGCTTAAACTCCTAACTAATCTTACTAAACTCTAACTATGAAGTTCAAATCAAACCAATTACCCCCCCCCCCCTTGACCGATCGGTCCCCATGTGGGGACACACTCTTAAAATGTTGATTATTTAATTATGGGTTGTCAAATATCTTCCATACATGTTATACATTGGGTAATTAGAGATTATGAATTATAAATGTGACCATAAGATCACCACTTCACTTCTCATAAACACTTCACCAAAATTTCACTCTCCCTCTCCTCTCATCACTCTCGGCCGCAAGCACACACACACCCACCTTGTTTTCGCTTTGATTCTTCCCTAGCCTTGAGCTAGTTGTAAGTGATTCTAAACACCTTCTTGATCTTGTTTAAAGTGGTTAATAAGTGATTTAATAGCTAAAAACCAAGAACACACAAGATCATGACTTAAAGACTTGAAAGTAAGATGAATATGTTGGATAAAGAGTAGATGTGTGTGTAAATCATGTAGATCTTGTGTTGTTATGATTCTTGGTTGAATATCTGATGTTTTGCTGGTTAATATTGATGTTTGATGTTGTTATAATCACTAAACATGCTAACGGAATCAATCGAACACGAACTAGGAAGTTAAAGACTGAAAACAGAATCTGTCCAAGCTTTACAGCCAACTTCATTTGGCTGTAAACAGGTCATAAACTCAACAAAAAACTGATATTTTGAGTCTAAAACGTGTTATTATGAAATACGGCTCTAATGGCACCGGAATCATAATTTTTGGACTTCGTTTACTATTTTTAAAGCGTCAATTTGTAACAGCAGCTAGAGCTGCATTTTTTCTGCTGAAAATATGCGTTTTGTTTTCTGCCATAACTTGAGTTCTGTGTAGAGTTAGATCATTAAAATTGTACTGTAGATGGAAACTGAAGTATTTGTAATTACCCCACTGGAATTTCGTAAATCGGACTTACGATGAATTTTTAATAAATTGTTCCGTGGACTGTGGTCAGAAAAAGATAAATCTGAGTTCAGTCCGGAAAATGAATTTTTATAAAATATTAGTAATAAACTGGACCCCGATATTTTTACACAATAAAATTCGGAACGTTCAAGACATTCTGTAAAAATTTGGGAATTTTTGGAATAAGTTAACTATTTTTATTAAAATGTCCAAAAACAGCCGGTTTTGAATATTAATGCTGAAATGACATAAGTTGTAATTTGCATGTCTAAATGTCGGGAAGGTTATCTGTGAATGATATGACATGTTATATGTGTTATGTGCATCCTCGTATGTTTGTTTATGAGTGGGGAATGGATGGGAAACTTATATGGGCATAAACCGTTAAGGTAATGCATGTTATGTGATAGATACGTGTATGAACTTTGTGCTCTATTTGAAAACCACTAAATGATTAACTGGTAATTATATTAGGACGTGATTGACCGACCTCGACTGTTAGCTATATTTGAGAATCTAACTGAGCAAACCGAGGTGAGTTCACACACTTTCTAAGGCATGGGATTCCCGGTGGTTTGGGAATGGGTTAAAGAATTAAAACTAAATCTACATATCCCCTTGGGAGGATATGTACGGCCATCCTCCATAGGTAGGGTGCCATTATTAATCCTATGAATTCTCCTTGTGCAGAATACGTATGTTCGTCCTCCTTGGGTAGGACAACAACCTTAAAACTAGCTAGACAAAACTCTATCAATAAGTCCCTCTTCTTTATATCGACTTAATCGCCGAGGCCAATGGCGAGCGGGTCATTAGTTAATAGCGCTATTAGGTTTAACAAACCTCACACCGTGCCGGTCGGACGGGCGTGTACTAATGGACTATGGCAGATTATCAGTGATGATAGACGCTGATATAGGGCACAACTTATTTGCGTAGCAGTCGATATCATACCGTCTAGTAGTTCAAACGGGGAAAGCCCCCACTGATTATGGTTATGGTTTGGGTAATGAAAAAAAAAGGAACTGGTTAAACATACTTTCAACTACGGGGTAACCCCCACGGCAATTAACCCAACGAAAGTCAAACCACGTTTTTCAGAAACAACATAAAACTAAACAACCAAACGTGAACTCACTCAACTTTGTTGTTGACTCGTTGTTACATGCCTTACAGGTGGCTAAACGCTTGGAGCTTGCACGAGGAAGGAGTCGTTGTGGTGTATGGACTGTTATGTTCCGTGCTTATTATTTAAATCCTTATGAACTTATCAAACTTGCGTTTTGAACTTTAACTTATAAACTATGGACTTATGCTTTTGGATTTACTTTTATGCTTCCGCTGTTTAAACTAAACCTGGTTAACTAGCTTTTGTCACCAATCGTATTGTGTTTGATCTTATTTACTTAATTACGATGTTCAATATGATTGGTGGCTCGATCCTGGTCACGTCACGCCTCCAAGCGGTGGTACTCCGCATGGTGGATTTTGGGGGTGTGACAGATTGGTATCAGAGCCATTGGTTATAGTGAACTTGGTTTTAAAAAGGGAAAAACTTTTTGATAAAACCAGACTATAACCTGTACAGTGTTCAACGATCCACAACGACGCTTCGCTCCACGTGCAAGACTCGACACCATAAGTGGTATGATTTATGTTATATTGTCGGTTAGATAGTTCACACTGTGCATTAATTAACGTGATAATTGCAATTTGAACCTTGTGTGCTTACTCTCTACTGTCGTCCCACACTCACGCACTTTCGCGACACTTTTCTCACTTACGTTACTTCGTTATGAAGATCATGAGCGGACGCGGAGGATGTATCAATCTCACTCAAGCCCAGTTGATGGCTTTGATCAACGAACGAGTCGCTGAGGCACTCGCAGCTAACCCTGCAGGAGGTATAACCTGCTATACCAACTCACCTTAGGACGTTTAGATCCTACCTTCGCAAACCAACCCCCATGCTTAATCTTGTCTTTTATTCTCGCGCAACAGGTCAACATGCTCAAACTCCTATGTGCACGTTCAAAACGTTCATGGACTGCCGACCTACTACTTTCAGTGGCACCGAAGGAGCAGTGGGCCTTCTTCACTGGTTTGAAAAGCTTGAGTCAGTTTTCGAGATGTGCGAATGCCCCGAAGACCGTAGGGTGAAATATGCTACCGGAACACTTGAAGGAGCTGCGTTAACCTGGTGGAAGGCACAGGTTCAGCTACTAGGACTGGCAGTTGCAAATGCCACCCCCTGGAATGGTTTCAAAGAACTAATCAAAGAGGAGTACTGCAGTCGGGATGACATCCACAAGCTAGAAGTGGAATTTTTCAATCTAAAAATGACGGGGTCTGAGATTGAGGCGTATACGAAAAGGTCAAATGAGCTGGCCATCTTGTGCCCTACCATGGTGGACCCTCCCATCAAACGAATTGAGCTGTATCTAGAGGGCCTTGTACCAGAGATTCAAAGTCACGTAACTTCAGCCAACCTGGGTACCATACAACAAATCATCAAGTTGGCCCATCGACTCACTGACCAGGCAGTAGAGCAAAACAGACTGCCCAAACGAATCAGTGCCACAACTACTTCCGATGCACCTACCGACAACAAGCGAAAATGGGATGGGAACTCCAGTAAGGGTTCAACTTCAGTTCAGTCTCAACAGCGAAAGACTGATGACTACCAGAGTCCCGGTCAGCAATCTTCCGGTAATCAAGGACAGGGTGGATACCGAGGGAACCACCCCAAGTGCAACCGGTGCAACAAGCATCACAGCGGGCAGTGCAACAAAGGTTGCTGTCAGAGATGTCAAAAGCTGGGTCATGAAGCTAAGGATTGCAGGAGCCCGCGTCCTGCGAATCAGAATCACCAACAGCAACAAGCTCCACAGAACCACAACCAGCAACAACAGCGGGGCAATAAAGGATTAAGAGGAAATGCCCCCAACTGAACCAGAATCAGAACAATAACAATCAAGGAAACGGGAACAACAATGGAGGCAACAATGGAGGCAATAACGGGGGTAGCAATAATGGTAATGGAGCAAGGGGTCGTGTGTTCGTGATTGGTCAAGGTGATGCAAGGAACGATCCCAACGTTGTGATGGGTAAGTTTCTTCTGGACGACTTCTTTGTTACTGTTTTATTCGATTCGGGTGCCGATACTAGTTATGTGTCCTTAAAAGTTAGCCAAATGCTTAAGCGCACTCCAACACCATTGAACACCAAACACACGGTAGAGCTAGCAAATGGTAAAAGTATTGAAGCCACACACGTAGTTAAAGGTTGTAACCTCGTCTTAGCTGGTCAGACTTTCTCTATCGATCTTATTCCTATCACACTTGGTAGTTTCGACGTCGTTATTGGGATGGATTGGCTATCTCATCATCAAGCGGAGATTGTTTGCAAAGAGAAAATCGTCCGCATTCCTCGTTCTGGTGAGGAACCCCTCGTGATTCATGGCGACAAGAGTGGTGCTGTCGAAGGCATCATCTCTTTCCTTAAGGCCCAGAAGTGTTTGCGAAAAGGCCACACTGCCATTTTAGCACTCGTTACTGACACATCAACGGAAGAGAAGAGAATTGAAGACATCCCTATTGTACGTGACTTTCCCGAGGTATTTCCTGAGGAATTACCTGGTCTTCCGCCTCATCGTCAAGTTGAATTTCAAATCGAGCTAGCTCCTGGAGCAGCGCCTATAGCTCGAGCACCTTATCGTCTAGCTCCATCAGAACTTGAAGAACTGTCCACACAACTACAAGAACTCTTGGAAAAGGGTTTCATACGTCCTAGCTCTTCGCCCTGGGGAGCTCCAGTCTTGTTTGTGAAAAAGAAAGATGGTACTTTCAGAATGTGTATTGACTACCGCGAACACAACATGGTGACTGTGAAGAATCGTTATCCTCTTCCACGTATTAACGACTTTTTCGACCAGTTGCAAGGGTCGAGCTATTACTCCAAGATTGATTTGAGATCGGGATACCATCAGCTGAGGGTCCGAGATGAGGACGTCTCCAAAACAGCATTCAGAACTCGTTACGGCCATTACGAGATTCTGGTTATGCCATTCGGGCTGACGAATGCACCAGCGGTCTTCATGGATCTCATGAACCGAGTATGCAAACCTTACCTGGATAAGTTCGTTATTGTGTTCATCGATGATATCCTGATCTATTCTAAGAGTCAGGAGGAACACTAGCAGCATCTACGCCTTATGCTGGAACTTCTTCGAAAAGAGCAGTTGTATGCCAAGTTTTCGAAATGTGACTTCTGGCTTCGCGAAGTCCACTTTCTAGGCCATGTGGTAAACAAGGATGGAATCCATGTGGATCCATCTAAGGTTGACTCGGTCAAGAACTGGCCTGCACCCCGTACACCAACAGAAATCCACCAATTCTTGGGTCTGGCCGGATATTACAGAAGGTTTATCAAGGATTTCTCCAAGATTGCGCAACCTCTCACTTCACTGACTCAAAAAGGTGTCACCTATCGTTGGGGTGATACACAGGAGTCCACATTCCAACACTTGAAGGATAGACTTTGTAGCGCGCCTATCCTCTCATTGCCTGAAGGCACAGACGATTTTGTGGTTTACTGCGACGCTTCCATCCAAGGACTTGGTTGCGTATTGATGCAACGTGACAAGGTCATTGCCTACGCATCGCGCCAACTTAAAGTTCACGAAAGGAATTACACTACTCACGATCTGGAGCTGGGAGAAGTTGTTTTCGCGCTTAAGATATGGAGACATTACCTGTACGGTACCAAGTGCACCATTTACACCGATCACAGGAGTCTCGAGCATATCTTCAAGCAAAAGGAATTAAATATGTGACAACGCCGATGGGTTGAGCTCTTGAATGATTATGAATGCGCTATCAAGTACCATCCGGGCAAAGCCAATGTGGTGGCCGACGCCCTCAGTCGAAAGGATACTATACCGAAGCGTGTACGTGCTTTACAACTTACCATCCAATCTAACCTTCCCGTTCAGATTCGCGACGCTCAGGTTGAAGGATTGAAAGCGGAGAACATCAGAGCTGAATCCTTGTGAGGACCGAGCAGCGACTAGAGCAAAAGGAAGACGGCGCCTACTATGTTAACGGACGCATCTGGATTCCACTTTATGGAGACCTACGCGAGCTTGTGATGGATGAAGCACACAAGTCTCGTTATTCGGTACATCCTGGTTGAGATAAAATGTACCACGACCTCAAGACTACGTATTGGTGGCCTGGCATGAAAGCCCACATAGCAACCTACGTCAGTAAGTGCTTGACTTGTGCGAGAGTCAAGACTGAATACCAGAAACCATCAGGCTACTCCAACAACCAGAGATCCCGAAATGGAAATGGGAGCAAATTTCCATGGATTTCGTTACTGGCCTGCCTAGATCTCAACGCGGAAACGATACCATTTGGGTGATCGTGGATCGACTGACCAAGTCTGCACATTTTCTGGCCATCAAGGAAACGGATAAGTTTTCTACCTTAGCAGACATCTATCTAAAGGAAGTAGTGTCAAGGCACGGAGTGCCAACCTCTATCATTTCTGATCATGACGCGGGTTTTACTTCTGAACTGTGGCAAGCAATGCACAAGTCTTTTGGCTCACGTTTAGATATGAGCACCGCTTATCACCCGCATACGGATGGGCAATCTGAACGCACCATCCAGACCCTTGAAGACATGCTTAGGGCATGTGTAATCGATTTTGGTAATGGCTGGGAAAAGCATCTCCCGTTAGTGGAATTTTCATACAACAACAGCTACCACACCAGCATCCAAGCCGCTCCGTTCGAGGCATTGTACGGACGCAAATGCCGATCACCTCTCTGTTGGGCAGAAGTTGGTGACAGCCAAATCACTGGCCCAGAACTTGTGGTAGATACCACCGAGAGAATTGCTCAGATACGACAGCGAATGGCGGTAGCTCGTGACCGTCAGAAAAGCTATGCTGATAAAGGAAGAAAACCACTCGAGTTCCAGGTTGGGGATCGAGTGCTACTCAAAGTCTCACCTTGGAAAGGTGTAGTCCGCTTTGGCAAACGAGACAAACTCAATCCGCGTTATGTCGGACCATTCGAAGTCACCGAGAAAATTGGCAAAGTCTCCTACAGGTTGAATCTACCTGAAGAACTCAGCGGAGTTCACAACGTATTCCATGTGTCGAATCTGAAGAAGTGTCTGTCAGATGAGACTCTCATAGTTCCTCTCAAGGAACTCACAATCGACGACCAACTGCGATTCTTCGAGGAACCAGTAGAGATTACGGATTGAGATGTTAAGATCCTCAAGCGTACCAGGATACCTCTGGTCCGAGTTCGTTGGAATGCTCGTCGTGGCCCAGAGTATACCTGGGAACGAGAAGACCAAATGAAACTCAAGTATCCCCAACTGTTTAAGAAAAACGCAACCACTACTGAGGCTGAAGCTACTGCAGAATTTCGGGACGAAATACCAAATCAACGCGGGGATGATGTGACACCACAGGAAAATCAGGAAAACAACGCAACCTAACTAGCTTCCTCAGTAACCACGCGCTAAATTTCGGGACGAAATTCTCTTAACAGGGGGAGAATGTGACAACCCTCATAATTCCATGTATTCCGTACAATTTATTAATGATAATTAATGTGCTTGACGACTGTGTGGAATTACTTAACTGCTTTCTGATATCTGTGTTATACTTACATGTGCATGTTAACACACTAGTAGTATACAGAAAAGTTACTAAAAAGTCCTGTGTGCTTTCCTGAGTATTGAAAAGTAAAAACGTTACAAAAATATATATGTAGGACACGTTACGGATTAATTCAGCACTTTAACGGAACAGTATCAAACCGAATAACCGGATTTTACCAGAAACATAAAAATATTGCCAATAACATTGTTTATACTTTTCTGAGCCAGTTAGGGTCCCCGAACACCCTAACACCCGTCACAAAACACTACACACTAGTAACTAGCTTAAACTCCTAACTAATCTTACTAAACTCTAACTATGAAGTTCAAATCAAACCAATTACCCCCCCCCCCCTTGACCGATCGGTCCCCATGTGGGGACACACTCTTAAAATGTTGATTATTTAATTATGGGTTGTCAAATATCTTCCATACATGTTATACATTGGGTAATTAGAGATTATGAATTATAAATGTGACCATAAGATCACCACTTCACTTCTCATAAACACTTCACCAAAATTTCACTCTCCCTCTCCTCTCATCACTCTCGGCCGCAAGCACACACACACCCACCTTGTTTTCGCTTTGATTCTTCCCTAGCCTTGAGCTAGTTGTAAGTGATTCTAAACACCTTCTTGATCTTGTTTAAAGTGGTTAATAAGTGATTTAATAGCTAAAAACCAAGAACACACAAGATCATGACTTAAAGACTTGAAAGTAAGATGAATATGTTGGATAAAGAGTAGATGTGTGTGTAAATCATGTAGATCTTGTGTTGTTATGATTCTTGGTTGAATATCTGATGTTTTGCTGGTTAATATTGATGTTTGATGTTGTTATAATCACTAAACATGCTAACGGAATCAATCGAACACGAACTAGGAAGTTAAAGACTGAAAACAGAATCTGTCCAAGCTTTACAGCCAACTTCAGTTGGCTGTAAACAGGTCATAAACTCAACAAAAAAGCTGATATTTTGAGTCTAAAACGTCTTATTATGAAATACGGTTCTAATGGCACCGGAATCATAATTTTTGGACTTCGTTTACTATTTTTAAAGCGTCAATTTGTAACAGCAGCTAGAGCTGCATTTTTTCTGCTGAAAATATGCGTTTTGTTTTCTGCCATAACTTGAGTTCTGTGTAGAGTTAGATCATGACAATTGTACTGTAGATGGCAACTGAAGTATTTGTAATTACCCCACTGGAATTTCGTAAATCAGACTTACGATGAATTTTAAATAAATTGTTCCGTGGAATGTGGTCAGAAAAAGAAAAATCTGAGTTCAGTCCGGAAAATGAATTTTTATAAAATATTAGTAACAAACTGGACCCCGATATTTTTACACAACAAAATTTGGAACGTTCAAGACATTCTGTAAAAATTTGGAAATTTTTGGAATAAGTTAACTATTTTATTAAAATGTCCGAAAACAGCCGGTTTTGAATATTAATGCTGAAATGACATAAGTTGTAATTTGCATGTCTAAATGTCGGGAAGGTTATCTGTGAATGATATAACATGTTATATGTGTTATGTGCATCCTCGTATGTTTGTTTATGAGTGGGGAATGGATGGGAAACTTATATGGGCATAAACCGTTAAGGTAATGCATGTTATGTGATAGATACGTGTAGGAACTTTGTGCTCTATTTGAAAACCACTAAATGATTAACTGGTAATTATATTAGGACGTGATTGACCGACCTCGACTGTTAGCTATATTTGAGAATCTAACCGAGCAAACCGAGGTGAGTTCACACACTTTCAAAGGCATGGGATTCCCGATGGTTTGGGAATGGGTTAAAGAATTAAAACTAAATCTACATATCCCCTTGGGAGGATATGTACGGCCATCCTCCATAGGTAGGGTGCCATTATTAATCCTACGAATTCTCCTTGTCCAGAATACGTACGTTTGTCTTCCTTGGGTAGGACAACAACCTTAAAACTAGCTAGACAAAACTCTATCAATAAGTCCCTCTTCATTATATCGACTTAATCGACGAGGCCAATGGCGAGCGGGTCATTAGTTAATAGCGCTATTAGGTTGAACAAACCTCACACCGTGCCGGTCGGACGGGCGTGTACTAATGGACTATGGCAGATTATCAGTGATGATAGACGCTGATATAGGGCACAACTTATTTGCGTAGCAGTCGATATCATACCGTCTAGTAGTTCAAACGGGGAAAGCCCCCACTGATTATGGTTATGGTTTGGGTAATGAAAAAAAGGAACTGGTTAAACATACTTTCAACTACGGGGTAACCCCCACGGCAATTAAGCCAACGAAAATCAAACCACGTTTTTCAGAAATAACATAAAACTAAACAACCAAACGTGAACTCACTCAACTTTGTTGTTGACTCGTTGTTACATGCCTTACAGGTGGCTAAACGCTTGGAGCTTGCACGAGGAAGGAATCGTTGTGGTGTATGGACTGTTATGTTCCGTGCTTATTATTTAAATCCTTATGAACTTATCAAACTTGCGTTTTGAACTTTAACTTATAAACTATGGACTTATGCTTTTGGATTTACTTTTATGCTTTCGCTGTTTAAACTAAACCTGGTTAACTAGCTTTGGTCACCAATCGTATTGTGGTTGATCTTATTTACTTAATTACGATGTTCAATATGATTGGTGGCTCGATCCTGGTCACGTCACGCCTCCAAGCGGTGGTACTCCGCATGGTGGATTTTGGGGGTGTGACAAAAACTATTGTAGCATGTCTTTGATATCTGCAACAGCTGTATCCAGTTTGTCAACTCGTTCCGTCAAATCCAGATATTTTAAACCATCACCCAATTTAATGGGATCATCTGATTTCCCACTAGCAGTGGTTTTATCAGTGGTTGAGGTAGGGAGTGTACTCCAAACATTAACCACTGATGCCCCTTTTTCTTGGTACTGGGGTCTTCTTCCTTCAACACTTGACAGTCTTTTGATGTTGCCAGTGGTCAAAACAAATCCACTGGTGGATGTCAGAGGTGCTATGGAAGGAATTGCCTCCAAGGAAGTCTTATTGATGTAACCACTGTCAAAATGCAAACCAGTGGGTTCAGCACTTGTAGTGGCTGCTTCACTTGGATTACCACCAAGAGTTACTTGTAACTCAAGGGGTGTAACCTCCTCAGGTTGTGTTGGTGGGTGAGCAAAGATTGATACATCAGACCCAGTTATTTGTTGAGGCATGTTCTCATTGATAGGTGATTGAGAAGGACTGGTTTGTGCCTGGTTCAAATCAATTGCATCCAACAAAAGTTTAGTTGGTGGAGGAATTGTAGATGTGAGGTTTGGTGTAGAAAGAGAATTTGCCCCAGGCATTGGGCTGTGGATGATGGAAGAAAGTGATTCCAGAGCATCATATTGTGGTGTCCCTATATGTACAACCTGTTCTTTTTGAGAAGAAGCAGGAGGAGTTTTAGTTATGGGTTGAGATATTTGTACCAACTGCTGTGAGGAAGAAGCAGCAGTGGTTTCTTGTGACCTTTGTTTTGTCACTGGCAGTTGCTCTGGTATCTCATCCTCCAGAGTTGCCTTTTTGATAGGTTTGGGGGGTTTTTGAGTTTTCTTTTTGTTTGGCTTTTTGGTGATTAAAGGTGTGGGTTTCAAAGCAGTTGTTTTTCTACTTTGATCACCTTGAGCAGCGGGCTCAGCAGCAGATACCTGAGGAGCAGTGGTAGCTGCTAAATTCTGCTCAGGCACCTCTGCTTGTGTTTTGTAAGGTGTTGACATTCTTGTAAAAGTTTCAGCCGTTAAGCTGTGCATTTGAAGAGATTCACCTTGTTTTATTGCAGAAGCATCAGTCTTACCAAGTTTCTTTTCAAAATAATAACTTAGAAATCTTGGAAACAGTAAGAATGCCTTTGTTTCAACATTTTTAACCAAATCATTAAAGATTACCTGAGAATAATTAAAATTTTCTTTTTGAAGAATAGCATACCCCGGGTTTTGAATCTTTAAAGGTATTTCATCAAAAGCAGTGGTTTTGTTTGAAACACACATTAGGAGGGTATAAAATAAAAACCTTGTTGCAGAAGGGAAGAAACCTTTTTTGTAAGGTATCCTTCTTCATCATTGTATCTGCATACCCTCTTTCAATGAAGTCAAATTTAAACTCGTTTTTAGGGAAATAAGTTATACCTTTTTGATCGTCGAGTTGAAAGACCTCCGAGATGGATTGTGGTGTAATCTTGACAGCTTTACCCTTTAGAGAAGAGTTAATGGCTATGACAGTCTCACCTTGTGTGTCAAGGGTTACATTTTTCTAGAACTCTCTTTGGGTCGCCAAGTAAATTGGTGCATCTGCTGTTAACAAAGTTTTATACTTTGATGTAGACATGATATCAATGATGGAGTCGAAAACATTAGTGGTGCCGGGTTTTGTGAGAAGACCCAGAAGGTTGTGAGACGGTTTGTGTGGAATTTCAGTGAGTTTTGCCTTTTGAGAGGCCTCTTTTGAAGATGATTTGGAAGTGGGTTTTGCAGATGACTTCGATTTTGTCATTTTGGAGATGATGATCGAAGAAGGTTGTGAAGGAATTTGAGGAAAAACTGCTTTGAGAAGAGAATTTTTATGAATTCAATTCGACAGTAAAACCCTGTTTGGGGTTTTGAAAGGGGTTTTATGGAGAAAAAGCGAATGCTGACGTGGCAGCAGTTACAAAAGGACTGACCATTATGTATGGCCCATATGCCAACCCCTGATGAAATGAAGGACAGTACTTTTATGAAAGTTACCGATGAAAAGCAGTGGTTACAACGGTAATAAATGGAAGTAGTGGATGATTTTCACTATCAGTGGATAGCACATCAGTGGATAAAACACTAATTTTGAGCATCAGTGCTTATCAGGAAAATGAGAGAACATGGGTTGACTTTCAGCAGTGGACAGACTTTGAAGTAGAGCAGACTTTTGAACAATCAGTGGTTATGGCAGACTTTTAAGGATTTTAATGAAAACTTTATTTTTAGCTATTTTTAAGGATGGATTTTTGATTTTCTGAAAACATTTTAATGCTTTTATTCATAGAAAAACAAGATTTTGCTTGTTATTCCATGTTTAGCATGCCAATCCTAGAGACCAAGCTTTCAAAGGTGGATGTATCTAATGCTTTTGTGAGCACATCTGCCAGCTGATCTTTAGTTAGAACATGATGCAGAGAAATAAAACTTTTCATAGCAAACCCTCACAAAGTGATGTCTGAAGTCGATGTGTTTGGTGGTTGAGTGGGAAACTGGATTTTTGATGATATTTTCTGCTGCCTGGCTGTCCAACATGAGTGGTGTTTTCAAGGCAGTAATACCAAAATCCAGCAACTGATTTTGAAGCCAGAGCAGTTGGGCTGTACAGCTTGCAGCAACTATATATTCTGCTTCAGCAGTGGATGTTGAAACAGCTGCTTGCTTTTTGCTTTGCCATGAAACTAAGCAATCACCTAGAAACTGGCACCCTCCTGAAGTTGACTTCCTTGTGGTGTTACATCCAGCAAAGTCACTGTCTGAAAAGCCTGAAAGCTTGATATTCCCATTAGCTGGATACCAGATACCAAGTGTGGGAGCGCCTTTTATGTATCTGAAGATCCTTTTTACAGCAATGAGGTTTGAATTTTTGGGAGCTGATTGACTTCTTGCACAGACACATGTTGCAAACATGATGTCTGGTCTAGATGCAGTTAGGTACAGTAAAGACCCAATCATGCTTCTATAAAGTGTTTGGTCAATCAGCTCATCCTTTTCATCAGACATGACAAGCTTATTTGTTGCCATGGGTGTGCTGCATGGTTTACAATCATTCATATCAAATTTATTTAAAAGTTATTTAGCATATTTGCTTTGATGAATGGAAGTTCCATTTTGCATTTGCTGAACTTGGAGACCAAGAAAGCATTGCAGCTCACCCATTGCACTCATTTCAAAATCAGCTGTCATGAGTTCCCTAAACTCCTCACACATTTTATTACATGTGCTTCCAAAAATAATGTCATCCACATAAATTTGGGCAATCATTAAATCCTTTCCTCTCCATTTTAGAAACAGTGTTTTATCAATGGTACCTCTTTTGAAACCATTTGAGAGTAGAAAGGTGGAAAGAGTTTCATACCAGGCCCTAGGTGCGTGTTTCAGGCCATACAAAGCTTTGTTTAGCTTGTAGACATGATCTGGATAAAATGGATCCTCAAAACCTGGAGGTTGACAAACATACACCTCTTCTTGAATTGTACCATAGAGGAAAGCACTTTTGATATCCATTTGAAACACCTTCATGTTGTGGTTGACAGCAAAGGCCAGGAACAATCTTATAGCTTCCAATCTTGCTACAGGGGAAAACATTTCATCATAATCAATCCCCTCTTCCTGTCTGTAACCTTGAACCACAAGCCTGGCTTTATTCTTGACAACAATGCCCCTTTCATCAGTTTTGTTTTTGAAGACCCACTTTGTGCCGATGGGACTTACATCTTTTGGCAGTGGTACAAGCTCCCATACTTGTTGTCTTTTAAACTGTTGGAGCTCTTCTTGCATGGCTTCTACCCAGCTGTTGTCTTTTAGTGCCTCTTGGTACTTGACTGGCTGATGGAGTGAAAAAAACCAGCAAAAAGACAAATGTTTTGGGTTTGGCTTCTTGTGAGCACCCCTTCATTGATGTTGCCAATGATTTGATCAGGTGGATGAGATCTCAAGAAGATTAAATCTCCTTGGTATGGTATGATGGCATTTGTTGGTGAAGGCTGCAAATGTGTATCATCTGAGCTAACCACTGCTGGTGACTTTGATGATCCAGCAGTGGCTTCGAAAGGTGGTGGAATAGGAGGTAATGGGGTGGACACATGCTGACTTTTATCCACTATTTGGGGACTTTTGTCAGCAGTGTTTGATGATGTGGAAGCAGTGGTTAAGGGGCTACTTTGGTCAACAACTGTTGATGTAGCAGTGGTTGAGCTTTGACAGCTGTTTTGTACAACTGATGCTTTTCCCATACTAACAGACTTTTGAGGGATGGTGATTTCATATCCATAGTCTGGTGTTGAATCCTCTGATGGACCTGCACTGTTAGTCTTGATAGCAGTATTTTTAAAAGTGAATTTATCAAGATCAAATAAATCAGCAGGATTTGCTGGGATTTTCATTGATGAAAGTTCATTGAACTTTACATTTAAGGTCTCCTCCACTGCTTTGGTCCGTGTATTAAACACTTTGTAGGCCTTGGCAGTGGTTGAGTATCCCAGATGATAACCACAATCAACTTTGGCTGCAAATTTTGAGATGGAATCTTTTAAGTTTAAAATAAAGCATGGGCAGCCAAATACCTTGAAGTATGAGATCAGTGGTTTGATTTTATACAAAATTTCATAGGCAGTCTTTTTGTGCCTGTGGTTTATTAAAACTCTGTTTTGGACATAGCAGGCAGTGTTTACTGCCTCTGCCCAAAAAGTCAAAGGCAAACCTGAGTCAGCAAGCATGGTCCTAGCAGCTTCAATCAGTGTCCTATTCTTTCTCTCAACTACCCCATTTTGCTCTGGTGTTCTAGGGATGTTGTACTGCCTTACAATCCCTTTCTTCACACAGAAGGCATCCAGCTCCTTATTTTTGAATTCTGTGCCATTGTCACTCCTGAAGACTTTTACTGGAAGGTCAAATTGCTTTTCAACCTGTGTCACAAAGTCTTGCAAAATGCCTGCAGTCTCATCTTTTGAGTGTAAAAAGAAAGTCCATGTAAACCTAGAGAAGTCATCAATAATAACCAAATAATATCTCTTCTTTTTGAGACTCATGACTTGAACTGGGCCAAACAAATCCATGTGCAGCATTTGCAAACACTGGGTTGTTTTGGACTCTTCAATGGACTTAAAGGAGCTTTTATGCGGTTTTCCTTTTAAACAGGAAACACAATGCTCAGGACATGAAAACAATTTTTGTGGCAAGCCTCTTACAAGGCCATTTTTTGAAATTTCAGTGATTGTCTTGAGATTTGTGTGCCACAGTCTCCTGTGCCAAAGTTCTGTCTCTTTGTTAGAGGCAGCTGAGAACAGACAGGCATTAGCTCTGGGACACTCTTTTGACATATCAACAACATAAACATTGCCACTTCTTTGAGCAACAAGTTTTGTTTTTCCAGTTTTTATTATTGCTTCAATCTTTTCAACCATTTCTGGTCCAACAATCCTACAACACTCCTTTGTGAAGAATGACCCATACCCCTCATCACTCATTTTTGAAACACTCGGGAGGTTGAATTTCAGATTGTCTATCAGATTGACATTTTCAAATTTTACATTTCCAGACTGCACTGTACCAGACCTCAGAACTTTCCCTTTACTATTATTCCCAAAGGATATATCACCCCCTCCATGAATTTTGAAATCTTTGAGTAGGGCTTTACATCCTGTCATGTGCCTGGAGCCTCCACTATCTATATACCAAAGGCTATCAAAGCATGCAGAAGCTCCCTGAACATGAAGTAAAAGGATTAGTTTATTAGGGTTTCCAAAGCCAATAAGGCTTTGGATGGGGTCTCAACAGTGTCTGGGATGAATGCAGATTGATGGACAGTGGTTAGGTCAGGGGTTTGGACAGTTTTAGGACTGTTTCTTTCTAACCACTGTTGTGGGTTTTGCCCAATCACCTGTTGGTACCCAAAAGGATGCCTGTTTACTTTAGGTTTAGAGGGTCTTTTGTAGGTCTCATAAACGTGTGGAATCCTTTGGTAAGATTGTTGTCCCTTACCTCTTCTGTATTGATTGGAAGGGGGTGCATCAGTAACCTGAACATCTCTTTTGACAGATGTTTGGTTCAGCTGTTTTGTGACAGCTGTTTGAACTAGCACAAGCAGTGGTTGGTTTTTGGTGAATTTGACAGATGATGTTGATGGACTCATGGATGTGATAGCAGTGTATTCATTCTTTTTCACATCAAAGTTTTTGAGATACACACATGCTTGAGTTTTGTGGTTTGTTTTACCACAGATGGTGCAGCTTTCAGCAGGAACAATGACACTTGTTTTGTTTAGATCATATGCTTTTAGATGAAAACAGTATTTTGTTAGATGATTTCTCTTTTCACAAAATTCACAAAGCAAGTTATTGATCTTTTCTCTCTTCTTTCTCTTTTCAGACTCCTTTGTAACAGAGTTTTTAACCTTCGTTGGGATGTCCTTAAGAGGAATGACTTTTGCTTTTGGAGCTTTAACACCATCAGTGGTTGTAAAGTCCATGGGCTTGAAATTTTCAAGAATGCACACTCATCAGACCAAGTGGGTTTAAACTGGTATTTCTCAATCTCCTCAAAAGTAGAGGATCCCACTGGTCTGTCAAGTGTGATTTTGTTACCAAGTTTATCAGTGATTTTCACTTCTTGGCCATTCTTGTTTGTGGGAATGAATTCTGTGGTTACATCAGTAATTTGAACAGATTTTTCTAAAGCAGTGTTTTCATCATCATGTTTTCTATAACCAACACCAAATTTCACATTGCTTTTAATATGTTTTTCAAGCATTACCTCATATCCTTTGCAGGATTCCACCCATTTTTCACATGTGATTTGGGTGGACTCTAACTCCTTTTTGCAAACTTGGTATTTTTCTACCATAGTTTGGAGTTGAGTTTTGGTTATGCTTTGCTCTTCTTTGAGACTACTGATCTCTTTATCCTTTTCAGCCAATTTGTTTCTAAGCTCTTTTAATGACTTTTCAAATTTGACTTCATCAGTTAAGACTTTATCCCTAAGGTTTTCATTTACCTCTTTGATGTTAGCAAATGCAATAATGCACTTGTCTAAACACAGTTTTTCAAGAACTTGAGGTGATACCTTGGCAGCAGCCAGCATGGCACAATCACATTGATGAGTTTCTTCATCATCAGCTCTTACTTCTTTCTCACCTGCTCTCTTTTCTTCCTCTTCTTCCTTGTCTTCTTTGGACCAGGGATCTGTCAGTGGTTCAATCAGGGTTTCTGAATTTTCTCCCAGCAGCAGTTCACCAGCAGCTGCAGTAACCACTGCTTCAGTCACCTCATCCACTGTTTTAGCACATAGTTGTTCACCTTCAGTTTCTATCCCCTCTGGTATTGACTCTAATGCCATCAAACAAAATTCATCATTAGAAGGTTCATTAAAAGCATAAAGTGCAAAATTTTCATCACCAAGCTCATCAGGCATGCTGCTCCAGTCAACAAAGCCTTGAGTGAAGAAGCTTTGCTGATCTGGTTGTACCACTGCTGGAGCAGCTATTTGAGGTGCAACAGGCTGCACTTGTGCCTGAGGGAGAGGGGTTTGAACATACTGAATTTGTGGAACAGTGGTTTGGACATAATGCACAGGCACAGGGATAGCAGCATAGTGAGCAGTGTTAACATGGGCTGCAGGGGTATATTGGGTATAGTGCACAGTGCTTTGATTTTGTGGTCTAGGGTTTGAGCTGGGATGAGTGATTATTGGACCAGTGTTTTCACTTCTGCATTCCCTAGCAAAGTGCCCTAGCCTATTGCACTTGTAGCACTTAATTTTTGATTTATCCAACCCCACCCTTAAATTCCCATGTAACCCTGGGAATTTTCTCCCTGTTCTTTTGTAGAATTTTCTTGTTCTTACACTAAGCAAAGCCAATTGATGCAAAATGTCCATCTCTTCTAAGTCAGTGGGATCAAAGTGTTGCAAATCATTGAGTTCAAAGCACAAATTATCTGACATCTGGTTTTCACAATTTGCAGTAAAAGCATAATTTGCAGAGTGAGGATCTGGGTTGTTAAAATTTCCACCAGCAGTTATATCAATGAAGTGATCATAACCATGATCCTTACCACTGCTACCAGATTCTTCCTGACCAAAAAGAGTTGTGCTACCGAATGAATAATCATCAGCAACTTTGCCAGACTCTTGCAACTTCTTTTTCTGGTTCAACTCCCTTTCATAGGTCAGGAGTCTACCATGAAGTTGGGTCAGGGTCAGATCCTTGAACTCAGCAGAGTTTCTAGTGACAAAAGCTATGGTATCCCATTTTACTGGTAGTGACCTAAGGAACCTGCTATATTGAGTTGAATTTGGAAATGTTACTTTAACAAGCCTTAGTTCACTAATGAGACAACTGAATCGCTCAAATTGCTGAGTCAGTGATTCACCCTTGATGTGACAAAATGTTTCATACTGCTGATTCAGAATTTCCCTATTGTTTTCAATGACTTCTTCTGTACCCCCAAACTGTTCCTTCAGTGCATCCCATAGCTCTTTGGCACTGTTATAGTGTATAGTTTTCAGTTGGTTTAGGAACGAACTTCTTTGCATCCTCAGCACTTGGCACCATAGGAATATGGGGACCAAAAACAACAGACCTCCAACATCCAGTGTTCTGTTGAGCAAGGATGTGACCCATCCTTCTCTCCCAGATGTTGTATTCATTACGTTTAAGCATGGGTGGTTTAAAAAGTGAGCCAATGTTATTCTTATCATCTTGTGATTGTGACGTCATCCTGGTTGTTTTACAGGCACTGATTAATCAACTTTGATGGTGATTAAACCTTGCTCTGTTTTCCAACACAAACGAACAAACTATCAGTATCAACTTTTATGAGCTGAACTATTTACGTCAAAATGATTGTTAAATCAAATTTGACTGTCCAAGCTCTGATACCAATTGTTAGGATCTGAGTTTGGTTTTGATTGTGTTTTACGTTTGAATTAAGATGAAGATGGATGAGTTGTGCAGCGGAATTAAGATGGAAACAAACTTTGCACACAATCAAATCAGAGAATTGCTTTAATCAAACATTTTCCACAAAGAATCGAAAGATTGAATTTATTTCAATAACGATTACAATGCAATGTATGAATACAAACTCCCCCTCAGCCTGAGCTCACAGTATTTGTTCGTGCAGGAAGAAGATTTTGCAAAGAGCTAATAGAACATTACAGAGCACTGTTCTATTTATAGGCATGAGCAAACCACTGAAGCATCTAAGCTGACGTCACCATGAAAGTGACATCTAACCTCTTAACAAACTCTAACCTCTGATCTATACAACCTCTGCTATGCTAAACTACTGTTATTCCATTTCATTACATTAAGACATCTAAACTACTGTTGCATCCTTCCACTGATGTGAACCCAGCAGTACTTGTCATGATCAGGAGAGCTTGACTCAAGGCAGTAGATTGTACAGCAGAGCTTTAGTCTTCCATCAGGCTTTTACCTGATCAGCAGTTTGTAGGTCAGCAGTTTGTACGATCAGTAGATAGGAGGTCAGCAGATGTTGAAACCACTTTCAAGGGGAGAGACTTGTATACATAACATCTGCTTATTCTGGATCCACTGCTCTGATCCAGTTTTGGTTTTAATTATCTGTTCCTTTGATAGGGTTCAGTCCCAACACCATATCACCTCAACTCCATAAACCCACAATTCTCTGCTAAAACCCTCAATATATAATTCACACTTAGCAGAAATTCAAAAATCACTCACCTTCTTTACAAAAAACTTCAAACCGCAATATCCCCTCTTCTTCACTCAAAATCCAAAAATCCATAAATTTCAAACCCTAATTCACAAAATTCAACAATGGCTGAAGTAAACCTCAACATCCCAATTATTCAAGATGATGTACCTTTTGTTGAAGACACAGAATTCCTACCAATGAAGGAAAACAATCTGCTGATGAATACAGTGCATTCGGAATATGATGTAAGATGTCAACTTCTGGTAGAGTATCTTATGAAATGTCCAATCTCAGGAGCACTGACAAAAGGAAGAGAAGTACCAGAAAAGTTACTACAGCAATTTGTTCACACTTTTAATGAAGATGAAGATAATCAGGTCTCTGCTCATGTATGGGGAAATGTTTTTGTAACATTAACCCCTGTAAGGGTAAGAGAAGGGCTTGAACTTCCAGTTCTTGAAAATTACATTGAAGCACCAACTAAAGAAGAATTGATAAGCTTTATTATTGAGCTTAGTTACAAGAACAAGAAAATCAACAAAATTGGAGCAATAAGAAGAAATGAAATGCCAGCCATCTGGCAAGTGATGATGGAAGTGTTAAACAAATGTCTCATGTCAAAGATAGGAGGAACTGATCAAGTCAGTCAAGCTATTCTGACAATCATGTATGGACTCATAACCGGGTTCAAAATTGATTATGGAACAGAATTTTTTAACCTACTCAAAAGATCAATCCTCACCAGAAATGGAAGAATAACCTCACACCTGCCATATCTAAGGTTAATCTCAACTTTTATTTCTGAAACATTTGCTGAAAGAGATATAGAAATTCCAATTTTGGAAGATATCTGGAGTTCAAATACCATGAAGGCCTGGAGTTCCAATCTTGGATGGGAATCAGACATAGATATCCTTGAGTTACTAGAAAGCATGCTAATCAGATAGTCCAACAGAAGAACCTAGCAAGGAAGTTGTTAATTGTTCTTCATCACCAGAAGAAGAAGAAGTTGAGAAGTCATGGTCATCAGAAACAGAGGCTGCCGGAGGAGAAGGAGTTCTGAAGATAATTAACTCACCAGAAAACAAGATAGAACATGCTGAGGGTCAACAGATTCAAGATTCATGAAGGAGGAATTCATCATGAGTTTGATAATCAACAAGAGAAAGGACATGAACACTATGCAGAATCTCATATTGCTGGAGGAACTCATGAAGATGCTGAAGGACAACATTATGAAGAAACTCACTTTGCTGGTACTGGAAATGAAGCCACTGAAGTTATACATCATGACGAGTCTTGGGTTGCTGGTACATCTCTTTTAAACACTGTTTTAGTTGATACTCATTCAAAAGAAACAAACTCAGAAGGTTCAATTAATGTTTCTTACAAGTTAGAATATAGAAAAACTGATGTTGATGAAAAGGTTACTAGTTCCATTCATCTCAACTCTGAATCAGCAAATGAGGAAGAGGATGAGATCCCAACAGATAGAGATCAGGCAACTGATCAAGGAAATCTGGTAAAAGGTAATCTGTTTACCTCAAAAACTTATGGAGAATCATATATTGATATGATTCAAGGACATAAGGAAATCGAGGATGAAAATGTGTTTTTCACCACTGGTGGAGATGATTCTGGTACACTTAAAGTTGCACCAAAATCTGCTAAAGCCAAAAGTGACCCTATCATTTCCAAAACAGTAGCTAATGTGTTTGCAGCTGGAATGTTAGAAGGAACATATGTTGTTCCAAATATCCCAGGAACACCCATGAACCAAGAAAATTTGGAAACTATGCTGGAAAATGTTTACAAAGCCTGCAAAAGAAATCCAGTAGAAGAAAAGCTTGATATGTTGCTGTCAGAAATACAAGGTCAAAGGGCAGACTTAAAGACTTTAGCAGAATCAGTGGAGGTGATAAAGACATAAACTGAAAGAAACACTGAAGCACTAAAGTCTCTTCAAAAGATGAAGGAAAAAGCACCAGAATCCAACATCTCTGCATCAGAAATTCAGAAGATTCTCACAGAAATAGAAAAGATCAAGACACAAGTTGCAAATGCTGTGGAATCAAGACAATCAGGCAGTGCAAACAGAGTTTTGGAGGAAGTTACCATCCTAAGGGCAAGCAACAACAGTATCACAGATGCCCTTGAGAAGCTGTCAAAAGAATGGGCTGCAATACAGATGAAAGCTCAAACTGAATTTACCAAAGTTCAGAAAAACATAGCCAGCAACTCAAATCAGGTAAGAGAGGTGCAACAACTGGTGAAGAAAATGCAATTCAACATTGCAAGATTGGCCAAAGTGGATCCCAAAGAAATCATGAAAGAAATTCATGTTGAAAGCTCACACCAAGAAGCTCCAAAATCAACCCCACAACAATCATCAGCTACACCATTCACCAAAGCTGGAACCACAATGATGGGTCCACCTCTAAATGTCTCAAGAGATGAAATGCTGAAAAGGTTAGAAACTTCAAAACCTCAAGTTGTTACAAATTTGAAACTTATAACTTCTCAAACTGTCCTAAAACCAACGTTGTCTGATGACTCTGCCATGAGTAAATTGATGAATCTGCAAACAATGAATGAATGGGAACAAGAAGGTGATTCAAGAAAACCACAGATTGTTAAAAGAAAAATCTCTGAAACTCAGTCTTTCTTGGTTAGAGAGATTGACAGGGATATAATGATTTTCCCTTAATACATTCTGGTAAAATATTATTTGACAAAAGATGTAGGATCGTGTTGCGACCCGAATGAGTCGTTCAGAAGAGATTTATCAGTTTCAGATGTGGAAAATAAGAAACCGACGATGAAACAGCTTGTTTATCACTCTAAACCTCTTTTGTATTGATATAACAACGTTTACAATCAAAAGGTATACCGGCAGCACTTCGGTATCACTCCGAGACAATTGTTCCAAATGACAAGTCAACTAGTCTATTTATACTATACATGATTTCGCTTGAGACACTTCAAGCGAAATCCTCTAGATCACTATTCAAGCGAAAACCATGCATTTGACTTTGAAGCGAAACCGACGAAAACAAACATTCTGATTTCATCTTTCCATATAATTCACGTGATGTTGTCATATGATGATGTAAATATTGATGTCATATTGTGATGTCATCATTCAATATGATGACATCATGCTTAATCAAACCCGCAACGCACTCGAGACTCGATATAAGACGAAGACGACAGATGAATGCACCATCAAAAGAAGATGCACCACCAAGACCACTGACTCCTGTCAGAATGGCCTTAAGGGAAGAAAGGATAAAAAGAGGTTCAAGCAACATTCACTACAAGAATGAAAATCCAGTAAAAAGAATCTTAAAAGTGGATGAAGTAAAAGTTGCAACTGATGATATTGGAGGAACTTATGTGCAGAACAGATACACACTTCTAAGAGAAATTGGGGAAGAAGAAAAAGTGACTGATGAAGAAATTGCTGACAAGTTACATCCTTTGGACATCATGTTCATGAAGGGTCTATATGAAAAGGAAAAGAAAAACAACAAAGAAGTCAGAAGAGCACTAAAGGGCATATCAAAGGCTGGAATACAACTGTTTGAAAGAATGGCTTTTTCAGACTTTGATTTGTGCATCAACTATGAACATGTGCACAACAAAAAGGTCTATGTTAGATCACCAAAGACAAAAGTTCCCTCAGAGATATTGGAAGATGCAAGATCTGGATACATCATTGAACCGCCAAGTAAAAATGAAAAACATAACTATGGTGTAATCTTCAGAGATTTTGAAAGGAACAAAGCCCTATTCAGAAGTGTTGGTATCTGCAAATACTCAAATCAAACTCTGAAGTTTATCATGAAAGGTATGAACATGAGACAAGAACACCTTTAGAAGATAGGAAGGAACTTGGAGGGACATAGAAAAGAAATTGAACAAATGATTGAAGAATGGATTCAAGCAAGAACTTAGTATAAAGACATGTATGACATCTGCAACAAGTACATCTCGTACAAGAAGCAATTAAAGAAAGGAGATATGCATAAGAAATTGAAGCTGACTTGAAGAACATGTTTTTTTTAATTCTCATTTTTATTATGTAATTTGTTTTTCAGAACATCAGTAACTGGTTTGATTTGCAAATGTTAAGTTTCCACTGTTTGGAAATTTTCTCTTCATGAGATAGTTCATTTTCTTACAATACTTAGGGGGAAACTGTTAGGAAACTTTATTTGTAAGTATTGAAGAAAATCAGATTCAACTTGATCTATGAAGAAGACAACAGTCCTGAAGATCACAACAAGAAGAAGAAGATTGGATAGGACAGCTGAAATGAACAACATCTACTTCAAAGAATCATAAGTTGATCAAGAGCTGAAGAAGATTACTAGAGAAGGTCATTTCTGATGGATCTGATGATATTTCTGATGAAATATCATCAGTTTCTGACGATTCTGATCATCAGATTTTCTGATGATTTGTTCACCATAATTTCTGATGAAGTGGTTTATTAGAAATTCTGATGAATACCCCACTTGTCTAAAAATCAGCTCTATCCTGCCACAATAACCAAAGCAACTTGACATTTTGGATATCATGATTACAAAGGCAACTTGACTGTTGGATTCAATGAATATGTCAAATGGCTACTTTATGCAGGACTTATTGCATGAATAAACAAATGTTTATTCATGTATCCAGCCTTCTATAAATAGAAGGCTCACCAAGAAGAGGACATCGAGTTAAGTTTAGCATTCAATACATACTACAAACTCCACTACCCTCTCACCCTCAGAATTCAAGTATTCATTTGTATTAGATAATAATCTTACAATCACCTTGTAAACCATTTTGTTTTCAAAGTGATATAAACTTGATAATTTTGTAGGTCTTGTTTCTTGAAAGTCTGATTTCCATTTCCGCACATCTTTTTCACATCTACTGAAATCACTTGCCATATTACGTGAAAAGAAGTTTTTAAGTCCATACTGGGACCAACAAACTTGACTGTTGGATTCAATGAATATGTCAAATGGCTACTTTATGCAGGACTTATTGCATGAATAAACAAATGTTTATTCATGTATCCAGCCTTCTATAAATAGAAGGCTCACCAAGCAGAGGACATTGAGTTAAGCTTAGCATTCAATACATACTACAAACTCCACTGCCCTCTCACCCTCATAATTCAAGTATTCATTTGTATTAGATAATAATCTTACAATCACCTTGTAAACCATTTTATTTTCCAAGTGATATAAACTTGATAATTATGTAGGTCTTGTTTCTTGAAAATCTGATTTCCATTTCCGCACATCTTTTCACATCTACTGAAATCACTTACCATATTACGTGAAAAGATGTTTTTAAGTTCATACTGGGACCAACATTAATTATTAATATTAATTGTTGTTTGGGATCTAATATATGCTTATTGTTTACGATCAATGGCGTTTTACACCTAGTTACGTATATCTAATTAGTTGTGAATAATGGCATTAGTTTGTAAACATCAGTTCTTACTATTTGTTAATTACTCAACTTATGGTGTTTTCATTAACATGTTTTAGGAAGACAGTTACATCAGTTCTTCATATTATTTATTATTCAAGTAATGGCGTTTTCATTAATATGTTTTATTAAGAAAGTAACATCAGTTATTCCTATTGTTTATTATTCAATTAATGGCATTTTCATTAATGTTTTAAGGAGACATTTTCTATGTTAAATATTTCGCTAATGGCATTTTTCTTAATTCGTTCTCACTGTGTTTTTTCAGATGAGGGTGTTACTTTGAATGAAAGTTTTTTCCTGAAAACTGGTTTTCCATTGATCATTCCCGACATTAGTTAAGAGATAAAGCCAAAAATAGACATGATATTCCCAAGCCTAGATGATTGCTATTCATTGTATGTTAGGTATGCGACGGCTTGTGGTTTTTCTCTTAGAAAAGGGACTGAAAAGATAAACGCCAAAGGAGAAACACATATTAAGTATTACATGTGTACGAGATCTGGGGTATATAAGGACAAAAAGGTTGATATGTTGGACCCGAATCAAAAGGAAAGGATTGTGCGATCCAACTTTTCAAAGAGGATTGGTTGTGGAGAACAATTATGTATAATATTTGAGGCTAAATCATGGAAGGTCTGAAAGTTTGTTGAGGAGCACAACCATGATTTTGTTGAACAGCCTGATAAGCATTTTCTTCCGTCTGAATGACACCTCACTCAGCTTAAGAAGCATGTTATACATAGCTGTCTAAGTTGAATTTGCGGTCGGTTAAGGCGTTTAATGTTATGAAGACTTGTTTTGGCGGATTTGAAGACGTGGATGCAAGTAAAGTTGATTTTAAGAACTACAAGAGGCAAATTAACTTGTTCATAGGGGAATACGATGTTGAGATGGTTTTTAGACATTTGCATGAAAAGAAACAGTCCCATCCTAATTTCTCATACGATTACTTCACAGACGATGATAATCGTTTGAAGGGACTCTTTTGGTGTGATGATCAATGCAAACGTAATTACCACGTGTTTGATGCCACATATCGTTCCAACAAGTAATATTTATAATTCTATTTTTTTGTGTTTTTGGCATTTTCACTGTTTAGATCCATTGGCGTTTTGTTCTTGTTTCATTTTTTCAATGGCGTTTTCATATGCAGATACGCTATGGTGTTTGTACCGTTCACTGGTATAGACAATCACCACTGAAATGTTACATTTGGTGCTACATTATTGGTGTCAGAAATTGCTGATACGTAATATGGTTGTTGAGAATTTTTCTAACAGTTGTCGGTGCTCAACCAAAAGTTATTGTCACTTTCCAAGATCCAGCAATGAAAAAGGCTATTTTTGTTGTATTTGTTGAAACAAGGCATCGGTTATGCATGTGGCACGTGATGCATAAACTTTCTCTAAGGCTTGATTTTATTATTTTCATGTGTTTGGCGTTTTGCCATTCATAACTGTTTTTCATGTTAGTTTTTTTGTTTCTAATGTATTTATTCCATGGCGTTTTCGTGTTTTATATAGGTTAGTGTTAGGCTATGCAATTCCACCAATTTCAAAGAACGTATTTGTGGTGTTGTGTGGACGGATATTCTTACACGCGAAGAGTTTGAATCAGGATGGGAAGAGGTTATTGAAGAGTTCAATTTAGATGATAATGACTGTCTTTCTGATATTTTTGCACATAGGGATTCTTAGATCCTTGCATACTATAGAATGGAGGAACCTGTCTGGCCTTATGCGTACGACATCGAGGTCGGAGACTGAGAACCATTTTTTTCATCAAATGTGCAATGCAAAATCTACTCTTGTTGAGTTCATGACTCATTACGAAACTGCAACAGAAGGACAACATCACACGCACCGAAAAACTGATCATGAATCTCGATACAAACGCCCCCAGTTGAAAAGTAATTATAAAGTGTTTGAGAGCCAAGTTGTTGTGATATACATAAAAAAATATTTTTTTGTGACATTCAAGCTGAGCTAATCGGGATCGGGGATTGCTAAAATCAACTTTATAAAGAGCAGCCCGATGGGTTGTTAAGTTCTACATAAATGATTTCCAGCAGCCTTGTACATCCTTATTCGAGGTAAACAATAGCGTTTTTCGCATATTTTATTTGGCGTTTTCTGAGTATGACGTTTATTATATTTTTAAACACTTATTTTTTCTGCCTGAAGTTTTTTTGTTTGTTGTTTTATGGTGTTTTATACGTACAATGTCCGCATGACGTTTTATACATACATTGTTTTTGGCCTTTTTTTAGGTAATGTACCGTAAGTCTGATTGCACCAGCACTTGCTGATACAGGTGTTTTGAGCAGTTTGATTTGCTATGTAGACATATATTTTATGTTTTGAGAAGTTTGGATATTAAGGAATTTCCAAAACAGTACATTTTGAATAGATGTCGTAAAGAGGCTTCGCCAAATTGCTCTTCAGATTACTCAATGAGTCGTGATTTTATGACCAAGCTTGATCCCGATGTGCAAAGTATGATGCGAGAAATTATTTTTGCAACGGAGTATACTTTGAACCGTTTATCTGGTAATAAGGAGGAGTTATTCCTATACACAATCTTATATGAAGAAGGTTCAAGATAAGCAGATTGTTGCTCCTCCTCCTAGTACTAGGGATAGATTTGCAGAGATAACAGGACAATTTCAAAACGACAAGTATAACAACCCTCCTAAAACCCTCCTACAACATCCCTAACGTCCCTATTATACCCCGAATACTCATTAAAGGGCCTAAAATACCTTAATATTAACATAAATCAAATAAAAACAAAAATATACTACCCTCGCGGGCCGCGACCCGGTCAGCAAGGTCTGTCGTGGGGCGCGACAAGGTGACACCAGGCTAGACCCTGGTCTGCCACGTGTCCTGTTACGCGTCAAGGCTAGATAGGTGACTCGCCAAGCCTACAGCCCTAGCCTATGGCCTCGCAGGCCACGAAGGGCGACCCCATGTTGGTCGCGGGGCGCGAGCCGCCTTATGTCAGGCGTATAAAAGGGGCCTCAGGCCTCAGTTCCTTCTCGTTCATAATTTTATTTATCTCTCAAAAGCTATAGTGCTATTACTCTCGGGTATTATACCCCTAAAAAGTGAAGCTCTGCCTCGTTGTAAGTATTATAACCCCCGATCACGTATTTGTTACCCTACCCGATTGATCTAGGGCTCCGTAACGCATGTCAAGGCTCTGCCTGACTCAGTTCGTTGGAGTTCTGTCTCGTGTTGTATGACTAATGTGATTTGGGTTATCTTACTAACACGTGTGCATTGTTTAATTTTAACAAATAATAACCAAGAGAAACACCAGGAAGCTATAATATTATCTAAGTCAACAATGTGAGTACATCTTTCTTTTTATCACCTTTTTGTGAGTACATTCTCTTTTGTAAACCATTTTTGTGAGTCAAACTGTTTTACCAAAACCTCAAATGTTTTAAATTATACTTAACAATGATTGAGTCCATGTATTACAATTACTGCCGGTATGTTAGGGTTTTGTATACATTACTTTTAATCCGTTAGTATTGGACAAAGAGTTGGCCAATGAGTAACATGACCACAAGTCAGGTGTTGACAGTACTGAATGAGTAATTGGGTAGATATAAGCATTGTAATCGCTCTCAATACAGTAAAGTTATAAAACTATTTTGATTAAACTGGGATGCACTAGCCAGTATTTCTTGCTGATAAAACCTTTTTAAAACACGTTTCACGTAACTTAATTTTCAATAATTAGGGTTTATCCCTATAAATGTATTGTAATGAAAACTTGGGTTTTATCCCATTTATTTATTATAAAAAGTTTGGTGTTTTAAACTCTGATAAATATTTCCTAACTACGGTCCTGATGTCTCATTTCCGCTGCCAAATTAATAACACCGATACCACCCGTTCTGATATTGCTCGCGGCCGCCCACTCCCGGGGCAGGGGTCGAGGTCTCCGACAACAAGAATCTAATAAGAGTCCCTGTTGGGTATAAGTCGAAAGGTTCTGGATATAGCAAGCGTTTGAAATCCAAATAGGAGGAAGCAATTGAAAAAAACAAAAACAAAAGGGAAGCCCGGGGTGAAAGAAAGACAATGTAAGATTTGTAAAGCTTTCGGACACTACACATCAACATGCAAGAAGGTCTTCGAGAGCAAGTGAAGAGTAGTTTGGCGTTTTTTATATTTTATATTTTTTTCCTATGAAATTTTTGAGCATGTAAGAACACACAATATTGAGAACAAAACTGAATCTCCAATAAACGACCTCTGCTATCTGTGGCTTTTGAACTTTTTGGCGTTTTAAATTCAATGGTATTTAGTAAAATATGGTGTTTGTTTTTGGTGTGATCAATGGAAGGGCTTGAGACGTTGTTTATATAAGATGTTTTTGGCGCGTAGTTTAGGCAAAAATAAATTATAATAAATGTTAGTAATAAAGATTCAGTTGTTTCGGTTACTGTTTGTTCAGCTTTATCTGTTAAAGTTGTAACATGTTCCATCATCAAGTTTGACATTTTAGATAAAGAGGGCAAAATACAACAAATTAACTTTTGTAAGGCAAAATAATGTTATGGCGTTCGAAACACAAAGATGGCGTTTTGAAACATATATCAGACATACACATTGTAAACAATATTCATGGCCTTTAGAAACAGGTAGATGCAATAGTCTAAACCAAATACATTAATTATAAAATGAAAGCAATTCATGGTTTTAATAATATGTGATTAAAGGAAATTATTATAGTTTTGGCGTTTGTGGCGATTTTGGCATTTTATATCTAATTAGAGAAATAAATTATTTTATTAGCGGAAAGTACATAACAAACCACAGAAAATGATAAACACATACACCAAAAAAAAAGAAAAAAAACAATCAAGAATCATCGTCTGATGGGACTTCGTCTGAGAAGTATCCATCGCTCTCTTCGTCTTCTTGTTCGGATTCTTGGTCAAAATTCGGATCTGAACCTTCATCGTTGGTGTCTTTGTCTTCGTCTTGAAGATTTTGACACCTCCGTGTGAACATGTCATCTAACAACGCCAATTTTTTGGTCATGTCTGTGTTCAAACATGTTGAGTTACATAACTCCTGTAGGAACCCAAGACGCCGTTTGGTCATGATGTTTTCAACCGTGTAGTCTTCCTGATGCCCGTAGTCACATACAACAGTCACCAAATCAGTGTCTTTATCCAAACGCCAAGATTGGATGACTGGATCGACAATAGGATTTGCATTGTTCGGTCCAAATTTTCTGGTTAATCTTCGTATAACCATCTTTGTTTTCTCAAAGAGGTTATCAATAGGAATGCCAAGGGCAAGGATCTCCCTCTGAACTTGTTCGTCCAAGTTCAGTATGGCGTTAACTATTCTTAAAAGATTTTTTTCTTGTATCAAAGACAATTATGAATAAATTAAGAACCAAACTGAATCTCCAATAAACGACGTTTGCCATATGTGGTTTTTGAACATTTTGGCGTTTTAAATTGAATGGTATTTAGTAAAATATGGCGTTTATTTTTGGTGTGATCAATGGAAGGGCATTGACGTTGTTTATTTAAGATGTTTTTTGGCGCGTAGTTTAAGCGAGAACTTTTTACAATAAATGTTAGTAATAAAGTTTCCGGCGTTTCAGTTACTTTGTTAAAGCTGTAACGTGTTTCATCGTAAAGTTTAGCGTTTTGTATGAATGACGTTTTAGATAAACATGGCATTTCATCTGGAAGGGACTGATGTGTATTGCTCGCAGTTTAAGGCGGGAATTTTAATGGCGTTTGACTTATGAGTTTGGCGTTTTGTATTAGAGTAGTCAAAAGACCCTTTTACCCTTAATGAAGCGCGTCCACGTAATAAAGTTGATGTTATTTCCCAAAACGCCTGTAACGCCTAGCTTTTCACAACTTTTTGTTTTAGAAAGTTCATCTTGTAATTCTATTTTCGGATACCAGTTTCCTTTGTAATCGTATTTCGTTTCAAGCTATTGTAAATCCGAGACTTGATCGTAATGAAAGGAATCTTTTATATGAAATATACATCGTTTATACATTATTTATACATTGATACATACGTTTGTTCGACACATGATTTGTAATTCGCATAAACATAAGCTTAACATGTAAACAATGATCGTGTATTCGTAATCCCTAAATCTTCATACATGCAAACACTTGGTTATTCGATTATAAGATTAATTTGTATTGTTTTTTTTTTCACTTGATCATACCAAACTATAAACCATACATACTTGTTACATTTCATGTGTTATACACACCTATGTTATCACACTTTTTGCTAAATTAAAACATGTTATTTATGCATTTTGGACCTTGTTACAAGTTACATACATACTAGACACCATGTAACACTTTATTAAACATCAAATATATACCTTCTAATGTCAAAAAAATAAAATAAAACAAAAATTATAGGGCTGTTTACAGCCTTGCATCAGCCCACTTAAATTCTTTGTTTTTCGTTATTCAGCCCACTAAACACTTCCAAAGCCCAACCCAATGAAACCCTAATCCATCCCCTATATAACCCAAGCCTCCTCCAAACATTTTTCACTTTCTAAACACTCTCCATTCACTCTCAAACACTCCAAACCGTAGCTGACTTCTGAAGTTCGAGCAGATTGATACTACTTCACTAAAGTGAGCATAACTCACTCAATTCTTATCCGATTCACTAGATTCTTTTTGCTACTTCTTTGTATTGACCTTAGCTATGTTTCCATGGGTTTTCCCTGGAAAATTAGAGCCTAGAACGTCACCAAAAGGGCTCCAAAGTTGACTGATTTTTCTGTTCATGTTTCAATCTTTGATATTTAAACTTGAGGAAACTCATCTCAAACCTATGTCCTTGTAGGATCGTTCACACGAGCAAAACGAGTCGTTCAGAAGAGTTCTCGCCAATACGAGAGGAGGAATCAAACATATTGGAGTCGTTTCAGCTGATTTGCACAGAGAATCACTTTAAATGTCTCTTGTATTGATATCAGATCGTTTACAATGCTGGAGACACTTCGGCAGAGCTTCGCTACCGGAATCAAAACGTTACAAATGAATTGAACAAGGCACCTATATATAGGCAAGTCATTCCACACGAAATGGTTCATGCGAAATGGCCATTTGCATTTCGTACGAAATGGACAAAGTTCCATTTCGTGTGAAATGGACATCTTACCCTAAAACCTTATTTTCTCGAACTACGTGCCCTGATCAATCTAATCTAATACAATACTTGATACAAGACGAAGTCGACAGACATATGCACCAACAGACTCCCCCTTAGATGTCGACGAGTCTTCAGTACAAATCTTCAGAATGTCGAGTCTTCAATCTTTATCAGTCTTCTCGCTCTCTCCAAAATATCTGACATTGTAAGTATCAACAATCTCTATCTCTTCTCTCTCTCTTCCAGAATCTCAACCTGGCTCTGACTTCTCTTGATCAGATCTCTTGATTCCATAAGTTCATCAGCGTCAGCTGCTTGCGTGAACCTCAGAATTCAAATCTGACTCTAATGCTAATCCAGAATCGGTATTTGGCTTTTTTGCTTTCACAGGTTCAGAAATGATTCCTAGCTCTTATCAACTTCAGACTCCCCCTTTCGACAAGCTGGGATCACAGACTGGAATTCTCTATCTGCAGGTCTTGGATCAGAAACCTGGCTCTTATAACATCCATAGGTTCTAAGATCGTAACCTAGCTCACCTGCACATACTCTACCTCACAATAAATTTCACAAATTTAAAACTTTGACAACTTACTCTCTGCTGACCACTTGAAGATATTTCATCAAACATCAATCATTTATAATCACCGATGATCACTTTGAAAGAATATCATTTCTTTTTTCAAAAAAAAAATTTCTTTTCAAAACAAACTCTCCCAAACCTTGTTTATCATGTTTAGCACTCGGAATTTTGAAAATCAGCTTTTCCACATCAGTTGTCGAAAATAAGATGAAATAAAATCTTTTTGATTTTTCAAAATTTATGCTAAAACACATTGAAAATCTTTTTGGATTTTTGTTTTCAATGAAATGCAATAAAGAAATATTTACACTCTAGGTTTATATTGTCTGTAAATATTTTTGCGAGTTTGTGAAAGAGGATCATATCAGTTTAAGAGACAAATCACTAGCACCATTAAGCTTTAAACACTTTAAGTTCTAAACGATTCACTTAGATTGTCAGTATACTGATCCACTTAAATTTTCACACAAAGTTCAACTGTTTCGAGATACGAGATTAGTGTTTTACGGACTTGAACTTATTCGCGTGTCCCACCTCAGAATATACTCCCGTATCCAGATCCCAATATTCAGTCTTACAGGTGAGTATACCTAGATGATATCTGTAAGGGGTTAAATGCGAGACCATGAGAGCTCAGGCTATTGCTTCCGCAAAATCAGAGAGATGATGGTTCGACTTTTCGGTGTGTTCCCTTTAGAGAATCTTTTCTTCAACAGCACATGATTAGCATTTTGCAATGTTTCATCATTTTTTATGCTGAGGGCAGTGCTTTTTTTTAAGCAAGCGAAAAGTATTATACGGGGACTAGGCCATTGCTTCCGCAAAATCAGAAGTCCAGGGATAATACCCCAGATACCACTAAGCATAAAGACCTAGTATCTCAGAAAGTGGGGTCTTTCAAACAAGATTTCGGGGGTTACCCATATATCCGAGAGATGTTCCCCACGAAATAAGAAAGTAAGATATTTAGGTTTATATCTCGATCACAATCTACTAAATGTGTAAAAACCTACTGGCATATCATCAGTGAGACCGTTTATCACAATTTAACTTTCCAATTCTTTAGCATGCTGTGATAGTCCACTGATGTACTATCATTTCCTCTTTTTCACAACAAAACTCATTTTAGATTTTTATCATGTTTTTGACTTTTTCAAAATTTTTAACATGTTTTTGGATTTTCTGAAATTTCTTACTCCCCCTAAAATTCAAAACCATTTAAAGAAAATTGAAAACAAACTGTACAAACAAATTGACAAACTGATGAGAATTGCTTCAATTCGCCATCCACTTGGCATAAACAATCAGAACTCCCCCTGACAACAAACTATTTTCCCATTATGATTTCAAAACACTTAAGTTTGTTTTAATCAAATGGTTTTTCCAGAAAATTAGTTTTGTTAAAATTCACAAACCACTTGTAGTATAGGGGATTCGTCACATTGTTTTTCTCAATCACTTGTATGAATAGTTAAATCAAGTTCAACTTAATAACCTTGATTAACCATTTGTAGGTGAAAACTCTTTTCAACCACTTGTAGGTTCACTTAACAACCATACCACTAGTAAAACAAAATATAACAATTTTCAAGAATACTACCACTTTGTAAGACGAAATTTCACAGATGTGAATTTCTCAAGAAAGATGTCGATTCCTGCTCCACGATTACCAACTTGGGAGCTCCGGCAAGTCCGGATTTTTAGTCATGATAGGTACTATCCCAGTTACTAACCTGGGATGACCCATCTTCATCTGGTTTCTTCGTTTTCTTCACATAAAATTCTTTTACCCCTTTTACCTTTCAATCAACCATTTTTCCAAAAATATGCTTCACTTTGGGGTTAAAAGCTTTTTCAACATCAAATTCTATCTTTTCAGAAAAAAATTGATTTGAAATCTCAACTTTTCCAATCTTTTGTTTAAAATTTTCAGCCCTCAATGGTGGAAAATTTGCGTCATCCATTGGCGGTACTGACTTTTCATCTTTTAGCACAACTTGTGGCTCCTCTGACTTTAACGAGTCAGATTCATCGCCAGAAAATAGCTCCTCTGATTTTGTTGAATCAGAATCATTGCTAGATTCAGTATCAGATTTCTTAACAACCCACTTGTGGTTATCAAGATTCACCTTTCTTTTGTAAAAACGTTTTAAACTTTCACCAACCTCAAATTTTGAATTTTTGAAAATTTTAAATTGTTTGGTTGGTGGTTCATTCTCAACCATCTTCTCTTTCAGTTTAAGAGAAACTCCCTGTTTTGTGTTGGTTGCCTTTGAACAATTCCTGGCAATGTGACCAACTGTTTTGCACTGAAAACAGGTTCTTGTCTCCTTCTTCTTCTGAACAGCTTCATTCTTCATTCCCTCTTGCTTCTTAGCAAGGAATTCTTTGTTTGATTGCTTCCAGAATGAGCTCTTTTCCTCTTCTTCCGAAGATGATCCTGAAACAAATACAGTTTTTGTTTTATAAATTTTCTCATTTTTATGATTTTCTGGTGGAATAAAACCCAATCCCTTCTTTTTGAAATTACCGTTATGGTTTGGTTTCTTTCGATAACCTGAACCAGAACTGTAACCCTTTTTCTTGTTTAACCTTTGTTGAACTCTTGATGTGTACATTTTAGGTTTTTCAGTAAGATTTACATCTTTTATTTCAGAAACGTTAATTTCTGTTAGTTTGAAAACCTTTTTAATCATTTCCGTTTTCACACCTCTTATTGGAAATTCTTCATCAGAATATAATTTGTCAGAATCATTCAAAGTATATGCCACTTTGAATGTTTCATCATTCAAATTATTTTGTGATAACAGAAAATCTTTATTATAAACCCGTTTGCCCTTTTTGACTGATGGACTTGACGTGTCAGACTCAGACTTTGACTCCTCCGTTTCGTCTTTTTCCAACACCTGATCAACCACTTTCTTTATTAACTCGGACTCATGATCAATGTAAGATGATGTAAAAGTGACATCAATGTTGTCTGGCAAGTTATCTGAAGACTCAGATTCCCACTGTAAGTTGGTTGCCTTTTTGACTCTTTCTGAATTTGGATTTCGTGGAGAATATCCATTTTCAAGTGGGGGTGGACACTTGTTATAGCCAAAACTTTGTTTCTTACCAGAATTCTTCACTTCAGTATCCTCTTTTATTTCAGACTTCTTCACTTCAGATGTGTCTTTTTCAAATGCCTTCATGCCTTCAACTGTGGGGTAAATCCTGTCAATCACAAAAGAAGAACATGAGTAACTTTTCAACAATTTGTTTACTCTTTCAGTTTCTATCCTCTGAATTTCCAACTTCTGTTCAAGCTCAGCATACATATCAATGTAATAATTGATCATTTCTTGCTTTATCATGTATGCTCCATTGAGTGTCTTCATAGCTGTAGCTTGTTCACTGCTTGACTCGTTGTATTGATTCATGGCTTTGTTCAAGACATCATATGATTCTTTCAACCTTTTCATGTTGTGAATCAACTCATTGTTGTGCTTCTTCATAGTTTCACAATTTTCACAATTTTCAGACATCTTTTCTGCATCAACTTCCTTTTTGATCTCGAAGCTGGAACTTCTTTAATCTTTATCACTCGAACCTCTTCTTCATCATTTTTACCTTTCATTCTTTCAACATCTCTCTCAGCTTGAAATTTTAAAAGCTCTCTCATTCTTTCTGCCTCATACGAAATATCATCATCACGATCATCTTGTTTTTCAACCTTCTTCTTCGCCATTTGAGCCCTTTCAGCATCTCTTTCAGCTAGATATTTTAAAAGCTCTCTCATTCTTTCTGCCTCATACGAAATATGGTCATCACAATCATCTTGTTTTTTAACCTTCTTCTTCTTTGCCATTTGAGCCCTTTCAGCATCTCTTTCAGCTAGATATTTTATGTGCTCTTTCATACTATCTGCCCAATACGAATTATCATCATCTTCAACTTTTTGAGCAACAAAAGCTTTATGATCTGTAGTTCTGTTAGGATCATAATCATCCCAACTGAAATCTTTAGGAAGCCTTTCATCATCTTGATCTGTCAAACATGCTTTATTCTCGGCTGAAATATATTTGTCCCAACTAAATCCTTTTGACGATCTTCCATCGTCTTGATTAACAAGATAAGCTTTTTTTGATTCTTCAAGTTCCTTCCTAACATGAGCAGTTTGTGACGATTGTTGTTGATACGGCTGTTGAGCAACTTGATGATAAATCGCTTTCTGATAATAATCATTGTTGTTGAATGGGTTTTGAGCTCCACTTGCTTCGCGGTTTGTGCATTCTCTCTTGAAATGCCATTTTTCCCTGCAACGAAAACAAGTAACTTTAGATTTATCAAGTCCTAAAGTAGAAACATTTGCATCACGGAAATCATCTCTTCCTGTAATTTGTTTAAACTTCTCAGCTCTCCTCAACACACTAGCCAAACACCACTTTATATCCATAAGTTCCATCTCCTCAGCATTAACCTGACCGTAATCCTCTTTTGTCAACATCGGATTTCCGATTCTTCCTGCAACTAAACTCCCATAAAACTCTAACACAGTCACCAACAAATACATATGACATTTGGCAACTTCTTCAGAATAATTTTGATCATTCTCAAGATTTAGTGCGATGTTGCATTGTAGCACTTTTCCATTCTTGGTTGCTGAAAAATTTGGATCGAATGATGGATATGAAGAGAATCCAGTTTTGCTGCTTGATCCTTGAGATGAATCTCCAAACGAGCTTTTTGCATTGAAAGCAGTTTCAATTTTTGGTGAAATGTTGGTCTTATCACTAACACCACCTTTGTAATACAGACCAATGTCTTGTTCACCATCATAGTTCTTCAATCTCGCTATCTTTCGTTGTTCCATCTCTTGAGCTTCGAGTTGTTCAATAAATTCGCTTAGCGTTAGATTGTCAAATTCCGGTTTATTTTTCAACATCATAAGATATGTGCCCCAAACATCTTGTGGCAACGCATCAGCCAACTTTTCAATCAATTCTTCTTTATCTTTATTGATGTTCAATCTATTCATTTTTTTCACCAAATTGCAATATCTTTCTATAATCTGCTTGGTGTTTTCAGTTTTTAATCCACGAAATAGATCAAATTCTTTCTTCATAAGCGACGTTTTGTTCTTGATCATCTCTTTACTTCCAACGAACTTTGATTTTAATTCTTTCCATATCGAATGTGCACTTCCGTTGTGTTGAAGTAAAATCAAGATTTCTTCCTTAATAGCTTGCTGCAAGAGACTAACCATTATCTTTTCATTTTTGTATTTCTTTTTCTCATCAACATCTAGATCTTTAATATCAACCTTCTCTCCGTTGGCCTTAACCGGTCTAATATATCGAAATTCAGTATATTCCCATGCATCTAGGTAATATGCTTGAACCCAATTTTCAAAACGTTCCGCCCATCCACTATACTCCTCAATACTCATAAGCTTAGGCGGTTTTTGCGTTGTGCCCATTTCATTTTCTAACATCGTGTTCTGAGTAATAGTAATCGGACTAGCAAACGCGTTGTAGAACTCGTTCTCCATGATTCGGTATCAAAAGTTTACAAACTAATCACTTTCAAACGAAATGGACTGGTACGAAATGAACCCTTTCAAACGAAATGAAGTTTTCAAACGAAATGATCTCTTTCAAACGGAATGACCTTGGTGCGAAATGGAAGTATTTCAAACGAAATAACCCCTTCAAACGAAATGGGCCTCAAACGAAATGGGCTTCAAATGAAATGGACCCTGCTGATCAATTCGTACGAAATGAATGTATGATTCAAGCGAAATAACACTTCCAAGCAAAATGGATAATTGGTGCAAAATGGAGACTCCATTCGTACGAAATGAACAATTGATTTCGTACGAAATGGAAGCAATTTCAAACGATCTGGTGTCAATTCGTGCGAAATGACACTTTCGGATGGTTTTTGATAAAATTGATCAAGTTTTAAGCCGAATTTATGTCTAATTCTTTCAAGGCTTTGTTAAAACAGTGTTTCGCACGTTATATGTGAAAATCAAGCCATTTTATCCGTAAAATCTTGTTTAATTTTGAAAAATGTGTAAAAGAAGGTGTAGAAATCAGAATTTTCAACTGAAATGGTAAGAACTCTTCCTCCTGAGCTCTGATACCACTTGTAGGATCGTTCGCACGACCAAAACGAGTCGTTCAGAAGAGTTCTCGCCAATACGAGAGGCGAAATCAAACGTATTGGAGTCGTTTCAGCTGATTTGCACAGAGAATCACTTTAAATGTCTCTTGTATTGATATCAGATCGTTTACAATGCTGGAGACACTTCGGCAGAGCTTCGCTACTGGAATCAAAACGTTACAAATGAATTGAACAAGGCACCTATATATAGGCAAGTCATTCCGCACGAAATGGTTCAAGCGAAATGGCCATTTGCATTTCGTACGAAATGGACAAAGTTCCATTTCGTGCGAAATGGACATCTTACCCTAAAACCTTATTTTATCGAACTACGTGCCCTGATCAATCTAATCTTATACAAGACTTGATACAAGACGAAGTCGACAGACATATGCACCAACAGTCCTTATGCTTATAACCACATCTATGGTTAGTTAGGCTTAAAAACAAGGTTGAGACATTCAAAATCAGAGGTATAAACCTCACAAACTTTCTGTTTTGTTCAAGGGTTTAACCCACAAGTGATGTTCAAGTTCAAGACTTGATGTTTGTGTGATTTAGGATTAACTTGGGTTATCCTACTTAAAAATCCACATATTGCTTGATGATTTCTCATAGATTAGTTGTTCATATTCTTGTATTACTTGTAAGTTCTTGAGCCTCCTTGTATGTTCATAACATCAAGTGTAGTGGTGAACACTTAGAGGTGCCTAAATGGAAGACTTTTCTTCCTACCTCCTACATGAATTCTATGACACTTAAAGGTTCCTACATGGAGGATTTATCCTCCTACCTCATGCTTCAACAAATGGGCTTATTGATATATTACATAACATATATAATACTTATATAAACTATCCAAATATTCAAACCTTTGATGATGAATTTGTGTTCATTCGTCAAAGTACTAGATTGCATCATCTAAGACCTAAAACTTGTTATGATTCTAATGGGTGTTCTACCCATGAAAACATTCTAACCCTTGGGGTTTCATAGTGTCAAACAAGTGTTATGTGTTAAATGATGATTACTTTCATATGTTATATTCTTATGTTTTAAATTCCGAATCTCGACTCTAAACATACCTTGAACTTTAACCCTTATACATTTGATCTCCTAATCTCATTGCTCGTCAACAATTGGATAATCGGAAAGCATATGCAAATTTTGTGAGTATACTTGACCCATTTTACCATTTTCACACTTTTGGGTGTAACATGTTTTTATATACAAAACACACTTAGTATACATATTCTTATACAAATACATAAACAAACAATCCAATACATGCTTACTATTTGTTATGCTTGATTCGTGTTTTCTAGGTGATTCTTATGTGATGAACTTGTCATTTGCTTCGTACAAGCCTTCACTTAACATGTATAGCGCTATAGGAGTAACGCACCACCCGTGAACGAGAGGTCATGTTAGGTTTATTCATTCATACTTGCGTAAACAGAGGGTTAACTTGTAAATCGCATGCCACTTTAATACGTTAATCTTGATAACTAGGTTTGCCATGTGGATTGTTCCTTATCATTTTTTATACTTATATACTACGCACCAAACTTGTATGCTCGCCAATACTTTTTGTATTGAACTACACTTTTAAAACATGTTGCAGGTTTAGCGATGATGTTGGTGAGGCATGGAATCTAGTAGGATGCTTAGATACACACTTTAAATTTGTATTCTTATTGTATTGTATTTCGTTACTCATGTTGTATTTATTTCAAATCTTTGTAATTGACTCTTTAGAAATGAAATGGAAATTTATTATTTAAATACTTGTCACAAATAGTGTTATGAAGTCTCTTGCAATCTATTTCGTCTCACTCCGATGTTTCTGCCATCGGTTGGGGTGTGACAGATTGGTATCAGAGCCATAACTATAGGGAATTAGGAAAAAAAATTGCCATGCTTTTGACCTAGTCTATAATTAAGCACCAAATTCGACCATACTTGCTTCACATGCTATTTTATTGAAACATCTTTATGTGCTATTCTTGAAATGTCTTTTACGTGTTATTTTCTTGAAATGCTTTATGTGCTTATACTTGTTATTATTATTTTGAACATACGTCTTTTACACGTTTATACAAAAATCGAAACCACTCGTAATACACAAACAAGAAGACTTCACCAAAATAGGCGTGAAACCCACAATTTGGTGAACAACTCTCAATCCATCTACTTTTCCTTTTTACATGAAATTCACCATCAAGATAGGAGTGAAACCCTCACCTTGATGGAGAAATTCAAGTTTCAAATTTTAGTGGACCCTCGTCAAAGTGTTGAAATTAAATTTTGACCTGACGAGTACCAAGCACACTTAGGATACGAAATCGCCAAGTTAGGGGTGAAACCCGCACCTTGTCGACTAGTTCCACTCCTTGATTTTACCTATTAGGCCAAAGCATGCTCCTCAACTTCAAAAGACTTTTCGACCACTTTTGTTAGTCAAAGTTCCGTTTTGGAACCATCCAAATTTTAATCAAACATGTGTTTCTATTATTTTTCTTATACGATGCAATCTTTCAAATTCAAACTAATTTCCGATATTCTCTTTTCACACACACAACATATTAAACCATTTCATACATTTATACATATGCATGATTTCATAAAATTTTATTTATATTTCTTATAACAACAAATGGAGACATATCATCAAGATAGGAGTGAATTCCTTACCTTGACGATTAACTCCACTCCCTCTTTCTTAAAACGACCTCACCAACGAGTTAGGGGTGATTCCCTTACCTAGTTGGTCGTTACCAAAAATTTTCCTTCAAAATATCTTATTATGCAAACCCGCTCATGTTTTATACCTAAATCGTTTATCATTATTCAAAATACCTACTTATATCGATTTCAAAATACATTGTTTTATCAAACGTACTTCTTATCCTACAATCTATTTTCACTCAACTCATATACACAAGATTCTTAATCATGTCTTCAAACATTTTATTACCCGAATTTCAAAACCTTACGAAATGCTACCTATCAATTTAATCGGTCCAATGAATCTCTTGCCCATGAACTTCATATTCAGCTTAATCACTAAAACACACACTCACGTTATACCACCATACTAAAGACTTTCATTCTCAATCGAAATTCAAACCAACTTTCTTGTATACTTATAAGATCTTATAGATATTATATGATCGTTTTACCAAAGACTCTTTTCAACTTCAACGAATCATTTGTTAAAACTTTTTTTCAATAATCACTAAGTCCATTTTGCTAAATTTCTTTTCTAAGGATCAACGTTTTCATAAGAACCTCCAAAATTCAAAATGTCTTGCTTTGATGCAAATGAAACAAACCTATTATCTCCGAAAACCTTTTTCTACACCGCTTAATTCGTCTTTCAAATTTCAAAACACGTGGGCTAGGAGACTTCATGAGGACCAACAATCTTCAACATACGTAAACTTTTTAAAACAAAAGTAGCATTTCCATTCATTACAAAACACGTTATGCATACCCAATGAATACTTTATATTGCCTTGCATTTACAAACTATATTCTACCTTCCAAATCAAACTCGATCTATTTTGATTCAATAAACTCATCATTTCGCTTAAACAACTATACATGTAATTCATCATACACAATTTAATCGATACCTCGCGACAAAATCGCTTATTTCATTCGTTTTACATATTCAAATTTCTCGAGCGTTTTATATGTGCAAATTTGTTATGCTTCAACATACACTATATACGTAATTTTTATTATTCGTACCTACACTTATACTCATACGTTTTATGCTTATACTTATACTCATACGTTTTATGCTTACACTTATACTCATACTACTCGTACGTTTTATGTCTATACTCATACTTACGTGAATATTCATACTTAAACTTATATTATGCTCATACTTTCATTCATACTCATGATTCATAAATTCGTACCCGTGCGCGAGTGGAATCTGAGGGATTCGCTTACGTGGGTCCCATACATACTTAAGCATGGACTTGCTTATACACTACATTCTTATACGTACTCATTCATATTTTCAAATACCTTAATTCATATGCAACTAGTACAAGCTATGCAGATCATGCGACGATCGGTATAATCGCGGGTGCACACGGGGTTATAGTGATAAGCGCATGAGAACCATAGAGTGTATTGCTGTATATGGTAAGACACGGAACGTAACATGACACCGGATACGAAACGGACGTAATATGGTCAAAACATGGTGGATACGCCGCTGGTACTTCCTATATATAAGTGTTTTCACCATGTTACCAAACTTTCGTAAAACGTTCTATGAGAAATTCAGTGTTTTGCAGACCTTTGGACCTAATACAAATTTTAGACAACTCACAAACGCATTATATCCGATTATCCACGATGAGACCTCATTCTTAACACCACACCTTCGTCTATCCGATAATTATACTATTCTGATACTCGTAATTCGCCCATTAGATCAATCACCCACTTTTCATATCTCCCATTTTCTCCATTACCCTTATCCTTATTCGAACCCCGTTTACAATCAAGTCTGTTTAAATGTTCGAATCTTAACTTATCTCCTTACCTTAAAACTATCTTCCTATTCTTGTACTAACATACTTAGTAGACCATTATCACTTTATTTTAAAAGTACCAATCCTTTTCATCCCTCTTAATAAACAATTTTTACGAATGTGTGATTTTATACTATCCTTAAAAACTTCCTATGTAAACTACCACACTTTCCATCAAAATACAAACCGTTTCATACAAAATCTTCCTTCTTAATATGGCACATTTTTAATACATCCCTAATTTAAGTTTTTCAAACTTGCTTAAACTCGCTTTACCTATATACGCGACCTACACGTTTTTGGTTATGTTTGGTACCTCAAATTATTTTGGACAAAACGAACCCATTTGCAAACCCATCTTGTCATTCCTCAAAATTTTGTACTTTTTACGTTTCAAAATTTTTGAGTCTCAATTTTAATCACCCTTTTTTGCTAAGACACTTTCAAGTCTTCCTCTTAAATAAATTTCAGGACAAAATTTCCTAAGGGAGGGGAGACTGTAACGCCTCGTTTTTCATAGCTTTCTGTTTTTAGAAAGTTCATCTTGTAATTCTATTTTTGGAAACCCGTTTCCTTTGTAATCGTATTTCGTTTCAAGCTATTGTAAATCCGAGACTTGATCGTAATGAAAGAAATCTTTTATATGAAATATACATCGTTTATACATTATTTATACATTGATACATACGTTTGTTTGACACATGGTTCGTAATTCGCATAAACATAAGCTTAACTCGTAAAAAATGATCGTGTATTCGTAATCTCTAAATCTTCATACATTCAAACACTTGGTTATTCAATTATAAGATTAAGTTGTATGTTTTTTTTTTTCACTTGATCATACCAAACTATAAACCATACATACTTGTTACATTTCATGTGTTATACACACCTATGTTATCACACTTTTTGCTAAATTAAAACATATCATTTATGCATTTTGGACCTTGTTACAAGTTACATACATACTAGACACCATGTAACACTTCTAATGTCAAAAAAAATAAAATAAAACAAAAATTATAGGGCTGTTAACAGCCTTGCATCAGCCCACTTAAATTCTTTGTTTTGAGTTATTCAGCCCACTAAACACTTCCAAAGCCCAACCCAATGAAACCCTAATCCATCCCCTATATAACCCAAGCCTCCTCCAAACATTTTTCACTTTCTAAACACTCTCCATTTGTAAGACCCTTACTATTATTTAGCGGTTTTCGTACAATTATTGACAATTAAATGAGTATTTACATATACACATTCGTATAAAAATACAGATTTATTAAAACTTTTACAAAAGATAATGGTACACTGTGACGTAAATAAGTTCGTCGTTTAAAAGTGACGATGAAACAACGTGCGGAAGCTTGTATATTGGACGTGTTCAGTTCTTCTCCGAGCTTGATCTCCATCTGGGTATGCATGACATACACCTAAGATCAAAACCAACTTAAAAGTTAGTTTTGATAGTTAAATAGCAAGTTTAAATAAGACATATGGGTCAAAACAACAAAAACAAAACATATGCCAGTTTTTAACTCTCTCACGGCCCGCGAGAGAGTGCTCTAGATGTGTCGCGGGCCGCTACTAGCGTCGCGTGACGTGACGATAAACCCCTTTCGTCGTCACGTAGCGCGACGGCCCCAATTTTCCAGAAAGTTTCGACTGGTTGTGCTGCAGATGCCCAGCTCCGTTTTACTAACTTATTATGCACAAAAATGTGCATAACTTTCAATTTACGCATCCGTTTTATACGATTCTTTTTTTCCTACGTGATTGTATTTTAATTCTCCATCCCATGGAGTGAAAACCCGACATCCGAATTCACAAAATCTTTGAGTCCAAGCTCTTGGTTTGAAATTCAATTTTAGCACTTTTTGACCCGTTTAAGTTTAAAGCCGCTAACTTGTTTCTAACTCATCAAATACATGTTTTTAGCTCGGGATCCTAATTCTTATGAATTGCGCAACTAGTACACAAGTTATGCGCCTAGAGCCGTTTTGACCCATTTAAGGGATTTAAGCAATTTAGTCTAAAACTAGCTCTTTTCTTTTCGCGCTTCGTAATTCCACATCCGAATTATCTACTTGTATTCCACCACAACTATCCTTGTGGTGGATTCGGTATAACAATTTATTATTCCAAACTTACCCTTCGGTTGGTCTTTTTACGCAATTGACCCACTTTAGGCATTTGACCCACAAATATGTATGCTTATATCTTTTATCCAAATATACGGATTACTTATTCATAATTCACATTCCTAAACAACCTCAAAGGATCGTTTGTCCGATTTTCCCATCAAGGGCTTTTTGGTCAAATTTAGCCCCCCATTTACAACGAAGGATTTTCGCCACTTATTTGACCAAATACGTTGTCTCGATAATTTGCTAATTCATAACAACGCTAAATCATAAGCCGCTTTATCCTGTAACCATAAGACTCGACAAGTGCTTATTAGTCGTTATTTGTCAAATGGTATCACCATTACCATTTGACCCGTTTGGTCTAGACGACCAACATTTTGTGCTTATCATTAAATGAATTTATTTATCATTTCGGATTTCTTACCATTTAGTCACGCCTGCTAAATCTGTTTCTTACGCGTTTAACCCAACATTGCTTAAGCCACTTGGGTATCGTTTTTAAGCCTCGACTTTTATCTATTTATACGTGACTAAATCACCCTTTTACCCCTTTTTATTCATTTAGGATTACTTATAAAGTAGCCATTCGAAAACGCATTTTATTTATGTCACTTCATGACCAAATTACCATTTTGCCTCTTTTATCATTAAACATGGTTTTTCATCATTAGATGTGCTCCGTCCCGTATCGTTTCGTGTCGGAACCATATCTTGAATATTATCTTAATCGTATAAGAAACTTTTAGAATAAACACATATTCTACAAAAAGTGTAAGTTCCACTTACCTCACATCTAAATTACGCTTTTCTTTTCATACTTGATTCGATCGACCCGCTTTCTCCCCAAGCTTCACCTAGCTTGTTAAGCGCCAACTATCATTCATCATTCACAAGGTTGTTAGACTAGTCATTCTAGATCATGACTTTCACACCAAATGAATCTTTGACTACTTTTCTTATTGAACTAAATCATAAATCATGAGTTTAATTCTTGTGTAAAGACCCACTTCTAATCAATTATGAACTCTTAACAAAATCCCTATTTTGTTCAAGTAGTTCATTCATACGAGTTAGTATGGTGTTTATAAACACCAATACAACATCAATTTCATCAAATCATCAAAACCCATTTTTTTCTATCATGTAAGAACAAGTACTCAATCATGTAATTTGTTCAAGTGCTTGTTTCTACTATCAAGTATGTTGATTTTAAACATGTGTATATCATCATCTTCACTACTTAATCAAAACCCACTTATCTAAGTGTGGTAAATCATCAATTTATTTAAATCATAGCAATTTTACTTCAAATTTCTACTTAGGGTTTGTTCCTAAGCAATCATACTTCACTAATTCGGCCATAGCCTCTATGATTCATACATAGATCACATCATGCAAAGTTAATCAATTTTCACAACTTCATGAATGTTAAAAAATTCGACATACCTTTCGATCCCCTTGACTTGGTGATTGTTTATGTGTATTCAAATCTGAGTTTGGCCTTTGATTGATCCTCCAATTTGAGGTTATTGTTGAGCTAGGGTTTGAAATACCTTTCTCCTTGCTCCCGGTCGCCATACGCACACACACACACACACTAAGTGTGTGTGTTGTGTTTTTATTAATTGTTTTAATAAAACTAGTTTCCTACTTGGCAATATTGGTACCTATAGTTTTGAGAATTTACAAATGAAATTATAACCCATAGTTTATCATTTCATTACTCATTACTAACTAGGTTAATTTTACTTAGTTAACTTAATGGGTTCGGGAAGTTATAACCCGTTTTATCCTTTTAAGTCCCGTTAACTCGAGCCTTTTACATACATTGTTTTCTCCAAGTATTTATTCTCCTTCTTAATCAACATCAAATTTATTTATTTATTTCCAAATATTTACCGGGTAAATTTCACCACTAACGGTACTTTACCAGTCTTTTAGTATTAACGTGGTTTGATTACCAAACCCGTTTTTCGGGTGTTACAAGTCTACCCCCCCTTAAAGAGGTTTCGTCCCCGAAACCTTTCTCAGGTACTTTATTAGTTTAGATCATCTGAACCTTAGTTTCGGTGATCACTTGATCATTGCTCACATATAATAATCTTACTTGGAAAGTATGGTAATGTCTTTTTGGTTTCAAAGCGTATGCGCCTTTTACGTGTATGGCCTCATAGGCCGATACTTTCATCTTGTATTTCTTATTCTGGTCACTATTTGACCGAGTTGTCATCTGATCACTCGATCATATTTATTCTTCAATATGTTTACTTCATGGTAATTTTTATGTTGACATGCGCTTTGTATAAGTCGTAACGCTATCTTGACTTTGAAAGGCTTTACCGGCTAGACTGGTTAGTCGCCGTCACTTTATACCCCGTCATTCGGGTATATCTATTGCAAACCAGGCTCTTTACGTGTTTTCTGATTTCAAATCTCGTAACTCACGTTACGACGTGGTTATATTCTGTGTCACTTTTGTGATCGTGATCACGTCACGTCTTGTTTAAGTTTATGTCGACTTTTCATTCCGAAAAATCTTTCTCTTGAATGTATCGTCTTGCACCTATCGGTGTTAAGATCTATATTCTTTGATATTAATCATTTTCTGTATTCATCTCAATATATTCATATTTGTTAAAACGTTGTTTCTTACTAAAACTGAATTTTAGTTTAACGTTTTTCCTTTTAACTTTGTCAATTACTCATATCAAGTAAATTGACAACTCATAATTTATTCCTTTCCGTTCTCGTTTTACACGGGTGTCACACCCCGACCACGTAAAACAACAAATCGTGGCGGAAACGTCGGGGAGTGTTGTAACAGAATCATTGTTTCACAACCATGGATTAAAATAATTTCGTTTTATTTAATTATTGAACTCATTGTTTTATTACAAATCAAATAAATACAAATATTTTCTTTCAAGTTTTAAAGTTGCTAAGGCACGAGTCCATCCTATGTATAGCATGTATCAACAATCATCACAAAGCAGCACCTGAAACATGTGTAAAAATAGGTATGTCAGCATAAAAATGCTTGTGAGATACATAGGTTTTATTAATGCATGATTCATGACTTGTAAGTTTAAAAGAATGTTTAACAAAATAGTCACAAACTTAATAATGTTTTCTTTATAAATCATATAACAAGTGATAAGAAATCAGATGATATAAAAGAAAGATGCATAAATAAATAATTAAGTAAAATAAGTTTGTATAAAATATGTTGTTTGTAAAACAATGTTTTGATAAGAAGGTTTGTAGTATATATATAAAAATATACTTTGGTTTTTAAGAAAGTCGAATAAGTAATATATTAAAATATATTTCAGTTCCAAAATAGTTAAACAGATAGTATATTAAATATACTTTAGTTGTCAAAATAATAGTTTTCAGTAGAATATCAAAAGAATACTTTGGTTTTATTAATAACATATTAAACTATGCTTTGGTTTTGTAAATAACATATTAAACTATGTTTTAGTAATTAACAAAATATATGTTGTTTGTACAATATCACATATGAGAGCATATCAAACCATACTTTGGAAGTATAACAAAATATACAAAAAAATGTGATTTAGATTTCATTCAACCTTAGTGTATCAAAATACACCTTAGAGACTATAGAAATACCAGAAAGGCAATCTCTATTTGGACAAGAATCGGTTTCTGACATTCCATACAAAAGGAATGGGGTGTCTAATCCTATAGCACTATATCATACTACCAATCGGTCTGGTGAATGTATAAAATAAGTACAATCCAACAATTAATTTAATAATCTTCGAAAAATTATTCTTTAAACCATAAATAATCATTCAGTTTGTCAAAAGATAAGTACTAACATGTATAATTAATTTATACTTTGAAATCATGAACATAACAAATAGGTACACATGTTTCACCCCAAAACATTGAAAACAGTAAAAGAGGGGACTATGTACTCACTTGAGGATGCTTAGAAGTCTTGAATAACAACCAAGCAAAGCTAGAGGGATCACGGAATCAAACGGCACCTAATATAGGTAACTAAGTAAATAAACCGGACCTAAATCGGAAGATCAGATAAAATGAGATTTTGTAAACCAAATGAGTATAGGAACTCATGTAATATATTTAAACAAAGCCTTCATACTAAATTGAAACCTAACCTAAGTGCTTACGACCCGTTACGACCCGGTTAGGTAGCTTACGCTACTTTAACGCGTCGTTCGCGTAAAACGTGTTCGGACTGCCTAACTAGTCCTATGACAAGTAATATATGCCTTACATGTCTAATAATGTTTCCTAATTAGTTTAGATGTCAAAATTTATGTTACATATGCTTAAAATGAATTTATGCGTAAAAAGGGCATTTTGGTCATTTACTTAAGGCATACAAACTACCTATCATACAACTACTTAAGCGAAGTGACCATAAGGTATAACCTCGAAAGGTTATTCCCTACACAACTATGGTCACAATATATGCTTGGTCGGATCCTAAAGATCAACCAAACAGGTCTAGTTCGAAAGTCTAAGCGGTTGTTTAGACCGCGTTACTTACGACTCTATACAAGCACTAAACTAAAAGTGACGAGCTAAACATTTTAAAACATGCTTAACTAAGTTAGAAAACAGGTTTTGATATCAAAACAAAGGGTTTTGATACCCAAGAATAGTTTGGTTGCAATATACGCATAAACGCGCATTTTGACCGAAACTATGACTCGTCACTACACGTAACCAACGTGGTAATCAGTAGGTATAGTCACAAGGGACTATAACCATCGTGATTACGCTCACGTTGTGAAGTTCAAACGAACTTCATGTTGACCATTGACCGGTCAAAGCAGAAAGTCAAACAATGTTTGACTTTTATGCTTAAAAACGCATAAAAGAACGAAGGAATACTTACAAAGGGTCCAAGCAAGGAAATCTTGATCAAACTACTCAGGTATGAAGTCTTTGAACTCCAACTTAGAGTAATTCAATCAGATTTGTGAGTTGCAAATGAAAAAGCTTGGGGTTAATATAGGATTTCCAAGACCGTTAGGATCGTTCATCAAAAACCGAGCTTCAATCTGAGCCGTACAAGTGTGCCCATGGTTTTAGAATACCATGGGTGCCCCAAAATAGCACATAGAATGTTTAAAAACCATTTGCAAACAAGAAAACCCAGCTGCTGATTGAAATCAGCTGGTTTGCTGATCTGGGCATTTTACGTGCCCCGCGTAAGACTCAGGAAGAGTCTTACGCGCCCCTTCTGGCCAAAGTTTGGCAGATTTGCAAGTTTGGTCCCTGCATGTCACAAACTTGATTTTCGATGCATTTTTGGCACATTTAAGCCCCGTTAACCTCATTTCAAGGCTCTAAAATGAAGTTAAAGTATAGGAAACTTAAAATATGCTCAAAAATATCTCGGATGTCGGTTCGTTTGGTCGTACAATTGCGTTGTTTGGTTAATTACGACGAAACACGAACGGACGCGAAAAACGATCCAAATTACGCGACGAATGGAATTTTATCATTCCAATCACTAAAATAAAATATTTTAATGATTACATAAATTTTTGGATGTCCGGATATATTAAGAACGTAAGATATGCGCGAAAATGCAAACTTATGCACTTTTTGACGCTTTTAGTCCATGTTGATCAAGTAAGTTTATTTTAGCGCACCAAGCACCTCAAAGCCTATTTCTAAGCTATGAAAAGGATATTTAGGAGATATTTAACTTATGATCAATTTTTGGAATGTCCGTCACAGTACGAATCAGCATACTTTCGCGGTTTGTCGAAAATGGACCCTATGATCGAATAAACTTGATTTCGCCACACCAAACCTTCCAAAACTTATTTCTAAGTTATGCAATGGTTATTTAGGGTATGTTAATCCTATTTCACTGTTCAGGAGTGTTTGTTGCATTAAACTGGTTATATTTACACATCAGTTCGTGTATAACCTTCCAGAAAGCGATTTAAAGCTCGAAATCGAACATGAATTGATATGTGCACATGATACACATATTTACACAAATCCCAAGTATGAAATAAAATATTTCAAACCTTTGGTATTTGTTTGATGGTTGAAGTGACACAGGTGTCTTAGTCTCCCCTACTTTAGGAAATTTCGTCCCGAAATTTAAATTTAAGAGGAAACTTGTGAAGACAACTGTGATGGTTTCGCTTTCGTATGAATCCCTCGAACCCTAAGTAAAACTCTGGGCCATGTTTGGATTCTTAGTGAAAGTGTCAACTGTCAAAGTGAAGTCCTTGTAGTAACAGAACATGGAGTTTCGAACTACGGACAGAAGAACGTTTCTTATGAAGACTTATCATAGGAAACTTGTGTGTGCTCGAAATCAGATTCGGAGAGTGTAAGATAAAATGACATTGGTCAAGGTGTAGGACTTCTAGTAATTTAAATAACGCCACGTTCACAATGTAATAAGGAACACTTATATATAGGAAGTACCAGCGGCGTATCCACCATGCCCCTTTCTACATTGTTCCCGTTTGGTTATTCTCATCACTATCGGTCTTAACACATGACAAAACTTGTTGTGGTTTCTCTGCACCGAATTCCATAATTATGTATGTGTCCATAATTACGTAATTCCTTGCACAGTCCGAACCGTTCGTTTCATAATGCGTAGGGGAAAAATCAATCGAATAAACATGAAGTGACTTGACTAGACCACCAAAGGATCTTTTTAACCAGATCAACGAACGATCTTTTTAACTAGATCAACACATGATCTCCTTAACTAGACCGTCGTACGATCTTCTTAAATAGACCACTGAAGGGATCTTTTCAGCTATATCATCACATGATATTCCTAACCAGATTTTTGAATCAATCCTTTTTAACTAGACCACCCAAGGGGTCCAATTATAGAATAGTACTTTATAATCCAAGGGTCTTAACTACTACGTAGAAGCCCATTAAGGATTTAAGGTAGTACCTTTGGATATCCTACTATGAATCCCTCATATGGAGATATGGAAGATTCTATGAGGATTTGGATAATGAATATTCGGATTATACAAAAACACAAGACATAAAAGAAATCACATAATCATAAGATAAAATTGAAACAATAAATTTTATTTACATAACAACTGAGTCGATTCAAACATCCAAAAGATAACATACAAGGAAATACAAAAGACTAATTGTTCACTACTGCATTGTCGTCCGCGTTCGCCTCATTTATGTTAAACACTCGTCTACGCGCTGGATTTGCGTTAACAAGTCTTGGGCAATTTTTTCTGTAGTGAGTAAGGTCACCACATTTATAACACGACCCAGGTGGGAATCGTGCTTGAACAGCAGCAGGATTTGCAGCAGCTTGGTTTGCATAACGGCAGGTATCGACCAAATGTCCCAATCGCCCACAGTGGGTACATTTGTGACATTGCACTTGCTCTAGATGATGACGGTTGCATTTATTGCACAAAGGTGCTGTACCAACATAACTTTTCCTTATACGAGGTTGTGTTGGCTGGTTTGGTGCAACCTGATTGTTCTGAGCAGTTATGGCGCAGTTTTTAGAAGCCTTGCGCTTCTTCTTCTTGGGTGTCTCGGCTTGTTTTTCCTTTGGTTCAACTTGTACAGTCTTGTCAGATGGTCTTGGGTCGCCCTTTTGAAAAAGCTTACCCTTCCTGATCTGGGATTCAGTCAGGGTAGCAGACAATTCAATGGCCTGTCTGACGGTAGTAGGGTTGCTTCCAGTAGCGATTTCCTGAACCAGGTCAGGGAGACCATCAATGTACTTTTCAATCGCCTTCTCCACAGGCGTAACCATGGCAGGACATAACAGGCTCAGTTCCTCATATCGGTCAGTGTAGGCTTGATGTTCACCACTGTCTTGCTTTAAATCGTCAAATTTTCTTTCCAACGCTCTAAGCTCATGACGAGGGCAGAAATCTTTCATCATCAGAGCTCAGAGCTCTTCCCAAGTTTGAGCTAGTGCCAAACTGTCACACCCCCAAATTACCACCTAGGGCATGTCCCTAATGGAGGTGCAACGATCCAACAAAGAGCCACCAATCATATCAAACACAAGTAATAATGTATTGAAATACTCAATTGAAAGAAATGTATTGTTTGTAAATTAAACCAAAACCAAAGTAATGAGCGGAAGCATAAATGTATAAGTGTGTAAATGTATCAAAAACCAACTCAATGTAATTGTTTATCATGACCACAACCACTCCAGCAGCATCAGACGGCAAGTTCCCAAGTTCCTTCAATGATTACCTACAAGCATGTAAACAAGTGTGTCAGACTACGCTGGTGAGTTCAAGGTTTTGTTAACGTGTGTAGTTACCAGATATCTGTTAAGTCAACTCAACGTTGTGATATGATGCTGTTTATGACTTGTTGAGATACCCTAGGGAGTGTGCCCATATGTATCCGGGAAGTGTGTCCCTTAATAACCTGGAAGTGTGTCCAGTCCCCAATGCCCCTAACCAAGCATTGGTAATGATGCCCAGATAATTAGTTCGCGCCCGTCCTTACGGCCCGGTGCGAGGTATCAAACCTAATAGCGCTATCAACTAATTTCCCCATTGCCCTACAGGCAATCCGATAATGATAGATTCCATGTTCAATAACCAAAACCCAATTTAACTGTTTACCCAAGATTCCCTTCCAAATGTTTACTAGTTGTCCCAAACCACCGGGACGCATGCTTGAGAAATGCAGTGAACTCACCTTGGGGTTGCTCGGTAAGACTAGTTACTTGATCACACTTAATTAATCAAAGCCTATGATGTTCATATATACCATAATTAGTTTGCATTCAAGTTGATCACATTATCACACAATAATATTACTCTAAAGCATATACAGTGCACTCTTGGACCATCTACTACCCATCAATTAAACATACTAATCAATCATTTGCACAATTAATACACGTATTCGTAGAGTGCTCGACTCCATACTACAGCTCAAGTCTTAACACCCGAGGGGTGCGGCCCAAAGAAGCATTCGGCCCAAACCTACGTTGGCAGCCCAAACACAAGTCGTTCACAAGTGCATGTGTGTGTAGCCCATTATTGACCGGGTTCGGCCCAACATGTAGTCATAGACCAAAACATTTAAAACACAAGATTTAATTCAGATATCATAATCCAACCTACAATCTAATATGACACTTTTAGCATAACCTGATAGCCCAAACAACTATGCGATCCCATATGCCCAGCCCGCATTGGATGTCTAGCGGCCCACACAAGCATCCATAGTCTAGTTACCACTAATACTATAGTCCAATCCCTTTGACTACACCAAATCCCATGAACCTTAATCATAACAGCATTTCAATCAAACATCAACATATGATCCATCAACTCTAACCTATGCCACAAATACCACATCTGATTACAAGGTGTTTATTAATCACATCACATAAAAATCCTAGTTAACCCATCCACATCTATCGACATGGTATATCCTAACCATTCTAATCACTAGACTCAATCATCATGTCATTAATACACACACATGGTACTCTTGGCTGCCACTGACAACATAAATTAGAGTGCTCACATGGGTTTTGATTAGATCAAGAATACATCACATGGCTGCCAATCATTACTACATGTTTATCCCACATAATACTTGTTTTAAATTCCTATATTACTTGTTTTACATTGGGAATACAATGACTTTCCACGAAATCTAAGAATCAAATTATTTATAACACTTATCATAATACAAGACTCACATGAATACATATATAAAATCCGACGGATTAACAATTAACAACACCACTTAAGCATTCATTGTCATACATCATGAAAGATCATTAGATAAGAGCCACTAACCGCAATCCTGATTAATCAGAATGAAGTCTCGAACAGGGGGGGGGGCCTGCTATGCCGTCGCACCCACAATGGAGAATAGGGTTTGCAAGAGAGTTGTTGAACCATGTGTTTATCCTACGTAACTAGTAGATATGGCAGGTGACTCGATTTGGGCTTGTGACCACACAAAAGGCCCGAACAATAATTACTAACACATAAAGATCGGCCCAATAAGACTACCAAGTGACCGGCCCCATTTCCTTAAATCTAACACAATGTAGAGGATGTGCGGAAAACAGATTGGGCCCATGTTTCATGGACCTAAGGTACGATAAGCCGTACGCGACCGTAGACCCAAACGTATGCACGTTAAGCGAGTTTGCGGCCCATTAAGTTAGTTTTCAAGGTTAGCTACACAACACATAGAAGTGTTTAATGGTTTCGCGCGAACATGCACACACAACTAATCTAAACAGCACAAGACGCGTAATTTAACGTAAAAACACACGCTGAAGATTTGCGGAATTTAAGCGACACTAACCTTGGAAATGCGGTTTGTCACATCATCCCCAACTTGAAAGAAATTTCGTCCCGAAATTTGGTAAGTAAACCAAAAGTAACACAAAGTGACCAAGTGTTAAATTAGAATGACTGTGGATTTTCCTCAGGTGTCACATCATCCCCAACTTGAAAGAAATTTCGTCCCGAAATTCACCAATGATATCATAAGTTAATACAACCATTCGAACGACTGAGGATACTAGAGCTTACTCTGATCATTGCGTTCCCACGTGAGCTCCGGTCCACGTTTTGGGTTCCAACGAACACTCACGATTTGAATTCGACTGGGCTAACGAACCTTGACTTCTTGGTCCATGCGTTCGATAAATTCCTCCAGTAACGGTATCGCACGTGTTTCATCGGACAACCACTGCCTTAGATCCGGAACATAAATGACAATTCGTCGGGTAATTCAAGTTTGTAGGTTACGCTTTCGATCCTTCCCAGACTGTTGAATGGTCCATCGTGACGTCAGTTAAACTTGCCATGCTTCCCAAGCATTCCACACCCTCCCAAGGTAAGACTTTCTACACAATACGATTGCCTACAACGATCTTCTAGCGTTTCCCAAGTTTATCAGCTTTCCTGACGATCACGCGTTGCCACCAGTCGGATCCCGATCCAAACAACCTTTCCAGGAGTTTCGACTACCAACCCTGGACCAGTAATCAAGTTGTCAGCCACCTCAGTCTAACAAGAAGATTGGCATTATTATTTACGTAATGCCTCGACAGAGCTATCTGATTACCAAAATGATAACTGCCACAGTAGTACTCAACCATAGGTAAGAGTCCTTCAAATTTGTATCAAAGCCAGTCACCCACATGCTCGCAGCATATCTTCAAGAGCCAGGAGAGTTCGTTCTCTCTGATCGTTTGTCCAACGGCGATAAGCAATATTCTGGTCCTGTCGTGAGCTAAGGGTGTTATGTATTACCTGATCTAAATCCTGCATATGTCAAATTCAGAGGTAACGGGAGTTGGCACCTCGTGCCTAAATAGCCGCCTCCCTCAGAGGAATGTTCACAAGCTGTGAAGACTCATCAGTTTCCTTGATTGCAAGAAAGTATGCTGGTATTGTGAGATCAACAACGATCACCTAAGTAATATGTTTTCGTTTCGAGTCGTAAGTAGACCAGTGATAAAACTCATGGCAGTCCGTTCTCATATCCATATATGTATTTCTGGTTACCAACATCCCACCTTGATCTTTCCACCAGTCAAGCATTGTTCTCATGTGTTGCTATGTGGGCCTTCAGGCCCTGTCACCCGCACATGGTCTTCTGGTCTTAACATACCCTATCAGAACTCCGATGAATAGGATATCGAGGCCCGTGTGCTTCGCCTGTACCAGTTTTCTAAGGTTGAAGCAACAAATATCATCCGACCTGCCAAAGGTTGCTTCCCCATGTTCCGCATGGGTCAATCTTGAGAACCCTCCTCCTTCAGTTCTTCAATTTGAACACGGCGAGTTTAATCAGGTATGTTAAAGTCGATAGCGAGCTGCAAAGTCCTTGCATGTTCAGGTTTCCCAGCGTAATCATTTAGAGGTTCTATCCAGCGTCGCCATCACGTGATTAGCGCTTTCGAAACAAGGGTATGCCGGAGGCCCTTGTGATCGGTCTAGGTGGTGCATTTGGTACCGTCCAAGTAATGCCTCCAATCATAAATCCCAAGCCATAGCTTCCACCCCAGGTTGTGAGTCGTGCAATTCTTCCAGTTATTCCTCCACGTAAGCCATTGTCGTCGCGTGTTGCATCAGTGTGTAACTGAATCTATGATTCGGAGCTTCATGGTATACCACCTGCATGGACCACCAGATTACCCGTACCCGCGGGTTAAGCCAATACTCAATACATTGTAGAGTTGAGTTTCAAAAGCTGTAGAAACGTTTTCCTGTTCTGTCTCCCACGGATACACAACACACTGTTGCGTTAAAGAAGTTAGAGCTGTGCAATCTTAGAATATCCAGCGATGAATCTGCATTGGTATCTTGCGAAACAAAAGGTTTGCCATACCCCTAAAGGGGCCTTTGGTATCATTCAGTTTCTAACAGAATGGATATTAGCGAGATCCACGCGTATTCCCTCTTCGTCGGCTACGTGACCAAGAAAAGCATGTGCCTCTCGAATCCAAAAGTTACTCCTAACGAGACTTCGCGTGTAGTGGCCCCTCCCTCGGGATCTCTAAGAATAGATACAAATGCAGCCCATAGTGTTCCTTTCTCCTGGTAATGATTCAAAACGTCACCAACAAACACGTTCGATTCATGTGATCCATTAAGCTGCTGGTGTGTTGATTAACCCAACGGTCATGAAATACCAAGTCGCACTTGCCGCATTGCGTTTAATATGTTGTTGTAGGAACATTCTCCCCTCGAACTTCCATCTGGTGATAGCTCACTCGTTAGTCAATCCTCTAATGGGGCTTGACCCTCGCAGCTGGTTGACAGGTTGTTAATACATGATCGAGGCCAACGGTTCTTGACCGCCACCTTGATGAGTTTTCGATAATCAGTACACATACGAAAAGGCGTATCTTCACAAATATAACTGTGGCTCCCCAAAGTGAAAACTAGGTCCTACAAACTCCTCCCCAGCTGTTTCTGTAGTTGATTAGACAATTCTTGCAACCCTCCTGGTGCAAGATGGTAAGAGTGCATGTAGTCGGGGCTGCCCCTGGCGTGAGATCAGGCTGAGATTTCGCCTAACAGTCGTTGAAGTAAACCCGAAAGTTCCTTGGGTAGCACACCGAAAGGAATCACGAATGATTGGTGGATCATCGATCCTCTGTTCCCTTAGCCCTAACATCAGTAACGGTTGCTAGTATAGCGGCGTAATCCCTCCGTAGACACTTCTGGCCTTCATAGCTGGAATGGCGCTATCCTTTGTACCACTCTGACGCTTTAGAACAAATAACGATTTTCCACGCAAAATTTTGTCCTTACTGGTGTATCTGCGCGATCTCTGGATAACCAATCCACACAAACTACTGTATTGCAACCATCAAAGGTAGTAGAAGGAAGGTCGATGTCGAACACCTGTCCCCCAATGTCGAGTTTGCATCCCAGCAAACATATAAGGCTTCAATTGACTTGCATCAGCCGACTCCACAACAGGTTCGGTTTCAAGAAGCATCATGGTTAAACAGAACAGAAAAGAAGCGAATAGCTACTCATCCAAGCTATCGTGTTGCTATTACGCCTGGTATAGTCTATGCCAATACCAAGTGTCCTTCCATGAGCTTCATTTCCAGTGTTGTTTTCGTCACGAGAATTTCCAGTACTGCCGTCGTTCCCTTGATTGTTGCTGTCTTGATTGACCAACGGCCAATCCATGTGGTAAACGTTTTTCACTCACATAGTGAGGGCTACTATTACGAGTACCCTGATGTTGTCGTAACTGTTACTTCTGCTTATTGTTTCATGAAGCGGAGTCCTATGATCCTCCACTGACAGGATCCATCTTCTACTGTTCTGTGCCACGTTCTAAGATGCTACTCATTGTGCTGACAGCGGTGCATTCCACACCGTATTCGATTGTCATTACTTAGGTTCCGAGTGATTCGTAAAAGCTGACTCCCATGAGTCACTGGCAGAGGTTAAAGAGTCGATTGTATTCTATTCGTTGGTGTTCGCTGCCAGTCATCAGAGTCGTCCAATGTTTGAGGTTGGTGAAGTACTACATTTACCCTCTCATCCAACGATGTTCCAAATTGTCTATGTATTACACAGTCTGTTGCAAGGGCGTTACAGAAATGGTCGTGATTCGAGATTCGAGACGTCAATATGTCAAGTTCCAACAAACGAAGGAAAAAAAAAATGGGAAAGATATAGATCGTTCATCGTTGTGCATCACCCCACTCGGGGATGTTCGTATAAGCACCTAGCACTCTACACAGTCCACTAGGCGTTCAGTTGGGTGTTCAGGTAATACTCGATAGCATCGGAATTCGAAAGGTTTCAAAGGAAAAAAAATGGAAAGATCACATTCGTGTAGGAGACAATCTCTACTATTTCTCCTATAGGTTATCAGGTTTCGCATCGATCAAATGATAGTTCAGAATGAGATAGAATCAAGTATCACCTTAAAGTCTACAACTTTCAAGTTCACATACAGTAGGGGAGATTCCCTCTTGCACTCATTAAGCCTCATTGGGAATTGCATGCACCACGCATTATTATTATGTGTGCACCCATGATAATAAGGCGGTTTGCATGCTCCTCTCGACGCTTCTTAACTTATGTTCGAAGTTTCTCCCACTCCAATCAACACATGTATGTACTAACAGCAAGACTAGGATTTACAAGATGCAAGTGTTGTGTTATGCTATCGATGTGTCATGATATCTATCTTGTTGTATCGTGCATGCTATGTACATAGATATGTCTACTAAACATGTGATGTATACTGTAACGAGGAACGAACCTTGCAATCTGAAGCTGAGTGTCATGGTCATCGTTTGGATCAATTCGGTTATAGTCTGGTTTTATGAAAACGTTTTAAAACCAAGTTCTCTATAACCAGTGGCTCTGATACCAAACTGTCACACCCCCAAATTACCACCTAGGGCATGTCCCTAATGGAGGTGCAACGATCCAACAAAGAGCCACCAATCATATCAAACACAAGTAATAATGTATTGAAATACTCAATTGAAAGAAATGTATTGTTTGTAAATTAAACCAAAACCAAAGTAATGAGCGGAAGCATAAATGTATAAGTGTGTAAATGTATCAAAAACCAACTCAATGTAATTGTTTATCATGACCACAACCACTCCAGCAGCATCAGACGGCAAGTTCCCAAGTTCCTTCAATGATTACCTACAAGCATGTAAACAAGTGTGTCAGACTACGCTGGTGAGTTCAAGGTTTTGTTAACGTGTGTAGTTACCAGATATCTGTTAAGTCAACTCAACGTTGTGATATGATGCTGTTTATGACTTGTTGAGATACCCTAGGGAGTGTGCCCATATGTATCCGGGAAGTGTGTCCCTTAATAACCTGGAAGTGTGTCCAGTCCCCAATGCCCCTAACCAAGCATTGGTAATGATGCCCAGATAATTAGTTCGCGCCCGTCCTTACGGCCCGGTGCGAGGTATCAAACCTAATAGCGCTATCAACTAATTTCCCCATTGCCCTACAGGCAATCCGATAATGATAGATTCCATGTTCAATAACCAAAACCCAATTTAACTGTTTACCCAAGATTCCCTTCCAAATGTTTACTAGTTGTCCCAAACCACCGGGACGCATGCTTGAGAAATGCAGTGAACTCACCTTGGGGTTGCTCGGTAAGACTAGTTACTTGATCACACTTAATTAATCAAAGCCTATGATGTTCATATATACCATAATTAGTTTGCATTCAAGTTGATCACATTATCACACAATAATATTACTCTAAAGCATATACAGTGCACTCTTGGACCATCTACTACCCATCAATTAAACATACTAATCAATCATTTGCACAATTAATACACGTATTCGTAGAGTGCTCGACTCCATACTACAGCTCAAGTCTTAACACCCGAGGGGTGCGGCCCAAAGAAGCATTCGGCCCAAACCTACGTTGGCAGCCCAAACACAAGTCGTTCACAAGTGCATGTGTGTGTAGCCCATTATTGACCGGGTTCGGCCCAACATGTAGTCATAGACCAAAACATTTAAAACACAAGATTTAATTCAGATATCATAATCCAACCTACAATCTAATATGACACTTTTAGCATAACCTGATAGCCCAAACAACTATGCGATCCCATATGCCCAGCCCGCATTGGATGTCTAGCGGCCCACACAAGCATCCATAGTCTAGTTACCACTAATACTATAGTCCAATCCCTTTGACTACACCAAATCCCATGAACCTTAATCATAACAGCATTTCAATCAAACATCAACATATGATCCATCAACTCTAACCTATGCCACAAATACCACATCTGATTACAAGGTGTTTATTAATCACATCACATAAAAATCCTAGTTAACCCATCCACATCTATCGACATGGTATATCCTAACCATTCTAATCACTAGACTCAATCATCATGTCATTAATACACACACATGGTACTCTTGGCTGCCACTGACAACATAAATTAGAGTGCTCACATGGGTTTTGATTAGATCAAGAATACATCACATGGCTGCCAATCATTACTACATGTTTATCCCACATAATACTTGTTTTAAATTCCTATATTACTTGTTTTACATTGGGAATACAATGACTTTCCATGAAATCTAAGAATCAAATTATTTATAACACTTATCATAATACAAGACTCACATGAATACATATATAAAATCCGACGGATTAACAATTAACAACACCACTTAAGCATTCATTGTCATACATCATGAAAGATCATTAGATAAGAGCCACTAACCGCAATCCTGATTAATCAGAATGAAGTCTCGAACAGGGGGGGGGGGGGGTCTGCTATGCCGTCGCACCCACAATGGAGAATAGGGTTTGCAAGAGAGTTGTTGAACCATGCGTTTATCCTACGTAACTAGTAGATATGGCAGGTGACTCGATTTGGGCTTGTGACCACACAAAAGGCCCGAACAATAATTACTAACACATAAAGATCGGCCCAATAAGACTACCAAGTGACCGGCCCCATTTCCTTAAATCTAACACAATGTAGAGGATGTGCGGAAAACAGATTGGGCCCATGTTTCATGGACCTAAGGTACGATAAGCCGTACGCGACCGTAGACCCAAACGTATGCACGTTAAGCGAGTTTGCGGCCCATTAAGTTAGTTTTCAAGGTTAGCTACACAACACATAGAAGTGTTTAATGGTTTCGCGCGAACATGCACACACAACTAATCTAAACAGCACAAGACGCGTAATTTAACGTAAAAACACACGCTGAAGATTTGCGGAATTTAAGCGACACTAACCTTGGAAATGCGGTTTGTCACATCATCCCCAACTTGAAAGAAATTTCGTCCCGAAATTTGGTAAGTAAACCAAAAGTAACACAAAGTGACCAAGTGTTAAATTAGAATGACTGTGGATTTTCCTCAGGTGTCACATCATCCCCAACTTGAAAGAAATTTCGTCCCGAAATTCACCAATGATATCATAAGTTAATACAACCATTCGAACGACTGAGGATACTAGAGCTTACTCTGATCATTGCGTTCCCACGTGAGCTCCGGTCCACGTTTTGGGTTCCAACGAACACTCACAATTTGAATTCGACTGGGCTAACGAACCTTGACTTCTTGGTCCATGCGTTCGATAAATTCCTCCAGTAACGGTATCGCACGTGTTTCATCGGACAACCACTGCCTTAGATCCGGAACATAAATGACAATTCGTCGGGTAATTCAAGTTTGTAGGTTACGCTTTTGATCCTTCCCAGACTGTTGAATGGTCCATCGTGACGTCAGTTAAACTTGCCATGCTTCCCAAGCATTCCACACCCTCCCAAGGTAAGACTTTCTACACAATACGATTGCCTACAACGATCTTCTAGCGTTTCCCAAGTTTATCAGCTTTCCTGACGATCACGCGTTGCCACCAGTCGGATCCCGATCCAAACAACCTTTCCAGGAGTTTCGACTACCAACCCTGGACCAGTAATCAAGTTGTCAGCCACCTCAGTCTAACAAGAAGATTGGCATTATTATTTACGTAATGCCTCGACAGAGCTATCTGATTACCAAAATGATAACTGCCACAGTAGTACTCAACCATAGGTAAGAGTCCTTCAAATTTGTATCAAAGCCAGTCACCCACATGCTCGCAGCATATCTTCAAGAGCCAGGAGAGTTCGTTCTCTCTGATCGTTTGTCCAACGGCGATAACAATATTCTGGTCCTGTCGTGAGCTAAGGGTGTTATGTATTACCTGATCTAAATCCTGCATATGTCAAATTCAGAGGTAACGGGAGTTGGCACCTCGTGCCTAAATAGCCGCCTCCCTCAGAGGAATGTTCACAAGCTGTGAAGACTCATCAGTTTCCTTGATTGCAAGAAAGTATGCTGGTATTGTGAGATCAACAACGATCACCTAAGTAATATGTTTCCGTTTCGAGTCGTAAGTAGACCAGTGATAAAACTCATGGCAGTCCGTTCTCATATCCATATATGTATTTCTGGTTACCAACATCCCACCTTGATCTTTCCACCAGTCAAGCATTGTTCTCATGTGTTGCTATGTGGGCCTTCAGGCCCTGTCACCCGCACATGGTCTTCTGGTCTTAACATACCCTATCAGAACTCCGATGAATAGGATATCGAGGCCCGTGTGCTTCGCCTGCACCAGTTTTCTAAGGTTGAAGCAACAAATATCATCCGACCTGCCAAAGGTTGCTTCCCCATGTTCCGCATGGGTCAATCTTGAGAACCCTCCTCCTTCAGTTCTTCAATTTGAACACGGCGAGTTTAATCAGGTATGTTAAAGTCGATAGCGAGCTGCAAAGTCCTTGCATGTTCAGGTTTCCCAGCGTAATCATTTAGAGGTTCTATCCAGCGTCGCCATCACGTGATTAGCGCTTTCGAAACAAGGGTATGCCGGAGGCCCTTGTGATCGGTCTAGGTGGTGCATTTGGTACCGTCCAAGTAATGCCTCCAATCATAAATCCCAAGCCATAGCTTCCACCCCAGGTTGTGAGTCGTGCAATTCTTCCAGTTATTCCTCCACGTAAGCCATTGTCGTCGCGTGTTGCATCAGTGTGTAACTGAATCTCTGATTCGAAGCTTCATGGTATACCACCTGCATGGACCACCAGATTACCCGTACCCGCGGGTTAAGCCAATACTCAGTACATTGTAGAGTTGAGTTTCAAAAGCTGTAGAAACGTTTTCCTGTTCTGTCTCCCACGGATACACAACACACTGTTGCGTTAAAGAAGTTAGAGTTGTGCAATCTTAGAATATCCAGCGATGAATCTGCATTGGTATCTTGCGAAACAAAAGGTTTGCCATACCCCTAAAGGGGCCTTTGGTATCATTCAGTTTCTAATAGAATGGATATTAGCGAGATCCACGCGTATTCCCTCTTCGTCGGCTACGTGACCAAGAAAAGCATGTGCCTCTCGAATCCAAAAGTTACTCCTAACGAGACTTCGCGTGTAGTGGCCCCTCCCTCGGGATCTCTAAGAATAGATACAAATGCAGCCCATAGTGTTCCTTTCTCCTGGTAATGATTCAAAACGTCACCAACAAACACGTTCGATTCATGTGATCCATTAAGCTGCTGGTGTGTTGATTAACCCAACGGTCATGAAATACCAAGTCGCACTTGCCGCATTGCGTTTAATATGTTGTTGTAGGAACATTCTCCCCTCGAACTTCCATCTGGTGATAGCTCACTCGTTAGTCAATCCTCTAATGGGGCTTGACCCTCGCAGCTGGTTGACAGGTTGTTAATACATGATCGAGGCCAACGGTTCTTGACCGCCACCTTGATGAGTTTTCGATAATCAGTACACATACGAAAAGGCGTATCTTCACAAATATAACTGTGGCTCCCCAAAGTGAAAACTAGGTCCTACAAACTCCTCCCCAGCTGTTTCTGTAGTTGATTAGACAATTCTTGCAACCCTCCTGGTGCAAGATGGTAAGAGTGCGTGTAGTCGGGGCTGCCCCTGGCGTGAGATCAGGCTGAGATTTCGCCTAACAGTCGTTGAAGTAAACCCGAAAGTTCCTTGGGTAGCACACCGAAAGGAATCACGAATGATTGGTGGATCATCGATCCTCTGTTCCCTTAGCCCTAACATCAGTAACGGTTGCTAGTATAGCGGCGTAATCCCTCCGTAGACACTTCTGGCCTTCATAGCTGGAATGGCGCTATCCTTTGTACCACTCTGACGCTTTAGAACAAATAACGATTTTCCACGCAAAATTTTGTCCTTACTGGTGTATCTGCGCGATCTCTGGATAACCAATCCACACTAACTACTGTATTGCAACCATCAAGGGTAGTAGAAGGAAGGTCGATGTCGAACACCTGTCCCCCAATGTCGAGTTTGCATCCCAGCAAACATATAAGGCTTCAATTGACTTGCATCAGCCGACTCCACAACAGGTTCGGTTTCAAGAAGCATCAGGGTTAAACAGAACAGAAACGAAGCGAATAGCTACTCATCCAAGCTATCGTGTTGCTATTACGCCTGGTATAGTCTATGCCAATACCAAGTGTCCTTCCATGAGCTTCATTTCCAGTGTTGTTTTCGTCACGAGAATTTCCAGTACTGCCGTCGTTCCCTTGATTGTTGCTGTCTTGATTGACCAACGGCCAATCCATGTGGTAAACGTTTTTCACTCACATAGTGAGGGCTACTATTATGAGTACCCTGATGTTGTCGTAACTGTTACTTCTGCTTATTGTTTCATGAAGCGGAGTCCTATGATCCTCCACTGACAGGATCCATCTTCTACTGTTCTATGCCACGTTCTAAGATGCTACTCATTGTGCTGACAGCGGTGCATTCCACACCGTATTCGATTGTCATTACTTACGTTCCGAGTGATTCGTAAAAGCTGACTCCCATGAGTCACTGGCAGAGGTTAAAGAGTCGATTGTATTCTATTCGTTGGTGTTCGCTGCCAGTCATCAGAGTCGTCCAATGTTTGAGGTTGGTGAAGTACTACATTTACCCTCTCATCCAACGATGTTCCAAATTGTCTATGTATTACACAGTCTGTTGCGAGGGCGTTACAGAAATGGTCGTGATTCGAGATTCGAGACGTCAATATGTCAAGTTCCAACAAATGAAGGAAAAAAAATGGGAAAGATATAGATCGTTCATCGTTGTGCATCACCCCACTCGGGGATGTTCGTATAAGCACCTAGCACTCTACACAGTCCACTAGGCGTTCAGTTGGGTGTTCAAGTAATACTCGATAGCATCGGAATTCGAAAGGTTTCAAAGGAAAAAAAATGGAAAGATCACATTCGTGTAGGAGACAATCTCTACTATTTCTCCTATAGGTTATCAGGTTTCGCATCGATCAAATGATAGTTCAGAATGAGATAGAATCAAGTATCACCTTAAAGTCTACAACTTTCAAGTTCACATACAGTAGGGGAGATTCCCTCTTGCACTCGTTAAGCCTCATTGGGAATTGCATGCACCACGCATTATTATTATGTGTGCACCCATGATAATAAGGCGGTTTGCATGCTCCTCTCGACGCTTCTTAACTTATGTTCGAAGTTTCTCCCACTCCAATCAACACATGTATGTACTAACAGCAAGACTAGGATTTACAAGATGCAAGTGTTGTGTTATGCTATCGATGTGTCATGATATCTATCTTGTTGTATCGTGCATGCTATGTATATAGATATGTCTACTAAACATGTGATGTATACTGTAACGAGGAACGAACCTTGCAATCTGAAGCTGAGTGTCATGGTCATCGTTTGGATCAATTCGGTTATAGTCTGGTTTTATGAAAACGTTTTAAAACCAAGTTCTCTATAACCAGTGGCTCTGATACCAAACTGTCACACCCCCAAATTACCACCTAGGGCATGTCCCTAATGGAGGTGCAACGATCCAACAAAGAGCCACCAATCATATCAAACACAAGTAATAATGTATTGAAATACTCAATTGAAAGAAATGTATTGTTTGTAAATTAAACCAAAACCAAAGTAATGAGCGGAAGCATAAATGTATAAGTGTGTAAATGTATCAAAAACCAACTCAATGTAATTGTTTATCATGACCACAACCACTCCAGCAGCATCAGACGGCAAGTTCCCAAGTTCCTTCAATGATTACCTACAAGCATGTAAACAAGTGTGTCAGACTACGCTGGTGAGTTCAAGGTTTTGTTAACGTGTGTAGTTACCAGATATCTGTTAAGTCAACTCAACGTTGTGATATGATGCTGTTTATGACTTGTTGAGATACCCTAGGGAGTGTGCCCATATGTATCCGGGAAGTGTGTCCCTTAATAACCTGGAAGTGTGTCCAGTCCCCAATGCCCCTAACCAAGCATTGGTAATGATGCCCAGATAATTAGTTCGCGCCCGTCCTTACGGCCCGGTGCGAGGTATCAAACCTAATAGCGCTATCAACTAATTTCCCCATTGCCCTACAGGCAATCCGATAATGATAGATTCCATGTTCAATAACCAAAACCCAATTTAACTATTTACCCAAGATTCCCTTCCAAATGTTTACTAGTTGTCCCAAACCACCGGGACGCATGCTTGAGAAATGCAGTGAACTCACCTTGGGGTTGCTCGGTAAGACTAGTTACTTGATCACACTTAATTAATCAAAGCCTATGATGTTCATATATACCATAATTAGTTTGCATTCAAGTTGATCACATTATCACACAATAATATTACTCTAAAGCATATACAGTGCACTCTTGGACCATCTACTACCCATCAATTAAACATACTAATCAATCATTTGCACAATTAATACACGTATTCGTAGAGTGCTCGACTCCATACTACAGCTCAAGTCTTAACACCCGAGGGGTGCGGCCCAAAGAAGCATTCGGCCCAAACCTACGTTGGCAGCCCAAACACAAGTCGTTCACAAGTGCATCTGTGTGTAGCCCATTATTGACCGGGTTCGGCCCAACATGTAGTCATAGACCAAAACATTTAAAACACAAGATTTAATTCAGATATCATAATCCAACCTACAATCTAATATGACACTTTTAGCATAACCTGATAGCCCAAACAACTATGCGATCCCATATGCCCAGCCCGCATTGGATGTCTAGCGGCCCACACAAGCATCCATAGTCTAGTTACCACTAATACTATAGTCCAATCCCTTTGACTACACCAAATCCCATGAACCTTAATCATAACAGCATTTCAATCAAACATCAACATATGATCCATCAACTCTAACCTATGCCACAAATACCACATCTGATTACAAGGTGTTTATTAATCACATCACATAAAAATCCTAGTTAACCCATCCACATCTATCGACATGGTATATCCTAACCATTCTAATCACTAGACTCAATCATCATGTCATTAATACACACACATGGTACTCTTGGCTGCCACTGACAACATAAATTAGAGTGCTCACATGGGTTTTGATTAGATCAAGAATACATCACATGGCTGCCAATCATTACTACATGTTTATCCCACATAATACTTGTTTTAAATTCCTATATTACTTGTTTTACATTGGGAATACAATGACTTTCCACGAAATCTAAGAATCAAATTATTTATAACACTTATCATAATACAAGACTCACATGAATACATATATAAAATCCGACGGATTAACAATTAACAACACCACTTAAGCATTCATTGTCATACATCATGAAAGATCATTAGATAAGAGCCACTAACCGCAATCCTGATTAATCAGAATGAAGTCTCGAACAGGGGGGGGGGGGTCTGCTATGCCGTCGCACCCACAATGGAGAATAGGGTTTGCAAGAGAGTTGTTGAACCATGCGTTTATCCTACGTAACTAGTAGATATGGCAGGTGACTCGATTTGGGCTTGTGACCACACAAAAGGCCCGAACAATAATTACTAACACATAAAGATCGGCCCAATAAGACTACCAAGTGGCCGGCCCCATTTCCTTAAATCTAACACAATGTAGAGGATGTGCGGAAAACAGATTGGGCCCATGTTTCATGGACCTAAGGTACGATAAGCCGTACGCGACCGTAGACCCAAACGTATGCACGTTAAGCGAGTTTGCGGCCCATTAAGTTAGTTTTCAAGGTTAGCTACACAACACATAGAAGTGTTTAATGGTTTCGCGCGAACATGCACACACAACTAATCTAAACAGCACAAGACGCGTAATTTAACGTAAAAACACACGCTGGGGATTTGCGGAATTTAAGCGACACTAACCTTGGAAATGCGGTTTGTCACATCATCCCCAACTTGAAAGAAATTTCGTCCCGAAATTTGGTAAGTAAACCAAAAGTAACACAAAGTGACCAAGTGTTAAATTAGAATGACTGTGGATTTTCCTCAGGTGTCACACCATCCCCAACTTGAAAGAAATTTCGTCCCGAAATTCACCAATGATATCATAAGTTAATACAACCATTCGAACGACTGAGGATACTAGAGCTTACTCTGATCATTGCGTTCCCACGTGAGCTCCGGTCCACGTTTTGGGTTCCAACGAACACTCACGATTTGAATTCGACTGGGCTAACGAACCTTGACTTCTTGGTCCATGCGTTCGATAAATTCCTCCAATAACGGTATCGCACGTGTTTCATCGGACAACCACTGCCTTAGATCCGGAACATAAATGACAATTCGTCGGGTAATTCAAGTTTGTAGGTTACGCTTTTGATCCTTCCCAGACTGTTGAATGGTCCATCGTGACGTCAGTTAAACTTGCCATGCTTCCCAAGCATTCCACACCCTCCCAAGGTAAGACTTTCTACACAATACGATTGCCTACAACGATCTTCTAGCGTTTCCCAAGTTTATCAGCTTTCCTGACGATCACGCGTTGCCACCAGTCGGATCCCGATCCAAACAACCTTTCCAGGAGTTTCGACTACCAACCCTGGACCAGTAATCAAGTTGTCAGCCACCTCAGTCTAACAAGAAGATTGGCATTATTATTTACGTAATGCCTCGACAGAGCTATCTGATTACCAAAATGATAACTGCCACAGTAGTACTCAACCATAGGTAAGAGTCCTTCAAATTTGTATCAAAGCCAGTCACCCACATGCTCGCAGCATATCTTCAAGAGCCAGGAGAGTTCGTTCTCTCTGATCGTTTGTCCAACGGCGATAAGCAATATTCTGGTCCTGTCGTGAGCTAAGGGTGTTATGTATTACCTGATCTAAATCCTGCATATGTCAAATTCAGAGGTAACGGGAGTTGGCACCTCGTGCCTAAATAGCCGCCTCCCTCAGAGGAATGTTCACAAGCTGTGAAGACTCATCAGTTTCCTTGATTGCAAGAAAGTATGCTGGTATTGTGAGATCAACAACGATCACCTAAGTAATATGTTTCCGTTTCGAGTCGTAAGTAGACCAGTGATAAAACTCATGGCAGTCCGTTCTCATATCCATATATGTATTTCTGGTTACCAACATCCCACCTTGATCTTTCCACCAGTCAAGCATTGTTCTCATGTGTTGCTATGTGGGCCTTCAGGCCCTGTCACCCGCACATGGTCTTCTGGTCTTAACATACCCTATCAGAACTCCGATGAATAGGATATCGAGGCCCGTGTGCTTCGCCTGCACCAGTTTTCTAAGGTTGAAGCAACAAATATCATCCGACCTGCCAAAGGTTGCTTCCCCATGTTCCGCATAGGTCAATCTTGAGAACCCTCCTCCTTCAGTTCTTCAATTTGAACACGGCGAGTTTAATCAGGTATGTTAAAGTCGATAGCGAGCTGCAAAGTCCTTGCATGTTCAGGTTTCCCAGCGTAATCATTTAGAGGTTCTATCCAGCGTCGCCATCACGTGATTAGCGCTTTCGAAACAAGGGTATGCCGGAGGCCCTTGTGATCGGTCTAGGTGGTGCATTTGGTACCGTCCAAGTAATGCCTCCAATCATAAATCCCAAGCCATAGCTTCCACCCCAGGTTGTGAGTCGTGCAATTCTTCCAGTTATTCCTCCACGTAAGCCATTGTCGTCGCGTGTTGCATCAGTGTGTAACTGAATCTCTGATTCGGAGCTTCATGGTATACCACCTGCATGGACCACCAGATTACCCGTACCCGCGGGTTAAGCCAATACTCAGTACATTGTAGAGTTTAGTTTCAAAAGCTGTAGAAACGTTTTCCTGTTCTGTCTCCCACGGATACACAACACACTGTTGCGTTAAAGAAGTTAGAGCTGTGCAATCTTAGAATATCCAGCGATGAATCTGCATTGGTATCTTGCGAAACAAAAGGTTTGCCATACCCCTAAAGGGGCCTTTGGTATCATTCAGTTTCTAACAGAATGGATATTAGCGAGATCCACGCGTATTCCCTCTTCGTCGGCTACGTGACCAAGAAAAGCATGTGCCTCTCGAATCCAAAAGTTACTCCTAACGAGACTTCGCGTGTAGTGGCCCCTCCCTCGGGATCTCTAAGAATAGATACAAATGCAGCCCATAGTGTTCCTTTCTCCTGGTAATGATTCAAAACGTCACCAACAAACACGTTCGATTCATGTGATCCATTAAGCTGCTGGTGTGTTGATTAACCCAACGGTCATGAAATACCAAGTCGCACTTGCCGCATTGCGTTTAATATGTTGTTGTAGGAACATTCTCCCCTCGAACTTCCATCTGGTGATAGCTCACTCGTTAGTCAATCCTCTAATGGGGCTTGACCCTCGCAGCTGGTTGACAGGTTGTTAATACATGATCGAGGCCAACGGTTCTTGACCGCCACCTTGATGAGTTTTCGATAATCAGTACACATACGAAAAGGCGTATCTTCACAAATATAACTGTGGCTCCCCAAAGTGAAAACTAGGTCCTACAAACTCCTCCCCAGCTGTTTCTGTAGTTGATTAGACAATTCTTGCAACCTTCCTGGTGCAAGATGGTAAGAGTGCGTGTAGTCGGGGCTGCCCCTGGCGTGAGATCAGGCTGAGATTTCACCTAACAGTCGTTGAAGTAAACCCGAAAGTTCCTTGGGTAGCACACCGAAAGGAATCACGAATGATTGGTGGATCATCGATCCTCTGTTCCCTTAGCCCTAACATCAGTAACGGTTGCTAGTATAGCGGCGTAATCCCTCCGTAGACACTTCTGGCCTTCATAGCTGGAATGGCGCTATCCTTTGTACCACTCTGACGCTTTAGAACAAATAACGATTTTCCACGCAAAATTTTGTCCTTACTGGTGTATCTGCGCGATCTCTGGATAACCAATCCACACTAACTACTGTATTGCAACCATCAAGGGTAGTAGAAGGAAGGTCGATGTCGAACACCTGTCCCCCAATGTCGAGTTTGCATCCCAGCAAACATATAAGGCTTCAATTGACTTGCATCAGCCGACTCCACAACAGGTTCGGTTTCAAGAAGCATCAGGGTTAAACAGAACAGAAACGAAGCGAATAGCTACTCATCCAAGCTATCATGTTGCTATTACGCCTGGTATAGTCTATGCCAATACCAAGTGTCCTTCCATGAGCTTCATTTCCAGTGTTGTTTTCGTCACGAGAATTTCCAGTACTGCCGTCGTTCCCTTGATTGTTGCTGTCTTGATTGACCAACGGCCAATCCATGTGGTAAACGTTTTTCACTCACATAGTGAGGGCTACTATTACGAGTACCCTGATGTTGTCGTAACTGTTACTTCTGCTTATTGTTTCATGAAGCGGAGTCCTATGATCCTCCACTGACAGGATCCATCTTCTACTGTTCTGTGCCACGTTCTAAGATGCTACTCATTGTGCTGACAGCGGTGCATTCCACACCGTATTCGATTGTCATTACTTACGTTCCGAGTGATTCGTAAAAGCTGACTCCCATGAGTCACTGGCAGAGGTTAAAGAGTCGATTGTATTCTATTCGTTGGTGTTCGCTGCCAGTCATCAGAGTCGTCCAATGTTTGAGGTTGGTGAAGTACTACATTTACCCTCTCATCCAACGATGTTCCAAATTGTCTATGTATTACACAGTCCGTTGCGAGGGCGTTACAGAAATGGTCGTGATTCGAGATTCGAGACGTCAATATGTCAAGTTCCAACAAACGAAGGAAAAAAAAATGGGAAAGATATAGATCGTTCATCGTTGTGCATCACCCCACTCGGGGATGTTCGTATAAGTACCTAGCACTCTACACAGTCCACTAGGCGTTCAGTTGGGTGTTCAGGTAATACTCGATAGCATCGGAATTCGAAAGGTTTCAAAGGAAAAAAAAATGGAAAGATCACATTCGTGTAGGAGACAATCTCTACTATTTCTCCTATAGGTTATCAGGTTTCGCATCGATCAAATGATAGTTCAGAATGAGATAGAATCAAGTATCACCTTAAAGTCTACAACTTTCAAGTTCACATACAGTAGGGGAGATTCCCTCTTGCACTCGTTAAGCCTCATTGGGAATTGCATGCACCACGCATTATTATTATGTGTGCACCCATGATAATAAGGCGGTTTGCATGCTCCTCTCGACGCTTCTTAACTTATGTTCGAAGTTTCTCCCACTCCAATCAACACATGTATGTACTAACAGCAAGACTAGGATTTACAAGATGCAAGTGTTGTGTTATGCTATCGATGTGTCATGATATCTATCTTGTTGTATCGTGCATGCTATGTATATAGATATGTCTACTAAACATGTGATGTATACTGTAACGAGGAACGAACCTTGCAATCTGAAGCTGAGTGTCATGGTCATCGTTTGGATCAATTCGGTTATAGTCTGGTTTTATGAAAACGTTTTAAAACTAAGTTCTCTATAACCAGTGGCTCTGATACCAAACTGTCACACCCCCAAATTACCACCTAGGGCATGTCCCTAATGGAGGTGCAACGATCCAACAAAGAGCCACCAATCATATCAAACACAAGTAATAATGTATTGAAATACTCAATTGAAAGAAATGTATTGTTTGTAAATTAAACCAAAACCAAAGTAATGAGCGGAAGCATAAATGTATAAGTGTGTAAATGTATCAAAAACCAACTCAATGTAATTGTTTATCATGACCACAACCACTCCAGCAGCATCAGACGGCAAGTTCCCAAGTTCCTTCAATGATTACCTACAAGCATGTAAACAAGTGTGTCAGACTACGCTGGTGAGTTCAAGGTTTTGTTAACGTGTGTAGTTACCAGATATCTGTTAAGTCAACTCAACGTTGTGATATGATGTTGTTTATGACTTGTTGAGATACCCTAGGGAGTGTGCCCATATGTATCCGGGAAGTGTGTCCCTTAATAACCTGGAAGTGTGTCCAGTCCCCAATGCCCCTAACCAAGCATTGGTAATGATGCCCAGATAATTAGTTCGCGCCCGTCCTTACGGCCCGGTGCGAGGTATCAAACCTAATAGCGCTATCAACTAATTTCCCCATTGCCCTACAGGCAATCCGATAATGATAGATTCCATGTTCAATAACCAAAACCCAATTTAACTGTTTACCCAAGATTCCCTTCCAAATGTTTACTAGTTGTCCCAAACCACCGGGACGCATGCTTGAGAAATGCAGTGAACTCACCTTGGGGTTGCTCGGTAAGACTAGTTACTTGATCACACTTAATTAATCAAAGCCTATGATGTTCATATATACCATAATTAGTTTGCATTCAAGTTGATCACATTATCACACAATAATATTACTCTAAAGCATATACAGTGCACTCTTGGACCATCTACTACCCATCAATTAAACATACTAATCAATCATTTGCACAATTAATACACGTATTCGTAGAGTGCTCGACTCCATACTACAGCTCAAGTCTTAACACCCGAGGGGTGCGGCCCAAAGAAGCATTCGGCCCAAACCTACGTTGGCAGCCCAAACACAAGTCGTTCACAAGTGCATGTGTGTGTAGCCCATTATTGACCGGGTTCGGCCCAACATGTAGTCATAGACCAAAACATTTAAAACACAAGATTTAATTCAGATATCATAATCCAACCTACAATCTAATATGACACTTTTAGCATAACCTGATAGCCCAAACAACTATGCGATCCCATATGCCCAGCCCGCATTGGATGTCTAGCGGCCCACACAAGCATCCATAGTCTAGTTACCACTAATACTATAGTCCAATCCCTTTGACTACACCAAATCCCATGAACCTTAATCATAACAGCATTTCAATCAAACATCAACATATGATCCATCAACTCTAACCTATGCCACAAATACCACATCTGATTACAAGGTGTTTATTAATCACATCACATAAAAATCCTAGTTAACCCATCCACATCTATCGACATGGTATATCCTAACCATTCTAATCACTAGACTCAATCATCATGTCATTAATACACACACATGGTACTCTTGGCTGCCACTGACAACATAAATTAGAGTGCTCACATGGGTTTTGATTAGATCAAGAATACATCACATGGCTGCCAATCATTACTACATGTTTATCCCACATAATACTTGTTTTAAATTCCTATATTACTTGTTTTACATTGGGAATACAATGACTTTCCACGAAATCTAAGAATCAAATTATTTATAACACTTATCATAATACAAGACTCACATGAATACATATATAAAATCCGACGGATTAACAATTAACAACACCACTTAAGCATTCATTGTCATACATCATGAAAGATCATTAGATAAGAGCCACTAACCGCAATCCTGATTAATCAGAATGAAGTCTCGAACAGGGGGGGTCTGCTATGCCGTCGCACCCACAATGGAGAATAGGGTTTGCAAGAGAGTTGTTGAACCATGCGTTTATCCTACGTAACTAGTAGATATGGCAGGTGACTCGATTTGGGCTTGTGACCACACAAAAGGCCCGAACAATAATTACTAACACATAAAGATCGGCCCAATAAGACTACCAAGTGGCCGGCCCCATTTCCTTAAATCTAACACAATGTAGAGGTTGTGCGGAAAACAGATTGGGCCCATGTTTCATGGACCTAAGGTACGATAAGCCGTACGCGACCGTAGACCCAAACGTATGCACGTTAAGCGAGTTTGCGGCCCATTAAGTTAGTTTTCAAGGTTAGCTACACAACACATAGAAGTGTTTAATGGTTTCGCGCGAACATGCACACACAACTAATCTAAACAGCACAAGACGCGTAATTTAACGTAAAAACACACGCTGAAGATTTGCGGAATTTAAGCGACACTAACCTTGGAAATGCGGTTTGTCACAACATCGGCACCCCTATCACGCATCACATAGTTCCACCATGTAAGAGCACGCTTCTCGAATGCACTGGATGTAAACTCAACCTTAGGCTCATTCGGACATTGCACGTGTTTGAATGTGCTCTCCAAACTTTCGAACCATTGCTGGAGCGCGGTTGCTCCTTGAGACCCAGAAAACTTCAAAGGTTTAGCAGAATTGAAGGTCTTGAAACTACACTGAGCATTGTTGTTGTTATTGTTGATATAACTGATGGATCTGGGTTACTACGCCCGGAAGCACTACAGCCATTTGCTGAGCGACAAGGGCTGCGACTTCTTCATTAGTTACAGGTTGTGCATCTGGTTGAGGAGGCATTGTCTAAAAAGAACAAGGAAACATGGGAGAAAACAAGTGAAATGGCACTGGGTTAGAATAGGATGATACAATTACCGACCAAAAAGCATGGGTGATGGTCATTTGTTCGAACCACGAAGCAAACAAACGACACACAAAAGCTGAATCAAAGTAAATAGGTCCTCATAATGTATCGCGAAGACATGCTTTAGCCTATAAGTGGACACTCATCCCAAGAATTCCCAGGTAAGAGTGACTGGTCCGATTATGTGGATTTTTACGAAGACTCAGGATACAGGCATCCACCATTCCAGATTGCACGTGTTCACACTATAAGGCCCAAACTTTAACGAGATTTTGAAAACTTAGAGGGTTCAGAACCTAGTAATCAATCATCCTAGAACAAATGATTAGTTTTCAAAGCAGATTCAAAATTTGTGTTCTTGTTGTGGTTGTCACCTAAGGATAAGTGACGGTATTGTTTTAAGATCTAAACACAAGAACCTTGTGTCAGGGTCCTAGGAAGGTTATAGTCTAGGTCAAAGTATTACTAATAACCTAATTCCCTATAACCATTGGCTCTGATACCAACTTTTCTGTCACACCCCGACCACGTAAAACAACAAATCGTGGCGAAAACGTCGGGGAGTGTTGTAACAGAATCATTGTTTCACAACCATGGATTTAAATAATTCTGTTTTATTTAATTATTGAACTCATTGTTTTATTACAAATCAAATAAATACAAATATTGTCTTTCAAGTTATAAAGTTGCTAAGGCACGAGTCCATCCTATGTATAGCATGTATCAGCAATCATCACAAAGCAGCACCTGAAACATGTGTAAAAATAGGCAAGTCAGCATAAAAATGCCTGTGAGATACATAGGGTTTATTAATGCATGATTCATGAATTGTAAGTTTAAAAGAATGTTTAACAAAGTAGTCATGAACTTAAAAATGTTTTCTTTATAAATCATATAACAAGTGATAAGAAATCAGATGATATAAAAGAAAGATGCATAAATAAATAATTAAGTAAAATGAGTTTGTATAAAATATGTTGTTTGTAAAACAATGTTTTGATAATAAGGTTTGTAGTATATATATAAAAATATACTTTGGTTTTTAAGAAAGTCGAATAAGTAATATATTAAAATATATTTCAGTTCCAAAATAGTTAAACAGATAGTATATTAAATATACTTTAGTTGTCAAAATAATAGTTTTCAGTAGTATATCAAAAGTATACTTTGGTTTTATTAATAACATATTAAACTATGCTTTGGTTTTGTAAATAACATATTAAACTATGTTTTAGTAATTAACAAAATATATGTTGTTTGTACAATATCACATATGAGAGCATATCAAACCATACTTCGGAAGTATAACAAAATATACAAAAAAAAAATGTGATTTAGAATTCATTCAAACCTTAGGGTATCAAAATACACCTTAGAGACTATAGAAATACCATAAAGGCAATCTCTATTTGGACAAGCATCGGTTTCTGACTTTCCATACAACAGGAATGTGGTGTCTAATCCTATAGCGCTATATCATACTACCAATCGGTCTGGTGAATGTATAAAATAAGTACAATCCAACAATTAATTTTATAATATTTGAAAAATTAGTGTTTAAACCATAAATAATCATTCAGTTTGTCAAAAGATAAGTACTAACATGTACAATTAATTTATACTTTGAAATCATGAACATAACAAATAGGTACACATGTTTCACCCCAAAACATTGAAAACAGTAAAAGAGGGGACTATGTACTCACTTGAGGATTCTTAGAAGTCTTGAATAACAACCAAGCAAAGCTAGAGGGATCACGGAATCAAACGGCACCTAATATAGGTAACTAAGTAAATAAACCGGACCTAAATCGGAAGATCAGATAGAATGAGGTTTTGTAAACCAAATGAGTATAGGAACTCATGTAATATGGTTAAACAAAGCCTTCATACTAAATCGAAACCTAACCTAAGTGCTTACGACCCGTTACGACTCGTTTAGGTAGCTTACGCTACTTTAACACGTCGTTCGCGTAAAACGTGTCCGGACTGCCTAACTAGTCCTATGACAAGTAATATATGCCTTACATGTCTAATAATGTTGCCTAATTAGTTTAGATGTCAAAATTTATGTTACATATGCTTAAAATGAATTTATGCGTAAAAAGGGCATTTTGGTCATTTACTTAAGGCATATAAACTACCTATCATACAACTACTTAAGCGAAGTGACCATAAGGTATAACCTCGGAAGGTTATTCCCTACACAACTATGGTCACAATATATGCTTGGTTGGATCCTAAAGATCGACCAAACGGGTCTAGTTTGAAAGTCTAAGCGGTTGTTTAGACCGCTTGACTTACGACTCTATACAAGCACTAAACTAAAAGTGATGTGCTAAACATGTTAAAACATGCTTAACTAAGTTAGAAAACAGGTTTTGATATCAAAACAAAGGGTTTTGATACCCAAGAATAGTTTGGTTGCAAAATACGCATAAACGCGCATTTTGACCGAAACTATGACTCGTCACTACACGTAACCAACGTGGTAATCAGTAGGTATAGTCACTAGGGACTATAACCATCGTGATTACGCTCACATTGCGAAGTTCAAACGAACTTCGTGTTGACCATTGACCGGTCAAAGCAGAAAGTCAAATACTGTTTGACTTTTATGCTTAAAAACGCATAAAAGAACGAAGGAATACTTACAAAGGGTTCAAGCAAGGAAATCTTGATCAAACTACTCAGGCATGAAGTCTTTGAACTCCAACTTAGAGTAATTCAATCAGATTTGTGAGTTGCAAATGAAAAATCTTGGGGTTTATATAGGATTTCCAAGACCGTTAGGATCGTTCATCGAAAACCGAGCTTTAATCTGAGCCATACAAGTGTGCCCATGGTTTTAGAATACCATGGGTGCCCCAAAATAGCCCATAGAATGCTTAAAAACCATTTGCAAACAAGAAAACCCAGCTGCTGATTGAAATCAGCTGGTTTTACTGATTTGGGCATTTTACGCGAGCCGCGTAAGACTCAGGAAGAGTCTTACGCGCCCCTCCTGGCCAAAGTTTGGCAGATTTGCAAGTTTGGTCCGTGCATGTCACAAACTTGATTTTCGATGCATTTTTGGCATGATTAAGCCCCGTTAACCTCATTTCAAGGCTCTAAAATGAATTTAAAGTATATGGAACTTAAAATATGCTCAAAAATATCTCATATGTCAGTTCGTTTGGTCGTACGGTTGCGTTGTTCGGTTAATTACGACGAAACACGAACGGACGCGAAAAACGATCCAAATTACGCGACGAATGTAATTTTATCATGCCAATCACTAAAATAAAATATTTTAATGATTACATAATTTTGGGATGTCCGGATATATTCAGAACGTAAGATATGAGAGAAAATGCAAACTTATGCACTTTTTGACGCTTTTAGTCCCTGTTGATCAAGTAAGTTTATTTTAGCGCACCAAGCACCTCAAAGCCTATTTCTAAGCTATGAAAAGGATATTTTGGACATATTTAGCTTATGATCAATTTCCGGAATGTTCGTCACATTACGAATCGGCATACTTTCGCGGTTTGTCGAAAATGGTCCCTGTGATCGAATAAACTTGATTTCGCCACACCAAACCTTCCAAAACTTATTTATAAGTTATGTAAAGGTTATTTAGGGTATGTTAAGCCTATGTAACTGTTCAGGAGTGTTTGTTGCATTAAACTGGTTATATTTACGCATCAGTTCGCGTATAACCTTCCAGAAAGCGATTTAAAGCTCGAAATCGAACATGAATTGATATGTGCACATGATACACATATTTACATAAATCCCAAGTATGAAATACAATATTTCATTGGTTTGGTATTTGTTTGATGGTTGAAGTGACACAGGTGTCACAACGGGGAATCGTAACTAGTTCCCTCGCCTTACACTATTGACCCGTAGGTTCTTTCACTTACCTCATAGGCTATTTCTTTAGATTTTCACCTTCTAAGGTGAAAAACCATCAGTTCGTTTCTTTCTATTCGTGACCCAAGGGTCTTTTGGTCCCGTAAACTTAACATTAATTATGATTCCGTAGGTTATGATGATCCCAAGATCATCTTTTATTCGAGTCTTTATTTAACCGTATATATATTTGGCGTCAAGGCACCCCTTTTTATTTCTAGAATTATTTACTTGTGCTTTTTTTTGGATTTCATTTGACTTTGTCCGTAGTCTAAGGCTATGTTTGTTTTCTTTCGATTTATCTTTCCGACTTTTTGAATTCTAACGTCATTTACACGTCGGTTTGTCCTACACTTACCGTTACCCGGTTCTTACCTATACTTCTTAACGACCCATTACCCGGGTTCTTTTATCTTAATGTTTTTAACGCCTATAACCCTTTACATAGGTTTATTAATATTTTGCGCTTTTACTTATTCGGTTCGCGCTTACTTACGTTAGCAAGCGTTATTCTTTGTTTAATTCGTTTGACTTGTTCGTGTGAAATTTCATCACTTATGAATGTCAAACTTCATTCTTTGTTTGACCCGTTCAACTTTAAAATAGTTGAACGTAATTTATCAAAATTTCTATTTACAGTGTCTTATCGTCTTTTAGTCATGACTCGAAACCCGAGTCTTTTGACTTTCAATTCGCGTTCCCGTCTCTTGGTTTACGCATTCAGTCAAAATCCTACCCATCAATTGGGTTTTTTACCGAAGTCGTTATCATTGCAACCCTTCCGGTATGCATTAAGACTTCGCTTTGATTTATTTGGTCGTCTTAGCGAAATCCATTGCTTTTATTCAACCTTGTCTTTTATTCTTTATGTGACCATCCTTGACGGCCTTATAGATTCTGAGTGGCGATTATCATCGTCATTCTTGCTTTACTACGACTAAAGTTAACAATCTTTTTCGTATGGGCAATACCTTCGTTTTTATGATCCGGCGGATCATCTATACTTTTGTTTTACTTGCCCATTTAGTCAACCATGGCTCTTTAATCCAGAATGACTTATTTTCATGAATTTTCCTTAGGTTATTCATTTATATCATCATTTACATTGGTCTTTGTCCCTTCTCTCGGGCTCATTATTCTAATGTAATATGCTTCCGTCACCCGGCTGTGCGTGTGACAAATGGCAAATAACCGGAAATTCAGTATAGTCTAATCACTATTCTTAGTATATAATCTCATGCAATTAGCGTAATTAAATTACGTAACTGTGTCGTACATTAGATGACAGTGTTAGGACAAGAAAACAATGATATAGCATATGTTGGTGTTCGTCGTATTGCGAAACCAATTAAACAATGTCCTAAAAGTGTTGATAAAAAGTGTTGCGGGCACTATTCACGGTTACATTATTCATGCCAGCAAAACCGTGAAAACAGAACAAAACAAGGAAAAACGACACACGAATAACATAACTGAGTCCGTTTATATAAGAAAACATTAATACGAAAATAAATCTTACAAAGATACAAGACTTTCCGGTACAACGCCCTAATCGCTAAATCGTCCGTTTCGCTATATATAAGACAATTTTAACTCGTCCAAAATAATAATTTAGCATTTCCCGGACTCAGAAAATATGTCAAATGATGACAAACATATTAATGGGGTATTCGAAACATAAGCTTTCGACGCTGCGTTGCGACCCCCACAACTTGTCCGTTTCTGCACCGACAAGCTAATAAACGACATTTCCGATGCCGAAAACAACCAAATAAAAGCTTTGGTGAACTAGTTAAGCTTATTTTGGGATTCAAAATAACTTCATAATTCTTTTAAATGCGGAATGACAACTTACGGCAAACTTCCGTCGGTACGCCACAAAAGTGCCGTAAACTAGCCAACGACGAAACGAAAAGCATTCAAAGTATCAAAACATGATTTCTACTAGTTTAGTGAACTAGTTAATGTTAATTTATGTTCCGAACCCCTAATTACCCCCTAATGGGGAAAGATTACCCCTAATCACCATACTTAGCCTAAATACCAAAATATCTAGATATTTTGGTAACTTTTATAAAAAAATACTTACACTTTACCTTCCCCCACACCAAGTTGGTGGATTCAAGTAGGTCCCACCCCACTTGATTTGTGTAGAAAATTGTGGATTTGGAAGGACTAATGCATGTATCTCATATAAGGTATTATAACATTGAACTTATCCATCATATACCTCACTTTTACACCTAAATTAACACACAAAATTCTCTCATCTCTTCCTCATAATTCATGGCTGAACAAGCAGCCCTATTACCACTATTTTCTTCACTTGAACATCACATTTAACTCAGTTTAAAAGCCTAACAAGAACCTCTAAACATGGGTTAAGCATGGAGCTTCATCTAGGATCATCTTGGAGCTTAAACATCTTCTTATTTTTCTTGTCTAGATTGTGCCATCATGTAAGCTTTCAAACCTTTGTTTTTAAGCTTCATATTACAAGTAGATATCAAAAGTACAAGTTGATTATCTTGAAGTTTAATAAAAATCTAATCAAAAACCCTAATATCAAAGTTAATAATCTACTAATCTAAACTTATTATGTGGTTATTTGTGTAGATTAGTATATCTTGTTGGTATAATCATGATGATTATGTTGATTTTGTTAAAGATTAGTGGTTTAAAGTTTATGTTTATGATGATCTTGTGATTAGTTTTATGTAGTATTTTAGATTAGTGTTAATCTAGCCATAATACACTTAAAGATGTGATTTAAACATTTATATGTTTAAATCATACAAGATCATCAACTTCAAAGATCATGAGTATTATGTTTATGAACTTGGATTAGTGATTTTTGAAAGATAAGACATGAAATGATCATGATTCAAGACTTGTTAAAATGATTTTGGTGATACTTGATGAATTAGTGGTGATTTGGAACTTGATTGGTGATTTAAATACGTTTTTGAAAATGTGGTAAACGCTATAATTTTGGGGGAATTATGGTGAAATTTTCTAATATCATAATCATGATTTAATAGGGGTTAAATTGTGATTAAAATGGCTAATCACACTTACGGATTTTAATCATGGTTAAACAAACTTTTTGAGAAAAGTTGAAGTATCAAACAAGTTAGTAAGTTTCTAAACTACTTATAATGGTTTTTATGAGATAAAAACGAAACTTATGAATATATATATATGTTTGGGGAAAATATATATATTTTTGAAGAATCCATCAAAGTGTATATTATGTGTTATGTGTATGTATTTAGATGCATTAGGATAATCTAAATAATACACAAAGGATACCAAGAAATTACTTGAAAGATAACAAGTATAAATACACATAAAAACATATACACAATATCCTCAATCTATTGATAAATATTAAATTAACGGACAAAACGGACGAGCGAACAATACGGATGACGGAACCAAAAATAACAAGAATAAATGTTCCTAAGAAATATATATATTTCAATCGACCAAATACAGACATATAAACAAATTGGTCGAAAAAGGAATGCCGAACATCCGACGACAACAAATGGACGTATCGTCATTACGAGGAGTTACTACGACTTTTTAGGCGACCTTTCGACGCGGAAACGTATTTATTACCGATAACCAAAGTCCGGAAATATAGAAACTTATAGAAACTATTAAGTCTTTTTATTAAGTAAAAAGTCTATAATTGGAGGTTTTTATAAAAATGAAAGACTTATACTTTCAAATGGGCTATTTTATACAAATGGGCTTACACTTCTTAATGGGCTATTTTATACAAATGGGCTTACACTTCTTAATGAGCTTATCTTCATAATAAAAAAACTGGGCTAAGCCCAATACCAAACATATGGGCCAAGGCCCAATAACATCAAGCCCAACACTATTTAAGCCCAACACTATTTAGGCCCAACACTATTTAAGCCCAGCACTATTTAAGCCCAACACTATTGAGGCCCAACACTATTTAAGCCCAATAGCATGAATTCTTGGGCTAAGCCCAATGACATATAATTAGTAAAAATTACAATTATACAATTTACTTATACAAAGACACGAAACCAAGAAGACAAGACCCAATGATACAACTCACAAGATACAAGATGACATATATATATATATATATATTCGGTGAAATATATATATATAACAGTTTAACAATTCATTCATCTAATACACAGTTCAACGAACAATAAAGACATAAAAGTCTTACACATATTTAAGACACAAGACTTATACTCAAGTCATTTACAAAGACCGAAGTGTCTGACAAATATAAGAACATTTGTAGGTCGCAACATTGTTCAAGACGACCACGCGTAAGATCACAAACACATATCATTCACGGACGCAATACTGTGAGTTCATGTCCCCTATTCATTTTAAATGCTTTACAACTTTACAACTATCGGGGAAAATACATGTTCAATTGTATGTTAAGTCATGGAATGAAACACCTTAGATCATGTGCGATTAGGGTCATACATCTAAGCACCATTAATCCAGTTTGGACCTAGGTACAGAGGGTTAGATCTAATGGGTTTTGGCGAGCCCCACTTTTGGTCGTGGACCAATACAGAAGAGTGCGTTTGTGTCCCAGTCGATAGTAGTCGACACGAAATCGTCTAGGTTTGGATTGCTTCCTAATTTCGTCACACATATTAATGTCCTCGCAAAACATTAATGATCAACGATTTCATTGACGCTTTACATACTACATCATTACATACAGATACATTTTATACAACTCACATTTTATGGATACATTTTATACAACTCACATTTTACAGATACATCTCATACAACTAAACTGCATGAACTCGCCAACTTTTGTTGATGTTTTCAAACTTAACATGTATTTCAGGAAATTAGTGGACCATGCGGACATTTCAGTTAAGGAAAGCAAGTATCAAGACTCCATGCCACCATTTGAAGGGCTTGCCTGTTATATACCGCCTCCTTGCGGTGATATAGTGGTCAAAGCCTTGACATTTTAAGACTTACATTTTGACGTATAAAACAATGACAACTTATTTTCATTTGATGGTTTGTAACCAATACATTTAACTTATGTTGCGTTCTTTTGAAACGATTATGACAATGGCATTGGAGCTTGTTTTTATTCATTTAGTATGTTCATTTATATTGTTATGCAATGAGAACCGATCAGATCACACCTCGCGCTTCCGCTACGAGCGGGTGTGACAGATTGGTATCAGAGCTTCGATTGTAGTGAACCAGGATTCTTTCTCGAGTCTAGTCTACAATCACTAGGGAACCTCTCACGAAAACAATTTATACAAGAACAAGAGTTTTCATTGCATAAACATTTTTCAAGGTCCACTACAAACAAAATTCATTTCATATAAACCAAGCAAGGACATTACCATGAGTGAAGTCTATGAGAAATAGATACATTACATTAACAGACTATGTGCCTACAACACATTACATTATCAGTTTACAAGTTCAGCTTATACAAGATAGAGACATTACATTATCAGCTTATGCACTATACACAGTTTAAAGTTCAACTTATACAAGATAGAAATCCTTGTTAGATAGGATTTCATGTGATTATATATATATATATATGATTTATTTATATGTGTGTTGTACAAAAAAAAATTGACAAGAACAAAATACCTTCGACTTCAAACTCTATAATATTCTTAACTCGCACGATGAAAATATCGACCTCACGTCTACTGCGGAGCTTATGGCGAACATGATTCCTAAGTGAAATCTTAAACTTTATTTCATAAAATATGGTTGCTTTCTTGCGAATGCTGAGATGCCTAACCTTCGTAGTGACGATGAGATGGAGGTGGTAACCTTGGACAACAACTCCATTAGTGGGACGATGTCACTGTGTCTCATACGAATAATGATTGATGACACACCAGTCCAGTCAAAGAAGATGAAGTATTCATCTTGAAGGCACCCATCCAGTTGTTATTGTTACGAATTCTCTCTATTTCTATTCTATCTAACGCTGTGCCACTTCACGAGTAATGACAACGGGCGTTAGCCGTGGACTATCATAAAGGTCCCTCCTATGTTGAAGGTATGTAGACAATAGTGTCCTTTCAATTACTGATCGTCTGCTTCGAACGAGAGAATTCTAGGGTGACCATGCAAGGCGATTTATTATTACGGAGGCCTACGTAATAACAAATTGTAGTGCATGGAAATTCTGGTGGGCTTTTCGGGCCAAGCTAATGATCACTATCCATTAACAATTCTTAAGATATTACTTAAGATTCAATTTTTCCATTCTTAGAACACTGACTAGGGTGATTACTATAACATCTTACAATACAGGAAGACGATGTATGCTTGATCGCACCTAACATTCGATTAATATTGCGAGACGATTGAGACTAGTCATTTAAACAAACAAAACTTGTTAGTCACTCATGGAAGATTTTTCCTCAACATTCTAAAATTCTTATATACGGGCTATTTTCTTGGTGCCTATGACACTTTACCTTACCTTACCTTATCATATTTCACCTTATCATATTTATTGGGAATAGATACAATAAATTCCGTGGTTTGACATTCGTCTTTTTCCAAGGAATGGTATGGCATGAGCCATGCTGCAACTCCCTCATTACATTATATTCGACATTTTTGGAGATTCCAATAATCTTGCTAGAGCTCGTGAAACTCAAGAACTATTACCATAATTGTCACATGAACAAGTAAGACAAAGGATTTTCTCTACTTAGGACGATCGAGGTCCATAGAGTAGGGAATACATATTATATGGACGAAGACCACTGGTTGGTTTCCCCTCCTCAACGAATTATTTTTCTTTTTCCATTTAGACATATGACCAATACACGCAAGAGGCATTACACTTTTTGGTTTTGGTTATCCACATTATCATTTATTCAAACATGTATGAACAATGCGGTCTTGAGGTTTCCATGACCGATTGATTGCATTCTTCATTCTTGGGCACATGATAGACTTTATTTATCCAAATACATGTCTAGATACTTTTAATAGTGTGTATTAAAAGGATCATGGCGCCAAAAGAATCAAATGTTTAAGTCAAAAGTTATGTGTTGAAAATCATTGCTTTTACACAAGACATGGTTTATACATGACATTGTTACGCAAGACATTGTTATACATGGCATTTAACGTTGGTATAACACAAGACCTTTTTGGTGGTTATTTGTAAGTGATGAGACGTGTGTAATATGATAAAAGCATGGTGGATACGCCGCTGGTACTTCCTATATATAAGTGCTTATATTATATTTCATATCGTGGTGTTATTCAAACCTCTTCGACAAAGACAAGACATGACATTTTTGCACAAGACGCGACATCCTCTACACAAGACATAATATTCTATTTCAAGACATGATATATTTATACACTACATTTCTATTGGTTATTTATTTAACCATACATCATTCTTTTATATCATCTGATTTTCATATCTATTTTCATATGATTTTATAAAAGAACTCGATCATAACTGGAGCCAATGTTGATGGTTACACTTGATGCTTTCACGGTCTCTCAAGGGTTGTTCCATACTGGGTAACACCCGAATTCAAACACACTAAGTGTTACATTTTGTGTTTAGCCTCGGAGATCCGAAGCATGACCGCATCATCCCTCCCTACCTCGATCACTCAAACAATAACTCTCGCCATGAGAGAAATGAAGGCAAGTGCTGCCATAAATGATTTTGGCACCAGGATGTATGCTGGTAACTTTCTGAAATCCTAAATGCGACAAGTGAGACGTTCATCATGAGGGCAATTGCAAAAGCGCCAAGAGTAGCAGTGTGCTGAGACCGGGCGCAAAACAAAGGCTTGTAAGACGATAATACTTAAGAATGGATCAAGCTAGTGAACAAGTGTGTGTGTGGTTAGAATTATGAATACTCCACAAAATCCCAATGAAGTCATGAGTACGTACACTCTACGATCATCATGTACCAATTCTTTTAATACCAACATCGAGCTTAGCTATTGTCTTTAAATGTTAAGCATATACTCGAATTAGAGTCATGTTGGACACACATTACTATATCAAGTTAGCTAATGGGGAATTAGCTGAGACATGTCAAATCATTAAGGGTCATAGGTACGTATCCTATCAATCAACATTTCACATCCATATTATTTGATACCATTGCCGATTTTTAGCTTTATCTCAACATTTCACATGCATAGTTTCATGGCTAGTGACGGAATTGTCCTAGCTACAAATAGGGATTGGGTTGTCCTCTACATCTGTACAGGGAAGTCCTTACTACATAGAATTCAAAATGTACTTGGCCTAGAGTCAAGTAAGCTAGACGTCTCCTCATTCTATAGGATTGGCAAACGATAAACTAGCCGAGTCAGGAGCAGAAATTACTATCGATCTCTTAGCCGTTCAGTTGGGTAGTTTCGACGTAGTTTTGGCATGGATTGGCTATCCGATAACCGAGCCGAAGTCTGCTTTCATGAGAAGATCATTCGCTTACCACTACCTAATGAAGAGACACTTATTATCCATGGAGAGAAGCACGACACATCATTGAGGATAATCAATTTCATGAAGGCACAAAAGTGCTTAAGGAAAGGTTGTATTGCCTTTCTAGCACTTGTTGGAAACAAGAAGGCCGTTGGGCCGTAGCTGACAGATATTCCTGTGGTAAAAGAATTTCCTGAAGTCTTTCTTGAAGACTTGCCAGGACTACCACCATATCGACAAGTCGAGTTTCACATCGACTTGGTACCGGGAGCTGCACCCGTAGCCAAATCTCCATGTTGATTAGCACGTTCTGAACCTTGTAGTTGAACGAATAAGGATGTTGTGAGTTCATAACCCCAACTTTTTACGGTTTTACATGTTTATAAAGGTTTTGGGGGTGGAAAGACATGTAAGTTTTGCAAAAGTGCACAACATTTCGATGAATGAAAATTCATATTTCTAAACCATGTTACAAATGAATTTCCAACTAACTCAAATGGTTTATGAAAGGTTCTAGCTTCTACTCTAAGATAGACTTACGATCGGAGTATCATCATTTACGAATTCAAGAGGAAAGCATACCGAAAACGACTTTTAAAACTTGTTATGGTTATTACGAGTTTCTCGTTATGCTTTTTGGTTTAACGAACGCACTAGCGGTCTTCATGGAATTAATGAATCGCGGGTGCAAGCCGTATCTCGACAAATTTGTCATAGTATTTATTGACGACATATTAATATACTCACGATTGACTCATGAACACGAACAACATTTGAGAACCAGTTTGGAGCTGCTAAAGAAGGGGAAACTACACGCGAAATTTTCCAAGTGCGAATTTTGGATTAGCGAGATACAATTTCTCAGGCATGTAGTGAACGAGAAAGGCATTCAAGTAGACCCAGCTAAGATTGAGACAAATGAGAATTGGGAAGTGCCCAAGACTCCAACTGGAGTCTGACAATTTTTTGGGATTAGCGGGATATCATCGGAGATCTATTGAAATTTTATTTTAATTACTCAATTGCTAACCTCCCTCACCCACAAAAAAATAAATGCACCCCAATCGAAAAACAAGAAATAGCATTACAACTTATGCTTAAGATTGGTGCATAGCATTTTACAATCTTATCATTATCCGACGATACCGATGACTTTGTTGTAAACTATGATGCTTCGCATCAAGGATTGGGTTGCGTACTCGTGCAACGTGAAAAAGTTATCGTGTACACGTCGCGCCAATTAAAAAGTTCATGATAAGAACTATACCACTCTCGACCTTGAGTTAGGCGCGGTGGTATTCGCTTTAAAAATTAAGGCGACATTATTTATATGGTACTCATTGCATTATTTTCACGGATCATAAAAGTCTTCAACACATATTCAACCAAAAAGAATTAAATATGTGTCAACGATGTTGGGTTGAATTGTTGAACGACTATGATTGTGAAATAAAGTACCATCCGGGCAGGGTGAACGTTGTAGCTGACACCTTGAGCCGCAAGGACCGAGTAAGAACACTGAGAGTTCAAGCATTAGAGAAGATGATTCACAAGCACTCAGGGAAGAGCATATTTAAGCAGAAACACTTCGAGGCATGAAGGAATAATTAGTGCCGAAAGAAGATGGAACTTTATACCTTATGGGTCGAAATCGAGTTCCATTCTTTGGCGGCCTTCGAGATGATATTTTGAGGAAACACATAGGCCTGAGTATTAAAAGAATACTATTGGTGGCCTAACCTCAAAAGTGATATCGCGACTTATGTCGGAGAATGCTTGACTTGCGCAAAAGTCAAAGCTGAATATCAGAAACCCTCGGACTTGTTACAACAAACCGAGATTCCCGTTTGGAAATGGGAACAAATATCGATGGACTTCATTACGAAGTTACCCAGGACCTCATGCGGTCATGACATGATTGGGTAATCATCGATAGACTAACAAAGTCCGCACACTTCTTACCGATTCGGGAGGAGGATAGTACAGAGAAACTAGCGGAACCCTATCTCAAGGAAATAGTGGCTCGTCATGGAGTACCTATTTCAATCATCTCTAACCGAGACGGTCGTTTTGTTTCAAGAATTTGGAAAATCATTTCAACAGGCCTTTGGATCTCATTTGAATCTAAGCACGACCTTTCATCCACAAACTGACGGCCAGAGCGAACCTTTAGTTGAGTTTTCCTACAATAACAGCTACCATACTAGTATACAGGCTGCACCGTTTGAAGCTCTTTATGGTCGATAGTGTCACTCTTCGCTATGTTGGGCGGAAACAGGCGATAGACAATTAATTGTTCCGGAACTAGTCCAATAGACTACGGATAATTTTTTTTTTCCGAGATCGTATCAAGACGGCTCGAAATCGACAAAAAAGCTACGCAGACGAGAGACATAAACCATTATCTTTCGAGGTTGGAGACAAAGTCTTGTTGAAAGTCTCGCATTGGAAGGGCGTAGCGAGGTTTGGTAAGCGTGGAAAGCTTAACCCATGATACATTGGACCATTTGAAATCTTGAAAAGATTGGCACTGATGCCTACAGGCTGAAATTACCAGACAAACTTAGTAGTGTGCACGACACGTTTTAGGTGTCGAATCTTAAAAAGAGTTCAACACAAGAAACAGTTATCATCCCTACGGATGAGATCCATACCAACGACAAACTCCAATTCATTAAAGAACCTGTTGAGGTCATGGACTGGAAGGTCCAGAAAACACGAAGGAGTCGTATCAAATTAGTAAATGTACGTTGGAACTCTCGACACGGACCCGGGTATTTACTTCAAAGCCAAATACCCTCACCTGTTTGAGTAGTCCCCTGCAAAGGATGACTCAGTTTGAATTTCGGGATGAAATTCTCAATAACAGGGGGAGAATGTGAGAAATGGCAAATAACCGGAAATTCAGTATAGTCTAATGACTATTCTTAGTATATAATCTCATGCAATTAGCGTAATTAAATTACGTAACTGTGTCGTACATTAGATGACAGTGTTAGGACAAGAAAACAATGATATAGCATATGTTGGTTTTCGTCGTATTGCGAAACGAATTAAACAATGTCCTAAAAGTGTTGATAAAAAGTGTTGCGGGCACTATTCACGGTTACACAATTCATGCCAGCAAAACCATGAAAACAGAACGAAACAAGGAAAAAGGACACACGAATAACATAACTGAGTCCGTTTATATAAGAAAACACTAATACGAAAATAAATCTTACAAAGATACAAGACTTTCCGGTACAACGCCCTAATCGCTAAATCGTCCGTTTCGCTAAAAATAAGACAATTTTAACTCATCCAAAATAATAATTTAGCATTTCCCGGACTCATAAAATATGACAAATGATGACAAACATATGGAAACAATATGAGGATATTAATGGGGTATTCGAAACATAAGCTTTCGACACTGCGTTGCGACCCCCACAACCAGTCCGTTTCTGCACCGACAAGCTAATAAACGACATTTCCGACGCCGAAAACAACCAAATAAAAGCTTTGGTGAACTAGTTAAGCTTATTTTGGGATTCAAAATAACTTCATACATCTTTTCAATGCGGAATGACAACTTACGGCAAACTTCCGTCGGTACGCCACAAAAGTGCCGTAAACTAGCCAACGACGAAACGAAAAACATTCAAAGTATCAAAACATGATTTCTACTTAGTTTAGTGAACTAGTTAATGTTAATTTATGTTCCAAACCCCTAATTACCCCCTAATGGTGAAAGATTACCCCTAATCACCATACTTAGCCTAATTACCAAAATATCTAGATATTTTGGTAACTTTTATAAAAAAATACTTACACTTTACCTTCCCCCACACCAAGTTGGTGGATTCAAGTGGGTCCCACCCCACTTGATTTGTGTAGAAAATTGTGGATTTGGAAGGACTAATGCATGTATCTCATATAAGGTATTATAACATTGAACTTATCCATTATATACCTCACTTTTACACCTAAATTAACACACAAAATTCTCTCATCTCTTCCTCATAACTCACGGCTGAACAAGCAGCCCTATTACCACCATTTACTTCACTTGAACATCATATTTAACTCACTTTAAAAGCCTAACAAGAACCTCTAAACATGGGTTAAGCATGGAGCTTCATCTAGGATCATCTTGGAGCTTAAACTTCTTCTTAATTTTCTTGTCTAGATTGTGCCATCATGTAAGCTTTCAAACCTTTGTTTTTAAGCTTCATATTACAAGTAGATATCAAAAGTACAAGTTGATTATCTTGAAGTTTAATAAAAATCTAATCAAAAACCCTAATATCAAAGTTAATAATCTACTAATCTAAACTTATTATGTGGTTATTTGTGTAGATTAGTATATCTTGTTGGTATAATCATGATGATTATGTTGATTTTGTTAAAGATTAGTGGTTTCAAGTTTATGTTTATGATGATCTTGTGATTAGTTTTATGTAGTATTTTAGATTAGTGTTAATCTAGCCATAATACACTTAAAGATGTGATTTAAACATTTATATGTTTAAATCATACAAGATCATCAACTTCAAAGATAATGAGTATTATGTTTATGAACTTGGATTAGTGATTTTTGAAAGATAAGACATGAAATGATCATGATTCAACACTTGTTAAAATGATTTTGGTGATACTTGATGAATTAGTGGTGATTTGGAACTTGATTGGTGATTTAAATACGTTTTTGAAAATGTGGTAAACGCTATAATTTTGGGGGAATTATGGTGAAATTTTCTAATATGATAATCATGATTTAATAGGGGTTAAATTGTGATTAAAATGGCTAATCACACTTACGGATTTTAATCATGGTTAAACAAACTTTTTGAGAAAAGTTTAAGTATCAAACAAGTTAGTAAGTTTCTAAACTACTTATAATGGTTTTTGTGAGATAAAAACGAAACTTATGAATATATATATATGTTTGGGGAAAATATATATTTTTGAAGAATCTATCAAAGTGTATATTATGTGTTATGTGTATGTATTTATATGCATTAGGATAATCTAAATAATACACAAAGGATACCAAGAAATTACTTGAAAGATAACAAGTATAAATACACATAAAAACATATACACAATATCCTCAATCTATTGATAAATACTAAATTAACGGACAAAACGGACGAGCGAACAATATGGACGACGGAACCAAAAATAACAAGAATAAATGTTCCTAAGAAATATATATATTTCAATCGACCAAATACAGACATATAAACAAATTGGTCGAAAAAGGAATGCCGAACATCCGACGACAACATATGGGTGTATCGTCATTACGAGGAGTTACTACGACTTTTTAGGCGACCTTTCGACGCGGAAATGTATTTATTACCGATAACCAAAGTCCGGAAATATAGAAACTTATAGAAACTATTAAGTTTTTTTATTAAGTAAAAAGTCTATAATTGGTGGTTTTTATAAAAATGAAAGACTTATACTTTCAAATGGGCTATTTTATACAAATGGGCTTACACTTCTTAATGGGCTATTTTATACAAATGGGCTTACACTTCTTATTGGGCTATTTTATACAAATGGGCTTACACTTCTTAATGAGCTTATCTTCATAATAAAAAAACTGGGCTAAGCCCAATACCAAACATATGGGCCAAGGCCCAATAACATCAAGCCCAACACTATTTAAGCCCAACACTATTTAGGCCCAACACTATTTAAGCCCAGCACTATTTAAGCCCAACACTATTGAGGCCCAACACTATTTAAGCCCAATAGCATGAATTCTTGGGCTAAGCCCAATGACATATAATTGGTAAAAATTACAATTATACAATTTACTTATACAAAGACACGAAACCAAGAAGACAAGACCCAATGATACAACTCACAAGATACAAGATGACATACATATATATATATATATATATATATATATTCGGTGAAATATATATATATATATATATATATATATAACAGTTTAACAATTCATTCATCTAATACACAGTTCAACGAACAATAAAGACATACAAGTCTTACACATATTTAAGACACAAGACTTATACTCAAGTCATTTACAAAGACCGAAGTGTCTGACAAATATAAGAACATGTGTAGGTCACAACATTGTTCAAGACGACCACGCGTAAGATCACAAACACATATCATTCACGGACACAATACTGTGAGTTCATGTCCCCTATTCATTTTAAATGCTTTACAACTTTACAACTATCGGGGAAAATACATGTTTAATTTTATGTTAAGTCATGGAATGAAACACCTTATATCATGTGCGATTAGGGTCATACATCTAAGCACCATTAATCTAGTTTGGACTTAGGTACAGAGGGTTAGATCTAATGGGTTTTGGCGAGCCCCACTCTTGGTCGTGGACCCATACAGAAGAGTGCGTTTGTGTCCCAGTCGATAGTAGTCGACATGAAATTGTCTAGGTTTGGATTGCTTCCTAATTTCGTCACACATATTAATGTCCTCGCAAAACATTAATGATCAACGATTTCATTGACGCTTTACATACTACATCATTACATACAGATACATTTTATACAACTCACATTTTATGGATACATTTTATACAACTCACATTTTACAGATACATCTCATACAACTAAACTGCATGAACTCGCCAACTTTTGTTGATGTTTTCAATCTTAACATGTATTTCAGGAAATTAGTGGACCATGCGGACATTTCAGTTAAGGAAAGCAAGTATCAAGACTCCATGCCACCATTTGAAGGGCTTGCCCGTTATATACCACCTCCTTGCGGTGATATAGTGGTCAAAGCCTTGACATTTTAAGACTTACATTTTGACGTATAAAACAATGACAACTTATTTTCATTTGATGGTTTGTAACCAATACTTTTAACTTATGTTGCGTTCTTTTGAAACGATTATGACAATGGCATTGGAGCTTGTTTTTATTCATTTAGTATGTTCACTTATATTGTTATGCAATGAGAACCGATCAGATCACACCTCGCGCTTCCCCTACGAGCGGGTGTGACAGTGCGTTTACGTTATTATCAATTATTTTGATCATTTGTTTCATTTGGGTACTTTTTAATTTGTCTCATTCACCCCGTCCTTACTACATCGGATGTAAATATGTCCATTATAAGAAATTCATGGTACCACATGTTCACTACTTACTTGGCTAGAGTAAGCGATTGACACTTGGTATACATGACATTTTTATAATTTTCACATTACACCCCATGTAAGTAATGCCTCTATTTGTTTCTCTTGGAAACAATATCCCGGATAGGTTTTCTATTAGGGGTTTTCCAAGTTTTCAATCTACATATGCAACTTTCAATCTCTACGTATTTGTTGCATATTACTATTCATGTAATAATTTAAAACGTGCACCTGATAATGCTTGCTCTAACAGGCTCTCCTTGCCATTAACTTATTTGCGATCGTTACGCGATTTAGGTCCTTGGTGAGCATATACTCTACGGAAACGATGACTTCGTAGTCTATTGCGATGCCTCGAACCTTGGTCTTGGTTGTGTTCTCATGCAACGGGACAAGGTTATCGCTTACGCATCTCGTCATCTCAAAATCCATGAGAAGAACTATACAACCCACGACCTCGAGCTAGGCGCAGTTGTTTTTGAGTTGAAGATTTGGTGACACTGCCTTTATGGTACCAAGTGTACGATCTTCACAGATCATAAGAGCTTGCAACACATCCTCAACCAAAAAGAACTGAATATGCGCCAACATCGATGGGTAGAACTTCTCAACGATAACGACTGTGAGATTCGTTATCATCCTGGCAAAGCAAATGTCGTTGCCGACGCCCTCAGCAGACGAAGCTATTTGCATAGCGCTCGTAATGATCAAGCCCAGCATCATCTCGAAACTCTTATCCACGAAGCCGAACATGCTTGTTTCACGGAACGCACTTTGAAGAAGGAAAGGATTCTCAACGATGGAGCCCAGCTAGTGAATAAATCGATTGGGATATTCCATTATCTGGACCTAATTCGGATCCCTAAACGGACTGATTTACGACAGATTCTGATGGATGAAGCCCACAAGTCTCGATATTCTATTCATCCCGGTGCCGATAAAATGTACCAGGATCTTCGCTACAAGTACTGGTGGCCGGGCATGAAGAAGGATATCACTATCTATGTTTCGAAGTGCCTGACTTGCTCGAAAGTCAAGGCTGAGCATCAAAGACCCTCTGGCTTACTCGTACAACCCGAGATCCCTATGTGGAAATGGGAGAGCATAGCTATGGACTTCATAATGAAACTACCGCGCACGCCATCAAGTCACGACAGCATCTAGGTTGTCGTTGACCGTTTAACTAAATCCGCTCATTTTCTGCCAATACGAGAAGACTATAAGGTATAAAAATTAGCCCGAATCTACACCGATGAGATCATTTGTTGACATGGGATGCCTCGCGACATCATCTCTGACCGTGATGGTCGGTTTACCTCGTGTATTTGGGAAACATTTCAATCTGCGCTCGGTACTACACTTAATCTAAGTATCGCTTTCCATCCCCAAACCGACGGTCAGACTGAGAGAACGATTCGTACCCTTGAAGACATGCTCCGTTCGTGTGTCATAGATTTCGGTGGTAATTGGGACGCATACTTACCTTTAGTTGAATTCTCGTACAATAACAGTTATCATTCCAGCATTCAAATGGCACCGTTTGAGGCATTATACGAAAGAAGATGTCGATCGCCCAATGTATGGCACGAGATCAGGGGTTCGCAAATAACCGGTCCTGAGCTGTTGCAAGAGACGACTGACAAAATCCTCCAAATTTGAGACAATCTGCTGAAAGCTCGGAGTCGTCAGAAAAGTTACGCTGATAGACGATGCAAGCCCTTTGAATTTGACGTTGGCGATCACGTACTCCTAAAGGTATCACCTTGGAAGGGTGTGGTCAGATTCGGCAAGAAAGGAAAGCTCACGCCTCGATATGTGGGACCCTTTAAGATTCTGGAAAGGATCAGAAAAGTGGCCTACAGACTCGAACTACCGGAGGAACTTAGCAACGTCCACCCGACTTTCCACGTTTCGAACCTCAAAAAGTGTCTGGCTGAGCATGATTTACAAGTTCCACTGGAGGATCTACAAGTGGACGAAACATTACACTTCATGGAGAAGCCTGTCGAGATCATGGACCGAGAAACCAAGAAGCTCAGACGCTCATGCATTCCCATTGTGAAGGTTCGCTGGGAAGGCAAACGAGGCGCAGAGTTCACCTGGGAACTCGAAAGTGACATGAAGGCGAAGTACCCGCAGTTGTTTGTTACAGCTAAAGCCTAATTTCGGGATGAAATTCCCTTAAGTATGGGAGGCTGTAACACCCCGTGTTTCGAAAGTCAAAGTCAAAGTCAAGGTTAAAGTCAAAGGAAGAAAAGATTGCTAATTGCGATCTGTCACTCCTTGCTAAATTACTGATTTGACTTCTTTGACTTGTAATTGAATCTTTATTTTATTTGCTTAGTTGTATTATGTGGAGTATCTATTAATAATCGAGATTTAATCGATGTTTATCGCATGTTTTATTGCTTATCGCATCGCAACTCGAATTATGCATTCTGGATATTGTTTTACGTTTGTGTGCTATTTATGTGTTACTTGTGCATGTTTACTTATGTTTATGTTTTGTGGTGGATTAAACGAAATGCAATCGCAACTCTATCGCAATCGCAAACTAATTACAAACGCTGAACGCAAGTTATTTTTGATGATTGTATATTGGATATAGTATTTATGTGTTTATTATTAATCTATCGCATCGCTCGCTCGAAAGGCATCACAACGTGCAACACGCAAACGAACGCCGAAACTCAAACCGTCGGAGCCACTCGATCAAGTGACCACTCGATCGGACGGCCAACCGATTGGCCGTCCGATCGGAGTGTCATACGATCGGTGACTCACTCGACCCTCTGCACTTTCCTCATTTGGAAACCCTATAAATACCCTCCTGTCACATCATTTGTGATGTGACAGCCCCTCCACTCGACCAGCTCGCTTCAGCCATCATTTCTCTCGATTTCTCGCGATTCGTGTAAGTTTTCAACCTAAATCTTGTACTTCTATGATCTACATGCACTTCTTCATCTTTTTCACCTTTGAATCTTAACTTTTAACCGTGAAATCCATGGATTTGGGGTGTTCTAGGGTGATGTCATCATGGAGTTCATATAAACTTCAAGTATTGGCTTCATTCCACCAAGAACAACTCAGATCTGAAGGATTTCCACATGATTAAACAATGTTTTCACATAGATCTACACATATTCATGGTTATAAGTATTGAAAGATGGTTTTCTAACTTTCTTTTAACTCTTTTACACTCAATGCACTCAAAACCGATAGAATCGGAGCTCGTTCTCACCTTCTACTCTTTCTTAGTGATGTATTGGTTCAAGATCTGGTTTCTATCAAAGAGACAATCTATATCGGGTTAAACATGAACCACCGTCACGAAACAGTAAACTGGTCAGACTTGGGTGATTCCTGTTTGATCGGGTCACTTGGGTCATGATGGGGTTTCTGTTGTTTAGCACGTTGTCATATCGCCTCGAACAAACCGCAAACTTAACGAATTTTCAAGTTAGCAACTCGATCAGGTCACGGGACGGATTGCCGTCTGATCAGATTGCCGTCAGATCGGATTGACATCCGATCGACCCACAATCTGATCGGATTGCACTTGAATATCCACACTTAAACTTTCTTCGAACTTTCAAGGATCTGAACGTCGAATGGATTGTCGTCCGATCGGATAGCCATCCGATCGAATGACCAATCGACCATGTGATGTTTGGAACTTCAACACTTAACAATTTTCAACATGTTCAATGCATAGTCAGATCTAACGGATTGCCACCCGATCGGTAGACCATCCGATTGGATGACAATACTGCTGTGAACTTGTTCTCTGAGAAATGTCTCGCCGAACGGACCGCCGTTCGATCGAACGATCTGAAAGGTAGAGATACTTCTCTGTTTTCAAAGTGCTACAACAAAAACTTCAAAGGGCAAGCCATCGTATACAAACACAACCTTACCAAACAAGATGTCAATCCAATCGAATGGCCATCCGATGGGATGACCATCCGATCGGATTGCCATCCGACACTTATCACTTATCGCCGTTTTAAGCACCGCTCATCGTTTATACTATCGTTAACTATTCAGGCTAATCTCTCTCAGCGCTCCCTTCAATCCAAGAGAGTGTTTACTTGATAAACACGATCTATGAGTATACTCGATCCTTTTTTGCTTTACGCACTTTTGGGTGTTACATACGTTACTTATTCAAATCACAATCGACACACAACGCAAACACTATTTATACGCTGAACTCTATTGCATGTTATGTGTTATTCGATGAATGCTTGTATGTTATGTTAACACAGTGATTGTTGCCTGACACCTTAGCAACGATAGTACTATAGTTTGGACTCAGCACCTGTCGTGGACAGGGGTTGTTAAGGGCTTTACCTCACGTGTCCCAGGGGGGATATGTGTTGCGCATTCAACAACTCGCAGCGTCTATGCATATTTCTCTGTCGATAACCTACTAGCTTTCACTTTGCTACCTGTTACATGCTGGTTATGCGTAAACAATTTCGAACTCTTTTATATTATCAAACTTGTATGCTCACCTTTACACTATGTGTATTGACCTTTACTTTAACGTATGTGACAGGTGCTTAGGATGCTTGCTTGCTATGTGATGGAATCAAGTAGGATGGAGTCTAGAAACAAACTAAATAAAATCTGAGTTGTCGGAATGGATATTTGTCTTTGAGAACAATGTCTATAATAACTATTTTTATTTTATATGTTTGTGGTATGGGACATGAACCTTAAATATATTATAACTAATAGTTGTTACGGATTCTCCTGGACAATCTGTTTCGCTCAGTGTCGCGCCCTGATGATTCCGCCATCGGTTGGGGTGTGACATTAGACTAGTCATTCTAGATCATGACTTTCACACCTTATGAATCTTTGACTACTTTTCTTGTTGAACTAAATCATAAATTATAACAACCCTCCTAAATATTTTCGACACACTAATATAATTAAAATATCCCAATATGTCCTAAAATACACCCCATATATGAAAACGGGCCCCGAATACTATTATTTTTATAAAAATTAAATAAAAACAAGTTTTAATGGTCTCTCGCGGGGCGCGTAAGCCACCCCCTTGACCTACGCGGGCCGCGAGCGAGTGACTGATGGCACGACCCCAGGCCGCCACGTGGCGGGACACACGGACAACCTATACTCGTGACCGAACGAAGCTAAACCCTAGGCGACCTATGTCGCGGGCCACGAAGGCCCAGCCTTCTTTCTACACGGGCCGCGAGAGAAGGCGAAGAGTCGCCTATAAATGAAGGCCCTCAGCCTTCAGTTTCCTATCATTCAAAACTCTTTCTATTTCAAAATTTCTTCATAGATAATATAATTTTCGGGAATAATACCCCCCCCCCCCTTATTAACGAAGTTCTGCCCCGTTGTAAGTATCATAACCCCGGTACGTATTACATACGCTGCCCGATTGATCCAGGGTTCCGTAACGACTGTCGAGGTTCTCCCCGACGTAGTCGTTGGAATGCCGTCTCGGGGAGAGTATTACTAATGTAAATTTTGGGTTATTATACTAACGTGTGTGCTTTTGTGTAAATTATAGATAATCACCAGGAAACCCTTACAGAAAACCTAATACAGCAATGTGAGTAATCTCCTTTTTTGGAAATTGTTTTTACAAAACCTCACTTAATTAATACTATATTAAACAGTTATGGAGTATTTGTATTCTACAATTATCGTCGGTATGTTGGGGTTTTGTATACAAAATTTGTTACTACCTTGCAAGGAGTAACATGACCATAAGTCGGGTTGACAGTACCGTGGGTGGTAATTGAATAGATGGAAACAAATGTAATTGCGCGACCGCCCTCAATACTGTACAATGGCTTTTACTTAAACTTGATTAAACTGGGATTCACTCACCGGTATTTCCCACTGACAAAATGTTTTTAAACGCGTTTCAGGTAACAAAATGTGAAAGCCAAATAGAAGCCAGCTGGACAGCACTGAAGGCTTGGAAAAGTGGATATAAAGTTACCTAAAATCAAGAGATGTTTTATAAAATAGGGTTTATCCCTATAAAAATGTGTGTACTTGAAACTTGGGATTTTCCCATGTATTTAGTATATTAACAGCTTGGTATTTTACTATGATAAAATATTTCCTAACTACAGTCCTGATGAAATTTCCGCTGCCAAAATGGATAAAAACAGATACCACCGAAATTGACAGCGGCCGCCCGTTCCCGGGTTGTTAGGGGACGGGGGTTGCGACAGAAGGTGGTATCAGAGCCCAGCCACTGATTCAGCCACAGAAGTGTTCTGCTGACACCAAAATATCATATGTTAGGAAATTAATTACAGAACTACGTACATAATTGTATATTATTGTTGTGTATTATTTGACTATTTGTTAGTTACAGTATGAGCGACCAAGGACCATCTGACGCCTACCGTCAGTTGTCCAGCTCACCTAGAATTGAAAGGCACCTCTTCACAGCCTGCCCTCTCAGGGTATTCAGCTGATAATGAAGAAGGAATATTCTTGTTTAAGGCTCAGTCTGAAGAGCCATTCCCTCCTAAAAAGAGAGGATGGTTCAGTAGGGGATTGCATAAACGTAGGAAATGAATGAAAAAGTTGCAACAGCAGCAAGCCCTAGCAGCCGCTAAAAGAGAGACAGATGCCCACGCCCAGGATATGCTTAACAGAGGTTTAGCAAACTTCCATATCCTAGCAACCATAGCAGCCGACCATAACCTGGAACAACTAATAGCACCCCAACCACTACCGCTATTTCCCGCTCAGCCAATGGAAATAGAAAACAACCCAGAAAATCAAGTCGAAATGCATGATTTTAACCTAGAAGAGATACCTAGGGTACCAGTACCCAATCCCTTAGACCCAGACTACAACCTGTGGTTAGACGACAATAGGGACTATGTGCAACGTTACCCAATACCAGAAGACATGCCCATGCTGAATCTAGGAGCTTACCTAGGTTTGCACCCTCTAGATCCCTACTACGATAGTGATCAATATATTAGGGAAATTTTAGAGAATCATTACCCGTACCAGGAACCCATACCCCAGTTCCCAAACCCAGTCCTAGCACCTGCACCCCCAATGAGTGCAGAAAATGTTCAAGAGCTCCGAACTTTCGAAGAAGAGATTTTAGAAAGTAGCGAGAGAATGAGGCAGGTAGGAGAACGACTTGTCTGGAAGTATGACGAGCGTAATATGGATTTCTTGATGAATCCATATCCGTGAAAGTGATGGTGGAGGTAGTAGTAATAATAATAATAATAATAATATAATATATGATATGTGTGTATGAAAAAAAAAACTACGGATGCCTACTACTAGTAGTGTAGTTTTCTTTTCAGTTGTATTGTAATTTTAAATTCCAGTATCAGTTTGTACTAGATGCATACTAGTCGCAATGATCGACGTTTTTAATCAATATGCATGTCATGTGATTGGCTATATCAAATACTATTTTGTGATATTAATATGTGGTAAATGTTTAAAATTCAGATGGACAACGAAGTTGTCACACCCCCAAAATCCACACGCGGAGTATCACCGCTTAGAGGCGTGACTTACCAGGATCAAGACACCAATCATATTGAATAATGTAATTAGTAAATGTAATTCAACCAAACAATATGAAAGGTATTCAAAACAAAAGTATAGTATCAATGTTTAGCGGAAGCATAAATGTAAAACCCAACATAAGTAATAAGTTTGAAATGTCATAAACGGTTAACATGGCATCCACAATCCATGTCCCACAACGACTGTGCCTCCCCGTGCAAGCTCCATGAGTACCTAACGACCTGCAAGGCATGTAACAACGAGTCAACAACAAAGTTGAGCGAGTTCACAGTTGGTTGTTTAGTTATAGTATTCGTTCGTAAATCATTTGTTCGCTTGTACCAGGTATCGTATTAATTCGTATCGCGGTCTCCCAGACATGTGTGCGAAGGTTAGTGGGGGTTTCCCATGTATCCTAGACTAGCTGTATTTGTATTTGTATCGCGGTCTCCCAGACATGTTTGCGAAGATTAGTATTCGTATCGCGGTCTCACAGACATGTGTGCGAAGATTAGCATTTGTATCGCGGTCTCACAGACATGTGTGCGAAGATTAGTGGGGGCTTCCCGTGTTTTACTAGTCTAGCTGTATCTATAGGTGTCCTACACCTAATGAGGTCAGTGGTACGTATTTCAGTAGTGATGTAAGTACAAGTAATCATTCAATCCCATTCCCAACCCCGGGAATCCCATGCCTTGGTAAGAGTGTGAACTCACCTTGGTTTGCTCGGTATGCTAAAGTATGTGCACACAAGTAATCAGTCAAGTCCTATAGTTATGCACGTATACACAATCAGTATATGTTTGTAAGGTTTCACGTATAATCTACATCACCAGGTGTGCCTAAGCAGTTATCACGTATCACTTAAGCAGTTAATCAAAGTCATGCAATTTATGCTTTATATAAACGTCCTTCACAGTTTTTACTAATCATGGTTAATCATTAACATACTTGGCAGAGTTAACAGGCTTAACAAAGTTACATAATTTAACACAGTTAACAAGGTTAACAGAGTTAACAAACTTAACTCAGATAATAGACTAAACAAGGTTACTGTTGTCACACACAATTAGACGAAATCACATGCATCGAAGTCACTTGTTTGGCGAAAACACGTAAAACGAAGGCACTTGGGACGAAAACCCTATATGGGCGAAATCACATTTGACGAAAACCCAAGGGTTTTCGTCGGACATAAAGTATGGCAAAAACACCTTTTGTTTTCGTCTGGAACATCATCATCATCGATAACAGTTACAGCAACATACAGAACCCTAAGTAACGTCGGTCGTTTCAACTTGCACAAAACTAACAGTCATCAATTCCTTACAACAATCAATCATTAGACAGAAATCATGAGATCATCATTTAATCGAGAGCACTTACCGATTGTATTAAATCTAATTATACATGTATGACTTAGCAATTTACACATTCACATGGACAATCACATGTCTACTGTCATAATCACATGTCTACTGACATTAATCATGCACTATCTTAGTATATGCAATATATTATTACAATCGGTCCAACAGCAAGCTTTCAAAAGTATTATCAGTTCATTCAATATAAAAGAAAAGATTCACATATTCCTACAATTGTCAGTAGGTCACATGTTAGACAATTAATAACATTCAACATAAAGTCATGACCATACTAACAATCTGTCATTCTCAATAGCCTATAACCGATCACTTAACCACAGGAATTTATGAGAACCATTAAAAATCACAAAGATCTAACCCATTTGTTTATCAATCATTATTCAATCATATGCTCATACATAACTCATGATAGCAGTTAATACGGAATGACAAACAAACAATCTATAATGAATTCGATCAAACAATCATCGATAGTCGATTACTAACCTAAACAGAAGAGATAACAAATCAATTGATGTATGGGCTCGAATGCTCAAGGCTGCCGCCGGGTTTCAAGGGAGAACGAGAGAGAAAGTGAATGTGATAGGTGGTTAGGGTTTTTGCCGAATGTTCTCACGTAAAGGTTATAATCAAAACAGTATATTATGACGTTACTGGGCCAAGCCCACTTCTGTTTTCGTTGGCCCCCCTCTAGTGGACGAGAACAGTGTTTTCACCACAAAAGATGTGGGTGTTTTCGGGTGTAGTACTTCGGGTAGGGGTTTTCGTGGGAAAAGGGTTTTCAGCCAAAGGTTTCATTTTAATAACTATACAAACAAACTATTTATGTCAGATATGTAATACATATATACACATACATAATATACACATCACAAATAAAACGTATATTGCATCTCAAATAATATAAAACACACTTTGCAAATTAAGTACAAGGTTAAGTCAAATAGAGATCTTGAAAAACTCGGGTTGTCACATTATCCCCAACTTGAAAGAATTTCGTCCCGAAATTTAGCATGCGGTTACTGAGGAAGCTAGTTGTGTTGTGTTGATTTGGAATTTCGTCCCGAAATTCTGTAGTAGCTTCAGCCTCAGTAGTGGTTGCACTGTTTCTGAATAACTGGGGATATTTGAGTTTCATTTGATCTTCTCATTCCCAGGTGAACTCTGGGCCACGACGGGAGTTCCAACGAACTCGAACAAGAGGTATTCTGGTGTGCTTGAGGACCTTAACATCCCGGTCCGTGATTTCAACTGGTTCCTCGACGAATCGCAACTGATCGTCGATAGTGAGCTCCTTCAAAGGAACTATGAGGGTCTCATCTGACAGACACTTCTTCAGATTAGACACGTGAAAAACGTTGTGAACTGCACTGAGTTCTGCTGGTAGGTTTAGTTTGTAGGCCACCTTGCCTATTTTCTCAATGATTTCAAATGGTCCGACGTATCACGGATTAAGTTTGCCCCTTTTTCCAAAACGAACCACACCCTTCCAGGGTGAGACTTTGAGTAGAACCCGATCCCCGACCTGGAATTCTAGAGGTTTCCTACCCTTATCGGCGTAGCTTTTCTGATGGTCACGAGCTGCCGCCATTCGTTGTCGTATTTGAGCAATCCTTTCTGTTGTGTCTACCACAAGTTCTGGGCCAGTGATCTGACTATCCCCCACCTCTGCCTAACAAAGAGGTGATCGGCATTTACGCCCGTACAATGCCTCAAACGGAGCAGCTTTAATGCTGGTGTGATAGCTGTTATTGTACGAAAATTCCACAAGTGGCAGATGTTTTTCCCATTCGTTGCCAAAGTCAATTACACACTCCCGAAGCATGTCTTCTAGAGTTTGAATAGTGCGCTCAGACTGCCCATCCGTCTGAGGGTGATAAGCTGTGCTCATATCTAATCGTGAGCCGAAGGATTTGTGCATCGCTTGCCAAAGTTCTGAAGTGAAACGTGCATCACGATCGGAAATAATAGAGCTGGGCACCCCGTGCCTCGAAACCACTTCCTTCAAGTAAACGTCTGCTAAAGTAGAGAACTTGTCTGTTTCTTTGATAGCCAAGAAGTGTGCAGACTTTGTGAGTCGGTCCACGATCACCCAAATAGTATCGTTACCACGTTGAGATCTAGGCAGGCCAGTAACGAAATCCATGGAAATTTGCTCCCATTTCCATTGTGGTATCTCTGGTTGTTGGAGTAGGCCCGATGGTTTCTGATATTCCGTTTTGACTCTCGCACAAGTCAAACACTTGCTAACGTAAGTTGCTATATGAGCTTTCATGCTAGGCCACCAATATGTAGTTTTCAAGTCGTGGTACATCTTATCCGAACCAGGATGTACTGAGTAGCGAGACTTATGAGCTTCATCCATTACAAGCCCTCGTAAGTTGCCATAGAGTGGGACCCAGATGCGTCCCGTTACATAGTAGGCGCCGTCTGCCTTTTGTTCCAACCGTTGCCTTGAGCCACGTAGGGCTTCAGCCCTGACGTTTTCTGGTTTCAATGCTTCTACCTGAGCATCTCGTATCTGTGCAGGAAGACTAGACTGGATAGTAAGCTGTAATGCTCGTACGCGTCTAGGTATAGTGTCTTTTCGACTAAGGGCATCAGCCACAACATTGGCTTTGCCTGGATGGTACTTGATGGCACATTCGTAATCGTTCAGTAGTTCGACCCCTCGGCGTTGACGCATGTTCAATTCCTTCTGCTTGAAGATATGTTCGAGACTCCTGTGATCGGTGTAGATGGTGCACTTGGTACCGTACAGGTAATGTCTCCATATCTTAAGCGCGAAAACCACAGCTCCCAGCTCTAAATCGTGCGTAGTATAGTTCTTTTCGTGAATCTTAAGTTGGCGCGAGGCGTAAGCAATGACTTTATCCCGTTGCATCAATACACAACCAAGACCCTGAATTGATGCGTCGCAGTAGACCACAAAATCATCTGTGCCCTCTGGCAATGAGAGAATAGGTGCGCTGCAGAGTCTATCCTTTAAGTGTTGAAAAGTTGTTTCCTGTGTATTACCCCAACGATAACTAACACCTTTCTGTGTCAGTAGTGTAAGCGGCTGTGCAATCTTTGAGAAGTCTTTGATGAACCTTCTGTAGTAACCTGCCAAACCCAAGAATTGGTGAATTTCTGTTGGTGTGCGAGGTGCAGGCCAGTTCTTGATCGAATCTACCTTGGATGGATCAACATGAATCCCATCCTTGTTTACCACGTGGCCTAGAAAGTGGACTTCACGAAGCCAGAAGTCGCATTTCGAAAACTTGGCGTACAGCTGTTCTATTCGAAGGAGTTCTAAAATAAGTCGTAAATGCTGCTCGTGTTCCTCCTGACTCTTAGAGTAGATCAGAATGTCGTCGATGAATACAATCACAAACTTATCCAGGTAGGGCTTGCACACTCTGTTCATAAGATCCATGAAGACCGCAGGCGCGTTTGTTAACCCGAATGGCATGACTAGAAACTCGTAGTGGCCATAGCGAGTTCTGAATGTTGTTTTGGAGACGTTCTCATCCCGGACTCTCAGTTGATGGTAGCCTGACCTCAGGTCAATCTTCGAGTAATAGCTCGACCCTTTCAACTGGTCGAATAAGTCATCGATGCGTGGAAGAGGATAGCGATTCTTCACAGTCACCTTGTTCAGTTCGCAGTAATCTATGCACATGCGGAAGGTACCGTCTTTCTTCTTCACAAACAATACTGGAGCTCCCCAGGGCGAAGAGCTAGGATGAATGAAACCCTTATTCAAGAGTTCTTGCAATTGCTTAGACAGTTCTTCCAGTTCAGTTGGAGCTAAGCGATAAGGTGCTCGAGCTATTGGTGCTGCTCCAGGAGCTAGCTTGATCTGAAATTCGACCTGGCGATGAGGCGGTAGCCCAGGTAAATCTTCAGGAAACACCTGAGGAAAATCGCGTACTACTGGGATATCCTCGATCTTTTTCTCTTTCGTTGATGCGTCAGTAACAAGTGCGAAGATAGCAGTGTGGCCCTTTCGTAAACACTTCTGAGCCTTCAGGAAGGAGATGATGCCAACCACGGCACCACTCTTGTCACCTTGAACTTCGAGAGGTTCTTTACCAGAACGGGGAATACGAACAATCTTCTCCTTGCATAGGATCTCCGATTTTTGTTGAGATAACCAATCCATACCAATGACGATGTCAAAACTACCCAGAGCTATGGGAATGAGATTGATAGAGAAAGTCTGGCCAGCGAGGATAAGATTACAACCCTGAACTACGTGTGTGGCCTCTAGACTTTTACCGTTAGCTAATTCTACGACATGTTTGGTGTTCAAAAGTGTTGGTGCGCGTTTAAGCATTTGGATAACTTTCAGAGACATATAACTGGTATCCGCACCCGAATCAAATAATACAGTAACATAAAAGTCGTCGAGAAGAAACTTACCCATAACCACATTAGGATCGTTCCTTGCATCACCCTAACCCAGCACAAATGCACGACCCCTAGCACCATTGTCGTTATTGTTTCCCCCATTGTTGTTCCCGTTGCCCTGATTATTGTTGTTGTTATTCTGATTCTGGTTTAACTGGGGGCTGTCCCACTTGAAGTGGCCTTCAGCCCCACATTGAAAGCATCCCCTATTGCCTCGCTGTTGTTGTTGTTGCTGGTTTCATGGAGCGGGTGGTTGTTGTTGCTGGTTCTGATTAGCAGGTCGTGAGCTCTTGCAATCTTTAGCCTCATGACCCATCTTGAGACACCGCTGACAACGACCCTTGTTGCACTGGCCATTGTGGTGCCTGTTGCATGTATTGCATCTTGGGAGATTTCCTCTATATCCACCCTGTCTTTGACTACCAGAAAATTGCTGACCAGGGCTCTGGTAGTTATCAGTCTTTCGCTGCTGTGCCTGAGACTGAGCTGTAGCTGAACCCTTGCTGGAATCCCCATCCCATTTCCGCTTATTGTCAGTGGGAGTAGCGGAAGTAGTAGCATTAGTAGCACTGATACGTTTGGGCAGCTTGTTCAGTTCCACTGCCTGATCTGTGAGGCGATGAGCAAGACGAGTAACATCCTGGATAGTAGCAAGGTTGGCCGATGTCACATGACTTTGAATTTCCGGTACTAGCCCTTTGAGATACAACTCAATACGCTTGATAGGAGGGTCCACCATGGTTGGACACAAGATGGCCAGCTCGTTTGACCCTTTCGTATATGCCTCAATCTCTGACCCTGTCATTTTCAGATTAAAGAACTCCACTTCTAACTTGTGGATGTCATCACGTGTACAGTATTCTCGCTTGATTAGTTCCTTGAAATCGTTCCAAGGGGTGGCGTTAGCAGCTGCCAACCCTAACATCTGAACTTGCGCATTCCACCAAGTCAGCGCAATGCCTTCTAGAGTACCAGTGGCGTACTTTACCCTGCGAGCCTCAGGGCATTCACACATCTCAAATACGGACTCGAGCTTTTCAAACCAATGGAGGAGTCCAACTGCTCCTTCCGTGCCACTGAATGTGCTAGGACGACAGTCCATGAAAGTCTTGAAGGTGCAAACAGGTGGCTGAGCGTGCTGACCTGCTGTGTATAAGAATCAGGATAAGGTTAAACACAAGAATTGGTTTAGGAGTATAGGATCTAAAGATCCTAGTGTGAGTTACAACTGCAGGGTATACCTCCTGCTTGTGCGGCTGCAAGTGCCGCAGCAACTTGTTCGTTAATCAGAGCCGTCAGCTGGGCTTGAGTCAAGTTAACGAGTCCACTCATGATCTTCACAAGTAAGAGAACATAAGTGAGAAGTGCGTCGTATCAATACGCAAGTGTGGAATGACAGAAGAGTGTGAGCATACAAGATTTCAAATAGTAGTTGTGACGTTCATCTAAGCATACTATGAGCAAAGTTCTATGTAATCTAGCAAGTAGGCAATGTAAACATGAACAGTATTACCTATAGTGTTGAGTCTTGCACGTGGAGCGAAACGTCGTTGTGGATCGTTGAGCACTGTTCAGGTTATAGTCTGGTTTTAACAAAAACTTTTTCCGCTTATTAAAACCAAGTTCACTATAACCAATGGCTTTGATACCAATCTGTCACACCCCCAAAATCCACACGCGGAGTATCACGGCTTGGAGGCGTGACTGACCAGGATCAAGCCACCAATCATATTGAACAATGTAATTAGTAAATGTAATTCAGCCAAACAATATGAAAGGTGTTCAAAACAAAAGTATAGTATCAATATTTAGCGGAAGCATAAATGTAAAACCCAACATAAGTAATAAGTTTGAAATGTCATAAATGGTTAACATGGCATCCACGATCCATGTCCCACAACGACTGTGCCTCCCCGTGCAAGCTCCATGAGTACCTAACGACCTGCAAGGCATGTAACAACGAGTCAACAACAAAGTTGAGCGAGTTCACAGTTGGTTGTTTAGTTATAGTATTCGTTCGTAAATCATTTGTTCGCTTGTACCAGGTATCATATTAATTCGTATCGCGGTCTCCCAGACATGTGTGCGAAGGTTAGTGGGGGTTTCCCATGTATCCTAGACTAGCTGTATTTGTATTTGTATCGCGGTCTCCCAGACATGTTTGCGAAGATTAGTATTCGTATCGCGGTCTCACAGACATGTGTGCGAAGATTAGCATTTGTATTGCGGTCTCACAGACATGTGTGCGAAGATTAGTGGGGGCTTCCCGTGTTTTACTAGTCTAGCTGTATCTATAGGTGTCCTACACCTAATGAGGTCAGTGGTACGTATTTCAGTAGTGATGTAAGTACAAGTAATCATTCAATCCCATTCCCAACCCCGGGAATCCCATGCCTTGGTAAGAGTGTGAACTCACCTTGGTTTGCTCGGTATGCTAAAGTATGTGCACACAAGTAATCAGTCAAGTCCTATAGTTATGCACGTATACACAATCAGTATATGTTTGTAAGGTTTCACGTATAATCTACATCACCAGGTGTGCCTAAGCAGTTATCACGTATCACGTAAGCAGTTAATCAAAGTCATGCAATTTATGCTTTATATAAACGTCCTTCACAGTTTGTACTAATCATGGTTAATCATTAACACACTTGGCAGAGTTAACAGGCTTAACAAAGTTACATAATTTAACACAGTTAACAAGGTTAACAGAGTTAATAAACTTAACTCAGATAATAGACTAAACAAGGTTACTGTTGTCACACACAATTAGACGAAATCACATGCATCGAAGTCACTTGTTTGGCGAAATCACTTATTTGGCGAAAACACGTAAAACGAAGGCACTTGGGACGAAAACCCACCCCAAGGGTTTTCGTCGGACATAAAGTTTGGCGAAAACACCTTGTGTTTTCGTCTGGAACATCATCATCATCGATAACAGTTACAGAAACATACAGAACCCTAAGTAACGTCGGCCGTTTCAACTTGCACAAAACTAACAGTCATCAATTCCTTACAACAATCAATCATTAGACAGAAATCATGAGATCATCATTTAATCAAGAGCACTTACCGATTGTATTAAATCTAATTATACATGTATGACTTAGCAATTTACACATTCACATGGACAATCACATGTCTACTGTCATAATCACATGTCTACTTACATTAATCATGCACTATCTTAGTATATGCAATATATTATTACAATCGGTCCAACAGCAAGCTTTCAAAAGTATTATCAGTTCATTCAATATAAAAGAAAAGATTCACATATTCCTACAATTGTCAGTAGGTCACATGTTAGACAATTAATAACATTCAACATAAAGTCATGACCATACTAACAATCTGTCATTCTCAATAGCCTATAACCGATCACTTAACCACAGGAATTTACGAGAACCATTAAAAATCACAAAGATCTAACCCATTTGTTTATCAATCATTATTCAATCATTATTCAATCATATGCTCATACATAACTCATGATAGCAGTTAATACGGAATGACAAACAAACAATCTATAATGAATTCGATCAAACAATCATCGATAGTCGATTACTAACCTAAACAGAAGAGATAACAAATCAATTGATGTATGGGCTCGAATGCTCAAGGCTGTCGTCGGGTTTCAAGGGAGAACGAGAGAGAAAGGGAATGTGATAGGTGGTTAGGGTTTTTGCCGAATTTTCTCACGTAAAGGTTATAATCAAAACAGTATATTATGACGTTACTGGGCCAAGCCCACTTCTGTTTTCGTTGGCCCCCCTCTAGTGGACGAGAACAGTGTTTTCACCACAAAAGATGTGGGTGTTTTCGGGTGAAGTACTTCGGGTAGGGGTTTTCGTGGGAAAAGGGTTTTCGGCCAAAGGTTTCATTTTAATAATTATACAAACAAACTATTTATGTCAGATATGTAATACATATACACACATACATAATATACACATCACAAATAAAACGTATATTGCATCTCAAATAATATAAAACACACTTTGCAAATTAAGTACAAGGTTAAGTCAAATAGAGATCTTGAAAAACTCGGGTTGTCACAGAAGTGAACCAGGAAAACCCGAACAATGAAAACCAGAATGACAATAACCCGAATAATGAGAATCCGAACAACAATAACAATGGAAACCAAGTGGATAATAGTGCCATCAAACACATAGTGGCACAAGGAATTATAGATGCAATGCCATTTATTATTCAAACTGTTAAGGAAGCGGATAATAAAAGTAAGTATAGCAGTAAGCGACCAACTGAACCTGAACACAGCGTAAACAATGGACCCGTACTTCAAGTGCCCATTCCCAAAAGAAGAAGAACCATATCTTATGGTTGTTCTTACAAAGAATTCTGGTCCTGCAAACCGCTAGAATTCACGGGCAATGAAAGACCCATTGCAGCTCTACGCTGGATAGAAAAGACTGAGGCTGTCTTAAAAATAAGCAAGTGTGCGGAAGAGGACAAGATAATGTTTGCTTCCAACTTGTTTAAGAACTCAGCCTTAGAATGGTGGAACACTATCCTCCAGTCTTGGGGAAGTGACAGGGTTTACAATATGGAATGTGAGGAATTTAAAAACATGGTAGAATGGAAATTATGCCCTCCCTACGAAAAAGAACAGATAGCAAATAAGTTTCTCAACCATAGAATAACTGGAGTAGATAGTAAGGGATATACTACTACATTCTTTGAATATTCTAGAATAGTGCCAACCCTTGCATCACCCGAAACAGTATTGATCTCCCGTTATATCTGGGGATTAATCAGTGAAATAAGGCATGTCGTCAAGGCAGTTAGACCTTTGTGACACCTGTGCCTCCACGGCCATCAAACAAAGACCAAATCAATGAAATATTGTATTTCATACTTTGGATTTGTATAAATATGTGAGTCATTGCACATATCAAATTTTGTTCGATTTCGAGCTCTAAATCGCTTTCTTGGAAGTTATACGCAAACTGATGCGTAAACGTAATCAGTTTAATGCAACAAACACTCCGGAACAGTGACATGGGCTTAACATGCCTTAAATAACCTTTACATAATTTAGAAATAAGATTTGGAAGGTTTGGTCTGTCGAAATCAAGTTTATTCGCTTACTAGGAATAAATTCGACAAACTGCGAAAGTATGCCGACTCGTACTCTAACGGATATTCCGGAACTTGACCATAAGTTAAACATACCCTAAATATCCTTTACATAGCTTAGAAATAGGCTTTAAGGGGTTCAGTGTGCTAAAATAAACTTTTTGGTTATTCAGCGACTAAAAGCGTCAAAAAGTGCACAAGTTTGCATTTTCGCGCATAACTTACGTTCTGAATACATCCGGACATCCAAAAATTTATGTAATCATTAAAATATTTTATTTTAGTGATTGGCATGATAAAATCCCATTCGTCGCGTAATTTGGATCGTTATTCGCGTCCGTTCGTGTTTCGCCGTAATTAACCGAACAACGCAACTGTACGACCAAACGAACCGACATCCGAGATGGTTTTGAGCATATTTTAAGTTCCCTATACTTTAACTTCATTTTAGAGCCTTAAAAAGGGGTTAACGGGGCTTAAACGAGTCAAAATGCATCAAAAATCAAGTTTGGAGACTTAGGGGCCTGTTCTGCCAACTTTGCAAACTTACTGCAAGCAAATAGGGTCCTTATGGACCGTATGGAGTTGTTTACAGTCCGTAAGCCATCCCCAGATCAGCAGATTTTGTTTTACAGCTTGTTCCAGTTGTTCCCCTCACTTGCACATGGTTTTGAACATTCTATGGGCTCGTTTAGGGGCACCCATGGTATTCTAAAACCATGGGCACACATGGACGGCTCAGATCAAAGCTCGGTTTTCGATATTAATCATTTTCCGTATTCATCTCATTATATTCATATTTGTTCAAACGTTGTTTCTTACTAAAACTGAATTTTAGTTTAACGTTTTTCCTTTTAACTTTGTCAATTACTCATATCAAGTAAATTGACAACTCATAATTTATTCGTTTCCATTCTCGTTTTACACGGGTGTCACACCCCGACCACGTAAAACAACAAATCGTGGCGGAAACGTCGGGGAGTGTTGTAACAGAATCATTGTTTCACAACCATGGATTAAAATAATTTCGTTTTATTTAATTATTGAACTCATTGTTTTATTACAAATCAAATAAATACAAATATTGTCTTACAAGTTTTAAAGTTGCTAAGGCACGAGTCCATCCTATGTATAGCATGTATCAACAATCATCACAAAGCAGCACCTGAAACATGTGTAAAAATAGGTATATCAGCATAAAAATGCCTGTGAGATACATAGGTTTTATTAATGCATGATTCATGACTTGTAAGTTTAAAAGAATGTTTAACAAAGTAGTCACAAACTTAAAAATGTTTTCTTTATAAATCATATAACAAGTGATAAGAAATCAGATGATATAAAAGAAAGATGCATAAATAAATAATTAAGTAAAATGAGTTTGTATAAAATATGTTGTTTGTAAAACAATGTTTTGATAAGAAGGTTTGTAGTATATATATAAAAATATACTTTGGTTTTTAAGAAAGTCGAATAAGTAATATATTAAAATATATTTTAGTTCCAAAATAGTTAAACAGATAGTATATTAAATATACTTTAGTTGTCAAAATAATAGTTTTCAGTAGTATATCAAAAGAATACTTTGGTTTTATTAATAACACATTAAACTATGCTTTGGTTTTGTAAATAACATATTAAACTATGTTTTAGTAATTAACAAAATATATGTTGTTTGTACAATATCACATATGAGAGCATATCAAACCATACTTTGGAAGTATAACAAAATATACAAAAAAAAATGTGATTTAGATTTCATTCAACCTTAGTGTATCAAAATACACCTTAGAGACTATAGAAATACCACAAAGGCAATCTCTACTTGGACAAGAATCGGTTTCTGACATTCCATACAACAGGAATGGGGTGTCTAATCCTATAGCGCTATATCATACTACCAATCGGTCTGGTGAATGTATAAAATAAGTACAATCCAACAATTAATTTAATAATCTTTGAAAAATTAGTGTTTAAACCATAAATAATCATTCAGTTTGTCAAAAGATAAGTACTAACATGTGTAATTAATTTATACTTTGAAATCATGAACATAACAAATAGGTACACATGTTTCACCCCAAAACATTGAAAACAGTAAAAGAGGGGACTATGTACTCACTTGAGGATGCTTAGAAGTCTTGAATAACAATCAAGCAAAGCTAGAGGGATCACGGAATCAAACGGCACCTAATATAGGTAACTAAGTAAATAAACCGGACCTAAATCGGAAGATCGGATATAATGAGATTTTGTAAACCAAATGAGAATAGGAACTCATGTAATATAGTTAAACAAAGCCTTCATACTAAATCGAAATCTAACCTAAGTGCTTACGACCCGTTACGACCCGTTTAGGTAGCTTACGCTACTTTAACGCGTCGTTCGCGTAAAACGTGTTTAGACCGGCTACCTAGTCCTATGACAAGTAATATATGCTTTACATGTCTAATAATGTTTCCTAATTAGTTTAGATGTCAAAATTTATGTTACATATGCTTAAAATGAATTTATGCGTAAAAAGGGCATTTTGGTCATTTACTTAAGGCATATAAACTACCTATCATACAACTACTTAAGCGAAGTGACCATAAGGTATAACATCGGAAGGTTATTCCCTACATAACTATGGTCACAATATATGCGTGGTCGGATCCTAAAGATCAACCAAACGGGTCTAGTTCGAAAGTCTAAGCGGTTGTTTAGACCGCGTGACTTACGACTCTATACAAGCACTAAATTAAAAGTGACGAGCTAAACATTTTAAAACATGCTTAACTAAGTTAGAAAACAGGTTTTGATATCAAAACAAAGGGTTTTGATACCCAAGAATAGTTTGGTTGCAAAATACGCATAAACGCGCTTTTTGACCGAAACTATGACTCGTCACTACACCTAACCAACGTGGTAATCAGTAGGTATAGTCACTAGGGAGTATAACCATCGTGATTACGCTCACGTTGCGAAGTTTAAACGAACTTCGTGTTGACCATTGACCGGTCAAAGCAGAAAGTCAAACAATGTTTGACTTTTATGCTTAAAAACGCATAAAAGAACGAAGGAATACTTACAAAGGGTCCAAGCAAGGAAATCTTGATCAAACTGCTCAGGTATGAAGTCCTTGAACTCCAACTTAGAGTAATTCAATCAGATTTGTGAGTTGCAAATGAAAAAGCTTGGGGTTAATATAGGATTTCCAAGACCGTTAGGATCGTTCATCAAAAACCGAGCTTCAATCTGAGCCGTACAAGTGTGCCCATGGTTTTAGAATACCATGGGTGCCCCAAAATAGCCCATAAAATGCTTAAAAACCATTTGCAAGCAAGAAAACCCAGCTGCTGATTGAAATCAGCTGGTTTTGCTGATCTGGGCATTTTACGCGCCCCACGTAAGACTCAGGAAGAGTCTTACGCGCCCTTCTGGCCAAAGTTTGGCAGATTTGCAAGTTTGGTCCCTGCATGTCACAAACTTGATTTTTGATGCATTTTTGGCACATTTAGCCCCGTTAACCTCATTTCAAGGCTCTAAAATGAAGTTAAAGTACAGGAAACTTAAAATATGCTCAAAAATATCTCAGATGTCGGTTCGTTTGGTCGTACAATTGCGTTGTTCGGTTAATTACGACGAAACACGAACGGACGCGAAAAACGATCCAAATTACGCGACGAATGGAATTTTATCATTCCAATCTCTAAAATAAAATATTTTTATGATTACATAAATTTTTGGATGTCCAGATATATTAAGAACGTAAGATACGCGCGAAAATGGAAACTTATGCACTTTTTGACGCTTTTAGTCCATGTTGATCAAGTAAGTTTATTTTAGCACACCAAGCACCTCAAAGCCTATTTCTAAGCTATGAAAAGGATATTTAGGAGATATTTAACTTATGATCAATTTTCAGAATGTCCGTCACAGTACGAATCGGAATACTTTCGCGGTTTGTCAAAAATGGTTCCTGTGATCGAATAAACTTGATTTCCCCACACCAAACCTTCCAAAACTTATTTCTAAGTTATGTAATGGTTATTTAGGGTATGTTAAGCCTATTTCACTGTTCAGGAGTGTTTGTTGCATTAAACTGGTTATATTTACGCATCAGTTCGTGTATAACCTTCCAGAAAGCGATTTACAGCTCGAAATCGAACATGAATTGATATGTGCACATGATACACATATTTACACAAATCCCAAGTATGAAATACAATATTTCAAACCTTTGGTATTTGTTTGATGGTTGAAGTGACACAGGTGTCTTAGTCTCCCCTACTATAGGAAATTTCGTCCCGAAATTTAAATTTAAGAGGAAACTTGTGAAGACAACTGTAATGGTTTCGCTTTCGTATGAATCCCTCGAACCCTAAGTAAAACTCTGGGCCATGTTTGGATTCTTAGTGAAATTGTCAACTGTCAAAGTGAAGTCCTTGTAGTAACAGCACATGGAGTTTCGAACTACGGACAGAAGAACGTTTCTTATGAAGTCTTATCATAGGAAACTTGTGTGTGCTCGAAATCAGAGTCGGAGAGTGTAAGATAAAATGACATTGGTCAAGGTGTAGGACTTCTAGTAATTTAAATAACGCCACGTTCACAATGTAATAAGGAACACTTATATATAGGAAGTACCAGCGGCGTATCAACCATGCCCCTTTCTACATTGTTCCCGTTTCGTTATTCTCATCACTATAGGTCTTAAAACATGACAAAACTTGTTGTGGTTTCTGTGCACTGAATTCCATAATTATGTATGTATCCATAATTACGTAATTCCTTGCACAGTCCGAACCATTCGTTTCATAATGCGTAGGGGAAAAATCAATCGAATAAACATGAAGTGACTTGACTAGACCACCAAAGGATCTTTTTAACCAGATCAACGAACGATCTTTTTTACTAGATCAACACATGATCTCCTTAACTAGACCGTCGTACGATCTTCTTAAATAGACCACTGAAGGGATCTTTTCAGCTATATCATCACATGATATTCCTAACCAGATTTTTGAATCAATCCTTTTTAACTAGACCACCTAAGGGGTCCAATTATAGAATAGTACTTTATAATCCAAGGGTCTTAACTACTACGTAGAAGCCCATTAAGGATTTAAGGTAGTACCTTTGGATATCCTACTATGAATCCCTCATATGGAGATATGGAAGATTCTATGAGGATTTCGATAATGAATATTCGGATTACACAAAAACACAAGACATAAAATAAATCACATAAGCACATAATCACATAATCGTAAGATAAAATTGAAACAATAAATTTTATTTACATAACAACTGAGTCGATTCAAACATCCAAAAGATAACATAAAAGGAAATACAAAAGACTAATTGTTCACAACTGCATTGTCGTCCGTGTTCGCCTCATTTATGTTAAACACTCGTCTACGCGCTGGATTTGTGTTAACAAGTCTTGGGCAATTGTTTCTGTAGTGAGTAAGGTCACCACATTTATAACACGACCCAGGTGGGAATCGTGCTTGAACAGCAGCAGGATTTGTAGCAGTTTGGTTTGCATAACGGCAGGTATCGACCAAATGTCCCAATCGCCCACAGTGGGTACATTTGTGACATTGCACTTGCTCTAGATGATGACGGTTGCATTTGTTGCACAAAGGTGCGGTACCAACATAACTTTTCCTTTTACGAGGTTGTGTTGGCTGGTTTGGTGCAACCTGATTGTTCTGAGCAGTTATGGCGCAGTTTTGAGAAGCCTTGCGCTTCTTCTTCTTGGGTGTCTCGGCTTGTTTTTCCTTTGGTTCAACTTGTGCAGTCTTGTCAGATGGTCTTGGGTCGCCCTTTCGAAAAAGCTTACCCTTCCTGATCTGGGATTCAGTCAGGGTAGCAGACAATTCAATGGCCTCTCTGACGGTAGTAGGGTTGCTGCCAGTAACGATTTCCTGAACCAGGTCAGGAATACCATCAATGTACTTTTCAATCGCCTTCTCCACAGGCGTAACCATGGCAGGACATAACAGGCTCAGATCCTCATATCGGTCAGTGTAGGCTTGATGTTCACCACTGTCTTGCTTTAAATCGTCGAATTCTCTTTCCAACGCTCTAAGCTCATGACGAGGGCAGAAATCTTTCATCATCAGAGCTCGGAGCCCTTCCCAAGTTTTAGCTAGTGCCACATCGGCACCCCTATCAAGCATCACACAGTTCCACCATGTAAGAGCACGCTTCTCGAATGCACTGGATGCAAAATCAACCTTAGGCTCATTCGGATATTGCACGTGTCTGAATGTGCTCTCCAAACTTTCGAACCATTGCTGGAGCGCGGTTGCTCCTTGAGACCCAGAAAACTTCAAAGGTTTAGCAGAATTGAAGGTCTTGAAACTACACTGAGCATTGTTGTTGTTATTGTTGTTATATAACTGATGGATCTGGGTTACTACGCCCGGAAGCACTACAGCCATTTGCTGAGCGACAAGGGCTGCGACTTCTTCATTAGTTACGGGTTGTGCATCTCGTCGAGGAGGCATTGTCTAAAAAGAACAAGGAAACATGGGAGAAAACAAGTGAAATGGCACTGGGTTAGAATAGGATGATACAATTACCGACCAAAAAGCATGGGTGATGGTCATTTGTTCGAACCACGAAGCAAACAAACGACACACAAAAGCTGAATCAAAGTAAATAGGTCCTCATAATGTATCGCAAAGACATGCTTTAGCCTATAAGTGGACATTCATCCCAAGAATTCCCAGGTAAGAGTGACTGGTCCGATTATGTGGATTTGTACGAAGACTCAGGATATAGGCATCCACCCTTCCAGATTGCACGTGTTCACACTATAAGGCCCAAACTTTAACAAGATTTTGAAAACTTAGAGGGTTCAAAACCTAGTAATCAATCATCCTAGAACAGATGATTAGTTTTCAAAGCAGATTCGAAATTTGTGTTCTTGTTGTGGTTGTCACCTAAGGATAAGTGACGGTATTGTTTTAAGATCTAAACACAAGAACCTTGTGTCAGGGTCCTAGGAAGGTTATAGTCTAGGTCAAAGTATTACTAATAACCTAATTCCCTATAACCATTGGCTCTGATACCAACTTTTCTGTCACACCCCGACCACGTAAAACAACAAATCGTGGCGAAAACGTCGGGGAGTGTTGTAACAGAATCATTGTTTCACAACCATGGATTTAAATAATTTTGTTTTATTTAATTATTGAACTCATTGTTTTATTACAAATCAAATAAATACAAATATTGTCTTTCAAGTTTTAAAGTTGCTAAGGCATGAGTCCATCCTATGTATAGCATGTATCAGCAATCATCACAAAGCAGCACCTGAAACATGTGTAAAAATAGGTATGTCAGCATAAAAATGCCTGTGAGATACATAGGTTATATTAATGCATGATTCATGACTTGTAAATTTAACAGAATGTTTAACAAAGTAGTCATGAACTTAAAAATGTTTTCTTTATAAATCATATAACAAGTGATAAGAAATCAGATGATATAAAAGAAAGATGCATAAATAAATAATTAAGTAAAATGAGTTTGTATAAAATATGTTGTTTGTAAAACAATGTTTTGATAATAAGGTTTGTAGTATATATATAAAAATATACTTTGGTTTTTAAGAAAGTCGAATAAGTAATATATTAAAATATATTTCAGTTCCTAAATAGTTAAACAGATAGTATATTAAATATACTTTAGTTGTCAAAATAATAGTTTTCAGTAGTATATCAAAAGTATACTTTGGTTTTATTAATAACATATTAAAGTATGCTTTGGTTTTGTAAATAACATATTAAACTATGTTTTAGTAATTAACAAAATATATGTTGTTTATACAATATCACATATGAGAGCATATCAAACCATACCTTGGAAGTATAACAAAATATACAAAAAAAATGTGATTTAGAATTCATTCAAACCTTAGTGTATCAAAATACACCTTAGAGACTATAGAAATACCACAAAGGCAATCTCTATTTGGACAAGAATCGGTTTCTGACTTTCCATACAACAGGAATCGGGTGTCTAATCCTATAGCGCTATATCATACTACCAATCGGTCTGGTGAATGGATAAAATAAGTACAATCCAACAATTAATTTTATAATCTTTGAAAAATTAGTGTTTAAACCATAAATAATCATTCAGTTTGTCAAAAGATAAGTACTAACACGTATAATTAATTTATACTTTGAAATCATGAACATAACAAATAGGTACACATGTTTCACCCCCAAAACATTGAAAAACAGTAAAAGAGGGGACTATGTACTCACTTAAGGATGCTTAGAAGTCTTGAATAACAACCAAGCAAAGCTAGAGGGATCACGAAATCAAACGGCACCTAATATAGGTAACTAAGCAAATAAACCGGACCTAAATCGGAAGATCGGATAGAATGAGGTTTTGTAAACCAAATGAGTATAGGAACTCATGTAATATGGTTAAACAAAGCCTTCATACTAAATCGAAACCTAACCTATGTGCTTACGACCCGTTACGACCCGTTTAGGTAGCTTACGCTACTTTAACACGTCGTTCGCGTAAAACGTGTCCGGACCGCCTAACTAGTCCTATGACAAGTAATATATGGCTTACATGTCTAATAATGTTGCCTAATTAGTTTAGATGTCAAAATTTATGTTACATATGCTTAAAATGAATTTATGCGTAAAAAGGGCATTTTGGTCATTTACTTAAGGCATATAAACTACCTATCATACAACTACTTAAGCGAAGTGACCATAAGGTATAACCTCGGAAGGTTATTCCCTACACAACTATGGTCACAATATATGCTTGGTCGGATCCTAAAGATCGACCAAACGGGTCTAGTTCGAAAGTCTAAGCGGTTGTTTAGACCGCTTGACTTACCACTCTATACAAGCACTAAACTAAAAGTGACGAGCTAAACATGTTAAAACGTGCTTAACTAAGTTAGAAAACAGATTTTGATATCAAAACAAAGGGTTTTGATACCCAAGAATAGTTTGGTTGCAAAATAAGCATAAACGCGCATTTTGACCGAAACTATGACTCGTCACTACACCTAACCAACGTGGTAATCAGTAGGTATAGTCACTAGGGACTATAACCATCGTGATTACCCTCACGTTGCGAAGTTCAAACGAACTTCGTGTTGACCATTGACCGGTCAAAGCAGAAAGTCAAACACTGTTTGACTTTTATGCTTAAAAACGCATAAAAGAACGAATGAATACTTACAAAGGGTCCAAGCAAGGAAATCTTGATCAAACTACTCAGGAATGAAGTCCTTGAACTCCAACTTAGAGTAATTCAATCAGATTTGTGAGTTGCAAATGAAAAAGCTTGGGGTTAATATAGGATTTCCAAGACCGTTAGGATCGTTCATCAAAAACCGAGCTTCAATCTGAGCCGTACAAGTGTGCCCATGGTTTTAGAATACCATGGGTGCCCCAAAATAGCCCATAAAATGCTTAAAAACCATTTGCAAGCAAGAAAACCCAGCTGCTGATTGAAATCAGCTGGTTTTGCTGATCTGGGCATTTTACGCGCCCCGCGTAAGACTCAGGAAGAGTCTTACGCGCCCTTCTTGCCAAAGTTTGGCAGATTTGCAAGTTTAGTCCCTGCATGTCACAAACTTGATTTTTGATGCATTTTTGGCACATTTAGCCCGGTTAACCTCATTTCAAGGCTCTAAAATGAAGTTAAAGTATAGGAAACTTAAAATATGCTCAAAAATATCTCAGATGTCGGTTCGTTTGGTCGTACAATTGCGTTGTTCGGTTAATTACGACGAAACACGAACGGACGCGAAAAACGATCCAAATTACGCGACGAATGGAATTTTATCATGCCAATCACTAAAATAAAATATTTTAATGAATACATAATTTTGGGATTTCCAGATATATTCAGAACGTAAGATATGAGCGAAAATGCAAACTAAAATAAAATATTTTAATGAATACATAATTTTAATGCACTTTTTGACGCTTTTAGTCCCTTTTGATCAAGTAAGTTTATTTTAGCGCACCAAGCACCTCAAAGCCTATTTCTAAGCTATGAAAAGGATATTTAGGACATATTTAGCTTATGATCAATTTCCGGAATGTTCATCACAGTACGAATCGGCATACTTTCAGTGTTTGTCGAATAAACTTGATTTCGCCACACCAAACCTTCCAAAACTTATTTCTAAGTTATGTAAAGGTTATTTAGGGTATGTTAAGACTATGTCACTGTTCAGGAGTGTTTGTTGCATTAAACTGGTTATATTTACACATCAGTTCGCATATAACCTTCCAGAAAACGATTTAAAGCTCGAAATCGAACATGAATTGATATGTGCACATGATACACATATTTACACAAATCCCAATTATGAAATACAATATTTCATTGGTTTGGTATTTGTTTGATTGTTGAAGTGACACAGGTGTCACAACGGGGAATCGTAACCGGTTCCCTCGCCTTACACTATTGACCCGTAGGTTCTTTCACTTACCTCATAGGCTATTTCTTTAGATTTTCACCTTCTAAGGTGAAAACCCATCAGTTCATTTCTTTCTATTCATGACCCGAGGGTCTTTTGGTCCCGTAAACTTAACATTAATTATGATTCCGTAGGTTATGATGATCCCATATATCATCTTTTATTCAAGTCTATATTTAACCGTATATATATTTGGCGTCAAGGCACCCCTTTTTATTTCTAGAATTATTTACTTGTGTTTTTTTTTTGGATTTCATTTGACTTTGTCCGTAGTCTAAGGCTATGTTTGTTTTCTTTCGATTTATCTTTCCGACTTTATGAATTCTAACGTCATTTACACGTCGGTTTGTCCTACACTTACCGTTACCCGGTTCTTACCTATACTTCTTAACGACCCATTACCCGGGTTCTTTTATCTTAATGTTTTTAACGCCTATAACCCTTTACATAGGTTTATTAATATTTCGCGCTTTTATTTATTCGGTTCGCGCTTACTTACGTTTGCAAGCGTTATTCTTTGTTTAATTCGTTTGACTTGTTCGTGTGAAATTTCATCACTTATGAATGTCAAACTTCATTCTTTGTTTGACCCGTTCAACTTTAAAATAGTTGAACGTAATTTATCAAAATTTCTATTTACAGTATCTTATCGTCTTTTAGTCATGACTCGAAAACCGAGTCTTTTGACTTTCAACTCGCGTTCCCGTCTCTTGGTTTACGCATTCAGTCAAAATCCTACCCATCAATTGGGTTTTTTACCGAAGTCGTTATCATTGCAACCCTTCCGGTATGCATTAAGACTTCGCTTCGATTTATTTGGTCGTCTTAGCGAAATCCATCGCTTTTATTCAACCTTGTCTTTTATTCTTTATGTGACCATCCTTGACGGCCTTATAGATTCTAAGTGACGATTATCATCGTCATCCTTGCTTTACTACGACTAAAGTTAACAATCTTTTTCGTATGGGCAATACCTTCGTTTCTATGATCCGGCGGATCATCTATACTTTTGTTTTACTTGCCCATTTAGGGGCTGTTTGGTAGCATCTGAATGACATTAAGAGGCTACCTCTTAATGAAATCATTTAAGAGTTTAACAAAGATAATGTAGAAGAATGTGACATGTGATGGTTTACCATTCAGATGTTACCTTTTATCCAGTCAGACATAAGGTTACCTCTTATTCATTCAGACATAAGGGCCACAAATGATTTCATTAAGAGACAGCCTCTGAATGGATTAAGAGGCTACCAAACAGCCCCTTAGTCAACCATGGCTCTTTCATCCAGAATGACTTATTTTCATGAATTTTCGTTAGGTTATTCATTTATATCATCATTTACATTGGTCTTTGTCCCTTCTCTCGGGCTCATTATTCTAATGTAATATGCTTCTATCACCCGGCTGTGCGTTTACGTTATTATCAATTATTTTGATCATTTGTTTCATTTGGGTACTTTTTAATTTGTCTCATTCACCCCGTCCTTACTACATCGGATGTAAATATGTCCATTATAAGAAGTTCATGGTACCACATGTTCACTACTTACTTGGCTAGAGTAAGCGATCGACACCTGGTATACTTGACCTTTTTATAATTTTCACATTACACCCAATGTAAGTAATGCCTCTATTTGTTTCTCTTGGAAACAATATCCCGGATAGGTTTTCTATTCGGGTTTTTCCATGTTTTCAATCTACATATGCAACTTTCAATCTCTACGTATTTGTTGCATATTACTATTCATGTAATAATTTAAAACGTGCACCTGATAATGCTTTCTCTAACAGGCTCTCCTTGCCATTAACTTATTCGCGATCGTTACGCGATTTAGGTCCTTGGTGAGCATACTCTACGGAAACGATGACTTCGTAGTCTATTGCGATGCCTCGAACCTTGGTCTTGGTTGTGTTCTCATGCAACGGGACAAGGTTATCGCTTACGCATCTCGTCAGCTCAAAATCCATGAGAAGAACTATACAACCCACGACCTCGAGCTAGGCGCAGTTGTTTTTGAGTTGAAGATTTGGTGACACTACCTTTATGGTACCAAGTGTACGATCTTCACAGATCATAAGAGCTTGCAACACATCCTCAACCAAAATGAACTGAATATGCGCCAACGCCGATGGGTAGAACTTCTCAACGATAACGACTATAAGATTCGTTATCATCCTGGCAAAGCAAATGTCGTTGCCGACGCCCTCAGCAGACGAAGCTATTTGCATAGCGCTCGTAATGATCAAGCCCAGCATCATCTCGAAACTCTTATCCACGAAGCCCAACATGCTTGTTTCACGGAACGCACTTTGAAGAAGGAAAGGATTCTCAACGATGGAGCCCAGCTAGTGAATAAATCGATTGGGATATTCCATTATCTTGACCGAATTTGGATCTCTAAACGGACCGATTTACGACAGATTCTGATGGATGAAGCCCACAAGTCTCGATATTCTATTCATCCCGGTGCTGATAAAATGTACCAGGACCTTCGCTACAAGTACTGGTGGCCGGGCATGAAGAAGGATATCACTATCTATGTTTCGAATTGCCTGACTTGCTCGAAAGTCAAGGCTGAGCATCAAAGACCCTCTGGCTTACTCGTCCAACCCGAGATCCCTATGTGGAAATGGGAGAGCATAGCTATGGACTTCATAACGAAACTTCCGGGCACGCCATCAAGTCACGACAGCATCTAGGTTGTCGTTGACCGTTTGACTAAATCCGCTCATTTCTGCCAATACGAGAAGACTATAAGGTATAAAAATTAGCCCGAATCTACACCGACGAGATCATTTGTCGACATAGGATGCCTCGCGACATCATCTCTGACCGTGATGGTCGGTTTACCTCGCGTCTTTGGGAAACATTTCAATCTGCGCTCGGTACTACACTTAATCTAAGTACAGCTTTCCATCCCCAAACCAACGGTCAGACTGAGAGAACGATTCGTACCCTTGAAGACATGCTCTGTTCGTGTGTCATAGATTTCGGTGGTAATTAGGACGCATACTTACCTTTAGTCGAATTCTCGTACAATAACAGTTATCATTCCAACATTCAAATGGCACCGTTTGAGGCATTATACGGAAGAAGATGTCGATCGCCCATTGTATGGCACGAGATCAGGGATTCGCAAATAACCGGTCCTGAGCTGTTGCAAGAGACGACTGACAAAATCCTCCAAATTCGAGACAATCTGCTGAAAGCTCGGAGTCGTCAGAAAAGTTACGCTGATAGACGATGCAAGCCCCTTGAATTTGACGTTGGCAATCACGTACTCCTAAAGGTATCACCTTGGAAGGGTGTGGTCAGATTCGGCAAGAAAGGAAAGCTTACGCCTCGATATGTGGGACCCTTTAAGATTCTGGAAAGGATCAGAAAAGTGGCCTACAAACTCGAACTACCGGAGGAACTTAGCAACGTCCACCCGACTTTCCACGTTTCGAACCTCAGAAAGTGTCTGGCTGAGCATGATTTACAAGTTCCACTGGAGGATCTACAAGTGGATGAAACATTACACTTCATGGAGAAGCCTGTCGAGATCATGGACCGAGAAACCAAGAAGCTCAGACGCTCACGCATTCCCATTGTGAAGGTTCGCTGGGAAGGCAAACGAGGCGCAGAGTTCACCTGGGAACTCGAAAGCGACATGACGGTGAAGTACCCGCAGTTGTTTGTTACAGCTAAAGCCTAATTTCGGGACGAAATTCCCTTAAGTAGGGGAGGCTGTAACACCCCGTGTTTCGAAAGTCAAAGTCAAAGTCAAGGTTAAAGTCAAAGGAAGAAAAGATTGCTAATTGCGATCTGTCACTCCTTGCTAAATTACTGATTTGACTTCTTTGACTTGTAATTGAATCTTTATTTTATTTGCTTAGTTGTATTATGTGGAGTATCTATTAATAATCGAGATTTAATCGATGTTTATCGCATGTTTTATCGCTTTATCGCTTATCGCATCGCAATCGCATTCGCAACTCGAATTATGCATTCTGGATATTGTTTTACGTGTGTGTGCTATTTATGTGTTACTTGTGTATGTTTACTTATGTTTATGTTTTGTGGTGGATTAAACGAAATGCAATCGCAACTCTATAGCAATCGCAAACTAATTGCAAACGCTGAAGGCAAGTTATATTTGATGATTGTATATTGGATATAGTATTTATGTGTTTATTATTAATCTATCGCATCGCTCGCTCGAAAGGCATCGCAACGTGCAACACGCAAACGAACGCCGAAACTCAAACCGTCGGAGCCACTCGATCAAGTGACCACTCGATCGGACGGCCAACCGATCAAATCGCCATCCGATCGGAGTGTCATCCGATCAGTGACTCACTCGACCCTCTGCACTTTCCTCTTTTTGAAATCCTATAAATACCCTCCTGTCACATCATTTGTGATGTGACAGCCCCTCCACTCGACCAGCTCGCTTCAGCCCTCATTTCTCTCGATTTCTCGCGATTCTTGTAAGTTTTCAACCTAAATCTTGTACTTCTATGATCTACACGCACTTCTTAATCTTTTTCACCTTTGAATCTTTATTTTTAACCGTGAAATCCATGGATTTGGGGTGTTCTAGGGTGATATCATGATGGAGTTCATATGAACTTCAAGTATTGGCTTCATTCCACCAAGAACAACTCAGATCTGAAGGATTTCCACATGATTAAACAATGTTTTCGCATAGATCTACACATATTCATGGTTATAAGTATTGAAAGATGGTTTTCTAACTTTCTTTCAACTCTTTTACACTCAATGCACTCAAAACCGATAGAATCGGAGCTCGTTCTCACCTTCTACACTTTCTTAGTGATGTATTGGTTCAAGATCTGGTTTCTATCTAAGAGACAATCTATTTCGGGTTAAACATGAACCACCGTCACGAAACAGTAAACTGGTCGGACTTGGGTGATTCCCGTTTGATCGGGTCACTTGGGTCATGATGGGGTTTCTGTTGTTTAGCACGTTGTCATATCACCTCGAACAAACCGCAAACTTAACGAATTTTCAAGTTAGCAACTCGATCAGGTCACGGGACGGATTGCCGTCTGATCGGATTGCCATCCTATCGGATTGCCATCCGATCGACCCACAATCCGATCAGATTGCACTTGAATATCCACACTTAAACTTTCTTCAAACTTTCAAGGATCTGAACGTCGAATGGATTGTCGTCCGATCGGATAGCCATCCGATCGAATGACCAATCGACCATGTGACATTTGGAACTTCAACACTTAACAATTTTCAACATGTTCAATGCATAGTCAGATCCAACGGATTGCCACCCGATCGGTAGACCATCCGATTGGATGACAATACTGCTGTGAACTTGTTCTCTGAGAAATGTCTCGCCGAACGGACCGCCGTTCGATCGAACGATCTGAAAGGTAGAGATACTTCTCTGTTTTCAAAATGCTACAACAAAAACTTCAAAGGGCAAGCCATCGTATACAAACACAACCTTACCAAACAAGATGTCAATCCAATCGAATGGCCATCCGATGGGATGATCATCCGATCGGATTGCCATCCGACACTTATCACTTATCACCGTTTTACTCACCGCTCATCGTTTATGCTATCGTTAACTGTTCAGGCTAATCTCTCTCAGCGCTCCCTTCAATCCAAGAGAGTGTTTAATTGATAAATACGATCTATGAGTATACTCGATCCCTTTTTGCTTTACGCACTTTTGGGTGTTACATACATTACTTATTCAAATCACAATCGACACACAACGCAAACACTATTTATACGCTGACCGCTATTGCATGTTATGTGTTATTCGATGAATGGTTGTACGTTATGTTAACACAGTGATTGTTGCCTGACACCTTAGCAACGATAGTACTATAGTTTGGACTCAGCACCTGTCGTGGACAGGGGTTGTTAAGGGCTTTACCTCACGTGTCCCAGTGGGGATATGTGTTGCGCATTCAACAACTCGCAGCGTCTGTGCATATTTCTCTGTCGATAACCTACTAGCTTTCACTTTGCTACTTGTTACATGCTGGTTATGCGTAAACAATTTCGAACTCTATTATATTATCAAACTTGTATGCTCACCTTTACACTATGTGTATTGACCTTTACTTTAACGTATGTGACAGGTGCTTAGGATGCTTGCTTGCTATGTGATGGAATCAAGTAGGATGGAGTCTAGAAACAAACTAAATAAAATCTGAGTTGTCGGAATGGATATTTGTCTTTGAGAACAATGTCTGTAATAACTGTTTTTATTTTATATGTTTGTGGTATGGGACATGAACCTTAAATATATTATAACTAATAGTTGTTACGGATTCTCCTGGACAATCTGTTTCGCTCAGTGCCGTGCCCCGATGATTCCGCCATCGGTTGGGGTGTGACATTAGACTAGTCATTCTAGATCATGACTTTCACACCTTATGAATCTTTGACTACTTTTCTTATTGAACTAAATCATAAATTATAACAACCCTCCTAAATATTTTCGACACCCTAATATAATTAAAATATCCCAATATGTCCTAAAATACACCCCGTATACGAAAACGGGCCCCGAATACTATTATTTTTATAAAAATTAAATAAAAACAGGTTTTAATGGTCTCTCGCGGGGCGCGTAAGCCATCCCCTTGACCTACGCGGGCCGCGAGCGAGTGACTGATGGCACGACCCCAGGCAGCCACGTGGCGGGACACACGGACAACCTATACTCGTGACCGAACGAAGCTAAACCCTAGGCGACCTATGTCGCGGGCCGCGAAGGCCCAGCCTTCTTTCTACACGGGCCGCGAGAGAAGGCGAAGAGTCGCCTATAAATGAAGGCCCTCAGCCTTCAGTTTCCTATCATTCAAAACTCTTTCTCTTTCAAAATTTCTGCATAGATACTATAATTTTCGGGCATAATACCCCCCCTTATTAATGAAGTTCTGCCCCGTTGTAAGTATCATTACCCCGGTACGTATTAGATACGCTGCCCAATTGATCCAGGGTTCCGTAACGGCTGTCGAGGTTCTACCCGACGTAGTCGTTGGAATGCCGTCTCGGGGAGAGTATTACTAATGTAAATTTTGGGTTATTATACTAACGCGTGTGCTTTTGTGTAAATTATAGATAATCACCAGGAAACCCTTACAGAAAACCTAAGATAGCAATGTGAGTAATCTCCTTTTTGGAAATTGTTTTTACAAAACCTCACTTAATTAATACTATATTAAACAGTTATTGAGTATTTGTATTCTACAATTATCGTCGGTATGTTGGGGTTTTGTATACAAAATTTGTTACTACCTTGCAAGGAGTAACATGACCACAAGTCGGGTTGACAGTACCGTGGGTGGTAATTGAATAGATGGAAACAAATGTAATTGCGCGACCGCCCTCAATACTGTACAATGGCTTTTACTTAAACTTAATTAAACTGGGATTCACTCACCCGTATTTCCCACTAACAAAATGTTTTTAAACGCGTTTCAGGTAACAAAATGTGAAAGCCAAATAGAAGCCAGCTGGACAGCACTGAAGGCTTGGAAAAGTGGCTATAAAGTTACCTAAAATCAAGAGATGTTTTATAAAATAGGGTTTATCCCTATAAAAATGTGTGTACTTGAAACTTGGGATTTTCCCATGTATTTAATATATTAACAGCGTGGTATTTTACTCTGATAAAATATTTCCTAACTACAGTCCTGATGAAATTTCCGCTGCCAAAATGGATAAAAACAGATACCACCGAGACTGACAGCGGCCGCCCGTTCCCTGGTTGTTAGGGGATGGGGGTTGCGACAAAAGGTGGTATCAGAGCCCAGCCACTGATTCAGCCACAGAAGTGTTCTGCTGACACCAAAATATCATATGTTAGGAAATTAATTACAGAACTATGTACATAATTGTATATTATTGTTGTGTGTTATTTGACTATTTGTTAGTTTACAGTATGAGCGACCAAGGACCATCTGACGCCTACCGTCAGTTGTCCAGCTCACCTAGAATTGAAAGGCCCCGCTTCACCGCCTGCCCTCTCAGAGTATTCAGCTGATAATGAAGAAGGAATATTCGTGTTTAAGGCTCAGTCTGAAGAGCCATTCCCTCCTAAAAAGAGAGGATGGTTCAGTAGGGGATTGCATGAACGTAGGAAATGAATGAAAAAGTTACAACAGCAGCGAGCCCTAGCAGCCACTAAAAGAGAGACAGATGCCCAAGCCCAGGATATGCTTAACAGAGGTTTAGCAAACTTCCATATCCTAGCAACCATAGTAGCCGACCCTAACCTGGAACAACTAATAGCACCCCAACCACTACCGCTATTTCCCGCTCAGCCAATGGAAATAGAAAATAACCTAGAAAATCAAGTCGAAATGCATGATTTTAACCTAGAAGAGATACCTAGGGTACCAGCACCCAATCCCTTAGACCCAGACTACAACCTGTGGTTAGAGGACAATAGGGACTATGTGCAATGTTATCCAATACCAGAAGACATGCCCATGCCGAATCTAGGAGCTTACCCAGGTTTGGACCCTCTAGATCCCTACTACGATAGTGATCAATATATTAGGGAAATTTTAGAGAATCGTTACCCGTACCAGGAACCCATACCCCAGTTCCCAAACCCAGTCCTAGCACCAGCACCCCCAATGAGTGCAGAAAATGTGCAAGAGCTCCGAACTTTCGGAGAAGAGATTTTAGAAAGTAGCGAGAGAATGAGGCAGGTAGGAGAACGACTTGTCTAGAAGTATGACGAGCATAATATGGATTTCTGGATGAATCCATATCCGTGAAAGTAATGGTGGAGGTAGTAGTAATAATAATAATAATAATATAATAATATATGATATGTGTGTATGAAAAAAAAAACTACGGATGCCTACTACTAGTAGTGTAATTTTCTTTTCAGTTGTATTGTAATTTTAAATTCCAGTATCTATTTGTACTAGATGCATACTATATATAAAGAGTAAGTCGCAATGATCGACGTTTTTTATCAATATGCATGTCATGTGATTGGCTATATCAAATACTATTTTGTGATATTAATACGTGGTAAATGTTTAAAATTCAGATGGACAACGAAGTGAACCAGGAAAACCCGAACAATGAAAACCAGAATGACAATAACCCGAATAATGAGAATCCGAACAACAATAACAATGGAAACCAAGTGGATAATAGTGCCATCCAACACATAGTGGCACAAGAAATTATAGATGCAATGCCATTTATTATTCAAACTGTTAAGGAAGCGGATAATAAAAGTAAGCATAGCAGTAAGTGACCAACTGAACCTGAACACAGCGTAAACAATGGACCCGTACTTTAAGTGCCCATTCCCAAAAGAAGAAGAACCAAATCTTATGGTTGTTCTTACAAAGAATTCTGGTCCTGCAAACCGCTAGAATTCTCGGGCAATGAAGCACCCATTGCAGCTCTACGCTGGATAGAAAAGACTGAGGCTGTCTAAAAAATAAGCAAGTGTGCAGAAGAGGACAAGATAATGTTTGCTTCCAACTTATTTAAGAACTCAGCCTTAGAATAGTGGAACACTATCCTCCAGTCTAGGGGAAGTGACAGGGTTTACAATATGGAATGTGAGGAATTTAAAAACATGGTAGAAAGGAAATTCTGCACCTTAGAATGACTGGAGTGGATAGTAAGGGATATACTACTACATTCTTTGAATATTCTAGAATAGTGCCAACCCTTGCATCACCCGAAACAGTATTGATCTCCCGTTATATCTGGGGATTAATCAGTGAAATAAGGCATGTAGTCAAGGCAGTTAGACCTCTGTGACACCTGTGCCTCCACGGCCATCAAACAAAGACCAAATCAATGAAATATTGCATTTCATACTTTGGATTTGTATAAATATGTGATTCATTGCACATATCAAATTTTGTTCGATTTCGAGCTCTAAATCGCTTTCTAGGAAGTTATACGCGAACTAATGCGTAAACGTAATCAGTTTAATGCAAAAAACACTCTGGAATAGTGACATGGGCTTAACATGCCTTAAATAACCTTTACATAACTTAGAAATAAGATTTGGAAGGTTTGGTCTGTCGAAATCAAGTTTATTCGCTTACAGGGAATAAATTCGACAAACTGCGAAAGTATGCCGACTCGTACTGTAACGGATATTCCGGAACTTGACCATAAGTTAAACATACCCTAAATATCCTTTACATAGCTTAGAAATAGGCTTTGAGGGGTTCGGTGTGCTAAAATAAACTTTTTGGTTATTCAGGGACTAAAAGCATCATAAAGTGCACAAGTTTGCATTTTCGCGCATAACTTACGTTCTGAATACATCCGGACATCCAAAAATTTATGTAATCATTAAAATATTTTATTTTTGTGATTGGCATGATAAAATCCCATTCGTCGCGTAATTTGGATCGTTATTCGCGTCCGTTCGTGTTTCGTCGTAATTAACCGAACAACGCAACCGTATGACCGAACGAGCCGACATCCGAGATGTTTTTGAGCATATTTTAAGTTCCCTATACTTTAACTTCATTTTAGAGCCTTAAAAAGGGGTTAACGGGGCTTAAACGAGTCAAAACGCAACAAAAATCAAGTTTGGAGACTCAGGGGCCTGTTCTGCCAACTTTGCAAACTTACTGCCAGCAAATAGGGTCCTTACGGACCGTATGAAGTTGTTTACGGTCCGTAAGCCATCCCCAGATCAGCAGATTTTGTTTTCCAACTTGTTCCAGCTGTTCCCCTCACTTGCACATGGTTTTGAACATTCTATGGGCACACTTGGACGGCTCAGATCAAAGCTCGGTTTTCGATGAACGATCTTAACGGTTGTCCGAATCCTATATATACCCACCTCCATTCATTCCCTTCTTCACACTTGATCAGATTTGTTCTCTAAGTTGAAATGTAAACACTTCATACCTAAGAATATCTAGATCAAAACCTCCATTCTTGGACCTTTTGTAAGTATTCTTTGGTTCTTTTATTCGTTTTTAAGCGTGAAAGTCAAACAGTGTTTGACTTTCTGCTTTGACCAGTCAATGGTCAACACGACGTTCGTTTGAACTTCGCAACGTGAGCGTAATCACGATGGTTATAGTCCCTAGTGACTATGCGTACTGATTACCACGTTATTTAGGTGTAGTGACGAGTCATAGTTTCGGTCAAAATACGCGTTTATACGTATTTTGCAACCAAACTATTATTGGGTATCAAAACTGTTTGTTTTGATATCTAACTTGTTTTCAAACTTCGTTAAACATGTTTTAACATGTTTAGCTCGTCACTTTAGGTTTAGTGCTTATATAGGGTCGTAAGATAAGCGGTCTAAACAACCGGTTAGACTTTCGAACCCGACCCGTTTGGTCGATCATTAGGATCCGACCAAACACATTAGGTGACCATAGTTGTATAGGGAATAACCTTCCGAGGTTATACCTTATGGTCACTTCGTTTAGTTAGTTATATGATAGGTAGTTACCCATATTAGGTGCCGTTTGATTCCGTGATCCTTCTAGCTTTGCTTGGTTGTTGTTCAAGACTTCTAAGCACCCTCAAGTGAGTACATAGTCCCCTATTTTACTATTTTTCAAACATTTTGGGGTGAAACACATGTGCCTACTTGTTACTTTCGTGCTTTTCATGTTTTTATATCATACTTGCTATGTTCATTAGTACACCTATATTACATGATTTCATTATGTTTTATGCTATGTATGTCCATTTAGTGCATACTTAGTACATTGTTTTACATTACATTTTATGCTATGTATGTCCATTTAGTGCATACTTAGTACGTTGTTTTACATTGCATTTCTGTTGCATATGTTCTCGTAGCATATGGACACATTGTTTTACATTTCTACCTTGTATGTTCACTTAGCATACTAGGTACATTATTTTCATAAAACATGTTTACATTTGGTATAACATTTGGTTTGTTTAACGAAACTAATACATTCATTAACACCGATCGTGCCGCTCGGTAGTAGGTAGTGGTACCATAGGACTTGACAACTCCCATTTCTGAAATCCTAGGTTTGTTTGGGTGGAAGAAATGACCGAATCCGAATACATTTCTAGGTAGACCTTTGACTTTGTTCTAGGGTTTATCCTACAGTCTCAAGGCTTGGATGTAGACGTTTAACATTACCGCATAAGTGTTTGTATCAGTAAAGCATGCATTATTTTACAAAACATAACTTTTGATTATAATTTATCAAATGCATTGTTTTGTACATTTCTTTCTTATTGGGTTGAGTAAATGCTTTTAATCAATAATTGCTTTTATTCACTATACATTACATTTAGTTACACATGAACATTTTTACATTGGTGGTTTGTGTGGGTAAGTGATTTAAGTAACGAGACTTGTGTAATATAATAAAAGCATGGTGGATACGCCGCTGGTACTTTCTATATATAAGTGTTTTTATGGTATTACATATCGTAGTATTATTTAAACCATTTCAAGTTAGACATAATACATTTTACACTTATATCATATCTTCGTGAAATATTATTTTACAAACAAAATATTCTATACAAACTCATTCTACTTGGTTATTTATTTATCAGTGCATCTTTCTTTTATATCATCTGATTTCTTATCAAATTTTCGTATGATTTATAAAAGAAAACATTTTACAAGGTTCATGACTAATTTTTGTTAAAACATTTTCTTTTAAACTTACAAGTCGTGAATCCTATTTTAATAAAACCTATGTATCTCACAGGCATTTTTATGTTGACATACCTATTTTCACATGTGTTCTCAGGAGATGATGCATAGGATTGATCAAGATACACTTAGGCGGACTTGGGCCTTAGTGACATTAAAAGATGCAAGACTAGTTAATTATGTTATGATTCTTTGTTTTAAGACATTGTGACTTCTCTTATTCAATAAAACAAAACTTAATTTGTCCATGTGTTATGAAACAATGATTCTGTTATAACACTCCCCGACGTTTCCGCCACGATTTGTTGTTTTACGTGGTCGGGATGTGACAGAAAAGTTGGTATCAGAGCTCATGGTTATAGGGAATTAGGTTATTAGTAATGCTTTGACCTAGTCTATAACCTTCCTAGGACCCTAAAACAAGATTCTTGTGTTTAGATCTTAAAACAATACCGTCACTTATCCTTAGGTGACAACCACAACAAGAACACAAATTTCGAATCCGCTTTGAAAACCAATCATCTGTTCTAGGATGATTTATTATAAAGTTTTGAACCCTCTAAGTTTTCAAAATCTCATCAAAGTTTAGGTCTTATAATGTGAACACGTGCAAACTGGAAGGGTGAATGCCTGTACTCTGAGTTTTCTGTCTAAGGCTAGAGTGTTCGTACAAATCCGCAGTATCGGACCACTCACTCTTACCTGGGAACTCTTGGGGTGAGTGTTCACTTATAGGCAAGCATGTCTTCAGTGATACATTAATATGACCCGTTTACTTTGATTAATCACCATCTCATTTCTTTGCCTTAGGTAACAAACAAATGATCGCAATTTCTATGCGTTGTCATTCTGTTTTAATTATCCAATAACATTTCACTTGTTTCCTCCTATGTCTTTCATTTCCTCCAGAATGTCTCTTCATCGCAGCGACACTCAAATGTCCGAGCAAACTACCAAATTTGCCCAGCGAATAGGCGAAGTAATCCTGAAGTCTGTGGATTTAGGTTTCGCCATGTCTCGTCTCAATAATGAAGCCACCCAAGAAGCATCGAAAGAAGCAGAAGCCAAGCCTTTGAAAAGGTCAAGGAAGCGTAAAGTCACAAAGAATCCTCCAGTCGTTGCACCAAATCAAGCAGAACCTAGCCAGGTGGCAGCACCACCAGCCAAGAAGCCGTACTTGGGAACTGCTCCTTTGTGCAATCGATGTAACCGTCATCATCCAGATCAAACACCATGTTTCAAATGTACCCACTGTGGACGATGGGGACATTTGGTTGACGTGTGCCGCTTTGCTATCCAAAACAAAGCTGTTGCAAATCTTGCTGCTGCTCAACTCCGAGCCAACCCTGCTCAAGCTCGCTTTCCACCTGGATCGTGCTACAACTGTGGCGAGATGGGTCATTTCGTGAATAAATGCCCAAAGCTTGCTAATGCAAATCTGACCCATGGATGAGCATTTAGCCGATTAAAAAGATGATGCTGTTTTGAATAATTTGAATTTTCATGCTTTTGTATCTTTTGTTGAACCCTGAAAAAATCTGTTTTGTTTATACATAAATTATTGTTCTCAATTCTGATGTACAAGTGTAGTTACGCGTGTGTATGCCATTTCCCTATAATACCTACCTCAAGGAAATATGTTCTTTACAAGACTACTCTTGTGATTCTCCCTTTCATGTGATCACTCATGATTTCATCGAAAATTTTAAGTACTCGTTTCATTCTAGGAGACAGAGTACATGAAATAAAGCGACATTATGAGTAATCGTGCTTTTTGCACATCTGTGCCTTTGAATCCTATGTTAGATAACTGAGGGTATTTTCAATCTCATACCCATTACATTCTGATTTTCATAACAACATGCATAGCATAAGTTTTCAAAACAACCTTCATGATTTCAAAATGTTCAATATAGTTTGAAAACATTTTTAACATAGTATATCTATTTAATATATCAAGTGCATGATTTCAAAAAGCATCATACATGTTTTCAAAAACCTTATACATAATTTCAAAATTCATCTCGCATGATTTTAAAACATTTTTTAGATATCTTCTCTAATACACCTATTTTATGATTTCAAAAGTATTATGTAAAGTTTAAAAAACATTAAACACATTTCTAAAAGAACCCCATGCATAGTTTTCAAAAAACATTTTCTCATGCCTTGACTTAACCTTCAAATTCTGCTTCATATGTCGCCTTGGCATATCTAGCACCTCAACTTCATGAGCATTTTACCTCGTGTATCAACTTAAGCACGTCTAGTGCAAGGTTTTGAAAAGCCTTCCGCTTTTCAAATCCCAAAATCCATATGGGATCTTCTTATCTTCACAATTAGATGCTAGTGGATGTTTATTGTTCAAATCGGAGTCCTTAATTGGATTCCTTGTGTACCTTAATTCGAATATTACGATTCCTTGTAATCGAAATCGAATTTTCTTTCTAAGATCTTCCTCTCCTTATAGTTAGATTCTTGAAATGTTTAAAGTGCCAAATGAAATCCATGGATTGGATACCTGGTGTGCTTTAAATACATGTGCACAATTAACAAAACAAATTAACAAAATGATAACAAATTAAAGATCAAGATAAACAATTTTGTGGTTATGTGTTTATGTGTTATGTGTTTTCTTTTGTGGTTTTATTTTCGTTATCCAAATCCTCGTAGAATCTTCCATATCTTCATATGAGGGATTCATAGTAGGATATCCAAAGGTACTACCTTAAATCCTTAATGGGCTTCTACGTAATAGTTAAGACCCTTGGATTATATAGTACCATTCCATAATTCGAAAGAGACCCTTTGAGTGGTCTAGTCAAAAAGATTGATTCAGGATCTAGTTAAGAATGGCACGTGATGCTATAGCTGAAAAGACTCCTTGGTGGTCTAGTTAAACAAATCATTTATTGATTCAATTAAAAAGGACCCTAGGATGGTCTAGTCACACTCATCACAGGTTTGTTCATTTGGTTTTCCCCTACACGTTATAAAATGCACTGTGCGGACTATGCAAGGAATTACATAATTATGGACGCGTACATAATTATAAAATTCAGTGCACAGGAACCCCAGTAAGATTTATCATGTGTAAGAACCTATAGTGGCAACAATAACAAAACGTGAACAATGTAATGGAGGTACGGTGGACGCACCAATGGCGCTTCATATACTTGTATATAAGTGTCCCTCTTACATTGCAAGCATGATGTTATTTAAAGTTACTAGAAGTTCAAAACCCTAACCAGTGTTGTTTTATCTTTTCGACTTCATGTTTCAAGCTCTCACAAGTTTCCTCTAGATAAATTTCGGGACAAAATTTCCTGAAGTAGGGGAGACTGTGACATCTGTGCCTCCACGGCCATCAAACAAAGACCAAATCAATGAAATATTGTATTTCATACTTGGGATTTGTATAAATACGTGAGTCATTGCACATATCAAATTTTGTTTGATTTCGAGCTCTAAATCGCTTTCTAGGAAGTTATACGCGAACTGATGCGTAAACGTAATCAGTTTAACGCAACAAACACTCCAGAACAGTGACATGGGCTTAACATGCCTTAAATAACCTTTACATAACTTAGAAATAAGATTTGGAAGGTTTGGTGTGTCGAAGTCAAGTTTATTCGCTTACAGGGACTAAATTCGACAAACGGCGAAAGTATGCCGACTCGTACTGTAACGGATATTCCAGAACTTGACCATAAGTTAAACATACCCTAAATATCCTTTACATAGCTTTGAAATAGGCTTTGAGGGGTTCGGTGTGCTAAAATAAACTTTTTGGTCATTTAGGGACTAAAAGCGTCAAAAAGTGCACAAGTTTGCATTTCCGCGCATAACTTACGTTCTGAATACATCCGGACATCCAAAAATTTATGTAATCATTAAAATATTTTATTTTAGTGATTGGCATGATAAAATCCCATTCGTCGCGTAATTTGGATCGTTATTCGCGTCCGTTCGTGTTTCGTCGTAATTAACCGAACAACGCAACCGTACGACCAAACAAAGCGACATCCGAGATGTTTTTGAGCATATTTTAAGTTCCCTATACTTTAACTTCATTTTAGAGCCTTAAAATGGGGTTAACAGGGCTTAAACGTGTCAAAACGCATCAAAAATCAAGTTTGGAGACTCAGGGGCCTGTTCTGCCAACTTTGCAAACTTACTGCCAGCAAATTGGGTCCTTACGGACCGTATGGAGTTGCTTATGGTCTGTAAGCCATCCCCAGATCAGCAGATTTTGTTTTCCAGCTTGTTCCAGCTGTTCCCCTCACTTGCACATGGTTTTGAACATTCTATGGGCTCATTTAGGGGCACCCATGGTATTCTAAAACCATGGGCACACTTCGACGGCTCAGATCAAAGCTCGGTTTTCGATGAACAATCTTAACAGTTGTCTGAATCCTATATATACCCACCTCCATTCATTCCCTTCTTCACACTTGATCAGATTTGTTCTCTAAGTTGAATTGTAAACACTTCATACCTGAGAATATCTAGATCAAAACCTCCATTCTTGGACCTTTTGTAAGTATTCTTTCGTTCTTTTATGTGTTTTTAAGCGTGAAAGTCAAACAGTGTTTGACTTTCTGCTTTGACCAGTCAATGGTCAACACGAAGTTCATTTGAACTTCGCAACGTGAGCGTAATCACGATGGTTATAGTCCCTAGTGACTATGCCTACTGATTACCACGTTATTTAGGTGTAGTGACGAGTCATAGTTTCGGTCAAAACACGCGTTTATGCGTATTTTGCAACCAAACTATTATTGGGTATCAAAACCGTTTGTTTTAATATCTAACTTGTTTTCAAACTTCGTTAAACATGTTTTAACATGTTTAGCTCGTCACTTTAGGTTTAGTGCTTATATAGGGTCGTAAGATAAGCGGTCTAAACAACCGCTTAGACTTTCGAACCCGACCCGTTTGGTCGATCATTAGGATCCGACCAAACACATTAGGTAACCATAGTTGTATAGGGAATAACCTTCCGAGGTTATACCTTATGGTCACTTCGTTTAGTTAGTTATATGATAGGTAGTTTATATGCCTTAGGAAAATGACCAAAATGCCCTTTTTACGCATAATTTCATTTTAAGCATATGTAACTTAAATTTTTACATCTAAACTGATTAGGTAACATTGTTAGACATGTTAAGGCATATAATACTTGTCATAGGACTAGTTAGGCGGTCCAAACGCGTTTTATGCGAACGACACGTTAAAGTGGTGTAAGCTACCTTAACGAGTCGTAATGGGTTGTAAGCACTTAAGTTAGGTTTCATTTTAGAATATAGGCTTTTTTAAACTATATTACATGATTTCCTATACTCATTTGCTTTACGAAACCTCATTCTATCCAATCTTCCGATTTAGGTCCGTTTATTTACATAGTTACCCATATTAGGTGCCGTTTGATTCCGTGATCCCTCTAGCTTTGCTTGGTTGTTGTTCAAGACTTCTAAGCACCCTCAAGTGAGTACATAGTCCCCTCTTTTACTGTTTTTCAAACATTTTGGGGTGAAACACATGTGCCTACTTGTTACTTTCGTGCTTTTCATGTTTTTATATCATACTTGCTATGTTCATTAGTACACTTATATTAGATGATTTCATTATGTTTTATGCTATGTATGTCCATTTAGTGCATACTTAGTACATTGTTTTACATTACATTTTATGCTATGTATGTCCATTTTATGCTATGTATGTCCATATAGACACATTGTTTTACATTTCTACCTTGTATGTTCACTTAGCATACTAGGTACATTATTTTCATAAAACATGCTTACATTTGGTATAACATTTGGTTTGTTTAACGAAACTAATACATTCATTAACACTGATCATGCCGCTCGGTAGTAGGTAGTGGTACCATAGGACTTGACAACTCCCATTTCTGAAATCCTAGGTTTGTTTGGGTGGAAGAAATGACTGAATCCGAATACATTTCTTGGTAGACCTTTGACTTTGTTCTAGGGTTTATCCTACAGTCTCAAGGCTTGGATGTAGACGTTTAACATTACCGCATAAGTGTTTGTATCAGTAAAGCATGCATTATTTTACAAAACATAACTTTTGATTATAATTTATAAAATGCATTGTTTTGTACATTTCTTTCTTATAGGGTTGAGTAAATGCTTTTAATCAATAATTGTTTTTATTCAATATACATTACATTTAGTGACACATGAACATTTTTACATTGGTGGTTTGTGTGGGTAAGTGATTTAAGTAACGAGACGTGTGTAATATGATAAAAGCATGGTGGATACGCCGCTGGTACTTTCTATATATAAGTGCTTTTATGGTATTACATATCGTAGTATTATTTAAACCATTTCAAGTTAGACATAATACATTTTACACTTATATCATATCTTCATGAAACATTGTTTTACAAACAACATATTCTATACAAACTCATTCTACTTGGTTATTTATTTATCAGTGCATCTTTCTTTTATATCATCTGATTTCTTATCAAATTTTCATATGATTTATAAAAGAAAACATTTTACAAGGTTCATGACTAATTTTTGTTAAAACATTTTCTTTTAAACTTACAAGTCATGAATCCTATTTTAATAAAACCTATATATCTCACAGGCATTTGTATGCTGACGTACCTATTTTCACATGTGTTCTCAGGAGATGATGCATAGGATTGATCAAGATACACTTAGGCGGACTTGGGCCTTAGTGACATTAAAAGATGCAAGACTAGTTAATTATGTTATGATTCTTTGTTTTAAGACATTGTAACTTCTCTTATTCAATAAACAAAACTTAATTTATCCATGTGTTATAAAACAATGATTCTGTTACAACACCCCCCGACGTTTCCGCCATGATTTGTTGTTTTACGTGGTCGGGGTGTGATAGCCTCAAACCATAGAAGAAGCTGTAGAACTAGCAAACACCTTGACTGATGAATTAGTGCGTACACAAGAAGAAGACCAGAGGAGAAACCTAGCTCAAAGACTTACCCAAGAATTTAGTTATGGAAATTCCAATCATGGGAGAAATGTAGGTGCTACCTCTGCACCCTACTGCAAGGTTTGCAAGAAGAAGCATTCGGGAAAATGCTCCACTTACTGCAATTTCTGCAAGTTACCGGGACACAAGGAAGAAGATTGCAGGAGGAAACCTAATAATGGGATGTGCTTCAACTTTGGGGAAAAAGGTCACATCAAGCCGAATTATCCGAAACTTGTTCCAGCCATGGGCCATAAGACTACCAAAAATGCTAGAGCATTTGTTCTGACTGTAGATGAAGCTAAGATGATTCCAGACGTAATAGCTGGTACGTTTTTAGTTAATGATGTTTTTGCTAAAGTATTATTTGACTCTGGTGTGAACCAAAGTTTTATTAATACTTCATTTTGCAAACTTCTTAATCAATCATTAACTAAACTCCCACAAGAATGTCTAGTAGAGAAGAGCAAATGGAGAAACCGTTAGGATTTCGGAAATCTTGCAGGAAGCAAGAATAGAATTTTTAAATCAAATGTTTATTGCAAACCTTTATCCAATGAATTTGGCAGGATTTGATGTTGTATTAGGAATGGATTGGTTAATAGCCAATAAAGCCAGTATTTTATGCGATCAAAAGTCAATTCAAGTAAATTCACCAAGGGGTGAAAATATCACAATTAAAGGAAATAAACCATCTAGGTCCACGAAATTCATCTCTGTGATGAAAACAACAAGTTATATAAGAAAAGGGTCATTAGTGTATTTGATTTCTATAATCACTAACACTAAAGGAAAAGAACTAAAAGACATTCCAGTAGTGTCTCAGTTTTCAGATGTGTTTCCAAAAGAATTACCAGGACTACCGCCAGACAAGGAAGTTGAATTCAGAATCCACCTACTACCAGGGACACCACCAATTGCCAAATCACCTTACCGTTTGGCACCCGTACAAATGCAGGAACTGAAGAAACAATTAGACGAATTGTTGGAAAAAGTATTCATACAGCCAAGTTCATCACCATTGGGAGCACCAATTTTATTCGTTAAGAAGAAAAATGGATCAATGCGTATGTGCATTGACTACCGTGCGTTGAACAAGGTCACGATTAAGAATCGGTATCCATTACCAAGAATCGATGATCTGTTCGATCAATTGCAAGGAGCTCAATTTTTCTCTAAAATCGATTTACGCTCAGGATATCATCAATTAAAGGTACAGGAAGAGGACATTCCTAAGACCGCGTTTAGAACAAGGTATGGCCATTATGAATTTACTGTCATGCCATTTGGTTTAACCAATGCCCCAGCCGCATTTATGGACATGATGATCCGAATATGTAAGCCATATTTGGATAAATTCATAATTGTTTTTATAGATGATATTCTCATTTACTCTAAGAGAAAAGAGGAACATGCAAAGCATTTGCATGCACTTCTAAGTTTATTGAGGAAGGAAAAGCTTTATGCTAAGTTTTTGAAGTGTGAATTCTGGTTAAAACAGGTACAGTTTCTTGGACACTTAGTCGATCATGAAGGAATTCATGTGGATCATACCAAGATCGAGGCAATTACCAAATAGAAGACCCCTGAGTCACCAACCGAGGTTAGAAGTTTCTTAGGACTGGCCGGTTATTATAGAAGGTTTATTCGAGATTTTTCTAGAATAGTCATTCCCTTAACTAAGTTAACCTGTAAATCCATTAAGTTTGAATGTGGACCAAAACAGGAAGAAGCCTTTAGAATTCTTAAGCAAAGATTAACTAATGCACCCATACTAGCGTTACCAGAAGGAACGGAAGACTTTATAGTCTATTGTAACGCTTCTAAGTTAGGTTATGGATGTGTGTTAATGCAACGCCAAAAGGTTATAGCTTACGCATCTAGACAACTTAAGAATCATGAAGAGAATTATTCAACCCATGATTTAGAATTAGGAACCATAATTTTTGCCCTGAAAATTTGGAGACATTACATTTACGGTAGTAAGTTTACTATTTTCACAGATCATAAGAGTTTAAGGTATGTTTTCAGGCAAAAAGAATTGAATATGAGGCAAAGACGCTGGATGAAGATACTTAGTGACTATGATTGTAATATCCAGTATCATGCAGGAAAGGCTAATGTGATAGCTGATGCTTTAAGCCGAAAGTATCATGAAAAGCCAAAAAGAATACGTTCTCTTAAATTAAATCTACAAAGTAGATTTAAATGAACAGATTAGAAAAGCACAAGAATCAGTAATCAAAGATGATACTGAAAAGTTAAAAGGGATGATTAAGGAACTAGAACAAGGAACAGATGGAATTTGGAGATTCCATAAGAAAAGAATGTGGATACCTAGATTAGGAAACCTACGCCACCGTATATTAGAAGAAGCCCGTAAATCTAAGTATACGATGCATCCTGGAAGTGATAAGATGTATCAGGACTTAAGAAAGAATTTTTGGTGGATAGGATTGAAGAAGGAGATAGCAGCTTATGTTTCTAAATGTTTAACCTGGTCACAAGTTAAAGCTGAACATCAAAAACCTTCAGGTTTGTTGCAGCCATTAGAGATGCCAGTTTGGAAATGGGAATTGATAACAATGGATTTTGTTACTAAATTACCCAAAACAAGAAAAGGTAATGATACAATCTGGGTGATTGTAGATAGGCTAACTAAGTCAGCTCATTTTCTACCGACGAAGGAAACTTTCAGTATGGAACAATTAGCTAAATTGTATGTAAATGGAATAGTTTCATTACATGGAATTCCTTTATCAATTGTATCTGACAGAGATAGCCGTTTTAGCACTCATTTTTGGATAAGTTTCCAAAAAGCCATGGGAACCAAGCTAAATCTAAGCACAGCTTATCATCCTCAAACGGACGGACAAAGCGAAAGGACAATTCAGACAATGGAGGACATGCTTAGAGCTTGTGTAATTGATTTCGGAGGTAATTGAGACAATCACTTACCATTGATAGAATTTTCTTATAATAGCAGTTATCACACCAGTATCAATGCTGCACCATTCGAAGCACTGTACGGACGAAAATGCCGAACCCCAGTTTGTTGGGCAGAAATTGAGGAAAAGCAATTATCCGGACCTGAGATAGTGAAAGAAATGACTGACAAGATCATTCAAGTCAAGGAACGACTGAAAACAGCACGTGATCGACAAAAGAGTTATGCTGATAACAGGCGAAAGCCATTGGAATTTCAGGTAGGTGACAAAGTGTTATTGAAAGTCTCTCCTTGGAAAGGAGTGGTAAGATTCATCAAGAGGGGAAAGCTAAGTCCCATATATGTTGGACCTTTTGAGATTATTAAAAGAATAGGACCTGTAGCCTATCGGCTACAACTGCCAGAGGAAATGACAGGAATACATGATGTATTTCAAGCATCAAATCTTAAGAAATGCTTAGCTGATGAATCACTGATAGTACCTCTTAAGGATATAGAGGTAAATGAGTAGTTAAAATTTGTAGAAAGACCCCTACAAATTGAAGACAGGAAAGTCAAGAACCTCAAACACAAGAGATTAGTTCTGGTCAAAGTGAAATGGGACTCCAAAAGAGGACCAGAGTATACATGGGAGCTTGAATCAGAAATGCAAAGGAAATATCCACACTTATTCCAGTAGATCTCGAGGACGAGCTCTAAAACAAGGTGGGGAGGATATAACAACCCTCCTAAATATTTTCGACACCCTAATATAATTAAAATATCCCAATATGTCCTAAAATACACCCCATATATGAAAACGGTCCCCGAATACTATTATTTTATAAAAATTAAATAAAAACAAGTTTTAATGGTCTCTCGCGGGGCATGTAAGCCACCCCCTTGACCTACGCGGACCGCGAGCGAGTGACTGATGGCACGACCCCAGGCCGCCACGTGGCGGGACACACGGACAACCTTTACTCGTGACCGGACGAAGCTAAACCCTAGGCGGCCTATGTCGCGGGCCGTGAAGGCCCAGCCTTCTTTCTACGCGGGCCGCGAGAGAAGGTGAAGAGTCGCCTATAAATGAAGGCCCTCAGCCTTCAGTTTCCGATCGTTCAAAACTCTTTGTCTCTCAAAATTTCTGCATACATAATATAATTTTCGGGCATAATACCCCCCCTTATTAACGAAGTGTCACACCCCGACCACGTGGAACATACAAACGTGGCGGAAATGTCGGGGAGTGTTGTAACAGAATTAATTGTTTCAAATCCATGGCAATTGAAGTTTCGTTTTATTGATTAAAAGTGTTACAATGTCTTAACAAACAAGGAAAATACAACATAATTAACTAGTCTTGCATCTTTTATTGTCACTAAAGTCCAAGTCTGCCTATGTGTATCTTGATCATCTTATGCAACAGTTCCTGAAAAACACATGTGAAAATAGGTACGTCAGCATAAAAATGCCTGTGAGATACATAGGTTTTGTGAAAATAAGTTTCATGACTTATGTTTCAGAAAATGTTTAGTCATGAACCTTGTAATTTGCTTTGTTTTGTAAATCATTTGAAAAACAATGAGTTCAGATGATATGTATAAATAAATGAATAATGTATGGTTAAATGAATAACCATAGTAAAATGGATTTGTATAAGATAAGTTGTTTGTAAAACAATGTCTTGTGAAAAGTATGTTATTTGTATAAAATGTTATATGTATCAAACTGAAATGATTCAAATAACGCTACAATATGTAATACCATACAAACACTTATATATAGGAAGTACCAGCGGCGTATCCACCATGCTTGTATCATATTACACACGTATCGTTACTTAATCATTTAATCAAACCAAACCAATGTCAAAATGTCTATGTCAAATATCCATGTCAAATGTCTATGTCAAATATCCATGTCAAATGTCTATGTCAAAATGTCATGTATGGCAAGTGAAATGTCTCAACTAAACCATATGCACAAAAACAAAGTATTGAAGTAAAACTTGGTTTAAATCAAAGTTATGTTTTGTGGGAAATGCATGATCAAATGTCAATCATGTTAAAATGTCTATGCCGAAATGTCTATATCAAATACGGTTCACACGGTTCACAGATACAAACGGTTCACAGATATCAACGGATCACAGTCAAATGATTACAACGGTTCAATATGTAGTATAATGTGTTCATATGCTGGGTAAGCATATGCAACAGAAAAGCAATGTAAAACAATGTACTAAGTATGCACAAATGGGCACACCTAGCATAAGATGTAATGAAATCATGTACTATAATGTACTAATGAACTTAGCAAGTATATGATGTCAAAACAGGAAAGCATGAAAGTAACAAGTAGGCACATGTGTTCCACCCCAAAACAGTTTGGAAAACAGTAAAAGAGGGGTCTATGTACTCACCTGAGAGTGCTTAGGAGTCTTTGAATGACAACTAAACAATGCTAGAGATCGCGGATATCAAACGGCACCTAGTATAGGTAACTACATTAATAAACCGGACCTAAATCGGAAGATTGGGTAGCATTAGGGTTTGTAAACCAAACGAGTGTAGAGACTCGTGTCTTTTGGTTTTAACAAAGCCTACATACTAAATGAAACTTAACCTAAGTGTCTACGACCCATTACGACCCGTTTAGGTAGCTTTATGCTACTTTAACGCGTCGTTCGCGTGAAACGCGTTCGGACCGCCCAACTAGCCCTATGACAAGTGTTATATGCCTAAACATATTACATAATCAGTTATGTGACAAAGGTTTAGGTTACATATGCTTAATTACCAATTATATATGAAAAGGGTATTCTGGTAATTTACCTAAGGCATATAAACTACCTATCATACAACTACTTAAACGATGTGACCATAGGGTATAACCTCGGAAGGTTATTCCCTACCTACTATGGTCACCTAATGTGTTTGGTCGGATCCTAATGATCGACCAAACTGGGTCGGGTTCGAGGTATAAGCGATTCATTAGATCGCTTACCCTACGACCCTAGACAACGTGGTAATCAGTAGGCATAGTCCCAAGGGACTATGACCATCGTGATTACAATCACGTTGCGAAGTTCAAACGAACTTCGCATTGACCATGACTGGTCAACGCTGAAAGTCAAACAAAGTTTGACTTTCTGACTCGAAAAGCAGTAACTATAAGGAAAAGAACGAAAGAATACTTACGAAGGGTCCCCGAATGCTAACCCAGATAAAAATAGCTCAGGTATGAAACGAAGGTTCCAACTTAGAGCTTTCTTGATCAGATTTGTGGGTTTTGAATGGAAGGGGGGTTGGGTATTTATAGGATATGCACCACCGTTAGGATCGTTTCTCGTAGTACGTGATCGAATCCAAGGCGTACACTTGTCGGGATGTTATGGTGGCTAAAATGTTGTTCTTATCCGCTGACTAGACGATAAGAAACGTGTGGTTGAGAATCGAACAAATGGGACCCGCTTGTTAAAAAATTGAATCTGCCCAGAACAGTCAGTCGCGTAGCGCGACGGATAGGCCTCATGGGCTCGCGCTACGCGAGCACCTCTCCTGAATCAGCAAGTTTTGAAAGTTGGCAGCAATGGTCCCTGTTGTGTTTTAAGGCATTTCCGACACTTCCAAGGCCCGTAAAGCCAACTTTAAGGCCCTAAAATGTTGCCTAAACATTGTGGACATGAAACATGTTCAAAAATATGTCGGATGATGGTTCGTTTGGTCGTACGAACGCGATGTTCGCTTAATTACGACGGAATGCGCACAAGCGCGAAAAACGATCCGAATGACGCGACGAATGGATTTTTCTTAAGGCGAACACTAAAATATAATGTAGTCATGCTTACATAAATTTTTGGATGTCCAGATGTATTCAGAACGTAAGTTATGCGCGAAAATGCAAACTTGTGCACTTTTTGACACTTTTAGTCCCTGAATGACCCAAAAGTTTATTTTAGCATACCGAACCCCTCAAAGCCTATTTCTAAGCTATGTAAAGGATATTTATGGTATGTTTAACTTATGGTCATGTTCCGGAATGTCTGTTACAGTTCAAATTGGCATACTTTCGCAGTTTGTCAACTTTAGTCCCTGTAAGCGAATTAACTTGTTTTTGTCATACCAAAGCCTTCAAAACTTATTTCTAAGTTATGTAAAGGTTATTTAAGGTATGTTAAGCCTATTTCACTATTCCGGAGTGTTCGTTGCATTAAACTGGTTATATTTACGCATTAGTGCGCGTATAACCTTCCAGAAAGCGATTTAGAGCTTGAAATCGAACAAGAATTTATATGTGTAAATGATACACATATTTTTACAAATCCCAAGTATGAAATACAATATTTCACTGGTTGGGCATTTGTTTGATGGTTGAAATGACACAGGTGTTACAGTCTCCCCTACTTTAGGAAATTTCGTCCCGAAATTAATTCGTAGGAGTCTGTCTATGACTTTGTTTCAAATAGTCATCAAAGATATGTAAAGCATAATCTGATTATTTTCCTCAACGGATATTTTTCAGAAGCGAAAATGAACGAACAGGGTCATTTTCTTCAACGGGTTCTTCGGAAATGGAAAATAAAGGAATTAACTAAACGGATATACATTTCCCTCAACGGATATTCTTCAGAAGTGAAAATGAATGGATGATTCATTCTTTCTCAACGGATTCTTTGTCAGAAATGGGAATGAAGGAATAATCCACGGATATTCATTTCTCTCAACGGATATTCTTCAGAACGAAAATGAACAAACGGGGTCATTTTCCTCAACGGTTTGTTCTTCAGAAGTTGAAATGAAAGAAAAATCAACGGATATTCATTTCTCTCAACGGATATTCTTCAGAACGAAAATGAACAAACGGGGTCATTTTCCTCAACGGTTTGTTCTTCAGAATTTGAAATGAAAGAAAAATCAACGGATATTCATTTCCTCAACGGATAAATCTTCAGAAACGAAAATGAACTAACGGAGTCATTTTCAACGGTTATTTCCTCAGAGTTGGAAATGAAGGATTACACAACGGACATTCATTTCCTCAACGGATAAATCTTCAGAAACGAAAATGAACTAACGGAGTCATTTTCAACGGTTATTTCCTCAGAGTTGGAAATGAAGGATTACACAACGGATATTCATTTCCTCAACGGATAAATCTTCAGAAACGAAAATGAACTAACGGAGTCATTTTCAACGGTTGCTTCCTCAGAGTTGGAAATGAAGGATTTCACAACGGATATTCATTTCCTCAACGGATAAATCTTCAGAAACGAAAATGAACTAACGGAGTCATTTTCAACGGTTGCTTCCTCAGAGTTGGAAATGAAGGATTACACAACGGATATTCATTTCCTCAACGGATAAATCTTCAGAAACGAAAATGAACTAACGGAGTCATTTTCAACGGTTGCTTCCTCAGAGTTGGAAATGAAGGATTTCACAACGGATATTCATTTCCTCAACGGATAAATCTTCAGAAACGAAAATGAACTAACGGAGTCATTTTCAACGGTTGCTTCCTCAGAGTTGGAAATGAAGGATTTCACAACGGATATTCATTTCCTCAACGGATATTCTTTAGAACGAAAATGAACTAACGGAGTCATTTTCAACGGTTGCTTCCTCAGAGTTGGAAATGAAGGATTTCACAACGGATATTCATTTCCTCAACGGATAAATCTTCAGAAACGAAAATGAACTAACGGAGTCATTTTCAACGGTTGCTTCCTCAGAGTTGGAAATGAAGGATTTCACAACGGATATTCATTTCCTCAACGGATATTCTTTAGAACGAAAATGAATGGATAATTCACTTTCCTCAACGGTTATTCTTCAGAATGGAAATGAAAAGATAAACAACGGATATTCATTTCCTCAACGGATATTCTTCAGAAGTGAAAAATGAATAGCTAGTTCATTTTTCCTCAACGGATGCTTCATCAGAATTGGAAATGAATAGGGTTAACTCTTGATACATGATATAACTTGCTATGATTTCTGTGCACTAAATTCCATAATTATGTATGCATCCATAATTACGTAATTCCTTGCACAGTCCGCACAGTTTGTTTTGAAATGTTGTGGGGAAAGATATCAAACCTGAGATGAGAGTGACTAGACTACCATAGGGTCCTTTTAATTAGATCAACAGAGGATCTTCTTAATTAGGCCACTAAGGAGTCCTTTCAGCTATATCATCACATGATATCCCTAACCAGATTTTTGGATCAATCTGTTTAACTAGACCACTAAAGGGGTCTAATTATGAAGTAGTACATTATAATCCAAGGGACTTTAACTACAACGTAGAAGTCCATTAAGGATTTAAGTAGTACCTTTGGGTATCCTACTATGAATCTCTTGCACAAAGATATGTAAGATTTTACGAGGATTTGAATAACATAAATTGGATCACATGACACATAAAGGATAACACATAAGCACATAACCACATAATTGTTTAATTGTTATTTTCTTGTTATTGATTGCTATTAACTTGGCGCCTCGTACATCGTCTCTCTTGGAAGAAACGGGTACTCAGGATTTTCGTGGAAACGCAAGAGATTATACAAGGGAAGAAATTTGGAAGTAGTCTGTTCTTCAAGGAATGCGGTTCCTTGATTGTCGGTATTGTAGGGGATATGTTTATACATGCAACCACATAAACATATTGTAATGTAAATGAAAGATTTATTTATAAACAACAATAACAACAACTGTTTCATAGATTGATAAAAGAAAATAATACACAAGGCTCGATTATTTTCTAAACAGCGTTATCTTCTGTCGGTCAGATACTCATCCCTGCGCTGGATTTGCATCAGCAAGTCTTGGGCAATTTCTACTAAAATGGCCCATCTCGCCACAGTTGTAGCAAGATCCCAGTGGGAAACGAGCTTGAGCAGGATTGTTGTTAATCTGATTTGGTGCTGCTGCTGTTGGGCAAACCCTCGCTGTATGACCTATAAGTCCGCAAACTTAGCACGTGCGGCACTTCACACCAGCATGATGATGTAGGCCACATTGGTTGCACAAGGGTGCAATTCCTTTGTAGGGTTTCCTGGCAGGGGGTTGAGCTGGTTGGTTGGGGACGGCTTGATCATTGTGAGCGACCACGGCGAAGTTCTGAGAAGCCTTTCGCTTCTTTGACCTCTTAGGGGATCCAGTCTGTTCATCCATGATCTTTGATTCCTCGATTGGTTCTGATTCATCGACCGGCTTCTTGTCACCTTTTCGGAAAAGTTTACCTTTCCTGATCTTCGATTCAGTCAAGGTTGCAGATAGCTCAATGGCCTGTCTAACTGTAGTAGGGTTGCTACCAGTCAAAATGTCTTGTATTGAGTCAGGGAGGCCATCAATGTACTTTTCGATTGCCTTATCCAAAGGCGTGACCATGTTTGGGCATAACAGACTTAACTCTTCATAACGGTCCGTGTAGGCTCGATGCTCACCGCTGTCTTGCTCAAGATTGTCGAATTCCCTTTCCAAAGCCCTGATCTCGTGTCGAGGACAGAATTCCTTCATCATAAGGGCCCTAAGTTCAGCCCATGTCTGTGCTAGAGCAACTTCTGCACCACGATCCCTCATAATCCCATTCCACCACGTAAGGGCTCTCTTCTGGAACACACTCGAAGCAAACTCGACCTTGCGATTGTCAGGACACTGCACGTGGCGGAAAGTATTTTCAATGCTCTCGAACCATTGGAGAAGCCCCGTCGCTCCCTCAGAACCACTAAACTTGAGTGGTTTCGCCGAGTTAAAACTCTTGAAATTGCATGGACCATTGTTGTTGTTGTTGGCTTGATTCCATAGAGCAAAGAGGTTTGGGAATTGAGCAGCCATTTGCTGCGCAATGATTTCTGCCAACTCGGCAGTCTCTATCTGGTTTTCGCGTCGAGGAGGCATTCTAAAAGAGAAAACATGAAAGGAAACGAGTGAGAGAATTAGACGAAAAGAATGAGATGAAACAAATTTGATGAACGCAATGGATAGTGGTCATTTGTTTGTTACTACAAAGCAACAACCGATCTCGGTGAATAATCAAAGTAAATAGGTCAAAGATAATGTATCGCGAAGACATGCTCGCCTATAAGTGAACACTCATCCCAAGAATTCCCAGGTAAGCACAACTGGTCTCGCGTCTGGTTGAGATGTATACGAGGTGCTTGCCTAGACAGAAAACTCAGAATACAGGCATTCACCCTTCCAGTTTGCACGTGTTCACATTATTTAAAACCCAAAACCTTGACGAGATTTTTTTTGAAAATTAAAAGGGGTTCAAAACCTTATAACAAAGGGTTCAAAACCTTGTAATAAATCATCCTAGAACAGATGATTAATTTTCAAAGCGGTTTTGAAATTTATGTTCTTGTTGTGGTAGTCGCCTAAGGATAGGTGACGGTATTGTTTTATGACTAAACGCAAATAAACTCGCGTTAGGGTCCTAAGAAAGTTATAGACTAGGTCAAAGCATTACTAATAACCTAATTCCCTATAACCATTGGCTCTGATACCATCTTTTCTGTCACACCCCGACCACGTGGAACATACAAACGTGGCGGAAATGTCGGGGAGTGTTGTAACAGAATTAATTGTTTCAAATCCATGGCAATTGAAGTTTCGTTTTATTGATTAAAAGTGTTACAATGTCTTAACAAACAAGGAAAATACAACATAATTAACTAGTCTTGCATCTTTTATTGTCACTAAAGTCCAAGTCTGCCTATGTGTATCTTGATCATCTTATGCAACAGTTCCTGAAAAACACATGTGAAAATGTGAAAATAGGTACGTCAGCATAAAAATGCCTGTGAGATACATAGGTTTTGTGAAAATAAGTTTCATGACTTATGTTTCAGAAAATGTTTAGTCATGAACCTTGTAATTTGCTTTGTTTTGTAAATCATTTGAAAAACAATGAGTTCAGATGATATGTATAAATAAATGAATAATGTATGGTTAAATGAATAACCATAGTAAAATGGATTTGTATAAGATAAGTTGTTTGTAAAACAATGTCTTGTGAAAAGTATGTTATTTGTATAAAATGTTATATGTATCAAACTGAAATGATTCAAATAACGCTACAATATGTAATACCATACAAACACTTATATATAGGAAGTACCAGCGGCGTATCCACCATGCTTGTATCATATTACACACGTATCGTTACTTAATCATTTAATCAAACCAAACCAATGTCAAAATGTCTATGTCAAATATCCATGTCAAATGTCTATGTCAAATATCCATGTCAAATGTCTATGTCAAAATGTCATGTATGGCAAGTGAAATGTCTCAACTAAACCATATGCACAAAAACAAAGTATTGAAGTAAAACTTGGTTTAAATCAAAGTTATGTTTTGTGGGAAATGCATGATCAAATGTCAATCATGTTAAAATGTCTATGCCGAAATGTCTATATCAAATACGGTTCACACGGTTCACAGATACAAACGGTTCACAGATATCAACGGATCACAGTCAAATGATTACAACGGTTCAATATGTAGTATAATGTGTTCATATGCTGGGTAAGCATATGCAACAGAAAAGCAATGTAAAACAATGTACTAAGTATGCACAAATGGGCACACCTAGCATAAGATGTAATGAAATCATGTACTATAATGTACTAATGAACTTAGCAAGTATATGATGTCAAAACAGGAAAGCATGAAAGTAACAAGTAGGCACATGTGTTCCACCCCAAAACAGTTTGGAAAACAGTAAAAGAGGGGTCTATGTACTCACCTGAGAGTGCTTAGGAGTCTTTGAATGACAACTAAACAATGCTAGAGATCGCGGATATCAAACGGCACCTAGTATAGGTAACTACATTAATAAACCGGACCTAAATCGGAAGATTGGGTAGCATTAGGGTTTGTAAACCAAACGAGTGTAGAGACTCGTGTCTTTTGGTTTTAACAAAGCCTACATACTAAATGAAACTTAACCTAAGTGTCTACGACCCATTACGACCCGTTTAGGTAGCTTTATGCTACTTTAACGCGTCGTTCGCGTGAAACGCGTTCGGACCGCCCAACTAGCCCTATGACAAGTGTTATATGCCTAAACATATTACATAATCAGTTATGTGACAAAGGTTTAGGTTACATATGCTTAATTACCAATTATATATGAAAAGGGTATTCTGGTAATTTACCTAAGGCATATAAACTACCTATCATACAACTACTTAAACGATGTGACCATAGGGTATAACCTCGGAAGGTTATTCCCTACCTACTATGGTCACCTAATGTGTTTGGTCGGATCCTAATGATCGACCAAACTGGGTCGGGTTCGAGGTATAAGCGATTCATTAGATCGCTTACCCTACGACCCTAGACAACGTGGTAATCAGTAGGCATAGTCCCAAGGGACTATGACCATCGTGATTACAATCACGTTGCGAAGTTCAAACGAACTTCGCATTAACCATGACTGGTCAACGCTGAAAGTCAAACAAAGTTTGACTTTCTGACTCGAAAAGCAGTAACTATAAGGAAAAGAACGAAAGAATACTTACGAAGGGTCCCCGAATGCTAACCCAGATAAAAATAGCTCAGGTATGAAACGAAGGTTCCAACTTAGAGCTTTCTTGATCAGATTTGTGGGTTTTGAATGGAAGGGGGGTTGGGTATTTATAGGATATGCACCACCGTTAGGATCGTTTCTCGTAGTACGTGATCGAATCCAAGGCGTACACTTGTCGGGATGTTATGGTGGCTAAAATGTTGTTCTTATCCGCTGACTAGACGATAAGAAACGTGTGGTTGAGAATCGAACAGATGGGACCCGCTTGTTAAAACATTGAATCTGCCCAGAACAGTCAGTCGCGTAGCGCGACGGATAGGCCTCATGGGCTCGCGCTACGCGAGCACCTCTCCTGAATCAGCAAGTTTTGAAAGTTGGCAGCAATGGTCCCTGTTGTGTTTTAAGGCATTTCCGACACTTCCAAGGCCCGTAAAGCCAACTTTAAGGCCCTAAAATGTTGCCTAAACATTGTGGACATGAAACATGTTCAAAAATATGTCGGATGATGGTTCGTTTGGTCGTACGAACGCGATGTTCGCTTAATTACGACGGAATGCGCACAAGCGCGAAAAACGATCCGAATGACGCGACGAATGGATTTTTCTTAAGGCGAACACTAAAATATAATGTAGTCATGCTTACATAAATTTTTGGATGTCCAGATGTATTCAGAACGTAAGTTATGCGCGAAAATGCAAACTTGTGCACTTTTTGACACTTTTAGTCCCTGAATGACCCAAAAGTTTATTTTAGCATACCGAACCCCTCAAAGCCTATTTCTAAGCTATGTAAAGGATATTTATGGTATGTTTAACTTATGGTCATGTTCCGGAATGTCTGTTACAGTTCAAATTGGCATACTTTCGCAGTTTGTCAACTTTAGTCCCTGTAAGCGAATTAACTTGTTTTTGTCATACCAAAGCCTTCAAAACTTATTTCTAAGTTATGTAAAGGTTATTTAAGGTATGTTAAGCCTATTTCACTATTCCGGAGTGTTCGTTGCATTAAACTGGTTATATTTACGCATTAGTGCGCGTATAACCTTCCAGAAAGCGATTTAGAGCTTGAAATCGAACAAGAATTTATATGTGTAAACGATACACATATTTTTACAAATCCCAAGTATGAAATACAATATTTCACTGGTTGGGCATTTGTTTGATGGTTGAAATGACACAGGTGTTACACGAAGTTCTTCCCCGTTGTAAGTATCATAACCCCGGTTACGTATTAGATACGCTGCCCGATTGATCCAGGGTTCCGTAACGGCTGTCGAGGTTCTGCCCGACGTAGTCGTTGGAATGTCGTCTCGGGGAGAGCATTACTAATGTAAATTTTAGGTTATTATACTAACGTGTGTGCATTTGTGTAAATTATAGATAATCACTAGGAGACACTTACAGAAAACCTAAGACAGCAATGTGAGTAATCTCTTTTTTTGTAAATTGGTTGTACAAAACCTCACTTAATTAATACTATATTAAACAGTTATTGAGTATTTGTATTCTACAATTATCGTCGGTATGTTGGGGTTTTGTATACAAAATTTGTTACTACCTTGCGAGGAGTAACATGACCACAAGTCGGGTTGACAGTACCGTGGGTGGTAATTGAATAGATGGAAACAAATGTAATTGCGCGACCACCCTCAATAATGTACAATGGTTTTTACTTAAACTTGATTAAACTGGGATTCACTCACCAGTATTTCCCACTGACAAAATGTTTTTAAACGCGTTTCAGGTAACAAAACGTGAAAGCTAAATAGAAGCCAGGTGGACAGCACTGAAGGCTTGGAAAAGTGGCTATAAAGTTACCTAAAATCAAGAGATGTTTTATAAAATAGGGTTTATCTCTATAAAAATGTGTGTACTTGAAACTTGGGATTTTCCCATGTATTTAATATATTAACAGCGTGGTATTTTACTCTGATAAAATATTTCGTAACTACGGTCCTGATGAAATTTCTGCTGCCAAAATAGATAAAAATAGATACCACCGAAACTGGCCGCGGCCGCCCGTTCCCGGGTTGTTAGGGGACGGGGGTTGCGACATAAATCATGAGTTTAATTCTTGTGTCAAGACCCACTTCTAATCAATTATGAACTCTTAACAAAATCCCTATTTCATCAAATCATCAATTTCATCAAATCATCAAAACCCATTTTTTTTTCTATCATGCAAGAACAAGTACTCAATCATGTAATTTGTTCATGTGCTTGTTTCTACTATCAAGTATGATGATTTTAAACATGTGTATATCATCATCTTCACTACTTAATCAAAACCCACTTGTCTAAGTGTGGTAAATCATCAATTTATTCAATTCATAACAATTTTACTTCAAATTTCTACTTAGGGTTTGTTCCTAAGCAATCATACTTCACTAATTCGGCCATAGCCTCTATGATTCATACATAGATCGCATCATGCAAAGTTAATCAATTTTCACAACTTCATGAATGTCAAAAAATTCGACATACCTTTCGATCCCCTTGACTTGGTGATTGTTTATGTGTATTCAAATCTGAGTTTGGCCTTCGATTGATCCTCCAATTTGAGGTTATTGTTGAGCTAGGGTTTGAAATCCCTTTCTCCTTGCTCCTGGTCGCCACACGCACACACACACACACTAAGTGTGTGTGTTGTGTTTTTATTAATTGTTTTAATAAAATTAGTTTCCTACTTGGCAATATTGGTACCTATAGTTTTGAGAATTTACAAATGAAACTATAACCCATAGTTTATCATTTCATTACTCATTACTAACTGGGTTAATTTTACCTAGTTAACTTAATGGGTTCGGGAAGTTATAACCCGTTTTATCCTTTTAAGTCCCGTTAACTCAGGCCTTTTGCATACTTTGTTTTCTCCAAGTATTTATTCTCCTTCTTAATCAACATCAAATTTATTTATTTATTTCCAAATATTTACCGGGTAAATTTCACCACTAACGGTACTTTACCCGTCTTTTAGTATTAACGTGGTTTGATTACCAAACCCGTTTTCGGGGTGTTACACCATTCACTCTCAAACACTCCAAACCTTAGCTGACTTCAGAAGTTCGAGCAGATTGATACTACTTCACTAAAGTGAGAATAACTCACTCAGTTCTTATCCGATTCACTCGATTATTTTTGCTAGTTCTTTGTATTGACCTTAGCTACGTTTCCATGGGTTTTCCCTAGAAAATCAGAGCCTGGAACGTCACCAAAAGGGCTCCAAAGTTGACTGATTTTTCTGTTCATGTTTCAATCTTTGATAAACTTGTTTAAACTTGAGGAAACTCATCTCAAACCTATGTCCTTATGCTTATAACCACATCTATGGTTAGTTAGGCTTAAAAACAAGGTTGAGACATTCAAAATCAGATGTATAAACCTCATAAACTTTCTATTTTGTTCAAGGATTTAACCCACAAGTGATGTTCAAGTTCATGACTTGATGTTTGTGTGATTTAGGATTAACTTGGGTTATCCTACTTAAAAATCAACACATTGCTTGATGATTTCTCATAGATTATTTGTTCATATTCTTGTATTACTTGTAAGTTCTTGACCCTCCTTGTATATTCATAACATCAAGTGTAGTGGTGAACACTTAGAGGTGCCTAAATGGAAGACTTTTCTTCCTACCTCCTACATGAATTCTATGACACTTAAAGGTTCCTAAATGGAGGATTTATCCTCCTACCTCATGCTTGAACTAATGGACTTATTGATATATTACATAACATATATAATACTTATATAAACTATCCAAATATTCGAACCTTTGATTATGAATTTGTGTACATTCGTCAAAATACTAGATTGCATCATCTAAGACCTAAAACTTGTTATGATTCTAATGGGTGTTCTACCCATGAAAACATTCTAACCCTTGGGGTTTAATATTTAAAAGAAAATCTCTATATTTCATTAGCAAAAAAATAAAATAAAGAAAAAACCCTTTTTTTCGAGTAACAGTTATCCATGCACATGTGCATATGTATCATTACTTCGACAAATTCTGTAATACGTTATCAGTAATAGATAATTGCACTTTAATTTACAATACCATCCGTAATACACTATTTTTTACATTACCAATATTCAAAATGCACATGTGCATCATTAGGTATAACCATGATATAACGTGTTTTGGTACAAAAAGTTTGTGATTTTGAATGGAGAAGTAGGCCTATATACATGTTTTTTGGTTAGTTATATCTAGTGGTTGATGGTTTGGTTATAGTTGTCAATTTATGATGTAATATGTTGGTATAAATGGTGTTTATATATATACATGTAATAAAGTGAAAATATTGGTAATGATATTGTATTATGGATGGTAGGAGGTAATGGTATTGTATTATGGATGGTAGGAGGTAATGGTAGTGTATTATGGATGGTATGATAGATGAAAGAGAAAGTGTATTCAAAGTAGTGTACCAAAACACCTTATTTCATGTTGATACATATAGATGCACATGTGCATTTCTAATATTGGTAATGTAAAAAGTATTGTATTACACATGGTAGTGTAAATGAAAGTGCAATTGTCTAAAATTTGTAATGAATTACGGAATTTGTCAAAGAAATGACAAAAATGCACATGTACATGTTTGTGTATTATGGATGGAATGATAGATGAAAGAGAAAGTGTATTAAAAGTAGTGTACCAAAACACCTTATTTCATGTTGGTACATATAGATGCACATGTGCATTTCTAATATTGTTAACGTAAAAAGTAGTGTATTACACGTGTTATTGTAAATGAAAATGCAATTGTCAAATATTTGTAATGAATTACGGAATTTGTCAAATAAATGATACAAATGCACATGTGCATAGATAACTGTGACTCGAGATTTTTTTTTTTGACATTTTTTTGAAATTTTTTTTATTATAAACAAAATATAGTGATTTTTGCAAAAAAAAAAATAGTAAAAAAAAAAATTTTTGGGAGTTTTTTTTATTTTTTTAGGTATTACTGTTTGTGTTCACACTGGTTCTCACGGTCATATATATATAGGGGACCGCTAAAATTAAAACCACCTCCAGTTGTAAGAACCATGAGAAATTTTTGATCCGGGGCGAGTTGGACCAAAATTTTTTTTCATAAACGTAGATGCGTGTATTATAAACACATTTGTAAAAAAAATTCAAAAAAAAATTTCATGTGTGTAGTTTTGAGCACCACAAGTTTGTGTTTACGGGTTTTGAGCACCACAAGTTTGTGTTTACGGGTACCGTAAACACAAACTTGTGGTGCTCAAAACTACACACACGACATTTTTTTTAATTTTTTTTTTTACAAATGTGTTTATAATACACGCATCTACGTTTATGAAAAAAAATTTTGGTCCAACTCGCCCCGTACGGTGTAGTTCTCATGGTTCTTACAACTGGAGGTGGTTTTCATTTTAGCGGTCCCCTATATATATATATATATATATATGGCCTAAGGGAACCTTGGTCCGTGTTATCCCGTTTTTATGAATTGATAGGGAGTTTTTAGGACTGGTTGTAATCCACCTTAAGTTAATTTGACAGTTTGAATTTTGTAAAATTTGTCACCTTAATTTGACGGTTTAATGTTTTGTAAAACTACCATATACGATCCTCCTCGTTATGGTATCAGAGCCACGGAATCAAAGGAAGTTATTGTATGTCTTGTTTCAATACTTTAATTTTATAAATGTTAAATTTGTTCAGAAAGAAAAGTACTATTAAAAATAGTACTAATGAGGAATATGATATACCTCAAGATTTAGATCTACTTAATAAGTGGACAATTCCTCATATAAATCCAAGGGTTATATACCAAATTGGGAGTTTTGATAATTTAATAAACAAACATGTGGTTAAAACCACTGAAGAATCAGCTTCTATAAAAGATGAAGAAATGATAATAAAACTTTTAAATATGTCTGATATAAACAGATGTAAAAAGGATTTTAATTATATGCATATTGGATTAGTTCAAGTTGCTTTTAAACCTTTAACATTAAAGGGTTTACCAGAAAGTTTTATAGCTGTATTACGAGATGCTCGTAATTTGAACTGGAAACAATCTTTAATGGGTATAATAGAAACCAGTCTGGCACATGGTCCAGTATATTTTAATGTTTATCCTGATATTCATTTATCCTTAACAGATGAAAATATAAGTGATGCTTTAACTTTATATGTTAAAACGCATGGTTATAATTATGCTGAAGGATCTGAAGTTATATGTATTTGTTATAGAATATATTATAGATTACTTACTACTATGAATGCTAGATGTAGAAGAGTTGATAAGTCTAGTGAGGAAACTATCTTAATAGAAACAAATTATGGTAAGTCAAATATTTCTATAAGAAGACCAGTTAAATGGGAAGAAATAACTTTTCCAGAAAATTGGGTCATTAATAGGGCTGTTAAAATACAACCTCAAATAAATCATAGATTAAGGAGATTAATAGAAATTCCTGAAGGAAATATAGAAATAGAATTTGAAGAAGAAAGAAAAGATAAAACTCTTTTAAAATCTATTTCTGCTAGATCTTATATTTCACGTCTTGATTATAAAGTTGAAATACCAGAGTCTTCTAGAGCCTCTACTTCTCAAATAAGAAATAGTAGAGTAGAAAATCTGAATGTTGATAATAATTTAGTTTCAGGAATATATCAACCTGTCAGTGAGGATGATACGGTCTCACAAATGAGTTTTAATTTATAATGAATAAAGAAAAGCTTGATTTCAGTCATGGTTCTGTCATAAGACAGAAGATTTGTGAAAAGTATAGACATCCAATTTGGGAACCATTTAAAGAATGGTTAATGGAATCATATCCTAGAGAGAAAAGGTTTGAAATAGGAAGAGAATTTTATAAAGATTTAGAAGAATTACAGGAAATTATAGAATTTCCTGTTTGGTTTATAAACAAATATTCTTTAAAGTATATTTCAGTTATAGAAAAAAATTATAAACTTATTATAGGAGATATTATAAGATCTGTTTTTCCTCCACAAAATGATTTTGAAATGACTAAAGAAAATGATGCTATTCATTTTGCTGCTTTTAAAAAAGCTTTAGGAAGTGGTTGTATGACTGCAACTATTGCTCATGTTAATCATATTATACAACAAAATAATTATACAAATTTATGTCTGAAACATTTATCTGATAATATGCAAGAGATAGATAATAAAATTGAAAGGGTTTTAGAAAATCAGAAAAAAGAATATGGAGAGTCTAGCAATAATAAATCTATTGAGCCTGAATCTGTCATGTTAGCCAAAGCTACTATTCAGCCTCCTCCTGAAATAGAAAATTATAAGACTAAACCTGAAGAATAGGTTAAGTCAATGGATGATTTAATGGATATTATAAAACAAAAGCTTTCAAACATCCAAATTAATGCTTTAAGTGAAGAAGAGAAAATGGATGATAATACTTTTGAAGCTTATGTTACAGATTCTATAAATAAATTCGGAAAAGGTAAAAGGCATAAGAGTTATGATAATTATAATAACAAATATGCTGATAGACCTAGGCAAAGATTATATTATTACCCTAGGCCTACTCCTCAAGATGTGCTTCATGAGGAACAAGAATTAGAAATAAATAATTCTTATAGTGGGAAAGCCATTTATGAATGGAATTTAGATGGTTATACGGATAGGCAAGTTTATACTATGACACGTAGAATGTTAATGTATGCCACCATAGCTAAGAATAATGGTAATACTGATGAAGTAGTCTGTAAAATGATAACTGCAGGCTTTACAGGACAGTTAAAAGGATGGTGGGATAATTATATAGGTGAAAAACAAGATCAAATTTATAAACATACTAGAATAGAAGTTGATAAAAATGTTTCTGAATCTGTTTATACTTTAATTATAACTATAATAGAACATTTTACAGGAAGATGGTCTGATAATTCTGAAACCATTAGAACCTTATTAAATGGTCTTAAATGTCATACTTTAACCTCTTTTAGATGGTATAAAGATGTATTTCTAAGTAGAGTTTATGAGCTCCCAGAGAATAAGAGTTCTCATTGGAAGTCCAAATTCATTGATGGTCTTCCGTCCTTATTTGCTGAAAGAGTAAGAAAAATTCTTAGGGGTAGTAATATCCAAATCCCTTATGATAGTTATACTTATGGCAGACTTATAAGGGTCTGTGTTCAAGAAGGTTTAGCTCTATGTAATGAGTTAAAATTAAATCAACAAATTAAAAAACAAAGCCTAACAGAAAAAAGACAGTTAGGAGAATTTTGTGAGCAATTTGGTATGGATTGTACCAAAGATAAAAGTTTTGATAATGAAAAATATTATAAGAAATACAGGAAAGAAAAAAGGGAAAAATATTTCCAAAAACGTAGAGAAAAAAGAGAAAGGAGAAAAACCCAAAGAAGAGAAAAATGGGTTCCTACTTGCTATATATGCAAGAAGAAAGGTCATAAGGCTAATGAATGTAGCCAAAGAAAAACTTTTAAAAAGAAAATAAATAGTTTAGATATAGAAGAAGATATCAAAAATGAATTATATAAGATTTTTGATTCTGAAGAATCTTCAGATTATAGTACTGAGGAAAGTTCTTGTTCTGATAATTGTCAAGAAAATTGTTGTAATAAAATTAATTCTGATAATGAAATGTTATATAAAGTCATGTCTCAATTCCAGGATAATAACCTTAATGATAATGAAATAAATGTTATAGATAGTGATATTCTGGGAAATGTTTTAAACAAAATTAGAAGTCCAGAAGAAAAATTAAAAATTCTTCAGATGTTATATCAAAATGAAGAACTTCATAATAAAGAAGTTCAAAAAGGAATAGAGGAACCTGAAGGTCCTTATTCCATGAAACATGTTCATAGTATATTAAATAATAGGAAAAATAATTCTTCTACAACGGAGGATTTAAATATTGAAATTAGTAATTTAAAACAAGAAATTGTTTATTTAAAAAATAAAAATTCTAGTTTTGAAAAAAGAATTATAAATCTTGAAGAGAAAATCATAGTTGATGAATCTTTTTATAAATCTTCTACTCATGGAAATAGGAGAAACATCTTATAAAATCCCTTCTCCTATTACTAGTCCTACTAAGAGTTATGATAAGAATTTTCCCCCTTTGATTATTAAAGATAAGGGAGAAGAATTTATTAATAAAATAGAAAAATTTATTTCTCAAAAATGGTTAGTTAAAGTAACCCTTTTAATTCAAAATACTTTTAAAAAGAATTTTGTTGCTCTTATAGACTCCGGAGCAGATTTAAATTGTTTAAGAGAAGGATTAATTCCTACAAAATATTTTGAAAAAACTACTCATATTCTTAAAGCAGCTAATAGGCAATATATGGGAGTAGAATATAAAATCCCTAATGCAAAGATTTGCAATAATGGAGAATGTATTCCTTTATCATTTGTTCTTGTTAAAAATATAACAAATGAAGTTATATTAGGAACTCCATTTCTTTCAAAAAAATTTCCTTTAAAAGAAGTTAATAAAAAAGGATTTAAAGCTTTTTATAATAACAAAGAATTATATTTTGAATTTATAACTCAACCTTTTGAAAAATATTTGAATGAGTTTCTTATACAAGCTAAAACCAATCAAATAAATTTTCTTAAAGAATAAATTAATATTAATACGATTGAGGAAAAATTAAAAAATCCTAAGTTAATATTAAAAATTGAAACTATAAAAAATCAGTTTAATATAGAGATATGTAATGATCATCCAAATGCTTTTTCGAATAGAAAACAACATATTGTTTCTTTGCCTTATGAAGATGATTTTATAGAAAGTAATATTCTTACCAAGGCAAGACCTTGTCAGATGAACTCTGAATATTTAGAGTTATGTAAAAAGGAGATAGAGTCTTTACAACAAAAGGGATTAATATGTCCTTCAAAGTCTCCTTGGTCGTGTACTGCATTTTATGTTAATAAACATTCTGAGATTGAAAGAGGTGTTCCTAGATTAGTTATAAACTATAAACCTCTGAATAAAGTTTTGAAATGTATTAGATATCCAATTCCTAATAAGAAGGATTTACTAAATAGGTTATATGATGCTTTAATATTCTCAAAATTTGATTTAAAATCTGGATATTGGCAAATACAAATTGATAAAAAAGACAGATATAAAACTGCTTTTAATGTTCTTTTTGGGCAATATGAATGGAATGTTATGCCTTTTGGTCTGAAGAATGCCCCTTCAGAATTTCAAAAAATTATGAATGAAATATTCATTCCTTTTTCAAGTTTTATAATTGTTTATATAGATGATATATTGGTGTTTTCAAAAGATATTGAAACTCATTTTAAACATCTAGATATATTTAAAACTATTATTATAAAAAATGGATTAGTTATATCTAGTCCAAAGATGATGTTATTTCAAACAAATATCAGATTTTTAGGCCATAATATTGAAAAGGGAAAATAGTTCCTATTAATAGAAGTATAGAATTTGCTTCTAAATTTCCTGATAAAATAACTGATAAAACACAACTTCAAAGATTTCTAGGAAGTTTAAATTATATAGCTCCTTATTATCATGATTTAGCTAAAGATTCTTCTATATTATATGATAGATTAAAGAAGAATCCAAAACCCTGGGATGAAAATCATACCCAAGCTGTTATAAAAATAAAAAAGAAAGTTTTAGGTCTCCCTTGTATGACCATTGCTAACCCAAATTGGGAAAAATTATAGAAACAGATGCCTCAGAAATAGGTTATGGAGGAATATTAAAACAAATTTCTCCTCAAACAAAACAAGAATATCTTGTTAGGTTTCATTCAGGAAAATGGCTTGAAAGCCAGAAAAAATATGCTACTATTGCAAAAGAAATTTTAGCAATATTAAAATGTGTTTTAAAGTTTCAAGATGATTTATATAATCAAAAGTTTATAATAAAAACTGATTGTCAAGCAGCTAAGTTCATGTTTCAAAAAGATTTTAAACATGATGTTTCTAAACAAATGTTTGCTAGATGGCAATCTCAATTAGCTCCATTTGATTTTGAAATTCAATATAAAAAAGGAGAAGAAAATAGTCTTCCAGATTTTCTAACTAGGGAATATTTGAAAATAATATCTTCCGTTTAATTTGCAGGTGTTAAAATGACAAAGGCCAATGGTCCATTGAACAAACTTTTTGATAATATCCAAATGAAAAAAAATAATTGTTATATCATGAAAAGAATGACAGTTTTTAGAATTCATGATCTAAGTAATGACTATAGTAATCCTAATATGTGGAAGGATCTAACTGATGAATATATCATTCTAAATAATATTAGGAATCGAATAAAGGTTCTTGAAGAAAATGAGAAAATAATCTCATCCTCCTGATTTTATATTTTCAGGAATGATTCCTCATAATAGAGGAAAACAACATTTTCCCAATTATAGGGGAAGAGGCAGGGGAAGAGGAAGAGGCCAAGATTTAGTTTTGGTCCAGCAAGGAAGCAGAAGGCTCATAGCCTCAGATATTGCTTCTGCAAGTTCGAATAATAATAATAAGGGAATTCAAATAAGTCCCAATGATCCATCATATGACAAGATCATGGCTATAATAAAAGCCGAAGAAGAAGAACAGGCTATTATAAAAGCCCAAGAAGCCTTAAAGGCTCCCTCTTATGCTAATATAGCACAAGAAGATGATGATGATGAATGGGTTATATCCGACAGACAGAAGAAAATAATTCTTCTGAACCAAGAAGATAATAAGTTCTTTGATGATCCTTGGTTTTTAATGAAAAAATATATAGAACTAGCATCATATGATGCCACTTCTTATAAACCAAGGCAATACTATGAAAGTATTGTTCAAGTTTCTGAGTCTGCTGAAATAAGACACTTTTACCCAGCAGATAATAAAAGATCATTCAATTTTAGTAAAATTTTTATAAAATTTCTTTTATCTCCTCAGAAATGGGGGTTGAGTACTTTAAATGAAAAAGAATTTATAAACTCTAACAAACAAACTTATAAATACAATTACTGGGATTATATACAAAGTTTTGAAAAATGTTTATTTTATCAAAATCCTAGCAAGAAGCACTCATGGTTCATAAAGGTGAGTGACAAGATTTATAAAGATGGAATCCCAAGTTGGTTCCAAAGATGGTTTATGTTATATGGTCCATCGGTTCAAATTCTTCCTGAACCATTTAAAGGTCTCTACCAAGAATGGGTAGCAGTTTCTCCAGACCTAATAGAAGCCGAGTATAATAAAACTTGGTTTGAGGGAATAGCCTCAATGTACTTCTTTATAGAGTTTTCCATACCATGGATTTGGAAATGGAAACCCACAACAGGTCATACCCTGCGGGATAATATTCCCTGTCTCAAAAGAACTAGTTATACAAAGTTCTGGTCCAAAATGATAAGAGTTAATAACTCCACTAAAGAATTGGAAGGTCAAGATACCATAAAATTGATCACCAATAAAACTGAGTATTATAGAACTCAAATCAATAAAAGACAACAGAGACAGCTTCCGAGTCCCTTTGAACAAATGACAAGGAGGATCCAAGAGAAGCAAGCAGCCTCGACAACATCAAAGGCTGAAATGCTAGAATTAAAGAGGAAATGAAGAAGGAGTTAAAAAAGTTTTTTGAATCAACTGCTGAAAGCTCCTCCAAAGCAATGTCAATCTCATCTACTAGCCAAGAAGATGAGAATCGTTACTCATGTCTAGCAGGAGAATCCCAACCGGTTGAAGAAATTCCAGAAATAAATCTGGGAGATGATCTTGAAGAATACCTTCAAAAGGTGGTAGAAGAATATACCCCAAAGGAAGAAACTGAAGATGAGAAGAAAAAAGACAAATAATTGAGTCGACACAAGGGCCCCACTCATAATGGGCATCTTTAAAAAATGGAAAAAGCAAAGCCATTATACACGGCACTTTGGGAAATAATCTTTTGCCCCTCTCTTCTCTCTCTCTAATTTCTGCACTTGTAAAATATTCTAAGTATTGAATAAAATCTTCCGACTTGAAGATCCTCTTGGTGTTCTTAAGTAAGTATTTAAATTCTGTTTTCTTATTATAGATTATGATGGGCTAAAGCCCTTAAAGTATTGAAGCATGGCTCAGTAACATCCTTTGATAACATGGTACTTTTATTATAAAAAGGTTTTTCAAAAATGGTTAAAACATAAACTGGCAGGGTTGGAATTTTAAACTGGCAATTAATGGTCTTATGGCCTAAGGGAACCTTGGTCCGTGTTATCCCGTTTTTATGAATTGATAGGGAGTTTTTAGGACTGGTTGTAATCCACCTTAAGTTATTTTGACAGTTTGAATTTTGTAAAATTTGTCACCTTAATTTGACGGTTTAATGTTTTGTAAAACTACCATATATGATCCTCCTCGTTATGGTATCAGAGCCATGGAATGAAAGGAAGTTATTGTATGTCTTGTTTCAATACTTTAATTTTATAAATGTTAAATTTGTTCAGAAAGAAAAGTATTATTAAAAATAGTACTAATGAGGAATATGATATACCTCAAGATTTAGATCTACTTAATAAGTGGACAATTCCTCATATAAATCCAAGGGTTATATACCAAATTGGGAGTTTTGATAATTTAATAAACAAACATGTGGTTAAAACCACTGAAGAATCAGCTTCTATAAAAGATGAAGAAATGATAATAAAACTTTTAAATATGTCTGATATAAACAGATATAAAAAGGATTTTAATTATATGCATATTGGATTAGTTCAAGTTGCTTTTAAACCTTTAACATTAAAGGGTTTACCAGAAAGTTTTATAGCTGTATTACGAGATGCTAGTAATTTGAACCGGAAACAATCTTTAATGGGTATAATAGAAACCAGTCTGGCACATGGTCCAGTATATTTTAATGTTTATCCTGATATTCATTTATCCTTAACAGATGAAAATATAAGTGATGCTTTAACTTTATATGTTAAAACGCATGGTTATAATTATGCTGAAGGATCTGAAGTTATATGTATTTGTTATAGAATATATTATAGATTACTTACTACTATGAATGCTAGATGTAGAAGAGTTGATAAGTCTAGTGAGGAAACTATCTTAATAGAAACAAATTATGGTAAGTCAAATATTTCTATAAGAAGACCAGTTAAATGGGAAGAAATAACTTTTCCAGAAAATTGGGTCATTAATAGGGCTGTTAAAATACAACCTCAAATAAATCATAGATTAAGGAGATTAATAGAAATTCCTGAAGGAAATATAGAAATAGAATTTGAAGAAGAAAGAAAAGATAAAACTCTTTTAAAATCTATTTCTGCTAGATCTTATATTTCACCTCTTGATTATAAAGTTGAAATACCAGAGTCTTCTAGAGCCTCTACTTCTCAAATAAGAAATAGTAGAGTAGAAAATCTGAATGTTGATAATAATTTAGTTTCAGGAATATATCAACCTGTCAGTGAGGATGATACGGTCTCACAAATGAGTTTTAATTTATAATGAATAAAGAAAAGATTGATTTCAGTCATGGTTCTGTCATAAGACAGAAGATTTGTGAAAAGTATAGACATCCAATTTGGGAACCATTTAAAGAATGGTTAATGGAATCATATTCTAGAGAGAAAAGGTTTGAAATAGGAAGAGAATTTTATAAAGATTTAGAAGAATTACAGGAAATTATAGAATTTCCTGTTTGGTTTATAAACAAATATTCTTTAAAGTATATTTCAGTTATAGAAAAAAATTATAAACTTATTACAGGAGATATTATAAGATCTGTTTTTCCTCCACAAAATGATTTTGAAATGACTAAAGAAAATGATGCTATTCATTTTGCTGCTTTTAAAAAAGCTTTAGGAAGTGGTTGTATGACTGCAACTATTGCTCATGTTAATCATATTATACAACAAAATAATTATACAAATTTATGTCTGAAACATTTATCTGATAATATGCAAGAGATAGATAATAAAATTGAAAGGGTTTTAGAAAATCAGAAAAAAGATTATGGAGAGTCTAGCAATAATAAATCTATTGAGCCTGAATCTGTCATGTTAGCCAAAGCTACTATTCAGCCTCCTCCTGAAATAGAAAATTATAAGACTAAACCTGAAGAAGAGGTTAAGTCAATGGATGATTTAATGGATATTATAAAACAAAAGCTTTCAAACATCCAAATTAATGCTTTAAGTGAAGAAGAGAAAATGGATGATAATACTTTTGAAGCTTATGTTACTGATTCTATAAATAAATTTAGAAAAGGTAGAAAACATAAGAGTTATGATAATAAGTATTCTGATAGACCTAGACAAAGATTATATTATTATCCTAGGCCTACTCCTCAAGATGTTCTTCATGAGGAACAAGAATTAGAAATAAATATTTCTTATAGTGGAAAAGCCATTTATGAATGGAATTTAGATGGCTATACTGATAGACAAGTTTATACTATGACTCATAGAATGTTAATGTATGCCACCATAGCTAAAAATAATTCTAATACTGATGAAATAACCTGTAAAATGATAACTGCAGGATTTACAGGTCAGTTAAAAGGATGGTGGGATAATTATATAAGTAATAAACAAGATCAAATTTATAAACATTATAGGCAAGAGGATGATAAACAAGTTTCTGATGCTGTTTACACTTTAATCATAACTATTATAGAACACTTTACAGGTAGATGGTCTGATAATTCTGAAACCATTAGAACCTTGCTAAATGGTCTTAAATGTCATACTTTAACCTCTTTTAGATGGTATAAAGATGTATTTCTAAGTAGAGTTTATGAGCTCCCAGAGAATAATAGTTCTCATTGGAAGTCCAAATTCATTGATGGTCTTCCGTCCTTATTTGCTGAAAGAGTAAGAAAAATTCTTAGGGTTAGTAATATCCAAATCCCTTATGATAGTTATACTTATGGCAGACTTATAGGGGTCTGTGTTCAAGAAGGTTTAGCTCTATGTAATGAGTTAAAATTAAATCAACAAATTAAAAAACAAAGCCTAACAGAAAAAAGACAGTTAGGAGAATTTTGTGAGCAATTTGGTATGGATTGTACCAAAGATAAAAGTTTTGATAATGAAAAATATTATAAGAAATACAGGAAAGAAAAAAGGGAAAAATATTTCCAAAAACGTAGAGAAAAAAGAGAAAGGAGAAAAACCCAAAGAAGAGAAAAATGGGTTCCTACTTGCTATATATGCAAGAAGAAAGGTCATAAGGCTAATGAATGTAGCCAAAGAAAAACTTTTAAAAAGAAAATAAATAGTTTAGATATAGAAGAAGATATCAAAAATGAATTATATAAGATTTTTGATTCTGAAGAATCTTCAGATTATAGTACTGAGGAAAGTTCTTGTTCTGATAATTGTCAAGAAAATTGTTGTAATAAAATTAATTCTGATAATGAAATGTTATATAAAGTCATGTCTCAATTCCAGGATAATAACCTTAATGATAATGAAATAAATGTTATAGATAGTGATATTCTGGGAAATGTTTTAACCAAAATTAGAAGTCCAGAAGAAAAATTAAAAATTCTTCAGATGTTATATCAAAATGAAGAACTTCATAATAAAGAAGTTCAAAAAGGAATAGAGGAACCTGAAGGTCCTTATTCCATGAAACATGTTCATAGTATATTAAATAATAGGAAAAATAATTCTTCTACAACGGAGGATTTAAATATTGAAATTAGTAATTTAAAACAAGAAATTGTTTATTTAAAAAATAAAAATTCTAGTTTTGAAAAAAGAATTATAAATCTTGAAGAGAAAATCATAGTTGATGAATCTTTTTATAAATCTTCTACTCATGGAAATAGGAGAAACATCTTATAAAATCCCTTCTCCTATTACTAGTCCTACTAAGAGTTATGATAAGAATTTTCCCCCTTTGATTATTAAAGATAAGGGAGAAGAATTTATTAATAAAATAGAAAAATTTATTTCTCAAAAATGGTTAGTTAAAGTAACCCTTTTAATTCAAAATACTTTTAAAAAGAATTTTGTTGCTCTTATAGACTCCGGAGCAGATTTAAATTGTTTAAGAGAAGGATTAATTCCTACAAAATATTTTGAAAAAACTACTCATATTCTTAAAGCAGCTAATAGGCAAGATATGGGAGTAGAATATAAAATCCCTAATGCAAAGATTTGCAATAAGGGAGAATGTATTCCTTTATCATTTGTTCTTGTTAAAAATATAACAAATGAAGTTATATTAGGAACTCCATTTCTTTCAAAAATTTTCCTTTAAAAGAAGTTAATAAAAAAGGATTTAAAGCTTTTTATAATAACAAAGAATTATATTTTGAATTTATAACTCAACCTTTTGAAAAATATTTGAATGAGTTTCTTATACAAGCTAAAACCAATCAAATAAATTTTCTTAAAGAAGAAATTAATATTAATACGATTGAGGAAAAATTAAAAAATCCTAAGTTAATATTAAAAACTGAAACTATAAAAAATCAGTTTAATATAGAGATATGTAATGATCATCCAAATGCTTTTTGGAATAGAAAACAACATATTGTTTCTTTGCCTTATGAAGATGATTTTATAGAAAGTAATATTCCTACCAAGGCAAGACCTTGTCAGATGAACTCTGAATATTTAGAGTTATGTAAAAAGGAGATAGAGTCTTTACAACAAAAGGGATTAATATGTCCTTCAAAGTCTCCTTGGTCGTGTACTGCGTTTTATGTTAATAAACATTCTGAGATTGAAAGAGGTGTTCCTAGATTAGTTATAAACTATAAACCTCTGAATAAAGTTTTGAAATGGATTAGATATCCAATTCCTAATAAGAAGGATTTACTAGATAGGTTATATGATGCTTTAATATTCTCAAAATTTGATTTAAAATCTGGATATTGGCAAATACAAATTGATAAAAAAGACAGATATAAAACTGCTTTTAATGTTCCTTTTGGGCAATATGAATGGAATGTTATGCCTTTTGGTCTGAATAATGCCCCCTTCAGAATTTCAAAAAATTATGAATGAAATATTCATTCCTTTTTCAAGTTTTATAATTGTTTATATAGATGATATATTGGTGTTTTCAAAAGATATTGAAACTCATTTTAAACATCTAGATATATTTAAAACTATTATTATAAAAAATGGATTAGTTATATCTAGTCCAAAGATGATGTTATTTCAAACAAATATCAGATTTTTAGGCCATAATATTGAAAAGGGAAAATAGTTCCTATTAATAGAAGTATAGAATTTGCTTCTAAATTTCCTGATAAAATAACTGATAAAACATAACTTCAAAGATTTCTAGGAAGTTTAAATTATATAGCTCCTTATTATCATGATTTAGCTAAAGATTCTTCTATATTATATGATAGATTAAAGAAGAATCCAAAACCCTGGGATGAAAATCATACCCAAGCTGTTATAAAAATAAAAAAGAAAGTTTTAGGTCTCCCTTGTATGACCATTGCTAACCCAAATTGGGAAAAAAATTATAGAAACAGATGCCTCAGAAATAGGTTATGGAGGAATATTAAAACAAATTTCTCCTCAAACAAAACAAGAATATCTTGTTAGGTTTCATTCAGGAAAATGGCTTGAAAGCCAGAAAAAATATGCTACTATTGCAAAAGAAATTTTAGCAATATTAAAATGTGTTTTAAAGTTTCAAGATGATTTATATAATCAAAAGTTTATAATAAAAACTGATTGTCAAGCAGCTAAGTTCATGTTTCAAAAAGATTTTAAACATGATGTTTCTAAACAAATGTTTGCTAGATGACAATCTCAATTAGCTCCATTTGATTTTGAAATTCAATATAAAAAAGGAGAAGAAAATAGTCTTCCAGATTTTCTAACTAGGGAATATTTGAAAATAATATCTTCTGTTTAATTTGCAGGTGTTAAAATGACAAAGGCCAATGGTCCATTGAAAAAAGTTTTTGATAATATCCAAATGAAAAAAAAAATTGTTATATCATGAAAAGAATGACAGTTTTTAGAATTCATGATCTAAGTAATGACTATAGTAATCCTAATATGTGGAAGGATCTAACTGATGAATATATCGTTCTAAATAATATTAGGAATCGAATAAAGGTTCTTGAAGAAAATGAGAAAATAAGCTCATCCGCCTGATTTTATATTTTCAGGAATGATTCCTCATAATAGAGGAAAACAACCTTTTCCCAATTATAGGGGAAGAGGCAGGGGAAGAGGAAGAGGCCAAGATTTAGTTTTGGTCCCGCAAGGAAGCAGAAGGCTCATAGCCTCAGATATTGCTTCTGGAAGTTCGAATAATAATAATAATAAGGGAATTCAAATAAGTCCCAATGATCCATCATATGACAAGATCATGGCTATAATAAAAGCCCAAGAAGAAGAACAGGCTATTATAAAAGCCCAAGAAGCCTTAAAGGCTCCCTCTTATGCTAATATAGCACAAGAAGATGATGATGATGAATGGGTTATATCCGACAGACAGAAGAAAATAATTCTTCTGAACCAAGAAGATAATAAGTTCTTTGATGATCCTTGGTTTTTAATGCAAAAATATATAGAACCAGCATCATATGATGCCACTTCTTATAAACCAAGGCAATACTATGAAAGTATTGTTCAAGTTTCTGAGTCTGCTGAAATAAGACACTTTTACCCAGCAGATAATAAAAGATCATTCAATTTTAGTAAAATTTTTATAAAATTTCTTTTATCTCCTCAGAAATGGGGGTTGAGTACTTTAAATGAAAAAGAATTTATAAACTCTAACAAACAAACTTATAAATACAATTACTGGGATTATATACAAAGTTTTGAAAAATGTTTATTTTATCAAAATCCCAGCAAGAAGCACTCATGGTTCATAAAGGTGAGTGACAAGATTTATAAAGATGGAATCCCAAGTTGGTTCCAAAGATGGTTTATGTTATATGGTCCATCGGTTCAAATTCTTCCTGAACCATTTAAAGGTCTCTACCAAGAATGGGTAGCAGTTTCTCCAGACCTAATAGAAGCCGAGTATAATAAAACTTGGTTTGAGGGAATAGCCTCAATGTACTTCTTTATAGAGTTTTCCATACCATGGATTTGGAAATGGAAACCCACAACAGGTCATACCCTGCGGGATAATATTCCCTGTCTCAAAAGAACTAGTTATACAAAGTTCTGGTCCAAAATGATAAGAGTTAATAACTCCACTAATGAATTGGAAGGTCAAGATACCATAAAATTGATCACCAATAAAACTGAGTATTATAGAACTCAAATCAATAAAAGACAACAGAGACAGCTTCCGAGTCCCTTTGAACAAATGACAAGGAGGATCCAAGAGAAGCAAGCAGCCTCGACAACATCAAAGGCTGAAATGCTAGAATTATACAAAGAGGAAATGAAGAATGAGTTAAAAAAGTTTTTTGAATCAACTGCTGAAAGCTCCTCCAAAGCAATGTCAATCTCATCTACTAGCCAAGAAGATGAGAATCGTTACTCATGTCTAGCAGGAGAATCCCAACCGGTTGAAGAAATTCCAGAAATAAATCTGGGAGATGATCTTGAAGAATACCTTCAAAAGGTGTTAGAAGAATATACCCCAAAGGAAGAAACTGAAGATGAGAAGAAAAAAGACAAATAATTGAGTCGACACAAGGGCCCCACTCATAATGGGCATCTTTGAAAAATGGAAAAAGCAAAGCCATTATACACGGCACTTTGGGAAATAATCGAGCCCCTTTTTCTTTCGCTTTTTAAAAGCATCTACTTTTACTTTTTCTTTTGTCAGTTTTCCTTTTTGTATTTTGTTTGTTTGCTTCTTAGTTTTCCTATATATAGGGTTAGTTTTGTTTGTAAGAGGCACGCAATCTTTTGCCCCTCTCTTCTCTCTCTCTAATTTCTGCACTTGTAAAAATATTCTAAGTATTGAATAAAATCTTCCGACTTGAAGATCCTCTTGGTGTTCTTAAGTAAGTATTTAAATTCTGTTTTCTTATTATAGATTATGATGGGCTAAAGGCCTTAAAGTATTGAAGCATGGCTCAGTAACATCCTTTGATAACATGGTACTTTTATTATAAAAAGGTTTTTCTAAAATGGTTAAAACATAAACTGGCAGGGTTGGAATTTTAAACTGGCGATTAATGGTCTTATGGCCTAACGGAACCTTGGTCCGTGTTATCCCGTTTTTATGAATTGATAGGGAGTTTTTAGGACTGGTTGTAATCCACCTTAAGTTAATTTGACAGTTTGAATTTTGTAAAATTTATCACCTTAATTTGACGGTTTAATGTTTTGTAAAACTACCATATACGATCCTCCTCGTTATGGTATCAGAGCCATGGAATCAAAGGAAGTTATTGTATGTCTTGTTTCAATACTTTAATTTTATAAATGTTAAATTTAGTGATATTCTGGGAAATGTTTTAAACAAAATTAGAAGTCCAGAAGAAAAATTAAAAATTCTTCAGATGTTATATCAAAATGAAGAACTTCATAATAAAGAAGTTCAAAAAGGAATAGAGGAACCTGAAGGTCCTTATTCCATGAAACATAGGGTTAGGTTAACGTACAATAGCTCTTATCGTACAATATGTATGCGCTCATCTCAGCAGTCCAATCTGGTGCAAATTCAATTTTGAACATGCGATTTATGCTGAAAAACCAATATGCGAAATTGTTTTATATACATGTTCAAATCACATTGCGGAGCTGGTTTTTTCAAAAAAAAAAAAATTAAAAAAAAAACCCTAAAAACCTAAAAAAAAATTCACAAACACATATGTAAGAAAATGGAGAACTCATCCTGTATATATATAATTTTTAGGTTTTACAGATATGTTTGGGGGGGGGGGTGTCGGAGTGGGACGTGGGGAAAAGCCGGGGTATGAAAAATGTGATTTGAACAGGTTCATGTATCCTTGGTCGGTAAGTATATTAGTATTTTAAAATTTAAATTAGTTTAAAATAATTTAGTTTTAGGGAGTTACGAGGAAACTTAGGACGGCATCATTTATTCATTCATTCATTCTGGGACAACCTGGAAAAGTAGAGAAAAAGTTTATGTGACGCTAATGTGGCAAAAAAATATATATATATGAGTAAAGTGGAATAAATCCCTCCCCCTAAGTGAGTGGTTTTACTCTTAAAAAAAATCAAAGGGCTCACAATTTTTTTTTCATCCTATTTTAAAATCTTTGAAAAATCACATATCTTGGCACATCAATACAAAAGAAAATACTAAAATGCATCTCAATAAAATCTGGCGCGACATACGTCGACACCAAAGGATAAGCAGTACATGTCTTCAAACTAAAACAAACATAATCCCAAATAAAACAAGTGCCTTACAGATAACTAAACGTTCAATGCAAATAAGTTTCGATTCAAGTCACTTTCTAGAGCTTAGTCGTGCTCAACTTCACTCATTATTGTTACCTGAAAAGTACGCAAAAAAAAGTATCAACTAAAAATAGTGGGTGAGTTCGCAGGACTAAAATAAATAGTGTGTTGTAGCAATCAAGATAAGTTTAGACAACAATGTTAAATAAGTACACAAATAGGGTGATGCAATTGTATAAATCGTTGCGAATAGTCGGCACGTTATGGAATGGTGTAAATGGCTTCCTTCCAAAGTTAACATCCATGTCTGGAGGATGGAACTGAATAAAATTCCTACGGCTGAGGCACTGATGTACCATGATATTGCTGTTAGTGATCCGTTATGTCCGCTTTGTAGTTCAGATTCAGAGACCGCGGACCACTTGTTCATCGCTTGTTTTATTGCGTCTACGGTATGGAATGGAGTTAGTATGTGGTGCAAGATACCTCAAATTTTCGCGTTTTCTCTTCAAGATCTACTTATTATTTATTCCGGTTTAGATGTGTCGGAGAAAAAGAAGGAGGCGGTTCAAGGTATCATTATGGTCTCCTGTTGGAGTCTGTGGCGAGCCAGGAATAAGCTCAAGTTTTCGAACGTCCCGGTCAAGATAGAAGGTATTTTAAGTGAAATAAAGGCTTTAAGTTTTTTATGGTTTTCTAAAAGATCGAAATTCAAAGGGATAGAATGGAAGGATTGGTTCTCTTTTGTAAATTTGTAAATTGTTTGTAGTGTTTGTTTCGTCGGCCCGGCTTGGGTCGTCGTTGTTGTGAATGAAATGTTACCTTTCAAAAAAAAATTGTCATGAGCCCATAATCAAACCTAGCAGACTACGTCCTTACATTAGTGTCACAATTGACATCATTGGAGACAGATAATAGTGGGGGGATATTCACTCAAATGTCGGTTCGTGACGTCCAAAGTACTTTAGCTAATAATACATGTGTGTCAACCAAAATAGATCTAATCAATACATGTCCATCGGCTCATAACATGAGTTAAATTGATTGCGTAAAAATCAGTGGAGACTTAATAGATTTGGGAAACTCACACAATTCAGATTGAGGTTACAAGTGTATTGTAACATGCGTATCGACTAAAGAGTAAATTAATTATCATGAGTAGTAAGATAGTTAGCGTACTTTTCCCCATGGAAAAATAAGTAGAAAGAGGGGCCACGAAACTCACCAGATATTGGTTGTTAGGATGATTGCCTGAAGTAAGATATGTCACATGTCTCAAACAAGAACTACAAGTTAACTCAAGTATAACTATAGTCTTAAACTAGTTTCGGGAGGAAGTCTAGTGAAGACTTGTTAGTTCCGGAAATTAGTTTGGAAATCATGTCAAATGTCTAATCATATCACGTCTAGTTGGTTTGAATAATCAAGGTCCTTGTCATGAATGAAGTCATGTTGTTTCATTGTACTGTTACGTAAGAATAAGAATTGGGGATATTTAGAAGGTTTAGTCCAAGCCATGATCAATTGTTTTACATCCAATTAAATATAAGTCAATGGATACTAAATGATACAAGTATACTTATGTTATAGGTTGATGATAATTATAAGTCCCGAATAAATAATATCAATGTTGATTGTCGGTTCTCAATGATTAATTTTAATTTTTCAAGTCAAAAGCCTTGTATTTTATTATTAGGATATAAGTTAAGGTGTTTGATGTGCCATAATTTATACATATTTTACATGCACAATCATCCCCATTTTTTGTTACTTTTAAGGCATTCATTTTTTGTAATTGCAGGGTTTTCGGATTTCCCCTAGCAAAAAGAAGTGAAAAACGACAATAAATGAGAGAAATCTACAATCTGCGGGCTAAGCATGGTCGTGCACGAACATAGGCAAGCCCATGCTCCTCCAACTTTCAGTTTGAATAAACGACAAAAACTGGACAATTAAGGAAGAGGAACAATCATGCACATCTCTAGGCATGACCGTATTCCAATGTACTAGCCACAAAAGACAAATGCATAAAAGCAAAAAGAGACAAGAGTACAACAACCGAAGATTCTATCTAGACACTCGTAAACCTACAAGGCCATGCATAGTATAAGCATGGTCGTGCATATGCGAAGATTCCCAACACGGTACCTGGACTATGAAGATTCTATTGGTAAAAAAACTACGTTGCAAAGCCGTGCATGTAATTAACCAACAATAAATAACCATCATTTACACCAATTAAATATTATTGACCCTACCTAACCAATATCGTTCGTTATGGATCAATACTAACCCCCACTAACTATTATTGACCCGGTAATCACCGTAACTGACCATTATTAATTGTCATGGACTACCAAGCCTCACATTGATCCTACTAGAATCTTGTTTACCAACATTGTACCTAATTAATCTTTTAGTTATTATTTACCCTCATTAACCAGTATCAACCATTATTAACCCACATTGATCATCACTAACCCTTGTAAATGACCATCATTAACCTTGTTGACTATCATTGGCCAGTATTGTTCCTATTAGATTCTTGTTTACTCACATTGAGCCTAATTCACAATTCTTAATAAATTTTAATCCTAACTAAGTATCATTTACCCTCATTAACCAATGTCGACCATCCTTTACCAATATAAGCCATCATTGACTAATATTGACCATCAACAATAATGGTTGGCCAAGGTGGGCATAGAAAGACATATTCGGTATTACTTGTCTTAACGAGTGATAATGGGTTACATATTCGGTATCACTTATCATCTGGACGAAATCCAACAACCTTTATCATTTATCATCTTGAACGAAATCACCAACAAGTCTCTTGAACGAAATCACCAACAACTTTTATCATTCTGGACGAAATCATCTGGTTAATTCTGGACGAAATCCCTCTCATCTTCAAGCTGGACGAAAACCATTCCCTCTAGTTATCACTCCAGCCGAAATCACTCACCTCTCATCCAGCCGAAATCACCTCTTCACTCCAGCCGAAATCACTCACCTCTCATCCAGCCGAAATCACCTCTTCACTCCACCCGAAATCACCCATCTCCTCTTCTCAGACGAAAACCCAACCCCCACGAAATCACCATTTTCGTCCCATTACCCTCCACGAAATCACATCACACCTTTTTCATCAAACATATCTGGACGAAATCACTTTTGGTTTTCGTCAAACATTCTTATTCTTGTGATTTTAAACAGAGGACTTGCAAAAGGTATCTAACTTTGTGTTTTCAAGTGTTTGACCAGGTGTTATCATTCTGATATCAAATATGAGTTGTACGAGTCCTTGGGATTGGAGTACGGATCCACAACCAGCTCAAAAACAGATGTCGATGGCCGAATATTTAGCGAGTACCATACCTCAACAACAACAAACTATTAGTTCAAGTCAATGGGCAATGGTGTCGAATCAAAATCAGAGTATTCAAAATCTTTTGCTTAGTGAGAATGAGACGGGTAGCAACAATCGCCCGCCAAAGTTAAATTACATGAACGACTATCCATCATGGAAGGGTCATTTCCATAATTACGTTCAAGGGCAAAACACAGAATTATGGACGTGTTTCACCTCTGCATTTAGTGAAGCTCTTGAAGAAGCAGGATCAAATGCGACAACTTTCAATAATATGCAAGAAGCCGACAAAAAGGCATATGATCTGGAGAAGAAGGCGTATGCTATTCTCACTCAAGCACTTCACAAAGACATCTTTCATCAATTCTCATATTGTAAGACCACGAAAGGTTTATGGGATGCATTGGTAGCGAGAGGAGAAGGAAATGCAGCTACTAGAAAGACACGCCATGATCTATTGAAGAAAGAGTTTGAATCATTTCAGTTCATGGAGAATGAAACTCTAAATGATATGACTTCTCGTTTTTATCATTTGATTAGTGAAATGAGTTCTTATAGTGTTGCTGCAACTCATCCGGAAATGGTTGCACGATTTGCTGATGCTCTACCTCCTAAGTGGAGTCCATTCATTGAGCTTCTAAAGCATACGGGCGCTCTGGATGCAGCCAATGTCAGTCTTTATGAATTCATTCAGAAGTTGGAGCACAAGAACGAAGAGGAAATTCGGAAAGCTAAAAGGATTGCAACTGCACCTCCTCAAAACACAGAAATGTATTTGCCTGGTTTTGGTCCTTCAGCTAGTTCTAGTTCCGTTCAGCAACCGAAGCTTCAAACGGCGTTTGTGTCAAATACAAACTCATCTCCGTTTCCATAGTTTAATCAAGCCCAACCACAGTGGAATCAAAGTGCTTACATGTCACAATCCATAACCCAACCTCAAGACCAACCACAACAACAACAAGCACATTATACCAACAATCCTTTACCCCAAAACACCAACACTGTCAGAGTTGATACTTCCAATCTTTCAAAAGTCAGTGTAGAAGTTGCAAAGGAACATTTGGAACTTCTCAACACAATGTTCAGTTCATACTGTGGATTGGTAGCTGGTCAAATTGGAAACATCAATATGACCAATGAAGATTATCAGCAGATAGACCGTGATGAAATGGAGTTAATGGATATCAAGTGGGCATTTGCAAGTGCTGTTAGAAGGGCAAAGGATTTCATGACTCGAACTGGAAGAACAAGCTTGGAAGGCAAAGATGATACGAAGTACGGGTTTGATAAAGATACGGTTACATGTTTCAATTGTGGCGAAAAGGGTCACTTCAAACGTGAGTGCACCCGACCAAGCAAGCAAGGCAATCAGAATCCATTCAGAAATCAGACGAGTACTTCTAATGCAAATCAAGACAATCGTGAACGAAGAATAGTAGCGGTGAACAACAGTCAGAACCAGAACCAGAACCAGTCTGGACCTTCAAACACCAATCGAGCATTGACTGTTCAAGCAGATGAAGGATGTGATTGGTCCGTACAGTTAGGAGGAGGAAGTGCATGTTATGCAAAGATCATCAATCACATCAAGCACGTTCACAAGGAAGAATTTTCTGAAAGTGACGACAGCTCTGGTTATAGCGGGAGTTCAGATGAAGAAAGCTCGAATGCGGGAGATTATCATTCTGAAGATGGATCTTTTTCTTATCAGACTTCCTTTATGGCAAATGTCTCAGCCTCGACAAGTCAGGTAAATTCTGATCCTCCTACTCCTAGTGTTTGTAATGCTTGTGCAGAATTGAAAGAGGAATCTGAAAAGGTTCACAGTCATAATCAAAATTTAGTGATTGAGCTGTCTAAGTGCAAAGAGGGAAACATGGCTTTAGCTCGAAATGAAAAGGATTTTAAATCTGTAATTGAAACTTTAAAGAAAAGTGTTTCCAAATTAACAAAAACTGTTTTCAACAAACAAATTGGTATTAATAACTACATTAATATCATTGAGGAAACCAAAAAGGAGCTAGCCGTTGCCAAATGCGAGCATGATGCGATCAAGCTCAAATTGGATAGTTATTCTAACTCCCGATATGTGCTTGATCACATCATAGACGTTCAAAAGCTGAAAGGGAACGTGAAAGGCGTTGGGTATAAGTCGTGTCCACCCCTTTTGAGACACAACTATACCAGAATGCCCGATGAAGAGGATATGCCTCGTTTTGAACCCAATGTGCCTCTTGATTATGAGGAAGTTACTACTGGCCTAGGGTTCAAATCGGACAGTTCTTCAAGTACATCATCTGAGCAAACAGAAACTTCAACATCTACGAAACAAAGTCCTCCAATCATTGAGGACTATGAGTCGTCTGATGATGAACCAGAACCAGATATGCGTGATCAGGATAAATCACTTGACAAGATGAAAGGAGTAGAAATTCCAATTGAGAATCATATTCTTTGTGATCCTCCTACTCCTGCTGTTCAACCAATTGTCAAACAAGTGATAGATCCTGTCAAGAATGACAAGAAATCTGTGTCTACCGTTAAGAGTAATAACGTGTTGTACACTTTAGTTGGTGATGATAAAATTTATTCAAACACAACTTTTCCAATTAAAAATGTCAATCAATCTTTGATTGATAAAGTGTTTGAAGATACTACCAGTAAATTTTTGGAAAGGGGGATCCCGAGAGTTTCAGTAACTCAGTGTGATTCGATTCCAAAAGCTGAAGTTAGAAGAAAATTTGGAAATCAAAAATCACCAACGAAGCAACAACCTATCGCTTTTAAGGGTAAACAGCAACAGCAGCGAGCTCAAAATTCTAAAGGTTCACCACCGAAGGTTGAGACCAAAGGAGCTCATTTCAAGAAGAAAAACAATGATGTTAAATTTGTAGCATCCAAGGGTACTGATAAAATTGAGACTTTTGAAAACAAATCAAACACCGATTTTGTCCAACAAGTCAAGATTTTAAAACGTAATGCTCAAAACAATTACACTCAACACACAAACGGGTGTGATAAAGGAACAAGTACCTCTGGATCTACAGGTTCAACACGTGAAAGTCGAACCGGTTCTCCTAAGTTTGTTGAAAGGAGAACTTGTTTCAAATGTGGGAAGTTTGGGCACATCATTAAAGACTGCACAAACTCGCCCAAACCAAATTTTGTTGAAAGAGCCCCCTCTGAACAAGGTCACTCACAACGTCGTCCTATTTCTCCAAAACATGATAAACGCACTGTTAAAGAACAAGAAACAAAACAACGACGTCAAAACGTCAAAGAAATTGAAAAGGCGTTAAAACCGGAGGTTGTCCAAACAAAATCTGTTAAGTTAGAAATAAAAAATGAAAAACAAAAACAGATTTGGAAACTAAAATCGGTAACTGTTTCAGGGGAAGCTCAATCCATTCCGAATCATCAGGAAATCGAAGTCACAATCCTCGATGATGAAGGACGACCCAAGTCTGTTAAGGCTTGGGTCCCCCTCTCCAACTAATCTCTGAGTAAGTGTGCAGGATGTTCCAGGAGGAACTATCGATAGTCATGGGATTGTTGATAGTGGAGTGTCCATGCACAAGATCGGCGACAAAGAAATTGTTGCCTTTGATGGAGAGAAAAAGAAAAGAAGATAGAATTGTCTGTCGAAAGAAATTAAAAGCTTCGACAAAATGAAAAATCATTCAAAAGTTTGATTGTTAAAGGCTTTAATCGGGTCCCCAGGATAGATTCAATCAAAATGTACGCACCTGCAGCACGTCTGAAGTTCAAAGTCTACTAGATGAACGTGCGGTGTACATTTCTTCGCGGTGTAATTAAAGAAAATGTGTTTGTTGAACAAACCAACCTTGGTGTGCGGATGCCTTGGTGTGCGGATGCCTTGGCATGGATTGAACAACCGCACACTACTTCTCAAGAGAAAGATAAATTCCTTCGTTGGTGCAATATGGAAGACCAGCCGGACCCAGAGGTTTATGATCTTGTTGCTGTGAAGAGATTTCTCAGTAGCTACAAAAATCGACTTTGAAGTCCACACCGGGTGGATATCCAGTTTAGGAGAGCGCTCAGATTCCTTGCAATGCACGAAGCAGTTGCAGGATATGGTTTTAAATTCTAATCTCTCCATTACTTGTTGATATTTAAGCTGCTTTATAAATTGTTATCCTATCGTACAACACTCTTTGGCCAGACACATTGATTGCAAATATCACCTCACACGTGATTGTTTCACTATGAAACTCGCCAATGTTGTCATGGTCCGCACCGCTTACCGACGTGCCAACTGATTTTTCCAAAATTCGATAAATCATTTCTGATTAAATTTATTTTGGTAAACGGCATTGAGGTAAAACATGAGTTAACCGACATCGGAAAATCGTTTTTGTAAATACCTTTATGTTTTTTTAAATTTATCTTAGTTTGTTGATTTTAGGGGGAGTAAATCCAAATTTGAAAAATTCAAAAACATCGAAAAATTTCAAAACGCAAAAACAATAGAAAAACAAAAATGAGTTTCCTGGCGAGAAAAAGAGAAAATGATAGTAAATCAGTGGTCTGTCGAAATCTCTTCGAACTGAACTTGAAAATGAAAAATATGTTAAGCAGCTCTATATAAGATGTATCGGTAGGCTCACAATCATTTTAAAGTGTGCAGGGTGATATAAACTTAAATCGAGTGAAGACCAGGTGGAACCACTCATTGGCATATGGTCTTAGTACCGAAATTTCGTTTGAGAGATTGCCGAGGTTCTGAGATATGTGGTCTTTATGCTGTTTATCATCTGGGTATCATGGTTGTTTCTTTTACCGAAAAACAAACGGAGACGAAGTCTAGATCTTCCATGATACTATACATACGTGTACATACTGCATACGACCTCAATAAGTGATCAACAATCACATGTCCACAAAATAAGTGATAATATATCACATTTATCCGGGAGTCAAGTTCGTCTCTTTGCTGTACGAAAGTACTGACCTGTTCACGGACTTGCTCCTGTGCCCTTCATGCATCTGAAATTCAAGTTCCTCATCAATAAGTGATTCTATCACATAGGACTTGTTTTCAATCAAAATAAGTGAGTTTCTCACATCTTTTATACGTCAAAACAGATGATAAATGGTATACTCACCGGTAAGATGAACCCTCGTGCATACCTTGATACGGGAATGTGTCGTGTGTGGATGAACACCGATCGGTAAGTATAAATCATACCTTAACGTATCCCCTAAACATGATTACATCTGATAAGTTGAGCTTATGTGGACAACAATACTGATAATTGTTATAGGATGCTTATCTAAATGTTAACTAATTGAACAAAAAGAGCGTTTTGGCGTGACCGTACACTGATATGATTCTCTTACCCTCGAAACTCGCAAAAAGAATGTCTGTAAATATTTGTTTACTGCTTTCAGTTTCTGCATCTTTGTATATATTTATTTATTGCTTTCCGTCTTTACATTTGAAAAATGAAAAAATTCCAAAAAGATTTTAGGTATGTTTTAATATAAACTTTATAAAAGCCAAAAATATTTTGCTTCTAGTTTATTTTTGATTGACCGATGTTGGAACTCGAGTCTATCCTACCCAAAATCCTGATTGTAAGCCGGAAAAAAAGTGCACCTTCATAAACTGTCGAAGTTAACAAGTTTTGAAAGTAAGGGATTAAAATTGATCATTTTCTAAAACTTTCAAACTGTTGTCGGTCGGTGTTTGATTGAGATTTGATCTCATATGTGTCATTTGTTTAATTTGTCTGTATTCCAAGTGGTTGTTCTCATTGCGTGTTTATCTTTCCTGTATGTGCAGATATGACATCAGAATCAGCTAAAGGCGAAGAGAACGTGTCAGACGACTAGCCGTAAAGTGAAGACACGACGTTGATGCAATCAGAAGATCAAGATGATCGGGTTGCAGTTGATCACTCATCAACACCACAAGGATCTAAAGTTTTGAAGTTCAAAAGATTCACGAGCATCGTCCAAGGGGGAGTTTGTTGATACACTCCCTGATTGTGTCACGTGAAGACGTTGAAGATCCTTTCCGAGAAAATGAACCATCAAGAGATGGAGATCGAGATTACGAACCTCGCGAGCAGCATCCAAGGGGGAGTTTGTTGATACATATTTTGTGGATACGGCTCGGCTCGGTTCGACTCGGCTACGAAGTGAAGGCCGTAGTCAAGACAACCTCCTGTCTTGACTCGGTATACTAGTTACTTTGTAAAGTTCGATGTAAATGCAACTGCATTGTGCAGTTTGCATTTTAGATTATGTTTACTAGTTGTTTGTTTGTGTAACCCATTGTTTGTTTGGCCCATCCATTGAAGAAGCCCAAGTGACAAAGCCCATGGCCCAAGTCTATGTGGGACGAAATCAGAAAGCCAAACAAGTGATGAAATCACTTGTTGGTGAAATCACCCTTGTGGTGAAAACACGTTGGCGAAATCCCATAGGTGACGAAATCACCTGATTTCGTCCAGATCTTGGATTTCGTTGACGTGATTTCGTGGGCCACTGGTTTTCGTCACTGTGGTACTATATAAGCCCAGACAACAGACAGAAACACTTAGACAAGTCTGAATAGATTTGAGAGCGAACACATTGTAACACACACACTGAGAGTTTACAGAGACCATTTGTAAACACCGTATTGTAACCGTTTTCTAGCATTAATACATTGAGTGTTAATCGTTGAATCTTGTGTCTTACGTGTTCGTAACTTGGTTTAACTTACCCATTTGGATTCCGTACTTTCGGGTTTGTCGGAAAACAGGGAATAGAGGTTACTCGATCCTCCGGGTGGACCTACAAGCTTGACCACAAAGAATGTTAACCACCGACTTGATTACCTATGAGATGATTTTTAAAATATCTTTATAAATTAAACTAGTGTATGCTTTATTAAGATATTTATCATTTAGATTAGATTAGATGAAAAGATTTGGGTCATGATTTTTAAATAGGGGGTTATGACTGTTTCGAAATATGGTTAATTAAACTTTTAGCCACTTAGGTACATGAAGCAAAACCTATTATAATTATATTGGAAGAAATTAGGAGTTTTTTTTTTCCCTATGTTGACTAAAGTCTCCCTTAGATATTATGAATATGATTAACCATAGCTTTTACAATACATGAGTTTAAGTATTAGAGCATTCTCATCCAAACCATCAAAATATGTGAGGGTTAGTTTTTATATTATAAAGGGTATAAAAAATGGTTGTGAGTGGAGGAGAGAGAAAATGTTACTGTTCATCTGTATATTTGGGGGGGACACTGTTCACCCAGTATAATTTTTTTAATATATATTGAAAGTGGTTGTGAGTGGAGGAGAGAGAAAAATGTAATGATAATATTATTTAATTGAAAAGGAGAGAGAAAAAGTATTTGTTTTTAGTGAAAATATATTGATATAGGAGTTGTTTTTTAGTGAAATGTATGTATAATTTGATGGATTGGATGAGAATGCTCTTATATATGGTATTTGGTATTCGGTATTATCTCTTTTAATTTTTTTAGACCATAGTTTCCTATGAAGTTAAAATTTTTGAAAATATTGGTTTTGGGTGTTTGGGATTCCGATGTTTCTGCCGTAAATGAGGGAAAATAAACATAATATTTTTTTTAATGAAGTTATAGCATTCAAGTTATGTAATATGACCCAGTTATGAGTTATGAGCTATGAGCTTATTAAACTATATTTAAAATTTTTCCTATAATATAATATACTTATAGAATTTTCCTGAGTAATTTAAATTTTTAGGTAACTAATTTCCAGGCATATTAGAAGGATTGGAGACTCATATTATTTAATTATGTCTTTAATCGTCAATAGTTGTAAAATATCGATGACAAAATTTTGAATTCAAAAAATAAAAAATGCATTTGAAATTAGGAATGGAGATAACTGCCTTTTAATTTAATATACATATTTCTTTCCATGTATATGCATTAGGTAGTATCTGCTTGATTTCCCCGCGTTATGAGAATTGTATATATTAAATGTTTGTTTGGCAGAAGAATGAAAGATATGTTTGTAGAATAAAATAGATTTCTAGGATACCTTTATATTTTATGGAACAATAAAATATATGATTATAGAAAAAGAATTTTTTACATTTAATCAAGAATCACATACTATTTATTTTAATATCATGGAAAATTGATTGAGGTATACGTTTATATTTTAATTTGAGAGACAAATATTTTATATTTACATGTATGATATAGTTCATACATGAATTATATACATTTGCTTTTTCTTGTAAGTGATGAAAAATCTTATTACATAAAGTTTTGTAATAACTCGTTTTAGATAACGCCATGCATTTATAACTTTGACTTTATGTGTGTCTTCTATTCTATACGTTATTATTGATCGATTATATTGAATAGAACACCTAAGAGAAAGTTGATTAGATGTTTTTCATATCTACACCGCTACACTAAACGGGCAAACACGCTAGGCTATTTACTAGATGCACTATATTTGAATAAGAACTTTTGCTTTAAGTGAGTTAAGTTGTGATAATAATGTTGTGGTTCACAAAAGATTGTATATATACTTGGTATGATACTCGAAGTGTCCTACTCCCTAAATCTCATTATCATAAAGTTTAAAACTGATAATACATGACTCGGTCATTTGATTATTTTCAAATTCATACTATGATGTGAAAAGAATTATTAAGTAAGTGCAAAAACTGGAAATTTAAATTCCCAGTAGCAATATCATTATGAGAGTATGAAAAGATTGAAATAATTTTATATTCGTGTGACTAAGTAAATAATGAAAAGTTATGAAACTTATTCTGCTTATTTCATTTCCTAAAGTGAATGTGATTATATAAAGATCATTGGAAATGTCGTGATCATGGACATAGTTGAGAAATTGCAATGATGCTCATTGTAATAATGAGATCAACCATTAGAAATTATAACGATAGCCAAGTTAATAACGAGATTGACCACCACAAGTGGCAAAATAAGGGTGCGATAATATGAGAATGATATGTATAAATAATGACGGTGATATAACATGATAGTTTATTCATTATCTCGTGTCTTATGTCTTGTACTAGCATACGTGCAAGTAATACATATACGATCATAAACCAGAAGTTTATGGATCATGATTATTTACTTTATTGGCATGACCGGTTAGACCACACCGAGTCAATGATGATGTGAAACATAATGAAGAACTTGAAGATTCTTCTAGCTGATAGCATATTATGTTTGCTCTTAAGGGAAATTGTTTATTTGTCAATTAGGGGTGTGTATCCCTAAATATTCTGGAAATGATTAAGAGATATGCATATCTCAACATGATACCATTTAGTGTTTTAAATCAATGCATCGTCTAAATGGTTATCAAATTCACAACTTGATGTTTGTGTAATTTATGGCTTAGCTAATAAGATAGAAAGCACAATATTCCAGATTGCATGTATTTATTAGTAGTGACGATAAGTTTATATCCCTAGCTATTAATGATCGACGGAATAAGTGTTAAACTTCCTGTAGATTGTGTTCATACACGAATTGCTTTTGTTAAGACGGTCATTGAACGTCTACGATTGATAGCAAAGCCAATAATCATGAGAGCAAGTTCATGTTTATATATGAGTACATGTAATTTTACATGAAATAAAATTAATTCACATCAAGCCAATATGTTGTAATAGTTTATCCCCAATTATAGTTGGTTTTTTGGTCAGGAACCAAAGATGTCTTTTCTAAGATTTTGGTTATGCGGTATATATTGAAATTGATCCACCACTACGCACAAAAATGGGACCTTAAAAGGTGGTTGGGAATATATGATAACGAATAGAGCCTTTCACGAGATATTTATGTATGGCTCAATTAATTAATATCCATCTAAATGGATTAACATTCCCAACATCAGGGGGAGATAAAAAGCAGTTGGAAAAGAAATGAGTTGGTATGAATTATCATTGATCCTCAAAAATAAAAGTGTGAACCAGAAGTTCAAAGAATAACTCATTTACAAATATTAGCGAATATATTACCAGACGCATTCACTGACCTTAACAAGGTGACTATGTCACATATACCAACTGCTAATGCTCTAATTAAGATGAGTGTCCCAGAAGGACAATCACCACATTTTTGTAATGAGTCTATTGCACGTCTGAAGCGTGGTAGACCAGTCGATTCCAATAATAAAGTTCCTCGAAAATTGGAGCAACTAATTAAGATGGTCAAGTCGAGGTTATACTAAAAAGGTCTCCTGAAGAGACAATAGACATGATGGTTCAAGAAGAACCTCAGGTACCTGAAAATAATGAGATCTCGATAAGATGTATCATGTCTAAGATATGTATGGAATCGAAATAAAAATCGACGTCGTTACATTTTTGTATATAAAATAGCGCTTGAAATGATAAAATGATAAGGATTAAAAATTTAAGTTCTGCCTATGAGAAATGATTGGCCAAAAGCGAAAAGACGCGAATAAGGCAGAGTTTAATTCTCTAATGAAATGGAAAGTTTTCGAACCAACAATCCATGCAACTGAAGTTGTAAATCATGTTGGAAACAAACAAGTCTTTTATGCGAATTATGAATTGAAAAATCAAATCAAGTAATATAAGGCAAATTGGTGGCACAAGAATTTTCGCAAAGACCTATGATTGATTATGAGGAGAAGTATTCTCCAGAGGTGGATGCATTAACTTTCCAATATCTTATTAGTCTGGTAACATAAGGAGAGAATTGATATGCGTCTTATGAATGTTATGTATCACTTGATATTGAAAGTTTACATGAAAGTCTGGAAGGACTAAATTATGTAAGTCATGTAAAGTAAGTTCTCGAGAACAATGTGATCATTGTATACATATTCGGATTTGAATAGGTTATGATTTTTTTACATGTTGGATATAATTGAAACTCCTGATGAGTTTCTAAAGCAATTGAGTGTTTAAAAGGTTAATTGAAACATCTTAACGACGTAATATTTGTGCACCAAGAAACATACATAGAAAACTTGTACCCGATGATTATGACATCTCAATAAATAGTGTACACGCATGGTACAATATGGATTTTGGAGATAAAAGCAAGTGTTCATGACATTTTTGCATATGATATAGATATCTATGTGCTAAATGGGAAAATTTATTTAGTAAAACTCCTAAAGAGTGAAAGCACATGCATATTGGAATAAGATGGAATGAATTCCCTCATGGATTGATACTACCAGAAGCATTGATGTCAAAACCTCAAGAACATACTATATGAAGTTGACAAAATATGTATGGATTAAAATAGTTGAGTCAAGTGTTGTACAACTCGAGATATTCGCATAAAAGGGATAGAAGTTTGATTAAATTAGCCATGTTTTATCAACATTCTACTTTTAAAAGTTCACTATAATCGCAGTTTACAGTGATGATGTCTAGGCATCATCGAGAGAAACTATCAAGCTTTTAGAGGGGGAATTTTTTAATGACCTTGGCACGGTCTAATTATTACTCGAACCGCAGCTCGAGTATATACATAATTACATTTCATCAATCCCTCAAGTACATCTAGAAGATGATGTTGGGGTATTTTAGTATGGACATAGTTGCACCTTAAAGTATATTAAAGGTTCTTAAGTCACTTGTTATAAGAAAATGTCTATTATCATCTCCTACCAAAGTATAGATTCTCATCCTAGAAGTACCATCGTTAAATGCATAAGTGCATTAATATGTTTTTGCTAGCTATGTATGGTTATAGTATCTTTCACTTGAGCTTATTGTCATGATATAACCTTTGTCAAGCGAAGAGGCATTGGAATGAGTTCAAAGAAATATTTCAGGTATGAATGATATTTGATTATATTTTACTAACCCATGAAAACAAGTTTGGTTAGTCTTGTAGATTTGAGAATGTAACATAGCACAGTCGTGGATCATATGATATTTGTTTTCGAGAGGAAGCACCAAGAATCTCATACAACATTGCTCAACATAAGGGATTGTACTTCAATGGATCAAGCGACATTCTACTGGATACAAAAGCTTTGAGCAACTTTCAGGGAAGATCGACACACGTTACTTAAAGGCTACTTATTCAAATGAGGGGGAGTATCATACAAGTTGCATTTTTCCCTTCACTAACTAAGTTTATTCCATTTGGAGTAAGGTTTTTAATACGACAACATTATCAGGGGAGATAATACGCGCTGCACTCTTTTTCCCTTAGCTACGGTTTTGTCCCAATGGGTTTTCCTGGCAAGGTTTTTAACGAGGCAGCATCTCTATGCGTATTTGGTTGATAACCAAGGGGGAATGTTATAAATAAATATTATTATGGTTATCAACTCCATATATAGATGTATCTTGTTTACCAAGTTTCTCTCTCCTATATATATATTCCTTGTATTTTATTGTAAACACACACCATGAATAATATAAAGATCTTTCTCCCTACATCTCTTTCTCATATTGTTTAGCTATTAGGCTTGTTGTTTCACAACACAAATATTAATATTACCACTAATATTTATTAGTAATAGTAATATTGTTGTCTGGCGATTTAATTTTATGTATCACCAATTTAGCTTTTAGCATCCGAAATATACAAATAATGTCTTAAATTCTAAGGGATCATTTGAAGGCTTTTTAGAATGTTACATCATATAAGTTTCCTATATCAAGTCTAGTATCAACACACTTAGACTAGAAGGTATGGGGGCCGGCTTAGGCCCGGCAAGGCCCGGCGCCGGTCCCCCACACCGCCCCTCCCATCCTCTCCGGCTCCCACCAGCCGATCTCGCCGGCCCTCTTTCTCTCTCCCTTCTCTCACATATACCTATACATACATACATATATATACATAAAGGGGTTCATCCCCCACCCCCTAGGTCCATCCCCTCCGAGCCACTCCTACGTGGCGCCTACGTGGCGGCCCATCCTCGTGGGGATGGGCCTCACCATACCCCTTAGTCTTAGCATCATGATAAGCAACTTAGATTCAAGTACGATCAAAGATTAAGTCAATGTCAAAGCAATGGTTAAAGTCAAACTTGATTTGGTGACGGATGTCATGTATACTTCATGAAATTAAGCAAAATAACAAACATAAACTAAGCAAAATAACAAACATAAACTAAGCAAAATAACAAGTATTTCTCGACAAATTAATAACAAAGATGACATAAGGGGTGTTCAAAAAGCTGGTCTCGGTCGTAAACGGGTCAGCTCGGCTCGATTTGTAAACGAGCCGAACTTGAGCTAGGGCTTCGTGAGCCCGTGAGTAAGCTCGAATTATTATATTTTGTATATGTTGATTAAATTCTATATGTATTAAAATTTAAAATATGAGGAAGGTGGATAAAGTGTTAACATTTTAAGCTTAATTTAGTTATATAACATATAAAAAAACAAAAATGATACATATAATGTTTTTAATATGTCTTTCTCTGTGTTTAAAATATTAGAAAAAAATAATAAATATTGTAAATTTTTTATTATGTTATCAATCCTTGTAAATATTCAAAATATTATGAAAATAAAATAAAATTAAAGCTAGCTCGATTGGGCTCGAGTTGGCTCAAACTTTTTACTAGCCGAGCTTGAGCTCCACTTTTCAGTTCGTTAATATAAACGAAACGAGTCGAGCTAAGTTGACTAGTTTAAGTTCGAGCTCAAGCCTAACTTGGCTCGGCTCGACAGCCCGAGATGACATGCATGATACACCATCTCCTACACCTGAATAATGAACAACGTACCTCAAATATTTTCAAGTGTATTGAGAATCTGTTGCAATTCACACACAACCTGTTTGACATCCATCCTTTGTGTTGGGGAATCCACAGAGCATGCTACTCCGATCTTAATTGTTAGAGTCAAACATTCCTCTATTTTCTTGGCATTTTCTTCTTTATTTTGCAGAACAATTCTATCCTCTTGATACAGGTTTAGAATCTTAACATCAATGATATCAATTACATTGTCTAGCAAGGCCATTGAAGCAAATTTATGAAGGCAAAGGTCTTCATTAAAAATGTCATCAGTTGGGTGTTTCCTGGTCATCGCCTCTAGAACAAGTATTCCAAAACTGTAGGTATCCCCATTACGTGTCATCTCACTCCCGAGACCATACTCTGCAACTTACAAGCAATTACATCATAAAAAAGGTAATAATGTAAGTAAGTAAATATGAAAACTTATTTTACCTGGAGCAATATAACCCATTGTACCGTGAATCCCAGTTGAGTTGTTTTGGTATGAAGTTCCAAGAAACCAAGCTAAACCGAAATCTCCAACATGAGCCACCATATCATTATCAAGTAGAATGTTACTAGGCTTCAGGTCACCATGAATAATGGTTGGTAGACAGTGATTATGAATATAATCAAGTGCATATGCTACATCCATAAGAATTTTTATCATTTGAAGAAGGATTAGCCTTGATGTATTTCCACTTGAATGCAACCAATCATGCAAACTCCCATTGGGCATGAACTCGTATACCAAAGCTTTGAATGGATTTCCTTGAAAGTCAATACTTGAACATGAAGTTATAATCTTCAACAAATTCCTGTGTCGAAGGTTCCGCCATGCTTCACATTCCCTCATAAAGCTTTTTTGAGCTCCTCGATTTTGAAGATGTAGAACTTTGATTGCAACAAATGTGTCATTATCTTCAAAAAGGATTCCTTTATAAACAGAACTATAACCACCAGTTCCAATCAAATTGGATTCGGAGAACCCATTGGTAGCCTTTAGAAGTTGACTGTATGAAACTTTTAGGTATCGTTCGCTTATTGACGATTGTGAAAGATGGCTCTTTCTTTTCTTCTTACACCAAGCATATGCTAAACATGTTGCGGTGAAAAGTGCGCATGCGATCAGAGTGACTATTAAATAGAGATGAAGCTTCTTTGTAAATTTACTTGTCTCCTTGCATTTGGGTAACCCAGGTTCAATAATGCCACCACAAAGCCTTCTATTCCCCAAAATAGAGAATGCACTTTCATTAGCGAACACTCCTACCGTTGGAACTTCACCCTCAAAATCGTTATATGACAGGTTCAAATATTCTAACTTAAACTGTTCAAAAAATCTAGGAATGTGCCCCGATAAATTGTTATGAGAAATATCGAGTTCCACCAATCCTTTCAAGGAATTTAATGATAATGGTATCACACCTTGAAATAAATTGCCTTTGAGGGACAACCGTAACAGGCTACTACAGCCACCAAGGCTACTAGGAATGCTACCAGATAAATTATTATCAGATAAATTCAGAGTAGTCAACATGTTGAGGTTGCCAACCTCAATTGGAAGTGAACCAAACAGGTTATTTTGAGAAAGATCCAATGTTTTGGAGAGACTTGAAAGTTGAAGAAGTTGTATAGGCATTTTCCCATTAAGTTTATTGTCATTAAGGTACAACTCTAATAGATGATGACAATTTCCTAGAGTTAATGGAATAACCCCTTCTAACATGTTTGAAGATAAATAAAGTATTATCAACGATGACAAGTTCCCCATGGAATCAGGAATCTGCCCTGAAAGGTGGTTATCATGTAAAAAAAGGCCTTCTAAGTTTTGAAGGTTACCAATGGTTGAAGGGATGTTTCCCGTGAATTGGTTTCCAAATAATGACAACATATTCAAGCCAACAAGATTACCAATTGAACAAGGGAGGTTTCCATGTAACTGATTTCCATAAAATGATAGCTTCTGGAGTTGATTAGAAAGATTACCTATTGATCTAGGGAGAACTCCTTGAAACTTGCAATTACCAAAACCCAACCACTTTAATCTCGTGCAGTTTTTCAAAGAATCAATAAACTTCATTCCATCTGCTTTTTTGCTTCCAACGAGGTTATCTTCTATGTTTATAATATATATATTCGTTAGTTTTGAAAAGTCGATTGTCAAGTGTCCACTAAACTTGTTTTTAGGGAGTTCAAGAAGTTTTAAACTCGTACAATTAGAAATGGATGCCGGAAGAGGTCCACTTAGTAGGTTACCCCATAATTGAAACCAAACAAGATTAGGAAGCATTGCACCTATGGCCGAATAAAGACTCCCTGTCAATTGATTATTAGACAAGCTAATATTAGCTAGGAGTGAAAGGTTATAAAGAGAATTAGGGATGGTTCCATTTAAATTACAACTACCAAAGTAAATTTCTTTTAAACTTTTCATTAGGCCTAAGGTGTCTGGAATGGTCCCACCCAACGGATTTCCACCTAAAGAGAACACTTCCAATGATGTCATATTCCCTAAGTATGGCGGGATTCCGCCTGTAAACTTATTATTAAAAAGTGAAAGAAAAGTAAGTTTGGTGAGGGAACTGATCTCCTTGGGTATGCTTCCAACTAGCTCGTTATTGGAAAGACGAATCTTTTCAAGGTTATAACAACCAGATATGTTAGTTGGAATGACCTTGTTGAATTTGTTTCGGTACAGAACCAGATGACGTAGCCTAGAAAGACGACCAACTTCTTGAGGGATGGCTCCTTGAAAGCTGTTGTTATAAAGAGAAAGCGTACGGAGGAAGCTCAGGTTCCCCACATGAGGAGACAATGAGCCTTCTAGACCTTGCGATGACAAGTCTATGTAAGTCACTCTTCTATGGCGCTTCCCACAATGAACATGACTCCAATCACATAAATGAAGAGAATCGTTCCATGAGGTTAGAGCTCCATATGGATCTCGAGTGATCAACGACTTGATATTCAGCAAAGCCTCATGATCTGTCTCAATTCCACCACATATGACAGTGGAAGAGAGAGATATAACAAGAGAATAAAAGAGGAAATGAATAGGAGAGAGGGATGATAAGTTAACCATTGGGTACTTTGAGTTCATTTTTGAAAAAGAACTTATGATCACAAAGGATAATCGTTGGCCTTTTGTAGCCAGAATACAAGGAATTTAAGATTGCTAGCTGTTAGAGGTTAGAAATATAATCCAAGATAATGTCGTGATTGGTTGGCTTACATTCATTCTACATGCAGATATTTTCTAGGGAAGAATATTAGGGTATACGGGGCACCAGCGGGGAGGGGGATCGGTGACCCAATTCCCCTAGCGGGAACACCGCCGCCATCCCTGCGGTGAGGCAAATCGGGGAGGGGGATCGGGGAGGAGTCACCGCATGAAGGAGGGAGGGAGATGGTGGGCCACCCTCTTTTCAACCAATCAAAACATTTTTTTTTCTTTTTGAATAAAAAAAACAAGTCCCCTAAGAGGGGAGTGCCGCCATCAAATTGAGGGTGTGAGGGGAGTTTAAGAGGGGAGTTGACGTGGCATAACCTGATTGGGTGTGCGTAAGAGAGGGGACTCCCCTCTTAGGGGACCACCAATCAGCATATGCCACGTCAACTCCCCTCTTAAACTCCCCTAACACCCCAATTTGATGGCGGCACTCCCCTCTTAGGGGACTTGTGTTTTTTTTTTTTTTTTATTTGTTGTAAAATTATGCATGTTTATAAATTAAAAAAATATTAATAAAAATTAAATAAAATTTAATAAAAGACATTTCATTAAATTAAAAATAAAAATTACATTTAAACTAGAAAAATAAAAATTACATTCAAACTACAAACTACTCGTCGTCGGAACTCACTTCAAGGTGAGGTAGATCTAAACGTCCGAGATGCTCAACGAGATCGTGTTTTAGTCTCCAATGCGTGTCTTCGTCAATGAGCTCGCTATAAGCTGTATCAGCGAAGACGGGTTCGACTGGAGGATCTTGAATGTATACCGGTGCTATCGCCCTTCCGTCGTCTTTTATAATCATGTTATGTAAAATAATGCACGTATACACGAGTAACCTTATCTTTTTCACCGTTTTGGAACGCATTGGACGCTTTAGTATTCCTCACTTCGCCTTTAACACACCAAACGCCCGTTCCACATCTTTTCTTGCGGCCTCGTGTTGCCTCTTGAACTTTTTTTCATTCGGGATGTGAGGATATGGAAAAGACTTCACAAACACGGACCAGCTAGGGTAGATCCCATCAGTAAGATAATACCCGCGTTTGTATAAGTGGTCGTTCACCTGAAATGGACAATATGGCGCCGTTCCGTTTCGTTGAGTAAGAAATAACGAAGATTGTTGGAGCACGTTGATGTCGTTTTGTGAACCCGCCGGGCCACAAAAAGCATGCCAAATCCACAAATCTTGAGACGCCACCGCCTCTAACATAACCGTCGGGTATTGATGATCGCCTCTCATATATTGTCCATGCAATTCTGTGGGGCACATTCTCCAGACGAAGTGTGTACAATCCAGACTACCCAACATACCAGGTAGGTGATGTCTCTCCTCGTGAGCCTGATACAATAGCGCAACGTCGTGGCTCGTTGGTCTACGTAAGAATTCCCCGGCATACATTGCACAGACCGTCTGGCAGAAATACTCAAGGCACTCACGAGAGGTCCTTTCAGACATCTTTAAATACTCGTCGTTTTCGTCTGGTGGGTTACCGGTTGCAAGTTGTTTAATCGCAGAAGTAACCTTTTGCAACGGCGTGAAACTTTTCTTCATTCTCCCGTCCAAGCCCTCTTGAAACCACTCGTCGTTCGCTTCGACGTCACTAACAATTTTTAGGAACAAAGACTTGGACATACGAAACCTCTGACGAAAAATATCGGCATTAAATTTTGGATTTTCTACAAAATAATCGGCCATTAGTGTTTCGTGGCCACCCTCACGATCTCGAGGGACAATTTTTTTTTACTAGACGATGCCGTGTCTAGTAGCTCCGCTTGTTGGATGAGATTTTGGAAGAAAATTAAGCTACCATCGCTTGACGATGAACCTTCATCGTCGGGAAAGTCGGGTAGGGGAGGAAAAAACGGGAACTTGGAATCCATTTTGTGTTGTATTTGATAGATTTTTTTAGAGTGGGTTTGAGAGTGGTGGGTGTGGTAAAAAAATTATTTGAGAGTGAGTTTAAGTTGGTTATTTATATTAAAAAAATTGAATTTTTTTTTTTTTTAAAAGTGACCGTTGCCAACGTCTCTTTCCTCGATCCATGTGCCATTTCATCGCGGTGAACAACCACCGAAACCACTCCCCGAATCGGGTCCCCGCGGTGATGGCGGCGGTGTTCCCGATCGGGGAATGTGGTCACCAAACACCCTCCCCGAAAGTGCCCCGGATACCCTTAGGATAATGTCAGAAAGAAGCAGGATAATGTTCAATATGTTCCAAGTAAACACTACCACTCATTTGTTCATGATGCATTAGTGACGTTATCTTTTAATTTAGTTGAAAAAAAATATGATACAGTTACTCGTTTGGCTTGATCTCATATATATTCACGTTCGTTAGCGGAATTTAAGATTGGAAAATTAACGACAAAAGTATAGTTGGTCCTTCACGTTCGTTAGAATAAGGGGTACGGTCCCAAATTTCGCACCAGGTTTGGGTGTGAGTGACCATCACCCGGCTCGTTACCCCTACCGACATGGACTCACCTACGTTCGTGCGGGTACGCGCGAACCCGGTTTGCTTTCCCACTTGGGGAAAGATGAGAAAACTCACCTTGTGTACGAAAATAGTTGTTTTCATCAACATACAAAAGGGCTGAGGGTAATCACCCCACTTTCTGTCAAACATATTTCAGGGTTGCGGTCATGCGTGGGCACGCACATAGCAGCAACAGGAAAGTTGGTATGCAGGTTACTGCACACAGCGATGCGGCCCAAAACCGCATCCTATTGTTAGTGACGGATCCAGAATTTTATTCTAATGGGTTCCTTTTGATATATTCTCTTTAATTCTCACTATTTTTTTTTTCTAAATTCTATAAGGTTCTCGCTAACTTTTTTTCATTTTTTTTCCAAACGCACTGGGTTTCTAGGAACCCACAAATGTGGACTAGATCCGCCCCTGCCTATTGTCATAAAAATGGAACTGCACTTTGACTTCAGTGACAAAACCAGCAAGTGGTATGCCCGGGCACTGACAGCGGGCAGCTGCCCAGTCCACATGCAAAAAGCTGGTACACAAACTGACAACAACAGCAGGACGTGCCAACACCTCTGGGTGCGCCCAACGCTCTCGTGACCTACACTCTTGACACACCTACAAAAAGGCTATGCGCTGTCAGTCAAGCCCTAGGCCCATCTAGCGGCCCTTCGGGCCCTTCTCCTTCACTCGTCAGCTATAAATACTTATCTTGCTCACAAGCAAATTCTTATTCTCACTGCGGAGAGTGGTAAGGAGAAACCCCCACCCCCATCCTCCTTGTTACGAGTCACGGTGTGTTTCCTTGTGCAGGAGACGGATTAGAGGACAACCCGGCCATTGATCGAGGAAAGAAGGGATTAACCCTACTCGACGAGACTAGTGAACTAACCTCTCGGTTAACCACTGTTTCATCATTGGCGTCCACCGCTACTCCTCTTAGCACACTTCTCTCTTCTTTTACAAAATCATGTCCAATCACCAGAATATTGTCATGGGGGAACCCTTAATCCCACCAAGTGCAGGGCAGACAGGGAATACTCCCCCGAGCCAACCATCAGGCCATATTGACACATCCGCTCACATGGGTAATCTCTAGGCGAATATGTCGGAGTTTGCCCAATTTACACCAATCTTACCACCAGAGTCGATCTCCACTCCTGGTACTTACAACAGCAGGCTCTCTTGAACACAACCTACGCATAGGCCTGCGTGGGCACGCAGTAGGCCGGAGGGCCTATATCGGCCCCATTCAGACCCGCGCCGCGGATTCTTCAATACGAGGCACTACCTCCACCACATCCCACGTCTCGGGATAGGCGCGGAGCGCATGGAAACTCGTATGTGAGTGTCCATACGCTGCAACAAGAGGATTCAACCTATAGATCCTGAGCCAGGGCCTCTACGCATCAGCGCCTAGGCCCACCTAGATAGCATAGGCGAGAGTCAGCAAGTCGTCGTGGGTCCGGAGTATTGAGCCGTCTTGGGCCGCATCCTAACGACGGTACACACGACAGAACCAACCCCAACGACTATACATACTGTAGGGATTCCCAGACGGATTACAGCCGGTCTGGGGACCAAGACGACTACACCCCGGTACAACCCCGCACAACGTACGATCGTGCTGCAAAGTACGATCACAGGTCGGTCTACAGACTGAAATCCGCAGTTGGTAATTAATATTAGAACACGTATAAACATGTTCAGCCCGTCATTTCCATTTTATATGTCGGTTCGCAACCGAAAGTCAAGCAGTTTGACTTCTGCTTTGACTTTCAATTCTGACCCGAATTAGGAACCTTAGCTATTGATTCTAAGTTGCATTATGATCATAATTATATGTAGGATAACCCTATGTGGTTATACTACTTTGTCATAATCAGTTGTCGACTTTTTATACAAGTTCATGAATTATGTCTATTAACGCCGAAAATGCCCTTTTGGTGCATAGAATGTTTTTAAAATGAAATGTATGTACAATATGGATAACCTACTGTTGTGGTAACATAATTAAGATATTTTGGCATAATGGACTTGTTTTTAACTCATCCGATCACCCGACACCTCCTATGCGTGTACGGTTAGCTTATGTAACTAGTTTACGTAAGTTAACATAATCGGGTCAATTCTTTTCATTACTTCAATTCCAGAACGTAAATATGTTTACTCATATTATACAAGTCTTAGTACTTGTGAGGATTTAAACTACATTCTATCCGGTCACCGCTTAACCTAGCGTACCGTACCATTTTTATTATTATAAATTAACCGGTCCAAGTCTATGACTTGAATAGGACCCGTTAACATTCTAATTGGTTATTATAACATCCATTCCAGACTAGTGTAACATCAACCAAAATGGGTACTAGAAAAATCCGACATCTTTTGGAAGTTGGATCCGAACCATGGTTAATCGGAAATTTTCGCGTAATAAATAATGATGGAATCGAATTATTTATTTAGTTATATATTTATCCATTTATTATTTATTAAACAAATATATTATTATAATTATTTTAAGGGTTTAAAATAATAACATTTGTTTATAAAATCTAAGCTTTTGAAACTATTTAAAATGAGCAAAATTTAGAAACTTTGTTAAAAGTTTTAAAACTATAAAGTTTTATAAAGGGTAATCAGACTTATTTAAGTTTTGTAAGTTTAAAGTTAGTTTTATAAGCAATACAAATTACAAGGGCTAGTTTTGTCAAGTCTCAAAGATTGTTTCAAAGTATTCTATAAACTTGAGGGGCCTTTTCGGCCAAAAGCCTAAAGTTTCAAATCAAATCATCTTCAGCTGTTGCTCCGATTTGTTCTCCGGGTTGTACGCGCATAATGCCAGCAAGTCCGGAGTTGATCAATTGATACCGCTAATCCCGCGTCTCAATCTTTTCCAAGTTATTATCAACCGTTCCTAATCAAGTCACAAGTTAATAAAAAACAACTATACGAATAAATCCCTTTCTGATATACGAATTTTGTGTTCGTTTCGATTGTTTCGGCGACTAAAGCTTTTACGATTCTAGAATTCAATACAGATCGAATCAAGAAACGAAAAATTTGGTACAAAATGATAAAGTTGTTCGTTTGTTCTTCCGTTTGTGTTCGTGATTTCAAGTGCTATCAGTTTATAAAAACCATATTATTAGAACCTTTGTGATATGGGAATATATGGCATTGTGCAAATATATATAAAAAAAAATACATGTAGGAAGTCGTATGGTTTCCATAGGATATAATCTTAAATTAAAACTATATGATGACTATCTTTGTGATACGCTAATGCGTGGTTGTAACTACGAACCATTCACAAACATTAATTAGCAGGCTAAATGATATGCTAATTTCAACCGTTCCATAAGCACAGTAGCATAAGGGGCCAATCAATTAAAAGGGGTTGAATCTAGAGGTGGCAATCTTAACCCAAAGGCTTTCAAGTGGGTTACTTTGGGTTGCTTTTAAAATTATATGGGTTAGTTTGGGTAAAATATTTTAACTAAACGGGTCAAAACGGGTCAATTGCAATTCCATCTTGTTATTTTCGGGTCAAAACGGGTCGACAACTTTAAAGAAATGGGTCGATGTGGGTTAACACCTTAAAGAAACGGGTCAGATTTTGGATCAAAATGGTTTCGGGCCGGCACAAATATTCGTACAAGACGGGTGAAGGCACGAAATAGGTTTTGGATCGGAATGGTTTCAGGTCAGGGCGAGTTTCGTACCATTTCGACCCGTACCGTTTCGACGCGTACCGTTTCGACGCGAACCGTTTCGACCCGTACCGTTTCGACTCGTACCGTTTCGACCAGTTCCGTTTCGAATCGAACCGTTTCGACCTGTACCGTTTCAACCCGTACCGTTTCGACCTGTACCGTTTCAACCCGTACCGTTTCGACGCGAACCGTTTCGACCCGTACGGTTTCGACCCGTACCGTTTCGACGCATACCGTTTCGAACCGAACCGTTTCGACGCGTGCCGTTTCGACGCGTGCCGTTTCGACGCGTACCGTTTCGACGCGAACCGTTTCAATAGACGTTTGTTTTCTCAATGTTACTCAATTTTTTACTGTAACTAGCAATTGATCTCTACTAATAATTTCATATAAATCGTAATCATATTCTCTATTAATCGATTCCATTTGTATGATGCAAATCAACAGATTAAGTAATTGTTGCATTTCAATAGACGTTTGTTTCTCAATTCTACTCAATTTTTTATTGTAATTAGCAATTGATAGCATGTAATAGCTGTAAATCAGTTGTAATCATGATTTCTGTTAATCAGTTAGTTGATGACGCAAATCAACAGAACGAGTTAATTGTTGCATTTCTATAGACGGTTGTTTTCTCAATTTTACTTCTGCAAGTATTTTTCGACCGTTGTTAGCAATTAATTGCTAGTAATAACTGCATATTAATAGTAATCATTGACGAACCCTTGGGAACAAGCATGGCGTTCAACATGGACAGTCACTTAAAAAAATAATAATTTTTTAACCAACCCGACCCGACTCGACCCGAAACCCGTTCTGACCCGAACCCGTTCCGACCCGAACCCGTTCCGACCCGAACCCGTTCCGACCCGAACCCGTTCCGACCCGAACCCGTTTCGATCCGAACCAAAACAACCCTTTTTTTAATTGACCCGTTTTGACCCATGACCCAACCCGACCCGACCCGTTTGCCAAGTCTACTTGCAACTCATCCCTTGACAAACCACCTCTCTCACACTTCACCCACCCTCCACCACCATCACAACCCACATCCAACACCATCATCCATCATCCATCATAGAGTGTGTGTAGTAGTATCGGGATCCAAGATTGATAGTAAGAGTTCTTGACAATCAAAGGCCATGTTTGCCTAAGTCTCTTACATCATTTGGTGAAGACAAGCATTTACCGTAATACTTTTATTTTTAATCTTTTCGCACTTTTTATTTGGTTATGTATTAATGACTTTAATAACTAGTTTCTTATGTTGAAGGTGAGTCTTCCTTATCATTTGTCCGTGGTGTCTTGGCGTTATTTTACTGTCTATATAAAATAAAAGATTTACACCATTCATATCTCCATGGTCTATATGGAGATATGTTGGCTACCTGGTCGGGGGTTAAGGGAATGGTTTGGTAAGAGTCTTGCCTTGTTCAGTGTATAGATCCTGCAAGGACCTGGGTCAATCTTAGTAGGACCCCCCTCAATACCCACTGGTATTGGATGGCGCGGGTCCGAACTTATTGATCCCCTCATATGTAAACTACTATTAATATATTAACCCGGCTACTTAGGAATGTATCCCTGCTGACTCAAACTACTTAGCCGAGGGTAACGTCACCTTCAAAAGAGGGGCCTACCACATTATGCATTAATAACTTAATTAATTATCTTTCAATAATCCAACCCTTTAGGATTGCATCCTTGCTGACTCAAACTACTGGGTTGAGGGTAACGTCACCTTCAAAAGAGTAACCTACTACAATAACTAAGATAATCTCTTAAAAAGTGCAAAAGTGCGAAAATAATCAAAGGTTACACTAAAGGCGAGTCGGATCCAAGTGATTCATCTTGTTTATCTGTTTTATTTTATTTTTATTTTCAGCATTTTTAGTTTTTTTATTTTCTAGTTTAAAACCTTTTTCTAAACTTTTGATTTGATTAGACGTTGAGGATAAACCGGTACTAAAAGCTCTTGTGTCCTTGGACGACCTCGGTATCTTACCAACACTATACTACGCTCACGATGGGTGCACTTGCCCATATGTGCGTTTGGTGTTAGTAAAATATCGTGTTTTATAAATTTAAAACTTGAGTAAAGTGGTTAAAAGGGCTAAAATATACATAAAAATATACGACACCACACACGCATCACATATGCTCATCATTCTAACCAAACAATAATCATAAGGAAGCACAAGAACATTCAAGATTTCATCGAACTACCCTAACTACATAACACGGTTATTGAACGATAAACATTACGCATATAAGATCCAACATATTAACACCTAATCATTGCAACACAGGTCGACGTATGGGATATAGATCCAACAAATCAAACAAAACATTAACCTTGATACAGTGGTTAGGGTAATTAGACCAAGAAGATGATATGCTTCGAGAGAGTTTGCTGCCGCCAATAGGTTTAGAAAGAGTCTAGGGTTGCAAGATGTCATTTACCAAATGAAACACTCTAGTACGTTATATATACGCGTAAAAAGTGTTGGGCCCTTACTGGGCTTTGAATGGATCCGGGCCGACAAAACTCTATAGTGTCGTCGTGATGTGCATGGCGAAACCCTGGGTTTCGTCGACCTAAGTTTCGTCGGGTGGGTGATGTTTCGTATACATAAGGATAAGAACACATGTGTACAGTTTATAACTCAAAGAGTTAAGTTCATAAATTTCTTATTCACCAAACTATATTATAATACACCAAACATGTACCAGACATGAACAAGTTACAATGCAAGTGGATTATGGAAACACTTTGCGAAACGAGTAACAGGGCCTTGAAAACTCGGGTTGTCACATCATCCCCAACTTGAAAGAAATTTCGTCCCGAAATTTGTCAAGCAATCCAAAATGGTACAGTGTTAGATCAAGATGACTGGGCATTTTCCGCGGATGCCACATCATCCCCAACTTGATTGGGAATTTCGTCCCGAAATTCACTAGTTGCCTGAGGTTTAGTCTTGCCAGACTTGGACTTGTCATCTGGAAACAAATGTGGATACTTGAGCTTCATCTGATCCTCGCGTTCCCACGTGAACTCCGGTCCACGTCTTGAGTTCCAACGAACTCTCACGATCGGAATACGGCTACGCTTACGAACCTTGACTTCCCGGTCCATAATCTCAATTGGTTTTTCGACAAACTGCAACTTGTCGTCAATCTTTAACTCTTGAAACGGTACTACAGGAGTTTCATCGGACAAACACTTCTTTAGCTGTGAGACGTGGAAGAAAGACATCATGAACGTTACCCAATTCCGCGGGTAACTCTAACTTGTAGGCCACTTTACCTATTCGTTCCAAGATTTTGAATGGCCCTACATAACGAGGGTTTAGCTTGCCGCGTTTTCCAAAATGCACCACACCCTTCCAGGGTGAGACCTTCAACATAACACGATCATTAACTGCGAACTCCAATGGTTTTCAACGCTTATCGGCGTAGCTTTTCTGACGATCTCGCGATGCCGCCATATGATTCCTGATCTGAACAATTTTCTTGGAGGTTTCGAGTACAAGTTCTGGGCCTGTAACCTGGCTGTCACCCACCTCAGCCCAACAGATAGGTGAACGACATTTTCGTCCGTACAATGCTTCGAATGGAGCTTCCTGAATGCTGGTATGGTAGCTATTGTTGTAAGAAAACTCTATCAAAGGCAAGTGTTTCTCCCAACCCTTGCCAAATCGATAACGCACGCCCGCAGCATGTCTTCTAGTGTCTGGATGGTTCGTTCACTTTGACCATCTGTCTGTGGGTGATAAGCAGTACTCATGCTGAGTTGTGAACCAAACGATTTGTGCATCGACTGCCACAAATCCGAAATGAAACGCGGGTCACGGTCAGAGATAATAGAAGTCGGCACCCCGTGCCTAGAAACCACTTCCTTAAGATAGACGGCAGCTAGCTGTGAGAACTTATCCGTTTCCTTGATTGCCAGAAAGTGTGCTGACTTCGTGAGACGATCAACGATTACTCAAATGGTATCGTTTCCGTTTTGAGTTCTCGGCAAACCTGTGACGAAATCCATTGCGATTTGCTCCCACTTCCACATGGGTATTTCTGGTTGTTGCAGCAACCCAGACGGTTTCTGATATTCCACTTTAACCTTCAAGCTGGTTAAACATTTACTCACATAAGTCGCGATGTGAGCTTTCATCTTCGGCCACCAATACATGACTTTGAGGTCCTGATACATCTTATCCGAACCTGGGTGAACAGAGTATCGAGACTTGTGCGCTTCGTCCATCACAAGTTCTCTAAGGTTACCAAACAACGGAATCCATATCCGCTCCATAAGATAGTAAAGGCCATCTGATCTCTTCTCGAGTCGTTTCTCAATACCTCTTAAATACTCAGCCTCATAGTTTTCTTTTTTCAACGCTTCAGTTTGAGCAGCGCGGATCTGATCAGGTAGATTAGAATGAATGGTGAGCTGTAAGGCGCGAACACATTTGGGTTTTGATTCCCTTCGACTGAGAGCGTCAGCTACCACGTTGGCCATACCCGGATGATACTTGATGGCACAATCATAGTCGTTCAAGAGTTCTACCAAGCGACGCTGTCGCATATTCAATTCCTTCTGGTCGAAAATATTCTGAAGGCTCCTGTGATCGGTGTAGATAGTGCATTTGGTACCGTACAGGTAATGCCTCCAGATTTTCAACGCGAAAACCATGGCTCCCAACTGTAGGTCGTTAGTTGTGTAATTCTTCTTGTGAACCTTCAGTTGTCGAGAAGCATAAGCTATCACATTGTTGCGCTGCATCAATACGCAACCGAAACCCTGAATGGACGCATCACAATATACCACGAAATCTTCGGTACCTTCAGGTAGAGACAAGATCGGTGCACTGCAAGGTTTCTGTTTTAACAACTGGAAAGCCTCTTCTTGTTTCGTTCCCCACGAGTACACAACGCCCTTCTGCGTTAACGAGGTAAGAGGTTGAGCAATCTTTGAGAAGTCCTGAATGAATCTACGATAGTACCCAGCAAGACCAAGAAATTGTCGCACCTCAGAAGGAGTCTTTAGTGCCGCCCAATTCTTGACAGCATCAACCTTTGCAGGATTCACGTGTATCCCCAATTCATTAACAATGTGGCCAAGAAAGTGCACCTCTCGAATCCAGAAGTCACACTTAGAGAATTTCGCATAAAGTTGCTCCTTCCTCAGGAGCTCCAAGATAAGTCGTAAGTGTCGCTCGTGATCTTCCTTGCTCTTTGAGTAGATCAGAATGTCGTCAATAAACACGATAACGAAGTCGTTAAGATACGGTTTGCACACCCGGTTCATGAGGTCCATGAAGACCGCTAGCGCGTTTGTTAACCCAAACGGCATAACTAAAAACTCATAATGCCCATACCGCGTTCAAAAAGCCGTTTTAGGAACATCTTCCTCTCGGACCCTCATCTGATGATAGCCCGATCTTAAGTCGATCTTCGAGTAAAAACTTGACCCTTGCAACTGGTCAAATAAGTCGTCGATACGTGGCAGAGGATAACGATTCTTGACAGTCACCTTGTTAAGTTCCCGATAATCAATACACATGCGAAAGGACCCGTCTTTCTTCTTTACAAACAGAACTGGGGCTCCCCAAGGCGAAGAACTGGGTCGAATAAAGCCCTTATCCAGTAACTCTTGCAGTTGATTAGACAACTCCTGCAACTCTCCAGGCGCTAAACGATAAGGAGCACGAGCTATTGGGGCTGCTCCTGGTGCAAGATCAATCTGAAATTCCACTTGACGGGGAGGAGGTAAACCAGGTAATTCCTTAGGAAATACATCTGGAAAGTCACGCGTGTTGATCAAGTTTGTCAGCTCTGCCTGGGTCATCGCGATGTGACCACGTCCATGACTTCGTCCACTCATGATTCTATATAAGGAGAGGGAACAAATTTAAGAGTCGAGATGAGGTAAGAGTCAAGTCTCACGTTGAAATCTACAAACTACCAGGTTTACACACAATAGGGCAGAACCCTTCCCACACTTGTTAAGCCTCACTGGGACTTACATGCACCTCACGTTATTATTATGTGTGCACCCATAATAATAAGGCAATTTGCATGCTTATCTCAGTGCCTCTTAACTTGCGCTTGAAGTTTCCCCCACATTCAAGTAACAAAACGAAAGGTATTACAGGATTACGAATCATAAAAGTCATAGAGTAGTGTCACACTATCAAATCACCACCGTATCTAGTGTATCGTTTCATGCAAGCTGTGAGTGTGTGACTACTAAACAAGTAATGCATAAAGTAAACAGAAGACGAACCTTGCAATCTGGAGCTGAGTGTCATGGTCGATTTTCAAAGTTGTTCAGTTATAGTCTGGTTTTATAAAAACGTTTTAAAACCTAGTTCACTATAACCAGTGGCTCTGATACCAAACTGTCACACCCCCAAAATACCACATGCGGAATCACCGCGGGGCGTGTGACGTACCAGGATCCAAGCCACCAATCACATTGAACTATGCATAATATTTAAATAAAACATTCCATTTATTTCAAAATATAAATCCAAGACATAAGTTAAACCAAAGTAGTTGTTCAGCGGAAGCATAATGTAAACAGTGAATCAATTGTTTCAAAACATGTGTTCACAATCAACAAAGCATATATCCAAGAGTCTAGACCCATGACCACTCCAGCACTCCCAGATAGCAAGTCCATATCAAGAATCTATCGACCTGCAAGCATGCAGACAAGTGTGTCAGACGACGCTGGTAAGTTCAAAGTTTTGTTAACGCGTTTAGTTACCAGATATGAGTATAAAACAGTTCAACGATTTGATTTGATGTTGTAATAACTCGTTTACTGCTGATGGCTTAAAGTTGTTTTGCCCAAACCCCATTGCCTCTATCAAAGCAATGGTCAAGACTGGGATCATTAGTTCACTCCCGACCTCCCCGGTATGGTGTGAGGTTGCCAAACCTAAATAGTGTAAGATCGTTTTCAGACCCGAACGAGTCGATCAGAAGAGTTTATCTCAACACGAAAGGCGGAAACAGATGTGTAGAGTTCAATTCAGCTAGATTTACACTTTAAACTGTTGTATGATTGATTTGATAACAATTTACAACCTGACAACACTTCGGCAGCACTTCGTTGCTCTGACCGGAAAGTTACCTCTGATTTCGCTTGGAACACATATATATAGTGTTAGGATTTCGCTTGAATGTGACAAGGTATCAGTTCAAGCGGAATTAAGTAATGCGATTTCGCTTGAAACTGTCCAAGCCACTTTCAAGCGGAATCATCACCTTCAAGCGAAATTACCTCTATCTCACCCTAAAATCTCATATTTTCTCATACATCGCACTCTGATCTAACATTCTATGTACAAGACTCGATACAAGACGAAGTCGACAGACGCATGCACTAACAGACTCCCCCTCGAATGTTGACGAGTCTACAGTGTCGAGTCTTCGCATCTTCAGTCTTTATCAGTCCTCTCGAACTCTCTGAAGTATCTGACGCTGTAAGTATCCTCAATCTCTATCTTCTCTTGATCTCCAAGATCTCTAGCTCTATCTTCAGCACCAACAGATTCCTCTCTCTCGAATACTAATAAACTCCAGGATCTGAGTCTGGCTCTCGAGCTTTCTAATTTTCTTGATTAGATCTCTTGATTCCTTAAGTTCATCAGCATCAGCAGTTTCAGAATCACAACTTGGCTTATACTTTTCACAGGTTCAGGATCGAAACCTGGCTCTCTAACACTCAGAGTCCTTAAGAATCGAAACCTGGCTAAACCTGCACATTCTCTACCCAAAAGTAAATTTTCTGATGACCACTTGTAGAGTCAATCTTGAAATGATTTAACATTTATATTCTCTGATGAACCACTTGCAGGAATATATTTTTTATTTCAAAAACATTTCTCATTTCAATACAGACTCCCCCTCATTATATGCTCATCCTGTTTAGCACTTGGAATTTTGAAAATCAGCTCTCCAACACCAGTTGTCGAAAATCTTTTTGAATTTTTCAAAATTTATGCTAAAACACACTAAAATCTTTTTTAAATTTTTGAATGTAAAGGAAATGCATAGAAGAAATATTTACAGACAATATTTTTGTGAGTTTGTGCAAGAGGATCATATCAGTTTATGAGACAAATCAGCAACACCGTTAAGCTCTAAACATTTTAAGTTCTAAACGATTCACGTTGATTGACGATATTGTTGTCCACTTAAACTCAATCTAAAAACTTTCGAAATGCTTACCGATACATTAAGGTATATTAATATTGCACTAAGTTCTTATGGACCCCACGATCTCAGCATATCCCCTCATCATGCAATACACTGACTCAAGTAATGCCTTTAAACTTTTATCAAATATGATTTGTGCGAAAATAAAGCAGAATGTTTAAACATTAACAATCAGGTCGATAGTTCCGTATACGCAGAGGAGGTCCAAAGCTTAAACGAAACACCAAAGAAAATAAAGCAGAACGTTTAGGCAATAACATCCAGGTCGATACTCACGTATACGCAGAGGATGTCCAATGCTTAAACAAAATAAAGAAATAAAACAAGTTTAAATCTTTGCAAAATAAAATGCACAAACACAGCGACTTTTCAGCAAAGTTGTGAAAGTTCACAAACTTAACCAGTTTTATGTCTTTCGACAATCAGCGATTACCGAGTAGGCACATAATCAAGAAGGACAAAACTAAGTACTATGCTTTTGACCATGTTTCCCACTAGAACTAGGCCTTTTCATTTAAGTTTGTATCGTTATCGCAAATCTACTAGTCTAGCTGAGCCTACCATCACATCCTTAGTGAGACCGTTTATCACATTTTATCTTTCCATTTCTTTAGCATGCTGTGACAGTCCAACTGATCTACTATCATCTCCTCTTTTTACAACAAAACCCATTTTTGCATTAAAATTTTTCTCCCCCTAAAATCAAAATATATTTCAATTTTGATTTTCTGGGAAATTTGAAAACAACCTATACAAACTTGACAACATGATGAGAATTACTTCAATTCTCCATTCACTTAGCTTAAACAATCAGAACTCCCCCTTTCAACAAACTATTTTCCCATAGTGATTTCAAAACACTTAAGTTTGTTATAATCAAAATGGTTTTTCCGGAAAAATTAGTTTTGTTGATTTTAAACCACTTGTAGGTTAGGGGTTACATTCATCATCACTTTGTTTTTCATACAAACCCTTGTAGAAAATCAAGTACAACTTAATGTCCCTGATTTACCACTTGTAAGTCGAAATATCACCGGAGTGAATTTCTCAAGAAATATGTCGATTCCTGCTCCACTCTTACCAACCTGGGAGCTCCGGCAAGTCAGGATTTTATATTTAAAGAGTTTCACCCAAGCCTGAATGTCCTTGGGTGCTTTTGAAATTCCATTTGACAATGATGGAAAATTTGCATCATTCACTGTCAAACCGGAATCATCACTTTTTACCTCAACACACGGCTCTTCTGGCTTAACCACACCAGATTCATCGCCTGAACGTGGCTTGTCTGACTTTGAATAGTCAGATTCATTGCCAACAACTGGCTCCTTTGTTTCCGAAGAAACAAATTCATCACCAGCAACTTTCTTTTTCTTCTTTCCTTCTTTCGTTCTCATATTTGTATTTGATGAATCCGTTTTGCTAGACTTGTCATTCTTTGGTGAGCAAGACAATTTATCAGAACTTTTATCTATTTTACCAGTTGTATTCGAGGACAAAATTCTTTCCAGATACTCTCTCGCTTTCTTTCTCTTCTTCCTCAGTCTGTCTTTTTGCCCCTGCGAAAGCTTCACTTTCTGTTCTTGAACTTTTGGTTCTTGAACTTTCTGTTCTTTGGGCTTGACATTGACTGGTTTCTTTGCCACTTTCTGAGAATCAGCCCTCGATCTTCCCTTTGATCTCATTGGGCAATCTCTGGCAATATGTCCTTTGATATTGCATTCAAAGCATCTTCTCGTCTCATAACTCCAGTTCTGGCAGTTAACAGCAATGTGTCCTCTCACACCACAAATGTAACACCCCCTGTTATCGTACCAAACACCACCTTCAGCCCAAACATTCAGATCATAGCATTGTTTGGCTTGGTGATATCCATCTCTCCTCTTGTATGCTGGATTTGGCTTTTGAGCACTGTGATCAAACCTGCACCACTTATTACCAACAATTTTTGAGTTTTGATTTTCCAATTTTTGTGGTTTTTTATCACGATTGGATGATTGAACTGATGAGCTTTTATTTTCTTTTTGAAGATTTTTCGGTTTTTTATCCTTTTGTTTTTGTTCCACATTCTTCTTTATAGGTTTTTGCGTTGAGCATTCACCTTTTTCAGTAGAATGTAGAACAGTTTCTTGAAATATTTCATTTAATTTCAAAAATATTTTTCTTTTTTCAACTTCATCATCAGTTTTTTCATCACAATCTTCAACTTTGACGTTATCAAAGTTTGTGACATTGTCACTTATTGGCACAAAATTGATCGGTTTTGGACAAGGAATCGAAGAAGTATTCACAAAACCTTTCAATTTTTCTTCAAGCTCTTTGATTTTATTTCGAGCATTTTCAGCTTCTTTTTCAAGTCGAATAATCGTCTGAAGATGAGAGTTTATTACTTTTTGTTTTTCAATATTATTTTTGCTAAAAACAGATCTCCCATCTTCAAGAATCTTTATTTGACTTTGAAATTCTTTTTCAGTTTTTACTTTTTCATTTTCATGAAATTTTATTTTCTTTTCAAAATCTTTTTCATTTTCTTTCAAATTGCTGTTTTCTAATGTCAAACTGATCAAACCACTCAACAGTTTGACATTTTCAGATTTCAATTTCTCAAAATTTTCTTTCAGTTCAAGAATCTGTTTATCATCAGCTTTCTTCTCATCCTTGAAAGCTGAAATTTCTTTAACTTATTCCTTCAACTCTTTGATTTCCAATGCCAAACTTTCCACATCCTTCAAAAGTTTGTCATTGTCAGCTTCAAATTTATCACATTTAGAACATATTGATTCAGAATTTGAAGATCCAAGCTTTTCAGATTCTTCATTCTTTGAAACTACTTTTTCTATCTTGTATGTTCCTTCACAAAAAATTTTAACGAAATCAAGAGGATTCACATTTTCATCAATATAACAACCCCTCTTGTTATCATATGTCAAAACATTTTTTGCACTAAGACATACATCAACTCTTTTGTTCATTTCATCAATCACTACCAAACTCATTTTATCAAACTTTCCTCTTATTTTATTCATCAATTCTCTCTTTTTTTTCATTAATTTCATACTCATGAGTTTTAAGTTTGCTGATGAAACCTTTTAGATGTAATTTTGAAAAACTTGAATCCTTTTTAAAATTTTTCAAAAATTCAATCCATTCAACAGGTAAAGCATCTGCAAACTTTTCTATCTTTTCAGCATCTGTCAAATATATCTCATGAACTTTCAAATGTTCAAGTAAGACTGTAAATCGGCTTGCCATATCATCCAATGTTTCATTTTTCAAACACACAAAGTATTTAAACCTTTTCACCCAACCATCCTTTCTCACATTTCTATAACTATCGTCCAAATACCCACGATACTAATCATTTAAACTTTCAAGATAATCATTTTCTTGTTCATCAAACATTTTTTCCATATTTCAAACACAACCTGTTCAAGTGAAACAATGATTTGAAGCGGAATAACAACCTGAAGCGAAAACAACTAATTGAAGCGAAATCACCCCTGAAGCAAAATAACCCTGATGCAAAAATACTGATTTCGCTTGAAGCAGTATGCACTCAAGCGAAATATCAACTTGAAGCGAAATAAACACCCTGAAGTCTGAAGCGAAATCAGCACTTCTGAAGCGAAATCAGGTGTAATTTCAAGCGAAACCTCAATTTCAAGCGAAACCTCAATTTCAAGCGAAATAAGATCAAATATTCAAGCGAAACCTCGTTTTCAAGCGAAATCAAACTACTAATTTCGCTTGAAATGGTGCTGACATCATCAATTCGATCTGATTTTTGCAAAATTGATCAAGTTCTAATCCGATTTTAGGTCTGATTCTTTCAAGGGTTTGTTAATTCAATGTTTCGCACACTATATGTAAAAATCAGTCCATTTTAACCGTGAAAACTTGATTAACTTTGAAAAAAAGGTGTAGAAGTCAGAATTTCCAGCGAAAACAAGCTAAACGGTAAGAACTCTTCCTCCTGAGCTCTGATACCAGATGTAAGATTTTGAAACGACCTGACGAGTCGATCAGAAGAGTACTCAGACAGAATCAGAGGCGGAATTCATTGATTCTGTCTTTGTTTAGCTTGTATAACACTAGAATCACTATTAACTGTCTCTTGTATTGCTCAAAACACGATTACAGACTTGGAGACACTTCGACAGCACCTCGGCGTCGGAAACCAGAATCCTTCATATGATTTCGCTTAGAGGCCTTTATATAGAGATGAGATTTCGCTTGAAAGGATCAAATGTCAGTTTAAGCGAAATTAACAGTGTTGATTTCGCTTGAACATGCCACATGTCTCCTTCAAGCGAAATTACCACAAACACACTCTAAAACCTCCTATTTTCTTGTACAACGTGCCCTGAATTAACACTTCTAGTATAACACTCGATACAAGATGAAGACGACAGACGTATGCACTAACAAATAGCGCTATTAACTAATACCCCTTTGCCTCCCCTGCAACAATCGGTAGATGGGACTTAGGTGATAGATATGATAGTATTAACAAACATCCCAATACCCCAACATTCCTCCCCGGAACGTTTACCAGATGTCCCTCCCCGGGACGCATGCTTGGAAAAAGAGCAGTGAACTCACCTTGGTTTGCTCGGTTTGATTAATTACTTGTTCACACTTAAACAGTCACAGCCTATGATATTCACGTATACAAAAAAAATCAATTTACCATCACGTTGATCACATACGTTCATAGTGTGCATTCATAGTAGAATCATGGTTTAACAGGTAACAATTAATTCAGCTCGTAATACACGTAACAGATGGTTTACCATACATACTAGATACATCAGGTTTCCTGTTCTCGACTAATGTTATTCAATCTTTACAATACATGAAATTAGTGTACTTATCATAACCTAATGTTCATGTGAAGTCCTTCGGCGAAAGTTGCACTCGACGAAACCTCATGCGACGAAACACCCTTGTGACGAAAGTTACACCTTTCGTCGGGATGAGGTATGATGAAACACTCTTGTGTTTCGTCGTTATGCTTGTCGGCGAAACTCCTATAGGTTTCGTCGATATGTACTATGGCGAAACTCACATATATTTCGTCGGATTAACAGTTACAGATCCATCCAATGATTACAATTTGACATCTTCTAGAACCCTAATGATCATCATCAGCCTTTACATCATAAACAACTATCAATCACCCAGTTCCCCAAATAATCATGCAGCGAGTGTCTTAACAATTCGTATACTCATATGATCATAATCATTACAACAGTTATTCAATCAATCATATGCTCATCATTCTAACCAAACAATAATCATAAGGAAGCACAAGAACATTCAAGATTTCATCAAACTACCCTAACTACATAACACGGTTATTGAACGATAAACATTACGCATATAAGATCCAACATATTAACATCTAATCATTGCAACACAAGTCGACGTATGGGATATAGATCCAACAAATCAAACAAAACACTAACCTTGATACAGTGGTTAGGGTAATTAGACCAAGAAGATGATATGCTTCGAGAGAGTTTGCTGCCGCCAATAGGTTTAGAAAGAGTCTAGGGTTGCAAGATGTCAGTTACCAAATGAAACACTCTAGTACGTTATATATATGCGTAAAAAGTGTTGGCCCTTACTGGGCTTTGAGTGGATCCTGGCCGACGAAACTCTATAGTTTTGTTGTGATGTGCATGACCCTGGGTTTCGTCGACCTAAGTTTCGTCGGGTGGGTGATGTTTCGTATACATAAGGATAAGAACACATGTGTACAGTTTATAACTCAAAGAGTTAAGTTCATAAATTTCTTATTCACCAAACTATATTATAATACACCAAAAATGTACCAGACGTGAACAAGTTACAATGCAAGTGGATTATGGAAACACTTTGCAAAACAAGTAACAGGGCCTTGAAAACTCGGGTTGTCACAATGTATGAATCTAGCATGAACCTAAGCATAACAAAAGCATGTATAACAGTTTAAGATTAAAGTATGTTTGTGTGACTCATGTATTTGACAAGTTAAACATGTTACAATCCAAAGTGTGTAAAAATGAAAATGGGTCAAGTGTACTCACAATATTGCACATACTTTCCGATTATCCGTGAGTGACGAGTTGTTTATGAATAAGTATTCAATGGTAAGGTTACATGATGTTTAGGAAGTGGTGAGATTCGGGATTTAGAATTTAAAGTATCAAAAGTATGTATACGAATGTAATATCTAATTCTAAGTGCTCGTTTATGACACCATATTAAGTGGTTTCATGGGTCCCAAATTTCCCATTGGAATCATAAAAAGTAACTTAGAACCTTAGATATATTAGCCTAAGTTTATGACGAACAATCATGACTTGATTATCATCATAAATTCAGCCATGTTTTAATATAGATATGTATAGTTTATATGGTAATTATAACATCCTAAAACTAAGTCCAATCAAAGATAATCATGTATGTCAAGTATGGCGGATTAACCTCTTTCTAAGATTCACCACTACATAAACCATCACAAGGATGATTCGGAGGGTCATGAATATCAAAGATTCACCACTACACAAATCACACAATGACGATTCGAAGGGTCATGAATAATAAGGATTCACCATTACACAAACCATCAAAATGATGATTCGGAGGGTCATGAATAAAAAGGAAAGTAAATCTATTCTAACAAGTCATAAGAGTGTTTAAATGAAGGAGTGGAACTTAGTTTGGAAAGCCAAAGCTTCCATTTGTTCACACTTCACAAGTCACAAGTTCATCATATGGAAGATGATGACTTGTGATTGTTTTCATCATTGATTAACCATGTATAAATAGAATTTAAATGGGTGTTTGAACCCAAAACTTTGATGGAAATCCTCTAAACACAAACCCATGACCATAGACTAAGTTGTGAGCTTGGTGGGAATAAGATTCCACCAAGTTTTCTATCAAAACATGAACATATAAAGAAATAAAAATGAGCAGAAAGTTTACTACACTTTGGGCCTCAAAATGGTGAGGTTTCACCTTAGTTTACCCAAGCAAACTTGTGAAAACCTTCCTAGAGGTAATCCAAGTGTTTTAGAAGAAAGAACAAGAATAAAATAGAAGAAGAAGTGAGTTAAAACTCACTTTTAATGGCTGGAACTTTCTGATGTAGTTCCTGAAACTCAACTAAGTTTAGGGCGAGATTTGAGAGTGTTTGAGTGTTGTAAAAGTGGTAAAATGGCTGGAAATATATTGTATTTATAGGGGAGAATTAAGGTTTGGGTGGTTGGGTCTTAATTACAAGTAGTTGGGAGTTAAACTTAACAAAAAAGAACTTCAATTCGGCCATAAAGGCTGCGATCGGACTCCTTGGCAGCTTCATTCTTTATTTTTGTGACATATAAGTTGGTTATTTAATGTTTATTAATGTGCTACATATTGTTTAATGTGTTCATGACATGTAACAAGGCCTAAAGATGTAAATAAGACATGAAATGAAGTGCTTAATCAAGCAAGTAAATAAGAACTTATTGTTGTAAGAAATAAGTGAATTATTGGAATGTTTAAACATGTGTATGTATCATATAATGAAGCCTTAAATATGTTTAAGTCTCGTAATCGAATAACCAAATGTTTTTGCATGTATGGAACGTTTAAGAATTACGAATATACGCTAGTTGTTTACGATTTAAACTTACGTTTATGAGAATTATGAATCATGTATCAAACAAATGTGTGTATCAATGTATAAGTATGTATAAGCAATGTATATTTCACATAAAAGGTCAATTTTATTACGATCAAAGTCTCGGATTTACAACGATTCGAAATGGGGTATGATTACAAAGGAAACGAATTTTCGAAAATAGAATTACGATACAGTCTTTCTAAAAACCGAAAGCTGTGAAAAGCGAGGCGTTACAGTAGTACCACCACTACGTTTGACAAACTCAAACTCAACAAATACCATTATCAACCCTAATAATTGTCACTATCATGATAATATTCATCAACATCATTCTCATCCACATTCTCATTCTAACCGGTCCCAGATACTTTATCTTCTCGGTCAAAAAAAGAAGAAAAATAAAGATCTGGGTGATGGTGTTTATAGTGCAGATCGAAAAAATAATCATGTATTCATAAGAAGCAAGTCGACAGCTGTTGTACCCAGACGTGGTGGCGGTTTACAATCTCTGCATTACATTAGGGTTTGGGTTTGGAGAAGATGATGTTTGGGTGAAATCTCTGCTTTTATAAAGTCAAAGAACATTATTTAATTTTATTATTTTAATTAATAATTTGTTATAATAAAACTTATAATGACCATTTTGCCCCTGAGAAAAAGGACAAAATACTAGGATTTTATTTAAGAATTTGAGCTGATTTTACTTTTGGACCAAAATGGCAATAAAACTAAAACCACAGGAACCCAGATTCAAAAGGTTTGAGTTTTTGACTAAAGTGGCAAAAGTGACCAAACTTCAAGGACCAAAATGGCAGTTTACTCTTGAAACTATAACAAGTGTGTTTGCTTCTTAGGATACAACACAAAAGCAAAAAATGTCGAAACTAGTTTGAAAATCCCCCCGAGATTTTGTGTTGTCACATTCGTGAATTAAACCTAACGAGAAGGTGGTAGAATTGAAATTGCAACCAAACAGGATTCTAACAATCAAATTCAATTGTTAAAGTTTATTAGAGTCGTGTTTTGAATGGACGGTTTAGTTTATAGAGGGTCGATTTCAATTTTCGAACCAGATAGAACTAGGGATGAGATTTTATTATTGAATACCGTATAATATCGGTATAGTTTTTTATTATTAACGTCATCATATGCCTGTTATTATGTACGATTCGATAAAAGTTCTACTCGAATTGGTCATATATAGTTGATTTTTTATATCATTACAAACTGAACATATACGGACCAAACAACATCGGTATTCGAACGGGTCATATATCGTTGATTTTATTTATCATCACAAACTGAACATATACCAACCAAACAACATCGGTATTTGAACGTGTCATATATAGTTGATTTTTTTTATCATCACAAACTGAACATATACTGACCAAACAACAATGGTATTCTTATTTATAGAATTCTCGACGTGGCGGTATAAAAATCATTAAAACAACATTAGTAATGGTTTTGTATTCATATTTATAGAATTCTCGATGTGGCGGTATAAAATTCATTGAACACAATGTAATATTCGCAATAAAGTATTTTTTGGTATAGTAAGTTATATCGAGTATCTATACAATACCGGTATCGTAACGGGCCGCTGACCAAACAACACCGGTACCAGTACGTGTATTAGTTTTTATGGGTTTCCAATCGATGTAAAAACATGTTAATTGCAACGATTGCTATGCCAAGTGCTGGTATGGTACTGGTACTGTAATGAACTAGAGTGATAATGGCCAAAGGCCCGCAGCGAAACGCGGGGGAATCCCACCAGTGTTGATTAGGTAAAAGCATTCCTACTTTCCTAATTCCCTATAGTTATGTCTCTGATACCAATCTGTCACACCCCAACCGATGGCGGAAACATCAGGGCGGGACGAACAAATTGCTCACAACATCATAACGCTATTTGTGTCAATATAGATTAATCAAAATTTCATAACAAGAACTAGAATTGTCATACAACCAAAACATAGTCAAAATTGTATCAAACATCATCCAAAATCAAACATTGTTCAAAATATTGTTTTTCTAAGGTGTGTATCTAAAGTCACCCTAACTTGATTCTTCAACATCCAAACTATCAACCTGCAACATGTATTAAAATAAAATCAACAAAAATGTTGGCGAGTATACAAGTTTAATACATAGCATAAATAGTTTAAAGTTTAACTGCCCGTATCCAACATGAAAAACATATAACAAGTTTCAACATGCTAAGCTAACGTGATCCATATGTTAACCCAAGTTTCCAACGCGTTAACTGTGCCTTTCCTACATCGTCGCAAAGAAGAGGAGGTAAAAGAATCAAACTTAACAATACCCCAAGTCTCAAGGCCGGTGTGACACCCCTATAGCACTACATTTGTTAAGGCAGACTAAACACAAGATTCAAACGTTCACACAGCATAAAAGACTCACATGTATCACAAGTATCATGTTTTTATGTTTAGATGGATAGAGTATGATTATAAACAAGTTTCAAGTGTCATGTGTTTAAATATAGAATACATGTTGCATCCTAAAGTGTTTAAAGAAAAAATGGATCGTGTATACTCACCGTTCGTGCTTAGTAACTAAACACGGTCCGATTGGATTGAAGGGAGCGCGGAGTCAGCCTGCGTACGGGAACAGAGCATAAGTCCTCTAAGTGCTAACACGGTCGATTATGGAGTGTCGAATGAGGTGAAAAGCGAATTAACAGTCCAACAGGCTATCCGAGCGGATGGGTTGCATCCGGACAGATGGTCATCCGGACGGATGATCATTCGCTCGGATGGTCAATCGATCGGATGGCCATTCGGAAGTCCTGATTAAAATGTGTAACAAAGTAAACAATGATTATTATCAGAGTCAGATCATCCGGATGGATGGTTATCTGGAAGGATGGCCATTCGGGTGGATGGTTTGTGTTTGAAGCTTCATAAAATTTGCTAAGTAAAAGTTTTAAGATAACGGAGACGGCGTGATGACACATCAAACAACGGAATACACCAATTCCAGTTTATTCGGTCGGATGGACTCAGCCCTTTCGGACAAACGCGTTGTTCTTGATGAAGATTCATGTTTGACCCGTTAATCAGTTCGTCTCTTTGGTGGAAGTCAGTTTTCAAGCCGGCTTTCGACTAAGGAACGAGCCGAGAATCTGATTGAGTCCAGAATCCACCAATATTGTGTAAAATCTGAGGGAAGTTCAAAGCAAGTTAAAAAGTGTTGAAATGTTTCATAAATGAGCTGGAAAGTGTGAGAATCCTTTATATCTGAGTCAAAACATGTGAAAACCCTTTTAGATTTGTATCAAAATGTGAAAACCCATTAGATCTTAGACCAATCTTGATTGAATGATGCTCCACCATAGTTTGTCTAAGCAAAACGGGTAAAAACCACCTTCGAGGGGTCTAAAACCAGTGTTTTCGAGAAAAAAGTTAAGGTGTATTTGTGATTTGATGAAAGAAGAATAGAGTACAAGTAGAATCGAGGTGAAATATAGAAAGATTGAAGGAGAAATGGTTACAAAAGCTTGGAATCGCCGTCTGGAGCTTGAGAGCAGATGAACAAAGGTGAAAGGTGAAAATGAGGTCTCAAGTCCACTATTTATAAGTGACAGCGACATATTCAGTCATTCGGATGGCACGGTTCGGATGGCTCCATCCGGATGGCTCCGTCTGGATGGATAAGTCCCATCCGGGCGGATGGCCTATTCGGACTGCGTGTTGCGTTTTGGTTAGATTTTCCAACTTTGATTCATTTGCAAGTGAGGTTAAGAGTTGCGTTGCGTATCATTATGAGTAACCATTATTTACAATATTTAAGTATATGATTCGTATAATCAAGAGTAAATTCGTGTTGTCGAATTCGGTTTAAATTAGTTTCTCATTCATTAAGTATCAAGCATAACAAAGAGTCAAGAATCTAGGATAAACAAAGAGTCAAGAATCTAGGATAAACATATCGTTCTCATGTAAGAAGTATCACATAGAGTCATAGTTTGCACATAGTTTAACACAATTATGATTAAAACAGTCTCATTTTCATTATGACCAGTCGTCTCGAGTCACAAGAGATTTGATGATAGGATACACGAGAGTAAAAGCATCAACGGGTAGGAAATACGGGAAGACTTGCTATCGATAAGTTAGCATCAAAACGCAGGGCGTTACAGTCTCCCCTGCTTTAGGAGATTTCATCCCTGAAATCTGAGAGGAAGACTGAATGAAGAGCTGTGGATACTTGGTCTTCATTTCACTCTCGAGTTCCCAAGTGAATTCGGCGCCACGCTTTCCTTCCCATCGAACCTTGACTATGGAAATTTTGCAGCGCCTTAGCCGCTTAGTACCTCGGTCCATGATTTCGATCGGTCTTTCCACAAAATGAAGAGTCTTGTTTATTTGCAAGTCTTTGATGGGAACTTGCAGTTCCTCAGCTGCTAAACACTTCCTGAGATTTGAGACATGGAACGACGGATGTACATTGCTAAGTTCCTGAGGTAAATCGAGTCGGTAAGCCACCTTGCCAATCCTTTCGGGTATCTTGAAGGGACCCACATAGCGAGGGGCAAGCTTTCCCTTTTTACCAAAACGTATCACTCCCTTCCAGGTGGATACTTTGAGTAGACCGTGGTCTCCAACATTGAATTCCAAAGGCTTGCGCCTATTGTCAGCATAGCTCTTTTGTCTGCTTCTAGCCTTGAGCAAGTTGTCGCGGATTTGAAGGATCTTATCCGTCGTCACTTGAATGAGCTTAGGGCCAGTAAGTTGCTTGTCACCAATCTCATGCCATCTGATGGGAGATCGGCACTTGCGACCATATAAAGCTTCGAAAGGAGCCATTTGAATACTGGAATGATAGCTATTATTGTACGAGAACTCGATCAATGGTAAATGTACATCCCAATTACCACCAAAGTCGATGACACAAGAACGGAGCATATCCTCTAGGGTTTGGATAGTACGTTCTGTCTGTCCATCCATTTGGGGATGAAAGGCCGTACTAAGACTCAAGTGAGGACCCATAGCGGACTGGAAAGTTTGCCAAAGACGTGAAGTGAAACGACCATCGCGGTCAGAGACGATGTCAATGGGTATACCGTGATGACATATGATTTCATCAGTATAAACTCGAGCAAGTTTCTCCACTTTGAAATCTTCACGCATAGGAAGAAAGTGAGCTGATTTGGTCAAACGGTCGATGATTACCCATATGCTATCATGACCAGATGGTGTACGAGGAAGTTTGGTTATGAAGTCCATAGCAATGCTATCCCATTTCCAAATAGAAATCTCGGGTTGCTCGAGAAGGCCTGAAGGATGTTGATGCTCATCCTTGACCTTTGAGCACGTGAGACATTTCAAGACGTAAGTGGAGATGTCCTTTTTCATACCAGGCCACCAATAGGACATGCGCAAGTCGTGGTACATCTTATCAGCACCAGGATGAATGGAGTATCGGGATTTGTGAGCCTCATTCATGATGAGCTCACGAAGATTGTCGTGATCCGGTACCCAGATGCGATCGAGGTAGTATTGAAGTCCATCAGACTTCGTCACCAATTGATCTATAGAAGCACCTTGGATTTCTACAATTAAACTACCTTCGTTGGCTGACGAGTATTGAGCTTCGCGAATAATAGCATGAATATTACTAGTGACCTGAAAATAGCGGATGCTACTAACATGAGTCTTACGACTAAGAGCATCGGCCAGGACATTCGCCTTGCCAGTATGGTAGCGAATTTCGCAGTCGTAGTCGTTAAGCAATTCCACCCATTGTCGCTGACTCATGTTTAGTTCCTTTTGATTAAAGATGTGTTGTAGGCTCTTGTGGTCAGTGAAAACCACACACTTAGTACCATATAGGTAGTGTTGCCAAATCTTCAATGCAAAAACAATTGCGCCCAGCTCGAGATCGTGGGTAGTATAGTTTTTCTCATGTATCTTGAGCTATCGAGAGACATAAGCGATGACCTTGTCTCGCTGCATGAAAACGCAACTAAGACCACGGTTTGAGGCATCGCAATATACCACGAAATCATAATTCCCATCAGGGAGAACAAGTACAGGAGCATTACAAAGCAAGTTCTTAAGAGTTTGAAAAGATTCCTCTTGCTCAGGACCCCAAGCAAAAGGTTTCTCTTTTTGAGTCAACAAGGTGGAGGAACAGCGATATTTGAAAAGTTCGATATAAATCGACGGTAGTAACCTGCCAATCCTAAGAAGGAACGAATCTCAAATTCATATTTAGGTGTGATCCAATTCTTCACTACTTCGATCTTGGAAGGGTCAACATGGATTCCTTGTTTGCTAACAACATGTCCTAGAAATTGAACTTCTTTAATCCAAAATCCGCACATAGAAAACTTTGCGCATAAGCGTTCACCACGTAATAATTCTAGTATCAGGCGTAAATGTCGTTCATGATCAGCTTGAGTTTTGGAGTAAATGAGAATATCATCAATAAAAATGATTACAAAACGATCCAAGTAGGGCTTACAAACACGATTCATTAGATCCATGAACACCATGGGTGCGTTGGTCAAGCCAAAAGGCATAACCACGAACTCGTAGTGTCCATAGCGAGTGCGAAATGCAGTCTTGGGAATGTCTTCTTCGAGAATACAAAGCTGATGATAACCAGATCGAAGGTCGATTTTTTAGAAACAAGTTGCACCTTGCAGTTGGTCAAAAAGATCATTGATGTGTGTAAAATGCAACATATAAATTACATCAAATGAGGCATAAAACTAACCCTTTTTAAGTACTAATGTTGGAAAAAGAGTGTTTTTGTCTTCCCTTTGTATTTTCAGGATTAAATGAGCTCAAATTCACAAAAGAAGCAAAAAGACAGCAAAATCTAACATAAATACAAGAAAAGGAACATAAGTGGACTGCCCGACCCCTCAACGGCATCTTCCCAAGCAAAATAGAGAAGGCAGAAGACTGAACACGCCCCGTGCTCAGCCAGCACGGGGCCGTGCCCAAGAAGCAGCAGAAAAGACAAACCTATAGAAGCTTCTATTGCCCACCACGGGCCGTGTCCAGTGAACACGGGGGCGTGGCGAAAGTACAGCAGGCGCATTAATTGTAATTGTGAATTACAATTAATGAAGAGAGAGAGTGTCAGACAGGCACGGGGGCGTGTCCAGCGAACACGGGGCCGTGCCCAGCCTTCTGTTCAGCCTATAAATAGGAGTGCTTGGTTTCATTTCAACTCATCCCTTGGCACACCACCTCTCTCACACTTCACCCACCACCCACCACCACCATAACACCATCATACACCACCATCATCCATTGTCCATCGTAGAGTGTGTGAGTCGTCTCGGGATCCAAGATTGATCGTAAGAGTTCTTGACAATAAAGGCCATGTTTGCCTAAGTCTCTTACATCACTTGGTGAAGACAAAGTGTCTAGTATAATACTTTTTATTTCTAATCTTTTGCACTTTTTATTTGGTTTTGTATTAATGACTTTAATAACTAGTTACTTATGTTGAAGGTGATCTTTCCTTATCGTTTGTCCGTGGTGTCTTGGCATTATTTTACTGTCTATATAAAATAAAAGATTTTCACCATTCATATCTCCACGGTCTATATGGAGGTATGTTGGCTACCTGGTCGGGGGTTAAGGGAACGGTTTGGTAAAGGTCTTGCCATTGTTCAGCGTTTAGAGGTCCTGCAATGGACCTGGGTCAAATTTAGTAGGACCTCCTTCAATACTTAACGGTATTGGATGGCGGGGGTCCAAACTCTTTGATCCCCTCATAAGTTAACTACTATTAATACTATAACCCGGCTATTTAGGACTGTATCCCTGCTGACTCAGACTACTTAGCCGAGGGTAACGTCACCGCCAAAAGCGGGGCCTACCATAATATTGCATTAATAACTTAATTAATTATCTTCCAATAATCCACCCTTTTAGGATTGTATCCTTGCTGACTCAAACTACTGGGGTGAGGGTAACGTCACCTTCAAAAGAGGGGCCTACTACAATAACTAAGATAATCTCTTAATTATGTGCAAAAGTGCGGAAATAATCAAAGGTTATACTAGATACGAGTCGGAACCAAGTGATTCATCTTGTCTATCTGTTTTTATTTTTATTTTACTTTCAGCATTTTAGTTAGTTTTTATTTTTCTTAGTTAAAAACAATTTTTCTAAATTTTTTATTTTGATTAGACGTTGAGGATAAACCGGTACTAAAAGCTCTTGTGTCCTTGGACGACCTCGGTATCTTGCCAACACTATACTACGCTCACGATGGGTGCACTTGCCCATATGTGTGTTTAGTGTTAGTAAAATATCGTGTTTTATAAATTTAAAACTTGGCTAAAATAAGTGTTAAAGGGGCTTAAAATATACACCTAATATATATAACACTTCACACGCATCAAGTTTTTGGCGCCGTTGCCGGGGACACAAGGATTTTAAGAAAGTTAGGAATCAACGGCCTAATCATTTTTTTTATTTTCTTTTTAATTTTTTTTTAGGATTTTCTTAGTTTTTCAGCTTCTGCAGAGCTCAGCACGGGCCGTGCCCGCTGAACACGCCCCCTTGCTAAATCATTGGAACTGGCAATCCTGTTTTAAGTCAGACAGTAAGCTGAACACGGGGCCGTGCTCACTCAACACGCCCCCGTGCCCAAGATTCACTTACTGAAAACAGAACCGTTAGATCCCGGCGGTTGGTAATTTCTGACATAAACATGAGTGATAGTAATTGTTTTTACTTTCGGCACTCTTATGGTACGTGGTGTCAATTATGTGGAGGCGAACATAAAGAATTAGAATGTTACTTTCTAAATTATAGGCCCCACTACATAGACCCACCGATTCCTTATAACCTTAAGAGGGGCGAAAGTAAAAATAAGCACTATTTCTCCCTCGAATGCGCCCAGCCAGATATTCTAGGAGAAATGCTCCTTGACGAGTTATTTCAACTAGAAGAGCTAATTCTGAATTGGTTAAAAGAGCTTAGGAAGGACTTTATTGATCCGCCCCAAGACGATGACCATGAAGAAATGTTGGAACCGCATTCCGACAACCTCGTTGCTCCCAAAAATACCTTCATACCTAGCAAAGACTTGGACGATAGTCGTCCCTGTGCCGATTGTGCCGTGAAGGACTCTCCATCGACTTCGTTCGATGCATACATAGACCTGAGCGATTCGGCATACACCTACTTTAACGAGAGCCCGGGAAAGGGTTGGACTTGTCCACCTAGAATGAAAATAGGAATTACCCTCACCGACAACCTCTTGCGTTCTCGCCTTAGTTTAGGACAATTAAGGTATCTTAGGCACTTTGGGGTTGTTCCAACCAATCAGGAGCCACCCGATACTATTGAGTTCCTTAAAACTAGACAACTTCATAAAACAGTCCCTCGACACGGGGCCGTGTCCAGCCAACACGCCCCCGTGTTCACCAAAAGATTCCCTTCTGATCAGTACATCAGAATACGGACAAACTGTGTCAGAACTCCACCTGCACACGGGGCCGTGTCCAATGGACACCGGGCCGTGTCCAGGATGCTGTCATTTTCTATAAATGCAGCCAAGAATTCTGCACATTTGGACCAACTTGGGACAGAGATTTGAAGGAATCTTCTCTCAACTATCCTAGGTAAGTCTAAAAGAAGGTTCCAACAACCCATCTTGTCCTTTCCTCTTTTAGCCATTTCCTTCTTCTCCGTCTTTCTCCAAGAACTACCATTAAAAGTTTGAATTCTTCCAACTTTGTGGTAGGGATTAATGAGTTTTGTTCAAGGAATCTTGGTAAAAATATGTTATGTAACATTGTTTTAAGTTATTAATGTCTAAAAAGACCCCACAAGTTCAGAAAATAACTTAAAATTTCAAGTTTCCTTGCACCAAAATTCTGCAGAAAGATGAACACGGGGCCGTGCTCAATGAGCACGGGGCCGTGTCCGATCACTGTTTCATAAAATAAACTATTTTTCAGTTTATTTTTCATAGGATGTCGAGTGAAAACAGCGAAACATCTTCCGTGCATTCATCAAACAGCCGAAGAGGAAGGAGGCCCTTCGTTGAAGCTACACTTGTACACTATGTGATAGCATTAAGGGAGGCTCTCGATGAAATGACATCAGTAGAGGAGGTCCTAATCGACCGTATTAACGATCTTACGGTGGGACTCGAAAGCAGCTTCCAAGAAATTAACCTCTTGCACCAGAGGTTAAATATTCTTGTAGCACCCCCGATGGAACCAGTCCTCCCTCAACAGGATTGGAACCTGGCACTCGGAATTAACAACCCTACCGGGTGGGAAGATTTGCCAGCGGAACTTCCCGTGGAACACCAACAAGAGATCCCGGTGGAAATCGAAACTCCTCAAACCAATGCCAATGAGCCTTCTTTTCTCCTTCCAAGGGAGGTGGAGGAGTGGCTCGCCGACATGTGAGGAGGGCCGCACCCGGAAGAAGGAGTTCTAAAAGGCCTTGTCTAACCAAGATTAGTAGCTTCTTGGAAATTTTGCTAATTAAAATAAAGTAGAGGCTAGAACTCCATGGTTTATTATTTCTTTGTTTTCATAAATTTAGAACTATGTAAGGTCTCTCTATGATGCAATGAAATGATGGTTTTTAAAGTTTGGATGGTTCATAATAAATAAAACACACTCATGGTGGTAAGGGATGAAAAGGGGAACGAGAAAAATGACCTCATGCACAAGAACAAGGCAACCCGGCATCAATCTCTCCATTACAGAAGGTTCAACACGGGCCGTGTCCAACCAACACGGCCCCGTGCTGAACCCCCTGCAGAAAAATGCCCAGTTCAGGTAACTGGACACGAACCGTGTTCACCAGACACGCCCCCGTGTCCAGGCTTCTGTTTCTTTTCTTTAATTTTTGTTACTGGCACCTGAACACGGGGCCGTGTCCGGTCCCCACGGGGCCGTGTCCAGACTGCCAGTAACATAAATCTTTGCTTTTAAACACCATTTTACACATATAATCAACCTAAAAATTTATTTTTGGGACACATTGAGGACAATGTGTAATTTAAGTGTGGGGGGGATGCTAAAACCTTGAAATTTTGCAAGTCCTAAATACAAGCCTTACACAAAACTCTATTGGAACTGCTAATCACCCCAAATTTTTTTCAAAAATTTCAATTTTTTTACTTGTCTAGGTTTAACTCGGGAAATTCAAGTTCTCAAAAAAGGTTATATTTTTACGAATTTACAACCGATAGCGTCGTGATAAAAAGAACCAACATAAGAAAATTATGAAAAGGCATAGCAAACTTAGTTAAAATTTGATTATATATACTTGATCACGTAAAAACCCATTCCCACAAAAGTGAGTTTTGAGCCTTTATTGAGCATACAAATTTACATCTTTAGACTAAATGCTCATTTTTCGTTTCTTGTGTGAATAGCCGTTTGGTTCTTACGACTCTAGAACTTGCCATGACGATACATTCCCGGTCCTTACCAACTTAAACCCAAGTAAGTAAATGATGGAGGCATTAGGACTAACCTTTTTATTTCTACACCATTATTTTTCTTTTTTTTACCACCTACCCAAAATCCCCCTAGTTAGCCCCTTTGAGCCTAAACCTTTTCATTTCATAACCCAAACCAAACACCCTTTTACCCACCAAAACCTTTTTTTTCATTTTTAACCCTTTGTTTTAGTAACAAGTTCGGTTTTTTTTCGTATGGTCAAAAAAAAAAAAGTGTTGATGATGAAGCAAAAGAAAATAAACAAACAAGTTCATCAAAAATAACTTTGTTTGAATAATAGCTTCATCAAAATAAAAGTTACAAATATAGAAAGTCCTACGAAAACCGACACTTGTTACGCTTTTTCACCCTTTTTCTACTAACCACTAACCCAACCACCTACCTTTAACCCAAGCCTAACCCTTCACCCACAAAGTCCTCTTGATATTTACAAAGGTATAAAAGTTAAAAAGGAGGAGGATTGATTGCTTGGCAAGCCTATGGTAGGAGTAAGTTCCATACCGCTCTCGAGTGATTCACCAAAAATACACCTTCGGCCGAGTGTGAGTGATTTCTCCCGTGAGGTATGTGAACTTGTATATAAATGGAATTTTAAAAAGGCATGTTATGCCCAAATAAATAATTTCTCTTATGAAAAGTTTTAAATAAATCATGACGAATAGGATTGTAAATAAATAAAAATAAAACTACATAAAGAATCTTGGAAATCCCGACACTCTACGACAAGCCCAAAACCTTCTCTTCTACCCATTCCATTTGGGAGTGTAAGCCACATATTAAAGAGTTTTGCTTGAGGACAAGCAAAAGTTCAAGTGTGGGGGTATTTGATGTGTGTAAAATGCAACATATAAATTACATCAAATGAGGCATAAAACTAACCCTTTTTAAGTACTAATGTTGGAAAAAGAGTGTTTTTGTCTTCCTTTTGTATTTTCAGGATTAAATGAGCTCAAATTCACAAAAGAAGCAAAAAGACAGCTAAATCTAACATAAATACAAGAAAAGGAACATAAGTGGACTGCCCGACCCCTCAACGGCATCTTCCCAAGCAAAATAGAGAAGGCAGAAGACTGAACACGCCCCGTGCTCAGCCAGCACGGGGCCGTGCCCAAGAAGCAGCAGAAAAGACAAACCTATAGAAGCTTCTATTGCCCACCACGGGCCGTGTCCAGTGAACACGGGGGCGTGGCGAAAGTACAGCAGGCGCATTAATTGTAATTGCGAATTACAATTAATGAAGAGAGAGAGTGTCAGACAGGCACGGGGGCGTGTCCAGCGAACACGGGGCCGTGCCCAGCCTTCTGTTCAGCCTATAAATAGGAGTGCTTGGTTTCATTTCAACTCATCCCTTGGCACACCACCTCTCTCACACTTCACCCACCACCCACCACCACCATAACACCATCATCCACCACCATCATCCATTGTCCATCGTAGAGTGTGTGAGTCGTCTCGGGATCCAAGATTGATCGTAAGAGTTCTTGACAATAAAGGTCATGTTTGCCTAAGTCTCTTACATCACTTGGTGAAGACAAAGTGTCTAGTATAATACTTTTTATTTCTAATCTTTTGCACTTTTTATTTGGTTTTGTATTAATGACTTTAATAACTAGTTACTTATGTTGAAGGTGATCTTTCCTTATCGTTTGTCCGTGGTGTCTTGGCATTATTTTACTGTCTATATAAAATAAAAGATTTTCACCATTCATATCTCCACGGTCTATATGGAGGTATGTTGGCTACCTGGTCGGGGGTTAAGGGAACGGTTTGGTAAAGGTCTTGCCATTGTTCAGCGTTTAGAGGTCCTGCAATGGACCTGGGTCAAATTTAGTAGGACCTCCTTCAATACTTAACGGTATTGGATGGCGGGGGTCCAAACTCTTTGATCCCCTCATAAGTTAACTACTATTAATACTATAACCCGGCTATTTAGGACTGTATCCCTGCTGACTCAGACTACTTAGCCGAGGGTAACGTCACCGCCAAAAGCGGGGCCTACCATAATATTGCATTAATAACTTAATTAATTATCTTCCAATAATCCACCCTTTTAGGATTGTATCCTTGCTGACTCAAACTACTGGGGTGAGGGTAACGTCACCTTCAAAAGAGGGGCCTACTACAATAACTAAGATAATCTCTTAATTATGTGCAAAAGTGCGGAAATAATCAAAGGTTATACTAGATACGAGTCGGAACCAAGTGATTCATCTTGTCTATCTGTTTTTATTTTTATTTTACTTTCAGCATTTTAGTTAGTTTTTATTTTTCTTAGTTAAAAACAATTTTTCTAAACTTTTTATTTTGATTAGACGTTGAGGATAAACCGGTACTAAAAGCTCTTGTGTCCTTGGACGACCTCGGTATCTTGCCAACACTATACTACGCTCACGATGGGTGCACTTGCCCATATGTGTGTTTAGTGTTAGTAAAATATCGTGTTTTATAAATTTAAAACTTGGCTAAAATAAGTGTTAAAGGGGCTTAAAATATACACCTAATATATATAACACTTCACACGCATCAATCATCGATGCGAGGGAGCGGATAACGATTCTTGACGGTGAGTTTCTTAAGCTCACGGTAGTCTATACACATGCGAAACGAACCATCTTTCTTCTTGATGAAAAGCATAGGAACGCCCCAAGGTGAAGTACTTGGACGTATGAAACCTTTATCGAGGAGTTCTTAGAGTTGACTAGATAACTCTTGCATCTCAGAGGGTGCAAGTCGATAAGGAGCCTTGGTAACAAGAGTTGAACCAGGTACGAGATCAATACGAAAATCAACAGCTCGAGGGGTAGTAGGACCAGGAAGATCTTCAGGAAAGACGTCAGGGAAATCGCACACTACTGGAACATCACTTACGTTCTTTCCCTTGCCCTTCTTTTCCACCACATGGGCTAAAAAGTCAAGGTATGGTTTACGTAAGCATTTATTCGCTTGAGTGCATGACATCAATTTCAGTCCTCTAGAAGGTCGGTCTCCATAGACATGCAGAGTATCACCAGACGGAAGAGGCAAATGAACGTACTTCTCGTGGCAAGCTATTTTAGCATAGTTTTTACGCATCCAATCCATGCCTACTAGGATATCAAAGCTACCCAATTGCATGGGTATAAGGTCAATAGTGAAAACATGATCGTTAAGAGTGAGGAGACAATCGCGGAGGACAGAATTGACTAAAATAGACTTACCATCGGCAATCTCAACTGAGAACGACTTAGGTAGTTTAGAGCGTACACAGTTTAAGAAGGATTCAAATTCAACAACCACAAAGCTTTTGTCTGCACCAGTATCAAATAGGATCGAAGCGTAAAGATTATTAACGAGAAACGTACCATTAACGACATCATTGTCGTTCTAATCTTGCTTGGCGTTGATGTTGAATGTGTGTCCTTGTGGGGCTTGCTGTTGCGGCTGTTCTCGATTCAACTGAGGGCATTGAGGATGGAGATGAGTGGTATCACCACACTTGTAGCAGGCTCGCACATTGTTCTCTGGTTTGGGGTTCTGGGGAGCTTGCTGAACCTGGTTGGTCTGGCGGCAGTGAGGGGCTGTGTGACTGTAGTGGTTGCATGAAGTACAGTGGCGACAAGTTGAGTTTGCAGAGTGATGATAATGACAAGTGTCGCACTTGGGATGAATCCTAGTGTATGTCTTCTTGGTGTTTTCAGGGGAAGCAGGGTTTGAATTCATAGCAGGGTTTGAACTCACAACAGGGTTTGGATTTGCAGCAGCTACAATCGCATTGTAACCAGAGTTTTGAGACTTTCGTTTTTTACCCTTGCTACCACTTGATTGTTGGGTGATTTGGTTGGCTGGTTTAGAGGGGGCAGGTGTGCCAAACTGTTTATCACGAACACGGTTGTTGTTTAGACTAGCTGCTAGTCGGTAAACTTCTTTGATGGTGCCTAGCTGTGCTTATTCAATGGCGTCACGCATAGTAGCTGGTAACCCATGAATGTACTTCATGATCATGCATTTAGGAGTGGACACCAAGTGTGGCACGATTATGCTGAGTTGCTTGAAGCGGGTTGTATAGGCCAGATTCTCATCACCAACTTGCTTCAGATGCCAAAACTCGTCCTCGAGCTTCTGCTGCTCGTGAGGAGGACAGAATTCGAGCATCATCAGTTCCCTAACCTCAGCCCATGGTAAAGCATAAGCTTCATCAGTGGAGCGGATGTTTCTCTCATTGGTCCACCATTCTAAAGCACTGCCTTGGAAAACACCAGTAGCACTCCTAGTATTAAGATGTTCTGGGCACTCACTGTTGATGAAAGTAACTTCAATGCTATCAAACCATTCTAGCATTGCCGTCACTCCATCACTGCCCGTGAAAGGCTTAGGATTGCAGGAGATGAAGTGTTTGTAGTTGAAGCTCACAGGCTTAGGTTGAACAACTTTTGAATCCACAAAGGAGGGAGGAGTGCTGGAACCCTGAATTTCAGTGACGATCTTGGGAACAATACGTGTGATCTGATCAGCCATGAAAGACATCATCTTCTTCTGAGAGTCGGACTTAGACTTCTTGTTAGGGTTGAGAGTCGTCTAGCTGACATCTGGAGTTTCAAACAAAGAATAAATGAGACTCGATCATAATGTTTCGTTTAAAGGAAATTGTATTAGCACATAAATGTTTTGAACTGATTCACATAACACATATGTTTCACATATTATAATGAGTTTCCACATTGTATCACATAGAATCACGAAAGCATCGTAAATTTAATTTGTTCACCAGAGATTTTTATTATTGCTCTAGATTGCGAGAAACATGCGAAGTGTGTAACGGTTTTGAAATGAACGAAGTATCAGGCATAAAATCACATGTAAATTGAGATAATATAAAAGAGAGGCTCATAAAAAATTGGATTGTTTCGGGTAGAGAAACGTTCGACTATTCCAAGATGTCGAGAGTCCTTTCGGATTACGGAAACGTGCTTTGGCCTAATAGACAAATACTCTCATCGAGAATCGACTAACGATATTTGTCCTTCCAGTTACTACACGTCCTTAATCGATTGGAGAATCGAAATCTTGGCGAGATTGAAAATCACAGAGTTGGACTAGTTATCAAGATGCGAGTTTCACCTCTAACTTGGTAACATTGTAACCTAGTTTGGTTGATACTTATTAAAAGATAAGATCACTAGAATATGAGATGGAAATTTCCTTCAAGGTTTGGATATCACTCCTAACTTGATGGTAAATTTCGTGCAAAATACAAGTATAGCGGAGTGAAAGTCATCACCAAAGGCGGGAATCACCCCTATTTTGGTGAGTCGTTTCGGTTGTAAAATAAGAGTGTCTTCAAAGCTTCTCAGTGTGTATTGTGTTAGCCTTAGGAAAGGCACATATATTACGAGACCAAAGAGAATAGATAGAAGCAACTTAGGAGAGAATGCAAGTAGTTTTAAAGATCACATAGTGAGAATGTTCCTAAACTATAGACTAGGTAAAAGCATTCCTACTTTCCTAATTCCCTATAGTTATGGCTCTGATACCAATCTGTCACACCCAAACCGATGGCAGAAACATCGGGGCGGGACGAACAAATCGCTCACAGCATCATAACGCTATTTGTGTCAATATAGATTAATCAAAATTTCATAACAAGAACTAGATTTGTCATACAACCAAAACATAGTCAAAATTGTATCAAACATCATCAAAAATCAAACATTGTTCAAAATATTGTTTTTCTAAGGTGTGTATCTAAAGTCACCCTAGCTTGATTCTTCAACATCCAAACTATCAACCTGCAACATGTATTAAAATAAAATCAACAAAAATATTGGCAAGTATACAAGTTTAATACATAGCATAAATAGTTTAAAGTTTAACTGCACTTATCCAACATGAAAAACATATAACAAGTTTCAACATGCTAAGCTAACGTGATCCATATGTTAACCCAGGTTTCCAACGTGTTAACTGTGCCTTTCCTACATCATCGCAAAGAAGAGGAGGTAAAAGAATCAAACTTAACAATACCCCAAGTCTCAAGGGCGGTGCGTTACCCCTATAGCGCTACATTTGTTAAGGCGGACTAAACACAAGATTCAAACGTTCACAAAGCATAAAAGACTCACAAGTATCACCAGTATCATGTTTTCATGTTTAGATGGATAGAGTATGATTATAAACTGTCACACCCCGACCACGTAGAACATACAAAACGTGGCGGAAAACGTCGGGGAGTGTTGTAACAGAATTAATTGTTTCATAACCATGGCATACAAAGTTGTATTTTATTTATCAACATAAGAGTTACATTGTTTTAAACAGGAATCAAAGAGTTTATAACATAATTAAACTAAGTCTATCTTCGTTTTATGTCTCTAAGGCACAGGTCCGCCCTAGTGTCATGATCATCGTCCTACGCAAAAGCTCCTGAAAACACATGTGAAAATAGGTACGTCAGCATAAAAATGCCTGTGAGATACATAGGTTTTGTGAAAATAGGATTCATGACTTATGTTTGAGAAAATGTTTAGTCATGAACCTTGTAATTTGCTTTGTCTTGTAAATCATTTGAAAAACGATAAGATCAGATGATATGTATAAATAAGAGAATAATGTATGGTTTAAATGTATAACCAAGTAAAATGAGTTGTATAACGTAAAAGTCTTGTGAAAATTGTGTTACTTATGTAAAATGTATAAGTCCAAATTGAATGATTTAAATAACGCTATGATACGTAATATAATACAAACACTTATATATAGGAAGTACCAGCGACGTATCCACCATGCTTGTGTCATATTACTCACATCTCGTTACTTAAGTCACTTAAACAAACAACCAATGTATAAAGTCTATGTTTAAACCAATAGTCAAAAGTCCTTGTATAAACCATGTCAAATGTTTATAAGTCCAAAAGTAGTCAAGTAATGTGTATCAAATGTTATGTATTGTAAGTAAAGTATTGTCCCATAATCCAAATGTAGAAATGTACAAAACAAAGTATTTTGAATATATCAAAAAGTTCTGTTTTGCAAAGTAATGCATGTTACATTGATACAAACATTTATGTGGTAAGTTAACGCATACATTCAAGCCTTGAGACAGTCGGATAACCCTTTTAGTCAAGGTTATCAAAATAAATGTTTTCGGATTCAGTCATTCCTTACATCCAAACAAACCCGAGATGTCAGGAATGGGATTTGTCAAGTCCTATGGTACCAGTACTTACTACCGAGCGGCGTAGCTAATGTTAATGAACGTATATAAGTCTCGTTTGTGCAAACCAAATGTTATAGCAGTTGTATACATGTTATATGAAAACAATGTATTAAGTATGCTAAGTTAACATACAAAGCAGAAAAGTCATGTAAATCAATGTGCTAGCATGCTATCAGTCAACATACATAGCAGAAATGTAAAGTAAAACGATGTACTAAGTACGCACACAATGGGCATACATAGCATGAAATGTAATGTAAAATGATGTACTAAGTACGCACACAATGGGCATACATAGCATGAAATGTAATGAAATCATGTACTATAATGTACTAACAAACATAGCAGGTATATGATGTGAAAACAGGAAAGCATGAAAGTAACAAGTAGGCACATGTGTTTCACCCCAAAACGTTTGGAAAACAGTAAAAAAAGGGGTCTATGTACTCACTTGAGATTGCCCAGAAGTCCTAAGATAACCACCAAGCAATGCTAGAGATCACGGAATCAAACGGCACCTAATATAGGTAACTATGTTAATAAACCGGACCTAAATCGGAGGATCGGATAGAATGAGGGTTCGTAAACCAAACGAGTATGGAGTCTCGTGTAATATGGTTTAACAAAGCCTACATACTAAGTGAAACCTAACATAAGTGCTTACGACCCATTACGACCCGTTTAGGTATCTTATGCTACTTTAACGCGTCGTTCGCGTGAAACGCGTTCGGACCGCCTAACTAGTCCTATGACAAGTAGAATATGCCTTAACATGTCTAATATTGTCGCCAAATCAGTTTAGATGCCAAAAGTTTAGGTTACATATGCTTAATTACCAATTATACATGAAAAGGGCATTCTGGTAATTTATCTAAGGCATATAAACTACCTATCATACAACTACTTAAACGAAGCGACCATAAGGTATAACCTTGGAAGGTTATTCCCTATATACTATGGTCACCTAAGGTGTTTGATCGGATCCTAATGATCGACCAAATGGGTCGGGTTCGAAGGTATAAGCGATTTATTAGATCGCTTACCCTTACGACCCTAGACAACGTGGAAATCAGTAGGCATAGTCACAAAGGACTATAACCATCGTGATTACAATCACGTTGCGAAGTTCAAATGAACTTCGCATTGACCATAAACTGGTCAATGCAGAAAGTCAAACAAAGTTTGACTTTCGGACTCGAAAGCAATAAAAGAACGAAGGAACACTTACAAAGGGTCCCCGAATGCTAATCTAGATCAAAATAGCTCAGGTATGAAACAAAGGTTTCAACTTAGAGCACATTAGATCAGATTCTTGTGAGGAATGAGTGAACATAAGGTGGGTATTTATAGTTTTCGGTTCACCGTTAGGATCGTTTCTTGGAAAAGGGGGCACGATCTAAGCCGTACACTTGTTGGAAAGTTGTGGTAACTCATTTTGCCATCCACCATAAGAGTTTGACACTTGGCCTTGGCCTTTGGAAGGGTTAAAGGCAATTAACAGCTGAGAAAAATGTTTTGCTGCATCTGACCCCTGCTTGCGCACCGTAACGTGTTTTGTGTTGAGGTGCGCAAGCACCTTGCTGACCAGAAAGTTTGATTTTTGGCAGTTTTGGTCCCTATTGTGTAATAAGGCCATTTCCGACACGTTTAAGGCCCGTTAACCCCATTTCAAAGCTATAAAATGAAGTTAAAGTATAGGGAACTTTAAAATGTGCTCAAAAATATCTCGGATGTCGGTTCGTTTGGCCGTACAATCGCGATGTTCGCTTAATTACGACGGAATGCGCATAAGCACGAAAAACGATCCAAATGACGCGACGAATGGATTTTTCTTATGCCAAACACTAAAATAAAATGTTTTAGTGCTTACATAAATTTTTGGATGTCCGGAAGTATTCAGAACGTAAGTTATGCGCGAAAGTGCAAACTTGTGCACTTTTTGACGCTTTTAGTCCCTGAATGTCCCAAAAGTTTATTTTAGCATACCGAACACCTCAAAGCCTATTTCTAAGCTATGTAAAAGATATTTATGGTATGTTTAACTTATGGTCATGTTCCGGAATGTCTGTTACAGTTCAAATTGGCATACTTTCGCAGTTTGTCAAATTTAGTCCCTGTAGGCGAATTAACTTGTTTTTGCCATACCAAAGCCTTTAAAACTTATTTCTAAGTTATTTAAAGGTTATTTAAGGTATGTTAAGTATATGTTGATGTTCCGGAGTATTTGTCGCATTAAACTGATTACGTTTACGCACCAGTTTGCGTATAACTCTCCAGAAAGCGATGTAGAGTTTGAAATTGAACAAAAGTCAAAACATGAAAAATGTAAAGCATAACCAAACAAACATTGGGATCAAATAACATTGTTTTATTGATAATAGAACTGTTCACAATGATTACAAGCACAGATGTTACAGTCTCCCCTACTTGTAGAAATTTCTTCCCGAAATTTATTTAGAGGAAACTCGTGGGAAAAGATGCGGATATTTCGCCTTCATTTGATCTTCGCGTTCCCAAGTAAACTCGGGTCCACGTTTAGCTTCCCAGCGAACTTTGACCAAAGGAATGCGCTTGTGTTTGAGCCACTTGACTTCACGTTCCATGATTTCCACAGGCTTCTCAACAAATTTCAGTGTTTTATCAACACGAATTTCTTCAAGCGGTATGTGGAGGTTCTCATCAGCTAAACACCTCTTGAGATTAGACACGTGAAAGGTTGGATGAACATTTCCAAGTTCAGGAGGTAACTCAAGTCTGTAGGCTACCTTACCGATTCTTTCGACGATCTTGAATGGTACAACGTATCTAGGTGCAAGTTTTCCTTTCTTTCCAAATCTGATCACACCTTTCCAAGGTGAGACCTTAAGTAATACTCGATCACCGACTTGAAATTCCAAGGGCTTGCGTTTTGGGTCCGCGTAACTCTTTTGAAGGCTTCTAGCTGTCTGAAGGTTATCACGAACTTTCTTAATCTTGTCAGTTGTCTCTAAAATGAGGGCAGGTCCAGTAAGCTGAGCCTCGCCGATCTCATTCCAGCAGACTGGTGAACGACATTTTCGACCATAGAGAGCCTCGAAAGGAGCCATTTTGATGCTGGTGTGATAACTGTTGTTGTAGGAGAATTCAATTAACGGAAGATGTGAATCCCAACTACCACCAAAGTCGATCACACAAGCTCTAAGCATATCCTCCAGAGTCTGGATTGTTCTTTCAGATTGACCATCCGTTTGCGGATGATAAGCTGTGCTCAGATTAAGTTGGGTCCCCATAGCAGATTGCATGGTTCTCCAAAAATGAGAAGTGAAACGAGCATCTCTGTCAGAGATGATGTTCAAAGGAACACCATGTCGAGCTACAATTTCATCCACATAGATTTTAGCAAGTTTGTCAGCAGGAAAATCCTCACGGATTGGCAAGAAATGCGCTGACTTAGTAAGACGATCAACAACTACCCAGATGGCATCATGACCTTTCTTTGTGCGCGGAAGTTTAGTAATGAGATCCATAGTAATGTTTTCCCATTTCCAAACTGGGATCTCTGGTTGCACCAATAAACCAGAAGGACGCTGATGTTCAGCCTTAACCTTAAGACAAGTAAGGCATTTTGATACGTATATGGCAATGTCTTTCTTCATACCAGGCCACCAATACTGAATACGAAGATCCTTATACATCTTATCTGAGCCAGGATGAATAGAATAACGAGACTTATGGGCTTCATCCATAAGCAAGGTATGAAGATCATCTTGGCTTGGGACCCACAAACGATCCATGAAGTAATACGATCCATTGTCCTTCAGTTCCAGATCAGGTGTTATGTGATAAGGAAATTCCTTATCCATCAAACCTTGTGAAACACAAGATTGTTGAGCCTGAGAAATGCGTGCTTGGATATCGGATCGAGCTTGGATAACAGATTGAACACGAACACAATGAAGCTTAGTACGTTCCTTACGACTCAATGCATCAGCTACGACATTCGCCTTACCAGGATGGTAGCGAATTTCGCAGTCATAGTCGTTTAAAAGCTCGACCCAACGTCGTTGCCTCATGTTGAGTTCTTTCTGGTTGAAGATATGCTGAAGACTTTTGTGGTCCATGAAAACCACACATTTTGTACCGTACAAATAGTGTCTCTAGATCTTAAGAGCGAAGACAACTGCACCCAACTCAAGATCATGACTGGTGTAGTTTTTCTCATGTATCTTCAACTGCCTCGATGCATATGCTATGACTTTGTTCCTTTGCATCAGAACACAGCCAAGACCCAATTTAGATGCATCGCAATAAACGACGAAATCATCATTGCCCTCAGGTAAAGTCAGAACAGGCGCGTCGCAAAGCTTCTGCTTTAAGTTTTGAAAAGCTTCCTCTTGTTTGTATCCCCAATCAAAGGGTTTGTTCTTCTGAGTTAGAGCAGTTAGAGGAACTGCAATCTTCGAGAAGTTCTCAATGAAGCGGCGGTAATAACCCGCTAGACCAAGAAAAGAACGAACTTTAGTAGGAGTAGTAGGCGTATCCCAATCCTCAATCGCACTGATCTTGGAGGGATCTACATGGATACCTTGTTTGTTGATGATATGCCCTAAAAATTGAACTTCTTTAAGCCAAAATTCGCACTTGGAGAATTTGGCGAAAAGTTGCTCTTTCTTTAGGAGCTCCAAAGTAAGACGAAGGTGTTGCTCATGATCAGCTCGCGTCTTAGAGTAAATCAAGATGTCGTCAATAAAAACAATGACGAACTGATCCAAATAAGGCTTGCAGACCCTATTCATTAAGTCCATGAAAACAGCAGGAGCATTAGTCAAACCGAATGGCATGACTGTGAACTCATAATGCCCATAACGAGTGCGGAAAGCTGTCTTGGGAATATCTTCTTCATGCACACGAAGTTGATGATACCCGGAATGCAGATCAATCTTCGAAAAATAAGAAGCTCCCTGTAACTGATCAAAGAGATCATCGATACGAGGTAGGGGATATCGATTTTTGATGATAAGCTTGTTAAGCTCACGATAATCGATACACATTCTAAATGATCCATCCTTCTTCTTGACAAAAAGAACGGGAGCACCCCCAGGGTGAAAAGCTAGGACGGATAAAACCTTTATCAGAGAGCTCCTGAAGCTGCTTAGACAACTCTTGCATCTCAGACGGTGCAAGACGATATGGAGCTCTGGCAATGGGATTTGCACCAGGTACGAGATCAATACGGAACTCGACTTGGCGTGCTGGAGGTAGACCAGGTAAATCTTCAGGGAAAACTTCAGAATAATCCCGAACGACAGGAATATCTGAAATAGACTTACCCTTGCCTTTATCTGCTGTAACATGTGCTAAGAAAGCCACATAGTTCTTCCGCAGATATTTCCGAGCTTTAAAACAAGACATGAGCTTGAGACCACCAGACGGTTTCTCACCTTGAACCTGTAGGATCTCGCCTGTCGAAAGCGGCACATGAACGATCTTCTCGAAACAAACTACTTCTGTGTGATGCTTGGATAACCAATCCATACCCACAATGACGTCGAAGCTTCCAAGTTGCATAGGCGTGAGGTTGATAGGAAAAAGATGGTCGTTAAGATTCAACTGGCAGTTGCGTAGAACAGAATCAAGAACAATGGGTTCACCACTAGCAACTTCTACTGTCAAGGGTTTTCCTAGTTTCGTTCTAGACACGCGAAGCATTGGCTCAAAAGACAATGACACAAAACTCTTATCGGCACCCGAATCAAAGAGAACAGATGCAGGCTGATTATTAATAAAGAACGTACCATTCACCACTTCATTGTCTGCTTGTGCCTCTTGAGCATTCATGTTGAAGACTCGACCTCGAGCCGGAGCCTGATTCTGATTTGGATTCTGATTCTGGTTGGCTAGTCTTGGGCACCGGTTTCTGTAGTGGGTCAGATCCCCACAATTGTAGCATGAACCAGGAGGAAAATGAGGTCGTGCAGCTTGACCTTGTTGCTGAGCAAGAGGCTGAGCAACTTGTTGGGCTTGGTTATGAATGGCCTGATTTTGGTTAGCAGGAATGCGACAAGTAGCGGCAAGATGGCCAATTCTCCCACAGTTAGTGCAATGAGGACATTGGAGATGTGGTAGGTGATGGCCATTACACCTGTTGCACAAAGGTGCAGTGCCAAGATATGGCTTCTTGGCTAGTGGTTGCGCAGGCTGATTTTGTGCAGCTTGGGCCTGTGCAGTAACGGCATAGTTTTGGGAAGCCTTCTGCTTCCTAGAACCCTTTGATGAACCAGAATTCTTCCCATTCTTGTTTTGACCTTTCTTGCTATCCCCCTTGTCAGACGCCTGCTTCTTACCCTTGTCACCCTTTTTATGCAGCTTTCCCTTTCGAACCTGCGACTCAGTCAATGTCGCTGCTAACTCGATCGCCTGATGGAGTGTGGCAGGGTTACTACCAGTAATGATGTCTTGTACTGAGTCAGGTAGGCCGTCGATGTATCTTTCGATAGCCTTGTCGAGTGGGGTAACCATTGTTGGGCAAAGCAGACTCAACTCCTCAAACCTGTCAGTATACGCCCTGTGCTCGCCACTGTCTTGTTTTAAGTCATCAAACTCTTTCTCCAACGCTCGCTGTTCATGACGAGGACAGAACTCCCTCATCATAAGGGCCCTAAGTTCAGCCCAAGTTTGTGCTAGAGCAACCTCTGCACCACGGTCTCTCATAACCCCGTTCCACCATGTGAGAGCCCTCTTCTGAAACACACTCGAAGAAAACTCGACCTTTCGATTGTCAGGACACTGCACGTGGCGGAAAGTATTCTCAATGCTCTCGAACCATTGAAGAAGCCCAGTCGCTCCTTCAGAACCACTAAACTTGAGTGGTTTAGCCGAGTTAAAATCCTTATATTTGCATGGAGCATTGTTGTTGTTGTTGGCTTGGTTCCATTGAGCAAAGAGGTTTGGGAATTGAGCAGCCATTTGCTGCGCAATGATTTCTGCCAGTTCGGCAGTCGCTATCTGGTTTTCGCGTCGAGGAGGCATTCTAAAAGAGGAAAACATGAAAGCAAACGAGTGAGATGATTGGATGAAAAGAATGAGATGAAACAAAAATTGATAATGGCAAAGATGGTGGTCATTTGTTCGCATCACAAAGCAAACAAACGACACACAGTGACTAATCAAAGTAAATGGGTCAAAAATAATGTATCGCGAAGACATGCTCGCCTATAAGTGAACACTCACCCCAAGAGTTCCCAGGTAAGAGTGACTGGTCCGATTATGTGGATTTGTACGAACACTCTAGCCTTAGACAGAAAACCCAGGGTACAGGCATTCACCCTTCCAGTTTGCACGTGTTCACATTATTTAAAACCCAAAACCTTGATGAGATTTTGAAAACTCAAATGGGTTCAAAACCTTATAACAGAGGGTTCAAAACCTTACAATAGAGGGTTCAAAACCTTGTAATAATTCATTCAAAAACAGATGATTGTTTTTCAAAAATCGTTTCGGAAAAATTTGGTTTTTGTTTTGATAAACACCTAAGGATAGGTGATGTACATGTTTTAAGATCTAAACGCAAGATAACTTGTGTTGGGGTCCTAGAAAGGTTATAGTCTAGGTCAAAGAATTACTAATAACCTAATTCCCTATAACCATTGGCTCTGATACCAACTATTCTGTCACACCCCGACCACGTAGAACATACAAAACGTGGCGGAAAACGTCGGGGAGTGTTGTAACAGAATTAATTGTTTCATAACCATGGCATACAAAGTTGTATTTTATTTATCAACATAAGAGTTACATTGTTTTAAACAGGAATCAAAGAGTTTATAACATAATTAAACTAAGTCTATCTTCGTTTTATGTCTCTAAGGCACAGGTCCGCCCTAGTGTCACGATCATCGTCCTACGCAAAAGCTCCTGAAAACACATGTGAAAATAGGTACGTCAGCATAAAAATGCCTGTGAGATACATAGGTTTTGTGAAAATAGGATTCATGACTTATGTTTGAGAAAATGTTTAGTCATGAACCTTGTAATTTGCTTTGTCTTGTAAATCATTTGAAAAATGATAAGATCAGATGATATGTATAAATAAGAGAATAATGTATGGTTTAAATGTATAACCAAGTAAAATGAGTTGTATAACGTAAATTGTTTGTAAACCAAAGTCTTGTGAAAATTGTGTTACTTGTGTAAAATGTATAAGTCCAAATTGAATGATTTAAATAACGCTATGATACGTAATATAATACAAACACTTATATATAGGAAGTACCAGCGACGTATCCACCATGCTTGTATCATATTACTCACATCTCGTTACTTAAGTCACTTAAACAAACCACCAATGTATAAAGTCTATGTTTAAACCAATAGTCAAAAGTCCTTGTATAAGCCATGTCAAATGTTTATAAGTCCAAAAGTAGTCAAGTAATGTGTATCAAATGTTACGTATTGTAAGTAAAGTATTGTCCCATAATCCAAATGTAGAAATGTACAAAACAAAGTATTTTGAATATATCAAAAAGTCATGTTTTGCAAAGTAATGCATGTTACATTGATACAAACATTTATGTGGTAAGTTAACGCATACATTCAAGCCTTGAGACAGTCGGATAACCCTTTTAGTCAAGGTTATCAAAATAAATGTTTTCGGATTCAGTCATTCCTTACATCCAAACAAACCCGAGATGTCAGGAATGGGATTTGTCAAGTCCTATGGTACCAGTACTTACTACCGAGCGGCGTAGCTAATGTTAATGAACGTATATAAGTCTCGTTTGTGCAAACCAAATGTTATAGCAGTTGTATACATGTCATATGAAAACAATGTACTAAGTATGCTAAGTTAACATACAAAGCAGAAAAGTCATGTAAATCAATGTGCTAGCATGCTATCAGTCAACATACATAGCAGAAATGTAAAGTAAAACGATGTACTAAGTACGCACACAATGGGCATACATAGCATGAAATGTAATGTAAAATGATGTACTAAGTACGCACACAATGGGCATACATAGCATGAAATGTAATGAAATCATGTACTATAATGTACTAACAAACATAGCAGGTATATGATGTGAAAACAGGAAAGCATGAAAGTAACAAGTAGGCACATGTGTTTCACCCCAAAACGTTTGGAAAACAGTAAAAAAAGGGTCTATGTACTCACTTGAGATTGCTCAGAAGTCCTAAGATAACCACCAAGCAATGCTAGAGATCACGGAATCAAACGGCACCTAATATAGGTAACTATGTTAATAAACCGGACCTAAATCGGAGGATCGGATAGAATGAGGGTTCGTAAACCAAACGAGTATGGAGTCTCGTGTAATATGGTTTAACAAAGCCTACATACTAAGTGAAACCTAACATAAGTGCTTACGACCCATTACGACCCGTTTAGGTAGCTTATGCTACTTTAACGCGTCGTTCGCGTGAAACGCGTTCGGACCGCCTAACTAGTCCTATGACAAGTAGAATATGCCTTAACATGTCTAATATTGTCACCAAATCAGTTTAGATGTCAAAAGTTTAGGTTACATATGCTTAATTACCAATTATACATGAAAAGGGTATTCTGGTAATTTATCTAAGGCATATAAACTACCTATCATACAACTACTTAAACGAAGCGACCATAAGGTATAACCTCAGAAGGTTATTCCCTATATAATATGGTCACCTAAGGTGTTTGTCGGATCCTAATGATCGACCAAATGGGTCGGGTTCGAAGGTATAAGCGATTTATTAGATCGCTTACCCTTACGACCCTAGACAACGTGGAAATCAGTAGGCATAGTCACAAAGGACTATAACCATCGTGATTACAATCACGTTGCGAAGTTCAAACGAACTTCGCATTGACCATAAACTGGTCAATGCATAAAGTCAAACAAAGTTTGACTTTCAGACTCGAAAGCAATAAAAGAACGAAGGAACACTTACAAAGGGTCCCCGAATGCTAATCTTGATCAAAATAACTCAGGTATGAAACAAAGGTTTCAACTTAGAGCACATTAGATCAGATTCTTGTGAGGAATGAGTGAACATAAGGTGGGTATTAATAGTTTTCGGTTCACCGTTAGGATTGTTTCTTGGAAAAGGGGGCACGATCTAAGCCGTACACTTGTTGGAAAGTTGTGGTAACTCATTTTGCCATCCACCATAAGAGTTTGACACTTGGCCTTGGCCTTTGGAGGGGTTAAAGGCTGTTAACAGCTGAGAAAAATGTTTTGCTGCATCTGACCCATGCTTGCGCACCGTAACGTGTTTTGTGTTGAGGTGCGCAAGCACCTTGCTGACCAGAAAGTTTGATTTTTGGCAGTTTTGGTCCCTGTTGTGTAATAAGGCCATTTCCGACACGTTTAAGGCCCGTTAACCCCATTTCAAAGCTCTAAAATGAAGTTAAAGTATAGGGAACTTTAAAATGTGCTCAAAAATATCTCGGATGTCGGTTCGTTTGGCCGTAAAATCGCGATGTTCGCTTAATTACGACGGAATGCGCATAAGCGCGAAAAACGATCCAAATGACGCGACGAATGGATTTTTCTTATGCCAAACACTAAAATAAAATGTTTTAGTGCTTACATAAATTTTTCGATGTCCGGAAGTATTCAGAACGTAAGTTATGCGCGAAAGTGCAAACTTGTGCACTTTTTGACGCTTTTAGTCACTGAATGTCCCAAAAGTTTATTTTAGCATACCGAACACCTCAAAGCCTATTTCTAAGCTATGTAAAAGATATTTATGGTATGTTTAACTTATGGTCATGTTCCGGAATGTCTGTTACAGTTCAAATTGGCAAACTTTCGCAGTTTGTCAAATTTAGTCCCTGTAGGCGAATTAACTTGTTTTTGCCATACCAAAGCCTTTAAAACTTATTTCTAAGTTATTTAAAGGTTATTTAAGGTATGTTAAGTATATGTTGATGTTCCGGAGTATTTGTCGCATTAAACTGATTACGTTTACGCACCAGTTTGTGTATAACTCTCCAGAAAGCGATGTAGAGTTTGAAATTGAACAAAAGTCAAAACATGAAAAATGTAAAGCATAACCAAACAAACATTGGGATCAAATAACATTGTTTTATTGATAATAGAACTGTTCAAAATGATTACAAGCATAGATGTTACATAAACATGTTTCAAGTGTCGTGTGTTTAAATATAGAAAACATGTTGCATCCCAAAGTGTTTAAAGCAAAAAGGGATCGTGTATACTCACCGTGCGTGCTTAGTAACTAAACACGGCTCGGTTGGATTGAAGGGAGAAAAGAGTCAGCCTGCATACGGGAACAGAGCATAAGTCCTCTAAGTGCTGACACAGTCGATTACGGAGTGTCAAATGAGGTGAAAAGCGAGTTAACAGTCCAATAGGCTATCCGAGTGGATGGGCTCCATCCGGACGGATGGTCATCCGGACAGATGATCATTCGGTCGGATGGCCATTCGATCGGATGGCCAATCGGAAGTCCTGATACAAAGTAAACAATGATTATTATTAGAGTCAGATCATTCGGACGGATGGCCATTCGGGCGGATGGTCTGTGTTTGAAGTTTCGTAAAATTTGCTAAGTAAAAGTTTTAAGTTAACGGAGACGGCGTGATAACGCGTCAAACAACGGAATACACCAATTCCAATTCATTCGGTCGGATGGACTCAGCCCTTTTGGACAAACGCATTTTTCTTGATAAAGATTCATGTTTGACCCGTTAATCAGTTCGTCTCTTCGGTAGAAGTCTGTTTTCAAGCCGGCTTTCGACTAAGGAATGTGCCGAGAGTCTGATTGAGTCCAGATTCTACCAATATTGTGTAAAATCTGAGGGAAAGTTCAAAGCAAGTTAAAAAGTGTTGAAATCTTTCATAAATGAGCTGGAAAGTGTGAGAATCCTTTAGATCTGAGTCAAAACATGTGAAACCCCTTTTAGATTTGTATCAAAATGTGAAAACCCATTAGATCTTAGACCAATCTTGACAAACTGATGCTCCACCACAGTTTGTCTAAGCAAAATGGGTAAAAACCACCTTCGAGGGGTCTAAATCCAGTGTTTTCGAGAAAAAAGTTAAGGTGTGTGTGTGATTTGATGAAAGAAGAATGGAGTAGAAGTAGAATCGAGGTGAAATACAGAAAGATTGAAGGAGAAATGCTTACAAAAGCTTGGAATCACCATCTGGAGCTTGAGAGCAGATGAACAGAGGTAAAAGGTGAAAATGAGGTCTCAAGTCCACTATTTATAGGTGACAGCGACAGTTTAAGTCATTCGGATGGCACGGTTCGGATGGCTCCGTCCGGATGGATAAGTCCCATCCGGGCGGATGGCCCATTCGGACTGCGTGTTGCATTTTGGTTAGATTTTCCAACTTTGATTCATTTGCGAGTGAGGTTAAGCGTTGCGTTGCGTATCATTGTGAGTAACAATTATTTACAATATTTAAGCTTACCATTCGTATAATCAAGAGCATGGTTGCAAAAGGCGCTCTCTAGTCGGTCGAGTGGGGAGTTGAGAGTACTCGGTCTAGGCGGAGAGTATTCGGGGAGTACTCGGACATGCTAAATTATAAAGAAATTAGTTTTCGAAAGTTAAATATATGTCAAATAACATAAATTTACTAATAATTATAACAAAATACGTGAAAATGATATTCATTCTTTAATATTCTTTAATATAACAGATATAGAAATTATGTTTTATTTTATTTTTTTTTCAGTCAAACTCGACCTGAATTGACCTAATAATTATAACAAAATACGTGAAAATGATATTCATTCTTTAATATTCTTTAATATATATTTCTATCTTTCACCCAAAATAATATATTGTTAACTCGTTTAAGAAAATATATATTTTTCTTCACTCAAAAATAATATATCTTCAAATTGTTTAAGAAAATATATATTTTCTCCACTCAAAATAATATATTTTCTATTTGACAAAATATGGTGTACTTTGTAATCCTTGTAAAAATCCATATTTTCCATTTCTTTGGTTTCAAAAATACCGTTTGTCATACTTTTCGAGTTACGAATTTATTTTCGGAATATATATATTTGTAGTCCAAATGTTCGTTTTTCCGATTGTCCAATATTCGGGTATAAATTATATATTTGTTTTCTTGGGATTTTGGTGACATTTTCATATTGTAATTTTGGTATTTTGGTGTGTTATATTATTTTCAAGTTACTAAAATAATATAACTAATACACATAATATACAAGTAGCACACAATTTGTGACATCTAAATATATATTTTCCTAAACATATACTTAGTCATTTTTATTATCAAAAATCAACCTCCAATATTTGTAATTTTTGTAATAAAAATTATGGCAAACTTTTATTTGAAAACCATGATCAAAATTTACTCATAAACACTTGTTTAAAATATTTTCTAAGTGTTTAATTTTTACAAAAATTTTGCCATAGTTTCCCCTTAAAAATGGAGGTTTCCATGCTTAAAAGTATATCATTTTCTTTTAGAAATTCATCACCAATCATCAACAATTTACACACAACTTACCATGAGCCAAAATAAGCATGTTACAATATGTCATGAACTTGAAGTTTAACAAAAATGTGTAGTTTTTTGACATGTTGTTTAGTAAGCTTATTTACCTCTAAAAACATGGTTTTTAGTTTATAAAACTCATTCTTGTAAATTTTAGTTCTTTACAACTTGTGTGAAGATTTTCTAAAAATAATTCTTCTTGTTACCAACCTTTTCTAGCTTTATTTTAGTACTTAAAACATGTTTACTTTCTTTAAAAACCATGATCATGTTAATCTTGTAATAAACTTTGTTCTGTTGAAAATATTATCTTTGAAATCATTCATTTTCAAGACTTATAACATGTATCAATAATCATCATACACTAAAGCAAGTTTATATTCAAGTTCATGTTTAACATAAAGGATGATCATTACTAATTCACAAGATTCATCCTTATACTTGCTAGATCATGTGTTTAATCATCATCTAGCAAGCTTTTTATGATGATCGACATCATAATCTCAAGAAATCATCAAACAAGTTTCATATTTTCATGTTTTTAAGCTTTATGTTAAAGATCATCTTCATGTTTCTTTGGGATTCTTAAGATTAACATATTACATAACCTTTTAACCACTAAAATTAGAAGTAATAACAAGTTGTGAAGAGCTTACTACTAGCTCTATGGCTAGGGAAGAAACAAAGATGAAGTTGATGATGAATGAGGTTGATAAAAGCTCTAGGTGAAGGTCCTTACACTTCCAAGGCTTCCAAGTCTCTTAGATATGTTCCTTACACCCTTAAGAGTCCTTAGATTGCTTGAGTTTGAACTTGAAGTGGAGGTGTATGTGTGTGGTGTGTGTGCCGTAAACAAGAGGAAGGAGAAGAAGTGTTTGGGATGTTGAAGATGAATAAATGATATGAAGGTTAGGACTTGTGGGTTTATAGAAAATACTTCCAACATGTTTTTATATAATGGTCACAATGTTTATAATCTTTCCAACAACATCCAATAAAATATTGAAACAAAATCAATTGGTGGGTCCCTTGTTGGAACCATAAATGGGGGGGGGGGTATGTTAGTTATGTTTCAAATATTAGTTAGGGATGTTAGTTAGATGTTAAGTATGTTAGTTAGTGTTTTAGGTGTTATACTGTTTAAGGATGTGTTATGATGCTCGGTGACCATAACTAGCTTCGTAATACTAAAACAATGCTTCTAGTGAAAATTTGGTGTTTCGGGTAGTGTCCGGTTGTTCGGTTAGTTACCGGTTCGTTAAGGTGCTAAATTGCACAGTTTAGTGTGCTTTATGTAGGCTTTTATGACAGTTTTGATTCCCGACACTTAGGAAGGTATTCTGGACCATTAAACCATAATTCTGCATTATATTTTAGAGTTAAAATGCTGATTTTTGCTGAAATGTGCAGAATTCTGCAGTTTCTGTGAGTTTTGGGCACTTTCCCGCACTTAAACTATCGCTCGGAAGGCAGTTTTATGATCCTTACTTCCCAACACACTATTCTAGTGTAACTCTTAGTTTCGGGCTCATTCTGTGTCTTAACATCATGTCTATCTGAGTACTGAACTCCCGTCAGTACTTCTTGATGGGATTTTCACATGTTTATCAAAGTGATTTCATCCGTATAAAATCAAAACAAAGTGGAAAAAATAATTTAAAACATGCTACTTTTAAGATATAAATTTCATTTATATGCAAAATCCCAAAACCCGGATCCATATATGAATATGCATACTATCAAACACAACCATAGGATTTTTAGAAAACTACCTTCTTGGAGTAAAAGAACTTGAAAAGGATGATGCTTCAAGAATGGTTGCCTTCAAGTGTAGAAGACCTCAAGCTTGTATACCCCAAGCTTCCAACAAACACCTTGATTGTAGCTAGGATTTAACACACTTATGATCAAAACCGAAAACCTTCTTGGAAACCCTTTATGACCGAAAATTTGAGAGCCAAATTACAAGTCTTACACTTGAATTTTTGTCATGCAAAATTAGTTATAAAAGTATGAGAGAGAAGTGCCTTTTTCAACACCCAATCACATGCTCTCTAACATGTAAGATTGCATGGATTTGTATTGGACCAAACATGTATTGGGAAGACCCCATAGGGGAGGCCCCATGTGGATGTTTTAAAAAAAATCAATTTCCCTTTTTACATTTTAAGTCTTGGTTTATATTTATAACTTTTATAAATATAACACCATATGTTTACAAGACTTTGTGTAATCTTTTAAAATGTTATTTAACCCATTAAATAACAAAATAAAATATTCTCTCAAAAATAAATTATCCATATAATTTATTAGTTTCTCAAGTGTAATTATTTAGAAAACCAATTTCTAAATGTTATAAGTGTTAATATTTATTTGTATGATCATATCACAAATAAATATTATAAGTGTTTTTCTAGCTTGTATTTGGGTATGACTCAACTTGGATCATAACGTACTAGCCACATCAATTTAATATGTGTCTTGGGCATACAGAATCCAACAATCTCCCACTTGCACAAGATACATAGAAGATTGATGCAAGTAGTAAAGACCACATAACTATAGTTTACTACCCCTAATACGTATGACTATATGTCCCATTCAATAACATCATCCCCTTCAAGTCCCTTACTTGAACATAATTTAGGTGAATCTATCATTTATCCTTTCGTTACAGATGTCATGTTAAATCCAGAGACATAGAGTGATCACTCTCTGTTGATTTAACTTTAGCAGGCCTTAGACATCTTACTCTCAACGAATAAGAGGAACAAATCTCTTCTTGACTACATACGTCTCTCACAATCACCTTGTATCACACTTGAGCTTAGCCTTATGTACTACCTTATTACGGACAGCGAAGATCTAGGTCAAGGTATAATACTTGGTGAATATCAAGACCCAATATGTATCTCAGGTCAGAGGATACTATGATATTCGCCTTTACTCAAAATTTACTTATGATCACTCAAAAATGATTCCATGCAGTAATATTCGAGAGTGAGTCCGTCCAATATTTGTATCCTACAAATATCTATGAACTTTGGCAGCAACACTTTGCTCTATATTCATATCTAATGAATATCCACCAATCCAAATTCATAATAGTCTTACATTCATATTTGTTCCCATAAGTATGATCGACTACGGACATTTAGAATAATTAACTTGTTCATGGATTTAAACATGCTAATATGAAACGTAACTAAAAATACCCTAAAAGAGTTAAATTAACAATTGTTCCAATATCCAAATACAAAATAGATCAAATCCAATCACTAGAATATCGAAGTCCTAAGGCACATGTATGACCCTCATGTTTTGCCCGGTCAAGGAGCTTCGTGAGTGGATCCGCAATGTTTTGATCGGTGTGAACTTGGCGAATACATATCTTTCCTTTTTCAACTTCATCCCTTATGTAGTTGAATCTCCGCTCGATATGTCTAGTCTTTTGGTGTGCACGAGGTTCCTTGATTTGAGCAATTGCACCCTCGTTATCACAAAAGATCTCTAGGGGGTCTTGAATGATAGGAACCACCCCTAGGTCGGCTATGAATTTCTTCAACCATGCAGCTTCTTGGGCTGCCAATGAAGCGGCGATGTATTCTGATTCTGTAGTGGACAATGCTACCACGTCTTGTTTTGAGCTCTTCCAAGAGACAGCTCCTCCATTTAAAATGAAGACATACCCCGATTGCGATCGAGAATCACTTCGATCGGTTTGGAAACTCGTGTCCGTGTAACCCTTTACAACGAGTTCCTCATCGCCAGATCCATATATTAAAAACATATCCTTAGTCCTTCTAAGGTATTTTAATATGCACTTAACAGCCTTCCAATGACTGTTACCTGGATTTTGCTGGTATCTACTCGTCATGCTCAAGGAGCATGACACGTCCGGTCTAGTGCATATCATTGCATACATGATGGATCCTATAGCAGACGCATTGTAACACCCGTATCAAATTTACTTGAAATTAATATTAATTCACACCAATTTAGATAAAGATGTCTAGTTATAACATAGTTTTCATAATTAAGTTCAAAAGTTTCAAAATATTAGTCAACTAAGACTAATTAAAAACATTCAAAAGTTGTTTAACATTTTGTTTACATCCCATAAACATAGTCTATTAAAGGTTAAAATATTGCGGAAGCTTCAAAAGTCGTGTTCGGTTCTTTGACATTTGCTTGACCGCCATCCGTAAGATCCACCTTGTCACCTAGGGTCAAAACCATTAAAACATTAGTTTTGACATTGTTATATAGTACATAAACACAAGATCCAACATCAAATTGTGAATAATAAAATACTAGTTTTTCTGGTTCCACCGTAACTTACGGTGTCACCGTAAGTTACGGTAGGTCCTGGAAGCTTCTGGTCTACCGTAAAACAGTGGTAAACCACCGTAAGCTCTTGACCTCTACCGTAAGTTACGGTACTACCGTAACTTACGGCAGTCCCTGGAAATCCATATTTTGTTTAATTTGTTCATTACACTCAAACCCAAATCTCGGATTTCGCTTTTCTAACATACCAATACATTAAATTCTCGTATTTCTAATATGTTATATATTAACCAATATCAAAGATCAATCCATCATATTCCGGAGCATTAACCATGCCTTACTTGATTATTTGACCTGTTTGGCTCATCTACGGAATCCTCCTTTACGATGACTACCAACGTGGTTCCAATCAATTCTTGACTTATTAAACAATTTAGTGAATTCTATCACTTTAAATCAACAAAATCTTTATTTTACAATTCTATTACACATATGCTAGTTATCAAAATTTATTCAACGTAACGAGTCAAGTTACATACCTTCAAAGCAAGCCCTTCAAACGTGCGTCCACACCGGTTTGCCCGCTAGATGCCCCGGCTTCCTTTCCTATAGAGTTCAATCACCTTATGTTTAGAACTCTTTGTTTCACATACATAACGTACATTTTGTCATACATCATAATTATGCGTTTTAACTTAACAATTCAGTTTCAAGCCTTCTTTGAGGCATTTCTACAAACACTATAAGGGCATAATTTTTATATCTTTCATATTCAAGTTCATAGCTTGCTAATTAGCTAACTTAACATCAATAAAGCCTTCATATAGTATTTAAACATCATACTTTTCTGAAATCACTTTCTATGATCGAATTACACTAGAATAATCATTCTAAACCCTAGTGTTCATCTTCATCTTGTAAAACCCACAACCCACCTTCAAGGTGTTCATGGAATTTCCTGAATTTGGACATGATTTCACATGTAGTTGTCTAGGTTTCACTTCTAGACACTATATCATCCCTAATCTAACCAAATAACACACATGCAACATCTAATTTCAGATTTTCCAAAATCATGAGAATTTCAAGTTGAGAGATTTCATCAGATTTTACATACCTTATAATCCTCTTGCGATGAGGATCACGATTTTAAGCTCTAATTTCGATTTCAACTTGAATTGAGCCTTCAATTTGCAGATTTAGTGAAGTTTTAGGGTTTTGAAGAGTGGGGATCGCCCCTGGCTTTCTCCTGTGCGACCAGACATCTTCAAATGGTGTTTGGTTTTTGATTTTTATTAAAATTAACAATATAGTTTCAATTCTTACAACTTTGGCCCCTCCATTTTGTTCAACTTATAGTTTAGTTGTTTTTAACCCTATTTATAAGCTATTTCTAGACTTGTAACTAACTAGGTTAAAATTCCTAGTTAGTAAATTCTCATTTATTATACTTTATAATTCTAATATAAAGTTTTATATTTTTCGGGGTGTTACAAGTCCACCCCCCTTAAAGAGGGTTTCGTCCCCGAAACTGAAGTACGTACCAAATAATGTAGGGTGGAGACGTCGCATCTCCTCTTCGGACTCCCACGTAGTGTCCGAACCTTTCCTATGCTCCCATTTAACCTTGACTTGATTAATCACCTTGTTCCTCAAACTCTTCTCTTTACGATCTAAAATCGCAATTGGTTTTACTGCATAGTTGAGGCTGTTATCCACCTCGATATCATCGTAGTGGATACGAGCAGTTTCGTCTGCCAGACATTTTTGGAGATGTGACACGTGGAATGTGCTATGAATCCCACTCAACTCCTCGGGTAATTCGAGACGATAAGCTACTTTACCAACCCGTTCAGTGATTCTGAATGGCCCAATAAATCTCGGGCTTAGTTTCCCCCTTTTTCTGAATCTAATAATGCCCTTCCATGGGGAAACTTTTAGCATAACCATGTCGCCAACCTGAAATTCAATTGGCCTATTCCTTTTATCCGCATACGCCTTTTGCCTGTCTTGAGCCGCTTTCAAGTGTGCCCGAACCATGTCGATTTTCTCATTCGTAGTTCGGATTATATCAGTAGGTGCTAGCCCTCGTGGACCCACTTCTCCCCAACATACCGGAGTTCGACATTTTCTGCCATATAACAGTTCATACGGGGCCATCTTAATGCTCGCGTGATAGCTATTGTTATATGCAAATTCGACCAAGGGTAGATGGACATCCCAACTACCCCCGAAGTCAATAATGCAAGCTCGCAACATATCTCCCAACGTTTGTATTGTTCTTTCACTCTGCCCATCCGTTTGTGGATGGTAAGCAGTGCTAATGAACAATTTAGTTCCCATTTGTTCTTGGAATTCACGCCAAAATTTCGAAGTAAACCGAGTATCTCTGTCTGACACAATGGATATCGGTACCCCATGTCGTGCTATGATTTCATTGGTGTACACTTCCGACATCTTCTCGGATGTATAAGTCTCACGAATTGGAATGAAGTGAGCGCTTTTCGTCAATCTATCTACAACTACCCATATAGCATCAAACCCGCGATTAGTTTTGGGCAATTTGGTCAACAAAGCCATGGTGATTTGTTCCCATTTCCAAACCGGAATTTCCAACGGTTGAAGTTTACCGTATGGTTTTTGGTGCTCCGCCTTGACTTGTAAACATGTCAAGCATTTTTCTACGTTCTTCACCACATCTCTTTTCATCCCGGGCCACCAATAGTTTTGCTTTAAATCATTGTACATTTTGGTCGCTCCCGGATGAATTGAATATCGGGATTTATGAGCTTCATCAAGTAGAAGCGCCTTCACCCCACAAGTATTTGGAACCCATATTCTCCCAAATCGAGTCTTCAACCCGTTATTCCCATCCGTCAAATCTTTCAACTGACCGATTATTCTTTCCTTCTTCCAATTCTCCTCTTTTACTGCTTCTAATTGTGCCTCTCGAATACGTTCAAGTATACCCGAGGTCACCACGAGTTGCATCGACCTTACTCGTATTGGGACGTAGTCCGCTTTTCTACTCAGAGCATCCGCTACCACATTTGCCTTTCCGGGATGGTAATGTATTTCACAGTCGAAATCTTTCACCGTTTCTAGCCATCGCCTTTGTCGCATATTTAACTCCTTCTGATCGAAGAAGTATTTCAAGCTCTTGTGGTCGGTGAATATGGTGCACTTTACCCCATATAAGTAATGCCTCCATATTTTTAACGCAAATACCACCGCGGCCAACTCGAGATCGTGCGTGGGGTGTTTCTTCTCGTGGTCGGTGAATATGGTTTCACTTCTAGACACTATATCATCCCTAATCTAACCAAATAACACACATGCAACATCTAATTTCAGATTTTCCAAAATCATGAGAATTTCAAGTTGAGAGATTTCATCAGATTTTGCATACCTTATAATCCTCTTGTGATGAGGATCACGATTTTAAGCTCTAATTTCGATTTCAACTTGAATTGAGCCTTCAATTTGCAGATTTAGTGAAGTTTTAGGGTTTTGAAGAGTGGGGATCGCCCCTGGCTTTCTCTAGTGCGACCAGACACCTTCAAATGGTGTTTGGTTTTTGATTTTTATTAAAATTAACAATATAGTTTCAATTCTTACAACTTTGGCCCCTCCATTTTGTTCAACTTATAGTTTAGTTGTTTTTAACCCTATTTATAAGCTATTTCTAGACTTGTAACTAACTAGGTTAAAATTCCTAGTTAGTAAATTCTCATTTATTATACTTTATAATTCTAATATAAAGTTTTATATTTTTCGGGGTGTTACACGCATATGGGATTCCTTTCATTTTCTCTTGCTCATCCTTTGAGCTTGGACATTGAGATGTATTCAATATTGTCCCCTTTTGAATAGGTACATACCCTCTCTTAGAGTTCTCCATCTGGAACCTATTCAAGACTTTGTCATTGTATGCACTTTGGTTTAAACCTATCAAACGCCTTGATCTATTCCTATAGATATTTATTCCCAAAATGTAGGCGACTTCACCAAGATCCTTAATGGAAAAACAACTTCCAAGCCAGGTTTTTACACCTTCCATGGTTGGAATGTCATTCCCAACTAGTAGAATGTCATCGACATACAATACTAAGAAAGTGATGATGCTCCCACAAGACTTCTTATACACACAAGCTTCATCGTCGTTCTTGATGAATCCAAAATTCTTAATTTCTTCATCAAAACGGTGATTCCAACTTCTAGATGCTTGTTTCAATCCATAGATTTATTTCTTTAACTTGCATACTTTGTCAGGATGTTTTGGATCGACAAAACCTTCAAGCTGAACCATATAGACATCTTCATCAAGATATCCATTAAGAAAAGCCGTTTTGACATCCAATTGCCAGATCTCATAGTCATAATATGCAGCTATGGCAAATAATATCCTGATTGACATTAGCATCGCCACAGGCGAGAATGTCTCATCATAATCAATCCCTTGAGTTTGAGTGAAACCTTTTGCTATGAGTCTGGCTTTATAAGTATCCAAGTTACCATGCATATCAGTTTTCTTCTTGAAAACCCACTTACTTCCAACTACTTTGGAGTTAAGTGGTGGCACAACCAATTCCTAAACTTGGTTGTCATACATGGATTGCATCTCTATGTTCATGGCTTCAAGCCATTTATCACAATCGGATTTTGACATTGCATCATGGTATGTGGTTGGTTCATCTGAATCTACCACGTAGCATCCATCCATGAAAAATCCGTATCTTTCAGGTGGACTACTAATTCTACCAGATCTGCGAACATTTCGTGTGTTCTGATCAACCTCTTGATCGTTTTCAACAACCTCTTGTTGAGCGCTAGTATCAACCAAACGTGTATCATCTTGTGGTTCTTGATCCTCCTCAAGTTCCACTGTTCTACCACTAGTTCCTTCCATAAGGAACTTAGCTTCCAAGAACTTACCCTTTCGAGCAACAAATACCTTTTGCTCGGTTGGATCGTAGAAATAATACCCTATATCATCTTTAGGATATCCTACAAAGATACACTTAGTGGATCGGACTTCCAATTTATTTGGGGTGTATTGCTTAACATAAGCTTCACAACCCCAAACCCTTAAGAATGATAATGATGGAGGGTTTCCATGCCATATTTCAAAAGGTGTCTTTTCCACTTTCTTAGTTGGGGCCATATTTAGTATACGGACTGTGGAGAGCAAAGCATAACCCCAAAATGATAGAGGTAATGTGCTTCTAGCCATCATAGATCGAACCATATCTAATAGAGTTCGATTTCTCCTTTCGGACACACCATTGTGTTGTGGTGTTCCAGGTGGAGTAAGTTATGAGATAATCCCACAACTCCTAAGATGATCTTGAAAAGCACCACTAAGGTATTCACCTCCTCTATCGGTGCGAAGAACTTTGATTATTTTCTTGAGTTGATTTTCTACTTCACTTTTGAAGTCTTTGAACATTTCCAATGCCTCATCCTTGTGTCTTAGTAAATACACATAACCATAACGACTATAGTCGTCGGTAAAGGTAATGAAGTATCTTTCACCATTCCTAGTCATCGGCTTAAAAGGACCACATACATCCGAATGTATGATACCTAATAAGTCTTTAGCCCTTTCAAATGTTCCACTAAAGGGTGTCTTGGCCATTTTGCCTTGTAAACAAAATTCGCATACATCAAATGAATCATCTTCATTCGTTTTCAAAAGACCATTTCTCTGAAGTGTTTGCATGCGATTCTTGTTTATATGTCTAAGGCGACAATGCCAAAGGTAGGAATCACTCAAATCCATTTTGAGTTTCTTGTTGGTTACTTGGTACATTGAGCTAACATATGATTTGTTATCTTGATCTAATTCATAGATACCATTTAAAGGCATAGCTTTAAAGTAAAACACGTCATGCATAGAAACATAAATGTCATGGTTAACAAATTCGAAATTAAAACCACATTGTCTTAAAAGGGAAACAAAAATTATGTTCCTAGTTAAACTAGGAGCATGTAAAACATTCTTCAAAATCACTTCCAAACCACTTGGAAGCTTTAAAACGTAGTCTTCTTGAGCTTTGACTCCAACCTTTGCTCCGTTGCCCATGAAGAGACTAGCGTCTCCCTTCTTATAATGTTTATTTCTTTTGAACCCCAGCAACAAATTGCAAATATGAGTTCCACATCTGGTATCTAGTACCCATGTGTTAGAAGAAATAACATTAAGCTCAACATGTATCATAAATATAGTACCTGAGGTTTACCCTGCACCCCTCTTGTTTTTCAACTCTTTGAGATAGGTTGGACAATTTCTCTTCCAGTGTCCTATCTCACCACATTCAAAATATGAGCCATTCGTAGCAACCTTTTGCGTCTTCTCTTTTGGTTTGGTGGGTTCTGCTTTAGCTTTTCCCTTTCCCTTTCCCTTGACGTATCCTTTTTTTTAGCATAGTTTGCTTTAGAGTCGGGGTGGGGCCTCTTCTTGTTGCCTCCTTCATTGATTGCTAGAACGGGTAAAGCCTTTTTGCCCATTCCTGCTTCGGCCATTTTGAGCATTGCATGAAGCTCACCAATGCTCTTGTCCCATCCATTCATGTTGTAATTCATTACAAAGCTTTCAAATTTCTTTGTTAAAGAGTTGAGGATCAAATCCGTAGCCAACTCTTTAGAGACGGGACAATTTAGCCTTTCTAGGTGATCAATGTGGCTTTTCATCTTAAGGACATAAGATGATACCGATTGGGTTTCCTCCATTCGACATGCATGAAGCGCCCGAACGGTTTCGAAGCGTTCTACCCTCGCTTGTTATAGGAACATTTCCTTTAACTGGGTAATCATGTCGTATACCCCATGATGTTCAAAATCCTTTTGAATTTCGGGAATCATAGTTCCCAACATGAGGCATGAGGCTTGCACGGAGTCCTCGGTATACTTAACCCAATCATTGTAGGCTTCCACATCTTGCACATTAGGTTCATCGGGAATAGGATCGTCCAACACAAAGGATATATTCTCTTGCTTGAGAACGATTCTCAAGTTTCGAAACCAATCCATGAAGTTGTTATGATTAAGACGATCCTTTTCAAGGATGGTTCTTAGTGATAAGTTTCGAACGGTTTGGTTAATCGGGTTTGCATTGTTAGCGGCCATCTACAAAATTTAACAAGTTCAATTTAGTATTTTCGATATTATTATATTTTAATTATTAATACCCTTTTGTGTCTTAAAGACAATTAATAATTAAAATCTAGAATCCAACATTACATTTAAATATTGGTGTCGCAACCCCCGATCCCTTATCTGTCCCAGGAACGGGCGGACGAGAACTCAGTAGTGGTGGTATCAGTTATTTAATCTTGCAGCGGAATTTACATCAGGACCGTAGTAAGGAAATGTTTATCAGAGTAAAACCACCTCATTTAATATTAATAATCACATGGGTAAAACCCAAGTTTCTTATTACAATACATTTATAGGGACAAACCCTATTTTATTGAATTTAAAACATCGTTTATTAGGTAACTTTTATAGCCACATTTTTCCCAAGCCTTCAGTGCTCTCCAGCTGGCTTTTCACTAATTGGCTGTCACATTGTGTTACCTGTAACGTGTTTTAAAAACATTTGTCAGTCGGAAATACTGGTTAGTGAATCCCAGTTTAATCAAGAAACATTTATTAATTAAAACAGTATTGAGAGCGATCACATTGTTTATTTCTACACAATTACTCATTCAGTATTTGCCACTCGACCGGATCTATGGCTATGGTCAAGTTACACATTGGCTAACTCGTTGTCCAATTGTAACGTACTGTCGTAATGACTTACTACTCGCAAGTCGTATAAATTTTGTATACAAAACCCCATAATACCGGCAGTAATTGAAGAACTACAAAGACTCAATCACCGCATAATCACATTGTAAATAATTTAAGGTTTTGTAAAATATTCCAAAAAGGTTAACAAAAAGAGGATAAACTCACATTGCTATCTTAGACTTCTCGTAAGGGTTTCCTGGATATAATCTATAATTTATACAAATGTACATTGGTTAGTATCATAACCCTTTGAAATTATTAATGATACCCTCCCCGAGACGGCATTCCAATAACTACGTCGGGCAGAACCACGACAGTTATTACGGAACCCTAAATCAATCGGGCAGCGTAACTATTACGAAACTGGGGTTATAATACTTACAACGGAGCAGAACCTCGCTAATTAGGGGTATAGTACCCGACTATAATGTTTATAACTTCATAATTTTGTTTAGAATGAAAGAAGTGAGCGACGGAAAACGAAAACTGATGGCCTTCTTATATAGGGCTGGATTCTGGTCTCCACGCGGCCCGCGTAAAGAACAGGCCAGGGTTACGCGGCCCGCGTCAACCCTGGTCAACAGAATAGCTTGTCCCGCTCACCAAGTAGACCCGCCACAATGTCGGCACGTGTCGGCCTGGGATGTCTCCGCATTGTAGGTCTCTCGCGGCCCGCATCAATGTAAGCTTATGCTTACGCAGCCCGCTTGAACTAAAGAAATCAGCGGAGTCCGTTTCAAACCTTGATACCGCCCGCGTGAGATGTTGGGGTGGGTCTTCGCGGCCCGCCTCAACTCCATTTTTCTTATTTTTAATTTATTTTATATGTTATAATCTATTTTGGGCTCGGTTTTCACACACGGGGTGTAATATAAGACATATGGGGACATTTTACAATATACTAGAGTGTCTGAATCTTATTAGGGTGTTGGTTTTACCGAGGATTGTTACATTCTCCCCACCTTATTTTAGAGCTCGTCCTCGAGATCTACTGGAACAAATGCGGATATTTCCTTTGCATCTCTGACTCGAGTTCCCATGTGTACTCAGGTCCTCTTTTGGAGTCCCACTTCACTTTGACTAGAACTAGTCTCTTGTGTTTAAGATTCTTGACTTTCCTGTCTTTAATCTGTAGAGGTCTTTCTACAAACTTAAGTTGTTCATTTACCTCTATATCCTTAAGAGGTACTATTAGTGATTCATCGGCTAAACACTTTTTAAGATTAGATACATGAAACACATCATGTATTCCTGCCATTTCCTCTGGCAGTTGTAGCTGATAGGCTACAGGTCCTATCCTTTTAATAATCTTAAAAGGTCCAACATACCTGGGGCTTAGCTTTCCTCGTTTGATGAATCTTACTACTCCTTTCCAAGAAGAGACCTTCAATAATACTTTATCTCCTACTTGAAATTCCAACGGCTTGCGTCGGTTATCAGCATAGCTCTTCTGTCGATCTCATGCGGCTTTCAATCGTTCTTTGACTTGAATAATCTTGTCGGTTGTCTCTTGCACTATCTCAGGTCCAGATAGTTGCTTTTCCCCAATTTCTGCCCAACAGACTGGGGTTTGACACTTTCGTCCATAAAGTGCTTCGAATGGTGCAGCATTGATACTTGTGTGATAACTATTATTATAAGAAAATTCTATTAAAGGTAAGTGATCGTCCCAATTACCTCCAAAATCAATTACACAAGCTCTAAGCATGGCTTCCATTGTCTGAATTGTCCTTTCGCTTTGTCCGTCCGTTTGAGGATGATAAGCTGTGCTTAGTTTTAACTTAGTTCCCATTGCCTTTTGGAAACTTGACCAAAAATGAGAGGTAAATCGACTATCTCTATCAGAAACAATTGATAAAGGAATACCATGTAAAGAAACAATTTCATTTACATACAATTTAGCTAATTGTTCCATACTAATTGTTTCTTTTATTGGTAGGAAATGAGCGGACTTGGTTAGTCTATCTACAATCACCCAGATTGTATCATTTCCTTTCTTGGTTTTGGGTAATTTAGTAACAAAATCCATTGTTATCAATTCCCATTTCCAAACTGGCATTTCTAATTGCTGTAACAAACCTGAGGGTTTCTGGTATTCAGCCTTAACTTGTGAACAAGTTAAACATTTAGAAACATAGGTTGCTATGTCTTTCTTCATTCCTATCCACCAGAAATTTTTCCTTAAATCCTGGTACATTTTATCACTTCCTGGGTGCATTGTATACTTAGATTTATGAGCTTCTTCTAATATGTGATGACGTAGGTTTCCTAATTTAGGTATCCACGTTCTCTTTTCATGGAATCTCCAAATTCCATCTGTTCCTTGTTCTAATTCTTTTAGCATACCTTTTAATTTTTCAGAATCATCCTTGATTACTGATTCTTGTGCTTCTCTTATCTGGTCATTTAAATCTACTTGCAGATTTAATTTAAGAGAACGTACTATTTTTGGCTTTTCATGATATTTTCGGCTTAAAGCATCTGCCACTACATTTGCTTTTCCTTCATGATACTGGATATTACAATCATAATCACTAAGAAACTCCATCCAACGTCTTTGTCTCATATTCAATTCCTTTTTCCCAAAAACATACCTTAAACTTTTATGATCAATGAATATGGTAAACTTACTACCGTAAAGGTAATGTCTCCAAATCTTAAGAGCAAAAATTATAGCTCCTAATTCTAAATCATGAGTTGAATAATTCTCTTCATGATTCTTAAGTTGTCTAGATGCGTAGGCTATAACCTTTTGTCGTTGCATAAATACACATCCATAACCTAATCTAGAAGCATCACAATAGACTACAAAGTCTTCAGTTCCTTCTGGTAATGCTAGTATGGGTGTATGGGTTAATCTTTGCTTAAGAATTCTAAAGGCTTCTTCTTGTTTTACTCCCCATTCAAACTTAACAGATTTACAGGTTAGCTTAGTTAAAGGAATGGCTATTCTAGAGAAATCTCGAATAAATCTTCTATAATAACCGGCCAATCCTAAGAAACTTCTAACCGCGGTTGATGACTCAGGGGTTTTCCATTTGGTAATTGCCTCGATCTTTGTTGGATCTACATGAATTCCTTCATGATTGACTAGGTGTCCAAGGAATTGTACCTGTTCTAACCAGAATTCGCACTTAGAGAATTTAGCATAAAGCTTTTCCTTTTTTAGTAGACTTAAAAGTGCGTGCAAATGTCTTGCATGATCTTCTTTGCTCTTAGAGTAAATTAGAATATCATCTATGAAAACAATTATGAATTTATCCAAATATGGCTTACATATTCGGTTCATCATGTCCATAAATGCAGTTGGGGCGTTGATTAAACCAAATGGCATGACAGTAAATTCATAATGACCATACCTTGTTCTAAATGCGGTCTTAGGAATGTCTTCTTCCTGTACCTTTAATTGATGATATCCTGACCTTAAATCGATTTTTGAGAAAAAACGAGCTCCTTGCAGTTGATCAAACAGATCATCGATTCTCGGTAATGGGTACCGATTCTTAATCGTAACCTTGTTTAATTCACGGTAATCAATACACATACGCATTGATCCGTCCTTCTTTTTAACAAACAGTATCGGCGCTCCCCATGGCGACGAACTTGGTTGTATAAATCCCTTCTCTAATAATTCATCTAATTGTTTCTTCAGTTCCTGCATTTCGGCGGGTGCCAAACGGTAAGGTGCTTTGGCAATCGGTGATGTTCCTGGTATTAAATGGATTCTGAATTCAACTTCTCTATCTGGAGGTTGCCCTGGCAATTCTTCTGGAAATACATCTGAAAACTGAGATACTACTGGAATTTCTTTTAAATCTTTTCCTTTAGTGTTAGTGATTATGGAAATCAAATACACTATAGAACCTTTTCTTATACAACTTGCAGTTTTCATTACAGATATGAATTTTGTAGATCTAGAGGGCTTATCTCCTTTAATTGTGATCGTTTTACCTTTTGGTGAATTTACTTGAATTGACTTTTGATCACATAAAATATTGGCTTTATTGGCTATTAACCAATCCATTCCTAAAACAACATCGAATCCTGCCAGATTCATGGGATATAGGTTTGCTATAAATTTCTGATTTAAAATTTCTATTCTTGCTCCCTGCAAGATTTCAGAAATCCTAACGGTTTCTCCATTAGCTGTCTCTACTAAGCATTCTTGTGGTAGTTTAGTTAATGACTGATTTAGAAATTTGCAAAATGATGTATTAATAAAACTTTGGTTTGCACCAGAGTCAAATAATACTTTAGCAAAGACATCATTAACTAAAAACGTACCAGCTATGACATCTGGAATCATCTTGGCTTCATCTGCAGTTAGAACAAATGCTCTAGCATTTTTAGCATTCTTGTTATCTGGAGCTGGAGCTAATTTTGGACAATTAAGCTTGATGTGGCCTTGTTCTCCGCAGTTGTAACATATCCGGATGTTAGCCTTTTTCCTGCAATTTTCTTCCTTGTGTCCCGATATTTTGCAAAAGTTACAGTATATGGAGCATCTTCCTGAATGCTTTCTTTTGCAATTCCTACAGTAAGATGTAGAGGTAGAACCTATATTTTTCCCACGATTAAAATTTCTAGAACGAAATTCTTGTGTGAGCTTTTGGGTTAGGTTCCTTCTTTGATCCTCTTCTTGGGTACGGACTAATTCATCTGTCAAGGTATTGGCTAGTTCTACAGCTTCTTCTATGGTTTGAGGTCTAGCTGCCTTGACTACGTGTCTTATCTCCCCAATTAATCCACAAATATAACGGGAGATTAACACAGGTTCTGGTGAAGCAAGAGTTGGCACTATCCTGGCATATTCAAAGAATATTTTAGTGTATCCCTTACTATCCACACCAGTCATCCTAAGGTTTAGGAATTTGTTTGCTATTTGTTCTTTTTCATTAGGTGGGCAGAATTTCCTTTCTACCTTATTTTTAAATTCTTCCCATTCCATATTATAGGTTCTATCACTTCCTTTTGATTGGAGGATAGTGTTCCACCATTCTAGTGCTGCATTCTTAAACAGATTAGAAGCAAACAATATTTTATCTTCTTCAGCACACTTGCTTATTCTTAAGACTGCCTCAGTCTTTTCTATCCAGTGTAAAGTTGTAATGGCCCCTTCGTTGCCCGAGAATTCCATTAGTTTACAAGACCAGAATTCTTTATAAGAACAACCATAAGGCATGGTTCTTCTTCTTTTGGGAATAGGCATTTGAAGTACTGGCCCATTGTTCACGTTGTTTTCTGTTTCAATTGGTCGCTTACTGCTATGTTTACTTTTATTATCAGCATCCTTAATAGTTTGAAGAATAAATGGCATTGCATCTATAATTCCTTGTGCCACTATGTGTTGAATAGCACTATTATCCACTTGATTTCCATTGTTATTGATGCTTGGATTATCATTAACCACGTTAATGTTACTCTGGTTATCATTATTCAGATTTCCTTGATTTTCTTCGTCGGCCATCTGAATTTTAAACATTTACTCCATATTAATACCACAAGATAATAAGTAAAATTATAATTCACATGACACGCAATCTAGCCAAAAACGTAGATCATTGCTACTTTTACTCTATTCATATACTATTATGCATCTATTACACACTAGTACTGAAATAAAAATTACAATACCAACAGAAATAGAATCACACTAATAGTAATATGCATCCGTACACACATATTTTATTTTTATTTTATTATTATTATTATTATTATTATTATTATTATTATTATTATTATTATTATTATTACTACTACCATTTCCTCCATTCACATTCACGGATATGGATTTATCCAAAACTCCATATTGCGCTCATCGTATTTCCATACGAGACGCTCTCCCACCTGTCTCATTCTCTCACTGCTTTCTAAAATTTCCTCCCCGAAAGTCCTAAGCTCTTGGACGTTTTCTGCACTCATTGGGGGTGCAGGTTCTCGGACTGGGTTTGGAATCTGGAGTGCGGGTTCCTGATATGGGGGTGACAGTTCCTGAAATTGGTAAGGATCCTCTAATATCTCCCTAATATAGTCATTTTGGTAATAGGGATCTAAAGGGTCCATACCTGGGTAAGCTTCTATGTTCTGTATGGGTGGATATTTCTGGATAGGGTAACGTTGCACAAAGTCCCTATTATCGTCCCACCAGGGGTCGTAATTCGGGTCTAGGGGGTTAGGTGCAGGTACCCTAGGGATTTCTTCTGGATTAAAGTCGTGCATCTCCACTTGGTTTTCCGGGTTTTCTATCTCCATGGGTTGTTCTGGGTTTTGTGGTTGTGGGGCTACTAGTTGTTCCAGACTTGGGTCAGCAGCAGTTGTAGCTAAGATATGGAAATTAGCTAGGCTTCTATTAAGCATATCTTGAGTATGGGCATCTGTCTCTCGCTTAATAGCTGCTAAGGCTCTTTGCTGTTGCAATTTTCGCATTCTCTTCCTACGAGCAAAAGCTTCTTTACTGAACCATCCTTGTTTCTTATTAGGAAATGGTTCTTCAGATTGAGCTCGAAAGGCAAATATTCCCTCCTCCTGATCAGCAGAATACCCCGAAAGGGCAGGCTGTGATGATGTACCTTCACTCCTAGGTGAATCAGACAACTGACGATTCACGTCTGATGGTCCTTGATCACTCATACTGAAAACTAACAAATAGTCAAATAACACATAACAAATAATTACAGTTATGCACGTATTTCCGTAATTTATTTCCTAACACAAATTTTAGAATTTTAAGTGTCAGCAGAACACTTCTTTGGCTCAGACCAGTGGCTAGGCTCTGATACCACCTTCTGTCGCAACCCCCGATCCCTTATATGTCCTGGGAACGGGCGGACGCGAACTCAGTAGTGGTGGTATCAGTTATTTAATCTTGCAGCGGAATTTACATCAGGACCGTAGTTAGGAAATGTTTATCATAGTAAAACCACCTCATTTAATATTAATAATCACATGGGTAAAACCCAAGTTTCTTATTACAATACATTTATAGGGACAAACCCTATTTTATTGAATTTAAAACATCGTTTATTAGGTAACTTTTATAGCCACATTTTTCCCAAGCCTTCAGTGCTCTCCAGCTGGCTTTTCACTAATTGGTTGTCACATTGTGTTACCTGTAACGCGTTTTAAAAACATTTGTCAGTCGGAAATACTGGTGAGTGAATCCCAGTTTAATTAAGAAACATTTATTAATTAAAACAGTATTGAGAGCGATCACATTGTTTATTTCTACACAAGTACTCATTCAGTATTTGCCACTCGACCGGATTTATGGCTATGGTCAAGTTACACATTGGCTAACTCGTTGTCCAATTGTAACGTACTGTCGTAATGACTTACTACTCGCAAGTAGTATAAATTTTGTATACAAAACCACATAATACCGGTAGTAATTGAAGAACTACAAAGACTCAATCACCGCTTAATCACATTATAAATAATTTAAGGTTTTGTAAAATATTCCAAAAAGGTTAACAAAAAGAGGATAAACTCACATTGTTATCTTAGACTTCTCGTAAGGGTTTCCTGGATATAATCTATAATTTATACAAATGTACATTGGTTAGTATCATAACCCTTTGAAAATATTAATGATACCCTCCCCGAGATGGCATTCCAATAACTACGTCGGGCAGAACCACGACAGTTATTACGGAACCCTAAATCAATCGGGCAGCGTAACTATTACGAAACTGGGGTTATAATACTTACAAAGGAGCAGAACCTCGCTAATTAGGGGTATAATACCCGACTATAATGTTTATAACTTCAGAATTTCATTTAGAATGAAAGAAGTGAGCGACGGAAAACGAAAACTGATGGCCTTCTTATATAGGGCTGGATTCTGGTCTCCACGTGGCCCGCGTAAAGAACAGGCCAGGGTTACGTGGCCCGCGTCAACCCTGGTCAACAGAATAGCTTGTCCCGCTCACCAAGTAGACCTGCCACGATGTCGACACGTGTCGGACTGGGATGTCTCCGCGTTGTAGGTCTCTCGCGGCCCGCGTCAATGTAAGCTTAACCTTACGCGGCCCGCTTGAACTAAAGAAATCAGCGGAGTCCATTTCAAACCTTGATACCACCCGCGTGAGATGTTGGGGTGGGTCTTCGCGGCCCGCCTCAACTCCATTTTTCTTATTTTTAATTTATTTTATATGTTATAATCTATTTTAGGCTCGGTTTTCACACACGGGGTGTAATATAAGACATATGGAGACATTTTACAATATACTAGAGTGTCTGAATCTTATTAGGGTGTTGGTTTTACCGAGGATTGTTACAATTGGTTAGGTGACCTTTATCCCTCTATTTAAATTAACAAGGTAGTCAACGTTTGACAATTGCAAATCTTTGCAATTTCTAGCCATATGGGATCGGTTAAACATTTATATGTTTAGTTGGCATGTTTAATCCCATCAACAACTTTGTCCGCCATGCTTCGGTGACCCTAAGCACATGGTTTCCAAATCAAGTCGTCCAACTTACACACACGTATGAGTTTATACACATAAGTGGTGTCACACCCCAACTGATGGCGGAAACATCGGGGCGCGGCACTGAGCGAAACAGATTGTCCAGAAGTTTCCATAACAATTATAATTACCGATTATTTAAAACATCACGTCCCATACCATGACATAATAAGTAACTTAATTATTACAGACAAAATCTAGTCAAGTAGTTCTGTTCCGATGACTCAGATTTACAAAATAGATTGAATGTTTATTTGTTCCTAGAGCCCCTTTTCCCCTAGCTTTCGATTTCATCACATAGCAAACAAGGTGCTCTAGGTCTTTCCTCGCCTCGATTTCACAGCGAACTAAGCACATAAACAACTTAAGCACATGTCACATACGTTAAAGTAAAAGTCAATACACATAGTGTAAAGGTGAGCATACAAGTTTAATAGATATAGTACGTTCGAAATTTGTTTACGCATAACCAGCACGTACGCATAGTGAAATGAGGGCACGTTAGTTATCGACATGGGTCTATCAACACCAATGACTGCGGGTTGACTGCCCGAGGCAGTTCGCAATACATGATTACCACCGTAATCCATGCAAGTAATTGTCCTTAACAACCCCCGCGAGCGGGTGCTGAGTCCAAACTATAGTACTATCGTTGCTAAGGCAGGTGGGTAGCATTCCATGTGTAAACATAACAAACAAGCATTCATTTAGCCACATAATACATGCAATAACGGTTAGCATTTAAATAGTTTTGAGTAGTGTGATTGATGTGATTTGAATATTCGTAACGTATGTAACACCTAAAAGTGCATAAAGCAAAAAGGGTTCGAGTATACTCACAGCGTTGATGGATTGAAGGGAGAGCGTAGAGTAGGATTAGCCTGAACAGTTGACGATAATATAAAAGATAAGTGGCGCGTAAAACGACTAAGTTACCAAGTGCAGGATGGTGGTCCGGTCGGATGGTAATCCGGCCGGTCGGCCACTCGTGCGAGTATCAGTCCGTCCGGGTGGTCGTCCGTTCGGACGGCCACTCGGTCGGTTGACCTTGTTGGTATAGATGTGTTTGTGTATGATGGCTTGACCTTTGAAGTTTTCGTTGTAGTATTTAGAAAACAGAGAAGTACCTCTACCTTTCAGGTCGGTCGATCGAATGGTCGTTTGGCGGGTTACTTAGTGAGAACAAGTTCACAGCAGGATGGTCACTCGGTCGGATGTCCATCCGATCGGGTGGCAACCCTGTTGTTGAACATGTTGAAAATTGTTTAAGTTTTGAATCAAAGCAAGGTGCAACCTGATCATTCAGTGGGTCGCTCGAGTGACAACCCTGGTCTGACAGCAGTCCGATAGGACAGCAATTCGTCCCACTGATCTGATCGTTCGTTGCTTGATTTTGTTTGAAGTGTTATAGTTTGACGAGACATTGTGATTGCTGGTTTGAACAATGGGAACTCCACCTCGTCCCTAATGACCTGACCGAAGAGGAATCACCCTAGTCTGACAGTGCACGGTTCAAGACGGTTGTTCATGTTCAAACCCGAAATCTCTATCTCTCAGATGGAACTTGGATCTAGCACAGATACATCACTAAGAATGAGTAGACGATCAGTATTAGTTCCGACTCCATCGAGTTTGAGTGCCTTGTGTGTAAAAGAGTTGAAAGAAAGTTAGAAAAATCATCTTTCAATCCCTTTTACAGTGAATATGTTTAGATCTATGAAAGATCTTTGTTTATTTATGTGGAAATCCTTCAGATTCAAGTTATTCTTGGTGGATTGAAGTCAAAACATGAAGTTCTCAAGAACACATGATGACGTCATCCTAGAACACCTTGAATCTTGATGATTTCATGGTTAAAAGTTAAGATTCAAAAGATAGAAAGGTGTAGGAGTGCGTGTAGATCAAGAAAGTACAATATTTAGGACGGGATCTTACCGGAATTGCGAGAAATCGGAGAAAAAGTAAGGTGAGAGCGCTGGTCGGACGTCAGTTGCCAAAAGTGGAAAGTATGAGAGTGACAAGGGGTATTTATAGGATTCCCAAAGTGGAAAGGTGTTGGTCGGTCGAGTGGTAACTCGACAGGGTGGCAGCTCGGTCGAGTGGCTGCCCGGTCGAGTGACAGTTCGGCCGGTTGGCACCTGGTTCGAGTGTTCAGCACACGAGTTTCGTGGTTTCGATTCGCGTGTAGCGCGTTGCGATTCGGTTCGAGCGAGCGATGCGATAGAGTTGCTTATCAAATTACTTTTAATCCCAACTACTATATCTAACATACAATCATCCTATCTTTAATTTGTGTTTCGCATATTCGAGTAGATATCGATTCGATTGAGATTCGATTGCGTTGCGATTGCGTTTCGATTGATCACCACAAAGCATAAATAAACATGCACAAGTAACACATAAATAGCACTAGGGGTGTCCACGGTTCGGTTCGGTTCGGTTTTTGGGTAAAATCAAAACCGAAACCGAAATGTTGGTTTTTGGGTTTTAAAAACCGTTCGGTTTCGGTTTTTCGGTTTTTACGTCGGTTCGGTTCGGTTTTTCGGTTATTTCGGTTTTTGAAACAAAATTATATAAGATTCAAAAAATAAAAAGTATAATTTATATTATAACAATCTTTTTATATTTTTATATTTAAATTATTATAGTTAACCTCTTTAATTAATATTGTTTATATATAAACCTAACCTTCTAATCTTTTTTTATGTTTCTTCAAAGTTTTTATTAAATTTAATTTTTATATTAAATTTTGTTATATCTTATAGGTAATAATAAATCATTTCAGTTATAATGTTTTTATTATAAGGGTGTAGGGAGTGGTTAAACACTTTGGAGTGACAAACCAAAAAACCGACCAATCAGAGCGCGCCATGTCAATCAGTCAAAAGTGTTTAAACTTTGGTGAAAAGTGTTGGCAATGGTTTAAACACTTGGTGAAGTGGTAAACTATTTTTTTTTTTAAAAAGGAAAAAGTTGTGATTGGTTGAGATAGGAATGGACCCCACCCACAATACCCTCTCTCTCTCTCATTCCTCCCTTCCCCGAATCGGCTAACCTTCACCGAATTGGTGAAATTTGGTGACTAAAGTTTTGTTGGCGGTGGTGTTTACCGAGTGGTAAACTAGTTTGCCACTCCTTGCCGATCACCACTCCGTATACCCTAAACACTTAACATTCAAGAATAAAATTAACATTTTCTACTAGAATTGGGTTAAACACTTAAACAATTTAAACTTAAACATAAAAATATATGGAGTGTAACTTATCGGTTCGGTTCGGTTTTTTTCGGTTATTGAAAAAGTTTATCCGAAAACCGAACCGAAATTTTTGATTATTAAAAAACCGAAAACCGAACCGTCGGTTTTTGTTTCGGTTCGGTTATTTCAGTTATTCGGTTACGGTTCGGTTATTTCAGTTTTCTTGCTCACCCCTAAATAGCACACACACGTAAAGCAATATCCAGAATTCATATTTCGAGTTGCGATTCATATTACGATTCGATGTCGATTTGATCAGCATAGTTGATTATCGTTTAGTTAACTTTATCGCATTGTTACTTCCTATAGTTCACAGTCATAAGTCGATTAAATAGCGAATAACACACGTCGATTACTGCGATTATTGATAATTACTCCACATAATACAACTAAAATAAACACATAAAAGTAGATCACTACAAGTCAAGTCGCGCGATCGGTCGTTGACTTTGACCTTGACTTTGACTTTGACTCCTTGAGAACACGGGGTGTTACAGCCTCCCCTTGTTGAGGGAATTTAGTCCCGAAATTAGGATGAAGCCGTAACAAACAACTGCGGGTACTTCGCCTTCATGTCACTTTCGAGTTCCCAAGTGAACTCTGCGCCTCGTTTGCCTTCCCAGCGAACCTTCACAATGGGAATGCGTGAGCGCCTGAGCTGCTTGGTTTATCGGTCCATGATTTCGACGGGCTTTTCCACGAAGTGTAATGTTTCGTTCACTTGAAGGTCCTCAAGAGGTACGTGTAAGTCATGGTCAGCCAGACACTTTCTGAGGTTCGAAACATGGAAAGTCGGGTGGACGTTGCTAAGTTCCTTCGGTAATTCGAGTCTGTAAGCCACTTTGCCGATCCTTTCCAGAACCTTAAAGGGTCCCACATATCAAGGCGCGAGCTTTCCTCTCTTTCCGAATCGGACCACACCCTTCCAAGGTGAAACCTTTAGGAGTACATGGTCACCAACGTCAAATTCAAGGGGCTTGCGTCGTTTATCGGCGTAACTTTTCTGACGATCCCGAGCTTTCACTAGATTATCTCGAATTCGTAAGATTTTGTCTGTCGTTTCTTGCAATAGCTCAGGACCGGTTAATTGCGAGTGCCCGATCTCGTGCCATACAATAGGCGATCGACATCTTCTTCCATACAATGCCTCAAATGGTGTCATTTGGATACTGGAATGATAGCTGTTATTGTACGAGAATTTGACTAACGGTAGGTATGTGTCCCAATTACCACCGAAGTCTATAACACACGAGCGAAGCATGTATTCAAGGGTACGAATCGTTCTTTCAGTCTGACCGTCGGTTTGAGGATGGAAATCGGTACTTAGATTAAGCGTAGTACCGAGAGCAGATTGAAAAGTTTCCCAAAGACGCGAGGTAAACCGAGCATCGCGGTCAGAGATGATGTCACGAGGTGTCCCATGTCGACAGATAACCTCATCGGTGTAGATTCGGGCTAATCGTTCCACCTTATAGTCTTCTCGTATTGGCAAAAAGTGAGCTGATTTAGTCAAATAGCCCACAATAGCCCAAATGTTGCCGTGACCTGATGACGTGCGCGGAAGTTTCGTTACGAAATCCATAGCTATACTCTCCCACTTCCACACAGGGATCTTGGGTTGTTCGAGCAAGCCAGAGGGTCTTTGATGTTCAGCCTTAACTTTCGAGCAAGTCAGGCACTTTCCGACATAGAGAGCGATATCCATCTTCATACCCGGCCACCAGTACTTGTAGCGAAGGTCCTGGTACATCTTATCGGCACCGGTATGAATAGAATACTGGTGTTGGGATTGAACCCTACAGAGGAACAGATGATGTAAAGCCAAAACTGGTTCAGAACAGTGGATTCATCATAAGCAGTAGTTTGCACTAAACTTTCCCCTTGACAGTGGCTCCAACATCTGATATGCTCCAAATACTGCCCTTCTTAACAACTGCTGATCTTGTAAACTACTGTTAAGTCAAAGCACTGACGAAGCATAAAGATTGAAGCTCAAAGTACTGATGGGATCCAAGCACTGTTGAAGATCAAAGCACTGCCCATTCAAGGTCTGATCACCCTTTGAAGAAAGTACTGATTCTCAACAGCAGTGCTTAGACCACAACAGTGGTATGAAGAATCAGTGTTTATATCTCAGTGGTTATAATGTAATCAGTGTTTGTATTGTCAGTGGTTAATAGATCAGTGGTTAGAGTTTGTTAGGTTGTTAGATGTCACTTTCATGGTGATGTCAGCTTTGATTCTCAGTGGTTTGGTCTGTACTATAAATAGAGCAGTACCTGTACAGTTCTATTTGAGCTTCGAGCTTTTTGCTCATCTCCTTTCATCTTGTACGATCAACCAGTGAGCTCAGGCTGAGGGGGAGTTTAGTTTGTAAGCATGCTTTGTAATCTTTTGATTTGTATTGTAATCATTCGACTTAATGAAAAGCATGTGTTTATTAAAAACTATTTTCTTCTTTGATTGTGTTTACAAAGTTTGTTGTTCATTTCCGCTGCACTTAAACTCTGTTCATTTCTATTGATTTGTTCAAATAATACAAACAAACACAATCATGAGGAGCCTCCGGTCCTAACAATTGGTATCAGAGCCTGGACAGTCAAATTCGATCTAACAGTCAATTTGACATAACAGTTCTGCTCAAAATTCATTGATACTAAGGTTGATTGTATTCAGTTGAAAAACAGAGTAACGAGTAATCACGTTTAAAATGGCTAATCAAAAGCTCTGTAAAACAACCAAGATGTCATAAGACACCCAAACTTCTCATAACAAGTGATGTCATGCATAAATCACTAATAGTTTCAGATCTGGAAATTCGTCTGGTGACTCTGGTCTGATTATTCTTTTTACAAAATTGATTTCAAATGTTATTATGAAGTTTGTGATGTTTTCATCATAACTGCAGCTAAGGTGTTCACCTCATGGTTGACAAAAGCCTATGTGCGGATAAAAGCACTAGTGTCTTTGTTAACATAAAAAGAGGGAAATCAAAACTTTAGTTATTAGATCTTATGTATTGAAAAACAGGATGAGAAGTCTCAAAAAGGACCAAATCAATCGTGTTAAGAATACATTAAGAAAATCAGCAGTCTATGGTGTCCAGATCATGAGTAATGTGAAATTTGGCATAAGCATGTGCAAAAATGACCAAATCTCTCAAAACATTGCTGTAAAATGATTTTGGATTTAAGTATTCCTTCCTTAAAACCTTCCAGTAGGTATCTCAATATCTATCTATGGAAAGGGTAAAAAAAAACCTCAAAAGTGTGTTTTTCTCAAAAACTTTTGAAGTCAAAAGAAAAGAGCATAAATTCAAAACACTTGAGAGTTCAAAATTTGGGTTAAAAATGGTCATCAAGCAACTGTGTGCATTCATTGGTACAGGAAAATTCAGGTAAAAATTGTATCACCAGTGGTTAAACTTGAAAGAGGACTAAACAAGTTTTTCAACATCATCACATGGTAAAGTCTATGTCAGGACTCTCAAAGCCTATGTGTACATGTCTCCTCATTTTTGCAATCAATTGACAAGGAAATGGTCCCAAACAATGGTTACTACAATGTATTTCAAATCATTGACCATATTCCTAAAACTTGAGAATGATGTGACTATGAGTTTTAATTGGAAAATATACCAGATTCCTTTTTGATGTTGTTTTCAGAGAAAAAAAAAAAAAAAAAAAAAAAAAAAAACCCTTTAATTATTTTTCTTGAAAAGGTTTTTCTCAATAAAACAGGATATATTATTCTTTATTTTTCCTTTAGAATGATATATTTTATACTTTTACTTGTTTTTTATAGTAAAAGCTTCAATCTCCTGTCAGGATATAAAACCTTTATTTTTGTTGGTGATATTATCCTTAAAAACAGATCAAAAGGAAATGGTACATGTGTCAAGGTCATGTCAAACTCAAGTTTGTTTTAACACTAATTAAAAGATTGATTGCCAATAGACCCTAAAATACTTGGGTACTCGTGTTCTAATTAAAATATTAAGACACAAAATGAGTAGCCTTAGTAAAAGGGTTTTAATCATCTGGGATACTAAACCACTGTCAGGAATCTATAAAAGCTTCAAAATGTGCAATTGACATGTGGTAAAACCTTAAATACAAAAACCAGGAAATTCTCTGCGTTAAAAATTCCTGTAAACCCTGCTGTTATGATTGATTCTGATAAACTTGCATTTAAAATATATTTGTCAAGTTTTTAGTTTTGCAGGTAACTCACAATCACCATCAACAGATGTTGGACATGATACTAAAATCATTTCCTTCATCAGAGCAGCAGATGTACAAAACAACTGTTAAAGCTCATCCACTGATGTACAAACAGTGTATTGACCAAAATAACCTTCTAAACTTCTACCACCACTTCACCCCAAACCACTGTTGATAAATATCCATCAAAAATGGATAAAAATTATCAGTGGATCAAATCCATCTTTTAAATCTTTTTCACCTTCATTTCAAACAGATGTTGGATCTTTAAAGTCACCAACAGATGTTAGCTCAGATGATTCACATCTGCAGCTTCACCTTTTAACCATCAAATCTTTATTAAAACTCAACCATGTCACCACACACTTGACAACATCAATGAAAAAGGATTCTTTCAAAAAGACAATCCTGAAACACTTGTTCTCTTGGTGGCTTTCTACCATTCCATCAACAAGTCATGTGCCTTATAGCACTGAAAGACAGAAAGTTGGGTAGCTGTCATTTAAGAGGAGCTTCAGCAGTTCAGTGACAACAAGTTTGAAAATCTTGTGCCACAGCCAAAGGATGAGAATCTATTTGGCGAAAAGTGGGTCCTCAAAGAACATTGCATATGCTAGGAGCATGATTGTCAAGATTTATCATACTCAAACAAGTACAAATATCAAAGTGTTTTGACTAGGCAAAAAGGAAGCAGATGTTTTCATAACCACTGATTGAAGAATATTATGATGCTGCTGCAAGCTGAATAGTCCAACTGTTTGTAACTTCAAAATATGTTATTGAATTTTGGTATAGTTGCTCAAAAGATTGTTTTTATGCAGGACAGTCAAGTAGCTGAAATATATCATCAAAAATTCAGTATCTCATTTATTCACCATCAGACATCACTTTGTGAAGGATTGCAATAAAAAGGTTTGATTTCATCTTTAACATGTCCATCCTAAAGATCAGTTGGTAGATGTACAAACTTGATCACTATGATTGGAATGCTAAACATGGATTAAAGCAAGCTTTTTTGTGTTCCATGTGTAAATAGCATAAAAATGTTTTTAGAAAAATAAAAAAAATAACCTTAAAAATAGTTTAAAATTGAATTTTTCAATAAATCCTCAAAGTCTGTTCAAAGCACTGATGGCATTAAAACTCTGTTAAATAGTAAAATCTATCCACTGCCAAAGTGTATCCTCTGTTTGTGCAAAACACTGATTTACAACAGAGGTTACACGTGGACAGATGTTATTCAACAGTTGTGTGCATCAGATACCATGATCACTTTTTCAAATAAATGGCCTTACATCTGAAACATTTACAAGGCTATCAAAAATTTCCAAAACAAAAGCAGAGGTTCCTGAGCAGTCTTTAGCAGCTACCACTGCTCCTCAGGCACTTGCTGCTGAGCCCACTGCTCAAGGTGATAACAGTAGTAACACAACTGCTGTGAAACCCACACCTAAATCCACCAAAAGACCAAAACAAAAGAAAATTCTAAAGCCCCACAAACCTATAATAAAGGCAACTCTGGAAGATGAGATCCCAGAGCAACTGCCAGTGACAACACAAAAGTCACTAGAAACCACTGCTGCTACTTCCTCACAGCAGATGGTAGAAAGGTCTCAACCCATGCCTCAAACTCCTCCTGCTTCTTCTCAAAAAGAACAGGTTGTAAGAACAGGGACACCAAATTATGATGCTCTGGAATCACTTGATTCCATCATCCACAGCCCACTGCCCGGGGCAAATTTACTTTCAACTCCCATCATCACTTCACAAATACCACCATCAATAATGACCTTGTTGCATGCTTTGGATATAACTCAGACATAAATCAGTTCCTCTCAACCACCTATCACTGAGAGTATACTCCAACAAGTGACTGAGTCTGATGCTTATACCTCTGCTATCCCAGCAACAACTGAGGAAGTTACACCCCTTGAGTTACAAGTAACTCTTGGTGGTAGTTCAAGTGAAGCAGGTACTACAAGTGCTGAACCCACTGGTTTGCACTTGGATAGTAGTTTTATCAATAAGACTTCCTTGAAGGCAATTTCTTCACTGAGAACTCTTGTGTATCCAGTTTTCACTGGTTCACTAAAAAGCGTTTCTCATTATGAAGAAAGAAGTCCCCAGTACCAAGACAAAGGGGCAACAGTGGATGATTTTTGGGATACACTTACTCAATCAACCACTGTTACAACCACTGCTAGTGGGAAATCAAATGACCCCATTAAGTTGGGTGATGGTTTAATGTACCAAGAATCGACGGCTAGAATTGATAAATTGGATACATCTGTTGCAGAAATCAAAGACATGCTGCAACAGTTGTTGAAAGCACAAAGGGTACCATCCACTGCTGCACCACCTCCAACAGCTACTCCATCATCTGCTCCTACTCCAGATGAGCTGTGGAATTTGTTTCAACCCCTGCACCTATCTTCGAAAGAATTGATGATGCTAAAAAGGGGGAGAATAATGACTCTGAGGAAAATCTTTCAGTAACTTCTGCTGAAACATCTGTCAAAGAAAAGGAAAAGGGAGGTGATGAAACCCTGAAAATTCAAGCAGATGATGAAGATACACAAATGAGGATCGTTTAAAGTCAAGTCAATTCAGCTGGTCTCAAAACCACTGCTGATATTAAAAAGGTAAGGGATGAGAGCAGAGCTTTGGTTGAGAAAAAGATAGTTCTGCAAAAAGAAAAAGAATAGGTTGGTACTTCATTAAAGAAGAGTCATGTTAGAAAAACAAGGCAATCAACCACCACAGCTTCTAAAACTAAGCCAGTTACTACTTCAACCACAACTTCTGTTCCCACAAAATCACTTACACCTCCACCATTAACAACATCTGTCACTCAAACAACTGCCACCAATGCTACATCAACACACACTTCAACCACTGCTCTCACCATTTCAACAACAACTATACAATCCACTGCCCCACCAAAAACATCCTTACCACCACCAACACCACTTGCTGCCATCCTTTATCAAAGAAGGAAACAATGCAGATGGATGCAGAAATACCAAAAGAAGACCAAGCTTCAGAAGAATATATCATGAAGATGGCTCTTCAGACACTTAGAGCAGAACTACAAGAAATAGCAAAATCTCAAGACACTGCTCAAAGTTGTCATTACCAGGCCTCAATCTCCAAACTCATCAAATAAATCTCTCCCAAGAAACCTATTGGATTCAAAAATACTAAAGTGGATGTTTGTTCAAAAGACCTACATATTGACTTTGCTCAGGTCCAATGGTGAAGTGAAGCATATATCAAGGGAAACAGCACTTGGCCTGGGTGTTGAAGATTTGCAAGATCTCCTTGAGCTTACACTGTGCAGGGATGAGGATGACACAGATTCCATGAACTTTGAATTACAATTCAAAGGACAAGTTAGGGATTTATTGATGAGACAATAAAGATCCTGAATAATGAAGTGTTTTGGCATCATCTGTTCCAGGGGGAGATTGTTGGGATTGAACCCTATAGAGAAACAGATGATGTAAAGCCAAAACTGGTTCAGAACAGTGGATTCATCATAAGCAGTAGTTTGCACTAAACTTTCCCCTTGACAGTGGCTCCAACATCTGATATGCTCCAAATACTGCCCTTCTCAACAACTGCTGATCTTGTAAACTACTGTTAAGTCAAAGCACTGATGAAGCATAAAGATTGAAGCTCAAAGTACTGCCGGGATCCAAGCACTGTTGAAGATCAAAGCACTGCCCATTCAAGGTCCGATCACCCTTTGAAGAAAGTACTGATTCTCAACAGCAGTGCTTAGACCACAACAGTGGTATGAAGAATCAGTGTTTATATCTCAGTGGTTATAATGTAATCAGTGTTTGTATTGTCAGTGGTTAATAGATCAGTGGTTAGAGTTTGTTAGGTTGTTAGATGTCACTTTCATGGTGACGTCAGCTTTGATTCTCAGTGGTTTGGTCTGTACTATAAATAGAGCAGTACCTGTACAGTTCTATTTGAGCTTCGAGCTTTTTGCTCATCTCCTTTCATCTTGTACGATCAACCAGTGAGCTCAGGCTGAGGGGGAGTTTAGTTTGTAAGCATGCTTTGTAATCTTTTGATTTATATTGTAATCATTCGATTTAATGAAAAGCATGTGTTTATTAAAAACTATTTTCTTCTTTGATTGTGTTTACAAAGTTTGTTGTTCATTTCCGCTGCACTTAAACTCTGTTCATTTCTATTGATTTGTTCAAATAATATAAACAAACACAATCATGAGGAGCTTCCGGTCCTAACAACTGGGATTTGTGAGCTTCGTCCATCAAGGTCTGTCGTAAATTGGTCCGTTTAGGAATCCAAATTCGGTCCAGATAATGGAATATCCCGTTCGATTTATTTACTGGCTGAGCTCCATCGTGGCAAATCCTTTCCTTATTCAGAGTGCGTTCAGTAAAACAAGCATGTTGGGCGTCGCGGATAAGGGTTTCGAGGTCGAATCGGGCTTGAACATTACGAGTGCTGTGTAAGTAGCTTAGTCTGCTGAGGGCGTCGGCAACGACATTCGCTTTGCCAGGGTGATAACGAATCTCACAGTCGTAATCGTTAAGAAGTTCTACCCACCGGCGTTGACGCATATTAAGTTCCTTCTGGTCAAAGATATGTTGTAGGCTCCTATGATCTGTGAAGATCGTACACTTGGTACCATAAAGGTTGTATCGCCAAATCTTTAACGCAAAAACAACCGCGCCTAGCTCAAGATCGTGGGTTGTGTAGTTCTTCTCGTGGATCTTGAGCTGACGAGACGCGTAAGCAATAACCTTGTCCCGCTGCATGAGAACACAACCGAGACCGAGGTTCGAGGCATCACAGTAGACTATAAAGTCGTCGTTCCCTTCGGGTAGTGTAAGGACAGGAGCATTGCAAAGCATATACTTTAGGGTTTGAAACGCAGTCTCTTGTCCAGTTCTCCAAACAAAAGGCTGGTCTTTCTGAGTGAGAGCGGTAAGCGGCACGACGATTTTAGAGAATCCTTCGATAAATCGACGATAGTAGCCCGCTAGTCCAAGAAAAGAACGGACTTCAGACGGGTTCTTTGGTGTAACCCAACTCTTGACAGCTTCAATCTTCACAGGATCGACGTGAATACCATGACTATTGACAATATGACCAAGGAATTGAACCTCCTCTATCCAAAATTCACACTTGGAGAACTTCGCGTAGAGTTGATTCCCTTGGAGTAGCTCGAGGACCAAACGTAGATGTTGCGCGTGTTCGGCCTTCGATTTGGAATAGATCAGGATATCGTCGATGAACACGATGACGAAATGAATGAGAAAAGGTTTACACACGCGATTCATCAGATCCATGAAAACTGCGGGTGCGTTGGTTAAACCAAAAGGCATAACAACGAACTCGTAGTGGCTATAGTGAGTGCGAAAGGTGGTCTTGGGTATATCCTCCTCCTGAATGCGTAACTAGTGGTAGCCTGAACGTAGATCAATCTTAGAAAAGCACGTAGCACCTTGCAGCTGGTCGAATAAATCATCAATACAGGGCAAAGGATAGCAATTTTTGACAGTAAGTTTATTCAATTCCCTATAGTCGATGCACATCCGAAACGACCCATCCTTCTCTTTGACGAAAAGGACTGGTGCGCCCCAAGGAGAGGTGCTAGGGTGAATAAAACCTTTGTCAAGTAATTCCTGTAGTTGAATCGTGAGTTCTCGCATTTCTGATGGAGCGAGTCTATAAGGAGCTCTGGCAACGGGATTGGCTCCAGGAATGAGGTCGATGCGAAAGTCGATATCACGACTCGGAGGTAGTCCTGGAAGATCTTCAGGAAAAACGTTAGGAAAATCTCGAACAACAGGAACGTCTTTCACCTCCGTCTTTCTTTTCTTTTCCTCCTCCGCTACTACAATGTTGGCCAAGAAAGCCTTGTATTCCTTGCGGAGATACTTACTAGCTTGGATGCATGACATGAGTTGCAGTTTCTTCGAGGCGACTTCACCGTAAACACATAACTGATCCCCATTGACGAGCGAGAATCGTATTATTTTGTCGAAGCAAACAACTTCAGCATGGTTTTCGCGAAGAAAGTCCATGCCTACTATGACATCAAAACTTCCGAGTTGCATCGGAATAAGATCGATAGGGAAGATGTGATTGTTGAGCTCGAGGGTACAATCACGGAGAATAGAATTGACTACGACGGTTCTTCCAGTGGCGATTTCAACATCGAATGTCGAGGGGAGATAGGCGCGCTTACGATCTAGTAACTTTTCGAACTCAAATGACACAAAGCAGTTATCGGCTCCAGTATCAAACAAACACGAAGCATAAATACCATTCACAAGGAACGTACCATTGACGACGTTGTTGTCGGCCTGGGCTTGGCGCACGTTGATGTTGAAAGTTTGGGCACGTGCAGCTTGTTGCTGTTGCTGCTGCTGTTGTTGTTGTTGAGGCTGCTGCTGTTGAGGCTCTTGTTTCACAACCCTGTTCGGGCACATGTTGGCGAAATGGCTAGGATCGCCACATGCGAAGCAGACTCTGGCGTTGACCACGGGTGCCGGAGGAGCTTGTTGACCCTGAGTGGCTGGAAGTAGAGCTTGATGAGCGGCGGCTTGAGCTGGAGCTTGACCTTGTCGACCACGGCAATTGGTGGTGAAGTGACCATACATATTGCAGTTTGCACAGAAACGGCAAGCGATGGTAGTCGGGTGGTGGTAGGTACAAGTAGGGCAAAGCGGGTGTGGACCAGTGTACGCACGCTTAGCAAGAGGTGCATTAGCCACAGGCGCCGCTACTTGGCGCTGTTGCTGAGCAGATACGGATTGAACTAGTGCAGCGGTGATCACACAGTTCTTGTTGCTGGAGTTGCTCTTTCTCTTGTTCTTCCTCTTGTTTCTCGATGTGGTGGTTTCTGCCGTTGATGCGGTGGCGGTAGTTTGATGCATATTCTTTGAAGCCTTATCCCAGAATCCAGCCTTGACCCGCTTGTCATTGATTTCAGCGGCCAGTAGGTAAGTCTCTTCGATTGTCGTAGTCTTGGCCGATTGCACGAAATCTGCAATGCAGTCGAGCAAAGCTCGGATGTACTTCTTGATTGCGATCTCCGAAGTCTTGACTTGGTCGGGACAAATGATACTGAGCTGCTTGAAACGAGCGGTCAGAGCAGTGTTTTCTCCATCCTTCTGCTTAATGTGCCAGAATTCATCTTCTAACTTTTGGCGCTCATGAGGAAGACAGAATTCTTCCAGCAGGACCTCCTTCAGCTCGTCCCACGACAGACCGTAGGCTGCATTGTTTCCACGTTTGTTCCTCTCAGCCATCCACCAGTCTAGAGCGCGGGACTGGAAGACGCTAGTCGTGTTGAGAGTGCGGAGATCTTCGAGGCAACCGCTCTGTCGTAGAGTGACCTCGATGGAGTCAAACCACTGGAACAAAGCTGTGGGGCCTTCCTCGCCAGTGAATTATTTTGGCCCACAAGCCTGAAACTGCTTAAAGCTGAAAGCAGTCTTGGGAGCTTCGGTTCGGGATTCCTCAGATGATTTGCTCATGTTCTCGTACAGTTCGCTCATGATTTGAGGAACAACTTTTGCCATTTGTTTAGTGAGCATGGCAGCGAGGCATTTATCTGCTTGCTTTCGGCGAGCATCTCGAGAAGCGCGAGATCCAGATGATGACATTGTCTGCAACAGACATCGCCACAAGGCTCAACACAAGTTTGATTACCCATCGACTATTCTAGGGGATAATGTAGACTAGCGATTCGTCATAAAGCTCAGGAACACATCCAGTCATGTAAACACATAGGCACTTAATCACAGATTCACATAAGCACAGAAGCACGTAGGGAACATAAACACATAAACATATAAGCACATAATTCTCTTAGAAGCACACATGAGTACATAGAGCACATTGAGCATTCTGACTGCCCCAGAATATAGAATCCTATCATTCAAGGTCTACGAGCGTTCGAGAGTAGCGTCCGCGATTAACATAGCGTACGGTGGTTCCTCATGGTAGTAGCGATTTGTTAACATTTTGAGATAGAGTGTAGTGCGAGTCGTGTGTGTCGATCAAAGCGTTGGCGGAAATCGAATGAATCCCCAAAAATTAAAACACATAAACAGATAAATATACATACAAACGCATAAAATCGACGAATTATCAGAGACAGCAGTTGCGGGCTCAGAAGCGAAACACATGAAAATCGAGAAATAGACTGTCTGCGGCTATTAGACATTGACTAACCAAAGTGATTCGACTATTCTCAAGGGCTTTCTGAGCACACTTTGACCTTTGGGACTGTGCTTTAGCCTCGATTCTTGGGCGATTGGCACGTATCCTTTCAGTTTCGGTGTGTCGTCAAGTCGTTGGAGTCCGTCGAAACTTTGGTGAGAGTTTGTAAAATCAAGTAAAGATCGGAATATGTTGTCAAGGTTAGGGTAAAGCCTTTTTAGCATAGTTTGCTTTAGAGTCGGGGTGGGGCCTCTTCTTGTTGCCCCCTTCATTGATCGCTAGAACGGGTAAAGCCTTTTTGCCCATTCCTGCTTCGGCCGTTTTGAGCATTGCATGAAGCTCACCAATGCTCTTGTCCCATCCATTCATGTTGTAATTCATTACAAAGCTTTCAAATTTCTTTGTTAAAGAGTTGAGGATCAAATCCGTAGCCAAATCTTTAGAGACGGGACAATTTAGCCTTTCTAGGCGATCAATGTGGCTTTTCATCTTAAGGACATAAGATGATACCGATTGGGTTTCCTCCATTCGACATGCATGAAGTGCCCGAACGATTTCGAAGCGTTCTACCCTCGCTTGTTATAGGAACATTTCCTTTAACTGGGTAATCATGTCGTATGCCCCATGATGTTCAAAATCCTTTTGAATTTCGGGAATCATAGGTCCCAACATGAGGCATGAGGCTTGCACGGAGTCCTCGGTATACTTAACCCAATCATTGTAGGCTTCCACATCTTGCACGTTAGGTTCAACGGGAATAGGATCGTCCAACACATAGGATATCTTCTCTTGCTTGAGAACGATTCTCAAGTTTCGAAACCAATCCATGAAGTTGTTATGATTGAGACGATCCTTTTCAAGGATGGTTCTTAGTGATAGGTTTCGGACGGTTTGGTTAATCGGGTTTGCATTGTTAGCGGCCATCTACAAAATTTAACAAGTTCAATTTAGTATTTTCGATATTATTATATTTTAATTATTAATACCCTTTTGTGTCTTAAAGACAATTAATAATTAAAATCTAGAATCCAACATTACATTTAAATATTGGTTAGGTTTCCTTTATCCCTCTATATAAATTAACAAGGTAGTCAACGTTTGACAATTGCAAATCTTTGAAATTTCTAGCCATATGGGATCGGTTAAACATTTATATGTTTAGTTGGCATGTTTAATCCCATCAACAACTTTGTCTGCCATGCTTCGGTGACCCTAAGCACATGGTTTCCAAATCAAGTCGTCCAACTTACACACACGTGTGAGTTTATACACATAAGTGGTGTCACACCCCACCGATGGCGGAAACATCGGGGCACGGCACTGAGCGAAACAGATTGTCCAGAAGTTTCCATAACAATTATAATTACCGATTATTTAAAACATCACGTCCCATACCATGACATAATAAGTAACTTAATTATTACAGACAAAATCTAGTTAAGTAGTTCTGTTCCGACGACTCAGATTTACAAAATAGATTGAATGTTTATTTGTTCCTAGAGCCCCTTTTCCCCTAGCTTTCGATTTCATCACATAGCAAACAAGGTGCTCTAGGTTTTTCCTCGCCTCGATTTCACAGCGAACTAAGCACATAAACAACTTAAGCACCTGTCACATACGTTAAAGTAAAAGTCAATACACATAGTGTAAAGGTGAGCATACAAGTTTAATAGATATAGTACGTTCGAAATTTGTTTACGCATAACCAGCACGTACGCATAGTGAAATGAGGGCACGTTAGTTATCGACATGGGTCTATCGACACCAATGACTGCGGGTTAACTGCCCGAGGCAGTTCGCAATACATGATTACCGCCGTAATACATGCAAGTAATTGTCCTTAGCAACCCTCGCGAGCGGGTGTTGAGTCCAAACTATAGTACTATCGTTGCTAAGGCAGGTGGGTAGCATTCCATGTGTAAACATAACAAACAAGCATTCATTTAGCCACTTAATACATGCAATAACGGTTAGTGTTTAAATAGTTTTGAGTAGTGTGATTGATGTGATTTGAATATTCATAACGTATGTAACACCCAAAAGTGCGTAAAGCAAAAAGGGTGCGAGTATACTCAAAGCGTTGATGGATTGAAGGGAGCGCGTAGAGTAGGATTAGCCTGAACAGTTGACGATAGTATAAAAGATAAGCAGCGCGTAATACGACTAAGTTACCAAGTGCAGGATGGTGGTCCGGTCAGATGGTAATCCGTCCGGTCGGCCACTCGTGCGAATATCAGTCCGTCCGGGTGGTCGTCCGTTCGGACGGCCACTCGGTCGGTTGACCTTGTTGGTATAGATGTGTTTGTGTATGATGGCTTGACCTTTGAAGTTTTCGTTGTAGTATTTAGAAAACAGAGAAGTACCTCTACCTTTCAGGTCGGTCGATCGAATGGTCGTTCGATCGGACGGCGACTCGAATGGCGGGGTTACTTAGTGAGAACAAGTTCACAGCAGGATGGTTACTCGGTCGGATGTCCATCCGATCGGGTGGCAACCCTGTTATTGAACATGTTGAAAATTGTTTAAGTTTTGAATCAAAGCAAGGTGCAACCTGATCATTCAGTGGGTCGCTCGAGTGACAACCCTGGTCGGACAGCAGTCCGATCGGACAGCAATTCGTCCCACTGATCTGATCGTTCATTGCTTGATTTTGTTTGAAGTGTTATAGTTTGACGAGACATTGTGATTGCTGGTTTGAACAATGGGACCTCCACCTCGTCCCTAATGACCTGACCGAACAGGAATCACCCTAGTCTAACAGTGCACGGTTCAAGACGGTTGTTCATGTTCAAACCCGAAATCTCTATCTCTCAGACGGAACTTGGATCTAGCACTGATACATCACTAAGAATGAGTAGACGATCAATATTAGTTCCGACTCCATCGAGTTTGAGTGCCTTGTGTGTAAAAGAGTTGAAAGAAAGTTAGAAAAATCATCTTTCAATCCCTTTTACAGTGAATATGTTTAGATCTATGAAAGATCTTTGTTTATTTATGTGGAAATCCTTCAGATTCAAGTTATTCTTGGTGTATTGAAGTCAAAACATGAAGTTCTTAAGAACACATGATGACGTCATCCTAGAACACCTTGAATCTTGATGATTTCACGATTAAAAGTTAAGATTCAAAAGATAGAAAGGTGTAGGAGTGCGTGTAGATCAAGAAAGTACAAGATTTAGGACGAGATCTTACCGGAATTGCGAGAAATCGGAGAAAAAGTAAGGTGAGAGCGCTGGTCGGACGTCAGTTGCCAAAAGTAGAAAGTATGAGAGTGACAAGGGGTATTTATAGGATTCCCAAAGTGGAAAGGTGCTGGTCGGTCGAGTGGTAACTCGGCCGGGTGGCAGCTCGGTCGAGTGGCTGCCCGGTCGAGTGGCAGTTCGGCCGGCTGGCACCTGGTTCGAGTGTTCGGCACACGAGTTTCATGGTTTCGATTCACGTGTAGCGCGTTGCGATTCGGTTCGAGCGAGCGATGCGATAGAGTTGCTTATCAAATTACTTTTAATCCCCACTACTATATCTAACATACAATCATCCTATCTTTAATTTGCGTTTCGCGTATTCGAGTAGATTTCGATTCGATTGAGATTCGATTGCGTTGCGATTGCGTTTCGATTGATCACCACAAAGCATAAATAAACATGCACAAGTAACACATAAATAGCACACACACGTAAAGCAATATCCAGAATGCATATTTCGAGTTGCGATTCGTATTATGATTCGATGTCGATTTGATCAGCATAGTTGATTATCGTTTAGTTAACTTTATCGCATTGTTACTTCCTATAGTTCACAGTCGTAAGTCGATTAAATAGCGAATAACACACGTCGATTACTGCGATTATTGATAATTACTCCACATAATACAACTAAAATAAACACATAAAAGTAGATCACTACAAGTCAATAGGTAGCTTGATGCAGATTCTTTGAAGCCTTATCCCAGAATCCAGCCTTGACCCGCTTGTTGTTGATTTCAGCGGCCAGTAGGTAAGTCTCTTCGATTGTCGTAGTCTTGGCCGCTTGCACGAAATCTGCAACGCAGTCGGGCAAAGCTCGGATGTACTTCTTGATTACGATCTCCGGAGTCTTGACTTGGTCGGGACAAATGATACTTAGCTGCTTGAAACGAGCGGTCAGAGCAGCGTTTTCTCCATCCTTCTGCTTAATGTGCCAGAATTCATCTTCTAACTTTTGGCGCTCATGAGGAGGGCATAATTCTTCCAGCATGACCTCCTTGAGCTCGTCCCACGACAGACCGTAGGCTGCATTGTTTCCACGTTTGTTCCTCTCAGCCGTCCACCAGACTAGAGCGCGGGACTGAAAGACGCCAGTCGCGTTGAGAGTACGGAGATCTTCGGGGCAACCGCTCTGTCGTAGAGTGACCTCGATGGAGTCAAACCACTGGAACAAAGCTGTGGGGCCTTCCTCGCCAGTGAATTCTTTTGGCCCACAAGCCTTAAACTGCTTGAAGCTGAAAGCAGTCATGGGAGCTTCGGTTCGGGATTCCTCAGATGATTTGCTCATGTTCTCGTACAGTTCGCTCACGATTTGAGGAACAACTTTTGCCATTTGTTTAGTGAGCATGGTAGCGAGGCGTTTATCTGCTTGCTTTCGGCAAGCATCTCGAGAAGCGCGAGATCCAGATGACGGCATTGTCTGCAACAGACATCGCCACAGGGCTCAACACAAGTTTGATTACCCATCGACTATTCTAGGGGCTAATGTAGACTAGCGATTCGTCATAAAGCTCAGGAACACATCCAGCCATGTAAACACATAGGCACTTAATCACAGATTCACATAAGCACAGAAGCACGTAAGGGCACATAAACACATAAGCATATAAGCACATAATTCTCTTAGAAGCACACAAGAGTACATAGAGCACATTGAGTATTCTGACTGCCCCAGAATATAGAATCCTATCATTCAAGGTCTACGATCGTTCGAGGGTAGCATCCGCGATTAACATAGCGTACGGTGGTTCCTCATGGTAGTAGCGATTTGTTAACGTTTTGAGATAGAGTGTAGTGTGAGTCGTGTGTGTCGTTCAAAGCGTTGGTGGAAATCGAATGAATCTCCAAAAATTAAAACATATAAATAGATAAATACACATACAAACGCATAAAATTGATGAATTATCAGAGACAGCAGTTGCGGGCTTAGAAGCGAAACACATGAAAATCGAGAAATAGACTGTCTGCGGCTATTAGACATTGACTAACCAAAGTGATTCGACTATTCTCAAGGGCTTTCTGAGCACACTTTGACCTTTGGGACTGTGCTTCTTGGGCGATTGGCACGTATCCTTTCAGTTTCGGTGTGTCATCAAGTTGTTGGAGTCCGTCGAAACTTTGGTGAGAGTTTGTAAAGTCAAGTAATGATCGGAATATGTTGTCAAGGTTAGGGTAAAGCCTTTTTAGCATAGTTTGCTTTAGAGTCGGGGTGGGGCCTCTTCTTGTTGCCTCCTTCATTGATCGCTAGAACGGGTAAAGCCTTTTTGCCCATTCCTGCTTCGGCCGTTTTGAGCATTGCATGAAGCTCACCAATGCTCTTGTCCCATCCATTCATGTTGTAATTCATTACAAAGCTTTCAAATTTCTTTGTTAAAGAGTTGAGGATCAAATCTGTAGCCAACTCTTTAGAGATGGGATAATTTAGCCTTTCTAGGCGATCAATGTGGCTTTTCATCTTAAGGACATAAGATGATACCGATTGGGTTTCCTCCATTCGACATGCATGAAGCGCCCGAACGGTTTCGAAGCGTTCTACCCTCGCTTGTTATAGGAACATTTCCTTTAACTGGGTAATCATGTCGTATGCCCCATGATGTTCAAAATCCTTTTGAATTTCGGGAATCATAGTTCCCAACATGAGGCATGAGGCTTGCACGGAGTCCTCGGTATACTTAACCCAATCATTGTAGGCTTCCACATCTTGCACGTTAGGTTCATCGGGAATAGGATCGTCCAACACATAGGATATCTTCTCTTGCTTGAGAACGATTCTCAAGTTTTGAAACCAATCCATGAAGTTGTTATGATTGAGACGATCCTTTTCAAGGATGGTTCTTAGTGATAGGTTTCGGACGGTTTGGTTAATCGGGTTTGCATTGTTAGCGGCCATCTACAAAATTTAACAAGTTCAATTTAGTATTTTCGATATTATTATATTTTAATTATTAATACCCTTTTGTGTCTTAAAGACAATTAATAATTAAAATCTAGAATCCAACATTACATTTAAATATTGGTTAGGTTTCCTTTATCCCTCTATATAAATTAACAAGGTAGTCAACGTTTGACAATTTCAAATCTTTGAAATTTCTAGCCATATGGGATCGGTTAAACATTTATATGTTTAGTTGGCATGTTTAATCCCATCAACAACTTTGTCTGCCATGCTTCGGTAACCCTAAGCACATGGTTTCCAAATCAAGTCGTCCAACTTACACACACGTGTGAGTTTATACACATAAGTGGTGTCACACCCCAACCGATGGCGGAAACATCGGGGCGCGGCACTGAGCGAAACAGATTGTCCAGAAGTTTCCATAACAATTATAATTACCGATTATTTAAAACATCACGTCCCATACCATGACATAATAAGTAACTTAATTATTACAGACAAAATCTAGTCAAGTAGTTCTGTTCCGACGACTCAGATTTACAAAATAGATTGAATGTTTATTTGTTCCTAGAGGCCCCTTTTCCCCTAGCTTTTGATTTCATCACATAGCAAACAAGGTGCTCTAGGTCTTTCCTTGCCTCGATTTCACAGCGAACTAAGCACATAAACAACTTAAGCACCTGTCACATACGTTAAAGTAAAAGTCAATACACATAGTGTAAATGTGAGCATACAAGTTTAATAGATATAGTACATTCGAAATTTGTTTAAGCATAACCAGCACGTACGCATAGTGAAATGAGGGCACGTTAGTTATCGACATGGGTCTATCGACACCAATGACTGCCGGTTGACTGCCCGAGGCAGTTCGCAATACATGATTACCACCATAATCCATGCAAGTAATTGTCCTTAACAACCCCCGCGAGCGGGTGCTGAGTCCAAACTATAGTACTATCGTTGCTAAGGCAGGTGGGTAGCATTCCATGTGTAAACATAACAAACAAGCATTCATTTAGCCACGTAATACATGCAATAACGGTTAGCATTTAAATAGTTTTGAGTAGTGTGATTGATGTGATTTGAATATTCGTAATGTATGTAACACCCAAAAGTGCATAAAGCAAAAAGGGTTCAAGTATACTCACAGCGTTGATGGATTGAAGGGAGCGCGTAGAGTAGGATTAGACTGAACAGTTGACGATAGTATAAAAGATAAGCGGCGCGTAAAACGACTAAGTTACCAAGTGCATGATGGTGGTCCGGTCGGATGGTAATCCGGCCGGTCGGCCACTCGTGCGAGTATCAGTCCGTCCAGGTGGTCATCCGTTCGGACGGCCACTCGGTCGGTTGACCTTGTTGGTATAGATGTGTTTGTGTATGATGGCTTGACCTTTGAAGTTTTTGTTGTAGTATTTAGAAAACAGAGAAGTACCTCTACCTTTCAGGTCGGTCGATCGAATGGTCGTTCGATCGGACGGCGATTCGAATGGCGGGGTTACTTAGTGAGAACAAGTTCACAGCAGGATGGTCACTCGGCCGAATGTCCATCCGATCGGGTGGCAACCCTGTTATTGAACATGTTGAAAATTGTTTAAGTTTTGAATCAAAGCAAGGTGCAACCTGGTCATTCAGTGGGTCGCTTGAGTGACAACCCTGGTCGGACAGCAGTCCGATCGGACAGCAATTCGTCCCACTGATCTGATCGTCCGTTGCTTGATTTTGTTTGAAGTGTTATAGTTTGACGAGACATTGTGATTGCTGGTTTGAACAATGGGAACTCCACCTCGTCCCTAATGACCTGACCGAACAGGAATCACCCTAGTCTGACAGTGCACGGTTCAAGACGGTTGTTCATGTTCAAACCCGAAATCTCTATCTCTCATGCACAAAGCATAAATAAACATGCACAAGTAACACATAAATAGCACACACACGTAAAGCAATATCCAGAATGCATATTTCGAGTTGCGATTCGTATTACGATTCGATGTCGATTTGATCAGCAGAGTTGATTATCGTTTAGTTAACTTTATCGCATTGTTACTTCCTATAGTTCACAATCGTAAGTCGATTAAATAGCGAATAACACACGTCGATTACTGCGATTATTGATAATTACTCCACATAATACAACTAAAATAAACACATAAAAGTAGATCACTACAAGTCAAGTCGCGCGATCGGTCGTTGACTTTGACCTTGACTTTGACTCCTTGAGAACACGGGGTGTTACTGTCACACCCTGGCTTTTGCGGAAGCGTGGGTTTATTTGGTGTGACTTCTTAATACCATAGCAACAATCACAACAATGCTATATGATAAAATACAAGATGTTCATCCATTAATAAAACTGAGAAAATACCACCATAACATTGTTTCAAAACATCGACATTTGAAATAAGTTACAAACCACCAATTATTTAAAACGTGTTTATAAGACACATAAAAGACTTTGGACAAGACAAGATTTAGAGACATATAACCCGTCCAGGAGTAGGTTACACCTCTTAAACTTCACAACTCTTGGATGACATCTAATAACCAACGCAGCTAGAAACATGCACAACCTGTCAGATCCGCTAGTTCCCTGAAATACATGTAGTTTGAAAAATCAACAAAAAGGTTGAGCGAGTTCATGTGTAAGTCTGTGTATATAAACCTTTGTAATATGTCTTGCATGTATAGAAAGTCCCTGGTATGTAGCAATTAAGGAAAAATAAGTCACCAATGGGTTGCAAAGCCAAAGGTAAGTGTGATAAGGTGCGGAAAACTCAAACCTAGCAAATTTGTACCGGGCTTCCAGCTGGAAGACATAGTCACCTCTATGGGTCACCCTGACCTCACGGGTGTGGGCTCGCTACACCCAAATAGATCTATCACTCATGTCCCTCGGTCCTACGACGAGGATTAATGGCCTTAAGTATGGTGCCCACCTTTCACAGTCTAGTAGTAAACCCTCCTTAAGCTAACCATACCATGTATAAAATGTCTGTAATAGTGTAACATACTTGGTACTCGTTCTCACCAAGAGTGTTTCTTGTATTCTTTTGTATTCTCAAATTGTATCATACTTGGTACTCGTTCTCACCAAGAGTGTTTCTTGTATTCTCAAATTTCATTATACTTGGTACTCGTTCTCACCAAGAGTGTTTCTTGTTTTTGTATCCATAATACCATTTGTAAACATTGTAATATTTGTAACATGTATTTCACCCCGAAGTATAAAACTGAAAACAGTTAAGAGAAAAGGGGGAACATGAACTCACCTTGATTTTGAGTAAGTCCAAATAAATATGCTAATGTGAGAGTTCTTGGGAATAATATTCCACGTCACTCTAATTGTTTGAACATGCAATAATATGGAATATGTATCAATAATAATGTCTAATCGAATGATCGGAGATTCTAAATCTCTAGGATTGGTAGTGTTTTGTCAAAAAAATATAATGTGATAATTATATAACTAATTATCAAAAATAATTAATTTAAACCAGAATAATTAAAATAACATTTTTAATTATTCGAACTTGAATATTACTGATTTAAAATAATTATTATGGCCTTGGAATCATTTTAAATAAATAAAATGAATTAAAATGATAAGATAACAATAAATAAATTTATATAAGTTTAATTATCTAAATAATTAAACATAATAAAAATTCAGATTCTAAATTTATATAAATTCAAAATAATGCATCTTTTGTCATAAAAATAATTTTGGATCAAAATTATATAGTTATATAATTTAATTACATTAAATTAAACTATATAAATAAGTATAATTGAACTAATTGGACAAATAAAAACTAACCGGTATTGATTAGAACGAAGAACCGGCTATTCTCTGGTGAAGTTCCGATCGGGTTTCGTCAAAAAAAAATAATATATATATATATGCTTAAGTATTTTAATGGGTGTGGAATGTTTATAAGAATTCAGGGGGTTTAAATAACCTATCAAATTGGACACAAATTCAACAAGAATTGGCGAATTAATTTTTTTAAAAAAAAGAACTTTCCGTCGTTAAAGTCTCAAAATGAAATTGGTTGGCAATAAAAAAAAAAGAACGTGCTTTGAAGTTTAATATATATAAAACTAATTCTAGAATTTAAAGAAAGTAGGTTAATGTCACTTTCGGCGGATAAAAAAATAAATTTTTGAAACGTTTTGGATCCAAAGTCGTCTATTGCCAATTGTTCTTGTTTGAATAATAATATATAATTCTAATTAGTGTATAAATAGAATTAAAATCTATATCTATCATCTCCTGCCTGGAGGAAAAACTGGCTAAGACACTTCGGTTTCAAACGCATGGTCACGAGTTCGATCCTCACTTATACTGGTTCCAGGGGATTTATCCCTTTTTAAAACGGTTTTTGTCAAAGTTACACTTAGGTCCCTGTAGTTTCATTTTGTACAAAAATGGTCCCTGAACTTTCGAAAAGTTACAAAAACAGTCCCTCAACTTTCATATAAAATACATGATTGGTCCCTGAACTTTCGAAAGTTGACATAAATGGTCCCTGTAATAGTCAGTTAGTTAAACTAACTTGATTAAGTTTAAAAGAAGGATTTATTATATGAGGACTAACTCGGTTAACATAATTCAGTTAAAATGAGTTTCTAAAAGACAGTTTTAGTCCCTAGACTTTGTACTTTCAAATAATGACGGTTTTAGTCCTCAAAATTAAAAGGTAATAACTTCAAGCAAGTTTCAAAGAATGTCAAATAGGTCCCTCAACCTATTGTTTGTCTATGTGTTGGCATTGTCAGCATGTTTCTGAGTTATTCGTGCATTTTGCTAACTGTGTTTTGTGCATCAATTTTATCACTAAAGCTTGTGTGTAATAAATGGAGTGATAGTATGAATGTGATGCATATGTATCTATGATGCAGAACTCATAAAGCAGTTTAATTCAACAGTCGTAGTCAAGCACAGTCATTAAGCACATAATTTAATATTAATTAATTGTATGGATACCTGTAATTGTGAGGGTTGTCACATTCTCCCCCTGTTATAGAAATTTCGTCCCGAAATTTTAGTTCTGCTACTAGATGCAGGGGTCTTGGGGAATAAATGTGGGTATTTTTCCTTCATACGGTCCTCACTCTCCCACGTGAATTCCGGGCCGTGTCTTGCATTCCATCGAACTTTAACGAGTTTGACACTACTCCTGCGTGTCTTGTTAATCTTCCAATCAGTAACCTCAACGGATTCTTCAGTAAAGTGGAGTGTGTCGTCAATATGAACTTCGTCGGCAGGAATGATCACTGTTTCCTGAGTTGGACTCTTCTTCAGATTAGATACATGAAATGTATCATGAACGCCATTTAATTCCACAGGTAATTCCAACTTGTAAGCTACGAGGCCAATCCTTTTCAGGATTCTAAATGGCCCAATGTATCTGGGGTTCAACTTACCACGCTTCCCAAAGCGTGCTACACCCTTCCAGGGTGAAACCTTTAACAAAACCATATCCCCAACTTGAAATTCCAAATGTTTCCGGTTTGGATCTGCATAGGCTTTCTGTCTTTCGCGAGCCGCTTCGATACGTTTTCGAATCTGCGCAATCTTTTATGTCGTCTCTTGGACGATTTCAGGACCAACGAGTTGTCTATCACCTGCATCAGCCCAGCATAGTGGTGATCGACACTTGCGTCCGTAAAGAGCTTCAAATGGCGCGGCTCCAATACTTGTGTGGTAGCTGTTGTTGTATGAGAATTCGGCCAATGGTAAATGCTTATCCCAGCTACCACCAAGATCCATTACACATGCTCTCAGCATATCCTCCAATGTCTGAATAGTTCTTTCACTTTGGCCATCAGTTTGCGGATGAAATGCAGTACTTAGGTTCAATTGCGAGCCAAAAGCTTCTTGGAAGGATTGCCAAATCCTTGATACAAATCTCCCATCCCTATCAGAGATGATCGAGAGAGGCACTCCATGTCGTGCAACAATCTCTCTTAGGTATATCTCAGCAAGTTTACTCGTGTTGTCTTTTTCCTTGATTGGCAGAAAGTGTGCAGATTTTGTCAGACGGTCTACGATCACCCAAATCGTATCGTGACCTCTGGGCGTCCTTGGCAACTTTGTTACAAAATCCATGGATATATGTTCCCACTTCCACTGTGGTATTTCAGGTTGTTGCAGGAGACCTGAAGGTTTCTGGTATTCGGCCTTCACCTTGGCGCAAGTTAAACACTTGCCAACATACACCGCAACATCGCCTTTCATTCTTGGCCACCAATAGAAATTCTTAAGATCTTGGTACATCTTATCCGATCCTGGATGAATCGAGTACCGAGATTTGTGAGCTTCGTCAAAGATAACATTTCTCAGGCCACCAAACAAGGGAACCCAAATTCGTTTCATGAAGCACAAAGTCCCTTCCCCGTTTGGTACCAATTGTTTCTCCATTCCACGGAGATACTCATTCTCAATATACTTTTCCTTGAGTGCTTCTCTCTGCGCGGCACAAATGCGCAATGAGAGGTCCGTTTGTATGATCATTTCTAGAGCCCTAACCCTTAAGGGCTTGATCCTTTCCTTCCGACTTAGAGCATCAGCGACCACATTCGCCTTCCCTGGGTGATACTTGATTTCACAGTCATAATCATTTAACAGCTCTACCCAGCGTCTTTGCCTCATGTTAAGTTCTTTCTGATCGAATATGTGCTGCAGGCTCTTGTGATCAGTGTAGATAGTACATCGAGTACCATACAAATAATGTCGCCATATCTTCAAAGCAAACACCACCGCGCCTAATTCCAAATCATGCGTGGTGTAATTTTTCTCGTGGATCTTCAATTGGCGAGAAGCATATGCTATAACCTTATGGCGCTGCATTAGCACACATCCCAAACCTTGACGCGACGCATCGCAATATACCACGAAGTCGTCAGTGCCTTCGGGTAGAGATAAGATCGGCGCGTCACAAAGCTTGTTTTTCAACAACTGAAAAGCCTCTTCTTGCTTATCTCTCCAATCAAACTTCTTGTCTTTCTGAGTGAGAGAGGTCAAAGGTTGAGCGATTTTCGAGAAATCCTCAATGAACCTACGATAATAACCAGCCAAACCTAGGAATTGTCGAATTTCGGTTGGCGTCTTCGGAGTCTCCCAATTCTTGATTGCTTCAATCTTTGTCGGATCCACATGAATTCCATTTCCGTTGACTACATGACCAAGAAACTGGACTTCGCGTAACCAGAACTCGCACTTCGAGAACTTCGCATACAACTTCTCCTTTTTAAGCAGCTCTAGAATAGCTCTTAAATGTTGCTCATGCTCTCCTTTCGTCTTCGAGTAGATTAAAATGTCGTCAATGAACACAATCACAAACTTATCGAGGTACGGTTTGCAGACTCTGTTCATTAAATCCATGAATACTGCTGGCGCGTTCGTTAAACCAAACGGCATAACCAGGAACTCGTAATGCCCATATCGAGTTCTAAAGGCCGTCTTTGGAATACTTTCTTCTTGTATCCTTAACTGGTGATAACCTGATCGTAGATCGATCTTGGAGTAAAAGCTTGAACCTTGTAATTGATCGAACAGGTCATCGATCCTTGGCAAAGGATATCTGTTCTTGATTGTCAACTTATTCAGCTCCCGGTAGTCTATACACATGCGAAAACTACCATCCTTCTTCTTTACGAACAAAATTGGAGCTCCCCAAGGCGAGAAACTTGGTCTGATAAATCCCTTGTCTAACAGCTCCTGGAGCTGCGTTGACAGCTCCTGCATCTCCGAAGGTGCAAGTCGATAAGGTGCCTTAGCTACAGGCGCGGCGCCTGGAACTAAGTCAATATGAAACTCGACTTGTCTTTGTGGTGGCAATCCTGGCAAGTCTTCTGGAAAGACTTCAGGATACTCTTTCACGACTGGAATGTCTTCAAGTTTTGGCTCAGCGGCTTCCTTATCTACGATGTGTGCCAGGAAAGCAACACATCCCTTCTTCAAACATTTTCGAGCCTTCAAACAACTAATGATCCTTAGGGGAGTATCGCGCTTCTCTCCATGTACTACGATTGTTTCTCCATTCGCCATTGGGATGCGAATGGTCTTCTCGTGACATACAATCTCGGCTCTGTTGCTTGACAACCAATCCATCCCTACTACCACATCGAAGCTTCCCAACTCGACTGGCAGTAGGTCTAATGTAAACTCGTGTTCTCCCAGCTCTATCATGCATCCTCTGATGACTTCATTTGTTTCTACTAGCTTTCCATTAGCCAGTTCAATTGAGTACGGGATGTCTAACTTATTAGCAGTTAATCTAAGCATTTTCTTAAACTCTAGCGATACAAAACTATAATTGGCACCAGTGTCAAATAGTACAGATGCAAAGCGTTGATTTATAGGGAACGTACCAGTAACAACATTAGGATCTTGGCGAGCTTCCCTCGCTCCAATATGGAAAACTCTTCCTGGTGCCTGGTTAAGCTTTGGGCATTCTCGCCTGAAATGCCCGACGTCCCCACAGTTAAAGCATCCTGGTCCTCGACCATTTCCGTTCCCATTACCATTACCAGCTTGATTATTGCCTGTTCCCTGGTTACCAGCTTGATTCCCACGGTTTCCTCGATTTCCATTTCCGCCATTTCCTCCCTGTTGGCGGTTTCCATTCCCATGTCTATATCCTTGCTGACCACCACTACCAGCACCATTACTAGCCCAGCAGGTTTCTTTTGTGTGGCCATTCTTCCCACATGACTCACATTTTCTAAGTCGGCATGGTCCAGGGTGATGATATTGGCATACATCACACTTGGGAAAAGTGCCCATGTATCCCTTCCCTCTTGCTTCAGCACCAGTTTTAGCTTCCTCTGGTGGGTTCCCGTTCTTCTTCCTTGCGCTGTCGGTACTCTTTTTAAAATTGGAGAATTTCCTTTTGTTTTCTCCTGAGGACTCCTCGTGAATTTCTTTCTTCTTGGGGTCAGAGTTTGGAAACTTGTTTAGACGGATAGCTTCCTCAGTAAGTGACACGCTCAGGTCGATGGCTTCAGTAATGGTTGCAGGCCTGGACGTGGTTACCATGCTCATGATCTGGGGTGCCAATCCCCAGATGAAGCGCTCAACGCGTTTAAATTCTGGCGTGACCATGTATGGCACTACATGGGACAAATCATGAAACCTTTGAACATATTCTGCAATCTTAGGACCTTCCATTTTTAGGTGCCAGAACTCAGTTTCTAGCTTCTGTATTTCAGCACGTGAGCAGTACTTTTTCCTCATTAACTCTTTTAACTCAGACCAAGTTAATGCATAAGCAGCGGCTTCTCCTAAAGTTTGCACTTGCAGATTCCACCACGATAGGGCACCATCCAGAAACAGCCCTGAAATGTAAGTGACTTGTTGATCGGGAGCGCATTTGCTCATTCTCAGAACCGAATCTGTCTTTTCAGCCCACCTAACAAACGCAACAGCACCTCCAGTGCCATTGAAATTTACTGGCTTGCAGTCAAGGAATTGTTTGTAGGTGCACCCCTGGGGTGGATTGTTGTTGCCATTGTTGTTCGAATTGTTCCCGCTAGTTCCTCCTTGGGAGGCCGCATATTGTGCTATGGCTGCGGTAATTATCCCTTGGAGTTCTGCCTGGGTAGTAGGCATGCCTGGGTCGCGTCGCGGAGGCATCTTCTAAAAGAAAGATCATAGTGGTTCGGTTGCCGTAAGTATAGTAAGTAAGTAAGTAATATGCTTATGTAATAATACCATAACTCATAACATCCCATGTCATAACAAAAATAAATAGTTCAACAACGCATGTAAGTCACAATCAATGTAAGCAAGTAATCATGCTAGTCTTCCCCAAACTATCCCACCCAGTCTCCTAGACTGAACTCCTTAGTTTCTCAAACTAACTCCCTGGCCTCTAAGACCAAACCTTCCCAGTCTCTAAGACTAACTCTCTGGCCTCTAAGACCAAAACCTTTCCAATCTCTAAGATTGAACCCCTCAGTCTCTAAGACTGAATCTCCCCAGCCTCTAAAACTTGATGTGTAGGAAGCGGTATGTTAAAAACTTGTAAGAATGATTAAATAAAGTCCGATTCAAAAACTAAACTTTCTGGACATGCTTTGGCCTAATAGGTATCAGTACTCTTGCCGATAGGTCCCCAGGTAGGCAACGGGTCCATTTATTTGGATTTATACGAATGCCAGCCTAGACAGGAGTTCTCAGTTAACGATACTTAACCCTTCCAGTTACTACATGTCCGACACGAAAAACACGTGTTTTTTTTTTTTTTTAAACGTTTGTACCCTGGATCTGAAAACTTGCGTATGCAATGTAAAAATGTTTTTGTGAGAGCCCTGATGATCATACTCTAGACTCGAGAAGGAATCCTAGTTCGCTATGATCGAGGCTCTGATACCAAGCTGTCACACCCTGGCTTTTGCGGAAGCGTGGGTTTATTTGGTGTGACTTCTTAATACCATAGCAACAATCACAACAATGCTATATGATAAAATACAAGATGTTCATCCATTAATAAAACTGAGAAAATACCACCATAACATTGTTTCAAAACATCGACATTTGAAATAAGTTACAAACCACCAATTATTTAAAACGTGTTTATAAGACACATAAAAGACTTTGGACAAGACAAGATTTAGAGACATATAACCCGTCCAGGAGTAGGTTACACCTCTTAAACTTCACAACTCTTGGATGACATCTAATAACCAACGCAGCTAGAAACATGCACAACCTGTCAGATCCGCTAGTTCCCTGAAATACATGTAGTTTGAAAAATCAACAAAAAGGTTGAGCGAGTTCATGTGTAAGTCTGTGTATATAAACCTTTGTAATATGTCTTGCATGTATAGAAAGTCCCTGGTATGTAGCAATTAAGGAAAAATAAGTCACCAATGGGTTGCAAAGCCAAAGGTAAGTGTGATAAGGTGCGGAAAACTCAAACCTAGCAAATTTGTACCGAGCTTCCGGCTGGAAGACATAGTCACCTCTATGGGTCACCCTGACCTCACGGGTGTGGGCTCGCTACACCCAAATAGATCTATCACTCATGTCCCTCGGTCCTACGACGAGGATTAATGGCCTTAAGTATGGTGCCCACCTTTCACAGTCTAGTAGTAAACCCTCCTTAAGCTAACCATACCATGTATAAAATGTCTGTAATAGTGTAACATACTTGGTACTCGTTCTCACCAAGAGTGTTTCTTGTATTCTTTTGTATTCTCAAATTGTATCATACTTGGTACTCGTTCTCACCAAGAGTGTTTCTTGTATTCTCAAATTTCATTATACTTGGTACTCGTTCTCACCAAGAGTGTTTCTTGTTTTTGTATCCATAATACCATTTGTAAACATTGTAATATTTGTAACATGTATTTCACCCCGAAGTATAAAACTGAAAACAGTTAAGAGAAAAGGGGGAACATGAACTCACCTTGATTTTGAGTAAGTCCAAATAAATATGCTAATGTGAGAGTTCTTGGGAATAATATTCCACGTCACTCTAATTGTTTGAACATGCAATAATATGGAATATGTATCAATAATAATGTCTAATCGAATGATCGGAGATTCTAAATCTCTAGGATCGGTAGTGTTTTGTCAAAAAAATATAATGTGATAATTATATAACTAATTATCAAAAATAATTAATTTAAACCAAAATAATTAAAATAACATTTTTAATTATTCGAACTTGAATATTACTGATTTAAAATAATTATTATGGCCTTGGAATCATTTTAAATAAATAAAATGAATTAAAATGATAAGATAACAATAAATAAATTTATATAAGTTTAATTATCTAAATAATTAAACATAATAAAAATTCAGATTCTAAATTTATATAAATTCAAAATAATGCATCTTTTGTCATAAAAATAATTTTGGATCAAAATTATATAGTTATATAATTTAATTACATTAAATTAAACTATATAAATAAGTATAATTGAACTAATTGGACAAATAAAAACTAACCGGTATTGATTAGAACGAAGAACCGGCTATTCTCTGGTGAAGTTCCGATCGGGTTTCGTCAAAAAAAAATAATATATATATATATGCTTAAGTATTTTAATGGGTGTGGAATGTTTATAAGAATTCAGGGGGTTTAAATAACCTATCAAATTGGACACAAATTCAACAAGAATTGGCGAATTAATTTTTTTTAAAAAAAGAACTTTCCGTCGTTAAAGTCTCAAAATGAAATTGGTTGGCAATAAAAAAAAAGAACGTGCTTTGAAGTTTAATATATATAAAACTAATTCTAGAATTTAAAGAAAGTAGGTTAATGTCACTTTCGGCGGATAAAAAAATAAATTTTTGAAACGTTTTGGATCCAAAGTCGTCTATTGCCAATTGTTCTTGTTTGAATAATAATATATAATTCTAATTAGTGTATAAATAGAATTAAAATCTATATCTATCAGCTCCTGCCTGGAGGAAAAACTGGCTAAGACACTTCGGTTTCAAACGCATGGTCACGAGTTCGATCCTCACTTATACTGGTTCCAGGGGATTTATCCCTTTTTAAAACGGTTTTTGTCAAAGTTACACTTAGGTCCCTGTAGTTTCATTTTGTACAAAAATGGTCCCTGAACTTTCGAAAAGTTACAAAAACAGTCCCTCAACTTTCATATAAAATACATGATTGGTCCCTGAACTTTCGAAAGTTGACATAAATGGTCCCTGTAATAGTCAGTTAGTTAAACTAACTTGATTAAGTTTAAAAGAAGGATTTATTATATGAGGACTAACTCGGTTAACATAATTCAGTTAAAATGAGTTTCTAAAAGACAGTTTTAGTCCCTAAACTTTGTACTTTCAAATAATGACGGTTTTAGTCCTCAAAATTAAAAGGTAATAACTTCAAGCAAGTTTCAAAGAATGTCAAATAGGTCCCTCAACCTATTGTTTGTCTATGTGTTGGCATTGTCAGCATGTTTCTGAGTTATCCGTTCATTGTGCTAACTGTGTTTTGTGCATCAATTTTATCACTAAAGCTTGTGTGTAATAAATGGAGTGATAGTATGAATGTGATGCATATGTATCTATGATGCAGAACTCATAAAGCAGTTTAATTCAACAGTCGTAGTCAAGCACAGTCATTAAGCACATAATTTAATATTAATTAATTGTATGGATACCTGTAATTGTGAGGGTTGTCACAGTTACAAGTGGTTAGGTGACCTTTATCCCACAAACATGGTAGACCCACCTCGAACATACAAGTTCCCTCAAATGTGGTTAGGTGACCTTTATCCCACAATAAGAGTTCCCAAGTGTTTCGAGTGTTGTATAAAAGGATGGTGTTTGACTTGTTTTATAAAAGGGATTTTTAATATTTCAAAATTCTAGTTTAGAAAATATTATGTGTACCATATATTTGCATGCATTCAAATCTTTGGTACTTTAGTGAAAACAGGTTTTTCAAGGTTCTTTTTAATAAAACTCATTTTATTATAAAATCATTAATTTTTAATAAAACCTTTTATTAATCATTTTAATGATTTTGTAAAGAACCAATTTTACGCTTGTTGTTGATTATTAGTTTGTTAAGTCATGCATATCGACATATCATTTAAACAACAAAATAAGCAACCAAACAAGCATATCATATATAACAATAGGTGCATAACCATAACCAACTATTTTTGACAACACTTGTTAGCCGAAACAAGTGTGCCAAAAGGTCCTTCCTAATGGGTGAAAATTGACACAAGTGATGTGTCGTTGAACTCCCATTTGATCCCGCATCCAAATGCTTCAAGTCTCCTTCTTGTATTGTGATTTCTCCAATTTCTTTGTGCTTCCAAAATGTGTTTAAATTCAGCTCCAAACTCCTTTGGATTTCAAAAATGTGTTTTGGTTAACGGGTTAAAATCCCGTTGAGAACCATGAAGTTCTTTGGACCGAATATTATAGTCCAAACCAAAACGCATTTTGTGCATCTTCTTTTACATGAAATAATCCTAAATACATTTTTTATAGTAAAAATAAAATGCAACTAATCTATTTATTTTACATGTCAAATGAAAAATAAATAAATTACATATCTTACAAATGGAAGAACAAAGATTATAATTATTACAAACCATTGAAATAATAATAAAATAAATTACAATACAATCATTCAACACAAGGTCATGGCTAGGTTATATGCACTAAAATATATATCCATATATATATATATAGGAGGAGTTGGGTAGAAAGTGGGTTTTTCCTAGAAAGTCTAGGAAGCAATAAGAATGTGACACGTGGCATGGAGGGATTTTAACTAAAAGGGCACTTGTGTAATTTGACATTTTATTTTATTTTTGGAATTTTATCTCTCATTAACTAACAATGCCTAAAATTATGGAAACTGTTTCTCCAAGATTTTCTGAATGTCGCGACCTTCTCCTTCTTCGTCTTTGTCATCATCAAACACTTCTCCATCTCCACCATCTCTGAGTTCATCATCACCATTCAAATACTGTTCGTATCATCTCCGTTTTCTTGACGATGTGTTTTAACAGCAAGCAGATTCATACAGTTGTGTTTTAGCATTCAGATTCATACAGTTGTGTTTTAACAGCAAGCAGATTCATACAGTTGTGTTTTAACAGCAAGCAGATTCATACAGTTGTGTTTTAGCATTCAGATTCATACAGTTGTGTTTTAACAGCAAGCAGAATCATACAGTTGTGTTTTAGCATTCATGTTGGTAATGCTGGAGGATTTCTTGACGCTGTGTTTTACCATTTAGATTTATACAGTTGTGTTTTAACAGCAAGCAGATTCATACAATTGTGTTTTAGCATTCAGATTCATACAGTTGTGTTTTAACAGCAAGCAGATTCATACAGTTGTGTTGTAGCATTCAGATTCATACAGTTGTGTTTTAACAGCAAGCAGATTCATACAGTTGTGTTTTAGCATTCAGATTCATACAGTTGTGTTTTAACAGCAAGGAGATTCATACAGTTGTGTTTCAGCATTCATGTTGGTAATACTGGAGGATTTCTTGATATTGTGTTTTAACAGCAAGCAGATTCATACAGTTGTGTTTTAACAGCAAGCAGATTAGCAACAGATTAATACGATGTGTTTTCTTGATGTGTTTCTTCATGAAGGATAGAAGGAAGAGAGAGAGAGAGAGAGAGAGAAAGGGAGAGAGAGAGAGAGAGAGAGAGAGAAAATTGCAAGAAATGTGAGGTGGTTATGGAAAGACAATTATTTCCATATTTAATACAAGCTAAATGACATATCTACCCCTGATTAATTAAATAATCCTATTTTTAAAAACACATATTACCAAAATGCCACCAAGATGATCTCAACCATTAAACACACCCATTGGATGGCCCAGATCGCTTCCTAGACTTTCTAGGAAAAACACACTTTCCGTAGGATCCCCACTCTATATATATATATATATATATATATATATATATATATATATATATATATATATATATATATATATATATATATATATATATAAATTTCAAGAAGCATAAAAAAATAGTTCCCTTTTATAACCATTTTCGGCCATATACAAAAAACCGAAAAGGTAAGTTTTGTCCAAACAAACAAATCATCCATATGAAATAATTTTTCAAGATTCCTTTATGCATGTAAGAAATAATCTTGAAAAACAAAAGGGATAACCATGTTAAAACTTTCGGCCATAGGGTTTTATCCAAACCCGAAACCCAAAAATTTTAATCTATTGAAGCATGCACTCATATAAGCGGCTTTAGATGCCATTGATGGGATTTTCACATGTTTATCAAAGTGATTTCATCGGTATAAAATCAAAACGCAGCGGAAAAAATAATTTAAAACATGCTACTTTTAAGATATAAATTTCATTTATATGCAAAATCCCAAAACCCGGATCCATATATGAATATGCATACTATCAAACACAACCATAGGATGTTTAGAAAACTACCTTCTTGGAGTAAAAAAACTTGAAAAGGATGATGCTTCAAGAATGGTTGCCTTCAAGTGTTGTAACACCTCGAAAAATCACGTCCAGTGAAGTATTGACACGTGTAATAAACCCTAATGAAGTCAAACGTTGAATTTAAGGGACTAATTTTTTGAAAAATCGAAAACTTTGATTATGAAAGAACTGGAAGTATTATCATACCTAAAATAAGTTTCTAAATAACCTTTTACGGTTTTATATTCACAAATGAGCCACTTGTTAATCAAGTGTAGCCGTTTATGTAATTAATTGAAAGTTTGCGTAGAAAAGGGTTAAAAGCGTCAACATGTTAATTCTTACCTCTGAGTGACCTTTTTACAAACCGAGAGCCTCGTGATATTTGATTATACTCTTGGGATTGCCAATCATTGGCCACCCAAGGCTTTTATGCCCAAAAGTGAAATTACGCGCAACTTTGCAAGTATAAGGGACTAAAAGTGTCAATATGTTTAATTATACCTCTGAATGACCTTTTATCGAGCCCGAAGCATTATGATGTTTAATAATACCTTCAAGAATGCCTAATATGGATTTGATGAGGCTTCAATGCTATTAAATGATGATTTACGCAAGTTTACGCATTTGAGGGACCTAAAGCGTCAAACTGCTAAAGTATACCGATTCGTATGTTATCGGACCTTCTGGAATATGACCATGAGATAAACATACCATAATTATCCCTAATATAGCTTAGATATAGGCTTAGAGGTGTTTGGTGCGCAAAAATAAGCTTTTAAGTCATGCAGGGACTAAAAGTGTCAAAAAGCGCACAAGTTTGCGTTTACGCGCATATCTCACATTCTGAATATCCCCGGACACCCAAAAATTTATGTAAACACTAAAATATGTTATTTTAGTGTTTGGCTTGATAAAATTCCATTCGTCGCGTCAATTGGTTTGTTTTTCGCGTCCGTCCGTGTTTCGTCGTAATTAACCGAACAACGTGACCGTACGACCAAACGAATCGACATCCGGCATATTTTTGAGCATATTTCATGTTCCCCATACTTAGGCATCATTGTAGAGCCTTAAAAATGGTTTAACGGGCCTTAGATGTGTCGGAAATGGCATTTGGAAGTGCAGGGGCTAAAACTGTCAACAAATGAAAGTTTCTGAATGCTGACCAGGTCCTTACGGACCGTAAGACCTGTACCTTATGGTCCATAAGCGTTTCCCAGATGCAGAAACTCGTAAATTGCATGTTCAGCCCATGTAAGCGACTTGTATTGCCCTTTAACACTTCCAAGAGCCGCCTAAACTATTTCTTAGGCCTTAGGGACACTTGTTAATCATCAGGGATCATGTATAGCATGATTTGTCATGATCTTAATGGATCAAGAACACTATAAAAAGCCCCAATGTTTGCACATTTTGATCATTCATTTCCAACTCAACATCTAATCATTTCTAGAGCTCAAGGCCATTCTCTAAGCATTCCTGGTCATGCATTAGACCTTGGTAAGCATCCTTGATCTTCCTTAATTGAGTTTTACCTAGTTATTAGCTTAAAAGTCAAATCGTCGTAATTAAGGTTTGACTTATCGATTAATCACTAATGGTCCAGTGATTAGTCAAATTGAAGGTAGTTATAAGTTGGTATTTATTTGGGCAATAAACCCTTAAAAGGGCACCCTCAAATTCCCACTCTAACTAGATCAAATGTCGGGTCAAAGTTGTTTAGAAAAAGTCAACAGAAGCTTAATTTGCAAATTAACATGTAATTAGCAATGTAGAAGGCATGTAACCTATTTTATCACTCATATAACTTGGTAATAAGTACAAGAACTGATCTAAGCTTGTTTGATCCGACAATTTTCTCTGTAGACCCGGTTCAGAACCGAAAGTCGCAAAACTTTGACTTTTGCTTTGACTTCAGTTCTGACCCGAATAAGATAGGTTTAGAAATGCCTTAGGGCTTCCTTAGGACCAGGTTACATGTTGGTATAACCCTCTGTGCTTGGTTCGTTGATTGCCCCATTCGTTTATGCGTTTTCGTTAATTGCCTAATGTTGACCAATATGCCCTTTTGACCATAAAACGAGAATTTTGGAAATGTGAAAAGACAATAATCCTTATTACTGATTTATAAAGTTGTCCCTAAATTTTCACATCAGTTGGAGGTCTAGATTAGGAGTTATGCGCATTAGCGTAATTATAACGCCTTTTAGTAATTAAACGTCGCAATTAGCATAAAGCCTATCTAAACCCAAATTTTTGACACCAAACCTTTTACCCAATGTTGTAATATAATATTTTGAGATTTTAAAGATTTTTAATTATTTTTAAACTGATCATAACCTAAGGCTATCGCATTAATTCGGTAAATACCGATTATACCCTTTTTGTGTATAAAATGAGTTTTACATAGTATTTTGACACCAATCCAATTGCTACTGATTTTATATAATAAATAAAGTATTTTGAACTTTATAACCTGATCAGAAAACTCAGATTTCCTGTATAACCCGGAAATCGCTTAAAATGGCTTTTTAAGCGTATTAAACGCATAGTTTGGGTTTGAAACCATTTTGGCATATAAGACCTATTACCAACTGATATGACCTAATAAAATAAGTTATTCTACTGATGTATTCGGACCCGAATCTCAGAATTTTAATTAACCTCTTTTATAATCTTTTAAATGACCAAAATACCCCTACGGGGCTTAAATTGAGAGTAAACTCGTTTTGGGCATAATGGAAGGTATCCTACTGATATCACAACATATTTAAGGCATATTAACTTAGGAAACCTGTATATGATTCATTTGGTTACTCGTTACGCACTTTTCGCGTTCGGATCCGCTTATGTAACTAGTTTGCATATATTAGCCGAAGCGGGTCAAACCATATCGTTTTTTATCTCAAAATCCAGAATGTGTTTAGTTTACCCATATTATACAAGTCTCCAAACTTGTCGGGTCTAAACATTCTATTCCGGTCTTCGCTTAATCGTGCGTTTTGAACCGTGAACCGTTCCTTAAAACTAACCGGTCTAAGTTACGACTTAAATAAGACCCGTTAGGAATCTAATAGGTTAATAAACCTTCGTTCCAGATTGAGAGCCCCAGTAGAAGTACTTGTGCTTGCTGATTAGAATATACGGCTGAGTATAAATTGCATTTGCTAGCTCAGGTAAATATTTTTAACTTATTTTCCCTTATACGGGCTTGGGATACGGTATTATAAAAATACCGCTTGGTCGGGTGTAGAAACCTTTTAATCGGAGATGATTAAATTGCATAATCCCGTTTTAATCTGTATTGATTGATAACAAATAACATTAGGGGTTAATGACCGTGTCCTGGATATCATTGGCTCATTTAAAAAGTGAATGGCCATAACTTAAGCACAAGGTGTTGGCATAACACCTCCTGTTGCGTATGTAAAAGATATACTCACTCGTAAGGATGTCTTCTTGTGAGTTATATTTATGGTGTGTCGATTAATCTTGACCGGCTTGTATTGTATAATCACCGGCCCTAAATGTTGGACAACCATGTAAATCGGATACAAGATTTTTATTAATAAAATTGTCCCAAGTTATAAAATATATTTTTGTGCCTGGTGCATCTAAATCAATTTACTTAAACTCTTTTTAAAATGAGTCGGTTAATTGTATTTACCAGTGAAAACTGACGTATTTTCCCAAAAAGGTTAAGTGACAGGTACTGAACGTAATTGGCTGGAAGCTCAGGGCGTTAATAAGGAATCTTGCAAGTTCTAGGCGTCTAAAGTCTGTTGAACAGTTTTTCCTTTTATTTGATCCGCCTGTGGATCCTTTACTTTCCGTTGTAATACTTTGATATTACTTTATATTCGGATGGTAATATATTTATCTTTTGCTTCCGCTGTGCATTTATATATTGTGTGGTTTGACTATGATGATCTCAACTACGTCACGATACTCCCCACCGGGCCCACCGGTAATACGTGGAATATCGGGGTGTGACAGGTTGGTATCAGAGCCAACATTGAGTGAATTAAACACTAGCTTTTTTTTGTGTTTAATCTCAATGACACATTAGCACATTCCTTGACCTTCTGAGTCTAGACTTAACATAGGAATACTCTCAACCCTAATCTGAAAACTATTGCTTCCGAATTTATATATTTTGAATATGTCTCCAATCAAGGAAGCCGAAAGGGAAATTCTCCACATCCGGAGCCTAGAAATGCTGAGCTTCGTACCGCGGCTAGAATGAAACGAGCATCCAGGGGGGACATTCGAAAGTAAAGAGAAGAAGAAAACTCCTTTTTGCTGAAGATCGTTTCTTTAATAGTCCTTATAAGGACATATTTATCTTTCAGTCCCTTCGAGGACAACATTATTCCTTTCAAGTCCCGTCTAGGGCACATCTGTACTTTTAAATTTATAATGGAATGATTAAATTTAAATTTTCATTCTAAGCATGAAAAATGAAATAAATGAAAAATAACATTCCTTTTATAAGATCTACCATTATAATAAAATGGCAAAATCTAAAAAGGACAAGACCTAGCCACGTGTCATTTTTAGACATGGCCAAGATGGTAAGACCTATTCAAGAGATTCAGCTCCTTGTTAACACCTAAGAACGTGTTAGCACTCTTGACAAATGTGATTCGAGAAAATCACAACAGTCATCCTTATATTGGATTCTTCCAATTTTCTTGTCTAGCCTAGTGATTTAGAAATCATGGCTTAAATCATCAAATAAAGATGATCATATTGTTAACACCTAAGAACGTGTTAGCACTCTTGACAAAAGTGATCCGAGAAAATCACAATAGTCATCCCTATATTGGAATTTTTCAAATTTCCTGATTTGGCCTAATGATCTAGAAGTCATGGCTTATATCATCCTATAAGATGATCATATTATAAACATCCATTAGTGATGAAGTGCCTACGGGCTAAACTTGTTGTCTGATAAGACAACGACAGTGGTGGTCTTGACCTCCTGTCTAAAAATGTTGGACCATGTCCAAGCATAATAGTCGGTATGATCCATACGATCTCGACTAATAGCATCTGAAAAGATGATCCTATCATAAACATCCCTCAGAAAGGAAATGCCCACTGGCTATATCTATTGTCCTAGAAGACAAAAGACAGTTGTAGTCGTCGACTCTCTGTCAAGAAAAGTAACCAGCTATGCTCAAACCTTAAATGCCTCGATCCCAAACGATCATGGCTTGTAAATTCAAACTGTCCTTGTGAGAAGGCTTGTTGTACCACTTTAAATATCCTTAATGATTTATGCACTAGGATAGATTATAATGAAAATACTAATAAAAATTAACAAATTAACCCATATGGTTTATATTACCATGGTTAATAAATTATCAAAAATGATAATTTCATAATAACCTCTGAATAAATCATTGTCAATGTTTATGTAGCCATCAAGCTACATGGCTGGATTAGATGAAGTTAACAGCCACATGAAGGAGAACAATGATACTACCAGAATTAATGTAACCGGAACAGAACTACAGGCAATAATAGATTATGCTGTCACTCGAGCTCTTGACAGACAGTATGATGAATCAAATGATACCCACTCTAAGACTCTATCTGTGGCTCGTAGTAAGCCCCCTTCTAAAACACATGAGTCAAGGGAGGACGATGTTCATGACTTGTTAAATCAAAGGAGTATTCCGTCTAGACAGGTTGTGTTTCATCAAGAGGCACCAGTTGAGACCTACTCATATAAATATTTTGTCTCCTGCAAGCCCAGAGACTTTACAGGAGAAAAAGGGGCCATCGATTGCATGACATGGCTCGATGAGATGGACGCTGTTGTTGACATCAGCGGTTGTGCGGAGCAAGATGTTGTGAAATTTGTTTCACAATCATTCAAAGGAGAAGCGTTGGCATGGTGGAGATCATTGCTCCAAGCCACGGGAAAGGTTCTACTCTACAACTTATCTTGGGATCAATTTGTTGCATTAGTCAAGGAAAATTATTGCCCTCAGCATGAGGTAGAAAAGATAGAATCAGACTTCTTGACTCTGGTCATGGAGAATTTGGATTGTCAGGCATATGTGACAAGTTTCAACACTATGTCCCACCTAGTTCCTTATTTAGTCACCCCTGAACCTAAACGCATAGCGCGTTTCATTGGAGGCCTAGCACCAGAGATAAAAGGAAATGTTAAAGCATCTAGGCCAACCACATATAGGTCCACGGTGGACTTATCCTTATCTCTCACCTTAGATGCAATCAGAAATAAGTCTGTTAAGGCTTCTGGCGAGGGAAGAAGAGAAAGAGAGGAGGAAAACTCTCATCAATATAACAAGAAGAAGAAGGGAAGCTTTGAGCACGGGAAAGATTTCGAGTTTAGGAAAAACTCGAGTCAGTCTAATAACAGACCCAAATGCAGTAACTGCAGAAAGCAACATTCTGGAAAATGTACAATCGACCCACGTGCTAAATTGTGTGGAATTTGCAAGACCAAGGGTCACAAAACCTTAGATTGCAAGGAGTTAAAGAACGCCACATGTTACAATTGTAACGAGGAAGGGCACATCAAAACCAACTGCCTAAAGCTTATAAAGAAGCCTGGAGAGGCCAGGAAAACAAACGCATGAGTCTTCCGGATTAACGCCCAGGAGATGGTGCAGAATTATAACTATATAGCAGGTACCTTTCCTTATCAAGCAATTTATGTAGCAATTTATTTGATGCTGGCACATATGATTCTATAATGAACGATAACTGTTGAGAACTGTTGTCTCCGCCTGACTAGGGCTCCGGTCATTTAACGCGAGATAGAAATTGGCCGATGATACTTTAGAGAATACTCCAACAAACCTTAGATGGATATTTTATATCTATTAGGAATGACTCTTTTCTGATATTCCTATGGCAAGCTTTCAAGTTACCTAAATTCTTCAATATAATAAAGGCAGATGTGACGTTTTGATCCTCTGTCAGAAAAGTGATGGACTAGGTCCAAACCTTAAATGCCATTGATGGTCTTTGGCGACCTAGGCTAAGTAATATTAATATATATTTTAAATAACGTTCATTAAGAATGTTAGTGCTATATTAGCCTGTATGGGTTATTGATACCATGGTTAGTATATATTAAGGCCATCAGGATGAGGAATAGCAGTTGTTGGATTGCAACTAAGAAATTGTTTTATTGGTGTTAGGAATCAATATCGAGTATGGCAAACTCAGATAAGACAGCTGTTGATCGTGTCATAAATGATGCGACGCATGCCAATGATGCTACAATTGTGAGCCTTAGAATTTCCAAAAAGGTTCTTCAGACTATGATAGATGCAGCTGTTGGAAAAGCTGTGAAGAAGGCTGTGAAAAAGTTCAAGGACCCCCTTGCAACACGCTCCAAATTTTATCTAGGACCACATTTCCTCGCTAATAAGGAGGATCTCGTTCATGCCTCTAATGCAAAGGATGAACTAAAAAGGAAAAGGGAGGAAGATAACTCCCAGAATTCTAAGAAAAAGAATAAACAAAAGTCCAACCAGAAACCTGTATGCAAGACTTGCAAGAAGCGCCATTACGCGAAATGCAGATTTGAGCCTCAACCTCTACATTGTGGGATCTGCAAATCTAGTGAGCATAAAACATTGGAATGCCAGATGATAGGAGATGCGACTTGTTACAACTGTAACGAGAAAGGGCATATCAAATCCAATTGTCCAAGGTATGCGAAGAAGCTTAAAGGAGATAAGAAGACTGACGCTAAGGCCTCTCAGATGGATGCAAAAGAAGCCATACAAGATGACAATATTATAACCGGTACGTCCTTATCCAGGATGTATATGCAAGGGTATTGTTTGATGCAGGTGCAGATAAGTCATTTGTGGAATAAATTTTGTAAGTATTTAAATCTGCCTATTAGAACCTTAAGCATAAAATATGAAGTAGAATGAACGCTAAGAGTTCTGCTTTGATTCGGATACCAATCAATCCTTCATAGATGGTGGGTATAACAAACACTTAAAGTCTTCCATGAGAACCCTAGATATTAAGTGTAAGGTAAAACTTACAGACGAAAATCATAGGAACCGTTTCTTCTGTTCCTGTCAGAAATCTTCAGTCGTGAAATTCTAGTGTACCCTCTCTCCAAATGAGGTACATCATCATATGAAATTGATAACTCTTTGATCTCCATCGATTACGAATACCAGATGGTATGACAAAAGCGCCATATGAGGATTGGTGTATCTTAATATGTTCCATAGATTGCTTCCACGCCTGATCAGTATGGAGGTTTAATGCATGGAACCACAAAGATATCCCAATGGTCATACGGTATTAAAGTCAACTAATGGTATTCAAAGATGATATCCAGAATGGAATTGTCTAAGTAAGTGTCTCTGATTAAGAAATCTGTGGACTCGTAACATAAATGTGTCACTCATTTGACACCAGCAAGGATGGATGAACTGGAGCCTGAGATTTGGAAAATCTCTATAACCTCCTTGTATCTTGATTATCTTCTCCTAAGACTACCCTGTTTACCTCCCGAGAGACAAGTAGAGTTAAGATTAACATCCCGCTTAGGGTTGGAGTGTTGTAAGAACTCCATGTTGATTATGGAATAATCGAAACCCTGATTAAGTAAACTTTAAGATAAGAGATTCATATAGCCTAACTCGATATTCCGAGAGTTTGATAAGAAAGACGGTTCATTTTGCTTATGCATTCATTACCGCAACCCTATTTTAACAACGATTAAGAATCACCATCAACTACCCAGGATCGTTGAGTTATTTAACTAGCTATAAGGATTAGCTACTCCTTAAGATTAGTTTTAAGCAATGGTTGGGATAACCATCCCACCTTAAGATAAGCTTTTCTATAATAATTGATATGTAAGTATTAAGGCTGCTCCTTTGGAGACCTTGTATAGATGGAATGTTAAACATCTATTGTTAGATAGAGAATTGGTAAGTCCAATTATCAGGATCTGAAAGTTGCCTAGGAAACAAAAAATAAGATCATACAAATCCATAATCGATTGTAAGTTGCCAGTATACGGCAGGAAATCAAGGATTTATGAAAATAGCAACCCTCCTAAGTTCTGGTTAAAAGATAAGGTTCAACAAAAGATAACACCCTAGAAGGGTGTGCTGAGTTGTAATTTTCAGGTTAGTTAAGCTCGGAATATATAAAGTCATTCGAAGGATTCGAATGTATCAAGACTAAATAGCTTACGAGCTAAGACCTAATTTAGGAGCTTGGTGGAACGCGCAATGTGACCCACACTAATGATTTAGCGACGTGTCACCAATAAGTCGAAAAGCACTATCACATAATGATATGCAGATCTATGATAGTATGAGCAACCTATGTCGATTGAGAATCGACAGGTTAAGGAGCTCCAAAATAAAGTATGCACCTATTGTATAGGTCAACTGGGATACCCTTGGAGGCCCAAATATACTATGGAAGTTAAATCCATGATACGACAGAAAGTACTTCCTTTACTTTAAGCAAATCTCGAGGTCGAGATTTCTTTTAAGGGGGTGAGGATGTAACACCTCGAAAAATCACGTCCAATGAAGTATTGACACGTGTAATAAACCCTAATGAAGTCAAACGTTGAATTTAAGGGACTTATTTTTCGAAAAATCGAAAACTTTGATTATGAAAGAACTGGAAGTATTATCAAACCTAAAATAAGTTTCTAAATAACCTTTTACGGTTTTATATTCACAAATGAGCCACTTGTTAATCAAGTGTAGCCGTTTATGTAATTAATTGAAAGTTTGCGCAGAAAAGGGTTAAAAGCGTCAACATGTTAATTCTTACCTCTGAGTGACCTTTTTACAAACTGAGAGCCTCATGATATTTGATTATACTCTCGGGATTGCCAATCATTGGCCACCCAAGGCTTTTATGCCCAAAAGTGAAATTACGCGCAACTTTGCAAGTATAAGGGACTAAAAGTGTCAATATGTTTAATTATACCTCTGAATGACCTTTTATCGAGCCCGAAGCATTATGATGTTTAATAATACCTTCAAGAATGCCTAATATGGATTTGATGAGGCTTCAATGCTATTAAATGATGATTTACGCAAGTTTACGCATTTGAGGGACCTAAAGCGTCAAACTGCTAAAGTATACCGATTCGTATGTTATCGGACCTTCCGGAATATGACCATGAGATAAACATACCATAATTATCCCTAATATAGCTTAGATATAGGCTTAGAGGTGTTTGGTGCGCAAAAATAAGCTTTTAAGTCATGCAGGGACTAAAAGTGTCAAAAAGCGCACAAGTTTGCGTTTACGCGCATATCTCACATTCTGAATATCCCCGGACACCCAAAAATTTATGTAAACACTAAAATATGTTATTTTAGTGTTTGGCTTGATAAAATTCCATTCGTCGCGTCAATTGGTTTGTTTTTCGCGTCCGTCCGCGTTTCGTCGTAATTAACCGAACAACGTGACCGTACGACCAAACGAACCGACATCCGGCATATTTTTGAGCATGTTTCATGTTCCCCATACTTAGGCAACATTGTAGAGCCTTAAAAATGGTTTAACGGGCCTTAGATGTGTCGGAAATGGCATTTGGAAGTGGAGGGGCTAAAACTGTCAACAAATGAAAGTTTCTGAATGCTGACCAGGTCCTTACGGACCGTAAGACCTGGACCTTACGGTCCATAAGCGTTGCCCAGATGCAAAAACTCGTAAATTGCTTGTTCAGCCCATGTAAGCGACTTGTATTGCCCTTTAACACTTCCAAGAGCCGCCTAAACTATTTCTTAGGCCTTAGGGACACTTGTTAATCATCAGGGATCATGTATAGCATGATTTTACATGATCTTAATGGATCAAGAACACTATAAAAAGCCCCAATGTTTGCACATTTTGATCATTCATTTCCATCTCAACATCTGATCATTTCTGGAGCTCAAGGCCATTCTCTAAGCATTCCTAGTCGTGCATTAGACCTTGGTAAGCATCCTTGATCTTCCTTAATTGAGTTTTACCTACTTATTAGCTTAAAAGTCAAACCGTCGTAATTAAGGTTTGACTTATCGATTAATCACTAATGGTCCAGTGATTAGTCAAATTGAAGGTAGTTATAAGTTGGTATTTATGTGAGCAATAAACACTTAAAAGGGCACCCTCAAATTCCCACTCTAACTAGATCAAATGTCGGGTCAAAGTTATTTAGAAAAAGTCAACAGAAGCTTAATTTGCAAATTAACATGTAATTAGCAATGTAGAAGGCATGTAACCTATTTTATCACTCATATAACTTGGTAATACGTATAAGAACTGATCTAAGCTTGTTTGATCCGACAATTTTCTCTTTAGACCCGGTTCGGAACCGAAAGTCGCAAAACTTTAACTTTTGCTTTGACTTCAGTTCTGACCCGAATTAGATAGGTTTAGAACTGCCTTAGGGCTTCCTTAGGACCAGGTTACATGTTGGTATAACCCTCTGTGCTTGGTTCGTTGATTGCCCCATTCGTTTACGCGTTTTCGTTAATTGCCAAATGTTGACCAATATGCCCTTTTGACCATAAAACGAGAATTTTGGAAATGTGAAAGGACAATAATCCTTATTACTGATTTATAAAGTTGTCCCTAAATTTTCACATCAGTTAGAGGTCTAGATTAGGAGTTATGCGCATTAGCGTAATTATAACGCCTTTTAGTAATTAAACGGCGCAATTAGCATAAAGCCTATCTAAACCCAAATTTTTGACACCAAACCTTTTACCCACTGATGTAATATAATATTTTGAGATTTTAAAGATTTTTAATTATTTTTAAACTGATCATAACCTAAGGCTGTCGCCTTAATTCGGTAAATACCGATTATACCCTTTTTGTGTATAAAATGAGTTTTACATAGTATTTTGACACCAATCCAATTGCTACTGATTTTATATAATAAATAAAGTATTTTGAACTTTATAACCTGATCAGAAAACTCAGATTTTCTGTATAACCCGGAAATCGCTTAAAATGGCGTTTTAAGCGTATTAAACGCATAGTTTGGGTTTGAAATCATTTTGACATATAAGACCTATTACCAACTGATATGACCTAATAAAATAAGTTATTCTACTGATGTATTCGGACCCGAATCTCAGAATTTTAATAAACCTCTTTTATAATCTTTTAAATGACCAAAATACCCCTACGAGGCTTAAATTGAGAGTAAACTCGTTTTGGGCATAATGGAAGGTATCCTACTGATATCACAACATATTTAAGGCATATTAACTTAGGAAACCTGTATATGATTCATTTGGTTACTCGTTACGCACTTTTCGCGTTCGGATCCGCTTATGTAACTAGTTTGCATATATTAGCCGAAGCGGGTCAAACCATATCGTTTTTTATCTCAAAATCCAGAATGTGTTTAGGTTACCCATATTATACAAGTCTCCAAACTTGTCGGGTCTAAACATTCTATTCCGGTCTTCGCTTAATCGTGCGTTTTGAACCGTGAACCGTTCCTTAAAACTAACCGGTCTAAGTTACGACTTAAATAAGACCCGTTAGGAATCTAATAGGTTAATAAACCTTCGTTCCAGATTGAGAGCCCCAGTAGAAGTACTTGTGCTTGCTGATTAGAATATACGGCTGAGTATAAATTGCATTTGCTAGCTCAGGTAAATACTTTTAACTTATTTTCCCTTATACGGGCTTGGGATACGGTATTATAAAAATACCGCTTGGTCGGGTGTAGAAACCTTTTAATCAGAGATGATTAAATTGCATAATCCCGTTTTAATTTGTATTGATTGATAACAAATAACATTAGGGGTTAATGACCGTGTCCTGGATATCCTTGGCTCATTTAAAAAGTGAATGGCCATAACTTAAGCACAAGGTGTAGGCATAACACCTCCTGTTGCGTATGTAAAAGATATACTCACTCGTAAGGATGTCTTCTTGGGAGTTATATTTATGGTGTGTCGATTAATCTTGACCGGCTTGTATTGTATAATCACCGGCCCTAAATGTTGGACAACCATGTAAATCGGATACAAGATTTTTATTAATAAAATTGTCCCAAGTTATAAAAGATATTTTTGTGCCTGGTGCATCTAAATCAATTTACTTAAACTCTTTTTAAAATGAGTCGGTTAATTGTATTTACCAGTGAAAACTGACGTATTTTCCCAAAAAGGTTAAGTGACAGGTACTGAACGTAATTGGCTGGAAGCTCAGGGCGTTAATAAGGAATCTTGCAAGTTCTAGGCGTCTAAAGTCTGTTGAACAGTTTTTCCTTTTATTTGATCCGCCTGTGGATCCTTTACTTTCCGTTGTAATACTTTGATATTACTTTATATTCGGATGGTAATATATTTATCTTTTGCTTCCGCTGTGCATTTATATATTGTGTGGTTTGACTATGATGATCTCAACTACGTCACGATACTCCCCACCGGGCCCACCGGTAATACGTGGAATATCGGGGTGTGACAAGTGTAGAACACCTCAAGCTTGTATACCCCAAGCTTCCAACAAACACCTTGATTGTAGCTAGGATTTAACACACTTATGATCAAAACCGAAAACCTTCTTGGAAACCCTTTATGACCAAAAATTTGAGAGCCAAATTACAAATCTTACACTTGAATTTTTGTCATGCAAAATTGGTTATAAAAGTATGAGAGAGAAGTGCCTTTTTCAACACCCAATCACATCCTCTCTAACATGTAAGATTGCATGGATTTGTATTGGACCAAACATGTATTGGGAAGACCCCATAGGGGCAGCCCCATGTGGGTGTTTTAAAAAAAATCAATTTCCCTTTTTACATTTTAAGTCTTGGTTTATATTTATAACTTTTATTAATATAACAACATATGTTTACAAGACTTTATGTAATCTTTTAAAATGTTATTTAACCCATTAAATAACAAAATAAAATATTCTCTCAAAAATAAATTATCCATATAATTTATTAGTTTCTCAAGTGTAATTATTCAGAAAACCAATTTCTAAATGTTATAAGTGTTAATATCTATTTGTATGATCATATCACAAATAAATATTATAAGTGTTTATCTAGCTTGTATTTGGGTATGACTCGACTTGGATCATAACGTACTAGCCACATCAATTTAATATGTGTCTTGGGCATACAGAATCCAACACTTCTAGCTTGTCTGATAACTGTGCTAACTTTGTTCTGTGCACTAATCGAACCATATTGTGTTGCATGCAATAATGATAAGAAATCATGCAACATGTAATGCACTTGTATGTATATGACAGTAATCAGAAAATCATTCATGTCATTAATCCAAATCAGGCACAGTCATTAAGATACAAATTACTGTTTAACATCATCATCATCATCATCATCAGCATCATCATCATCATCATCATCATCAGCATCATCATCATCAAATCCCACCAATAGCAAAGCTAAGGTAGGGTCTGAGGAGGGTAAGATGTAGACAGCCTTACCTCTACCCGTTAGGAATAGAGAGGCTGCTTCCAGTGAGACCCCCGGCTCGATAGTAGTTTTGCATCAAGCCTTGGACATAAGGCACATAACACTCAGCAATTAAGACAAAGGCCGATCAGTGCATGTACTCCCTTCTCTTCGGCTATCAACGCCACCACATGATGCATGATTAACCATCCCCCTCTTTTAACGTTATTTTCACAAAATTAGTAAAATAACGTTAAAATTAGTGCACTTTCACTTTTGCCCTCCGAGCGCCCACACATATATACATTATATGCGCATACCGCCAGCGGGGCGTATAGTTGTTAAAAGACATCGCCTCTTGCGCCTAGGCCCATTTTTCGTTGAGGCAATTGCGCTTTAATTCTCTAGGTGATGGTTTAGGCGTAGATTCTGGCACGATTTATAGATTTCCGTATAAATTTCTTAAATTCTGTCAAGATTCCAGCCATATTTCTACGTTGGGTAAATTACACTTTTTGTCCCTTATGTTTGTATCGAATTGCAATGGATGATCTTTAACTTCAATAATTACAGTCACAGTCCTTTATTTGGAAAACTCGTTACATCTTTCATCCTTTACACTAACAAGGTTAAAATTTAAAGTTAACTCAAAACATGTGCCTTGCACATGAGGGTAGATTGGTAATTTCACCTTTTTTGTTTATATCAAACCTTATCTCTTCTCTCAACCATCTCTTTCTCTCTTTCTCTTCAACCAACCTCCACCACCACCATCATATCTAGTCGCCGCCACCACCACCGTAATCAGCAAACACCACTTCTCCCTCTTTATAACAAATCCCCCACTTCACAATTCAAGATTCAAAGATACCATGTTCAAATTCCATACTTTACACTCCAAATCATTATCCAATCACAATTAAACCACTCAAATCCGTTCCATTCTCTCCTACAACGGTGGTTCAGACGACGAGGATGGAAGCTAGAACTAAGGTTAAAAAAAATTCCAAATAGACATCCAGTTTCTGTTTACATTATCTTCTTCTCCGTGAATCCATTTACTCACCAGTCATCACTTAGATTCAACTCTATCGTCTTCTCTTCCACAAAATGCCCTAGCTCCGTTTCCGAACAGAGTTTTCTCCCTCTTCGTTCTGAAAAGATTTTTCTCCCTCGATGGTTCCGTCATGAACCCCCAAAAAGCGATGGTGTTGCATATTCCAGATCTGTCGATTATTTGCCGGAAAAGCTCTGTCCAGCGATCAAACTCGCTGGAAATTCACCAACCACAACCACAGCCTTTAACAACACCCACACGACGGCGCCGTGTTTTGTTGAAATTGTTTTTATTTTTTTATAATAATAACTAGCATAAACCAAATAATTGTTTCGACATGTACCAAAAAGGACCCGTTACTAAACTCATCGACCTTGCCAGCTGCCTATTTAGTTTCTCGACATCTCTCTGGAGTATGTTATTCAACATACGTTGTTTTGCAGTAAAAAACTAAAAGTTTTTTTTTAATTTTTTTTATGATTTTGAATGCAGGATCCTTATAGCGACCCAAGAACCCATCTACGGTATGCAAACACCGAAGTGTTTAAGTTCATCAGATCACTTCCTAACGAGTATGTGCAAAGATATCTCGCTCTTAGAAATGCAGCAGTTGTTCTCAAGTAATTCCTCAGCATATTTTGTCTGTTAGTTGAATTTGGTCCTTATGTGTCTGTGGTACCTATCTGAGACTAGAATTTTAGTGATATGAAAAACTTTTTTGATCTAACAATATCCTGTCTAATTTATTTATATATATATATATGTGTGTGTATATGTTTTTATGTGCGCACGTGGATGCGTTCCAAGTTTACCTGGACTTGGTTTACCTGTTTTTTTAAGACGACGTGTTTTAACCCAGGTTTGCTTTAAAGTTTTACACAACCTAAACTCGTCTCACACCCTGCCCATTTTAACACATGAGGCAAAATGCATTAGACTACATTCTTTCGGGGTAAAAGAGGATGGTACCCAACAAAACTTGTATGATGGATAGAACCTCGAGAAAACATTTGAGACCTATAAAGACTCTTAAAACCAAAATGTCAGAAGGATAGAACCTGACCTTGTGTGAGTGAGATAGATCCATCCTGCACTAGGCTCCTGAATTTTCTGTAATTTGCGTATGTATCTATCTCCTTTTTTCATAGCCTCTTTTACACCTCATCATTAATTGGAATAACTTTTATATGTATCCTTTTTACCACATTTTTAAGGCCTTCTCGACATACTTTGGTCGGTGAGAAAGGTTTCGAGGATGAAACCTCTTTAAGGGGGTAGACTTGTAACACCCCGAAAACGGGATTGGTAATTAAACCACGTTAATATTAATGAACGGGTAAATACCGTTAGTGGTAAAAATTAACCCGGTGAATATTAGGATTTAAATAAATAATCCTATATTAATCAAAAAGAAGAATAAACGCTTTGAGAAAACAAAGTTTATAAGAAGCCCGAGTTAACGGGACTTAAAAATAAAACGGGTTATGACTTCCCTGAACCCACTAAGTAACTATGGATGATTAACCTAGTTAATTAAATTGTTTTAAAACAATAAAGAAGCATGAACTAGTAGCCTTTTTACAAAATTGAAACTAGATAGACTAAAGTGGGATAACTTGGAAGTTTAATTATTAAAAAAAATTAAAACAAAACACACACACTAAGTGTGTGTTTTGGATCGTACATCAGGAGACAAAAGGGGGGGGTGAAACCCTAGCTCAACAAAATTCTCAAATTGAAGGATCAATCAAAGGCCAAATTCAGATTTGAATATATATAAACGATCACCAAGTCAAGGGGATCGTAAGGTATGTCGAATTTCTAACATTCATGAAGTTGTGAAATTTTGATTAACATTTCAAGATGCGATTTAAGTATGAATCGTAGAGGCTATGGCCGAATTAGTGAAGTATGATTGCTTAGGAACAAACCCTAAGTAGAGATTTGAAGTAACATTGCCATGATTAGGTGTTTGAGTGGATTACCACACCTAGCTAAGTGGGTTTCATGACAATAGGATGAACACTTGGAATTAGAGTGTTAAATGGTGATCATTGATGTTGTGATGCAAGTTCTAGATGTAGTTCATGAACACTAGACATAAGGGCGTGATATTAATGCTAAAATTTTATTAAAAAGTTAATCATGAACTTGATAAAAGAAGTATACAAATCATGCCCGCAAGTTGTTTGTTAAAATGCCTAAATAAATGTTCATATGTTGAAATTATGAATGAAACGCGTAATTGCCTAATTTGATTAATTACGGGTGATATGTGAAAATACGGATTCTAATCGTGAGGTTGATTTAAATTAATTGCACATATCATATGATTAAGGTAGTTAACTTTTGGAAAGTTAAACTAACCAATGAGGAAGTCGAATAGTAGTTTCGACATAAAAAGTACGTAAGGTGGAATAGTCGTGATAGTTAATGACTAATCTAACCACCTTGTGAATAATGATGATAGTTTGACGCTTAACGAGTTAGGTGGAAGCTTGGGGAGGAAGCGGGTCAAACGAATCAAGAAGGAAAAGAAAAGCGTAGTTTGGATGTGAGGTAAGTAAAGCTTACACCCTTTTTATTATTTACAAAATACTTACTGCAAGTATTGAATATGAACAAAATTAAGTGAATGAAATATGATGTTCCGACTGTCACACCCTGGCTTTGCGGAAGCGTGGTTAATTTTGGTGTGACTTCTTAATACCATAGCTTAATCATACCAAAGCTATATGAGTTAAAAAAAAAATATGCAAGATCATCCATTAAGTTTCGAAAACCAAACACAATACCATTGTTTTAACATACCCTGACAAACATAATCTTGTTCAACAAACATTACCAACTAAAACATAACACAAATGTGGTTTAAGGATTGTGTCTTGTCCAGGAAAGAGACACATCCCCTAAACCCCGGATGATCTTGGAAACTAGTGCAGCGGAAAACATGCCATACCGTGCCAGATCTCGTTAATTTCCTGAAATACATGTAAGTTGAAAAATCAACAATAATGTTGAGCGAGTTCATGTGCAAGTGAGTAAGTAAAACACTTGTAAGTATAAAAGTTCCCTGGTATGTAGCAGTGTAAGGAAAAGAGATCACCAATGGTTTGCAAGGCCATTAGCATGTTGTGAAATGCAAGTAGAAAGATTCAAACCTAGCCGATTTTTGCGTCGGGCAACCAAGTCACTCAAGGTCCGTTCTGTTGGTCCTCACAGAGGTCCGTTCTGTTGGGCCTAGAGTTGGGCTCGCTACACCCAGATAGATCTACCGCTTGAGTCCCTCGGTGTTCTGACTACCCATTCACATGATCTAAGTAGTAAACCTCCTTACGTTAACATACCGTGTATAATAGTACTTGTAAACAAAGTAACATGTATTCCACCCCCGCAGTTAAGAAAACTGAAAACAGTTAGAGAAAAGGGGGACATGAACTCACAGTGAAGCGTCTCTACCAAGTATCCCTGAATCAGAAAGCTGCGCGACGACCTACAAGTGCTAATTCTATTAGACGGACGGCCGTGCCTTAGCTTTATAGTTTATGTTTTTGGGAAATAGTTAGACAACTATTTCGTGTTTACTTTTTGTAAATACTTGGTAGTTATATTCCTTCCCAAGGATGGGGGATACAATACATGTGCGTAAGTTACGTTTTAACAATCGTGTGGTAATGTAATTACCGGTGTAACTTATATATTCATAGTGAAAGCGTTCGCAAAGTTTTGTAATCATTAACGCTTGTAAATATTATTTTTACTCTAAAATAATATTTATGTATTTTCACAAGATAATCATAAACAGTGTTGTGACAAAATATATTTATCACGTTATATTTAGTGAAAATCCCACCTCCGAATATTTAGTAAATAAAGTCATGGCGAAATTTATGTTTCGAAAACATGTCAAAAATAGTTCTAACACTTGTTGCGTAAATAATTCTAAGTGTTAGGTTTTTAGAAAAATTTCGCCAGAGTTTCCTCTGTAACTGGAGGTGGCCACGCTTTCAAGCGTATCATTTTCTTTTAACAAATCAATTCAACAACCTCTTTATTCAATCAAACAATTTCCGATACATCAAACTAGTCGACAAGTATGTAAATTGTATAATCGCATGAACTTGTAGTTTTTCCGCGTCTATAATGTAAAACCCATTATATTTTGTAGATCTTTATATAAAGTGACTTTAATCTCATAAAAACCTCGTGTTTAGAGAAATCTGTCTTTACAACTTCTAGTAACAAGTGACAAAACTAGTTCTTTATCGGATCTTTTCATTTCACAAATGTTTACACACTTGTGGTTTATAAAATCTCGTATTTGTTAGTGTAAGATCCTTTCTTTAAAATACATGGTTTCTTAAATGTGTGGTTCTTTGAAAATACCACTTGCAGATACGTAGATCCGCTAGTTCTAAACACCATTATACAAGTTAAATCACTTTTACACAAGTAAACATTTTTACACAAGTTCATGACTCTTGTGTGGTAGAGTTTTACCTTTTAACCCTTGTATTAGCCAAAACAAGCTTATGTTAAGATCAACGATCTTACCAAACCGGGTTAAATGGTGATCCGAGCTACCACAATCATAGATCAGGTCTAGATAAACACATCTTTCAAGTACTACAACTTTTACACAAGTTGTAAGCTATTAACCACCATTTTTATAGTTTTTACTAGACTTTAATGCTTCAAAACGTAGGTTATCGATATTTAACCGACAAAAATCCTTTTACCCACTTTAGATAAGTTCAAACAAGAGTTTTAAACATTATACCTCTAGCTCGGGGCTAGGGAAGAATCGTGATGAAAAACGCGTGGATAAAAGCTAACGGAAGTGGTCCTTCGCGCTCCGAGTGCACCAAAGCTCCTAATATGCGACCCTTGATGTGTGTATGATGATGGGAGGCAAGAATAAGAACCGAAAATATGATGGGTGGGTGTGGGGAGTTCGGCCGAGAGCTCCAAGGGTGAGGGAGAGAGTTTGAGAAAGTGGTGTTTGATTATGACAAAACCTCATGTGTTTAAGTGTGTATTTGTAGGCAAAACTTTAGGGTTAATATCCATTGGTAATTATGTCTCATAGATACTAAACATCCAAGATTTAACAAAATCACAAGTACAAGGGGGTGTCCCCTAGGTAACCGATTCGGTTTGGGGGGGGGCTCTTGTTCGATTTTAAGTAGATAGTTAGGAGGTTAATTATGTTAACTAAGTTAAGTTAAGTGTTTAACCTCGTTGGTAATATATTGCGTGTTATAACGGGTGTTAGGGTAATCAGGGACCCTAACTGGCTCAGAAAAAATATAATTAGTGAAAATAGTAATATTTTCATGTTCCGGGTAAAGTCCGGGTGTCCGGTTGGATAGTAATCCGTTAAAGCGTTACAAAAGCTTTAAAGTGTCGTTATTGTTACTTTTAGTGACACAATTTAATTCCAACACTTTAGAAAGTGTCTAGTGTTATTTTCCCCATGTTTTGGCACTCTACTAGTCAGCTAGAAGCTGGGTTATTTATTAAAGTGCTGTGTTTTGTACTTAAAGTACGTTTTAGGCACATCCAATCAGTGTATCTTATTCCTAGAGACGCAGCTTCACAACCTTTATAACCCTACACTCACTACCAGTGTAGTCAGATATCTCAGGCTCTTCTAGGCCTTGGAGGCAGTGTTTGCCTGATGCTGGCTTTATCAGCATGTTCAATAGGTTACCCGTGTATTGTGCTACTGTGCTTTTTGTGCATCATGTTTGTCACTAAGGTTCAGCATATAAATATTGTAGTGACAGCAAGCAAGTATGATGCAAGTAAGTTCATGTATCAGTATTCAAGTAGCAGTTCATCAGCTAGTTCAAACAAGCACAGTAATTAAGCAGTAATTAATCATTAATTAAATCGTACGGATACCTGGTTTAGTGCGGGCTGTCACATTCTCCCCCCGTTAAATAAATTTCGTCCCGAAATTTAAGTTCTGCTTGCAGATGCAGAGTTCTTAGGAAATAAGTGGGGGTATTTCTCTTTCATCCGGTCCTCACGTTCCCAGGTGAATTCAGGACCATGTCTGGCATTCCAACGAACTTTGACGAGCTTGACACTGCTCCGACGGGTCTTGTTAACTTTCCAATCTGTGACCTCGACAGGTTCTTCAACGAAGTGGAGCGTGTCGTCAATATGAATCTCGTCGGTGGGAATGGCAACGTCAACTTGAGTTGGACTTTTCTTTAGATTGGATACATGAAATGTATCGTGAACACCATTTAGTTCAGCGGGTAGGTCCAACTTGTATGCTACTGTCCCAATTCTTTCTAGAATTCTGAAGGGACCAATGTAGCGTGGATTTAACTTCCCACGCTTTCCAAAGCGTGCTACCCCCTTCCAGGGTGAAACTTTCAATAGCACCATTTCTCCAACTTGGAAATCCACATGTTTCCGGTCTGGATCCGCGTAGGCCTTTTGTCTGTGGCGAGCTGCTTCGATGCGTTTAAGAATTTGCGCGATCTTATCTGTCGTCTCTTGGACGATCTCGGGACCAGCAAGCTGCCTATCACCTGCGTCAGACCAACATAGTGGTGATCGGCACTTGCGTCCGTATAGGGCTTCAAATGGCGCGACACCAATACTGGTGTGGTAGCTGTTGTTGTATGAGAATTCAACCAAAGGTAAATGTTTATCCCAGCTACCGCCCAAATCCATAACACATGCCCTCAGCATGTCTTCCAAAGTTTGAATCATTCGCTCGCTCTGGCCGTCAGTTTGCGGATGAAACGCAGTGCTCAGATTCAACTGCGAGCCAAAGGCTTCTTGGAAGGATTGCCATATCCCTGACACAAACCTTCCGTCTCTATCAGAGATGATCGAGAGAGGCACTCCATGACGTGCGACGATCTCTCTCATGTATATTTCCGCAAGTTTACTAGTACTGTCTTTCTCCTTGATTGGCAGAAAGTGTGCGGACTTTGTTAGGCGGTCAACAATCACCCATATCATATCATGGCCTCTTGGCGTTCTTGGCAATTTCGTAACAAAATCCATTGAGATTTGTTCCCATTTCCACTTGGGAATCTCACGTTGTTGCAGCAGCCCTGAAGGCTTCTGGTATTCCGCTTTAACTTTAGCGCATGTTAAACATTTGCTCACATAAACAGCAACATCGCCTTTCATCCTAGGCCACCAATAATAACTTTTGAGATCCTGGTACATCTTATCCGATCCAGGGTGGATAGAGTACCGTGATTTGTGAGCTTCATCAAAGATAACCTTCCTTAAATCACCAAACAGAGGAACCCAAATCCTTTTCTCAAAACATAACGTTCCTTCCTTGTTTGGTACCAAAAGCTTCTCCATCCCACGGAGATATTCCTCTTCAAGATTCCCTTCCTTGAGAGCTTCCTTTTGTGCGGCACGAATGCGCAAGGAAAGATCGGTTCGTATAATCATTTCCAAAGCCCTAACCCTTATGGGTTTGATCCTTTCCTTTCGACTTAGGGCATCGGCGACTACATTCGCCTTCCCTGGGTGATACTTAATCTCGCAGTCGTAGTCGTTCAGCAACTCAATCCATCGTCTTTGCCTCATATTCAACTCTTTCTGGTTGAATATATGCTGTAGGCTCTTGTGATCTGTAAAGATTGTACACTTCGTACCATAAAGGTAGTGTCTCCAGATCTTTAAAGCAAAAACCACTGCGCCAAGCTCTAAATCGTGTGTGGTATAGTTATTTTCGTGCACTTTCAGTTGTCGCGATGCGTAAGCAATAACCTTTTGGCGTTGCATCAACACACAACCCAAACCTTGACGCGATGCGTCGCAGTATACCACAAAATCATCAGTACCTTCCGGTAGAGCTAAGATTGGCGCATTACAAAGCTTATCCTTCAATATCTGAAACGCTTCATCCTGTTTGATTCCCCAATCAAACTTCTTATCCTTCTGCGTGAGGAGTGTCAATGGTTGAGCGATCTTTGAAAAATTCTCAATGAATCTTCGATAATAGCCAGCCAAACCCAAGAATTGCCGAATCTCGGTTGGCGTCTTTGGCGTTTCCCAATCCTTGATCGCCTCGATCTTTGTGGGATCAACATGGATTCCATTTCCATTAACCACATGTCCAAGAAACTGGACTTCACGTAGCCAAAATTCGCACTTGGAGAATTTGGCGAATTTGGCGTACAACTGTTCCTTCCTTAGCAGCTCCAAAATAGCTTTTAGGTGTTGCTCATGTTCAGCCTTTGTCCTTGAATAAATCAAGATGTCGTCGATGAACACAATCACGAACTTGTCCAGGTACGGCTTGCAAACTCTATTCATCAAGTCCATAAAGACTGCAGGTGCGTTTGTCAAACCGAATGGCATAACAAGGAACTCGTAGTGTCCATAACGAGTCCTGAAGGCTGTTTTTGGGATACTCTCCTCTTGTATCCTTAACTGATGGTATCCAGATCGAAGATCGATCTTTGAATAAAAGCTTGAACCTTGCAGTTGGTCAAACAGATCATCAATTCTTGGCAGGGGATATCTATTCTTGATCGTCAGCTTGTTTAACTCCCGGTAGTCAATGCACATTCGAAAACTACCGTCCTTCTTCTTGACAAACAGGACCGGAGCTCCCCAAGGAGAGAAGCTTGGTCGGATAAAACCCTTGTCTAACAACTCTTGAAGTTGTGTCGACAGTTCCTGCATCTCAGATGGAGCAAGTCTATAAGGTGCCTTAGCCACAGGCGCAGTGCCTGGAACTAAGTCGATGTGGAACTCTACTTGCCTCTGAGGCGGTAGTCCAGGCAAGTCTTCTGGGAAGACTTCTGGATACTCCCTCACGACAGGGATGTCTTCGATTCTTGGCTCAGCAGCCTTCTTATCCACAATGTGTGCCAGGAAGGCAACACATCCTTTCTGCAAACACTTTCGCGCTTTCAGGCAGCTGATAAATCTTAACGGCGTATCACGCTTCTCTCCGTGAACCACAATTGTCTCGCCATCTTCAGTTGGGATACGAACAATCTTTTCGTGACAAACTATCTCAGCCTTGTTGCCTGATAACCAATCCATTCCTACTACCACGTCGAAGCTTCCCAACTGGACTGGTAGTAGATCTAAAGCAAACTCACGCTCTCCTAATTCGATCACACAACCTCTGATAACTTCATTGGCTTCTACTAACTTCCCATTGGCTAATTCGATTGAGTAGGGAATATCTAACTTATTAGCGGCTAACCCAAGCATATTCTTAAATTCTAACGATACGAAGCTATAATCGGCACCAGTATCAAATAAAACAGATGCATAGCGTTGGTTCACAGGGAGCGTACCAGTAACGACATTGGGATCCTGGCGCGCTTCCCTTGCTTCGCTTTGAAACACTCTTCCATGGGCTTGGTTTAAGTCTGGGCAGTTCTTCTTAAAATGCCCGATATCACCGCAGTTAAAGCATCCAAGTCTTTGCCCGTTTCCACCAGTTTGATCATTCCTCTGATTACGATTCATGGCGCCCGCTTGGTTAGCATTGTTGCCCCGATTCTCGTTACCTCCATAGTTTCCTTGTGGGCGATTTCCATTCCCGCCCCGGTTGTAATTCCTGTTTCCGAATCCTCCCTGGCCTCCCTGACCAGTAGTGGCCCAACAAGCGTCCTTCGAGTGGCCACGTTTCCCACATGCTTCGCATACTTTTAGCCCGCAATGACCAGAATGGTGGCGCTGGCAGGTGTTGCATTTGGGCTGGGCGCCCATATATCCCTTTTCTTTCTTTCCTCTACCAGCTGTAACCTGCGCTGGTGTGTCTGCTCCTCCTTTCTTAACCGCCACACTGGCGCCCTGCTTGAAGTTCGAGAACTTCCGTTTGTTACCTCCTGATGACTCGACATGAGTCTCTGCCTTCTTGGTCTTGATCTCATCAAACTTGTTCAAACGAATAGCCTCCTCAGTGAGAGCTACGCTCAAATCAATCGCCTCGGTAATGGTCGCAGACTTGGATGAGGTTACCATGCTTATGATTTGAGGAGCTAGTCCCCAAATGAAACGTTCAATTCTCTTGAACTCAGGAGTGACCATGTAGGGTACCACATGCGATAAGTCATGGAACCTTTGAACGTATTCTGCGATCTTTGGACCATCCATCTTTAAGTGCCAAAATTCAGTTTCCAACTTTTGAATTTCTACGCGAGAGCAGTACTTTTTGCGCATAAGTTCTTTTAATTCGGTCCAGGTCAGCGCGTAGGCAGCAGCTTCGCCTAGTGTCTGTACTTGCAGATTCCACCAAGAGAGGGCTCCATCCAAGAATAGCCCTGAGATAAAGGTGACTTGCTGATCCAGTGCGCACTTGCTTATGCGAAGAACAGATTCGGTTTTCTCAGCCCAACGAACAAAGGCGACAGCACCTCCAGTGCCATCGAAGTTGACCGGTTTGCAGTCTAGAAACTGCTTGTAGGTGCATCCATGAGGTGGATTATTGTTGTTGCCAGAGTTGCTTCCACTAGTCCCTCCTTGAGAGGCGGCGTATTGTGCAATGGCAGCAGCGATAATTTGCTGGAGTTCTGCCTCATTGGTAGGCAACGGCGTTTGACGTCTTGGCGGCATCTTCTAAAAGATGTGTTTACGTTGGTCAGGTCATAATAAGTAGAGTGTAAGTATATAACAATGTCAACACATGACATCTCATGTTATCAATCACATAACATCTCATGTTATAAATAGATCACCCATATTGATAGCTTCTGCAATGGTTGAGGGCTTTGAGGTAGTAACCATACCCCTGATCTGGGGTGCAAGTGTCCAAATGAATCGTTCAATCCTTTTGAACTCCGGTTTGACTAAGTAGGGGGGGCGACCCTAGATAAGTCGTGCGATCGCTGGACAAGTTCAGGAATTTCTGGTTCGTCCATTTTCAAATTCCTGAACTCCACCTCAAGCTTCTAAATTCCAGTCCTAAAACAACATTTCTTCTCAATCGTTTCCTTGAGCTCGTCCCAGCTCAGTGCATAAGCAGCGTTTGTGCCAAGGGTCTGAACCTGGAGGTTCCATTAAGAGAGTGTGCCATCTAGAAATATCCCCGAGATATAGGTAACACTCTGTTGGGGCGAACAGTTACTCGTTCTTAGAATGGAGTCGGTCTTTTCGGACCAACGAACAAATGCAACGGTGCCTCCTGTTCCGTCAAAGTTCAAAGGCTTGCAGTTCAGGAACTGTTTATAGGTGCAGCCAGTTGGAGGGTTATTTCCAGTAATACCATCGTTGTACTTAGAGCGGAGGGCTTCATGTCGTGCATTTATCTGTGAGATGCGTTCTTGCAGCTCGGCTTCTGTCCTTGGCAACGTACTGGTGTTTGTGTCACGTCTGGGTGACATTCCCTTTTGTCGAAGTGGTGTGAAGCGTGTTAGACAATGTTTCAATTGTCTATGAGGTGTATATAGCAACATAAGCCATCATGTAATCACCCAATTTCACACACAAAAATACTCACTGTATGAGTGGGGAAGTAAATTTCTGAGCCTTCACATAGGCTTGCCAATTTGGCTTGTTGCTCGTAATAGAATGAACTCGAGGCTACATCGCCTTGGTCATTCGTGTTTAAGTTATTTCCTGCTGCATTGGTTATCATTAGCTTGACCCGCAGAGTCCACCAGGATTCCTGTGCACTACAAATCGTTATTACGTGGGCCCCCGTAATAATAAATTGTCTTGCACAGTTACCCCAAATTTTCTCTCGTCCAAGCAGATGATCAATCAAGGAGCAACAGTAGGTGCATTGGCATGAACAGGGTCATGCTCCAATGCGGGGTCAGGAGCAGCGCCTGGCTCAGGGGCCACGGCCGGCTCCGGATCAAAAACTCCATCTCAAGATCAGCTGGATCAACAAACACAGGGGGTTACAGGATCCTCCAAGGGCTGGTCTAAGTGTATGAACTCAAGGTCATGGTCTGGATAAAAACCAGGTGGAAAAGCAGGATCAACCTCAATATCGTGATCAAACTCAAAGCTGTGGGCGGGATCCGGTGCAGCTGATGATGCCATATCAGGGTCGGCGTCGTGTGAGTGGTGCTGCATTCCCTGTATGTGCGAAGATGCGGATGTCAGAAACTCAAATGAGTCTGGGATAGGGGAATGGTCATGAGTTTCCCCTACAGGAGCGTCCGCATGCAGTAGTCTAATACCAGCAGTAATAAGGCCCTGCCCTCGAATGGGTCCTCCTCCAGTAGATCGTTATCGTCGTCAGAGGCCACGTTGGGAGGGCATATCATCAACAGGATAAGCGGCAATGGGGCAAATTCCCAACAAGATGGCCATCAGTAGGCTCTGCTACGACTTCAGGCAGCGCAAAAGGGCTGAAAGTCGTCATTGTCTGTGCTGGTAGTATCGGAAATGTACACCTCGTGCTTCGATGAAATTATGTCGTCTGATACTATGGCCATGGGATTCGTAGTGTCCATCTTTCTAGTACTTGATGAAAGCATGACGTTTGTAACACAAACGCATATACGTATAATAATCAATCATATAATCAGTTAATCACATAGTCACCAAGTAAGATATCACATATTCCTCCTAGTCTCACTAGCCAATTTCTCCCAGTCTTTAAGACTGCTCTATCCTCCACCTCGACCACTTAGATCGAGCCTCGGTCCCCTTGACCGAGCCTCAGCCTTCTTGGCTGAGCCTACTCTTCCTAGCCAACTACCTTGGTCACCTAGACCAAGCCTCGATCCTCCAGACCGAGCCTCAGCCCTCCAGGCTGAGCCTTTTCTTCCTAGCCTTGCTAGCCCACTACCTCGGTCACCTAGACCGAGCCTCGATCCTCCAGACCGAGCCTCAGCCCTCCAGGCTGAGCCTATAATAAATCAACGTGCTCAACTACCTCGGTCACCTAGACCGAGCCTCGATCCTCCAGACCGAGCCTCAGCCCTCCAAGCTGAGCCTATAATAAATCAACGTACTCAACTACCTCGGTCACCTAGACCGAGCCTCGATCCTCCAGACCGAGCCTCAGCCCTCCAGGCTGAGCCTATAAATAATAAAATGTGCTCAACATTTGTTTGTAAAAAGTTTTGGATCTGGACTTAAGTGGTATGCAGAAAAAAAATGTTTTCGTGAGAGCCCTAGTGATCATAGTCTAGACTCGAGAAAGAATCCTAGTTCGCTACGATCAGAGCTCTGATACCAAGCTGTCACACCCTGGCTTTGCGGAAGCGTGGTTAATTTTGGTGTGACTTCTTAATACCATAGCTTAATCATACCAAAGCTATATGAGTTAAAAAAAAAATATGCAAGATCATCCATTAAGTTTCGAAAACCAAACACAATACCATTGTTTTAACATACCCTGACAAACATAATCTTGTTCAACAAACATTACCAACTAAAACATAACACAAATGTGGTTTAAGGATTGTGTCTTGTCCAGGAAAGAGACACATCCCCTAAACCCCGGATGATCTTGGAAACTAGTGCAGCGGAAAACATGCCATACCGTGCCAGATCTCGTTAATTTCCTGAAATACATGTAAGTTGAAAAATCAACAATAATGTTGAGCGAGTTCATGTGCAAGTGAGTAAGTAAAACACTTGTAAGTATAAAAGTTCCCTAGTATGTAGCAGTGTAAGGAAAATAGATCACCAATGGTTTGCAAGGCCATTAGCATGTTGTGAAATGCAAGTAGAAAGATTCAAACCTAGCCGATTTTTGCGTCGGGCAACCAAGTCACTCAAGGTCCGTTCTGTTGGTCCTCACAGAGGTCCGTTCTGTTGGGCCTAGAGTTGGGCTCGCTACACCCAGATAGATCTACCGCTTGAGTCCCTCGGTGTTCTGACTACCCATTCACATGATCTAAGTAGTAAACCTCCTTACGTTAACATACCGTGTATAATAGTACTTGTAAACAAAGTAACATGTATTCCACCCCCGCAGTTAAGAAAACTGAAAACAGTTAGAGAAAAGGGGGACATGAACTCACAGTGAAGCGTCTCTACCAAGTATCCCTGAATCAGAAAGCTGCGCGACAACCTACAAGTGCTAATTCTATTAGACGGACGGCCGTGCCTTAGCTTTATAGTTTATGTTTTTGGGAAATAGTTAGACAACTATTTCGTGTTTACTTTTTGTAAATACTTGGTAGTTATATTCCTTCCCAAGGATGGGGGATACAATACATGTGCGTAAGTTACGTTTTAACAATCGTGTGGTAATGTAATTACCGGTGTAACTTATATATTCATAGTGAAAGCGTTCGCAAAGTTTTGTAATCATTAACGCTTGTAAATATTATTTTTACTCTAAAATAATATTTATGTATTTTCACAAGATAATCATAAACAGTGTTGTGACAAAATATATTTATCACGTTATATTTAGTGAAAATCCCACCTCCGAATATTTAGTAAATAAAGTCATGGCGAAATTTATGTTTCGAAAACATGTCAAAAATAGTTCTAACACTTGTTGCGTAAATAATTCTAAGTGTTAGGTTTTTAGAAAAATTTCGCCAGAGTTTCCTCTGTAACTGGAGGTGGCCACGCTTTCAAGCGTATCATTTTCTTTTAACAAATCAATTCAACAACCTCTTTATTCAATCAAACAATTTCCGATACATCAAACTAGTCGACAAGTATGTAAATTGTATAATCGCATGAACTTGTAGTTTTTCCGCGTCTATAATGTAAAACCCATTATATTTTGTAGATCTTTATATAAAGTGACTTTAATCTCATAAAAACCTCGTGTTTAGAGAAATCTGTCTTTACAACTTCTAGTAACAAGTGACAAAACTAGTTCTTTATCGGATCTTTTCATTTCACAAATGTTTACACACTTGTGGTTTATAAAATCTCGTATTTGTTAGTGTAAGATCCTTTCTTTAAAATACATGGTTTCTTAAATGTGTGGTTCTTTGAAAATACCACTTGCAGATACGTAGATCCGCTAGTTCTAAACACCATTATACAAGTTAAATCACTTTTACACAAGTAAACATTTTTACACAAGTTCATGACTCTTGTGTGGTAGAGTTTTACCTTTTAACCCTTGTATTAGCCAAAACAAGCTTATGTTAAGATCAACGATCTTACCAAACCGGGTTAAATGGTGATCCGAGCTACCACAATCATAGATCAGGTCTAGATAAACACATCTTTCAAGTACTACAACTTTTACACAAGTTGTAAGCTATTAACCACCATTTTTATAGTTTTTACTAGACTTTAATGCTTCAAAACGTAGGTTATCGATATTTAACCGACAAAAATCCTTTTACCCACTTTAGATAAGTTCAAACAAGAGTTTTAAACATTATACCTCTAGCTCGGGGCTAGGGAAGAATCGTGATGAAAAACGCGTGGATAAAAGCTAACGGAAGTGGTCCTTCGCGCTCCGAGTGCACCAAAGCTCCTAATATGTGACCCTTGATGTGTGTATGATGATGGGAGGCAAGAATAAGAACCGAAAATATGATGGGTGGGTGTGGGGAGTTCGGCCGAGAGCTCCAAGGGTGAGGGAGAGAGTTTGAGAAAGTGGTGTTTGATTATGACAAAACCTCATGTGTTTAAGTGTGTATTTGTAGGCAAAACTTTAGGGTTAATATCCATTGGTAATTATGTCTCATAGATACTAAACATCCAAGATTTAACAAAATCACAAGTACAAGGGGGTGTCCCCTAGGTAACCGATTCGGTTTGGGGGGGGCCTCTTGTTCGATTTTAAGTAGATAGTTAGGAGGTTAATTATGTTAACTAAGTTAAGTTAAGTGTTTAACCTCGTTGGTAATATATTGCGTGTTATAACGGGTGTTAGGGTAATCAGGGACCCTAACTGGCTCAGAAAAAATATAATTAGTGAAAATAGTAATATTTTCATGTTCCGGGTAAAGTCCGGGTGTCCGGTTGGATAGTAATCCGTTAAAGCGTTACAAAAGCTTTAAAGTGTCGTTATTGTTACTTTTAGTGACACAATTTAATTCCAACACTTTAGAAAGTGTCTAGTGTTATTTTCCCCATGTTTTGGCACTCTACTAGTCAGCTAGAAGCTGGGTTATTTATTAAAGTGCTGTGTTTTGTACTTAAAGTACGTTTTAGGCACATCCAATCAGTGTATCTTATTCCTAGAGACGCAGCTTCACAACCTTTATAACCCTACACTCACTACCAGTGTAGTCAGATATCTCAGGCTCTTCTAGGCCTTGGAGGCAGTGTTTGCCTGATGCTGGCTTTATCAGCATGTTCAATAGGTTACCCGTGTATTGTGCTACTGTGCTTTTTGTGCATCATGTTTGTCACTAAGGTTCAGCATATAAATATTGTAGTGACAGCAAGCAAGTATGATGCAAGTAAGTTCATGTATCAGTATTCAAGTAGCAGTTCATCAGCTAGTTCAAACAAGCACAGTAATTAAGCAGTAATTAATCATTAATTAAATCGTACGGATACCTGGTTTAGTGCGGGTTGTCACACCGACACGATATAATGCGAGTCGGAACAAGTGACAATGGTAAAAACCATAGATTATAGTGAAAAGGGTAAATACGGTAAACTAGATGTGTGATGATGAACAAATATGAAATTTTGAAACACTATGTTATGGTGTAAACCGTGACGGGTAAAAATGGTAAAGTAGTAATCCGGACATGGATTAAGGAATAGATAAAGGGTTTTGAAAAGACACCCCATGGCGTAAGTCATAACGGGTTAAACAAAACAAGAAACGACTTTTTAAATAAGATGAGTTCAAAGGAAAAACCGGGATAAGTTAAAGGGTTGAAATGGTAATTAAATGTCATCTCGTAATGACAAATAGACATTTAGACTAAACGGATCAAATGGTGTTGTGGACACCATTTGACAATAATATCTGATAATCGCTTATTGAGTTTTGTGATCACAGGAAATAACATATGGTTCGAATTGTTATTAACTAATAATTAATAGTGAAAGGTATTTGAACGGGTCAATCCTATGATTCGAGCCAGGTACGCATAAGTAAGTCTAAAGCTTAAGGTGAAATTTTGGTCAAATATGTTGACAAAAGTCCTTCATCGTAAAAGAAGAGGCTAAGATTGACCAAAATGCCCATGAACGTTAAATCGGGAAACGGTCCTTTTGAATCATTTGAGAATAAGTGTTATGATCAAGTTAAGCTTTAGTAAGTGTAACAGAGTAGGTATAAAATTCATTTTTGGGTCAAATACCTCAAAATGGTCTTCGTCGTAAATTGACAATCCGAAAGGGGTAAATTCAGAATAAACAATTTACATTTTTTAATCCACCGCAAAGATAGTTGCGATGGAAGATATGCGAATACATTAATGTAGTAAAATGATGTGTGAAAGGAGAGAGTGAGTTTTAAGCTTAAATGTTTCAATCCTCTCTAACGGGTCAAAAATGAAGTTTTGCGCATACTTGATTTTTAGTCGCATAATTCACAAAAATTTGAAACCACGAGTTAATGGTTTTGAGATAACAAATAATTCAAGATTTTATTACGATTTAAACGCAAGCGGTTTAATAAATCATTAAACGGGTCAAAAGTGTTAAAAATGAAATTCAAGCCGAGAGCTTGAAATCAAAAAATTTGAGAAGTCGAATATCAGGTTTTAACTCCATGAGATGGAGAATCAAATCACGATCACATAGGAAAAAGAATCGGGTAAAACGGATGTGCAGTTTGAAAGTTATGCACATTTTTGTGAATAATAAGTTTGATATAGTATAGCTGGGAATGTGCAACAACAATTTGAGAAACATTTTGTCGATTTGGGGGTCTCGCGTCGCGTGATAGGTAGGGGTCTCCACCGTTGCGGCACACGACCAAACATCAAAATCCCGTCGCGCCGCGCGACGGGTATAAAACCTGCAAAATTTAGTTGTTTTGTTTATTTGATAGAATGGGACTTGATAAAACTTGTTATATTAATATCAAAACTAACGTTTGTGTTGGTTTTGAGGATAGGTAATCTTTATTAAGCTTACGGATGAAGATCAAACTCGTTGAAGGACCGAACACAATTAAGATGCAAGCTGCACGTTGTTTCGTCGTCAGTTTTAAACAACGAACTCAATTACATTATGTTGTATTATTTTTAAATTGTAAAAGTTTCAATAAACCCGTATTTTTATAAGTATGTGTAGTCGTAATTAAGCATTTAATTGTTGATATTTATACGGAAATCGTTAAAATTAGTAACGTTTGAAATTGTAAGCTAAATTACACCGTATCCCACTTTGGGTACACCGTATCCCACTTTGGGGATCGAATCTGCCACCAAGAGGGGCCACGAGTGACAACACACTGTCGTTCATATTGCTCGTCAAGGTCTGAAATTGTAATCTTAATTAATTAAACTTCATTGAGGTCTTAAGAGGTTTGTTAACGATCATTTTTTGCTTTTATAGATGCATCGTAATTCAGTTAAACTTCATTTTTTGCTTCTATAGATATTATAAGTTCCTCCCAAATCATTCTATACGAACGATTTTAGCCCTTTAGGGTTTGTAGCATCAACCTAAAGTCTTTGATATGGGTCATTTTGGGTATTTATAAGATATTATGGGTGGGTTTGGGTAAAGTAATTTAAGTTAAAGGGTCAAAATGGGTTGTTTAAAAAAATGGTATAACATTCCTATTTTTATCATATAAGAATTATAGGTTTAACCACTAGTAACTAGTTTATTTTTAATATAAATATTTAACCCAAATAGTTTTAAACACTATTTTATATATAGTTGGTTGAAATAATATAATTAATTGGCCTGTATATGGGTAACCTTTCTAAATAAAATAAAAGTATATAAAAACTTATATTATTAGACAGGTAGCCTATGGGTAAGTTGACTATAAGAAATATGAAGTACCTAGACGGGCCCAGGAACCGTTTAAATATTAAACTATAAAAATACATTATATTTGAACCTACTCTATTTTAATGAAACTTGGTTCAAAATGTAGACAAAAATATTCTCGTTCTGGTGATATATTTATTATTTTATAAAACGTTATATTTTACAAGTTATAAACGCCAAATAAGTGAAGCAGTTAAATTAATTATAATAATAAAATAATAAATTGAAAATTTAGATTTGAGAAAACTTGTGTGTCGAGATAATAAGATAATAATAATAATAATAATAATAATAATAATAATAATAATAATAATAATAAAAACCTTAACTTAAATGAAATTTTATGTATAAAAAAATAATTAAAGATAAGATCAAATTTCTACATGAAAGGTGTCTGCATGTTAGTCATTACGTGTCCTATCTCCAAAATCGTGTCCCATTTTCAATTCTATTTACGTGTCCCAGAATGATTGACAAGTTGTCATGTGCAACAAGTATATATATAGACAATTAGAGTATCTATTCTAGTCTGCCCATCTTTTCTTTCTTTGTGCTTTCATCTTTCCAAATTTTCTAATATTCTATTATTTATAATAATAATAATAAAGATGCCCTGTTTCGTTTTAAGTGTTTTAACTCCCGATCACCGCTACCCGGTCCGATTGATCTGAGCCCCATAACACATGTCAAGGCTCTGCCTGACTAAGTTCGTTGGGGTTCTGTCTCGTGACATAGGGACAAGGTTGAATTAGGGGTACTATACTTACACACGTGCATTATATATATATATATATATATATATATATATATAATTATTTTTTAGCTCCGAAGTTATACCCAAAGTTTATACCAGGAGGCTTTTTAGTTGAACCCTAAAGTTACAAAGTGGGTCCATTCTCTTTTCTCACCGTTTTATTCCCTTTTTGTCCCAAACCATAATAACTCTCACCAAAACTATTATTTATTATTATATTTTGTTCATTGGGAAACCTTAGTTAAGACCCTTAAGTAATCTTACATAAACCCTAAAATTTTCAGAACAATCAGAATCAGGATCAGGGCCCCTAAAACTCGGGGGGGGGGGGGGGGTATTCCCTATTGACGATTATCCTAATAATTTGCTGTCAAATTCGAATTTATCATTTCCGTCGACTCAGCTGAGCTACAAATACACGTGGCAACCATATGATGAGATGTTGCCCTTCGCGTCACGCGACGCCCCAGGGTGACCCCTCGCGTCACGCGAGGGGGTCAAATCTTCAGTATAAATAGAGGATGTTGGGACTTGATTTCTGGAGTTGGAACGACGTTAAAATTCATTTTACGCTTCGAGATATCCCCTAATTACTACCAAACACACACAACACGAAACGCTGCTACGATACAGGGTATTAACTCGATCGCTGCTACGATTCAATGTCCGATCGATTGAAACTATCCGACAGGATGTTTAAGTGCTATCCTTTGTCATTAGTCGTGATTCCGACAGGATGTTTGAGTACCACCTGAACTCGGGGAATACTCTGTCATTCGTTGTGAATCCGATGGATGTTTAAGTGATTTCACTTTGTCATTCGTTGTGAGAGTTTAATCTCGTGAGTTATCGTAAATGCTGTATTAATTACTTACCTAGTTCGTGTGCACTAGGTTACAAGACTAATCAATAGGCTAAGCTCTGCCTGTATAAATCTGCAATGTATCAAGGCTTATCTGTATGCTAAACTGTGCCGTATAAATCTGCATGATTATAATGTGAGTCATTCTCTTTTTATCAAAATGCTTTATAAATTCTTAAATATTTTCAAAGTTATAATTACAGTGATTAAGTTTATGTAATCACCAAATTACAGCCGGTATGTGGGGTTTTGTATACATTACTTGATAATCTTTGCCATTGGACAAACGGGTGGCCAATGGTGATATGACCATAGTCACAGATCCGGTCGAGTGACAAATACTGTGGGTAGTTGGTTGATATCAGAAACATTGTAATCTCTCTTAATACTGTAAATTATAACAAATGCGTCGTTTTAAGCAAAATGAATGAACTCACCAGTATTTCCTGCTGACAAAACCTTTTTAAAACGCGTTTCAGGTAATTACAGTAGATTGGAGTAAGAGATGGATACAGCACTGAAAGACTTCAAGAAGTGGCTTATTTTATTAATTAAATCAAATTAAGAAATATTGTTTTATGTAATTGGGTTTATCCCTTATTAAAGCTACATTTGTAAAACATGGGTTTATCCCATCTATTTAATAAATAAAATCCGGTGTTTTCTAAACTCTGATATTTTTCCTAACTCACGGTCCTGATGAAATTTCCGCTGCAATATTTTTCAAAATAATCACCGGTACCACTGGGCTGTTCGCGGCTCCCGATTCCGTCTAGGGTGGGTCGGGGGTCGTGACAAATGGCCCCCTTATTCCCACATACCCTATATCTTATTTTTACATCCCCTGTTGTATACGGGCCGTATACAATTATACGGCTCGTATAGAATGTTTTTTAATAGGAAAATGCGCAGGGAATGTTTTTTCTGTTTTATTATATACGGCCCGTATATAGTTATACGAGTCGTATACATGTGTATACGATTTGTAAAACGTAGACGGCTCAATGGATTTATTTTTGTGGGTTTTTGATGTTACCACATTTATACGGGCCGTATAACTATATACGGCCCGTATATAATGGCATTTTTTCAAATATCACGATTTTTTCCCGTAAAAACACAATCATTCTAGGGTTTCTAAACTTTTCATCACCTTTAACAATGTCGATAAACGTTGATCGGAAATGCCGCTTAAATCGGAGCACAGGTAGAGTAACGTTACCGATCAGTCCGTTGATGGAAACCTTAGCGATTGCAGAGATGATTGGAGGTGATTGCTACTTTTAATAAGCTGTCATAGTTGTCAAATTCGATTTCAACAAATTTTTTCCTTTTCCTTCAATTTCTAAAACATTCTCCGTTACATGAAGACGTGTCGGGTTCTTGTACTGGTATTTTAATGAAGTATTGAAGATTGAATGTGCAAACCCAACCGTTTTTTACTACGGAAACGGTGGCTATGCGAAATACAAACCACAATCTTTTGTGACTATGGGAAACACAAGTTTTCTTTTTGAGCTTGATGGATGTCCGGTATCTCAGTTGAGGCGGGCATTGTTTAAATCTGAATATAACTAGATGTTACGTGTATCAGCGTTGTTTATCACCCTGTGTGAGCATTGGAAACCCAACAAACAGTCTTGACAGATTTTTTTCTAATTAGCGTTGTTAACTAACAAAAGAATGCATACACAAATAGTTCTAGTGGACGAAGCAAAGAGACCGTTGTGTATCTGAATCAGGTTCTCAAACAAACACAACTAAAGATGAGTTGGTGATAAATACCGGAGCTGTTATCTCGTTTGTTCAGTACAATCGTGATAATAAAACAAGCAGGCATTGATTTTGCCAAGATTGAAGGAAAGAATCTGGCCATAAGCGTTGTGGATTCTCAGCGTTATTCGGGATGTTTCGAATCATCACAGAAGATGTGTCGAGTTCTACTAGTTATTCGGAATGTTTCGAATCATAACAGAAGACGGATGCGGTTTGCATATTCAATCTTCATTGCTTCATTAAAATTAAAACACACGATAAAATGCTTGGAAAATTGCATCAACTATCCTATATCAACTTGAACGGACGATATGTATCTTTAATCTATTACAACGATCCAAAAACGAAGAACAAAGTAACTTTGTCATCAAACTTGGACATCAGACGTAAATCTTGATTCAGATCTCTATTCGGTCATCTTTCCAACATTAACAACATTGGATCTTCATTCTGTCACTTTGTGTGTTGACAAAGCTGACAAACACATTGGTATTTTCTCAAAATGTGCAAACTTGAAGAATCTCACATTAAAGGAGTTTGCAACAACGGGATCAGATGGTTTGAGTATCTTTCATCCTCGTTTGGCTAATCTCACACTTGAAAATGACAACTTTGTGAGGGTGAGCGCAGGAATCAATTCAAAACCCTCACCCTCAAAATCAACCAGAAACCAAAGGAAAAATGGCTAATAATGGCTGATGGTTCTTCGTTGAGGAAACCAAACGTAGACGGAGATGATAGGCCTGGTAACTGGAAGAGAAAAAACCCCAGTGACGTCGTCGACGATTATGAACGGATTATTGGCCATTATTCGACCGAGTAATCAATTGTATTTTTTTAGTTGCTTCTCTTGTTAAGTTTCTGAACCAACCGAAATCCACAAATTCCAACAGTTTCTTCGTAGATTCCGTCCGGTTTCCAAACTCTTTCACTCAAAGTTAATATTCACTGTGGTGGATGCAAACATAAAGTTAGAAAAATACTCAAGAAGATTGAAGGGTAGACAACTGAAGCTCAACTTGAACGGACGATATGTATCTTCTATCATGCGACGGACACAATTCTTGCAAGTTAAATCCACAATCAACGTATACAGGTGCAAGAGAATGGCGAGTTATTTTCAGTTATTTCTGTTGATCCACAAATTCCATTGTTTAAATGAGAATCAGGTTCTCAAGACAAGGATCGTTCTAATAGATTAAAGAGAATAAACCATTTTTTACCCATAGTATACGAGCCGTATCAGAATATACGGCCCGTATACAATCATCGTATACATTGTATACGATCGGTAAATTTGTTTTTTACCGAGAGTATACGGCCGTATACTCTCGGTAGCAACTGAGCCCCCACGCCAAATGGATCTGTTTCACAAAGCTAAATATTCAAGATTTAAATGGGGGAATGTTTTCACCAGTTTAGCGATATGAGCGGATGAATTTCTTCAAATCGGTTTCCATATACTCGAACACCAAGTACAGAACAGTATTCCCATTTTTATTCACACCTTGCTTCACATCCATCAGCCTGTTTGATATCGTTGTTATCAGTCAAATCCAGAATTAATCATCATTAAGTTAAGCAAAAAAACATGAAATCTGGCCTCTTCAAGTTAAGCAGAAAACATTAAATCACTAATTTAATCAGCAGTATTTCAATTCAACATGGCCCCTTCAATTCAAGCAAATACATGAAATAACTAATTTAATCATCATCATTTCAATTGAATATGACTACAAAGTTAAACCTAAATCTGGCCATTGAAATTCAAGCAAAAACATGAAATCACTAATTTTATCATCATCATTCCAATTGAACATAACTAACAAGATTAAAGCCTAAATATGACCTCTTCACCTCAAACAAAAACGTGAAATCACTAATTCAAACCCTAAATCGGACCTCTTCTATTTGATTACAAAAATACAAACAAATAATCATTATACAGACAAACGGAAGCATAAATAATCACGAAATAGATGCATAAATCTGGCAAAACGAACTAATATACTCATCAAAACCCTAAATCTGACCTCTTCGATTTAATCACGAATATACCAACAAAAATAGAAGCATAAATCTGGCAAAACGAAACTTGAGAGATGTCTTCAATGTTGTTCCATCAATGATTATCGGAGCGTGGTCTTCCATGGGAAAGATTGGGTTTAGGGTTTTGGAGATCAAGGGAAATAATGAATTTGAATTTTGAATGAGATGTTTTTAAAAAACTGGAGAGAGAAAGTGCGCAGAGAGAAAGTGACGGATAAGAGATTATGCCTGAATCCCCTTCAACTCTCTCCTCTCATACTCTTTTCTTTGAATTTAAATTTTGAATGAGATTAGTGGTTTGAGGAAAGCTGGCATAGCCCTTCTGACATTTGTCTGCAACCGCTCCCCCAGATTTGACTTTAGGTTTTTTAAAAAGAAAAGGGAAAAACTCAGAAAATGACACATAGGATCAAATAAAAAAGAGGGCTTCATTTGTTGACACGTTGGATAGGAGGCTTAGATTTGTGACACCTAAGCATTTTTTACTTTGCTTTATTATAGTAGAAGATTAACTGTAAAGGGGTCGACAATTATGAAGGGACGGGTTCTCTAGGGTTGAGAATTTTGAAGGGGTTCTCTAGGGTTAGTGAAGACATCAGCGACTTCATCATCAATTCTGAAGACAACACCCTCGACTTCATCTGGCCGCTACCACCGTCAATCATCAGGTTAGTTGGGGATTTCTTTTCTTTTCAATTGGGTTATAAGGCTCTTGAATTAGGGTCTGACCTAAACAACCCACTTCTTGATTCGTGATTTGAACAATTAATTGGACCAAGTAGGGCACGACTGCCGTTCAAATCACCAGCCACAAAAAATTTAGTAATTGTTTTACTGAGTTTGAATGAAAATTAGTATGTAATTACTTTGAAGTATGTTTTAGAGTGATATGTAAATATATAAATAAAAGTCTAGTTGTCCAATTAGTGTAAAGAGCCAAAGTTAGAAATAGTGTAGATAAAGTCTGTGTTTGGATGAAAACGTGACGATGAAATCAACAGTGAAAGGCGTCCGTGGTAGGTGATCCTTAGGTGACTCGTAAACTGATTTTACTTGATTTGTATGTTAATTATTAAGCTGTCCAGCATGCTTAACCCATGAATGTGATAAAACCGGTATCATCTAATTTAGTTATTAGTTTGAAGCAAAGATTACCTTTTCAACTTAGCTCTGTTAGATTTGCAAAATGATGTTCAGTATATACTTTCTATAGAGCAGCATAATGTTGTGAATTTGTGTTACTGTAATGATAAAAAGTCTACCCTGTGTATCATGTATGTAAATTGTAATGGTGAATTAAAATGTAATGTTCGGATCTATTAGCTGTTGTTGGTGCTGTATAGTGCTTTACGAAATGTGATAAATTATACTTGTTGATTCCTTATTTTGTTTACAGTTTATAATCTAATCAACAATATCAGTTTATAATTCCTGCCTGTCACCCGGGTCGATCCCTGGCAACGGCCTACTTATTTTTTGTATACACAAACAACAATGCAGAAAAGGGCATAAAGGACAATTCATTTTCTGTCAGTTCAAAGTTATATAAAATCATGTTTCATTCTATTGATTTATAAACTTAAGTCTGCAACAGATTGTACATGAAGTTCAAAACCACTATGACCCGACCCTACCCGAAACCCGTTCTGACCCGGACCCGACCCGAAACCCGTTCTGACCCGGACCCGTTTCGACCCGAACCAAAACAACCCTTTTTTATAATTGACCCGTTTTGACCCGAACCCATTTTGACCCATGACCCGACCCGTTTGCCAGGTCTACATCAACCGACCATGGCTTCTTGCAAAATTTCTCATCAATTTCTTAAATTGAACTTGAATAACATCTGGGAAAATGAAGAATTTATTTTTTCATTCAGGTATTGGTTTGGAAGATGGAGCAAGAGGTGATGGAATCAGAGATGATTTTACCTACACACCTGAGTTTCAAAAAGATTCAAATGCATGACAAGTACCCAAAGGGGCAAGCTAGAGGGAGGCATTGGAAGCATCTCAAACAAATCATACAAGCTGAAAATTACCAAAATTACCCCCCTCATCAACCCAATTGTGAGTTTATCTTTTTTTTTTCAAATACCCTAAACTTAGGTCATTTTCTGGAAAAAGAAAAAAAAACACTTTTTTTTATGAAATTTGTTATCTGTTTGTTCAGTTGGAATTTGTGTGTGTGATCTTGCAGATGTTAATATCGAGTCGCCACCATCGATGCACCCTCGGAAGCAAATTTGTGATATAACTGGATTTGAGGTATGTAAATCTTGGATATTGTATTCACTATTCATCCATTTACTTATGAGTGGATTCATTCGGGTTGTGTTTTAATTTTTAAGGCTGGTCAAATATTTAGCTAGAAAGAAAACATGTCAAACAACCCGGGTTGTGAAAATCGTCAGCAAGGTTTATTGGATTGGTGCAAAATCTTATATCAGTTTATTCTAAAAGTTATAATAAGGTGTCTGAAATCATATATAAATACTATTGGACATAAAGTGTATTGGGTAACCTAACCTAACCCAACTCTTGTCCATTTTTCTTTAATCAGTTCTCATATAGCAAAGGCATGCTGCCATGATGATCGTAGTTCGTATTGATAATTTAATGATAAAAGTTTTGAATGATGCCTTATTCGGTTGTCGTTGCAGATAAAAAAACCAAGGGTGTATTGTTTATTATTTTTCATATACTTTTAGCTATAACTAATAAAATGGCCATCTAAATCCATCAACATATGTACCAAACTTGTACAAAGATAAAGTAAATTGGGATATTTTAAACAATCTTAATGGTTTGACCCGTAACATTGCCTTCGATCCTTTTAACTTTTGTTTTTTCCCTATATATTGAAAACTTCACCTTTTGTTACTTGAAAGAAATTTGAAGAGAGATTGTCATAGCTCATAACACTAGAAGCATAGTTGTTAAAAGCCATCGCCTCTTGCGCCTAGGCCCATTTTTCGTTGAGGCAATTGCGCTTTAATTCTCTAGGTAATGGTTCAGGCGTAGATTCTAGCGCGATTCATAGATTTCCGGATAAATTTCTTAAATTCTGTCAAGATTCCAGCCATATTTCTACGTTTATCTACTTTTCTACACCAATATACTAATATTTTAGAACTTTTGGTACTAAATAGATGATATTAAATTTTATATAATAGTTTATGTTATTTGAAAAACATTATTATTTTTCTAATACATAATATATTTTGCATTGTGTGCTTTTTTTCTTCTTAGGCCCTCGCTTTTTTTGCGCCTTGCGCCTAGGCCCCAGGCGAGGCCTATGCGTCTTTAGTAACTATGACTAGAAGTATGCAATTCAATTAAGAATAATTTAAAATGTTCAAATAAAGTTCTCCATCTCTCATGCGTTCAATATTTTTGCACACCCTACTTAATGCCTCATCATTTGGGGGTTAATCTTGTTCATTAATTTGAAATATGAAATATCTTGAATGACTCCACCTAGAGGTGTTCTTGACCATTTATTTATCTATAGGTCGATTCAGGTCATGTGCTTATCTAGAACTGCTAAAATAAAAAAACGAAACAGGTCAAACGGGTCGAAAGTCATCGAAAGTGTATTTAAATGTATAAAACACTTGAAATAGTTTTTTTTTATAATAATAACTGGCATAATCCAAATAATTGTTTTGACATGTACCAAAAAGGACCCATTTTGAACCATTACTAAACACATCGATCTTGCCAGCTGCCTATTTAGTTTCTCGACATCTCTCTGGAGTATGTTATTCAACATACGTTGTTTTACAGTAAAAAACTAAAAGTTTTTTTTTTATTTATTTTTTATTTTAATGATTTTGAATGCAGGCTCCTTATAGCGACCCAAGAACCCATCTACGGTATGCAAACACCGAAGTGTTTAAGCTCATCAGATCACTTCCTAACGAGTATGTGCAAAGATATCTCGCTCTTAGAAATGCAGCAGTTGTTCTCAAGTAACTCCTCAGAATATTTTGTCTGTTAGTTGAATTTCTCCTTATGTGTCTGTGGTACCTATCTGAGACTAGAATTTTAGTGATATGAAAAACTTCTTCTGATCTAACAATCTCCTGTCTAATTTATTTATATATATGTCTTTCTGTGTGTGTGGGTGGGTGCGCTCGTGGATGTGTTCCAAGTTTACCTGGACTTGGTTTACCTGTTTTTTGAAGACGATGTGTTTTAACCCAGGTTTGCTTTAAAGTTTTACACAACCTAAACTCATCTCATACCCTGCCCATTTTGCCACCTCTGTGCAGATGTATAATTGCAATTAATATTATGCATATATGTAATAAACTATTTTAACATATGAGGCAGAATACATTAGACTACATTCTTTCGGGTAAAAGAGGATGGTACCAAACAAAACTTGTGTCACGGGTACTTGAAGGATAGAACCTGGAGAGAACATTTGACACCTATAAGACACTTAAACCAAAATGTCAAAGGACCTTGTGTGAGTGAGAGATCCATCCTGCACTAGGTTCCTGAATTTTCTGTAATTTGCTCGAGCTTCACAGTCGCAAATTTTATGGGCCTTGTGACATTTCATTAACATTGTTTGCAAATTTTAGCATACCAAATTTATTCAACGAGACAGTGCGGTATGTAGCATACTTCTTTTGTGACACCAACATCCCATCTGGATTTTACAGAACCGCCACACCAAGAATACAGTGAATATGAATTCAATGGCCCGATGAACTTGTGTAGATTATATCATCAACATACAAGCATATGATTAAATCTGTCAACCCTTCTAATGCGGAGCATCAACGATATATTTTATTTATTCAAATTTTAATTTCCTAATCTTTTTTATTTTGTTTCCTAATTGATAAGTTTTGTGGTTGAACTATAAATAGGGGATTAAGGGTTTATTGTTATTTAGGTTTTTGATTGACTTTTCATTAAAAGGAACTTTGTTCTTGGAACCTTTTAGTTCGATTTATCATCTTTAATTATCAATAGTTTCTTGAGCCATCTGATCACACGCGAAACTGCATCACCTTCTTTCTTGACAAAGAACATAGGTTCGGTTCACTCAGTCATTCTTACTTCTAGGACATCAGTTCCGCTGTACCAAGCTTTCAAAGCCTGCCTTATGTAACGTATACTTCCTCTTGAAGTGGTCTGTTTTGTACAGTAAGGGATAAAACCAAACATATTGTCTTGAACTTTGCATGGTTACCTTGGAATAACTTTCATATGTATCCTTTTTACCACGGCCTTCTCGACATGCTTTGGTCGGTGACATTTTCACTGTAGGTGCATTTCTGGTTGACAAAATATCAGAAATTTATTCATCATTTAGTTTGTAAAGTTTTAAATTCTCTTCTTAGAGCCTGTAACTTTACCATCATGACTATGTGCTTCATACTATTACAACTACAACTATTCTTGAAAACACTATCATGAACAATGTCTTAAATGATTGCACATACTTATTTTCGTTCTCGCTTATACGAGGTTGGTCTCCCTCTGTATTATCGAAGCTCACTTCAAAAACTTCCCACAACTCTTGAGAATGCAACAAGGTTCGTATTATACTCCGTTTGCCACTTTGAAAGCAAACAGTGCCATCAGGGACTAAATCCATAAAGATTAAAGTTTAGGAACTAAATCAATCATTTGCCCCAACCACAAGTGCCAATGTGCCATCAGTGTAATGTACTTTAAGATGCATAAAATTTATAAGTAATTAGTTTATTATAACAAACTAGAATTACCACCCGTCGCCATGCGGCGGGAAATTCGTTAGTTATATATCATATTAGATGAAAGACAAATGTTTCATACATGACCGCGAGCCTGTGTAAAACATAGAAAATCATAACTAAGTCGATCTCAGAAAGGCAAATGTTTCTTACATGATCCGCGTGTTGCGACAGACCTATCAAACGGGGAAAAATAGACACGGTACCACGAGCTGTTAAACGGGAAAAATAGGTGAAGAAACGATGAACCCCACACGCACGTTGCGGCGTGTAACTCGGAAAATTTAAAACGAAACGTTAAACGAAAAATTTGTGAAAGATGAAAAGTATAAGGAACCAAAGTTGAAAATAAAAAAGTGTTGAGGTTAAACTGCAAAAGATGAAAAGTTTTGGGTTAAAAGTAAAAAAAATATCAAAGGGGTTAAATTGCAAAGATGAAAACATTTGAATTAGAAGTGAAAAATCAAATTAATGAAAGAGGTTAAATTACCAAAAATTATAACTTTAAACTTAAATTGCCAAAGATTGAAACTTTAGAGTTAGAAAGGAAAAAACCATTTTTTTTAAAAAGCTCCCAAAGCTAAGGGTACCACAACCATAAGCACAAATATGTTGCTTATTTATAGTTTTTAATTTTAATGTAACTAGAATTGATTCCCCGCGTTGCGGGGATTATTTTTTAACGTGATTTATGCATATTGATTTTTTAATTGCTTAATGATCATAAAAATAAGCACAAAACGTATTATATTTGTCATTTTCGAAAAAAAAATTACTTCCTGTAAACTAAATTGAATCTATACCAATACATACATAGAAATAAGCATGACTCATTTTCGGGAAAAATATTACATCGAAACGTAAACCAAATTGAATTTATATGAATAGGTACATAGAAATAAGCACATAAAGCTCGAGGGGGTCAAAATGTCATTACGTCAAAACATAAACGAACTTAAATTTATACCAACACGTACATAAACGTTAGAACGTAAACTAACCGAAAACATCAATAAAAATAAGCACAAAAACTTATTATATTTGATACGACTCATGAAACGTAAAGTAACTCGAGTTTATATAGTCTAATGAAAACATATAATATTTGATCAAACTCATTTCCAAACAAAATCTACATCAAAACGTACACCAACTGAATGTGTCCAAAAATTAAGTACGAAAACGTATTACATTTGATGTGATTCAGTTTTGAAAACAAAAACTAACATCGAAACGGAAATCAATTTGAATTTATACCGACCAATACATAAATTTAAGCACGTAAAACTCGAGAGGGGGTCACACTGACATTTGATAAAGTTATTTCGAAAGGGTATAATTATCAATAATGAAAGTTGAGGTGATGAGTTTCAAAATAAAAAAAAATAAAAATAAAAAATAAAAAAAGATGGTCAAGTAGCTTAGTAGCCATCATTTTATTTAGATAAGAGTTAACTTTCGTTTTGCTCCCTATGGTTTTGTCATTTTAACGGTTTTGCTCCAATAGTTTAAAAATAGTCATTTTCCTCCCCGATCTTTCGAGTTTGTCGCCAGTTTGCTCATTAGCTCTAACTCAGTTAAAACGTTCAATTAAAAGTAGGGGTATTTCGGTAGTTTACTCCATGGCTCTAACTCAATTAAAACGTTAAGTTAAAAGTCGCAGTAGTTGTAACACCCTGCGTTTTGATGCTAACTTATCATAGCAAGTCTTCCCGTATTTCCTACCCGTTGATGCTTTTACTCTCGTGTATCCTATAATCAAATCTCTTGTGACTCGAGACGACTGGTCAATGGTCATAATGAAAATGAGATTGTTTTAATCTTAATTGTGTTAAACTATGTGCAAACCATGACTCTATGTGATACTTCTTACATGAGAACGATATGTTTATCCTAGATTCTTGACTCTTTATTTATCCTAGATTCTTGACTCTTTGTTATGCTTGATACTTAATGAATGAGAAACTAATTTAAACCGAATTCGTCAACACGAATTTACTCTTGAATGCGTTGGTGGTTTATATACTATATACATGGTTTTGGTTTATATGGGTTGTTGGTTGGGTAGGGTTATATGAGTAGAGGCCCAATTGGAGTATCCATACGTCAACCCAACAACTAATTGGGTTACCTATCACCATTAGCAATTTAGCATTCTTGGTCTTATTCCCCTCCATCTGCAGACTATTGATGTAGTCTATCAGCTCAACCACACTTAATAAATAACGCGGCAGGGTAATTTTCATCCACTGTGATACCCCAACCCACAGCTGTTGTGCGAACTCGCATGTTATCAGAAGATGATCAGCCGATACTAACTCTTTGTTGCACATGACACACACAAGGGATGGCATCGAAACATGTCTAATAGCTAGCGCCTCCTTGGTTGGAATCCGATTTAGAAAGACCCGCCAGAGAAAATAGTTAATCTTTTTCGGGATCCAGCTAGACCACTTCAAAACTTTCGTCTCAAGAATAAATGGCTTCTGGTCCAGTTCACCTCGTATGTCACACGCACGAAAAGGAGCCAAAGTGTCACCCGTAAGCCACATCCACTCGACTGGTCCATCGGCCAAAGCTTGACGTTCCAGCAACCTTACACAATCGTTCAAATCTTGTAGTACCACATTTCCATTTAACCCACTTGCACTGCCCCATGACCAATTAATTTTCCCCTGTGTTGCACAGTACCGCTGGTTCACGTAACAAAAGTATAGTATCTATAATGTCAATTTATCACATGATTACGATATAACCTCAACATAAAAAAGATATATTAAATTTTACAAAAGTACCTTTTTTTTTAATTAGATAGAGTTAAATCCCAAACATATATAATAATTCACCTACGGTCTTGGCTATAGGCTTTGACTTCTACTGCAGTGGTTAGTCCACGTGTCTCCTTTCAATTAGGCCATGTTATATCTAAATTTTATTGCTTCCCAAGGTTTTCATTTTTTATAGACTCACCATTTGAATTTGCCTGCATTCACAACTTTAGTCCTTATTTTTAGAGTAAATTACAAAACTCGTCCTTTATGTATATATTTTATTGCAAATCATGTCCTTTGTCTTTAATAATTACATTAATCATACCTAATGTTTACAAATCCTAACATGTTATATCCTTTACCCCAAACCCAATTAATTTTCTCAGTTAATTATAGTCACGTGGAACCCACATGAGGGCATTATTGTCTTTTAACCTACCATCTCTTTCCCCATTTAAAACCCCAAATAATCCTTATCTGCTACACATCATAACCACTCTATTCTACACATCATAACCCTTCATCATATGGTTTGTCTGTCCATCAACAAAACCCTTAAATCAACCGATTGACAACATGTATTGTTGAGGCCGATGGGACGTTAAACCTATGGATCACACGGCGGAGCAAGATCAAGAGCACGAAGTCTACGACGGAGACATACCAGAAGACGGAGAAATGGTCGTCGATATGGAAACACCAATGAACGAAACAGAACACGATGAAAACACTAACAGCAAGGTTTCTATTCCAATTCAACTGTTTTAATCTTCCTTGTTTTCGGATTCAATGCACTCATGTGAATTGAGTTAAAGCCCTAACTCAATTTCTATCCTTTTGTTTGTGAAATTAGGAGTTAGAGGATATGAAGAAGAGACTGAAGGAGATCGGAGAAGAAGTAGGCGTACTTCGAGAAATGCAGGCCAAAGTCGAGAATGAGATGGGCTCGGCTCAAGGTCCTTCTCCTATTTTGGTTATTTTTGTGTTATGCATCACAATGCTGTTGTTATATTTAGCTTTATTACAAAAAAAAGGGGGCAAAATAAATTGATGGACAAACAAACCATATGATGAAGGGTTATGACGTGTAGAACAGAGTGGATGTGTAGCAGATGAAGGTTATTTAGGGTTTTAAATGGGGGAAAGAGATGGGTAGGTTAAAAGACATTAATGCCCTCATGTGGGCCCCACGTGACTACAATTAACTGAGAAAATTAACTGAGTTTGGGGTAAAGGATATAACATGTTAGGATTTGTAAACATTAGGTATGATTAATGTAATTATTAAAGACAAATGACATGATTTGCAATAACATATATACATAAAGGACGAGTTTTGTAATTTACTCTTATTTTTATTATTCATCAGGCATACAGAAAAGAGAAAGGGAATGAGTACATGATAGAAAGAAATGGAGAGAGAGAGATAGAGGTGAAAGGTGATTATCTTGATGGGTCGAATCTGATGTTTGATGATAGTTTTGTCAGTTTATCCCTTTCAGTCTGTATGTCCTATTTCCCTATGATGTGTTAAAAATGCAACATATAAATTTCATCAAATGAGGCATAAAACTAACCCTTTTTTAGTACTAATGTTGGAAAAAGTGTGATTTTGTCTTCCTTTTGTATTTTCAGGATTAAATGAGCTCAAATTAACAAAAGAAGCAAAAAGACATCAAAATCTAACATAAATACAAGAAAAGGAACAAGACGTGACATGCCCGACCCCACGATAGCATCTTCCCAAGCAAAACAAGATATCAGAAGACTGAACACGCCCCGTGCTCAGCCAGCACGGGGGCGTGCCCAAGTGTCAGCAGAAAAGACAAAGTGGTAGAAGCTTCTATTGCCCACCACGGGCCGTGCTCAGCGGACACGGGGCCGTGGTCAACTATGAGATTCGCACAATCCAGCAAATCTGCATAGTACAAAGATTCTTCTGCACCACGGGGTCGTGCTCAGCGGACACGGGGGCGTGGTCAACTAAAAAGACAAAACTGCATTAAATGAAGAAAGAGAAGGATGTGGACACGGGGCCGTGCCCACTGGACACGGGGCCGTGCCCGAGCTTCTGTTCAGCCTATAAATAGAAGTGCTTGGCTCAAGCTCAAACCATCCCTTGGCACACCACCTCTCTCACACTTCACCCACCACCCACCACTACCATAACACCATCATCCATTGTCCATCGTAGAGTGTGTGAGTCGTCTCGGGATCCAAGATTGATCGTAAGAGTTCTTGACAATCAAGGCCATGTTTGCCTAAGTCTCTTACATCACTTGGTGAAGACAAAGTGTCTAGTGTAATACTTTTTATTTCTAATCTTTTGCACTTTTTACTTGGTTTTGTATTAATGACTTTAATAACTAGTTGCTTATGTTGAAGGTGATCTTTCCTTATCGTTTATCCGTGGTGTCTTGGCATTATTTTACTGTCTATATAAAATAAAAGATTTTCACCATTCATATCTCCACGGTTTATATGGAGGTATGTTGGCTACCTGGTCGGGGGTTAAGGGAACGGTTTGGTAAAGGTCTTGCCATTGTTCAGCGTTTAGAGGTCCTGCAATGGACCTGGGTCAAATTTAGTAGGACCTCCTTCAATACTTAACGGTATTGGATGGCGGGGGTCCAAACTCTTTGATCCCCTCATAAGTTAACTACTATTAATACTATAACCCGGCTATTTAGGACTGTATCCCTGCTGACTCAGGCTACTTAGTCGAGGGTAACGTCACCTCCAAAAGAGGGGCCTACCATAATTTGCATTAATAACTTAATTAATTATCTTCCAATAATCCACCCTTTTAGGATTGTATCCTTGCTGACTCAAACTACTGGGGTGAGGGTAACGTCACCTTCAAAAGAGGGGCCTACTACAATAACTAAGATAATCTCTTAAAATAGTGCAAAAGTGCGGAAATAATCAAAGGTTACACTAGATACGAGTCGGAACCAAGTGATTCATCTTGTCTATCTGTTTTTTTTATTTTATTTTCAGCATTTTAGTTAGTTTTTATTTTTCTTAGTTTAAAACATTTTTTCTAACTTTTTTATTTGATTAGACGTTGAGGATAAACCGGTACTAAAAGCTCTTGTGTCCTTGGACGACCTCGGTATCTTACCAACACTATACTACGCTCACGATGGGTGCAGTTGCCCATATGTGTGTCTAGTGTTAGTAAATATCGTGTTTTATAAATTTAAAACTTGACTAAAAAAGTGTTAAAGGGGCTTAAAATATACACCTAATATATATAACACTTCACACGCATCAAGTTTTTGGCGCCGTTGCCGGGGACACAAGGATTTTAAGAAAGCTTAAAATCGACGGCCTAATCAGTTTTTCAAAACCTTTTTAAAACGCGCGCACATTTTTATGCATTTAGTTTAGTTTTGCATTGCATTGCATTTACAGTATCCTGTACACGGGGCCGTGTTCACTGAACACGGGGCCGTGCTGCAGATTTTTCATAAACGCCCAGTAACAGTAGCTTGAACACGGGCCGTGCTCACTGAACACGCCCCGTGCTCAACTAGATCAGTAAATTTAATTAAAACGCCCAGATACTGTTCCTGAACACAGGGCCGTGTCCACTCAACACGGGGCCGTGTCCAGCCTCTGTTTCTGTTTCCGTTTTATTTTTGTTTTCTGATCTCGAGACTCGGTTGTGGTCTGCTGAGTGATTCTTATGGATCAATACTCAGGAGGTTACAACTACACCTATGATGAGGATGATTATAGGGGTAATTATTGCACTAATTGTCGTAATTCACGCTCAGTTCAATATAATCACTCATATCAACCATCCAATTCATACACCTACTATAAGGAGCCCAGGTACGAGCCATCGACTTCATACACATCCTATGAAGACCAAAGGTATGAACCTCCTCCCTCATACTCATATTTTGATGAACCAAGGTATGAGCCTTCATACTCATACTTTGAGGAACCAAGATATAAGCCACCACCTTCATATGCTTATTATGAGGAACCATGGCGTGAACAACCCACCTCATATGAGTATTATGAAGAACAAAATTATGAACCTTATCCATCATATGCTTACAATGAAGAACAATGGTGTGAACCATCTACTTCACATGAGTATTATGAGGAACAAAGGGTCGAACAACCGGATTCAAGCTTAGAAAATCCCGATTCTTTTTCTATAACCGAAGTAACCGATAGGATATTAGAACACATAAGAGTTATCGATCGCTGTATAAGAGAATCTCGCGCAAGGGAAGAGGAGTCCCGCGCAAGAGAAGAATTAAAAAAAGGAAGAGATAACTGAAAGTGTAAAAATGGAAGAACAAATAAGTGAAAAACCGACACATGAGTTAAACAACGAAAAAGGTGAGTCCGACAACGTTAAAATTCAAGAAGAGTCTAATTTTGAAGAAATTAATCTCTTGTCACCTTCTTTCGAAAATCATTGTTTAGTACCCACTCATGCTAAGTTTTTAAAAGAGTTAAACACTAACACTAAAATTGACGAAACAGTAAGTGTTAAGTTAACTAATGATCAAACTTCGCTAATAAAAGAAGACCCATTTGAAATTAACATTACACCGGTTCCATGTTTCTTTCAAAATTCATTTATTAGTAATGTCACAATCGATAAAGATCTTTGTGTTAACATAATGCCTAATTACATTTTCGAAAAATTAAGTATTAGTGATTTTTCTCCACTTCAAATTCCCATTTTTCTATCCAATCGGAAAGTAATAAAATCAATCGGTATAGTTGAGGATGTATTGGTTCAAACAAATCAAATGGTAATCCCGACCGACTTTGTCATCCTCGATGACGCTCCTCTAGTGTTGGGACGGCCATTTGTAAAAACACACGAAGCTTTGAAAAACCGGAAGTTCAACAATCTACCTCTTCAATTAGGGGCATTTAAAAGAAGTGTCGATCTCGAACGGTCAATGAAATATCCATTCGGCAATAATGACCCCCTAATTGAAGATGAAGATGAACCACCCGATACAAGTGAAGAGATTGACCACTTTGTTGAAGAAGAGGTCGCCATAGAACAAACTTTTAAGGTTCTTGATCGAAATGAGCAACCAAATAAGGAGTCTCCTAAAGACCCACCACTTGAGCTCAAAGAACTTCCAAAAGGTTTGGAATATGCTTTTCTAGACAAAGAGGGTAATTTACCTGTAATTATTTCGTCTAAATTAGATAGCTTAGAAAAAGAAAAATTAATTGATCTTTTGAAAAAAACATAAAAATGCAATAGCTTGGAAATTAGTAGACATAAAAGGAATTAGTCATTCTATGTGCACACACAAAATTTTGATGAATGATGACTACAAATCGGTCATACAACCACAACGTCGAGTAAATCCAAATGTTCAAGAAGTGGTTAAAAACGAGGTCATCAAATTACTTAACGCCGGACTTATCTACCCTATCTCCGATAGTCCTTGGGTAAGTCCCGTCCAAGTAGTTCCAAAGAAAGGAGGTATGACGGTAATAACTAACGAAAAGAATGAATTAATACCAACGAGAACCGTCACAGGATGGAGAGTTTGTATAGATTATAGACGATTAAATGAAGCAACAAGAAAAGATCACTTTCCTTTGCCCTTCATTGATTAAATGTTAGAAAGATTATTCGGTCATAAATTTTATTGTTTCTTGGATGGTTTTTCAGGTTACTTTCAAATCCCGATAGCACCCGAAGACCAAGAAAAGACAACTTTCACATGTCCCTATGGAACTTTTGCTTGCCGACGCATGCCGTTTGGTCTATGTAATGCCCCCACAACATTCCAACGTTGCATGGTAGCCATCTTCCATGACATGATAGAAAAGACAATGGAAGTCTTCATGGACGACTTTTCTATCTTTGGGGATTCATACGACCAATGCCTCGATAACCTTGAACGAATGCTATCCCGATGTGAGGAAACTAACCTCGCCCTTAATTGGGAAAAGTGACATTTCATGGTAACTGAGGGAATAGTACTCGGTCACAAGATCTCAAGCGAAGGAATGGAGGTGGATCGAGCCAAAATAGATACCATTTCTAGATTACCACCTCCGTCCTCCGTAAGAGCTATCAGAAGTTTCCTAGGGCATGCCGGATTTTATAGACGGTTTATCAAAGACTTTTCAAAAATCTCAAGGCCTCTAACGAAATTACTTGAAAAAGATGCCCCTTTCATCTTTGACAAGGATTGCAATCAAGCATTTCTAACCTTAAAAGAAATGTTAGTCAATGCACCTATCATGATAGCGCCTGATTGGAAAATTTCCTTTCGAAATCATGTGTGATGCTAGTGACTTTGCAGTTGGAGCTATCTTGGGGCAAAGAAAAGAAAAGCATTTCCACCCAATTTATTATGCTAGTAAAACACTTAATGATGCACAAGAAAATTACACAACAACTGAAAAAGAATTACTAGCTGTGGTATTTGCTTTTGATAAATTTCGTTCTTATCTTGTTATTTCTAAAACTATAGTCTATACAGATCATGCAGCCATTCGATATCTCTTCAAGAAGCAGGATGCAAAACCACGTTTGATTCGGTGGATTCTACTCCTCCAAGAATTTGACATTGAAATCAGAGACAAAAGAGGAGCAGAAAATACCGCAGCAGATCATCTTTCGCGCTTAGAAGACCCAGCTTTGGAGGCGACCAGGGACGAGCAAATCAACGAAAAATTCCCAACTGAGTCCCTGGAAATGGTGGAATATAAGGAGGAACCATGGTACGCCGACTATGCTAACTACTTAGCTAGCGGTATAGTCGCAAAAGGGTGGCCACATCATCAAAGAAAAAAGTTCTTTGCCCATGTGAAACACTATTTTTGGGAAGATCCATATCTTTTCAAAATGTGTGCCGACCAACTCGTCCGACGATGCGTACATGGTAGCGAAGCACGAAGAATTCTCTGCCATTGTCATGAAGGTCCATACGGAGGGCATCATGGTGCCGCTAGTACCGCACGAAAGGTATTTGATTCAGGATTTTATTGGCCAACCATTTACAAAGACGCCCAAAGTCTTGTCAAGACATGTGATGCTTGCCAAAGAACAGGTAATATTTCTTCCAAAAACGAAATGCCACAAAATGGCATTCTTGTTTGTGAAATTTTTGATGTGTGGGGACTCGATTTTATGGGACCTTTCCCACCGTCGAAAGGAAACAAATATATACTTGTGGCAGTAGACTACTTGTCTAAATGGGCCGAAGCCGAGGCACTTCCAACAAATGATGGAAGAGTCATGGTAAGATTTCTGAAAAAATTATTCTCTCGTTTTGGCACACCTAAAGCATTAATAAGTGATAGAGGTACCCATTTTTGCAATCATCAACTCGAAATTTTTTTAACAAGATATGGGGTCTATCACCGGGTCTCAACAGCTTATCACCCTCAAACAAACGGACAAGCCGAAGTGACTAATAGAGGTTTAAAACGAATACTCGAAAAAACCGTAGGGCTAAATAAAAAGGAATGGGCAGATAAATTAGATGATGCTTTATGGGCTTTTCGAACTGCTTATAAAACAACAATAGGTACAACCCCATATAAGCTAGTCTATGGAAAAAGTTGTCACTTGCCAGTAGAAATTGCACACAAAGCCGCCTACTGGGCAATCAAAAATGTAAACTTAGATTTAGAATTTGCTGGTAAAAATCGTTTTTGTCAAGTAAATGAATTAGACGAGCTTAGGAATTATGCATACTCAAACTCTGAAATTTATAAGGAAAGAATGAAAAATTTGCATGACAAACACATTAAACCTAATGAATTTCGGGTAGGAGATCTAGTTCTTTTGTTTAATTCACGACTTCGATTATTTCCTGGTAAATTAAAGTCTAGGTGGTCAGGACCTTTTTCCGTCACCCATATTTTCCCACACGGTGCAGTAGAAATTAAATCTCGAAATGGGCCTCCATTCAAAGTCAATGGCCAACGGCTGAAACTTTATCAAGGATTCATTGAGGATGAAGAGGAAGAGATTTCGTTTCAAACGATGGAAGAATAAAACATCATACCTGGTAAGTTACAGACGATTGAGACAACAAATAAAGCGGTAACTTTTCTAACCAAAGCTTATGGGAAACAAGGGCAATCACACGAGCACTGAAAAAAAAATTTAAAAAGCTTTGCTCGGCACGAGGCCGTGTCCGCGCTGCAGTCGGGATAAATCCCCTTTTTCAAAACAGTTACTTCATTCCACACGCCCCGTTTCCCCGAAAACGCTCTGGTTCCAGGCGATTTTTCGCAGAATTTCAACGTCTCCTATCGCTCTAACAACATCAAGGTATGATTCTATCACTTCTAGTAGTTAGATTAGTTACTTGCATGTAGTTAAAACACCAAAAATTTGGGGGAAAATCTAGGGTTCTTGAAGTTCATCCGGATCGAACCTCAAATTTTTGTTTAGATCTGTTCGCATTTAGTTAGATTAGTGTTATGGGAAGTAAATACACTTGTATTGTTCATAGATTCACCCAATTTCTCACAAAAACCCCAAACCCTTGTTCTTGAACTGAAAAAGATAAAATTTAAGGGGTAAACGGGTTATTTTGGGAAAAATGGCACTTAGGGTTTTATTTTCGGGGGAAACCGCACCTATTGGACCAAAAATTTTCAAGTTTTTGAAACCGGGTCGAAAAATGAAATTTTGGAGTAACAGACGCCTGGACACGGGGCCGTGTCTGCTGAACACGGGGTCGTGTCCAGCCCACTGTTTGCAGTTTTGTCCGAAAATGTTGTTGTTTCGTGCTAACTTTTGGTGTATTCTTTCAGATGTCCAGGAAGTTCACAAGATTCAACGCCAATGAGCTCGATGCTAGAGCGAGATACGAGATGCTTCAAACAAGGCCGGAGGAATACCCAAGGCAAGTTTGCACGGACCTGCTAACCATGGTGAATCAAATCGACCGTTTCAACAACATTGTCACGGGACCACTCAGAGTCGCCCTAACAACTCGACTCCGTTCCGTCCACGAATGCACTTTGGAGTTCTATAGCACTTTCACATTCAACTCGAGGTGCGACCCGTTCGACAAAGATGGGGTATCATTCCGATGTGGCGGAACGAGGTATTCGATCTCTATGGCACAATTTGGGTCGATTATCGGGTTGTATGCGGAAGAGGATGCGGGAAACGAGGAAAATACCAGAGGAATGCGAGAAATAGGTGAAAAAGATCGCCAAGCCGCGTGGGCTCAGATTGGTGAAGGGTACTACAATCCGAGTAGTACTAAGAGTACAAAGTTGAGGGATCCGCTCTACAGATACATCCATAGGCTCCTCGGCTACTCTCTTAGTCAAAGACATGATAGTGGTGGCGTCGTTGGGTTAAGAGACTTGGTTGTCCTCCATTGCATCCACTACCGTAGGCCGCTCGATGTTCCATTCCTCATGCTTCGAAACATGCATCTTAACCGCCTTGCTAGTGCACCGACTCCTATCTTCTTTGGGGGATGGGTGTACCGTCTCTTTAGGCACTTCGCCCACATACCTAGGTCATTTGAGAGGAGCCCATGGTCGGGCATGGTGGATATACACATATGCCGCTAAATGAACCTGATTTATGAGGCGGAAGACGAGACGGTGAGCTTTCAAAGGATGCAACATGCATGGAACCCGCAAGAAGCACTTGTCCTCCAAGCTCCGCAACATCATCAGTACCAATACCAACCCCAAGGTGATCCGGGCCAATCCTCCTCAGGAGGCGGTTTTCCTAATTTCCAAAGTTTGCATGATTTGTTGCAGGAAGACCTTATGTGCACCAGGAACACTTACAACATGGCGAGCAACACGTACCACCGGGTCGGAGCTATCAAAAGAAACATATCCGATATCCAAGTTGATGTTGGATATATACGAGACCACATTGCACGCCATGGAGGGGATGATGATGATGATGACGATGACGATGCCATGGAATAGGCGGGAGGAGCGGAGGAAGAGAAGGTTGTTTGATGGTTTCCCAGGTTAACCCTTTTTCACTCTTGAACAATTGATGGCCTGCGTGCCAAGTATTGAACAATTTACTTTCCCTAACTTCTTTTATTTTCTGCATTTATTTTTTTTCTTTTAACTTTGACATGGATGTTAACTTTGGTAAAAGTAGGATGTTTGCTATGTTTTGGTGGAGTGTTTATTGATTAAACAGGTACAATTGAGGCTTAAAGTACTAAGCATTAGTACTCTTAAAGTCGGGACAGGAAAAACGAAGAAAGAAACCTGTTTTTCAACTTTGCAGACTGTCCACACGGGGTCGTGTCCAACCGACACGCCCCCGTGCCCACACCCCTGAACCTGCTGTTTGTATTTATTCTGCAGACCTTGACAGACACGGGGTCGTGTCCAACCAACACGCCCCCGTGTTCACCTTCTGTAAGTTTTCGTTACTGGCATCTGAGCACGGGGTCGTGTTCACCCAACACGGGATCGTGCCCAGGTAACCAGTAACACAAATTTTTTGCTTTTTACACCTTTTTACACATTCAATCAACCTAAAAACTTATTTTTGGGACACATTGAGGACAATGTGTAATTTAAGTGTGGGGGGGATGCTAAAACCTTGAATCTTGCAAGTCCTAAATACAAGCCTTACACAAAACTCTATTGGAATCGCTAATCACCCCAAATTTTTTCAAAAACTTTCATTTTTTTTACTTGTCTAGGTTTAACTCGGGAATTTCAAGTTCTAAAAAGGTTATATTTTTACGAATTTACAACCGATAGCGTCGTGATAAAAAGAACCAACATAAGAAAATTATGAAAAGGCATGACAAGCTTAGTTAAAATTTGATTATATATAATTGATCACATAAAAACCCCATTCCCACAAAAGTGAGTTTTGAGCCTTTATTGAGCAAACACTTACATATCATTTGACTAAATGCTCATTTTCGTTTCTTGTGTGAATAGCCGCTTGGTTCTTACGACTCTAGAACTTGTCATGACGATACATTCCCGGTCCTTACCAACTTAAACCCGAGTAAGTAAATGATGGAGGCATTAGGACTAACCCTTTTTTTATTTCTACACCATTATTTTTCTTTTTTTACCACCTACCCAAAATCCCCCTAGTTAGCCCATTTGAGCCTAAACCTTTTCATTTCATAACCCAAACCAAACACCCTTTTTACCCACCAAAACCTTTTTCATTTTTACCCCTTTTGTTTTAGTAACAAGTTCGATTTTTCGTATGACTTTTCAAAAAAAAAATTGTTGATGATGAAGCAAAAGAAAATAAACAAACAAGTTCATCAAAAATAACTTTGTTTGAATAATAGCTTCATCAAAATAAAAGTTACAAAAATAGAAAGTCTTACGAAAACCGACACTTGTTACGCTTTTTAGCCTTTTTTCTACTAACCACTAACCACCAACCCAACCACCTACCTTTAACCCAAGCCTAACCCTTCACCCACAAAGTCCTCTTGATATTTACAAAGGTATATGAGTTAAAAAGGAGGAGGATTGATTGCTTGGCAAGCCTATGGTAGGAGTAAGTTCCATGCCGCTCTCGAGTGATCCACAAAAATACATTTTCGGCCGAGTGTTGAGTGATCCCCGTGAGGTATGTGAACTTGTATATAAATAGAATTTTAAAGAGGCATGTTATGCCCAAATAAGTAATTTATCTTGTGAAAAGTTTTAAATAAATCATGACGAATAGGATTGTAAATAAATAAAAATAAAACTAAATAAAGAATCTTGGAAATCCCGACACTCTACGACAAGCCCAAAAACCTTCTTCTCTACCCATTCCATTTGGGAGTGTAATAGCCACATATTAAAGAGTTTTGCTTGAGGACATGCAAAGATTCAAGTGTGGGGGTATTTGATGTGTTAAAAATGCAACATATAAATTTCATCAAATGAGACATAAAACTAACACTTTTTTAGTACTAATGTTGGAAAAAGTGTGCTTTTGTCTTCCTTTTGTATTTTCAGGATTAAATGAGCTCAAATTAACAAAAGAAGCAAAAAGACATCAAAATCTAACATAAATACAAGAAAAGGAACAAGACGTGACATGCCCGACCCCACGATAGCATCTTCCCAAGCAAAACAAGAGATCAGAAGACTGAACACACCCCGTGCTCAGCCAGCACGGGGGCGTGCCCAAGTGTCAGCAGAAAAGACAAAGTGGTAGAAGCTTCTATTGCCCACCACGGGCCGTGCTCAGCGGACACGGGGCCGTGGTCAACTATGAGATTCGCACAATCCAGCAAATCTGCATAGTACAAAGATTCTTCTGCACACCACGGGGTCGTGCTTAGCGGACACGGGGGCGTGGTCAACTAAAAAGACAAAACTGCATTAAATGAAGAAAGAGAAGGATGTGGACATGGGGCCGTGCCCGAGCTTCTGTTCAGCCTATAAATAGAAGTGCTTGGCTCAAGCTCAAACCATCCCTTGGCACACCACCTCTCTCACACTTCACCCACCACCCACCACCACCATAACACCATCATCCACCACCATCATCCATTGTCCATCGTAGAGTGTGTGAGTCGTCTCGGGATCCAAGATTGATCGCAAGAGTTCTTGACAATCAAGGCCATGTTTGCCTAAGTCTCTTACATCACTTGGTGAAGACAAAGTGTCTAGTGTAATACTTTTTATTTCTAATCTTTGGAACTTTTTACTTGGTTTTGTATTAATGACTTTAATAACTAGTTGCTTATGTTGAAGGTGATCTTTCCTTATCGTTTATCCCTGGTGTCTTGGCATTATTTTACTGTCTATATAAAATAAAAGATTTTCACCATTCATATCTCCACGGTCTATATGGAGGTATGTTGGCTACCTGGTCGGGGGTTAAGGGAACGGTTTGGTAAAGGTCTTGCCATTGTTCAGCGTTTAGAGGTCCTGCAATGGACCTGGGTCAAATTTAGTAGGACCTCCTTCAATACTTAACGGTATTGGATGGCGGGGGTCCAAACTCTTTGATCCCCTCATAAGTTAACTACTATTAATACTATAACCCGGCTATTTAGGACTGTATCCCTGCTGACTCAGACTACTTAGTCGAGGGTAACGTCACCTCCAAAAGAGGGGCCTACCATAATTTGCATTAATAACTTAATTAATTATCTTCCAATAATCCACCCTTTTAGGATTGTATCCTTGCTGACTCAAACTACTGGGGTGAGGGTAACGTCACCTTCAAAAGAGGGGCCTACTACAATAACTAAGATAATCTCTTAAAATAGTGCAAAAGTGCGGAAATAATCAAAGGTTACACTAGATACGAGTCGGAACCAAGTGATTCATCTTGTCTATCTGTTTTTTTTATTTTATTTTCAGCATTTTAGTTAGTTTTTATTTTTCTTAGTTTAAAACATTTTTTCTAACTTTTTTATTTGATTAGACGTTGAGGATAAACCGGTACTAAAAGCTCTTGTGTCCTTGGACGACCTCGGTATCTTACCAACACTATACTACGCTCACGATGGGTGCACTTGCCCATATGTGTGTCTAGTGTTAGTAAATATCGTGTTTTATAAATTTAAAACTTGACTAAAAAAGTGTTAAAAGGGCTTAAAATATACACCTAATATATATATAACACTTCACACGCATCACCCTACATTTGTCCTTTGTGTTCCTATGCTCGGAATCTTGGTGCGATAAAGAGTGATATGTAATCACCATCACCTATCCATTATTAATATTTGTGTCATTTTTGTAATGTCCACCTTCCATTAAATATTCTAAATCTTTAGAAGTGGGTATTAAAACAAATTGAAGCTTTTAGCTGGTTTTACGATCAATGAGGTTGTACAAAACATATCCGATGATAACAGTTAGTTTTCTGGCAACAAAGGTAAGAATCGACTGAGATTGTTCTTTTTTCGATATATCCGTTTCTGGCTATTTGATGGTGGTGCTGCTGCGTTAGTGGTGGTGGTGTGGTGATGGTGATGGTGCGGTGGTGCCGTGCTGCGGGGTTGGTGGTGGCTAGGTGGTTGGTGGTGGTGGCAACTTTGTGGTGGTGGTGTTTGGTTGGTGATTTTGACAAAGGGAGAGAGATGTAGAGATATGGAAAAGTAAAACTGTTTCTGCAAATGGTTTTGGAAGAACCAAGTTCACAATTGATTATATGAGAAAAATGTCCGGATAGTTCATGTGGTTTGCTCAAATTTCACATATAGTTCCTATGTAACACACCGCTATTTAGGGGGTGTTTGGCTTATCTTTTGAAACAACTTATTGACTTATCGGCCACATATAGTTCCTATGTAACACACCGCTATTTAGGGGGTGTTTGGCTTAGCTTTTGAAACAACTTATTGACTTATCGGCTTTTTTGAAAAAGCCAATAAGTCAAAATAATGTTTCGATAAGTAAAAATGACTTTTTGAAACAATTTTTTGTATAAGGTGGAAAAGGCATTTTGAAAATCTAGGAAAACTTGGCTTTTTGAAACTCCTTTTAACTTTTCATGAAATATTACCTTGTCCCACCTCATAAGCTCATTCAGACACTTTTTTAAAACAACTTATTGACTTTTCTCACCTCATAATCTCATCCAAACACTTTTTTAAAAACTCATTTGGATAAGTTATAAGTCAATACGTCCTTTTGCCAAAAAGTCCTTTTTGAGTTAAATAAGAAATCCCAAACACCCCCTTATAGTCTATACCGTACTAGTGAAACACATGTTAATTATGAATAAATGCATTATTTGATGTTAACTAATGATATTTGATGTGTTGGCAAGTCCAAACTTTATTTAAAATTATGTTGGCAAAAACAAGCTATAAGTTTATCGCGTAACGAGCAAAATGCAAAACGAACGTTGGTGACCGCTCGATTAATGTTAAAATCCTAAAAATGTTCCGCTATGATTAAAATGCTATTTTTAATCATATTCGTGAGGAAAATTTAAGTAAAACGTTTAAAAACACTGTTTTGTGATTTTAATAACATACTACGCAATACCACGCGTATCTTACAAATTTTAAACGACAATGCCAGTCAAGACAAATAATATATTGTTCAGCAATATTATGACGAGTTAATTTTTAGAGAGTGATAAAAATAATTTAAAACAGAAACAAAATACATGGTTATAAGTATAATACCCGCATGATACAAGATTTAGCCTACAATTTTATTTAACAAAAATTGAAAAGGTGAATAATCACCCATGAAGGACAAGTGGCGGCACCGCACTACACCCTCCACCACTAGTTGAATAATAATAGAATGTCTTAACCCTTATAATTATTTTTATTATTTGAGTGAAAATTTACAAAGATGTTTAAAATGTTTGTTAAAACTCTTAAGTCATCAATATATGTCGTATAAACGTAAGAATTGTAACACCCGTCTCATTTAATTAAGATTTTAATATATAATACGCATTTTCAAATGAAATACTTCATTTCCTAAAGTTAGACAAAACAGAAGTATTCATAATAACATTAATTCGAATTAACTACTAGCTAGTTTTATCATCCTAAAATGACAAGTTAAGTGTTTACAACATAAACATTGTTTTCAACAAAGTTAAGTAGATGCGGAAGCTTCAAAAAGTCATGTTCGATTCAAATTCGTCGCTTGATCTTCACCCATCCTAAGTTCAAACATACCTACACTGTAAATTTATCACAAACGTTAGTAAATGAGACCCTAGAACCCGTCTAAACGGACCCGAAAGCTCAAAATCATCGAAAAACGAAATAAAAATTTTGTTTGGAAGTCGACCGTAGGCTACGGTTCACAGACCGTAGCTTACGGTTCACCATATTACTTCAATCGGAACTTCTGGACCATAGGCTACGGTCCAGGACCATAGCTTATGGTCTGATCAGCAGACTTTGTTTGTTTTCCGTTTTTAGTACAAAAACCTTCATAACTTTCTATCCGTTTGTCCGATTTACGTGATTCTTTTTCCTACGCGTTCGTAATTAAATTACCAACGCATCTATCATGATCATTTAATCAAAATTTAAGTTTACGAACTGAAAGTCTATAAATCCCTTTCTGATTATTCGACCCGCATAGTTTTTGCACTAATTGCACTACTACTATTATTATAACCTCAAGGCTCATTTACCCAACATCCGGGGCTTACGATCACCGGCGCGCTTCATCACCAAATCTATGGTTTTACGCTCTTGTGATCTATTATCGCCAAATGCTATTCTAAACATATTATCATTCTCAATTAAACATCTAATCGACCCGTTTGGCTCATTTATGGAATTCCTCCATTTTCAATGACTAACAAACATTTCTAATCTAATTTTGATTCATTCATTTAAGTAGTGATCATCGTCACTTCAACTAATACAATACCTCATTCTAAAACACAACTTTAAATGACTACGATATCAAATTTACATAATGTAACGAGTCAAGTTACATACCTTCAGAGCACACCCTTCAAACGCGCGTCACCATCGACTTGTCCACTTGACGTTCCGGTTTCCTTTCCTATAGAGTTCAACCGCAAACCGTTTAGAACTCTTTTCTTAACATATAACGCATAGTTCGCCATAATTTACGAATATGCATTTTAATTCAAATTTCCAGTTTTAAGCCTTCTTTTAGGCATTTTTACAAACACCTTAAGAGCATAATTTTACACGATTCACAATCAAATTCATAGCTTGCCCTTTTAGCCAATATTAACATCAATTAAGCTTGTTCATGTAAATTTTTCATATCATATTCTGAAATCACTTCCTTAGAACTCAAATTACACTAGAATAACAATCATAATTCTAGTGTTTAACATGTTCCTACAAAACTCACTTATGACCTTCAATGGTGATTGTGAATTCACAAGAAATAAGCATAATTTCAACAAATGATTGACTAGGGTTTATTTCTAGACATAATATTATTCCAATTTCATCCATACAACAATCATGCAACATCCATTTCGAATTTCCTATGTTCATCCAGAAATTTAGATGGAAATTTTCTATGAAATTTACATACCTTGTGATCCCTTCACTGAGGAGATCACTATTCTATGATTGGATTTCGATTTGGAACAGCTTTAGGCCTTCAATTTGATCAAATTGCACAAGCTAGGGTTTGAGAGTTTCTCTTGGTCGCCCCTGTGTTCTAATCGACCAGACACACACTTAAGTGTGTGTTTGGTGTAATTATTTTTTTGTTTTAATATTACAAGTTTCAATTCTAACAACTTTGGTCCCTCCAACTATTGTTTAGTTCATGTTTTAGGTCTTTTAACCCACTTACATGTCACTACGAGACTTTTATCTAACTAGGTTATCTTTATTCCTAGTTAGTTCATTTTATTTATTGCCGACTTCAAATATATAATAAAGGTTTATATTTTAGGGGTATTACAAGTCCACCCCCCTTAAAAGGGGTTTCGTCCTCGAAACCGGAATACATACCGAATAATGTCGGGTAGAGACGTCGCATCTCCTCTTCGGATTCCCATGTAGTATCCGACCCTTTTCTGTGCTCCCACTTGATCTTAACTTGATCAATTTTCTTATTCCGCAAACTTTTAACTTTCCGATCTAGAATCTCAACTGGCCTTACCGCATAGTTAAGGCTATTGTCCACCTCGATATCCTCGTAATGGACATAAGCCGTTTCCTCAGCTAAATACTTTCGGAGTTGTGACACATGAAACGTGCCATGGATTCCGCTCAATTCGTCCGGTAATTCAAGGCGGTATGCTACTTTGCCAACCCGTTCGATGATTTTGAACGGCCCAATAAACCTCGGGCTTAGTTTCCCCATTTTTATGAATCGGATAACGCCCTTCCATGGGGATACTTTTAGCATAACCCTGTCACCCACCTGAAATTCAATCGGTTTCCGTCTTTTATCGGCATAAGACTTTTGTCTGTCTTGGGCCGCTTTCAAATGGGCTCATACCACGTCAATTTTCTCATTAATGGCTTGAACTACATCTTTATGGGCCAGTTCACGCGGACCCACTTCACCCCAACACACCGGGGTTCTACATTTTCTACCATATAGCATCTCATACGGGGCCATGCCGATACTGGCATGATAACTGTTGTTATAAGAAAATTCTGCTAACGGTAAATACACATCCCAACTGCCCCCGAAATCGATAATACACGCCCTCAGCATGTCTTCTAGTGTCTGTATCGTTCTTTCACTCTGTCCATCTGTCTGAGGATGGTATGCAGTGCTTATAAAAAGTTTCGTTCCCATCTGTTCTTGGAAATCTCGCCAGAAGTGTGAAGTAAACAGGGTATCCATGTCAGACACGATGGATACCGGTACTCCGTGGCATGCCACTATTTCGTTGGTATACACCTCCGACATCTTTTCGTACGTATAAGTCTCACGTATAGGAATAAAGTGAGCACTTTTCGTCAGTCTATCAACAACCACCCAAATAGCATCAAATCCTCGGTTCGTCTTTGTTAGTTTGGTCAATAGGTCCATGGTGATATGTTCCCATTTCCAAACCGGAATATCTAATGGCTGAAGTTTACCATAGGGTCTTTGGGGTTCCGCCTTGACTTGTAAACAATTCAAGCACTTTTCCACATACTTCGCCACATCCCTTTTCATTCCGGGCCACCAATAGTTTTGTTTCAAGTCGTTGTACATCTTGGTCACTCCCGGATGGATGGAGTAACGGCTTTTGTGTGCTTCATCTAGTAGAAGCTTTTTAACTCCACACGAGTTAGGAATCCATATTCTGCCAAACTAGGTTTTCAACCCATTGTTATTATTCGTTAACTCTTTCAACTGGCCAACAATTCTTTCCCTTTTCAAAATTTCCTCTTTTATCGCCTCGGCTTGTGCTTCTCGGATTCGCTCAAGTAAACCCGAGGTTACAACAAGCTGCATCGACCACACTCGTATTGGAACATAATCTGTTTTCCTACTCAAAGCATCCGCCACAACATTGGCCTTCCCGGGGTGGTAATGTATCTCGCAGTCATAGTCTTTGACCGTTTCCAACCATCGCCTTTGCCGCATATTTAACTCCTTCTGATCGAAGAAATATTTTAAGCTCTTGTGGTCGGTAAATATGGTGCACTTTACTCCGTATAAATAGTGCCTCCATATTTTTAATGCAAATACCACCGCCGCCAATTCGAGATCGTGTGTAGGGTATTTCTTTTCGTGCACCTTTAGTTGCCTCGAGACATAAATTATCACTTTGCCTCGTTGCATCAAAACACATCCGAGCCCCGAATGTGACGCATCCGAGTAGACTACCAAATCGTCGACTCCGTCCGGCAATGTTAATACCGGAGTGTGAGTTAACTTTTCCTTTAGCGTTTGCAACGCCTTTTCCTGTTCAACACCCCATATGAATCTTTCCTCCTTCCGAGTTAATTTAGTTAGCGGTGAAGCAATTTTGGAGAAATCTTGAATGAATCTCCTGTAGTATCCCGCAAGCCCTAAGAAACTTCTACTTTCCGAAGGATTTTTCGGAGGGCTCCATTTTGACACGGCTTCAATCTTTGACGGATCTACCAATATTCCATCGGCACTTATGATGTGACTGAGGAATTGTACCTCTCGTAACCAAAAGGCACACTTCAAAAATTTTGCATACAGTCTTTCCCGTCTGAGCGTCTCTAACACCTCTTGTAAATGATGCGCGTGATCCGCCTCATTTTCCGAATACACTAGAATGTCGTCGATAAACATGATTACCGACTTGTCCAACATAGGCTTGCAAACTCGGTTCATGAGGTCCATGAAAGCCGCGGGTGCATTCGTCAATCCAAAGGACATTACGAGGAACTCGTAGTGTCCGTACAGAGTACGAAAGACCGTTTTCGGTACATCTTCTTCCTTGACCTTTAATTGATGGTATCCCGATCTCAGGTCAATTTTTTAGAACCAATTCGCACCTTGTAGTTGGTCGAATAAATCATCTATTCTCGGGAGCGGGTATCGATTCTTCACCGTGAGTTTGTTTAACTCCCAATAGTCGATACACATTCGCATGCTCTCGTCTTTCTTTTTCACGAACAATACCGGTGCGCACCAAGGAGACACACTCGGCCTTATAAATCCTTTGTCGAGCAAATCTTGAATTTGCGACATTAACTCTTGTAACTCCGATGGCGCAAGTCGGTATGGCGCCTTGGCTACGGGTTTCGCGCCCGGAACCAACTCGATTCCGAACTCTACTTCTCGTTTAGGCGGTATTCCCGGCAAATCTTCCGGAAACAGGTCTTCATAATCACGTACCACCGGTACTTCTCCAATCTTCGGTGATTCTTTCCCGGGTTCATTTGCGTATATCATGAACGCCCTACATCCGTGCCTCATAAGCTCGTGAGCTTTTAACATTGAGCATATTACCGGATTGCCTCCTTTCTCGCCATAGATTGTAATGTATTTTCCGCTTGGAGATGTTAACTTTATCTCCTTATGGAAGCACACGACCTTTGCATGATGTCGGGATAACCAATCCATTTTCGACAACCACTTGGAACTCTCCCATCGACATCGGGATTAGATCTATTGATTATTCTTCGTCATCAATACTCAATTTGCAGTTTTGACAAACATCACACCCTATAAAACTCTTGTTGTCCCTTATTTCAACTTCTAAGGGCATAGATAATTTTGTCAATACAAATGAAGGATGTTAAATAAATCCATGTGAAATAAAGGATTTATTCGCACCCGTATCAAATAATACACGTGTAGGAATTGATTTTATTGCAAATATACCTGAGACCACATCGGGTTTTGTCTTCGCTTCAGCTGCGGTTAGTTGAAAGGATCTAGCCTTCGCCTTTTGAGTTTCTGTAGGCGTTTCCTTGCTATCTTTCTTTCCGACCAAGTCTGGGCATTCGGACTTCTTGTGGCCCGGTTGGTAACACTTGTAGTAAACAGTAACCTTTCCCGGGCATAGTGACGCCGTGTGCCCCGTCTTCCCGCAGATGGGACACATTTTGTCTTTGAAGCGGCATTCGCCTTTGTGCCCTTTCCCGCACACTTTGCAACTTGGCGACCCGCCTTTCACATCATCCTTTCTTGCCGTCTCAGATGTTCTTGCCTTCTTTGTAGGACTTGGATTCACATCCCGCGCCTTTCGCTCGCCCCTTTCAACTTGTTTCTTCAATTCAATCTCCCGCTCTCGGGCGGTGTTAATGATCTCAGTAAGGGTCTCATATTTCGAAGGAGTCATGAACTCCCTATATTCAGTGCTCAGCATATTGTAATAGTAGTATATCTTCTGCTCTTCAGTAGTTAATAACTCGTCACAGAATCTCAGCTTATCCATGAAAATACCCATGATCTTATCAATTAATTCACCCTTTTGCCTTAACTGGATGAATTCCTCTTTGATTTTGTTGATGACTGCCTTGGGACTATGGTGTTTAAGGAATGGTACCTTAAACTCGTCCCACGTCATAGCCCTTGCCGTTTCAGCTCCAATTTCCTTCTTCTTATTATCCCACCAATCTTTGGCTTGACCCCTTAACTGACCCGTTCCGTAAGCCACAAAATCGCTTACGTCACAGTGGGTTCTTTCAAACACCCCTTCGACATCACTTAGCCATCTTTGGCATATTATCGGGTCAAACTCCCCGTTGTAAATTGGTGGTTTACACGCCATGAACTCTTTGTACGAGCAACTCTTCCGTTCTCCGGACTTTTCCTTCGCGAGGTTGACATTGTCTTCCAACCTTCTAACCCGTTCTTCAACTAACGAAAGCACCGTATTTTGAATTTTGTCTATAAAACCGGATAGACTATTCTCGATTGCCTTTCCTACCTCTTCGGCAATCACCTCTTTCATTTGTTCGGTGACTATCGGCACCGCATCATTGTTACTCTTTTCCGTCATCTTGAAACTGAAATGTTTATACCAATTGTTAAACATTTCATTTATAACATATACTTTATTCGCTTCGGTTTAGCCAAGTTCATAACTTGCTTTAACCGTTCTCATTTAGTGCACTTTTCGGGTTTGAGTGTGTTAACGCGCTCTTCCCGTGCACGTCAATTCACATCTCTTTTTCTCACATATAATAAAAATCTACTAAAGTAACTAATTTTTACCAGATGTTTTATCAAGCTTGAACCGAACACACTTTGTTAACAACCTTGAGCTATGATTACCAACTTGTAACACCCGTCTCATTTTATTAAGATTTTTAATATATAATACACATTTTCAAATGAAATACTTCATTTCCTAAAGTTAGACAAAACAGAAGTATTCATAATAACATTAATTCGAATTAACTACTAGCTAGTTTTATCATCCCAAAATGACAAGTTAAGTGTTTACAACATAAACATTGTTTTCAACAAAGTTAAGTAGATGCGGAAGCTTCAAAAACTCGTGTTCGATTCAAATTCGTCGCTTGATCTTCACCCATCCTAAGTTCAAACATACCTACACTGTAAATTTATCACAAACGTTAGTAAATGAGACCCTAGAACCCGTCTAAACGGACCCGAAAGCTCAAAATCATCAAATAAACGAAATAAAAATTTTGTTTGGAAGTCGACCGTAGGCTACGGTTCACAGACCGTAGCTTACGGTTCACCATATTACTTCAATCAGAACTTCTGGACCGTAGGCTACGGTCCAGGACCGTAGCTTATGGTCTGATCAGCAGACTTTGTTTGTTTTCCGTTTTTAGTACGAAAACCTTCATAACTTTCTATCCGTTTGTCCGATTTACGTGATTCTTTTTCCTACGCGTTCGTAATTAAATTACCAACGCATCTATCATGATCATTTAATCAAAATTTAAGTTTATAGACTGAAAGTCTATAAATCCCTTTCTGATTATTCGACCCGCATAGTTTTTGCACTAATTGCACTACTACTATTATTATAACCTCAAGGCTCATTTACCCAACATCCGGGGCTTACGATCATTGGCGCTTCATCACCAAATCTATAGTTTCACGCTCTTGTGATCTATTATCGCCAAATGATATTCTAAACATATTATCATTCTCAATTAAACATCTAATCGACCCGTTTGATTCATTCATTTAAGTAGTGATCATCGTCACTTCAACTAATACAATACCTCATTCTAAAACACGACTTTAAATGACTACGATATCAAATTTACATAATGTAACGAGACAAGTTACATACCTTCAGAGCACACCCTTCAAACGCGCGTCACCACTGGCTTGTCTACTTGACGTTCCAGTTTCCTTTCCTATAGAGTTCAACCGCAAACCGTTTAGAACTCTTTTCTTAACATATAACGCATAGTTCGCCATAATTTACGAATATACGTTTTAATTCAAATTTCTAGTTTTAAGCCTTCTTTTAGGCATTTTTGCAAACACCTTAAGAGCAGAATTTTACACAATTCACAATCAAATTCATATCTTGCCCTTTTAGCCAAGATTAACATCAATTAAGCATGTTCATGTAAATTTTTCATAACATATTCTGAAATCACTTCCTTAGAACTCAAATTACACTAGAATAACAATCATAATTCTAGTGTTTAACATGTTCCTACAAAACCCACTTATCACCTTCAATGGTGATTGTGAATTCACAAGAAATAAGCATAATTTCAACAAATGATTGACTAGGGTTTATTCCTAGACATAATATTATTCCAAGTTCATCCATACAACAATCATGCAACATCAATTTTGAATTTCCTATGTTCATCCAGAAATTTAGATTGAATTTTTCTATGAAATTTACATACATTGTGATCCCTTCACTGAGGAGATCACTATTCTATGATTGGATTTCGATTTCGATTTGGAACAGATTTAGGCCTTCAATTTGATCAAATTGCACAAGCTAGGGTTTGAGAGTTTCTCCTGGTCGCCCCCTGTGTTCTAATCGACCAGACACACACGTAAGTGTGTGTTTGGTGTAATTATTTTCTTGTTTTAATATTACAAGTTTCAATTTTAACAACTTTGGTCCCCCCAACTATTGTTTAGTTCATGTTTTAGATGTTTTAACCCACTTACATGTCACTACGAGACTTTTATCTAACTAGGTTATCTTTATTCCTAGTTAGTTCATTTTATTTATTACCGACTTCAAATATATAATAAAGGTTTATATTTTAGGGGTGTTACAAGAATATATGAAAAATACCTTGGTCATCCAATTGTAAAAAGGTATTTTTTTTTTTCAAAAGAAGTTGCAATGTTCATCCCCAAATGAAACATGATCTTATCATACTCGACAGGCTTTTGAAAACTAAGGTGAAAAGGGACTAGTGATCGATCCATGGTCAGACCATGCATTAACTGGATTCTATTGTAAACAGGTTTTCTTCAACAGGTGGGGTTGGATGGTACTCCCTCGTATATAAAGTAAGTTTGGAAAAAAAATGATCTTAAAAGTGTTTTTAATGTTTTGGGGTAAAACCTTTCTCATTTAGATTTGTTAATATGCATAATCTATGCTTTTTAGGTATTCATTTAATGTAAGCCAAGTGCGAAAAAATGTATACTCGACGTGATTTGCTAATTTGATAAGTACTAAAATATATTTTGAAAAAGATGGTAACAAATTTCTTATGAACTAGAATAGAATATTTAAATTACTAATCAAATTTTAATACATTCTATTATTTTCTATTGCATTTGTATTATATACATATTATATATTTAGAATTTGTTTACTGAAGTTTATTAACGACTTTTTTTAAAAGCCGAATTAATTTATTAGTTTCTTTTATCGATATAAATTTGTCTAATATATTGTTTTTATGAACACACTTACATATACATAAAAATACTTTTTAGTGTGAGTAGCTTAAAAGTATGTTATAATTATATTTAATCACAAAAATATCTGGATATTACAATAACTTTATTTTAAAAGAATTTGTCTTTTATTTTTACTTTATATAAAAATTAATTTATCTTGTCATTATTATTTACTTTATAAAATATTAAAATATGTTTTTTTATAAAATAAATTTAAAAATATTGTTTTATATATGTTTATATATAAATATATAATTATTAACAAATAATAATGTCTGTGCAAAAAAAAAAAATTCTACTATATATATAATAAAATTTTCGCACAAATCGACCTTTATGTTATAAAAGACCCTAGTACCCTCACATGCGAGGTAACTTAATTGAGTTTTTAGACGACGTTAGTTGTAAAGGTTATAGAATGTAACAAAACATGAACATAAAGGTTGTGTTTAGCCAATTTTATAGTGGAATGTATGAAGTGCATTTTAGGTATAGCAAATGTGAATGAAACTCTTAAAAATACAAATGTTTAATTTTATAGTCCGATAAAACAATGGACGCAAGTTTAATTATCACAAATTCATGGTAGTCACATAACTCGATAGTAAAAACAATGGACGCAAGTTTAATTATCACAAATTCATGGTAGTCACATAACTCGATAGTAAAAATCATTAAAATCTATGGGCGCAAGTTACCCCGCATGGCACCATTAGACTTAGCCACCCCATAGAAAGGACAACACAAACTTAGGTTTCAAGCAGTGGCGGATCTTGACCTAAAACTCAGCATGGGCTAATGTTTCTTGGAGATAAAATAAGCCTGTGCTGAACCAATACACATTTAAAAAAAATATCGAAAACGTGAAATTTAACACTACTGGGAGAAAAAACCACACGGACAGAGGCCCGACCCGGGGCCCGGTCCGGCCTCCTCTAAGTTGTGCCACTGGTTTCAAGGTCAAGTCGATTGGCCACGTAAATGGGTCAACCCCACTCAAAATCCACTATCTCATACATTGAAAATAGGTCCATCGGGTGGGGTGGAAGCGAGCCAAGCCCGAGCCCGGGCAGGCTCAAGCTCAAGCTCGGCTTAGTTCGAGCTTTGTTTTCAAAGCTCGAGCTCGGATCGTTTATTATCTTTTAATTAATATATTAAATAAAAATAATAGACTCGTTAGAATACGGGTGAAATTAAAGATGGTTGGTCTTGAATTATTATTTAGGTCAGAACGTGGGTGGGTTGTACGTGTGATGTAATAAGGAAAATGTTGGAACCAAGAGATTAAAATAAATAAAAGCATTAAAAGGAAAATGGTAAGAACTCTTGCTATTTGTATATAATAATAATAATGAATAACTTAGGACTCGTGCCTTGGGTGGGCGGGGCGTAGGTGGAGATGAATATAATCGGATGGTTCCACTGATAGCACGATGTGGTCTGGTCGTTAATGATTCAAATTTGGTGTTAAAAGAAAATAGTGAAAATATATAGGGGGAAAAAAGCTCATCCGTACCCCTACCCTTAAAATCGTCAAGGTCTGAAATTGCAAGCTTCATTGAGGTCTTAAGAGGTTTGCTCATCACGATCATTTTTTGCTTTTATAAATGCATCGTAATCATACTCGTTTTCATCTATCTAGATGTTATTATCCCCTCTCCTTTTGTTTCCCCCAAATGAATTTAGCCCTTTAGGGTTTCTTGCAAAATTGAAGTCGAATAACATCTGGGAATTTAATTTTTCATTCAGGTATTGGTTTGGAAGATGGAGCAAGAGGTGATGGAATCAGAGATGATTTTACCTACACACCTGAGTTTCAAAAAGATTCAAATGCATGACAAGTACCCAAAGGGGCAAGCTAGAGGGAGGCATTGGAAGCATCTCAAACAAATCATACAAGCTAAAAATTACCAAAATTACCCACCTGACGAACCCAATTGTCAGTTTATCTTTTTTTTTAATGAAATTTGCTATCTTTTTTGACCTAATGTTCAGTTGGAATTTATGTGTGTGATCTTGCAGATGTTAATATCGAGTCGCCACCATTGATGCACCCTCAGAAGCAAATTTGTGATATAACTGGATTTGAGGTATGTAAATCTTGGATATCCATTTACTTATGAGTGGATTCATTCGGGTTGGGTTTTAATTTTTTAAGGCCGGTCAAATGGGTACAATATTTAGCTAGAAAGAAAACATGTCAAACAGCCCGGGTTGTGAAAATCGTCTGCAACATCTTATATCAGTCTATTCTGAAAGTTATAATAAGGTTTCTGAAATCATATATATATATAAATACTATTGGACATAAAGTGTATTGGGTAACCTAACCCAACTCAACTCTTGTCCATTTTTCTTTAATCAGCTCTCATATAGCAAAGGTATGCTGCCATGATGATCATAGTTCGTATAATCGTATTGATAATTTAAGGATAAAGTTTTGAATGATGCCATATTCGGTTGTCGTTGCAGCTAAAAAAACCAAGGGTGTATTGTTTATTAATTTTCATATACTTTTAGCTAATGGATTTAGATGGCCATTAATTAAGATTGCAAACTATCCAATGGTGTATTGTTTAAACCAAGGGTGTATTGTTTAAAAAACCGATTAGAACACGTACCCGCATATCGATTAAATTTGCAACCATCCAATTATATTCATATCCACCTACGCCCCGCCTACCCAAGGCACGAGTCCTAAGTTATTCATTATTATTATTATATACAAATAGCAAGAGTTCTTACCATTTTCCTTTTAATGCTTTTATTTATTTTAATCTCTTGGTTCCACCATTTTCCTTATTACATCACACGTACAACCCACCCACGTTCTGACCTAAATAATAATTCAAGACCCACCATCTTTAATTTCACCCGTATTCTAACGAGTCTATTATTTTTATTTAATATATTAATTAAAAGATAATAAACGATCCGAGCTCGAGCTTTGAAAACAAAGCTCGAACTAAGCCGAGCTTGAGCCTGCCCGGGCTCGGGCTTGGCTCGCTTCCACCCCACCCGATGGACCTATTTTCAATGTATGAGATATTGGATTTTGAGTGGAGTTGACCCATTTACGTGGCCAATCAACTTGACCTTGAAACCAGTGGCACAACTTAGAGGAGGCTGGACCGGGCCCCGGACCGGGCCTCGGCCCGTGTGGTTTTTTCGCCCAAGAGTGTTAAATTTCACGTTTTCGATATTTTTTTAAATGTGTATTGGTTTAACACAGGCGTATTTTATCTCCAAGAAACATCAGCCCATGCTGAGTTTTTGGTCAAGATCCGCCACTGCTTGAAACCTAAGTTTGTGTTCTCCTTTCTATGGGGTGGCTAAGTCTAATAGTGCCATGCGGGGTAACTTGCGTCCATAGATTTTAATGATTTTTACTATCAAGTTATGTGGCTACCATGAATTTGTGATAATTAAACTTGCGTCCATTGTTTTATCGGACTATAAAATTAAACATTTGTATTTTTAAGAGTATCATTCACATTTGCTATACCTAAAATGCATTTCATACATTTCACTATAAAATTGGCTAAACACAACCCTTATGTTCATGTTTTGTTACATTCTATAACCTTTACAACTAACGTCGTCTAAAAACTCAATTAAGTTACCTCGCATGTGAGGGTACTATGGTCTTTTATAACATAAAGGTCGATATGTGCGAAAATTTTATTATATATATAGTAGATTTTTTTTTTTGCACAGACATTATTATTTGTTAATAATTATATATTTATATATAAACATATATAAAAAAATAGTTTTAAATTTATTTTATAAAAAAACATATTTTAATATTTTATAAAGTAAATAATAATGACAAGATAAATTAATTTTTATATAAAGTAAAAATAAAAGATAAATTCTTTTAAAATAAAGTTATTGTAATATCCAGATATTTTTGTGATTATATATAATTATAACATACTTTTAAGCTACTCACACTAAAAAGTATTTTTATGTATATGTAAGTGTGTTCATAAAAACAAAATATTAGACAAATTTATATCGATAAAAGAAACTAATAAAAACTAATAAATTAATTCGGCGTTTAAAAAAAGTCGTTAATACAAATGCAATAGAAAATAATAGAATGTATTAAAATTTGATTAGTAATTTAAATATTCTATTCTAGTTCATAAGAAATTTGTTACCATCTTTATCAAAAAAATATTTTTGTACTTATCAAATTAGCAAATCACGTCGAGTATACATTTTTTCGCACTTGGCTTACATTAAATGAATACCTAAAAAGCATAGATTATGCATATTAACAAATCTAAATGAGAAAGGTTTTACCCCAAAACATTAAAAACACTTTTAAGATCATTTTTTTCCAAACTTAATTATATATACGACCAAGTCTGGGCATTCGGACTTCTTGTGGCCCGGTTGGTAACACTTGTAGTAAACAGTAACCTTTCCCGGGCATAGTGACTCCGTGTGCCCCGTCTTCCCGCAGATGGGACACAGTTTGTCTTTGAAGCGACATTTGCCTTTGTGCCCTTTCCCGCACACTTTGCAACTTGGCGACCCGCCTTTCACATCAGCCTTTCGTGTCGTCTCAGACGTTCTTTCCTTCTTTGTAGGACTTGGATTCATATCCTGCGCCCTTTGCTCGCCCCTTACAACTTGTTTCTTCAATTCAATCTCCCGCTCCCGGGCGGTGTTAATGATCTCAGTAAGGGTCTCATACTTCGAAGGAGTCATGAACTCCCTATATTCAGTGTTCAGCATATTGTAATAGTAGTATATCTTCTGCTCTTCAGTAGTTAATAACTCGTCACAGAATCTCAGCTTATCCATGAAAATACCCGTGATCTTATCAATTGATTCACCCTTTTGCCTTAACTGGATGAATTCCTCTTTGATTTTGTTGATGACTGCCTTTGGACTGTGGTGTTTAAGGAATGGTACCTTAAACTCGTCCCACGTCATAGCCCTTGCTGCTTCGGCTCCAATTTCCTTCATCTTATTATCCCACCAATCTTTGGCTTGACCCCTTAACTGACCCGTTTCGTAAGCCACAAAATCGCTTACGTCATAATGGGTCCTTTCAAACACCCCTTCGACATCACTTAGCCATCTTTGGCATATTATCGAGATAAACTCCCCGTTGTAAATTGGTGGTTTACACGCCATGAACTCTTTGTACGAGCAACTCTTCCGTTCTCCGGACTTTTCCTTCACGAGGTTGACATTGTCTTCCAACCTTCTAACCCGTTCTTCAACTAACGAAAGCACCGTATTTTGAATTTTGTCTATAAAACCGGATAGACTATTCTCGATTGCCTTTCCTACCTCTTCGGCAATCACCTCTTTCATTTGTTCGGTGACTATCGGCACCGCATCATTGTTACTCTTTTCCGTCATCTTGAAACTGAAATGTCTATACCAATTGTTAAACATTTCATTTATAACATATACTTTATTCGCTTCGGTTTAGCCAAGTTCATAACTTGCTTTAACCGTTCTCATTTAGTGCACTTTCCGGGTTTGAGTGTGTTAACGCACTCTTCCCGTGCACGTCAATTCACATCTCTTTTTCTCACATATAATAAAAATCTACTAAAGTAAGAAATTCTTACCGGATGTTTGATCAAGCTTGAACCAAACACACTTTGTAAACAACCTTGAGCTCTGATTACCAACTTGTAACACCCGTCTTATTTTATTAAGATTTTTAATATATAATACGCATTTTCAAATGAAATACTTCATTTCCTAAAGTTAGACAAAACAGAAGTATTCATAATAACAGTATTCGAATTAACTACTAGCTAGTTTTATCATCCCAAAATGACAAGTTAAGTGTTTACAACATAAACATTGTTTTCACCAAAGTTAAATCTAGGGTTTGGAGTTCTTGGTCTTCAAAGGAGTTCTTATAGTTCATGTTGGTCTCTGTAATCCACGAAGGTTACAGAGCAAACCAACGGAATCCTACTGCCAATTCTTCTCTCAGTAGTTTGTAGCCCTAAGTGAAGGCTACATCTCTGACTTGCTTGGAGTTATACGCTCTCAGATGCTATTATTCCTTTCCTTGACTTTTATTTCTTTTTTTGTTGTTGAATTAGGCATTTGTTACCGGACTAGTCGGGCCGGTGTTGTTGGGACACAGGGTGGGTCATCCCCTATTGCATTATACTTGATAATTGTGTTGTTTGTTCTAGTTGATATCTGTGTTGTTAGTTTTAGATGGCTTCCTTGATATGATCTGCGGTGGCACCTATGAGTGATGAACCACTGAACTGATCCTCTGTCTTGGTTGTTTTTTTTACCTTTTATTTTTGGTTGTTTTCCATGATTCTTGATGGTTGAGTTGTTGGCTGATTGCTTTCTTGACTTGTCTGTTGACATGACCGTGTCGTCCCGATCAGTCAAAAACCCAATTAAACCTAGGTAGCTAGGGTAAGTCGGGTATCGTATCCACGAAGAGCATGTGGTCACTATCGCACGACCCCTTCGATTAGTTAGACTATTTACAAATAATGTACAAGGTGATTATGAAGATTGCTAATTTTATTTGTTTGTTTGGTTTTGAAAATTACTCGGAGTGAACCGACAATTTGATGTTATTCTTAAAACAATGTGTGATTAATTAAGATTGCAAACTAAATTACTAAATGATTGAAACAAGAAATTAGAAACAAGTTCCACACCCGGGTTCGGTAATTGCAAACCTAGGGGTTCTTACAAGTTTTAAACTCAACTCAATTGCATAACGATTAACGGATTTAGTGTACCGTGACTTAGGTGCCAATAACTATCAACGTCCCGAAGAACGGACAAGAATGCACTTTGTAATCAACACAAGTAAATCCTAACCACGACAACACATAATTACATATAACCATTTCACAAAGTCATAACTTTATAATCGTTCGAAAATTTACGAATACGAAACAAATGTAAACTATTGTCAATGGTTTCAAAAATCAATACAAATTGTCACAAAGTTGAATCAAGAAACAATTCAAAACCCTAGATTAAACAACTACCTATACCGGGGTGAAACCGAGGAGACTAGCCGTTCATAGTCGAAGAAGCACAATCACCGGAGGATGAACACGAACCCCGAACCATAATCTTCAAGTCTTGAGCAGAGGTGGAAGTTAGGGTTTGAAGGTGAAGGTGGAAGAGGATGATGGTGATGATGGAATGATGGAGATTTGGTTAGGGTTCAAGGTTAGAGATGAAGAATGTGGTGTTAGATAAAAAAAAATTGTCTTGGAGTATGTTAGATGTGAATTAGATGATGATTCTGGCTCCAAGAACTCCTATTAAAAAACAATTGAAGTGTAACCCCCGAATTATTGTAATCCCCTCATTAAAACTCATCAACAAACCACTAAACTCGAAATTCCGCGACACAGAAAACTAGAGGCCGTCGCCGACGGCCTGGCCCACCGTCGGCGACGCCTTGCCTGGCTTCACTTTTCCGGCGACGGGTTAATCTCCTGTATACGGACACTTTAGGCGACGGGGATTTCTACGGGGCGTCGCTGACGGCCCCTTTGGGCGTTGGCGACGGTGTCTACAACACCAATTCTTCGTTTTTCATGTCTTGTGCTCCCGGTTGATTCGTTTAACGTTTCGGTGATCCGTAAAGCGTCCCGATTAGCTCCTTAAACTCCATAAGACCTGAAAACACAAATCCCATTAGAAGTAGGCTATTCGAGATTAAAAGTCACATAAAAACATTAACTTAAACATTTACAAACACCGATTTTCGACCACGTATCACATCCCCACACTTGTCTTTTGCTTGCCCTTAAGCAAATCTGTCTTTCACTTTCACGTGGGTCGAACGAGAAACATACTTCCCATTCCCGAGACAAAGGTTAAGGTCTAATGTCATACTCGGTTCAAAAATTTTTTTACAATTTACGAAATTTTTAACGGAAAAGTGAATAATCCCATATAAAATGGTTATCCAAGATTAACCCGCCCGTAAAACTAACAAGTCATGCACATCCCTCACAATGTTCTCTCCACTCGGTTTATAATTTGGCTAATTTTCATAATGTATTAGCACTTCAAATATTAATCGCTCAAAACCGATTAGAACACGTACCCGCATAGGGTTGCAACTCAATCATTCTCCACCACCGAACACGAATACTAAGCACAAGTCATAAGGTCTTTGTAAGGGTTGTAACGGGGCTAGGCGAAGGGTAGGAAATAGGATATTTAAAGTGGCTAAGGTGATGAAAACTCGATTTTATTACAAACCAACAACCGACAATTTGATGTTATTCTTAAAACAATGTGTGATTAATTAAGATTGCAAACTAAATTACTAAATGATTGAAACAAGAAATTAGAAACAAGTTCCACACCCGGTTTTGGTAATTGAAAACCTAGGGGTTCTTACAAGTTTTAAACTCAACTCAATTGCATAACGATTAACGGATTTAGTGTACCGTGACTTAGGTGCCAATAACTATCAGCGTCCCGAAGAACGGACAAGAATGCACTTTGTAATCAACACAAGTAAATCCTAACCACGACAACGCATAATTACACATAACCATTTCGCAAAGTCATAACTTTATAATCGTTCGACAATTTACGAATACGAAACAAATGTAAACTATTATCAATGGTTTCAAAAATCAATACAGATTGTCACAAAGTTGAATCAAGAAACAATTCAAAACCCTAGATTAAACAACTACCTATACCGGGGTGAAACCGAGGAGACTAGACATTCATAGTCGAAGAAGCACGATCCCCGGATGATGAACACGAACCCCGAACCATAATCTTCAAGTCTTGAGGAGAGGTGGAAGTTAGGGTTTGAAGGTGAAAGTGGAAGAGGATGATGGTGATGATGGAATAATGGAGATTTGGTTAGGGTTCAAGGTTAGAGATGAAGAATGTGGTGTTAGATAAAAAAATTGTCTTGGAGTATGTTAGATGTGAATTAGATGATGATTCTGGCTCCAAGAACTCCTATTCAAAAACAATTGAAGTGTAACCCCCGAATTATTGTGATCCCCTCATTAAAACTCGTCAACAAACCACTAAACTCGAAATTCCGCGACACAGAAAACTAGAGGCCGTCGCCGACGGCCTGGCCCACCGTCGGCGACGCCTTGCCTGGTTTCACTTTTCCGGCGACGGGTTAATCTCCTGTATATGAACACTTTAGGCGACGGGGATTTCTAGTTTTTCATATCTTGTGCTCCCGGTTGACTCGTTTAACGTTTCGGTGATCCGTAAAGCGTCCCGATTAGCTCCTTAAACTCCATAAGACCTGAAAACACAAATCCCATTAGAAGTAGGCTATTCGAGATTAAAAGTCACATAAAAACATTAACTTAAACATTTACAAACACCGATTTTCAACCACGTATCATCTGTTGAGATCTATTATTGGTAAATAATCAAATATGGTTATACTTACATATTTGAGTATAACAGGTGGTGGACCTGGTCCTAGTGATCCACCACCGAAGACTTTAGTGAGTAAGCTGGATGCAAGTGATCTGTTATACTTACATACATCCGACTCGAGTAACCTAACTATTGTGTCTGTCAAATTAAAAGGATTTGAAAATTATACGGTGTGGTCTAATGCCATGCAGTTAGCTTTATAGGTAAAAAATAAATGGGGTTTTATTGGTGAAACTTGTGTTAAGTCTGAAAATAATGATGTATTAGCCAGACAGTGGGATAGATGTAATTCTATTGTGCTCACTTAGATTTTAAATTCAATTAGTGAAGAGTTATACATGGTAAGTTTTTTGTAAACTGGCAAGTGATGTTTGGACAGATTTAAGTGAAACTTATAATAAAATAGATGGGTTAGTTGTTTTTTATTTGTACCAGAAAATTAATAGTTTCACTCAGAGTGGGTTGAGTGTGTCTGATTATTATCATAAATTGAATGTAATGTGGAGACAATTAGACCAAATCTTGCAACTGCCTTCATGTATTTGTGAAGCTGCTAAGGATTTCAATAATTTTAATCATATGATTAAACTAATGCAGTTTTTAATGGGTCTTGATGGGGTGTACCAGAGGGTTAGAACAAATTTGTTAATGAAAGAAACTTTGCCTATTGTTAAAGAAGCATTTGATGTTGTTTCTAGAGAGGAATCTCATAGAAACTCCATCAGTGGTAGTAAGAAAGGACATACCATGTCTTTTGTTTCAAAAGTAAATCAACCTGTTGAATTTAGGAAAAATAATAAAGTTTCTAATCAAAACTTAAAGTGTTCTAAGTGTAATAAGATGGGCCACTATGTGGATAAATGTTTTGAAATTATTGGGTATCCATCTTGGATGAAACCTCCAAGAAGCAGTCAAGGAAAGAAAGAAGTTGCAAGTAACAATAATAGTTCTATTGAGACTACTGGTAATGTTGTTAATACTTTGACTAGTGAACAAATAACAAGGCTTCTTAGTTTATTAGGAGATAAACCTAGTGGGCATTCGCAGAGCTGTAATGTTTCGGGTTGTGATTTGTTTTGTGCTAGTCTGTTTTTTAAACCTGTGTTTTGTTTTAGTAGTGAGTCTAATTGTGAACAGAGTGGATGTGTAGCAGATGAAGGTTATTTAGGGTTTTAAATGGGGGAAAGAGATGGGTAGGTTAAAAGACATTAATGCCCTCACGTGGGCCCCACGTGACTACAATTGTTGGATCGGTTCCGTGACCCTAAACAGTCAGTTAAGGCAGTTCATCTTAGTTTACAGAGGCGGAATCAAAGTAAACCAAGTCACAACAGCTTGTTCCTTTCAATTCTTTTCTATTAATGCTTTTCCGAGACTTTACAATGATTTCTGATGAAATTTTGGCAGCACCTTGTCTCTCACACACACACTGGTCCGTTTGAAGTGAACATGCACAACACCTATATATAGACTAAGCCATTCCGTTTGAAAGTGGCACAGCCATGTTCAAACGGACAGCCATGTTCAAACGGACAGGACATGTTCAAACGGACCGGACATGTTCAAACGGAATCCCTTGAATCACTTCCGTTTGAACTTGACTTTGACATCTACAAACGGAAACACTTCCTAACACATGACTAAACCCTAATTCAATCCCTGTTGTGCACTCGATTAACCTATCTAGACATAAGACTCGATTAAGACGTAGTCAGCAGACATTCAGTGCACCAACAGACTCCCCCTTGGATGTTGACGAAGTCTTCAGCGTCGAGTCTTTAGTCTTAGTCTCTCTATCCAGACATGAACAATGCAAGACTTGATACCAGACGAAGTTGACAGACAAACTACACTAACAGACTCCGCCTTGGATGTCGACGAAGTTTGTAGTGTCAAGTCTTCAAAGTCTTCAGTCTTTGCGTTAACACTGTAAAGCTCCTTTAAACTTCTATCAATCTCATTCTTCAAACTTCAATTTAATTGTTGATCCAGAATGTAAACTCCCCCTTTCGATAAGCTGAAATTTATTTTCTGGTTCAAACTTTACACAATATGTGCCATGAAGTTCTAGATTGTCACCTGCACATCCTCTACCACAACATAAGTTTCACACATTTATAACATTTAGATTTAAAAAACTTACTTGTAGAAATCATACATTCATCAATCTGTATAGTTACATCAAGTTCAAATGAATGACCTTGATTAACTAAGCACACAATCTTTCAAAACATTTGTATATAACATTCAAAGTTTTCAACATATTCTCCCAACCCAATGTAGTTCATCATGTTTAGCACTTGGAATTTTGAAAATCCACTTTCCAACATCAGTTCTCGAAAATCTTTTTGTATTTTTCAAAATTTAAAACTAAACACAATATTTTTGGATTTTTGATTTTTGTAGGTCCCGTAATCTGAGGATCGATAACGAACCGAATCACTTGTTTATAGCAAACACGGTTACGCGTGCGGAATCCACGTAACTATGCCAAATCAAACACGTAAAGCAATAATAACAACGGATTAATCAATGAAACACACTCGATTGATTAACGGGATGAGAACCGATTACAAACTGATACAAACACAGTTCAGACAGAATTTCGGCAGAGTTTTGTTACTAAGGTTATTATCTCATCTCTGAGTTCAAATGAACACAAGATGTTGTTTATATAGTCCCTGGCCACTGATATCGACGAAACACACAAAGTGTTTGACGAATCTGAACATGGGCCAGACATTGGGCCTGGAACAACCCAGTACATGACGAATCAAGGTCTGATTCGTCAGTATATGACGAATCAAGGTCTGATTCGTCATGACCTTCAACGAAACAGAAGTTTGAACACTGGTCTGTTTCGCCATGAAGTGTTCCGACGAAACAGACCTGTTTCGTCGTGGACTGCAACTGTTGTGGTTGTTCCTGTTAACAGACAGCAACAAACAGCAACATATAAACATAGTAATGACTAAACTACCCTTTAATGCAACATGCATTGTTCATTATACTTTACATATCAAAAGAGACAAATAAGTTGTACACAAGGAGATAGGAGGATATCTGACTTGGTCAACATAACATACAGACTCGATAATTAATAAAAGACCATACAAAATACATCGTTAAACAAGACTAGTTACAGACACTAAAAAATGCATCAACAAACTCCCCCTTGTCTGTTACTCGTCTTTGGTCTTCTAATCTTCCATCAGTGTTGTTCGGACCACAAACTGCCCGAATGTATACCCCTGTAGTAGCAAAAACACGCTACTCGCTGAAACTTTAACGCTTGACTTGCATCTTGATCTTCATAGAAAATATCATGACGATATAATCTGCTAATATCAGCTTCAGACATGTTGACGATCCACATCGGATCCAACATCCGGTAATTAGCACGACCATCTCTAAACACAATTACAGCTTCATGAGTATCCGAGTCGTAGCACCACAATGCCATGTCTTCAAGAAAATCCTGCTTCATAGGCATCAATGGGATTTTATCTACTACCCTCGGAGGCTGATACACCAGTTTGTATCTGCAAGTGTTGGTGTCCGGATCAAGAGTAAACTTGATCGGTTGATAAACAGGAAATTGTGGCTTGTAGGATTCATCCTTCCAGCCTGACTTCTTGTTTACTTTTACCAGACGCTCAAATAACGTAACACCATCGTATTTTGCACGATTGATAAGTTCAAGCCTTGTCAATGCAGAGACATCATAAAATGGCAAGGAAAGAATGCTCAGCAGTGAATTGAAATATAGAATTCCATATTCACGTTTAATAGCAATGCAGTGAATATCTTGAACAAACATCCAGCAAAGAATCCTTCCACTTGGCTTCTTTTCAAATTGCAAATAGTCTACTTGAGCCTTTTCAGGTACAGGTTTGGACACTTTAGATAAAAACTGTTTTCTCCATTCAGAAAAAGCATCTGTGTCTTTTTCAGACGAATTCCGATTCTTCAAGTGCTCGTCTATGTCATCAATGTTTTCTTTCATCCAATTTTCATCAAATGATGCAAATTCAGTACCATCTTCTCTAACATATGTTGATTTTGGTGCTTCACCTTCAAACACAATTTCATCAATCTCTTCAACATTCGTTGTATCAGTCTCAGTAGACATTTTGTCTATCTCAGCATCATCTACTTCTCTCATAGACTGTAAAATACTCAATTGCTCCGGAGAAAGATCTTCTATTAACTCCCCTTCTTCAAGCAACTCTCCTGTAAATGGATGAATAGCTTGTAGAGCAATATCAGCACTGCTAACTATAGAAGAAGTACCTTCTATCTGTTGTACTTTTCCAGTAGAAGTTCCCTGAGATGATTCGACAACGGTAGGTTGAACTGTAACAACTTCAGAAGCAAGTGTGGTTGGCTGTTTCTGTGATGTACCAGAGGTATCAGGATTTCCTTGATCTTCCGTATCATCATCCTTTTTCTTTAGTACCTCTTGTTGTTTACAATGATAGTCCCACAGAATAGCAAGCCTTCTCTCTTTCTCTTCATCAAGAGCCTTCAAGAGAGCATTTTCAGCTTTAAGCAAATCAATTTCACCTTGTTGTCGCTCTATAACTGTTTGCTGTTGACCAACCATTGACTTCAATTTGTTAATTTCCACTGATTGTTTAAGTTGATCATGCTTTGTGAGATTACCAAAATGAGATTGTCTTTGAAGACGATCAGCAGCCGCTTCAAGTGTAGAAAACAGGTATGTGATCTTTTCGTCTTGAGAAAATGTTGAAAATGTCCTATGACGTTCAGCACTGATCCCAGAAGTGGTTGCTCTGATTGCTGAGGCCATAGTTCTTTCAGGAACTGCCTGAGGAGTCACAGATGGAGTAGCAGCAGCTGTTGTAACAACTGGAGGTTCTGTAGCTGAAGTAACTACAGTAGGAGTTTCTTGCACAGGCTCCTGAGGTACAGATTGTACAGGCTCCTGAGGAATAGATGAAGACTCCTGAGGCACAGATTTCCGAGTATAAGTACTCAGATATCTCCTAGCTTTCTTCTTTTGTACTTCAACAGCTTTCTCTGCTCTTCTTTTTGTTCTCCTTTCACCTTCAGGATCCTCTGGAACATACTCTAGATCATCCTCTATTCTAATCTTTCTATACCTTCTTACTCCATGTATATCAATATACATTTCGTAACCAGGTTCAACTATATGATCACTAGAACTCGAATCAGTTCCATCATCACCACTTGCTGACGAACTACTTTCTGATGTACCAGAAACTGCACCCTTGCTTGATGTACCAACAGCACCTGCATCACTATCTCCACTACTTTCATCACCATCACTATCAGATTCATCTGAATCAACTGGGTCAGGACCAAATTTTTCTATCCTTAACCTTTCCAACTCAGGTTCTTCATTGTCTGATTGGCTGTCTTCATGACGCCATTTGTCATTTGCAGGAGCAACATAATCAGTATTCACTAGTGCTCCAAAAAGTTTCCTTGGAGGAACACTTTCTGTGTATCTTTTGGCCGCCATAGTCTTGATTAGCCGTAAAGAGTTGAAATTCATCGCCTCTATTTTCAAAAGATCATTTTCAGCTTTAGGAAGGTCTGGATGCTGAACATTCATTATCATTTGCAGAAACCGTGGATACATCCAAAACTTGTTCCCGGTGGTTCTACTACCAGTCCTTGTCATATTCTCTTTCATGTTGCTGAAAATATACTTCGAGATGCTAAACGGTTTGTTTAACACCAAAGCAACCATGAAACCAACAAGATCATCTCCAGCCATATCATATCCAGCTCGTCTATTGCTGAGACACTGAATAAGAACATGTAATAAAAACTTGTATCTTAATGGAAGATCACCTTTGTTGATTTGTTTGACGAAAAGATCTCCTTTACACTTCATCCTTAGTAAACAGCCTCGCGAACACATGATTGGAATTGAATAAGGAGCATTCGGTTGATCTTGTAATTGAAGAACTTCATTCAATATCTCCGGAGTAACAACGACAAACTGATCATTCACACGACCTCTGATAATATCCTTTCCATCGATTTGAACGACGCTTGCAGAATCCCAGAACGCTTTAATTAGAGATTTGTAGACGGGTGTCGAGTATGTAACAGCATAATTGATACGTGACTCCCTGATCCATTTAGTCATATCTTTAAATTCAATGAGCTTGTCTTCCGGATCCAAATATGCAACTTGATTATGGCGTTTTTCTGACATAATCTCCTCTTCAGTTTTGTTTTCTTTCTTTATCTATGTGTTGTTGTTGCATGTTCTTGTGTTTTACTTCTAATCTGATAGATTTAGGTTTATCTATGTTTGATTTGCTTTGATTTGTTAGTGGGTTTTTTATAACAAAAACAGGGGTTTGTATTTGATAATGGTATTATCTGTTTATACAAGGGTTTTTGTTCGGAAAATCATTTATGGGTGTTTATAAATGGTTTGGGTATAAATAATGTTGATTGAATGTGTTTATGTTTATATCTGATGTTTGTTTAAACCCAATACGGCGAAACTGATAAAACCCCCAATTTGACGAATCTGATTTAACCCTAATTCCGGCGAATCAAACATTCGACGAATCAGACGACGAATCAAAGATGACGAATCAGAAATGGAACGAAATAGACTCGACGAATCAAAAAAAATTGATGAATCAAACCAGTCAATGGTCAACCCTCTGTTTCGTCGTTCAATCTTCTGTTTCGTCGTTGATCCTCTGTTTCGTCGTAAATGCCTTAGCAGTTTTCTGATGTTGCTGTTTGTTCACAGTAGACATGTTTAAATAGGTTATCTGTTATATGAATACATGAAAGTGTATTCATACATGTCTAAATGCTAATGTTATATAAATTGTGACTTATTCTGGACATTTTCATGTACAGATGGCTCCGAAAGCACAGCAAGAAAAGGGAAAACGCAAGAAAACCTCTACCAATGTAGTATGCTTGAAGATCAAGACTTGATGCAGTTTTTAAAAGAATGGAACCCTTATCAAATGCCGGTTGGAGTATTGGAAGATCAGCGGAAGATCGGTCAATTGAGCCTTTTGAGGAATTGCACAACGCCCAACACGGATACGCGTACTTTGAGGGGGAACTATTATACAAGAAGCGTCAAGATACTACTTACCTGGATCATCGGTCAAGGGGGAATTTGTTAACACAGAGAAGATGAATACTTGACTGAAGATCGATTGCAGTTGCATTTTCAGCATTCGACAGCAACGGACAAGGGGGAATTTGTTGATGCAGATTTGTGTCCGATGCTTGTCGAATAGATTAGATTTATTATTTTACGCTGAATTTGTAATAGTTAGTGAAACGGTCTATCGAACGTGTATAGACCCGCTCGTTTGAAGTGGTCAAACGAGAGGGTTATTCGGTTGACCGTGTGTGTTTGAAAGACAAAGGGGTGTAGCTATAAATAGCAACCCTTTGCCATTTCAAACACTAGTAGATTTTAGGAGGTTCAAGTCCTCACCAGGGAGAGATCACCACTTGATCTCTCCCCGGAACCAAACGGCTCTGGTAAAGGTTCGATTATCTTGTTAATCGGGCCGGCTTGCTTTGTTATGTTATCAAATCTATACAAGTAAGTATTTCATCCGTCTATAATCTTCCCGTCTATGAACATAATCATGATAATCACGGTTTCGGTCTCGAAACTCGGTTCTACAAGTTTTTTTTTTTTTTTTTTTTTTTTATCGCCTTCTTGCGTTTTCCCTTTTCTTGTTGTGCTTTCGGAGCCATCTGTACATGAAAATGTCCAGAATAAGTCACAATTTATATAACATTAGCATTTAGACATGTATGAATACACTTTCATGTATTCATATAACAGATAACCTATTTAAACATGTCTACTGTGAACAAACAGCAACATCAGAAAACTGCTAAGGCATTTACGACGAAACAGAGGATCAACGACGAAACAGAAGATTGAACGACGAAACAGAGGGTTGACCATTGACTGGTTTGATTCGTCGATTTTTTTTTATTCGTCGAGTCTATTTCATTCCATTTCTGATTCGTCATCTTTGATTCGTCGTCTGATTCGTCGAATGTTTGATTCGCCGGAATTAGGGTTAAATCAGATTCGTCAAATTGGGGGTTTTATCAGTTTCGCCGTATTGGGTTTAAACAAACATCAGATATAAACATAAACACATTCAATCAACATTATTTATACCCAAACCATTTATAAACACCCATAAATGATTTTCCGAACAAAAACCCTTGTATAAAAAGATAATACCATTATCAAATACAAACCCCTGTTTTTGTTATAAAAAACCCACTAACAAATCAAAGCAAATCAAACATAGATAAACCTAAATCTATCAGATTAGAAGTAAAACACAAGAACATGCAACAACAACACATATATAATCAAAGAAAACAAGGTTTCAAAGGGTTTCGGATGAAAAACCGAACGGTTCAAAGTGTTCGGAATGTGAATCAGAACATGTTACTACCTTTGAAGTTTGTAAAATTTTGATTAAAAACTGATGTTTTGAGCGATTTTGACGAGAAACCGTAGGTTTGGGTTTTTGGTTGTGTGAAGAAGATGAGAACAGATGATTTGAAAAAGTGACCAAGTGGGACCTATATATACTCCGCCCTGTCTCGACGAATCTGAGAACTCGACGAAACTGAAATGGGCCCGGCGAAACAGAAACTTGGGCTTGAACTTGGGCCTAAACTTTAGCCCATGACGAAACTGAGTTGGGCTCCTGTGATTCGTCGTCTGTTATGACGAATCAGATTTGATTCGCCGACTAAGGTCTGATTCGTCGACGCTTGTGATTCGTCGACAAGTCTGTTTCACCAACAGATTTTTCAAAACAGTAACACCCAGGCTGGAAATATTTTGCAGTCAAAACAGTGGTAATATTTTGCAGTCTAAACAGATTATGAACACATTTCCATTCAGTTTGAATTTTCAAATGCAAGAACGTTTTTATGAAGAAGGTTTCAGGCTTCCGGTAGAAAACACCAAGCAACAACTTCGGCTTAATCAAAAACGAACTTTACACAAATATACTAAAAACAAATTTAAAGCACAGTAAACTAAATGAAAATGCGGAAAATTGTTAAAAACACTAAACAACTGTACAAGTGCAATCTTTTTGCGAATCTCAAGGACAAGGAATCATACCAGCTTACGGTCTTAGTCAACATGATTTTGATTCTGTTTAAAGCTCTGGATAAGTATACTACCTCGATTATCGGTATTGTGGTCCACATAAGCTCAAACTGATCAGACATAATCATAATTTAAGAGATACGATTAACGGTAAAGATTATACTTACAAGTCGATGTAAATCCACTCACGACACATTCCCGTATCAAGGTATGCACGAGAATTCATCTTACCGGTGAGTATACCGATTATCATCTGTTTGACCGTATAAAAATGTGAGAGACTCACTTATTTTGATTGAAAACAAGCCCTATGTGATAGAATCACTTATTGATGAGGAACTTGATTTTCAGATGCATGAGGGCACAGGAGCAAGTCCGTGAACAGGTCAGTACTTTCGTACAGCAGAGAGACGAACTTGACTCCCGCAAAGAATCTGTGATAATTTATCACTTATTTTGTTTGGACATGTGATTGTTGATCACTTATTGAGGTCGAATGCAGTATGTACACGTATGTATAGTATCATGGAAGATCTTAGACTTCGTCTCCGTTATTTTTACGGTTTGATACAACCATGATACCCAGATGATAAGCAGCATAAAGACCGAATATTTCAGATCTCGGCAATCTCTCAAACGAGATTTCGGTACTAAGACCATATGCCAATGAATGGTTCCCACCTGACTTGAAGTCTATTAGGTTTGTATCATCCTGCACATTTTAGTCTGATTGTGAGCCTACCGATACATCGTTAGTAGAGATACTTATCATTTTTCTTTTTATTTTGCATTTTGAGCACATTGACCGACCACACCAGTGAACTTCATCATTTTCCTTTATCCAAGAAACTCATTTTTGGTTTTTCTATTGTTTTTGAATTTTTGAATTTTTCAAACGAAAACGACAGAACGTAAAGACATCTTTTTGGATATTTTGAACTTTTGCAATGTTTTTGTATTTTCTTGAAATATCTCCCCCTAAAATTCGCAAAGTTTACGAAAACTAAAATCTTTTTGAATTTTCAAAGATTATAAAGAAAATATATACAAAAACGATCAGCCAAAGAAGTTTACTCAGGTATCACCTTAATGCCATTGACCAAAAGTAGATAATCAAAACGTGATTTATCAAAAGCTTTTGTAAACAGGTCGGCACGTTGGTGATCAGTGGGGACATGAACGACATCGATTAATTTCTTGTCAAAACAATCACGTATGAAGTGATATTTAATGTCGATGTGTTTAGTCTTGGAATGCTGCACAGGATTTCTAGTGATCTGTAAGGCAGCATTATTATCAACAAAAATATTAGTAGATAGGAATTCTAAACCGTAGTCGCGCATTTGTTGTTGTATCCAAAGTACTTGGGAGCAACAACTCGAGGCAGCAATATATTCTGCTTCACATGTTGATGTAGCAACACACGTTTGCTTCTTGCACTGCCACGTGACCAGGCGATTTCCTAAGAACTGACATCCTGCTGTTGTCGATTTGCCATCGATTTTGCATCCACCAAAATCAGAATCACTGTATGCAATTAATTCAAAGCTATCATCCCTAGGGTACCAAAGACCAAGGTCCGGGCATCCCTTCAAATAGCGAAAAATCCTTTTGATAGCTGACTGATGAGAGGCCTTCGGGTTTGCTTGATATATTGCAAGCAGGCATGTTGGATACATTATGTCAGGTCTTGAAGCGGTGAGATACATGAGAGATCCGATCATGGCACGATAGTATGAGGAGTTGATGCTTTCACCCTTCAAATCCGGAGTAATCCCGTGATTCTGCGGAAGAGGGGTACCAATGGGCGTTGCATCTGACATTTGGAATCGGTTCAAAATGTCACTAACATATTTAGTCTGATGGATGAATATCCCAGACTCTGTTTGTTGAACTTGTAGGCCCAAGAAGAAAGTCATCTCCCCCATTGCGCTCATTTCGAATTTTTCTTGCATAACTCGTTCGAATTGCCTGCACAAAGAATCATTAGTGGAACCAAATATTATATCATCAACATATACCTGCACCAGCAAAAGATCTCCATTTTGTTCCTTGATAAAGAGTGTGCAATCAATAAGACCTCGTCGAAATCCATTCTCCAGAAGATAGTTTGATAAGGTTGCGTACCAAGCCCTAGGTGCTTGATGTAGACCATAAAGAGCTTTGTTGAGCAACCAAACCCGATCGGGGTGAATAGGATCTTCAAAACCTGGAGGTTGTTCGACATGCACCTCTTCTTGAACAATACCATGAAGAAACGCACTTTTAACGTCCATCTGGTAAACTTTGAATCCTTTGAAAGAAGCATAAGCTAAGAAGATTCGAATAGCTTCCAGACGTGCAACAGGTGCATAAACTTCATTGTAGTCAATGCCTTCTATGTGGCGAAAACCCTGAACAACCAGTCTCGCCTTGTTGCGAATAACAATCCCACGGTCGTCCTTCTTGCATTTGTAAATCCATCGTGTGCCAATTTTCTTGTAATTATCCGGCTTTTCAACAAGCTTCCAAACACCAAGCTTTTGAAATTGTTGCAGTTCGTCCTGCATGGCTTCAACCCAAGAATTATCTTTTAAAGCATCCTTCCAAGACTTTGGTTCTTCTTGTGAAACGTAACAAGCAAAGGACCAATCGTTTTGAAGACCAGATTCTCTAATGGCTGAATATAAACCAGCATTTGGGTTATTTCTAAGCTGATTACGTGTCTGCACACCGCTTTGGACATCTCCTATAATGTTCTGCTGTGGATGGGTATTGTGAATCCTCAATTCAGGATGTTCAGGAACACTTGTATCAATACCCAAATTGTTAAGATTAAGATCAGCAACCAACTCCGCACCGGGTATATGCGTGGAGGTGGAGTCATTCCCTTCAGCAGTATCATCATTCTGCACTTGAGGAGTTTCTAAAGAAGAACCTTGAACAGGAGCAACCGGGGCAGAAGTGCCTTCAGTCGCATCTAGATGTTCATCATCTTCCGATGACTCAGTAGCATCTTCAAATACCTCATTTTGAACTGTATTGTTAACTGAATTAGAACCTTCAGGGCTAACAGTAACAGGTCTTACCAATGGCGAGCCAGCAGCGTTGTCACTATCAAATAACATTTGAACAGCTGCAGATTCTTCATCAAAGGTAGGCAGATTAAAGGAGTCGAATATCCCATCGTAATCGAACATCCAAGGATCACCCGGAGCTCTAACAGGACTTGTATACCTTTGAACCCTTACTTCATTCCAAAGCTCAATCTTTTTGGTGGTCAGATTCCATACACGACAATTTGGAGTTGCATATCCAAGGAAGAAACCTTCGATAGCTTTTGCGCCAAACTTACCATCTGGGTCAATCATGGTACATGGACCACCAAAGGGTTCAAGGAAAGAAAGATCCGGTTTCCTTTTCTGTAGAAGTTCGAAACATGTTTTGCCATGCCTCTTAACTGTAAGAACTCTGTTCAAAGTGTAGCAAGCAGTCGACACAGCTTCTGCCCAGAATTGAACAGGAAGCTCCGACTCTACTAACATAGTTCTTGCAGTCTCAATAATCGTACGATTCTTCCTCTCAGCGACACTGTTTTGTTGTGGAGTATAGCGAGAACTGTATTCATGAAGAATGCCTTTAGAAGTACAGAACTCATCCATCACACGGTTCTTGAATTCAGTTCCATTGTCGCTTCGGATCCTCTTCACTTTCAAAGTGTATAAATTCTCCAACATTGTGAGAAGATCCTTGAGAATTCCAGGAGTATCACTCTTGTGTGCCATGAAAGCTACCCAAGAAAATCTAGAATAATCATCAGTAACAACCAGACAGTAAGCATCTCCGAATGTTGTCTTGTGCTTCATTGGTCCAAAGAGGTCCATATGAAGACGTTCGAGAGGCATGCTAACAGAATTGATTTTCTTCAGAGGGTGAGATTTCTTTGTTTGTTTCCCTTTCTGGCACGAAACACAGATATCTTGTAGATGAAAACTTCTCACAGGCACACCATTCACAAGATTGTTTTTCACCAAATGGTTCATTTTCCTCAAGTGAATGTGCCCCATTCTTCTGTGCCAAGAAATAGACTCCTTCTCTGTGGCTTTTGAGACAAAACATTGTACTTGCGCAGATGTCGTAATGGCTTGGCTCATGTCAAGAATATAAAGATCATTAATTCTTGGAGCCGATAAGAGAATCCATTCATCAGGAATCTTGAATCCAGGTTTAAGCACATAACAACCGTCATCATCAAAATGCACGGTGAACTTTTTATCGCAGATTTGCGACACACTGAGAAGATTATGATCAAGTTGACGAACATAATTAATCTTTTCGAAGCATACCACTCCATTGGAGATCATTCCTTCTCCGGTGATATATCCGCCTTTGTCTCCTGCGAACGCGACATAGCCTCCTCTAATATTTCTCACATCGTACAGAAGCCGTAAGTCGCCCGTCATGTGCCTGGATGCCCCACTATCAACAATCCAATGACTACTGATAGTTCCTCCTGGAACATCCTGCACGTATCATCCAATGATTAGTTAAGGTAGGGGACCCAAGCCACAGTGGTCTTGGGTCGTCCCTGAGAATCACGAATAGTGATCTCGATCTGGTGATGATTTTCCAAACTAACAAATCCCCCTGAACCTTCACCCTTCCTAGGTTTCCAAGTTTGTTTTTGTTTACCAGATTGAGTTTTGAAAACAGATTTTGAAACTTCTGGTTTTAAAGGTGAACTTGGTTCCTTTGGAACAGATTTGACCTCAGATTTTAAAGCCTTTTCTATTTTCTTCACATTTTGATGTCGTTGTTTCGTTTCCTGTTCTTTAACCGTTCTTTTATCATGTTTTAACGAAACAGTACGACATTGAGGGTGAATCATTTCAGGTGGTACTTTCTCAACAAATTTATCTTTTGGAGTGTTAACACAATCTTTGATGATGTGTCCAAACTCTCCACATTTAAAACACGTTCTCCTCTCAACAAACTTAGGAGAAACGGATCGAGGCACATATGTCAAACCTGTAGAACCTGAGGTACTAGCCTTTTCATTACACCCGTTTGAATGTTGAGTGTAATTATTCTGATTGTTACGCTTTAAAATCTTGACTTTTTGTACAAAATCAGTGTTTGATTTGTTAGCAAAAATCTCAATTTTATCAGTACCCTCAGATGCCACAAATCTGACATCATTGTTTTTCTTTTGATAACGAGCTCCATTTGTTTCAGATTTTGATTTAGAAACATCTGGCCTTTGAGCTCGATGATATGGTTGTTTACCCTTAGGAGCAATCGGTTGTTGCTTTGTTGGGAAGTTTTGATTTCCAAATTTCTTTTTGATTTCAGCTTTAGGAATTTGATCACATTGAGTTACAGTAACTCCCGGAATCGACCTTCCCAAAAACTTACTTGTGTTATTTTCAAAAACGTTATCAATCGATGATGGATTGACATTTTTAATTGGGAAATCATTATCTGAATAGATTTTAGAATCACCAACCAAAGTATACAACACATTGTTACTCTTAACGGTAGACAGAGGTTTCTTGTCATTTATGACAGGATTAATCACATTTTTGGCAACTTGTTGCACAAAAGGAATAGGAGGATCACAAAGAATATGATTCTCAATTGGAATTTCTATTCCCTTTTTCTTATCACGTGATTCATCCTGGTCATTTGCATCTGTTTCATCATCAGATGAATCATAATCCTCAACAATTGGAGGACTTTGGCTCACTGATGTTGAAGTTCCTGTTTCATCAGATAAAGTTCCCGAGGAGCTGTCTGGTTTGAACCCTAATCCAGTAGTAAATTCCTCATAATTGAGAGGCACACTGGGTTCAAAACGAGGCATATCCTCTTCATCAGGTGGTGCTGCATAATTGTGTCTCAAAGGGGGCGGACATTTCTTATACCCAACACCACTCTTGTTTTTCTTCAGTTGTTGAACGTCAATTATGTGATCGAGCACAAATCGGGAGTTAGAATAACTCTCCAATTTTTGCTTGATCGCATCGTGCGCCAATTTTGCAATGGCTAATTCCGTTCTGGTTTCCTCAACGAGATTTATGTACTTGTTAATACTAACTTGTTTGTGATAAACAACTTTAGTAGTTTCGGAAACACTTTTCTTTAAATTTTCAATTAAAGATTTAAAGTCCTTTTCATTTCTTGTTAAAGCCATATTTGCTTCTTTGCACTTTGACATATCAACAACCAAATGTTGATTGTGACTATGAATTGTGTCACATTCATGTTTCACTCTATCAAATTCCTGTTTCAAATAAGCACAGTCATTACAAATTCTAGGAGTTTCAGATGTTACCTGACTCGAAGAGGCTGAAACATTTGCCATGAAGGCAGTTTGAAAAGAAAAAGATTCGTCTTCAGAGAAGAACTTCTCCATTTCTTTAGATGCTATCCCAGCCTTCTTGATAAGAACAGATTTCTGAGACTTCAACTCCTCTGCTTCACTCAACAAATCATCAATAGAACTCGCTTCTTCTTTCACATCACCCGAAATAGAACTTTCTTCATCAGAACTCCCAGTATAACCCGAACCGTCGTCACTTTCAGAAAATTCTTCCCTACGAACGTGCTTGATGTGATTGATGATCTTTGCGTAGCATGCGGTTCCTCCTCCTTCATTATCACCTTCCCCCAATTGTAAAGACCAATTACACCCTTCATCTGTTTGAACAACCAATGCACGAGTGTTGTTTGATGGCCCAGACTGGTTCTGGTTGGTGGTGTTGTTCACAGCTACTATCCCTCTTCCACGATTGTCTTGATTGCCTTGATTGGCATTTGAAGAACCTGTCTGATTTCTGAAAGGGTTCTGATTGCCTTGCTTTGGTGGTCGAGTGCATTCACGTTTAAAGTGACCCACCCTTCTCGCCACAATTGAAGCATGTAACGGTTTCTTTATCAAACCCGTACTTCGTATCCTGCTTACTTTCCAAGGAACTTCTTCCCGTTCGAGCCATGAAGTCCTTTGCCCTTCTAACTGCACTCGCAAACGCCCACTTTATATCCATCAACTCCATTTCATCACGGTCGATTTGTTGATAATCTTCGTTGGTCATACTGATGTTCCCAATTTGACCTGCAACCAAACCGCAGTAAGCACTGACCATCGTGTTAATGAGTTCCGAATGCTCCTTTGCAACCTCAATGCTAACTTTTGATAGGTTCGAAGTATCAACTTTGATAGTATTCGTGTCTTGGGATGGAGGATTGCTGGTATAATGTACTTGTTGTGGTGGTGGTTGTGCTTTTGATAAGGATTTCGAAAGATAAGCGCCTAAATCAAACTCTGGTTGTGGTGGTGGTTTGAATGGAAACGGAGATGAGTTTGTGTTGGAAACAAACGCCGTTTGAAGCTTAGGCTGCTGAACAGAACTAGAACTGGCAGAAGGAGCAAAACCAGGCAAATAAATTTCTGTGTTTTGAGGAGCTCCAATCCGTTTAGCTTTCCGATTTTCTTCTTCGTACTTGTGCTCTAACTTCTGAACAAATCCATAGATAGTGACAGTTTCCCCATCCAGAGCACCAGTATGCTTTAGAAGTTCAATGAATGGACTCCATATAGGAGGTAGAGCATCAGCTAAACGTGCAATCATTTCCACATGACTTACAACAACCTTATAAGAACTCATTTCACTTATCAAATGATAGAAACGAGAAGTCAAATCATTTAGATTTTCATTTTCCAAAGATTGAAATGACTCAAATTCTTTCTTTAAAAGATCATGGCGAATTTTTCTAGAAGCTTCATTTCCTTCTCCTCTTGTTTCCAATGCATCCCATAAAGCTTTTGTGCTCTTACTATAAGAAAATTGATGATAGATGTCTTTATGAAGAGCTTGTGTTAGAAAAGCAAACGCCTTCTTCTCTAATTCATAGGCTTTCTTGTCTTGTTCAAGCATATTAGAAATACCAGCGGCAGTTGATGCTGCTACTTCAAGTTCCGGGCTGCATTCAGTAGTGAAACACGTCCAAAGTTCAACGTTTTGTCCTTGAATGTATGTGTGAAAACGACCCTTCCAAGATGGATAGTCGTTCATGTGATTTAGCTTTGGCGGACGATTGTTGCTTCCCGTCTCACTTTCACTGAGCAATAGATTCTGTATGTTTTGATTTTGATTAGAGACCATTGCCCATTGACTTGCATTTGCTGCTTGTTGTTTTTGAGGCAATTGGTTCATCAAATCGGTAAGTGAAGGCTGATTTTCACTTGGTCTTGCTTCTGAACTCCAATCCCACAGACCTTTGCTACCCATGATTTGTGTATGTATGTTAGTACCTGCACACACACTTGAAAACAAACAGTAAGCAAACTTTTACAAGTCCTCTGTGTAAATCAGATCTGTTCTCGACGAAACAGATTTCACGAAACAGGTTTGTTTCGTCTAAATGAATGATGACGAAACAGACTTGTGATAATTGTGATTTGTGGCGAAACAGAATTTGTTTCGTCAAAGATGTTGTGGCGAAACAGAATTTGTTTCGTCAAAGATGTTGCGGCGAAACAGATGTGATTCGTCGGCTGCTTGTTTCGTCAAAACTGAGTCTCAGACAGCTGTTTAAGATATTTACAGCTGTTTAAGATATTTAAAATATCTAAACTGACACAAGGTATGTTTTTCTGAGTTAGAGTTCCAATGTTACAAACACAAAAGTCCACTTAATGTATTTTAATGAGTAACACTTTGATTTAAACACAACAAGATCAAATGAACAATTTTATAATGAACTCTATGAAGATATGAAGAACACACACAAGAACAAAGAGTTTCCCGGTAAACTTATGAGTTTTCCGGTGACCGGACAAATTTCCGAAAACACGATAATGCACAAGACTTTCACTAAAAACCCGGTTCAAAGTATAAGCAATAAATCTAACAAGGTTTTTGATAAAACTCTTAGCAAATAACAACAAACAAACAGATTTTATGAATATTTTTTTTCAGAAAAATGATTTTTCAAGAATAAATTTTCAGAAAAACACACACAAAAACTTGATAAAAACCGAACAATGTTTGATTTTAAACAAGGATTAGAGCCAAACGCTCTGATACCAATTGTAGGACCGAGTTTCGAGACCGAAACCGTGATTATCATGATTATGTTCATAGACGGGAAGATTATAGACGGATGAAATACTTACTTGTATAGATTTGATAACATAACAAAGCAAGCCGGCCCGATTAACAAGATAATCGAACCTTTACCAGAGCCGTTTGGTTCCGGGGAGAGATCAAGTGGTGATCTCTCCCTGGTGAGGACTTGAACCTCCTAAAATCTACTAGTGTTTGAAATGGCAAAGGGTTGCTATTTATAGCTACACCCCTTTGTCTTTCAAACACACACGGTCAACCGAATAACCCTCTCGTTTGACCACTTCAAACGAGCGGGTCTATACACGTTCGATAGACCGTTTCACTAACTATTACAAATTCAGCGTAAAATAATAAATCTAATCTATTCGACAAGCATCGGACACAAATCTGCATCAACAATTTTCATGGAAATGTAGTAAAGAAATATCTACAAACAATATTTTTTGGTGAGTTTGTGTAAGAGGATCATATCAGTTTTTGAGACAAATCACTAGCACCGTTAAGCTTTAATCATTATAAGTTCTAAACGATTCACATAGATTGACGATATAGTTGTCCTCTTAAACTCAATCTAAAAACTTTCGAAATGCTTACCGATACGTTAAGGTATATTAATTTTGCACTAAGTTCTTATGGACCCCACGATCTCAGCATATCCCCTCATCATGCAATACACTGACTCAAGTAATGCTTTTAAACTTTCATCAACTGTGATTTGTGCGAAAACAAAGCAGAATGTTTAAACATTAACAATCAGGTCGATACTTCCGTATACGCAGAGAAAGTCCAATGTTTAAACAAAATAAGAAAATAAAACAAGTTGAAGTTGTTTAGGCTTTAACCACCAGGTCGATACTTCCGTATACGCAGAGGTGATCCAAAGCTTAAACGAAACACCAAAGAAAATAAAGCAGAACGTTTAGGCACTAACATCCAGTTCGATACTCACGTATACGCAGAGGATGTCCAATGCTTAAACAAAATAAAGAAATAAAACAAGTTTAAATCTTTGCAAAATAAAATGCACAATCACAGCGACTTTTTCAGCAAGTTGTGAAAGCTCACAGACTTAACCGGTTTTTATGCTCTTTTAGCATTCAGCGATTACTGAGTAGGTACACAATCACGAAGGACAAAACTAAGTACTATGCTTTCAACCATGTTTCCCACTAGAACTAGGCTTTTTCATTTAAGTTTGTATCGTTATCGCAAATCTACTAGTCTAGCTGAGCCTATCGTCACATCATTAGTGAGCGTTTATCACATTTGACATTTCATTTCTTTAGCATGCTGTGATAGTCCAACTGATTTACTATCATTTCCTCTTTTTCACAACAAAACTCATTTTGAATTTTTCAATGTTTTTGGCATTATCAAATTTTCTAATTTTTTTAAAATTTTTCTCCCCCTAAAATCAAAATATGTTTCAATTTTGATTTTCTGAGAAAATTTGAAAACAAACTGTACAAGGAAAGTGACAAACTGATATCGAATCACTTCAATTCGCCATTCACTTGGCATAAACAATAAGAACTCCCCCTGACAACAAACTATTTTCCCATTATGATTTCAAAACACTTAAGTTTGTTTTAATAAAAAATGGTTTTTCCGGAAAATTAGTTTTATGTGTCATTTCACAAATTCGGGGTTTCATCACCTTGTTCTCCTTTAACCACTTGTCGGAAGGATAAATCAAATACAATTTAATGTCCTTGATTAATCTCTTGTAGTTCGAAATATCACAGTTACCAACCTGTGAATTTCTCAAGAAAGATGCCGATTCCTACTCCACACTTACCAACCTGGGAGTTCCGGCAAGTCAGGATTTTACTTGAACAAATTCACCCAAGCCTGACCAGCCTTGGGTTTGACAGTTTTTACCTCAACAGATGGCTCTTCTGGTTTTGACGAACCAGAATCATTGCCTGAACATGGCTTGTCTGACTTTATTGAGCCAGATTCATCGCCGACAAATTTCTTCTTCTTTTCTTTTGTCCCCATATTTGTATCTGATGAATTCGTTTTGCTTGCCTTTTCAGTTGAGGAAAGCAAGTCATCAGAACTTTTTCTCGGACTACCAGTTGTATCCGAGGACAAAATTTTCTCCAAGTATTCTCTTGCCTTCTTTCTTTTCTTCCTCAGTCTGTCTTTTTGCCCTTGTGAAAGCTTAATTTTCTTTTCTTGAACTTTCTATTCTTGAACTTTTGGTTCTTGAACTTTCTGTTTCTTGGACTTGACACTGACTGATTTCTTTGCCATTTTCTGAGATTCAGCCCTCGATCTTCCCTTTGATCTCATTGGGCAATCTCTGGCAATATGGCCTCTAATTTGGCATTCATAGCACCTTCTCGTTTCAAATCTTTGACTTTGGCAGTTAACAGAAATGTGTCCTTAACACCACAAGCGTAGCACACCCTGTTATCGTACCATTCACCACCATCATACCAAACGCTCAGATCATAGCATTGATTTGCCTTGTGGTACTCATGTCTCCTCTTGTATCCTTGATTTGGCATTTGAGCACTGTGGTCAAACCTGCACCACTGATTACCAACTTTTTGTAATTTTTGTTTTTTAAATTTTTGTGGTTTTTCACAATGATTGGATGACTGAACTGATGAGCTTTTATTTTCATTTTGAAATTTTTTTCAATTTTTTAACTTTTTGTTTCCGTTCTACAATCTTCTTAACAGGTTTTTGCTTTGAGTATTCACCTATTTCAGTAGATTGCAAAACAATATTTTGAAATTTTTCTTGTAATTCTAAAAATATTTTTCTTTTCTTTTCTTTTTCTTTTTCATCATCAGCTTTGTCATCGCAATCTTCAATTTTGACTTTGTCAAAATTTGTGACATTGTCACTTATTGGAACTGAATTGATCGGTTTTGGTCAGACATGTGATGTAGAATTCACAAAACCTTTCAATTTATTCTCAAGCTCATCAATTTTATTTTGAGCAATTTCAGCTTCATTTTCAAGCCGAATGATTTTCTGAAGATGAGAATTTATTTCAATCTGTTTCTTAAGATTATTTTTAAAAATAACATATTTTTCATCTTCTAAAACCTTTATTTGACTTTGAAAATCTTTTTCAATCTTTAATTTTTCATTTTCAAAATCCTTTTCTTTTTCTTTAAAATTTTTGTTTTCTAATGACAAACTCTCAACATTCTTCAAAAGTTTGTCATTTTCAGATCTCATTTTTTCACAATTCAAGCGCAACTCCAGAATCTGTTCATTATCAGCTTTCTTCTCGTCTTTCAAAGCTTTGTTTTCCAATGTCAAATTCTCCACATCTTTCAAGAGATTGACATTTTCTGCTTCGGATTTTTCGCATTTTGAGCACACCACTTCATATTTTGAAGTTTCATTTTTCTTGGATTCTTCAATCTTTGACGTTCCTGCAAGAAAAATTTTAACCATATCAGCAGGATTCAAATCTTCATTTAAAAAACAACCTCTCTTGTGATCATATTTCATCCTACTTCTTACATCAATACCATTTCCAATTCTTTTGATTATTTCAAGAATCACATCCAAACTTATGTATTTTGAGCTTCTTTCTAATTCCTCTATCAACTCTTTCTTTTTCTTTTCATTCTCATCATTGTGTTTTCTAAGCTCTCTGATGAAATCATATAGATCAAATTTTGAGAACCTAGAATCCTTTTTCAATTTTCCTAAAAATTCATCCCATTCTGAAGGTAATGCATCTGCAAACTTAGATATCTGTTCAGCATCTGATATCTTTAAGTAATACATTCTCAAACCTTTAAGTAAATCGACATATCGCTTTTCCATACCATTAAAGTTCTCATATTTCCTACACGTAAAATATTCAAATCTTTCAACCAAAACCTCCTTTTTCTCAAAATGACAACCACAAGACCAATTGTTTAGTCTTTCAAGTTTAACGTTTTCCTTCTCGTCAAACATTTTAACCACAAATTCTTTGTTAAACGTCTTGAATTCTATTAAATGTGGCCAACAATTTAGAATCACTCAACAATTTGATTGGGCCACTTACATGCAAATCTTGAATTCTATTGGGCCGTTCACTCTAAGTCACAGTTGACAAATCATTTATAAAATTCACATGCAATTAATCAATAATGGTTTCTTGCAATTTGATGATGACCGACAATGTTGATGTTATCTAAATTTTCATTGGGCCGCACAACAAGTCTAAATCAATTTAAAGAATGATTGGGCCGATACACTTGAATGGGTCGGTGCAATTTCCTGTTTCACGTGATGCTTAAACACTTTCAAACGAAAAGGTTCTTCTCAAACAGAATCTGTTATTCCGTTTGAGACAACACTATAACGAACCACTCTTCAAACGTGAACTCTCAAACGAAGTGTGGCTTTCAAACGGACAGTTTCAAACGAAACACTTTCAAACCTTACGTTCAAACGGAAACCCCTTATTTCAAACGAAGTGTCAATGTTCAAACGGAAATCAGACTTCGTTCAAACGGAACAGGCTTCATTCAAACGGATGATGTCAGCATTTTACGAACACTTTCAAACAGATTAGGTGTTTTCGATCAGTTTTAAGTCGAATTTTAGTCTCAACTTTTCAAGGATTAGTTAACACAGTATTTCGTTTGATATGTGAGAGTTTTAGACCATTTTAACCGTGACAACTAGTTCAAATCAGAAAAGAAAGGTAGAAGTGAGAAAATTCGGAATAATCAAGCTGAATTTGGTATGAACTCCTCGTCCTGAGCTCTGATACCACTTGTTGGATCGATTCCGTGACCCTAAACAGTCAGTTAAGGCAGTTCATCTTAGTTTACAGAGGCGGAATCAAAGTAAACCAAGTCACAACAGCTTGTTCCTTTCAATTCTTTTCTATTAATGCTTTTCCGAGACTTTACAATGATTTCTGATGAAATTTTGGCAGCACCTTGTCTCTCACACACACACACTGGTCCGTTTGAAATGAACATGCACAACACCTATATATAGACTAAGCCATTCCGTTTGAAAGTGGCACAGCCATGTTCAAACGGACAGCCATGTTCAAACGGACAGGACATGTTCAAACGGACCGGACATGTTCAAACGGAATCCCTTGAATCACTTCCGTTTGAACTTGACTTTGACATCTACAAACGGAAACACTTCCTAACACATGACTAAACCCTAATTCAATCCCTGTTGTGCACTCGATTAACCTATCTAGACATAAGACTCGATTAAGACGTAGTCAGCAGACATTCAGTGCACCAACAACAATTAACTGAGAAAATTAACTGAGTTTGGGGTAAAGGATATAACATGTTAGGATTTGTAAACATTAAGTATGTTAATGTAATTATTAAAGACAAATGACATGATTTGCAATAACATATATACATAAAGGACGAGTTTTGTAATTTACTCTTATTTTTATTATTCATCAGGCATACAGAAAAGAGAAAGGGAATGAGTACATGATAGAAAGAAATGGAGAGAGAGAGATAGATGTGAAAGGTGATTATCTTGATGGGTCGAATCTGATGTTTGATGATAGTTTTGTCAGTTTATCCCTTTCAGTCTGTATGTCCTATTTCCCTACATTTGTCCTTTGTGTTCCTATGCTCGGAATCTTGGTGCGATAAAAGAGTGATATGTAATCACCATCACCTATCCATTATCAATATTTGTGTCATTTTTGTAATGTCCACCATCCATTAAATATTCTAAATCTTTAGAAGTGGGTATTAAAACAAATTGAAGCTTTTAGCTGCTTTTACGATCAATGAGGTTGTACAAAACATATCCGACGATAACAGTTAGTTTTCTGGCAACAAAGGTAAGAATCGACTGAGATTGTTCTTTTTTCGATATATCCGTTTCTGGCTATTTGATGGTGGTGCTGATGCGTTAGTGGCGGTGGTGTGGTGCTGGTGATGGTGCGGTGGTGGTCGTGCTGCGGGGTTGGTGGTGGCTAGGTGGTTGGTGGTGGTGGCAACTTTGTGGTGGTGGTGTTTGGTTGGTGATTTTGGCAAAGGGAGAGATATGTAGAGATATGGAAAAGTAAAACTGTTTCTGCAAATGGTTTTGGAAAAACCAAGTTCACAATTGATTGTATGAGAAAAATGTCTGGATAGTTCATGTGGTTTGCTCAAATTTCACATATAGTTCCTATGTAACACCGCTATTTAGGGGGTGTTTGGCTTAGCTTTTTGAAACAACTTATTGACTTATCGCCTTTCTAGAATAACGTTAGAAAATGAAAAGTTAATACCCTAGAATGTGATTTTAAACTATTAGTACCTAAGTATGCTATTTTGTGCAAACCACATGGACTAACTATGTAATTAACTCTAAATATAATTTATATTTTATCACTCAAATGACTGCTTATTTGCTTATTGAATAACATGTTTGACCACTGTATCTTCTTTTCAATAATCATCTCCGCAATCACCATATCTATCGCGTACCGAGTATATCCATTAGTTTTTTTAAATATAATTTTCTTTATTTGGTATATAAAATCATATTTATTCAAGCCGTATAATACACGAGGGTTTTTAAATATATAACTTTTTTATTATTTGGTAAACAATATTACAATTATTCAACCCGTGTAATACACGTGGTTTTAAATATATAACTTTTTTATTATTTGGTATATAAACTTACATTTATTCAACCCGTACAATATGGTTCTTATAGATATAACTTTTTATTATTTAATATTTAAAAATGATATTTATTCAACCCGTGCAATAAAAGAGGTTTTTGAACATATATTGTTTTATTATTTAGTATATAAAATTTATTATTCAACTCGTATAATAAAGTGGTTAGTTAGGATCAAATACAAAGGATAAAATAAATAAGAAGGGTAAGAAGGTTTTTAGTCCGTTGATTTTAGATTTGGAGGGTTGAGATTAGTTGTAGTGAAAAGAAGATAATAGAAGGGCATAAAGAGAATCCTATATTTATGGATTTTCTCTCTCCAGATGCAAGACACATGCCAATCCCCCCATCGATTTAAAACGTCCATAACTTTTTCATACGGCATTTAAAAAAAAAATTTACCATAATAACGAGCGTTTTTTTACCTTTAATATGAGTACCATATTATCATATAAAAATAAAATAAAAATTTTCATTTTACTGGGTTTTTTCGCATTGTGTTAAAGGTTCAGTTCATTGTGTCTTTTAACTGGGTTTTGGTCATTACGTTTTAGTAGAGTTTCTATACATTGTGTTATTATCAAAACCTATAACACAATGTTAATTTGGGTTCTATCCATTGCGTTTTTATAAGAACTTATAACACAATATATGTCACAATGAAGATGGTGTTATATCTGGGTTTTCTATAAGTTGTGTTATTAGTTCAGGTCATTGTGTTTAATATGTTTTCCATTGTGTTTTAATAATTTGTTCAACTTTTTTTATTATCTTGTTCATTGTGTTTTAGTTTGTTGTGTATTGTGTTTTTAGTTTGTTTTCTATTGTGTTTTCACTGCTCTCTATTGTGTCTTTTATCTGCTGTCATTGATTGTGTCTTTTATCTGTTGTCATCAATTGTGTTTTTATTTAGTCTGATATTTATTGTGTTATATGTTATCGCCATTGTGTTATACGTTATGGTCATTGTGTTGTTTTCCATTGTGTTTTAATAATTTATTCAATTTTTTTATTATCTTGTTCATTGTGTTTTAGTTTGTTGTGTATTGTGTTTTTAGTTTGTTTTCTATTGTGTTTTCACTGCTCTCCATTGTGTCTTTTATCTGCTGTCATTAATTGTGTCTTTTATCTGTTGTCATCAATTGTGTTTTTATTTAGTCTGATATTTATTATGTTATATGTTATCGCCATTGTGTTATACGTTATGATAATTGTGTTTTAGTATGTTGTCCATTGTGTCTTTATCTGTTGTCATTGATTGTGTTTTTGATCTACTTTACATTGTGTTTTACAACATGTCCATTGTGTAATATGCAACTGGTTTTTGTTTTTTTTTTTTTTGAAAAATATACCAATATGGTACTCATATTAAAAATAAAAAACGCTCGATTTTATGGTATATTTTTTTTAAAAAACAAATTATGTATAAAAAAGTTACGGACGTTTAAAAATTGGGGAGGGGGGAATAGCATGTGACTTGTATGTGCATATTTTCTTTCCTCTTGTAGACAAAATTACTCTTTCATTTAATTCTTCCTAGGACACTTGTCACTCTCTGGTGACTTCTTACCCTTCTTATTTTTAAATCCTTTACATTATAACTCAACCCATATTGGTTATAACCTAGTTTGTTATAATCAATATGACCAAGAATGGTGGTAAGTAACCCAATTAGTTCTTGGGTTGACATATGGATACTCCAATTGGGCCTCTACTCATATAACCCTACCCAACCAACAACCCATATTATCTATCCAAAACCATGTGTAGTATATAAACCACCAACGCCCCCAAATTTCCCCAAATTTTGTTTTACACATACATATCCTCTGAAACCCTTACTGAAACCCTAGAAACTCGGATCTACTCTACGATGGCGGACGAAGAGGTCATGGGCTCCGTTAGCCCTGCTCCGTCCGATCACAAGCGCAAGCTCGACGATTTCGATAGCGAATCGTTCGATCAACCGCCGGTGGTTGATGGTGACGTTGATGCTGCTGCTGCTGCTGCTGCCGGTGGTGGTGGTACGGAGGATGTTGACGTGAAACGACAGCGTATTGAGGAGAAAAGTGATGGTTTTGGTATGTTATTATCTCGTTGTCGGTTTTGTGTTAATGAGGATCTTGTTATATTTATGTTACGTCTGTGATGCAGTTTTATGGTTTGAAAGGAAATTGTTTGTTATGCAGAGAGTTTTTAAAGGTGTTTTAATTATTTGAAGGAAGGATAATGTGAATGCACATTGTGTGTTTTTATGTGATGAGAGGGTTATTGTTGTTTGTTTGACGTTTTTGTTGTTATCTTGTTTGAATTTCTAGAATTCTTTGTACATAATTAGATGGGATTTAGTTTAGATGTTTCTCTGCAAATAAGTCAATGAAGAATTAGAGAATAGTTTTTAAATAAGGAAAGTCTTGAAACTTTAAGCACCATGGGTCTTTTTTTTAAAGAAGTTTCACCATTTAGTCCGAAACGGATTTCGCTATATCTTGATGCATACTTATATGTGCTAATAAGCTAGTTTATTCATGTTGATTGGTTTGCATGAAAGATACACTTGGGCGGTAATGAATTAAATGGGGATTTTGAAAATTTAACCTATGCGGATGGCCACTGTTATAATGCAGGGAAACAATATTCTTTAAATCGTCATGGTTTTTAAATAACAAGTGACCTTAAGGCCCTCAACACATTGCTATCAGGTAGTATCCTAAATGTCGATATATTTCGAGTTTATTACTTAACCTATGCGGATGGTCACTGTTATAAAGTATCCTAAATTTTGTGAATAAAGTTAATGATGTGTTTTTTTTTTTCTTTAACTAGTAGAAGCTACGGGTAACGGGCACCAGGAGGAGAAGGCAGATGAACCAACTGACGACATTACTGAACCATCAGATGTGATCAAGAATACTGTGTTAGAAGAGGATCAAGAAAAAGCCGACGAACCTTCGGATGAAGCGCAGAAGGCATCTGTAACTGATGAACCTTTGGATGCATTGAACAACGAATCAGTAACTGATGAAACACATGAAAAGGCGGTGGACCCGGAATCTGCTGAGAATCTTGAAGAAGCAGATAAGGTGGAGCATCAGGGATCTGGAGTAGAACAGCAGGATCCAGCTACAGATGTTGCTTCACAAGATGACGCGTTTGGTTTTAAGGAGCAATCTGCATTCTCTGATCACTCTACATCTCGTAGAATGGAGATCCCAAGTAATAAGGTGAGCTAATGGTTTGAGTCAGTCGACTTCTCGTCATGTATCATTGTTTTGCAAAAGATACATAGCAAGAAAGAAAACAGTTAGTTTTGTCTGAATTTTATCTGTTTTGACAAGGCGAACCTGTTTTTTTCGCATTCAAATGAGTTACATGGGTTGTATTTGGTGCAGGTTGGTGTGTTAATTGGCAAGGCTGGAGACACTATACGAACCTTGCAACATAGTTCGGGGGCAAGGATTCAAATCACACGTGATGCTGAAGCTGACCCTAATGCAGCCACTAGGCCTGTGCAAATATTAGGCTCTATAGAGAGTATAAACAAGGCGGAAAGACTTATAAAAGAAGTTATAGCAGAGGTTCAATAATAAAAAAAATAATACTTTTTCCACATTTATCAACTCTAGTCATTGTTTTGAAGTTGAGTAAAATGCCATTTTCGTCCCTGAGGTTTGGTCAGTTTGGTGACTTTCATCTAAAGGTTTGTTTTTCCGCATTGGATCCAAAAGGTTTTAAATTTTTCCATTTTCATCCAGCTTGTTAATTCCATCCATTTTTTTCCGTCAAGGCAGGGTATTTTCGTCTTTTTTGTTAACTTATTTTTGTTAATTTACCCCGACTTGGAGAAAAATGAATGGAGTTAACGAGCTGGATTATAATGGCGAGATTTCAAACCTTTTGGATTTGGATGCAAAAAAACAAACCTTTGGACGAAAGTTGCAAAACTAACCAAACTTCAGGGACAAAAATGATATTTTACTTTTTGAAGTTTGTATTTTCTGTATAATTATGAGGCTAAGTTCTCGTTTTGCAGGCTGATGCTGGGGGCTCCCCGTCTTTGGTTGCTAGGGGTTTTTCTGTCCATTCCTCTGGGATCGGAGAACAATATCATATGCAAGTTCCAAATGATAAGGTTCTTTTGGTCTTTTCGTGTTCTCTCAAGTTTATAACCATGATGCGTTTTTAACCTTTTTAAAAATTTTGTTGTTAGGTTGGTGTAATTATTGGCAAAGGTGGAGAGACTATAAAAAATCTTCAGACACGATCTGGAGCACGCATTCAGGTAGTTTATGAGATGACTAAACTTTTTAAATTAACTAATAGAGTCAAATGTCATTTTTGTCCCTGACGTTTGGCTAGTTTTGCGACTTTTGCCCAAAGGTTTGCTTTATCACAGCTGGATCTAAAAGGTTTGAAATCTTGCCATTTTCATCCGGCTTGTTAACTCTATCCATTTTTTCGTTCAGGGGTATTTCCGTCTTTTTTGTGCAATTCGGTTTTTTCAGGGTTATTCGGTTTTTACATAAAGTGAAAAAGACCGAATTGCCCTTTAAGTTAGCAAAAAAAGACAAATACCTCTGAAAAATGGATAAAGTTAACGAGCCGGATGAAAATGGCAAGATTTCAAACCTTTTGAATCCAGCTGTGAAAAATCAAACCTTTGGACGAAAGTCGCAAAACTGGCTGAACCTCAGGTTACAATGCCATTTTACGCTTAACAAATATGTATTGTACAAATGCAAAGAAATACGTTATTATTTTAAAATTCACAGGCATGATAAAATTTTGTTTTGTATTCTGATGCTTGCGCATAATGTAGTTGATTCCCCAACATCTTCCGGAAGGTGACCAATCTAAAGAAAGATCTGTAAGAATCACTGGTGATAGGAAACAGATTGAGATGGCAAGAGATATGATTAAGGAAGTTATGGATCAGGTTTGTTTACGTTCTTCATCTTTTACTTTAGAATTACATTTGATAGCAATATATTTTTTAAATTTTGATGCTTGTTTTAGCTGTTCGTTCACATTCTTCATCTTTTATATTAGACGTGCATCTGAATTCTGATATCAATGTTATATTAAATGTTGATGCTTGTTTTAGCTTTACTATATTTGTTCTTGAGACGGCGTTCTTATTTGTAATAATGGGTGCTATCATTTTAGTCTAGTTTTATATATTTGTTCTTCAGACTTTGTTCAGCATTGAAGTCCACTTATAACTGTTTGGTTCTGTTTATTGTAAATTTGATTATCAGATCTTCAGTTTATGTAAATGGTCCTTTTGGTACTTTCTTAAACCGTATATTCTCGGTTCTGATCAAATCATATCTGGATTAGGATTATCATGATATGATATCATCTCTTGTGTTAGCTAATACATCAATCACCTATTTTAGAGTGAAAATAATCTACAGCTGCGTAATGGAGCTTGTGTTTAGTTGATGTATCATGTATATTGTAATCTATGTTTAGAAAGTTTTTGTAAATGGGCCTTTTGGTACTTTTAAACTGTATATTTTTGGTTCTGATCAAATCGTATTGTTTATTTAATATTTACGGTAGTACTACAGGATATCAGGGTTAGGATTATCATGATATGATAGCATCTCTTGTGTTAGCTAATACATTAATCACCTAGATTAGAATAGAAATAATGGATACATAATGGAGCTTGTTTAGGTGATGTACCATTGTATATTGAAATCTACGTCTAGTAAGTTCTGCCCGTTTATGAGCATGTTGACATTAAATCGATAATTTTATCGTTTTTTTTTGTTTTAGTCAGTATTTTCATCCAATGCTTATATATGAGTTACCCTAACAACTTAACAAGTTGTTTTTGGTCTAGTTTTTGCCATTGGCTCTACAGTGTCTCTTTTCTAGAGTATCGAGTTGTCTGTTCTTTTTGGTTTATGATTGTAGCTATTAGTTATTATGTGTACAGATGAATATTTGGCGCTTTCTGTTTAGTGTGAAAGGATCTTAGGTGACTGACTATACGATAATAGGGTGATGAGTGTTTACAACAAGATGATACGTGAATCATGCAATGGTGACTTGAAATGAATTGTTTTGTAAGTGTCGATTTTTTGGAATTGGTTGGCTCTAAAAATGCAGATTTCTTCACACTGGGTCAGCGTGGCTTTCTTGGTGTAGCAAAGGTATCACGCATTAACCCTCGCTTTTGAAGGAAGTTGATAGTTGGTAAGATTGCTTCAAGACTCAAAAAGATCATCCATAATACTAGTGTTAGTATAGGACTACATCATGATCTTGTTCTATGCATGATGACCTCTAATATGGTTGGAAGAACGTATCATGCTTCGATAATAGATTATCTTTTATAGTTGATGGGTCTTATTCTGATTTTGTTTTTTTGAGACATGACGTTTGTTCGTTAGTATCGACCCCAGAGGAGCACGTAGGGAAACACAACTCTTGTTTTTAGACCCGGATTCTTTTATTCCAAGGTGACATGACATTTGTTCGTTAGCATAACAGACGCTTGACTAACTTATCAAGTCAAAGTGTCATATACTGGTTTTTAACGGTATGCATGTTGCGGTTTTTATAGTTGATGATCTCTGGTTAGACTATTTTTTTGACTTCATGTGAATCTTTACTTGAGCAGAACATAAAGCTTTGGGCTATATATTTTACTTGTGATTCTTGCTTATTTTTGAAGTTCATATTTCTAATTGTTTAGTTTTTCTTTGGTCACTTTCGGAACCATTCTATTTGTGTATATATTATTGTCACGTAATTGTAGTTGGATTTATGACCATGCAGATCAGTGTTGTTACCTTTTTAACTGTTAGCAGGGTACAGTAATAAAGATTACGCCATCGGTATTTGTCTATTTGATTTAGTTTCAATGAAAGGTGAAGGGCATATAAATCGAAATTGATCTAGGGAGATATTTGTGTTCTTTAGCAATTAGCAGTTATGCTCTCATCTGACTTGGCTAGGCTTCTGCTTTTGAGACAGGAGTTGAGTGAAGCATATGTGCGAATCTTACTGTATCAATTTGTTATTTTTGTATGATATTGGCATGCAAATTATATTTGGTTGGTTGGCTCATTATTATATTCCTACACTTTTTCATCTTTTTCACATTTATCTCTATTCCCTTTTATGACACGTTATATTTCAAGGGTTAAGTTCACGTACAAAGTGCCTTATCGTACAAAACGTATGAAAGGCATGAAAAAGCTAAAAAACGCGGTAGCATTTTTCTTAATTATTTGTTCGTAGGGTAATTATCAAAATTACTCTACAAATGATCTTGTAGGGTAATTTTTGATCTTGTAGGGTAATTTTTGATCTTGTAGGGTAATTTTGTAAAATGTTCTTGTAGAGTAATTTCTTTACGAGTAAATAATTATGAAAATGCCACCGCGTTTTATTACCTTTTCACCCTATTCGTACGTTTTGTATGATAAGGGTATTAATGCCGCCACCTATTCCATATCTTTTTACTTTTCGTATTAGGATTTTCAACTGTGGATCTTTTTTTTGTTTTTTTTGTTTTGTAATTTTGATTCTAATAAATTTATATATGATGATATTAACTTATATTTCCCTGTTATTTTTGACAATTTTGTATTTCAGCCGATGAGGCCGTCAGGACCGCCAGGTGGCAACAATCAACAAAACTTCCGTCCACGTGGATCCGGTGGTAATCATTGGGGGCCCAGAGGCGGTCATCCGTCACAGTCACCAGGGTATAACAACTATCCACCACGAGGAAACTATTCATCTCAAAATCCACCATATCCTTCTCAAGGTTACGGGAATTATCCACCTCAGCAACCGCCACCAAGAAACAATTACGGTTGGGATCAAAGACCACCAACTAACAAGCCGGGTCCACCAGAGCAAACTGGTTACGACTACTACGGTGGGCCCGGCGGCCATATGGGTGCACCATCTCCACAACCACCGCCGATGCATGGTCATGGTCCTGCCATGGGCCCACCTCCTTACAATTATGGACCACCTCAAGGTCCAGATTACGGGCAGCAGCCACCTTATCCACAGTCCGCACCACAGGGTTACGGTCAGGGTTATGTTGAACCTAGGTATGACCAGCCGGGTCCCGGTCAACATTCATATGGAGGTCAAGGGGGTCAAACACCGACTTACCCGCAAGGTGGCCCGCCTACGCATCCGGGGTACGGGCAGCCGGATCAGTATGGTAAACCAGGAGGATACAATATGGTCAATATGCCACCGCAACAGGGACCGTATGGTCAACCTTACGGTCAACCACCTCGGCCGCAAGGGCCGCAACCATACCCTGCATCAAGCGGATCAATGCAGCAAGGTTATCCTCAGTACAGTACGGCTCCGGTTAATGATGGTTATGGTGGAGTGGCTCCTGGGGGTTATGGTCAGCAAGGTGGTCAACCGGCTCCCGGGTATGGGGGGCAGCAGCCGGCACCTGGGTATGGTCAACCAGCACCCACTGGTGGTGGTCCGGGTTATGGTCAGTACCCGGCTACACAACCTGGATACAATGAACAAGCGGCTCCGAACACTGCGGGTTACGGTTACCAAGCACCGGCAGATTCAGCTTACGGTGGTGGTCCAGGAATGGCGGGTTATGGTGCACCGCCACCTGTTCAGCCTGCTTATTCTCAAACAGCTCCTGCTCCGGCTCCTGCTCCCGCTCCAGCTCCGGCTCCAGCTCCCGTTCAGCCCGGGTATGACCAGTCTGCTCCACAAACAGGTGGTTACGCGGCTCCACAGCCCCAACCTCAGGCGCAGCCACAACCGGGTTATGGTCAGTATGATAATAGTCAGATGTATGCGGGTCATCGTTGATTAGTTAGTGTTGTTTTTAGTGCTGGTTTTATTAGTGTTTTGTTGAATTTGATGTTTTAAATGCGGATTTTAAGTTATGGTTGCTGCATGACATGTGGCTTCATTTTCATCTCGGTGGGATGCTGTCGAGAAGTGCGGTTTTAAGATTATATATATATATATAGTATGGAGCTATTCACAACACTTGAGGTAAAAACCTGAAAAGGGCAAGGACGGTCTTCCAAATTTTTACTATTTTTCAGTCTTGTTTAGTTTGTGGTGAGCATGGGTGGGTTATAACCAACCAAATTATAATCAAACACCTTAATTATCAAAAAACCATATCTTTTGGTTAAATTGTTTATTGGTTTCATAGGGTGTTTCATTATTTTTTTGTTTGGGTTAATTGGAGGTTTGAAATTGTGGCCATTTGTTCTGTTAAATCAGTTTTTCGATTAAACATTTTTGAAGATATAATGCATAAGCACAAGATTTACAAGAATCACCACAAAGTGTAACTAAATCCATAAATAGAGTAAACTGCCGGTTTGGGCACTTTTGCTATTTTAGTCCAAATCTCAAACTTTTTAAATCTGGGTCTCTGTGGTTTCAATTTTGTTGCTATTTTTGTCCAAAAGTGAAATTTGGTCAAATTCCTCAACTTAAAACCTGATATTTTGTCTTTATCCTTAGGGGTATTTTAGTCATTTTGAAATTATTATAACTCAATTATCTATATATAATACCCTAAAACAATTAATATACATATATATATGAGTAAACTGCAATTTTACCCCCTGTGGTTAGGGGTGATTGGCACTCTTACCCCCCCCCCCCAACCAAGGAAATAATTGCAATTTTACCCCCCACTGTTCACCCTTATGTCGCAACCTTACCCCCTAAGCTCAATTTTGTTGACTGATCTGTTGACTTGGTGGTGAAATGACTATTTTACCCTTTTATTTTACCCCTGTGTTTTGTTTATTCTGTACTTTTACCCCCTGCCACCACTGCCACCGCCATTCACCACCACAACCACCACTGCCACCTCCAGCCACCACCCTCAACCACCACTGCCACCGCCATTCACCACCACAACCACCACTGCCATCTTCTTCCTCCCCCTCTCTCTCTCTCTAAAAAAACCCACCACCCGCCTTCATCTTCAACAATCACCACCGTCATCTTCTTCATAATCACCACCTGCAACTTCTCCATAACAACACCTACTTTGAACCATACACTAAATTTGGGAGCTCTATCGCTACAGCTTCATATCGCAATCGGAATGAGAAATCGGTTCAAATGCGGAAGCAACTAACCTATAATTCCAGACTTCCAGTTCGAGATCTAAACCTCATGTTCCCTAACATCAACTACACAAATCAACTGACTATATACAAATTCGATTCCTAATAACAACTTCACTAGAAGCAGAAACAAATTCACACGCACATCAATCAAATCCGGTCACATTCATCAAACATAACGCATATATACACACAAAACCACTGCAAATAGTAATCAAACACAAAAGATTCATCGAATTAACACCTATAGAAATCAACAGATTTGATCTTGGCGGCGCTGAACTGGATCTGAGAAACGAGACACCAAAAGATTGAATTCAGTTAGGGTTTCCTTTTGGTGTTATTCAGTTAGGGTTTCCTTCAAAAACAAGAAAATTAACCACTGATTTCAAGTTCGGAACCGGCAGAAGCATGAAGATGATGATGGAGGTTTGTGGCGGGGATGGTGATGATGGCGACGGTGATGGTTGAAGATGATGATGATGGAGGTTTGGGGCGGGGATGGTGATGATGGCGACGGTGATGGTTTGGGGCGGGGATGATGATGATGATGGAGGTTCAGGATTCTATATATAATAAAATTAATAATAAAAATAAATATAGGGTAAGATTACCAAAATACCCTTACATATAATGGTCAAACTACCTTTGACTGAGCTTAGGGGGTAAGGTTGCGACATAAGGGTGAACAGTGGGGGGTAAAATTGCAATTATTTCCTTAGGGGGGGGGGTAAGAGTGCCAATCACCCCTAACCACAGGGGGTAAAATTGCAGTTTACTCTATATATATATACACACACATACAGACTCTGCTCTCTTTCTCTCTCTGAATTACCACCACACCACTACCACCACCGCATCATCCCGACCACCACATCATCCCCACCACCACCATCCCACTGGTGCTGGTGCGACGGTGCCAGAGACGCCTGTAAAACACCACAACAACCATCAACGCCGGTAAAACACCACACCCCCTTTCTCTTTCTCATCTCTCTCTCCTCCCTTCTCACCACCGCCACCTCCTCCCCCCTCCATTAACACCACCCCCACCCCCACCGGACCACCACTGCACCACCACCACCATTGTCTTCCTCATTTCACCCAATTTCACCAGAAAACCCTAATCCAAACCCTAATTAGGGTTAACACTTAACACAAATTAACAACCTTCTAAAACTTTAATTGATAGAATCAAGCTTTTTTACCTGCAACTTTATTTGATATGCAATCAATTGAAAGAGAGAAACAGAGGCTCCGGTGAACAGTTAGAGAGAGAAATAGTTAGAGAGAGAAACAAGGCTTCGGCAGCAGCAACAACGGTGTTAGCGGTGGTGCGGTTGCACCGTCGTTGACATTACCGGAGGCTCCGGTGAACAGCTAGAGAGAGAAATAGAAGTCAATCGCCGATCGCCCACACCACCCATATCAATCTCAAACCCCTCTAATCTCCGATGTCTTCAACCAAATCTCCGATCACCACCACCAGAAAAGACGAGCGCACCCTCTATTCATGTTCTCCGATCACCTCCTTCTCGACAGATTTTCAGGATGTAGAGAGAGAGAGAGAGAGTGTGTGTGTGTAGGGAAGAGGGTGAGCTGAGAGAGTGTGTGTGTGTGCAGGAAGAGGGTATGCATACATACATACATACATACATACATATATATATATATATATATATATATATATATATATATATTATGTGACAACTCGTATTTCAGAACCTATCTTTGTGCTTATTGTAACGTATGTGGATCCTATGTGATTATGTGAACCTTAATGATTAATGAAATGTTATGTTTGATGTTGTGTTATGTGCATGTATGTATGTATTAGGATCACACAAAACGAACCGATCGCACAACATAAACCGATCGCACAAGCCCGTTCGGGCCACATGCTTGTACTCGAACCATAAGGGCAGCCCAGGAAGGGTTCGGCCCACTCCATCAACTCGCATAACACATTGGGTGTTAGTATAAATCCCACACTTCACCAAATCACACAAAGTTTAGCAAACCCTAAATTTTTCTCATTCTCTCTCTCTCAAACTCGACGACAAACACCCATCTTCATCGAAGCTTTTGATTCGGATCACCCTCATCCATCTTTAATCGGTTAGTGTTTCATAATATGTGTTTGTAAATGATGTTATGATTCCATGATTTGTTATAATGGTTAGAGTTATATGTATGTTGAACGATGATGTTTATGTGATGATGTTATGTGAATCGGATTGTATAATAGTGAGCTAGGAACCGATTGAATGCATGATATTAATCAAGAACCGAATGTATATTTACTCGGCTGTGATGAGTTTATGTTTAGACTGATTTAGAGTTGATGATTTAGAACCGAATAGATGTTAATCGGCTGTTATGTTTCTGCCTTTCGGATTGTTTGTTTGATGATGTTGAAAGCTTTAGATCTGATAGTTTGAATATTTTAAGATGTTGATTATGCTTGAAACATTATTAGGGTTCATAGAGAGTTGATGCTAAGAATCCTTGTTTGATCGATTAATTGTGTGATTGGAAACTGTTAATGTTGTTGATTGATAGTCTCACAAAAGGAAATAATAAAACTGATTGCATGAAATTCAGATATTTAAACTAATCGCACAAGACTCCTTGGTCGCACAAGATCGGATCGTACAAGATCTGATCTGATCGCATAAGTATAGTCGCACAAGATAGGATACAACTGTTACAGCACTATGTACAACATATATCTTGCATGATCGCACAAGACCTTGTGGATCGCACAAGACGGTGCTGATCGCACAAGGCTTGGGCCACACACGAACGATTGGACTAGTGGGCCTCAAAGCCCAATCCCAGTCGCACAAGTCGTCCGGATCGCACAAGACATTCGGACCGCACAAGATCAACACGTATTATTGTTTGGGCCGGGTTATTCTATTGGGCTTCATTTAGGAAATCGCACAAGACTAATGGGCTAATGAACTTGTGCGAGCCCAACCTTCTGAGTCGCACAAGTTGGGTATTATGTGGACTTGACTATTTAAGTGATTTACGTGTTTGCCATGATCAATACGTGTTTGCAATTTGTTAGCTTGTGTGTATATGTGTATTACTTGAACCTAGACCTGACTTGTATGGTAACCATGTTAGGACGTGGTTGACCACATATAGCTCAAGTAATCTTTCTGTGTATCTGCCGAGCAAACCAAGGTGAATTCACACTCTATCCAAGGCATGGGATTCCCAAGGGTTGGGAATGGGTTAAAGAACTGAACAGTAACTACAAACTTGCGTATTCTCCATACAACAGGATACGTACGACCATAAGACCATCAACTCTATCACTTGAAGTCCCTCATTTATCGACTTAATCGCCGAGGCCTATTGTAACGACTCTCATCAAAAGTCATAATTACTAAATTAATTTGACCAATAGGAAACCCTAATTGAGACACCCAAGTGATTCGGAGCAAACCCTAAAAGTTTCATAATTTTCAGAATCAGGATTAGGGCCCCTAAAACTCAAAGGGGGTATTTCCTAGTTAACGATTATCTATTTAAACGTGCTCTCCAAGTTGAATTTTCCGAAAGTGTCGACTCACCAGAGCTAGTCCCACACGTGGCAACAAGATAAGCCTGAAATGTACCTTACGGACCGTAAGGTCATTAAGCTTACGGTCCGTAAGCTAGATGAAATTGGTGTATAAATTCAGAACATTGGCACTCGATTTCTGGCACTGAAACGTCAAAAGAATTCGAATTCTACGCTGAGATTTCGTCCATATACTCTCAAAAATCACAATTAACACACACAGGTCTCTAATTGAAGCTGCAATCAGGGTATTAGCACAATCTCTGCTACGATTCACTGTCCGATTGATCTAAATATCCAATGAATGTTTAAGTGCTGCCCACATTAGGGTTATACTTTATCGTTCGTCATTAATTTGACGGATTGTCGTTAATTCGATAGGTAAAGTATTATACTTTATCATTCGTTGTTAATTCAACGGATCATCGTTAATTCGATGGGTAAAGTATTATACCTTGTCGTTCGTTGTTAATTCAACGGATCATCGTTAATTCGATGGACAAAGTATTGCATTTGTCATTCGTTGTGAGAATTTGATCTCGTAAGTTATCGTAAATACTGGATTGATTACTAATTCCAAATTGTGTGCTTGTTATTGAAATTAGGATAAAAGGCTAATCAGTAGGCTAGGCTCTGCCCGTATAAATCTGCAATGTGAGTCATTCTTCTTTTCTCACAGTTTGTGAGTCATAATATTTTTATCAAATTGCTTTATACAACTATTCTCACCATTTGTGAGTTATTTTTATTAAATATTTTACAATACTCCAAATTATTTCAAGATTATAATTACAGGGACTAAGTCGTGGATATCTTGAATTACTGGTTAGTGGGGTATTGTGCACATTACTAATTTCTCCCAGTTAGGTTCATTGACCTACTCGGGATAATCACTGTTGGGTTCATTGACCTACAGGGATAATCGTCACTATTTAGGTTCATTGATCTAAATAGTGGTATGACCATCGTCACCATTGTGACTTGTCACCATTGTGACAGAATGCCAGATAAAAATAAGATAGAAGCCATTGTAATCGCTCTTATGCTGTAATTAATAACTATGCATCATTATGCAAAATAGAATGATTCACTCAGTATTTCCGCTGACAAAACCTTTTTCAAACATGTTTCAGGTGATCTGTTGTAAATCAGGAAAAGTGCTGTGGAGCATTTCAAGCTTAAGATAGTGGCTCAATATAAAATAAATAAATGATTTTGTAATATCACACTTTTATAGTAAAAATATAATATTGTAAATTATCAGGGTTTATCCCGAATTGTGAAATAAATAATCGGGGAAAAATTTTAGCTTTAAGCGATCCTATTTCCGCTGTTAAACTCAATTAAATCAATACCGCAGTATTTTCTACCGCGGCTCCTGAAACGGGTCAAACCGGGTCGTGGGCCGTGACAGAAAAAGGTGGTATCAGAGCCACTGGGTTAAGCTAATTAAGTATTTAGAAATACTTAATTTTTTCCTGATTACTATTAGGTGATTATGTGTTTTATTAACTGGCTATTTGTTAATTTTAATATGGGCATATTTTTATATATATTGTAATATTTGTTGCTCTATTATCATTAATCGAAAAACATTATATATAAATTTATTTGACTAATATATGGAATTACCTAATATAGTATTACTATATTGTGGTAAAGAAATAATATTTTATGTTTAAAGTATACTCTTATTTAAAATTTTTGTTAATAATTTTAATATATTAATAGTAGTAGTATTAAGATTATTTTTAAATACTAGGGTTATTATCAAAGGCAGATATTGGATAACCTAGCCTTAGTTATGCATGGACTGATCACCTATGCTTAAACAAGGCAGCACTAACCAATATTCACCATGATAATGACTAATTAATATATATAAATAAGTCATCATACTTATTTAGTATATAGATTTTGATATGTTAATCACTGTAAATAGTAAATATAAATCTTTAAATATTCTGATTTAAAGTTTAGTATTTTTATTATCTACAGTCTAGAAAATTTATAAATCAATTATAAATAAAACCTAGTATGTTTTAATTTGTATTTGTTTTAGTAGTATGAAATACTATTTAAAAAGTTGTTACATAAAATTTTAGTATGATTTAATAATTATGTGTATTTTACTAATCAGCATGAGTGATTTGTCGGAAGCCCTTCAGAATTTAAATCTCTATCCAGTAAGAATAGAAGTTTCCAGAGATTTTAATAGGTATATTCCAGACATAGAAGGACCTATAGAATTTAACGCTTTACCTTTCAAGAAACCTAAGCCTAAGAAAATGGAAATTGGGGAAAGTTCTAGGCAAATGGAGGGATTACCATCTCAAGAAGAATTAGATTTTATAATGGCAACATATGATACTATTGAGCCTGTTAATGAAAATAATTTTATAAATTTAGAACCATCTATTCCAAATTCTTCAAATCACTGGAATATAGACGAATGGTTGGATAATGAAATACTGTTACAAAACCATCCCTATAGGCTTTTTCCTAAGTACAATCCAGAACTTTTACCAAATTTACCAATAAGTAACAAGAATAGGACCGAACTTCATCATTTTGACAAAATGGATGCTGGGAATAGAATCCAAGAGACTTTGGGACAAATTTCCTGGAAATACGATGAGAAGAAACGCCGCTACTAGAACATCATCTGACAAAGGATAGGGGATTATGAAACTGTGTTTGTGTAATAGTAATAGTAAAATCAGTATGTGTAAAATAAATAATAAAACGGGTGTATATAGAAACATGATATAAGGAAATATTAGAAAAGTTACAAATTTTGTTTGTATATTCGTTTATGTGATTATGTGCAACTAAATTGTGACATTGAATTATTTTCTTTATATTAATTATGTATCTATAAAGTAGATATCAGATGGAAAACGCTAATAATGAACCAGTTAATGAGGGTAATCAATCTGAGCAACAATCAGGGAACCAATATGTGACTAGGCAAGATATAGAAAATATCATTGCTCAAGAGATAGCCAACACTATTCCAGGAATAGTTGCTCAAGGGATAGCCAATGCTATTCCAGCAATCATTGCCGCTGTTAAAAATCCAATCGAACCGCAACAAGTTGTTCCTAGTAAACGCATTTCTGAAGATAATTTCAGTAATAGCGTAAATGGAGGTAATAATCATGTTAATCATGATAATGAACCACGGCAAGCTCCGCTCCCTAAGAAAAGGAAAGTTGCAACGCCTGGTTGCACTTACAAAGAATTTCTTGCTTGTAAACCCACTGAGTTTGCAGGCAATGAAGGAGCGACTGCAGCACTGCGTTGGTTAGAGAAAACCGAGGCAGTAATTGCCATAAGTAAATGTGCTCAGGATGATCAGGTCATGTACGCATCAAACCTTTTCAAAGAAGTAGCGCTAGAATGGTGGAATACGATATTACAAGCAAAAGGAAGAAGGATGGCGTATGCTATGGACTGGGAAGAATTTAAGAGTCTTGTAGAAAGAAAATTCTGTCCCGAGTATGAAAAAGATCAAATGGCAAATAAGTTTCTAACCCACCGGATGGTAGATGTAGATTGTCGAGGGTATACTACGACATTCTTCGAATATGCTAGAGTAGTACCAACCCTGGCTTCGCCAGAGCCGGTACTTATTTCTCGTTATATTTGGGGATTAATTTCCGAGATCCGTAATATTGTCAAAGCTGCGAAACCTCGTACGATTGATGATGCAGTAGAATTAGCCAATACTATGACTGACGAACTAGTACGGACAAGAGAAGAAAATAGAAGGAAGGAAGTAGCCCAAAAGATTACCCAAGAAATCAGTTCGGGTAACCATAACAAATTCAAGAAAGGAGGGAATGGGCAATCTTCTATTAGTCCATTTTGCAATTTATGCAAAAGAAAGCATTTTGGAAGATGCAAAGGATATTGCAATTTTTGCAAGATTCCAGGGCATCAAGAAGAAGACTGTAGGAGAAAGAAATTTTCAGTTTGCTACAACTGTAGAGAAACTGGACATCTTAGGCCAGATTGTCCAAAACTGAATAAACCATTTGACAATCAAGTCAAACCAGCAGAAGGAGCAAAAAGGAATGCGAGAGCCTTTCAGCTGACTACTCATGAAGCCGAGATGATTCCAGATGTGATAGCTGGTATGTTCTTAGCTTACAATGTTTACATGAAAGTATTATTCGACTCTGGTGCAAACCAAAGTTTTATAAATACTCTACTCTGCCAAACTCTTAACTTACCGTTAAACAGCATTAGATAAATTTCTATATTTAGAAATGGCAGATGGAAATTCAGTTAAAATAAATAAGGTTATGCAGAACATAGAAATAAGTTATAAGTTTTCTGCAACCCTATTATCTATGAAATTAGTTGAAATCAATATCTGTGATCAGAATTTCTTAGAAATTCAATCAACCATCAGAGAAGTAATTAGAATTACCAGAGATAAACCAGGTAAGTTTATGAAGTTCATATCAGTAATGGAAATTGCTAATTATGAACGAAGGCAAAGGAATAGTATATATGATTTAGTAATCATTAATACTAAAGATACAGAATTTAAGGAAATTTCTGTAAAATCCGAATACCCAGATGTATTTCCAGAAGATTTACCTGGATTACATGAATATAGAATTTAAAATTTATCTAAATTCCAGGAATTTTACCGATAAGCCAAGGAACCTTATCGGTTAGCACAATATTAGTTGAAAGACATTCGATGAGAATGAATATTGATTATAGGAAATTGAATAAGGTTATAACTAAGAATCGATATTTATAAATTAGGAGCCATAAATTTTTTTTTTGCCTTAAGATTTGGAAATATTATCTGTATGGAAGTAAGGATACTATCTATATGGATTATAAGAATTTAAGATATATATGTTGGGCAAAAAGAATTTGAGGCAAAAGAGATAAATGAAAACCCTAAGTAACTACGATTGTGATATTCAGTATCACAAAGGAAAAGCTGAAAACGGCAAGAGATAGTCATAAGAATTATGCAGATAATAGATAAAAGCCGTTGAAGTTCGAGTTGGAGACAAAATATAAAGTATCTCCTTGGAAAGGAGTTGTTAGATTTGGTAAGAAAGGAAATCTAAGACCAAATTATGTAAGATCATTTCCAATAAATTCAACATATTGGACCAGTTACTTACAACTACCAGGAAGGTTAGTTGAAATACCTGATATATATTTTATATCCAATCTCAAGAAATGTCTATCAGATGAATCTTTGGTAATACCTTTCCAAGATATAAAGTAACAAATAGTATTAAGTAAAGTAGGATTCAAAGACAGGATCCTAATATACTTGGGAACTGGAATCAAAAAGAAAGAGAAAGTATTCTCAATTATTCCAGTAAATCTCGAGGACGAGATTTTTATTAAGTTGGGGAGAATGTAACGACTCTCATCAAAAGTCATAATTACTAAATTAATTTGACCAATAGGAAACCCTAATTGAGACACCCAAGTGATTCGGAGCAAACCCTAAAAGTTTCATAATTTTCAGAATCAGGATTAGGGCCCCTAAAACTCAAAGGGGGTATTTCCTAGTTAACGATTATCTATTTAAACGTGCTCTCCAAGTTGAATTTTCCGAAAGTGTCGACTCACCAGAGCTAGTCCCACACGTGGCAACAAGATAAGCCTGAAATGTACCTTACGGACCGTAAGGTCATTAAGCTTACGGTCCGTAAGCTAGATGAAATTGGTGTATAAATTCAGAACATTGGCACTCGATTTCTGGCACTGAAACGTCAAAAGAATTCGAATTCTACGCTGAGATTTCGTCCATATACTCTCAAAAATCACAATTAACACACACAGGTCTCTAATTGAAGCTGCAATCAGGGTATTAGCACAATCTCTGCTACGATTCACTGTCCGATTGATCTAAATATCCAATGAATGTTTAAGTGCTGCCCACATTAGGGTTATACTTTATCGTTCGTCATTAATTTGACGGATTGTCGTTAATTCGATAGGTAAAGTATTATACTTTATCATTCGTTGTTAATTCAACGGATCATCGTTAATTCGATGGGTAAAGTATTATACCTTGTCGTTCGTTGTTAATTCAACGGATCATCGTTAATTCGATGGACAAAGTATTGCATTTGTCATTCGTTGTGAGAATTTGATCTCGTAAGTTATCGTAAATACTGGATTGATTACTAATTCCAAATTGTGTGCTTGTTATTGAAATTAGGATAAAAGGCTAATCAGTAGGCTAGGCTCTGCCCGTATAAATCTGCAATGTGAGTCATTCTTCTTTTCTCACAGTTTGTGAGTCATAATATTTTTATCAAATTGCTTTATACAACTATTCTCACCATTTGTGAGTTATTTTTATTAAATATTTTACAATACTCCAAATTATTTCAAGATTATAATTACAGGGACTAAGTCGTGGATATCTTGAATTACTGGTTAGTGGGGTATTGTGCACATTACTAATTTCTCCCAGTTAGGTTCATTGACCTACTCGGGATAATCACTGTTGGGTTCATTGACCTACAGGGATAATCGTCACTATTTAGGTTCATTGATCTAAATAGTGGTATGACCATCGTCACCATTGTGACTTGTCACCATTGTGACAGAATGCCAGATAAAAATAAGATAGAAGCCATTGTAATCGCTCTTATGCTGTAATTAATAACTATGCATCATTATGCAAAATAGAATGATTCACTCAGTATTTCCGCTGACAAAACCTTTTTCAAACATGTTTCAGGTGATCTGTTGTAAATCAGGAAAAGTGCTGTGGAGCATTTCAAGCTTAAGATAGTGGCTCAATATAAAATAAATAAATGATTTTGTAATATCACACTTTTATAGTAAAAATATAATATTGTAAATTATCAGGGTTTATCCCGAATTGTGAAATAAATAATCGGGGAAAAATTTTAGCTTTAAGCGATCCTATTTCCGCTGTTAAACTCAATTAAATCAATACCGCAGTATTTTCTACCGCGGCTCCTGAAACGGGTCAAACCGGGTCGTGGGCCGTGACACCTATGGCGAGCGGGTCATTAGTTAATAGCGCTATTAGGTTTAACAAACCTCACACCGTGCCAGTCGGACGGGCGTGTACTAATGGACTATGGGCAAAGGGTCAATGCTGATAGACATTGACTTAGGGCACCTCTTACATTTTCGTAGCAATCGATACGCGTGGTCTAGTAACACATGGGAAGCCCCCACTAATCTTCGCAAACATGTCAGGGTGACCGCGATACGAATTAATATGATACATGGGTTACAAACGAACATACGATTTACGAAACAAATGCTATCACTAAACAACCAACTGTGAACTCGCTCAACTTTGTTGTTGATTCGTTGCTACATGCCTTGCAGGTCGTTAGGTACTCATGGAGCTTGCACAGGGAGGCGCGGTCGTTGTGGGACATGGTGGTGCGTGCCATGCTAGGAACTTTACTTTATTCGTACTTAACACTTACATTGGGTTTTTACAATTATGCTTCCGCTAAACACTTAACTATGCTTTGGTTGTGAACACCTTTCATATTGTTTGGTTGAATTCTATTTACTATATACATTGTTCAATATGATTGGTGGCTTGATCCTGGTCATGTCACGCCTCCAAGTGATACTCCGCGTGTGGATTTTGGGGGTGTGACATATTATTTTTAATTAATAATTAATAATTAGTTATAATAAATGTATAATGACCAAAATGCCCCAGGGAAAAAGACATAAACCAGGTTTTTTTTTCTAGAAATCTGACCTGACTTGAGATTTGGACCAAAATGGCAACAAAATTGAAACCACAAGGACACAAATTTAAAAAGTTTGAGATTTGGACTAAAATGGCAAAAGTGCCCAAACCACAGGGACCAAAATGACAGTTTACTCCCATAAATAAAACATGAGCCGAAAGGAAAACTATACTGACACTTGCCCAATACAAGCTGCTGCGATTTATCTGATCTCGTTGATTAGGAGGGGTCCTTAGTGTTATGGTAATGGGTTCTTATGTTTATAAAAAAAAGAACGACTTTTGAGTAATGATCGCTTGTACAAATAATCGATCACACCTTTGAAGCACTACACTCCGATCTTTCTAGCAACATGTATAAAGAATCTGGCCATGGCATTCTATCAACCGTGAGACCGGGTTCCATCTTAAGCATACCCCCATCGATTAAATATAAACCGTCACTATCGTAGTTATCAACTATAATCAATATTGTTTCCAAATGAAAATCAAACGTTTGGTTGTGGGTTTAAACTCAAGGTCAACGTTTGGTATGGTGGTGTTTTTTTCGGATTCAAGTAGTCGGATTTAGAGAAGCATGTACCACTTACCTTATCTGTGGCTTCAAGTGATTATGCAGCAAGTGTATATTTATGATGTAACACTAAGCTTAACCAAGAGCTAGCAGACTGATACTTGGACGTGTAGATACATGAGCTAGAACGTGATCCAATGGCCAACATTCCAGTTTAAAGAAATAATTTGGGCTTATCAAGACCACTAATTATTGGATGGAAATGCCTCCACGTGCAAGACCACGTGGAAGGTGACCATAGGCAGTTTGTCTCACCTGTTCGACAAGAATTCTGCCACATGGAGCCCTAGTTTAAGACTCAACGGGTTTTCCTAAATTTTACAAGCTCTAATTTATTTCAATGTGTGAATCCTAGGTAATTTACACATGTGTTGAGAAGTCGATTTATAATTATGATATTTATAGATTTAATCTATACAAGAGTGCTTAGGATTTAATGACTAAATGTTATATAAAATTTTCATATAAAACGTACTCTTCTAACTACTTACTGTTGACTTATAAATTATATAAGATATAATAAGAGGAATCAAATATTTGTAAAATCTTTTCAGTAGAATTAAATAAAAATAATATAATCGATAATATACATATAAATATGTAAATGCAAATATTTATTTAATACACCTGTTTAATCAAAACTTTGTAATAAATCTCATCTAAGAAATTTATATATTATCATCATTATGAATAAAGGAGAACAATGAACTTTAAATAATAAAAAAAATGTTCCATCCCACATGATGATTGAAAAAAAAAATACAAAAGAACAAAAAAAACCCCTACAAAACACATCCACCCTTTCCATGGATAATCTTTTTTTTCTCCTTTATGATTCTTGTATTCTAGTTTTTTTTGAGTTTTTTTCTATAGTGGTGTTAGGAGGAAAATTATTTACCATTTTAGTGTTCTTTAAAAACTATTTACCAAAATAGTGTTTTCATTAGTTATTATATTTTTTGAGATATTTACATATATCCCCTTACTAAAATACTTTATTACAAATTTACCCAATACTTAAAATCAGTTATATACTTTTCTTTATTAAGAAATTACACGTGAACCCATTCTGTAATTCTTTTGTTAAAATCAATATGGTTTAGATAAATATCAAACGACGGCAACATGAAACACTTCATAAGATGCAACACGTGGGGATAAATATTGTTAGTTTTTTGAATTGTTTATTTGAAATTTCCTTTACCCTGTTTATTATTTGTCCAATTACAATTTTCGTTCTCTTCTGTTCTCAATTAAAAGAAAGGTGTTGCATGGTTTTATGCAAAATTCATTAGCTAGTTGCTTTCTTTGTTTTGTAAGTGAAGGTATAACGAAGTTTGGTTTGAAGAAAAGTATAGTGTATTCGGGATTTCCGTGTGTGCGATTTGTTTGTTTCCTATCAAATTTTTTATGTAAGAGATCTAAATTGAAGTTGTGTTTAGGGTTGAGTTCGGTATCTGTATCGAAAAAACTGATCCCTAAAATCGTTAAATATGAGTATCGGTATCGAAAATGTTTAGTACCGAACAAGATTTTTAGTTGATTGAAAATAAAATATAATGAGTTTGTAAGAAAATATAATAAAAGTAAAAAAAAAAAAAACAGTACAATGCGTTGATGAAAAAAAAAAACTAAAATACAAATATATAATTAATCGAATAAAAATATTAAAAAATGTATAATAAAAAAACAAAGATAATTTAACTAACTCGTGGGAGGATTATACTTTTTTTATGGGACATTATGTTAAAAGTGGTGTTAAACAATTAAATAAATAAAAACCATCAAAAAATTCTTATTGGCCAAAAAAAGGAGATTAACTGTGATTGGCCACTTCATCCCCTTCTTTGGCGTGGAAAAAAAGGACGCCTTGGAGCAAATATTCAAACAAAACGTCCGGGGGCGGTCGATTGGGCGTTTAGGGGCCTTTTTCAAGAGTAAAACGCCCAAAAACCTTACCACTACATGGTCTAAAAGTTTGAAATTCGATTTTACTTCCTACATAAAAAATGTGTGACAAACTGACAATTGAATAAACAACTGAAACACAATTTTAAAAAGTAATATTTCAGCTTGCTACGCGATCGTAAGTTTATTTCAACTTACCACATGATCGTAAATTTTAAAAAGCATTCACATCCCAACACCATTATTTTAGTAAGGGGATATATGTAAATATCTCAAAAAGTACAATAACTAATGAAAACACTATTTTGGTAAATAGTTTTCAAGGAACACTAAAATGGTAAATAGTTTTCCTCCCAACACCACTATAGAAAAAAACTCTTTTTTTTCCGTTCTTTTTGTCTTGTAGTGAGTTTGTTTGTGTTTTACATTAGCTTGCACTATAACTTCGTGTTTGCTTTTGCCTACATTTTACGTCACGTGTCGTTATAAATTCACGTTTTTGAGTTACGATTTTTCTCGGTTTTAGTCGTCGTTTGCTTACTACTCATGACGGTTTTATGATCCCCGCATTCGTAATAAAATATTTGTTTGGTATCCTAAGCTATATCAAGTGAAGGTACCATACCAATAAGGTAACGAACTAAACCAATACCAATTGAACAACACTGATACCGATACATATATATGTTTTTATAGTTTTCAATCGATTTATAACACGCTAATCTTGTGATTCCCAGTGGTTCCAACTTCCAATCATCACAATTCCTCTGTTTCCAACCTACAAATTCCTCACTTTCTCCCTCAAAATCTCTTCAATTCATAAATCATCATCACCAGATCAAAATTCTCAACTCAATTTCTCATCAATTCAACCTCAATTTCATCCAAAATCAAACAAACCCCAAAACAGAGCATACACTATTCAACCAAAATGTCCGGATTACGAAGATGTAGAAACCTTCGAGACGTCATATTCACCACAAGATCACCTTCATCCTACACATCGAACCGTCAATTCATAAAATTAACCGCCGGAGTTGACCCTCCGTACAGTCGCCGGAGATCATTGATCGGCAGTCAGGCTCGGTACAAATGGGAGAACAACAACAACAAGAATAACAACAATAATAATAAAAACAGTAAAACGACGTCGTCGTTTGTAGCAAGGAGGATCAAGGCGGAAGTTAACTGCCCTAATTGTAGCAAACCAAAAGTTCAGGTTTTTTCCGATGATTGCCACGTCATCCCGCCACCAGTAAGTTCTAATTTTGTTCCCGGAGATGAGTGGGAAACGACGCCGTTTGGAAAAGGGAATAATAATAATAATCAGGAGGTGAGTGTGAGTTTGTGCCCTAATTGTAAATCTGCTTATTATTTCCAGCCGGATAAGATGGGCCCACTTCAGGGTAAGTTTAATGAAATAGGTAAGGTTAGGTATAATAATAATAATGGGAATACTAAGGATAAAAAAGATGTTGATAGTGAAATGGATTGTGGGGTTAACATTAGGGTTTTGTTTTGGGAGGAGACATTGCGGGCGGAGAACGAGAATTCTCCGCCCGCCGGTCCATTGGCGGTGCATGCTCCCCCTGGCCCGCCTTTTGCGCCAGGGGTTAATGTGGTCCGCGCTGGTGGCGGTGGTGGTGAAAATGGTAATGGTGGTGATGGAGAGAAGAAGGGGGAGTGGGGCGGGTCGAATTTGGGGAAGGATTTGCCGACACCTAAAGAGATTTTCAAGGGGCTTGATGAGTTTGTCATTGGTCAAACGCAGGCGAAAAAGGTTGAACCTTTAACCCTTTTCATGCTAATTTAATAACTTGTATGTGAATATGATGTTCCATTCATGTGCATTGCTACAAGTTGATAGTTCTTAGGGGGTGTTTGGGATTTTACTTATTTAAATTGCTTATTAATTTATGTAAAAAACTAAGCAGTTAATGCGGAAAGAAATCGGATATAGGTTATCGCGGTGGGATATCGTAATTTTAATATCATGCAGAATTTATATATATAGCAATTTAACACTAACAATTCAATATACTCTCCTACCTTTATCAAATTAACCTTTTGCAACTTGCAAAACACTAACAATTAACAATTAAGTCTTAAAATACTAATAGCAGCATAAGAAGAAACACGAATGGTAGAACTAAGAAGAAAGGTACTGATATCGGGAAAATTGGTGATATATCGGTCAATGTCGCCGATAATATCGGTCAATATTGCCGATAATATTGGTACAAATATTCTGACCGATATTTTGCACCGATATCTCACAAGGGGACCGATAACCCATATATCACCGATTCGGCGATATTAACTGCATAGGTAAAAAATGAGGTTTCTTTTTCATACTTTATGTGCCATTAAGCAATAGTGATGTGCTTAATAAAGGATTTACAGTAATAGAAACGAAAAAGAACAGAACAAATGTAATGGGTTAAAATATTTAGCAGTGAGATTGATTTTATGGCAACATGACTCATGGGGTGAATTCAAGTAGCTAGCTAGTGATTCAACGTTGTTCGATATTATGTTCAGGTGCTTTCTGTGGCTGTATATAACCATTACAAAAGGATATATCATGCTTCGTCGAAGAATGGGTTAGTCATTTTAGTTACATCTTTATATACATACGGTTTACCTGGTGGTATAAATCCGTTATTACATGCACATTTCTGAAGTTACGTATGCTGAAAATGAAATTATGTGTTGAAACTTAGGTCAGGAATGGAAGAAGATGACGATAATGTAGAGTTAGAGAAAAGCAATGTTCTTTTAATGGGCCCAACGGGCTCAGGTATCATGAGGCTTCATCTCTCTTTTATTATTTTTATTTTAATATCTATCAGATATTCAGATTCTCTTCAGTTGTTTGGATTGCTGATTTTTTATTTGACATATGCAAAACAGGAAAGACATTACTTGCAAAGACCCTTGCTCGTTTCGTTAATGTTCCTTTTGTCATTGCAGATGCAACGACATTAACACAGGTAAATCAAAATACTTTTACCCAAATATAAAAAATCGAGTATTGCGACTATTATAGAATCTGCTTCGAAACACAAATCCGTACACCCTTAAGAAAGTTGCAGTTTTATTCATGTCATATGATACATCAAACGGTATCTTGTTTCTTAATGCGTCCTTTTAAACTCTTTTCGCGTTTGAATCTATTTGAATTTACCAACTTTGTTCTTATAATTCCACAGGCTGGTTATGTTGGTGAAGACGTTGAATCTATATTACATAAGCTACTTACGGTTAGTTTTTCTTTCTTTCTTTTGTTTTTTGAGTTTGACTTTAAAAGTCATCATCATCATCATCATCATCACCACCAATAGCAAAGTTAAGGTAGGGTCTGAGAAGGGTAAAATGTAGACAGCCTTACCTCTACCCCGTAGGAATAGAGAGGCTGCTTCCAGTGAGACCCTCGGCTCGATAGTCAAAGTGTATATTTTGTTTGCAAGTTATTATCTTTTCCTGAATCTACGTTGTTAATATATACCCATCTGGAGTTTATGGTGTTTTTTTTTCATTTTTAATATATTATAATTTATTAGTAAAAAATTAATATTTTGAACTTGAATTTGGTATGAAGGTTGCTGATTTCAATGTTCAAGCAGCACAACAAGGGATGGTTTACATTGATGAAGTTGATAAGATAACCAAAAAGGTTTGAATTTCTGGTCAAATATTTTGCCAAATATTTGTTTATATATCTTGTAACTCCGTTTTAATAATTTTACAGGCTGAGAGCCAGAACATTAGCAGAGATGTTTCTGGTGAGGGCGTTCAGCAAGCTTTGCTTAAGATGCTGGAAGGAACAGTAAGTGATTTTTACTTTTGTACCCCTGAAAAATTTGCAATTAATCAATGTTTTACTTGGGCTTATGGGTATGCATTATTATTATTGTCTACTTTATTCTTTATTTCCAAATTCAAATGCTTAAATTATAGCATGACCTTCCTCACTTAAACAGAAAATATTAAATTATCTGCAGATTGTGAGTGTGCCTGAAAAAGGGGCCCGGAAGCATCCTAGAGGCGAAAACATTCAGGTACTTAGTAAAGGATTCTTTCCCCATCTGATTTTATACCATTGCAGGCAATGCCATTATTGTCCTTTCAGTTTTGGTGGGTGTGTTTTTTTTTTTTCCTCCGAAGGATTACCAATTTTAACAATCTTGAAAGCCGAAGTGGCGAGATGGGGGGTTGGGTGGAAGCGGGTCAAATTCTAGTATGGGTTAAAATGGCCAGGTGGGGGTGGGGTTGGGTTGTTTCCAAACATTTTTCTGTCCATTTTTTACTTTTATATAAACAGTTGATTTCTTACTTATGGTTAAAAAAACAATATTATTAAATAATGATAACAACACCCACTCGTAGCAAAGCTATTTGTAGGGTCTGGAGAGGGTGAGATGTAGGCAAACCTTTCCCCTATCCCTGAAGATAGAGAGGCTGCTTCCAGAGAAACCCCTAGCTCCAAAACAAACAACATATTGAAAAACATGTGAACAAAATAAATACATAAATCCATCAAAAGCGAAACACCAATACCCAAATAGTGGTGAAGGGATACAATATCGGCATATATAATAATATAACATATAGACACTATTAGAGAGAGAAAAGAAAAAAAACACATGTAAAGTAAACATAAAACTTGGAACAACCCAAGGCCCTTAGACCACATAAGACACACCGGTACCCTCTAAAAGTCCTTAACCTTAAATCTACGCCTCCTCGAACTCTTATCCTGATCCATGTCTTCAAAGAGGTGCAATTCTATCAGGTCTTACCTAATTCGCTCATCCTAAGATAGTTTAGGCCTGCCTCTGCTCCTCCTACCCTCCATAGTTCTGGTTTCCGCTGCTCTAACGGGCGTCGTCCCTAATCTTATCTGATATACTAGCCACTCCCAACCTTTCCCGAAAAACCCCATTTCTTATTAAATAATGATCCAAATCTTATAATAAAATGATTTAGGAGGTTTTATGCATTAAAATTTAGAACTTCGTTCTTAGGCGACTTCAACCTGTTTGTAGGGTCAACCTATTTGACCCGTTCTCGTCTTCTCAGTTTAGATCATTATTATATGACCTGCTTTTGATATAAAACAACTCAAATTGACCCATTTGTAAGAATGGGCTATAATTTCCACCTTTAACTAGAAGTAAATGATTTTAGTTTCGTGTTTTGCATCACTTTCTTTTTTCTAAATTTCAGATTGTATTAAGTTATCAACCATAATGAACTTGCAGATAGATACAAAAGACATCCTTTTCATTTGTGGTGGAGCTTTTATCAATTTGGAAAAAACCATATCCGAGAGGTGACTACTGGTTTATTTCGTAAATTATTTTTATTATTTATTTTTCTCAAAAGTCAATTCCATGTTATAAATTGCTTATGTTTATATCAGACGACATGATTCTTCAATTGGTTTTGGAGCACCTGTTCGTGCTAATATGAGAAGTGATAGAGTGACGAATGCTGCAGTGACATCATCTTTACTTGAATCCGTAAGTTTCAGTATTTTTTTAAATATCTAGTTTGTTCCATTTCTGTTATTGACACGGGTTAAAAACGGTTTGGGTCTTGTTGGGCTGACCCAAAACCCTCTTTGCTCTATTTTCCCAGTTATAGTTGGTGTCAAATATGATTACAAAAAATACATTGTCGATTGCCTTATTTTGGTTCATCTTCAGGTTGAAAGTAGCGATCTTATTGCTTATGGACTTATTCCTGAGTTCATAGGACGTTTTCCTATTTTACTTAGTTTATCAGCTCTAACTGAGGACCAACTTGTTCAGGTACGTTTGTTGTATTACTTCACGGGAATGTAGTTTTTGAGTTTTGATTTAGGGGGTGTTTGGATGTGCATATTGGAAGTGATCGATTTTGAATAATCAGAAATTAAATAATATCATCGGTAAAAAAATAAGTTGTAGGAGACTAGGAGTTGTGTTCGGATGCATTTTTTTACCTTTTAAGCTGTAGTTATGATCATTTACTTCTTTGTAGATCCTCATGGAACCAAAGAATGCTCTTGGTAAGCAATACAAGAAGCTGTTTCAGATGAACAATGTAAGTATTCGATCGGATTTGTGTTGATAAATCATTCATTTTAATTGGTGTTTTGATGGCAATTTCGGCTCATTTTCCATCATGGAGTTAAACCGATAAAATAAAACAGAAACATTAAATGGTCAAATGGGTCGAAACTCGAAAGTCGACCAAAGTGTGTTTTGAACACATAAAAGTCCCAAGTCATTTATTGTGATAAATAATAATATTATTAAAATAATTATTGCAATAATTTTTATGCCCATGAATTGTTTTTAAAAAAGTTATCTAAGTTTAGTTGGACAAAAAGTGTTCCATGTCAATACAACCTGACCCGTTTCAACCCATACAAAAATTACCCGTTTAAACCCGTTTCCGAACACGCATTTTACAGGTGAAACTACATTTCACAGAAAAGGCCTTAAGGTTAATCGCTCAGAAAGCAATGGTTAAGAACACCGGTGCTAGAGGGTTAAGAGCCATACTTGAAACTCTTCTAACCGACGCTATGTATGAGGTACGTTGCTCGTTCTTAAGGTGTCCCATGAAAATTGATTTTTTTTTTAATTTAAGTTTGTGGAAATAACAAGTAGAAATGACCTATTTTCCCTCCATAATGTTTCGAGTCCAGATTCCAGATATCAAGACAGGAAATGATCGAGTAGAAGCAGTGGTGATCGATGAAGAGTCGGTTGGGTCAGTTGATAAACCGGGATGCGGGGGAAAAATTCTACGTGGTGACGGTGCATTAGATGATTATCTAGCAAAGACCAAGTGTAAAGAACAAGAGGTAAGAACTTTGACTTTTAGGTCAAACAAGTCAACTTTTAACTCCATACCGATTTGAAATCTTAAACTTCTAACAAAAGTTTAGAACGTTGATCAATTCTTTTATAACCAGTGTTGCATTTTAAAAAAATTCGTATCAAAATTGTCCTTGGAGACGAGTGTGATTCGAGTCAACAAGTGTTAGGTTTGACCCGCTTTATGGTTTGTTTTGCAGGAAGCAGACGGCCAACTGTTGGAAGGCGAAGAAGACGTCTCATCAAAAGCCATGAGCATGTAATTTGGTATATAATGTCTCCTTTGTTGATCGCCTTGTAAAAACGGCTCCATAAATTGGTGTAAATTATGTCATGTAGCACAAAATAGCATCTCATTCGGGTCAAAGTGATAAATAGGAAAGAAAATAAGAAAAACCTATTGGCGATACTCGAAAATGTAATTATCCTAAGCTATACACTGTACAACAAACTTCCAAAATACTTCATACATATTGCAGTTTGTTTTCGAGTTATAATCTGTATGGTGTGAGTCGACGGTTTGAAATCCGAACAAGACACATTTATTTGTGTTAAATACGCAAATTCTATTCCGGACACACTTAAAACCATGTAACCAGAACACGACATGTGTACTGTTTATCTAAACAGGTTGACAGGTTGTAAATGATTTATGAACTTACGATGAAGTTGTAAATTGGTTAAGCAGATCGTAATAAAGTTCTAAGCATAGGTTAACCAAAAAACCTGTTAATAAATTGTTTGCTAAATGGATCAGACTGGTTACCTCAAAACCTGATTATTTTTTGATTGGGCTCGTATCGTGTTAGAAACTGTCACCTCTAATAAATCATAACATTTAAACAGTAACGCATTTTGTTAGATACTTTCACAAATTTTTACACATAACAAACGAGGAATTAACAATTTGATTCACACCATTTCTTAGTTACTCACTCAACCTACTTCCCTTCGAATTCTTGTACTCCAAAGACATTGGAGGGATACTTTGTTGATGTCTAAAAACGTTAAACGGATCGATCTCTGTCTTTGCTTTCACCAATCGATCGTAGTTGTTACCGAAGTACTTCTCACCCCATTCCCGACCCATCTCGACCATGTCATCGTTCGACCCGACCCCCGTTTTCATCCAGTTCATTACTCCAAGATCGACATCCATGTAATTAATATACGCGGCTCGTGGGTCCTGTGCCACATAGGGTGTCATGGACCCATGAAAGCCGCGTATCCAAGCTATATAGTCATCAGTTTTATCATTATCGGTTTCTTTCCATTCCACTAGATACTGAATAGTGAAAAGATTCCCTTTCCTGTGAGGAAAGGGAATCGAATCACTAGTTATCGATTCCATCATTCCACCGTACGGATCCAAAATTACGTACCCTTTTGATTGTTTTTCGAGTATGTCAAGCATGATGGTTAGGCCGAGTCTTGGTATCGGTTTCCGGACAAAATCTGATTTAGCCTTGTAGTAGAGTTTATCTTGCAAGAATCGGTTTTTCAAGTCGGATACCGAGCTTTGGTCTCCGAAACCCGAGAAATAAAGAACCGACTCGATCCAACTCATTTCTTTACAATCGTTTTCCACAAGTTTTAGCTCTTGGAAATTTTGGTTCATGATCAATAAAGCTTTTGCTTTCGGACCCAAATAGAGCCCTTTGAATGTAGCCGATAAACCGGGTTTGTCTTTCCGTTCGGGCAAACCCGCGCCAACAAAGGACGACATGTAAAAGTCATCAGGCAATGCAGGCGCGACATGTTGCCATTTGTCTACCATATCAGCTACTTGTTCTTTCGTGCCTGATCTAGACACGATAAAACAAGTGACTGTATCCGGTACGCTTGATAATTTTATATTCCAAGCGTACACGATTCCCCAAACCCCACCACCCCCACCTCGTATCGCCCAAAAAACATCCTCCCCCATTGCGGCCCGGTTTAGTAACTTGCCATCAGCTGTAACTAAAACCGCGTCAACCACATTATCGGCAGCCAACCCATATTTCCGCGACAACAACCCAAACCCACCACCCGAAATGTGACCACCCACCCCAACAGTGGGGCATGACCCCGCGGAGAAACCATGGACACTACTGGACTCGGATATCGCATAGTAGGTTTGACCGAGTGTCGCACCGCCTTCAACCCACGCGGTACCCGAGTCCACATCGACTGAAACATGGTCTAGTCGGGTCAAGTCTATTACCACAAACGGAGGCCCGTCCATCGCCACCGACGACGTCCCTTCGTAGCTATGACCACCACACCTAACTCTAATTTCGAGCGACGATTCTCGTGCACAAATGACGGTATTCGCCAACTGTTCTTTCGTCTCCGGGAACACGATCACAACCGGTTTCGGTAACGAAGAACCCGCAAATCTTAGATTTTGAATTGACAAATTTAGTAGTTGATGATACACCGATGACGACGAATCGTTGCTTGAATTCGAAAGTGTCGAGAAGTTATGAACACCCAACCGAGTTAAACTCATGACAAAGCGTTTTTCATGTTCATGTTCGTGTTCGTGTTCATAAACGAATGAGGGTACAGAAACAGACATGACAACTAACACAATCAGCGCGAATAACACAAGTATTAAGGAGTGAATGAATGATATGAAAGGTGTCACAAGGTGGATAGATTTATATGGGAAACTTGAAGTTAATATTATATAAAAAATGATGGTGATTGTAAGTAGAAGACAAACATAGGGATTTAATGCAGACTAACGTACGCCGGCCAGTGGTAATATTGGTATTTTGTTATTGCTTGAAGAACTTAAAGGTGGTGCATGCAGACAACTGAGGTTTCTGTGAAAATATTAAAAGATTAATGAGAGAGAAAGTGGATGTTGACTCAACTTTCCTAAAATACACTATGTTTTTAGAGGTCAAATCAGATGTATTTTGTGTTCAAGATAGATTTTGACATGAAAATGGTATATATATTCTAGTTAAGAATACAATTGAGTTTTTAAACGTAACATGTCTGTTAACAACGTGTGATATGGGACTTTATCATTTTATTAAGATTATTAGAGCATTCACATTCAACCCTCGAATTAGGTGAACTACAAGAAGACAAGCAATCTGATACAACATTTTTTTGGTCTCTTTGAGTTTTTTATTTTATGAAAAGTGGTTGTAGGCTATGTAGCACGGGTACGGGGACAATAAGGGTACGGGGAATGACAAAACTCAAAAATCGAAGATACGGGTATGACAAAGGTACGGCAAAAAAATATAAAATATAAACGGGTAGTTGATGATCATTGTGTTTCTTGAGAAGTGATAATCGATGATGAATATAGATGATGATGATGAATACAAATGATGATGAACTAAGAAGAGAAGGAACTGAAAGGCCAACGTTATGTATAATTGGATGTTTTTTTTTTTGAACGGCAAATTTGGATCACTGACGGACCACTGGAGTATCATCGTGCCACCAGTAGAACCACCCGATCATATCCATCTCCACTAGGCACAATGCCTATACACCAATTCAGGAGGAAACCCAATAAATATGGGAAAACCCCCCTTGTGGGAATCGAACTCAGGACCTATTAGTCCAAAGTCTTATCCCATCCCCAAGATACCACTAGGCTATAAAGCCATGGGTATGTATAATTGGATGTTGATCAGGTTTTTTAACTGAAAGGCCGACTGTTTGTTATGGAATTTGAAAGGTTTAAATGATAAAACCCTAAAAATAATAGGATACGTCCCCGAAACTTGTAGTCGCCGTCCCTGAAACGTGTAGTCGCCGTCCCCAATACCCGGAAACGTTTAGGGGACGTCCCCATGATGTTTCCATCCCCAAAACGTCCCTGGGATGGGTACCCAATGGTTCTAGACGTCCCCATGCTACATAGGTTGGTGGGTTGTGAGTAGATGACAGAGAAAATATTACCGTTAATCTGTAAATTTGAGGGGAGACAGTTCAAACTTTATAATTTTTTTTAATACATTTAGAAAGTGATTATAAGTGGAAAAGAGAGAAAATGTAATGATCAAGGTATTAAAAAGTATTATTTAATTGAAAAAAGAAAGGAAAAATAGTGATTTGTTTGTCATTGTACTTCGTATTATGAATTATAGTGGCAAAATACGACACGCGACGACGGTCGTAGGCGCGTTTTTGAATTAAAATGATTGGAACACGCCGCTTAAATCTCAGTTATGTCTCATTGCATTATGACAATACTGACAGGGGTGCTGGTCTTTTCTCCTACTGTGCAAACTTGAAAAATCTCACCATAACACATTGTCTAGAGAAACGGTTTTATCATGTGTTATATAACGCAAACAAGTTCTCCACAGTTTGTGCAAATCAATTTCTGTAACATCACTTCATCAATAATCGAGAGAAACTTCTTCGAGCTAACTGCCGATATCTCATCCTTCTTATCTATTTCACAATCAAATCAACTCATAAACAACCAAAACACTACCATATGTGAACCCTCCAGAAGAAATCACAGGCTGATACATAAATGTGCATATAATGCATAGAAAAGAGCTCTGCAATTTGCATCCACTAACCATACTGTTATTACATCCGAGACGATTCAAGTGAGTCATATGAAGCAAGTGTCTGCCTATTCAAATGAGAGGAATCATTGCATTATATCCCCATTGAAAACAAGCTTGAAAAGGTTTAGCACCAGCAGGGATCATGTTAAAGGAAGGCTGGTGAAGGTTAGCTGACACTCGCCATTCTCTTGCACCTTCTGTAGACATGCATCTCTGAGAAGTCACCGAGAGTGAAAAGACGCCCGTGAAGGTTAGCTGACGCTCCATGGGCTAAGAGGCAGTCGCGATCCAAATTGATCGTTTTTAAGCCAAAGCCGGTTGAGGATTACGAGTGTTCTAGACTCGTTCAAGACATGCTTGTTTGTGCGATTTACAGAAATAAGGATGAAGCTCTGTATTTTGATGCCGCGAGGAAACATGAAAGAAGACCACTTCACGAAACGAGGTTTCATAATCACGGGAAACGAAGAAATTTGATCTTGGAAGATATCCAATATTTGGATACAACTTCAGGTCACGAAGATCACTCTGTAGTAGTTGATCATGACGACCGGTTGAGTCGTCGGGAAAACTTTTCCTCAGGGGAGGGTGGGTAGTATGAGTCTGAGTATATTGTGGTTCGTGAAGGGGTAGGGATAATGTTTTATGGGTGGTGAGTTGTGGTTGATTTATAGGAGGAGGTTATAAAACGAATATATGTTTATGCGAATTTAAAGGACTTGCAAGGAATGCTACCATCTATGCGGGCTTTCCATCCATATATTACGTCCAACATATGACACATGATAAAAGCGCTTCTCAAGACAATCTGAGATCATGTTCCATTTTATTACGATCGTCATGATCAACCACTGCAGAGTGATCTTCGTGAGTTGAAGTTGTACCCAAATCTTTGATATCTTCCATGTAAAAGTTCGGAAAGATGACAGAATAGAGATCTGAATATCCCCTTTGTAGTTGTTACCACATGACACCTGATAAAAGCGCTTATTTAGACAATCTGGGACTATGTTCCGCGTCGTAGACTGGTGGGATTGAATGGTTTTAATATATTTCATCTTGGACTATCTAGTTTAATACTTGAAAATGGATATGATCGTGTCAAGACCTTTATCTATCATGTCATCGACCAACTGCTTGAACTCCATTCCGTTTCTCGGGTTCGCATTCGACAGAAGACACCAACTTCCAAAAATCAGGGTCGAAACGCCCCGCTTTGGCCAAAGCGGGGCGTTTAGGGTTCAAACATTCCACCGTACAGAATATAACATCGCATCAAGTCTCATCACCCATTGTCGGAAAAAAAAACCCCTAAACGCCCCGCTTTGGCCATAGCGGGGCGGTTCAACTGACATCGTACACCATCACATCACCGTTTGTCTGGAAAACAGGCCAAAACGCCCCGCTTTGGCCAAAGCGGGGCGCTTCGAAAGGGTGTGGAAATAAGGTTTGGGTGTGTGAATAGCATGACCCAAGATTTATTAACCTTGTACTTAACACATTCATCAATCATCAACATGAATTCTATCCAATTTTAGTTCTATTTGAGTACGTATTTGATCTTTGTATTTGAATCAATCATCAACATGAATTCTATCCAATTTTAGTTCTATTTGAGTACGTATTTGATCTTTGTATTTGAAACTAGTGGAATTCCCGCGCTTCGCCGCGGCTTTCAGTCCGTATCGGTATGATTCGTTACTATATAAGTATCGGTAACAGAGTTGTTTGGCCGACATCAGTTCGACTCATTACGGTACCGTTACCGTAACAATGTTGTTTGGCACATTAAGAAAATCATTAAAAATGAATATGGTACCTGTACCAATGTTATTTGGTTGGTATTGGTTTAGTTTTCAAGGAAAGAACAAAAAATAACTATATTTGATAAGTTCAAATAATATTTTTATCAAATTCTGGATAACAATCAATAAGCACGCCGTAACGAATATTCGAAATTTATAAAACATTATATTATTTTGCTAAAATAGCGAAAAAGATAAACTCTTCACTTTAAAAAAACTAAATCACAACATAACGTTGATGACATATACGCATGTTTTCAAGATAGATTTTGACATGAAAATGGTATATATATATTCTAGTTAAGAGCAATAGAGTTTTTAAACGTAACATGTCTGTTAACAACGTGTGATATGGACTTTATCATTTTATTAAGATTATTATGATGTTGACTATGAAAATTTATTCCTTATGGGTGAAAATTATGAAAAGAACTCAAAATATACATGGCTGAATAAATTTTGATCAAAATAACATAGACAGAATAGTTTAAATTCTAAGTAATGAGTTTAAGAGCACTTAGGCTAGGTTTAAGGCCCTAGGGGCTTTATTACGCCACATATGCGACACATAAGCAGAGGGCTTTATCGTTACACGGTGTGGAATAACGCCCATTTTTTAACTATATTAAAAAAGGATAAATTAAAAAATCTGATTGGTTGATGAAGGTGGGGACCCTTGATTTGTTCCTCTCGCGCTCGCTATTCCTTTGGCGGAAGCGAAGGATAACGCCCCCTTTAACGGAGGTGGGGTGGCAAATGGCGCCAAAGGGCGCTAATATTGTTGAGGTGGCCACACCCCCGGCCTTAAAATCTAAAGACATGGTGGATAAGAGGGTGTAGTAATTCTCGTCGAATGAGAGCTGATTAAAAGCTTTTTAATATTTAAATATAGACAAATGACCCTTAAAAAAATTCTGCACCCCATAAAAAATTTATAGGTCCGCCACTGCTTTAACTAAGGAAACGAGCTCATTTTGAAATTTGAAACATGCTGTTTCTACATGAAAATAAAAGTTAGTTATGATATCTTCCTTTAAAAACTTTCTGCATGCAGACAACTAAAGTTCTTTTTTTCTTTTGGTCATAATATTAAAAAATAAAATGAGATTGAAAGCGGTTGTTCATTCAAAATAATATGTTTTAGAGGTCAAATAAGATGCATTTTATCTCCAAGATCGATTTTGACATGAAAATGGTATATTCTAGTTTTGGACAATTGAGTTTCAAAACGTAATGTCTTTCAACAAATGATCGAGTGGCTTTACTAACGAGAGCTTTAGCTAACCAGTTAAAACGTTTAAAAATTAATTTAAAGCCTATTAAAACATAACCTACCTAACTAACCAGCTTTTTAAACTGATCCAAACAGATGAACATTGCTTGTTCATCTCATCAGACTTCCCGTTTGACTGTCGGTCCAATCTTCAATACGATCGTTATAATAGCATCTTAACGTGTGTTTGTCGTTAAAAAAAAAACTCATTTGACATTAAAGATGCCAAAACAATAAAACTTTACCTTAAACTCGATTATATTGTAACAACTTATTCCAACAAATATAACAAAACAAACTATTGCAACTTTAAATAGAATATTTTAAACGAAAATCTTAAACTTAGGGTAATTCCAAACACGATGTGGACTATAAAAAAGGCAGTGTAATTCTTTTTGAAAATTACTTAATTTGTTTAGATAGAGTGGGATGCCGGCCAACCGCAAAGTTCCATACACACGTTTCTTCCGTCTACTTTAATTTTATACGCCAACAATATTAAATAATCGAATTATATCCATATATGCATCGTTGCATCGATAATCAGAAAATTATATATTATCCTACGTGTTCTCAATTATCTTCTGGTGAACATGACCATCTAACAGGGCCGTTTCAATTTTTTTAGAGACCCTAAGCGAACTACGAAGTTGGGGCCCTAATTTTGCCCATAAACTCTCCTCCAATCCCGATGGACCCGATGCCATGGATGATTACCGTTATTTTTTTCATCTAGTGATAGCCTATAGCATGGGAGGCTTTGATGGTGTGCGGGGGGATGACCTCCGCGCAAGGCCCATGATTTCGAGGGGCATGCGTTTTAAAAAAAAAATCCGATACGTATATGTTATTTTTTTAAATAGTAAACACATACCACTTTCAATATAGGCCCATTTACAAATCATTTTTTATGGTTTAGAATTTAGCCAATTGGAATTATGTTTATTAAACCCAACACTGATTTGATCTTTTTTAAATAATAACAAAACATAATAGAAGGGCACAATTTTTCAATCTCGAACAGGGTACGTGAATTCTCAGAGACGCCTCTGGCCTATAGCCTAGAAATTGAAAGCAGGTTGTGATGGGAAGTGTGAACGATGATTACGGCTGTATTTTAGGGGTTTTAGGCCGCTGAATAATGATGATTAGGTCGATGGTTGTTGCTATGTTGTAATAGCTTAAAATTAATGTGAAATTGGCTTTGAAACTGTGTCTTTTTTTGCTAAACAATATTTACTTTGGGTTTTTTCAATGAAAAACTAGTTTAGTTTTGAAGTAAATGTATTTATTTGGGCCTAATACATATATTATATATAAAACTTTCTAAAAACTTGGAGGCCCTTAATTTATGGTGGCCCTAGGCCCGTGCCTAGATTGGCAAGCCTATGGAGCCGGCCTTGCCATCTAATGTGGAGGATTATGGATTTGAGTCTTGCCAGAAGCAAAAATGCTCTAGGTTGAGCTAGAGGTTTTAGTGTTTTACTATAGTGGGCCTTCGGACGATAGGTTTCCTCTGGAATGCTTGCAGGCTGGGTCACCGGCATCATCTGTGTTCGCAGGCGTGACGTGAGTGACCTTTTGTTATTGGGTTTACCCGAGTGATTAGAATTTTGTTGGTCGTTTAAAAAAACAAAACAAAAGGAGGTGTGTTTGTTTTAACGTTATTAAATATAGTACAATGTCAATGAATCACATGATCAGTCTAGTACAATGAATCACATGTTCAGTCTTTTACAAATATGTAGTTATGTACAATAACAAAGTTATAAATTTATAGCTTGTAGATATATGTGGATAAATGTCACAATTAGGGCTGTAAACGAACCGAACGAACACGAACAAGGCCTTGTTCGTGTTCGTTCGTTAAGGAAACAAATGTGTTCACGAACGGTTCATGAACACTTACCGAACGAGATTTTATGTTCGCGTTCGTTCATTAAGGAAATGAGCATGTTCGCGAACGGTTCACGAACACAGACAAACACAAATAAATTTGACGAACGCGACAAAGGATAAAGATAGATGGCCCAGAGAGTAGCACTCGAACTTGAATCCCTTATTGTGGGACGGAGGTCGATCGTATTCGCTGATGTAAATAATGAGAAATGAAAGGGAAATGATGCATAAACAAGGTGAAAGTGAGTTTCCTAGTTTAATTGTTAGGGTAATAAAATAAATAAAAGTTTAATAATATAAAAAGTACAAATAAAATATAAAAAAGTACAAAGATCTTCAATTAAAACACAAACATACAAACATAAACGAACGCAAATCAACGAATGTTCATGAACATGTTCACGAACACGTTCACGAACACCTTACCGAACGTTCACGAACACAATCGAACGAACGAGACATCTGTTCATGTTCGTTCATTTAACTAATCGAACAAAATTTCTTGTTCATGTTCGTTCGTTTATTAAACGAACGAACATAAACGAACTTCCCGCCGAACGGTTCACGAACTGTTCGCTGAACGTTCGGTTCGTTTACAGCCCTAGTCACAATCTACAATTAAAATATGAAGAAAATAAAATGGAAAGGACCCTCTTTGATGCGCAAATTGTGATTAGATGGATGTTAACGGAACGAATATGATGTTGACATATAACTAAGTGCGCACTTTAACAAGTAAATAATAGAGTAAACCTTCGGAATCTAGGCGGTTTAAAAAAGGTTTCATTTGCATATTATGTACTTCAATAATTAAAATTGGAATATATCCACTTATAATGATGTAATGCCGACTATAATAAACTACTGATTAATCATGATCAATGGTTGTTAGGGTTCTTTAAAATCTAAAAATAATAAATTTCCATTTGATTACTTACATATACACACATCATCATTTAGTATCTACTCGATTCACTCGAGCTCGAAGGTATCAAGTCAGGTCCATGAAGCTTTGAAGTACCGAGTCAATTAAAACTAACATTGTTTTTGGTTTTTTTTTTTAACGTCCAACGTATCCACCAAATGGGCTACTGGCGAAATTCACCACATCGGGATACACCCGCCTCCGAACCGGGGAAAACCCTCACCTGGGCGGATCCGGAGGTGTTGCCACTAGGTGGGCCTAGGACCTGACTGACAATGCGTAGCCTTTTGTAGGTGTGTCAGGAGCGCAAGTCACGGAAGCTTTGGGCTCATCTGGAGGTGTTGCCACGTCCTGCTGTTGTTGTCAGTATGTCTACCAGCTTTTAAGCATGTGGGCTGGGTAGCTGCGCATTGGGCGGTCAGCTGATCGCTGCTGTAAGTGCCCAGGCAGACCACTTGCTGGTTTGATCACTGAAGTCAAAGTGTCAGTTCCACTTGTCTTGACAATAGGATGTGGTTTGGGCCGCATTGTTATGTGCGTTAACCGCAGTGATTACCGCAAGCCTTGTGTTAACGAAAACATCCATTTTCATACACAAGATGAGTCTTCTCATCTTTCCTTGATTGGGAAAACCAACTGCGTCCGCGCATGCCCGCACGAAAGCGGGTAAGTCCTTGTCGATTGGGGCAATGAACCGGGTGATGGTCATTCGCGCTCAGGCCTGGTGCGAGATTTGGGACCATACCCCTTCAAGTCCCCCTAGTACAGTGTTGCTTCCATGCGCAATTTGCAAGTGGGTGGAATGCTGGACTAATGGTCGAAAGGGTGTTCTTGAAATCGGTTTGGAGAAAATACTAGGCCGAGGTCTTTATTCATGTTTCTTGTAAATTAGCCGGCCGGTTGATTGTTAATTCTGACACGGGTTGAGCAGAGTCGTTGCCGATCGTGTAAAACTGGTGAGTAAGTTCATGCTGACGCTGAAGCATCTCATCGATGCTGCGGTTGTAATGTGGTCTACCTTTTTCTGATGTCATCAAATTGGATTGACATCGGGTAGTACACAGCTCGACCGGTGCGGTTCGCGGGTGTGCTGATAGACGCTGAATGAGGCGGATGATCATATTTCAAACATGATCCCCACTTTGCTGTGGCTTCGAACCAACATTTGAGACAGTGACAGAAGATGAGTATTAACTCACCATTACCCGCAACCCAATTGGAACCCTTGCATCTGCCAATGCAAGTGTGTTTGCATTGTGTTGCTACTTCATCTTCATCAATGGGACATGAAATGATGATCCCTCTATGGTGTTTCATGTTCGTCAATTGGACATCTGTTTTCAGGGTTTTAAGCTTTGTCATGCGGTTACTGATGTGCGTTAAGTGTGATATATTTTTATTTATATTTTAAGCCCTTTTTACCACATTAGTCAAGTTTTAAACTTATAAAAAATGATATTCTACTAACACTAAACACACATATGGGCAAGTGCACCCATCGTGAGCGTAGTATAGCGTTGGTAAGATACCGAGGTCGTCCAAGGACACAAGAGCTTTTAGTACCGGTTTATCCTCAACGTCTAATCAAATCAAAAGTTTTAGAAAAGGTTTTTAACATGAAAAATAAAAACTAAAATGCTGAAAATAAAAATAAAATAAAAACAGATAGACAAGATGAATCACTTGGATCCGACTCGCCTATAATGTAACCTTTGATGATTTCCGCACTTTTGCACTTTTTAAGAGATTATCTTAGTTATAGTAGTAGGCCCCTCTTTTGAAGGTGACGTTACCATCAACCCAGTGGTATGATTCAGCAACGATACAATTCCAAAGGGTTGGAATATTTGAAGATAATTAATTAAGTTATTAATGTGTAATGTGGTAGGCCCTTCTTTTGAAGGTGACGTTACCCTCGGCTAAGTGGTTTGAGTCAGCAGGGATACTGTCACACCCCCAAAATACCACATGCGGAAACACCACGGGACGTGTGACGTACCAGGATCCAGCCACCAGCCACCAATCACATTGAACCACAACATAGTATTAAATAAAAGTTTCCGTCTATTTCATTAAGTAATTCCAAAACACAACTTAAAACAAATACATTCAGCGGAAGCATAATATAAATAGTTATTCAAGTATTTCATAACAATTGTGCAAAACCAATAAACATGTATCCAAGAGCTACGACCCATGACCACTCCAACATTCCCAGATAGCAAGTTCCAACCATGAATCTAACGACCTGCAAGCATGCAGACAAGTGTGTCAGACGACGCTGGTGAGTTCAAAGTTTGTTAACACGTTTAGTTACCAGATATCAGTTTAAAACATTTCATAGATTTGATGTTGTTAATAACTCGATTACCGCAGATGGCTCCAGATTATTTGCCCTTCCCCAATGCTCTATCAAACATTGGTCAAGTGGTTAAGGTAATTAGTTCACGACCGTCCTCCCCGGTACGGTGTGAGGGTGCCAAACCTAATAGCGCTATCAACTAATAACCCCGTTGCCTCCCCGGCAACCAATCGGTATATGATGGGACTTAATGATAGAAATGAGTGTATTAACCAACATCCCAGGTTTAACATTCCAGTCAAACCCAATTACCTGACATTCCTCCCCGGAACGTTTACCAGATGTCCCTCCCCGGGACGCATGCTTGGTACCGTCCAAGTGATGCCTCCAACTTAAATCCAAAGACCATGGTTTCCACCGCAGGTTGTGACTCGTGCAATCCTTCTTGGAAATCCACCATGTAAGTCATCACCTTCTCGTGTTGCATCAGCATGAAACTGGGACTCTAATTCAAATCATCATGGTATGCCACTATATCACCCGTACCCTTGGGTAAAGACGATGCTCAGTGCATTGTAGAGTTGGATTTCAAAAGCTGAAAAGACGTTCTCCTGTTTTGTCTCCCATGAATACACAGCACCCCGCTGTGCTAAAGAGGTTAAAGCTGCGCAATCTTTGAAAATCCCACGATGAATCTGTGATAGTATCTAGCGAAACCAAGGAATTACTGTATCCCCGAAGGAATCTTTGGTGTCAGTCAGTTTCTAACAAAATGGATCTTAGCGAGATCCACGTGTATTCCCACTTCGTTGATTACATGACCAAAAATGTACCTCTCGAATCCAGAAGTAACATTTGACAAGACTTCACGCGGAGTGGCTCCTCCCTCAGGAACTCTAAAATAAGATACAAATGACGCCCATGATGTTCCTTTCTCCTGGAAATGATTCAAAACGTCATAGATAAACACGGTTGACAAATCTGGCGAGACGAGGTTGACACATACTACCCATGTGATCCCTGAGGTTGCTGGTGTGTTGGATATCTTAAACAACTTGAACAGAAATTCGTAGTGGCCGTACTGTATCTGTAACGCCGTGTTAGGAATCATCCTCCCCTGAGTCTTCCGTCAAACGACAGTCCGATACATTGCAACTGGTCCAGCAGGTCGTCGATGCGAGATAGCGGGTGATGGTCTATGATTGCCACCTCGTAGTAGTCTGTACACATATGAAAGGACTCGTCCTTCATTTCCACACTAGGGCTCGGGCTCCCCAAGGCGAAGAGCTAGATCGATAATACTCCCATCCCGTAGTTCCTGAAGTTGGTTAGACGGTTCCTGCAACCCTCCTGGTGCAAGACGGTAAATAGTACGAGTAATCAGGGCTGCTTCTGGCGTGAGATCAAACTGAGATTCTACCGAATTAGTTGTAGAAGTAAACCTGAAAGTTCCTCGGGTAGCACACCGAGAGGAATCATGAATATTTGGTGGATCCTCGATCCTCTTTTCCTTAGCCTTAACATCAGCAACGGTTGCCAACATACCGGGGTATTCCCTCCGTAGACACTTCTGAGCTTTCATTGCTGAAATGATGCTAACCTTTTAACCACTATGATACTTTAGGGCAGAAGACGATTCTCCACTAGGGAGAGAGATACGCAAAATTTCCTCCTCACAGGGTATATCTGTGCGATATCTGGATAACCAATCCACACTAACTGCTGCATCAAAACTATCAAGGGTAGCAGAAGGAAGGTCGATGTCGAACACTTGTCCCACAAGGTCGAGTTTGCATCCCAACGAACATATGAGGTTTCAATTGACTTGCCATCAGCTGATTCCACAACAGGTTCGGTTTCAAGAAGCATCAGGGTTAAACAGAACAGAGACGAAGCGATTAACTACTCATACAAGCTACCATGTTGCTATTATGCCTGGCGTCGCCTACGCCAATCCTAAATGCCCTTCCATGAGCATCATTTCCAGTGTTGTTGTTTTGGTTACGAGAATTCCCAATACCGTCATTGTTCCCTTGGTTGTTGACATTTTGACTTAACACAGTCGATCCTTGTCGAGGTCACCTTCGTTTCCATTCTGTAGGCTACGATTACGAGTACCTTGATGTCGCCGTGACTGTTGCCTCTAATGTCGTTGCTTGTAACGGAGTCATGTGACCTTTCACCAACAGGGTCCATCTTTTCACATTCCGTGTCACGTCCTAAGGCACTACTCACTATGCCGGCAGTCACACATTCCACACTATAATCAATTGTCATCGCTTATGTCCCGATTAATTCGTAAGAGTTGACTCCCATAAGTCGCTGACTAGGGTTAAGGATTCGATTGTAGTCAATTTGCTGGTGTTCGTCGCCGGTAATCAGGGTCGTTCTAATACTGAGGTCGGTAGGCACTATGCTCATCCTCTTGTCCATCGTCCTTGCAAGTTGAATGAGAAATACACGGTATGTTTCTAGAGTGTTGCAGAAGTGATCACACTTCGGGATCTAAGGCGTCAACACATTGAGTTCCAGCAAACGAAGAGGAGTGAGAAAAGCATATACCAATCATTTGACACTGCGGCATCCAACTCAGGGACGTTCGTACAAGCACCTAACATTCTACACAGTTCGCTAGGCGTTCAGATGGGTGTTCAGGTGATACTCGATAGCGTCGAGATTCTTAAGGATCCAGTGAGGAGTGAAAAGATCACGTTCGAGTAGGAGACAATCACTACTATGACCCCTATAGGTTTGTTATGTTTCTCATTGATTGAATAACGGAACAGAACCCCTTTTTCACTTGTTAAGCTTCACTGGGACTCACATGCACCCTTCATTATTATTATGTGTGCACCCATAATAATATTGTGATTTACATGCTCATCACAGTTCCTCCTAACTCATGTCAAATGGTTCCTCAAACTCAGATGTCAAACGGAGGTTATCAAAATGATAAGATCATAGGAATCCAAGGACTATGTCATACTATCAACAAATCATAATGTAAGCAAACAATTCATGTAATCATGCTATAGTGACGAGTGTGTGTCCGTACCCTACATCATAAACAAATGTGTACTAGTCATGAAATGTATGCAACAGGTGAAAAAGACGAACCTTGCAATCTGGTGCTGAGTGTCATGGTCGCATTCACCTATTCGGAACTGTTCGGTTATAGTTTGGTTTTATAAAAACATTTTTAAAACCAAGTTCACTATAACCAGTGGCTCTGATACCAAACTGTCACACCCCCAAAATACCACATGTGGAAACACCGCGGGATATGTGACGTACCAGGATCCAGCCACAAATCACATTGAACCACAACATAGTATTAAATAAAAGTTTCCATCTATTTCATTAAGTAATTCCAAAACACAACTTAAAACAAATACGTTCAGCGGAAGCATAATGTAAATAGTTATTCAAGTATTTCATAACAATTGTGCAAAACCAATAAACATGTATCCAAGAGCTACGACCCATGACCACTCCAACACTCCCAGATAGCAAGTTCCAACCATGAATCTAATGACCTGCAAACATGCAGACAAGTGTGTCACACGACCCTGGTGAGTTCAAAGTTTGTTAACATGGTTAGTTACCAGATATCAGTTTAAAACATTTCAGAGATTTGATGTTGTTAATAACTCGATTACCGCAGATGGCTCCAGATTATTTGCCCTTCCCCAATGCTCTATCAAACATTGGTAAAGTGGTTAAGGTAATTAGTTCACGACCGTCCTCCCCGGTATGGTGTGAGGGTGCCAAACCTAATAGCGCTATCAACTAATAACCCCGTTGCCTCCCCGGCAACCAATCAGTATATGATGGGACTTAATGATAGAAATGAGTGTATTAACCAACATCCCAGGTTTAACATTCCAGTCAAACCCAATTACCCGACCGTCCTTCTAGTCAACTAATAACCCCATTGCCTCCCCAGCAACCAATCGGTATATGATGGGATTTAATGATAGAAATGAGTGTATTACCAGATGTCCCTCCCCGGGACGCATGCTTGGAAAAAGAGCAGTGAACTCACCTTAGATTGTTCGAATTGTTAAGTTACTTTACCCGTTCCAAGTTGGTCAACCAAACCCTACCGTGGTTACCAGAGACAATCAGTATATTGTTCACACCTATTACGTATCTATCGTATACGTTGCACAAGTAGCAGACAAGTAAAACACACGTCCTTATATGAGTTGTAACCGTTAAACATGCAACCCGTTGATCTATAACTTTTTATCATGAAATCACATAACCAGTGTATGGGTTTCATATGCGAGTCATTCACACAACAGTACACGTACTTTCACATATTGTATTTGCCGCAAAGATCAATGTATGACGCATAACAAGCACACAACTCTCATGCAAGTCCACACTTCACATGTATGTCACGTAACAGCACTTAACAGATAAGTTTACTACTCACCAATCAAACCAGGTTTCTCATTCCTAAACAGCATTATCATGTACTCAGATAATATGCATAAACACCATCATTCATTATCATAATCATCAGTGGAATGCCTTCATGACGAAGAACATTCATGGCGATGAACCTCCACGGCGGCGAACCTTTGTGGTGAAGTACTATACTTCGTCGAGAAGTAATTGCGACGAACCTTCATGATTGTTCATCGAGAAGGCCAGTCAACGAAGAACCATACTTCGTCGACCTGGGGTTCTTCGTGGGAAGCTTCGTTGCTGCACCTCCTCAACAGATAATCATGATCAATTAACCCTAATTGTCGTTAGTTCATTACTAACAATTCATCGAATCATACAGCACCATCAAGTACTAATTATGCGATAATCATAAACACTAACATGCACTTCCAATTTTCATAAACATTATATCACACTAATTCATAAATTAACACTATGATGTTCTCCAATTCAGTCCATATAGTAACATTACAACCGATCATACAAGACCCTTATCTAACTTGCTTTATGATCAAGACTCAGCCTGTGTTCTAATCTTTACAACTCAACATGTAATCACGTAGTCAAACACGACCAAAACTGATGAACATTCACATACATACAACTCAACATGTAATCACGAAATTAATCACAACCAAAACTGATGAATCATACTTACCGCTTACTAGAACGAAAGAGATGAGAGGTTCCGTAAGGAAGAGAGCTTCGACAGAGGTAGGCACCGTCGATCCGCGAGAGAGAGAGGAAGGGAGTGTCGTCGTCCCATGTAGAAGAGATTAGGGTTTCGCTACCTTGTGTGCGTTTATATGATGCGGACTGGGCCAGCCACAACTGGGTTCCACTTGGGCCGCGAGCCCCTTTTTGGCGAAGAATGCTCATGACGAAGGATATACTTCGTCGAGTGACGAAGATGACGAAGGTCCAAGTTTCGTCGAGCATAATAATGACGAAGGATCATAACTTCGTCAAGTTATGAATCATGCACAATACAACCACACATAACATTACCTTAATCATTTATCACACATGCATAAGTTACAACACAAAACAAGCTATGAAAACAGAGTTTTGAAACAAGTAATGCTTAGAGGAGAAACCTTGAAATCTCGGGTTGTCACAGATACAATCCCAAGTAGCCGGGTTAATGTATTAATAGTAGTTTACATATGAGGGGATCAAGTCATTCGCACCCCCGCCATCCAATACCAGTGGGTATTGAAGGAGGTCCTAGTAAGCTTGACCCATGCCCTTGCAGGATCTATACACTGAACAAGGCAAGAACCTTACCAAACCATTCCCTTAACCCCCGACCAGGTAGCCAACATATCTCTATATAGACCGTAGAGATATGAATGGTGAAAATCTTTTATTTTATATAGACAGTAAAATAACGCAAGACACCACGGACAAATGATAAGGAAGTTTCACCTTCAACATAAGAAACTAGTTATTAAAGTCAATAGTCTTAAGCTACCCGCGTTGCGGGCCAGTGGGCATAAAAACATGCTACCAAAGTTGAGGAGATGGGGATGTAAAATCATGCTAAGTAGCATTAGACGAAGACCAAAACCGGGTAAAGCGTAAAAGAACACGAATTCCCAACACAAAGTGACTTACGTGACAAAAAACGTAGAAGGAGTCGAATTTATAACGATGCGTATTAGAAATTGGAGGGGGTAAAAAAAAATTAAAAAGAACAAATGTTACCACCAAATACGAGTGAAAAAAAACCCTGAGGGGCCAAATGTGACTATCAAACACTGTGCTAAATAACAACGAACGACGAACAAATCCGAGAAAAACGTAACACAAAAACTAATAAAAAAACTAAAATTATTTAACCTTTGTGACACAAATTATAAAATCTAAAGTATTGTTACAAAATGAAAAATCATGATACCCAAAAAAAGAAAAGAAAAAAAAGACAAAAAGACAAAAAGTATACTATTCCCCCGTATGTTATTAAAATTAAAACTGAGAGATTTAATAATAATAATAATAATAATAATAATAATAATAATAATAATAATAATAATAATAATAATAATAAGGATAACAAAATATTTTTTATATATAATATGAAAATTGAAATTAAGAGATTTATAGATAATAATAATAATAATAATAATAATAATAATAATAATAATAATAAGGATAAGGATAAAAAAATATTTTTAAATAAAAATAAAAATATAATTGTGAAGTTGAAGGAGAAATTGCCACATGACATTAATTGTAGTCTTTTACTAATATTTCGATTAATACAAAACCAAATAAAAAATGCGAAAAGATTAAAAATCAAAAGTATTACATTAAATGCTTGTCTTCACCAAGTGAAGTAAGAGACTTAGGCAAACATGACCTTTGATTGTCAAGAACTCTTACTATCAATCTTTTGAAGGCGACGTTACCCTCGGCTAAGTGGTTTGAGTCGGCAGGGATACAATCCCATGTAGACGGGTTAATGTATTAATAGTAGTTTACATAGAGTCGTAAGAACCAAGCGACTATTCACACAAGAAACGAAAAATGAGCATTTAGTTTAAAGATGTATGCTTGTATGCTCAATAAAGGCTCAAAACTCACTTTTTGTGGAAATGGGTTTATAATGTGATCAAGTATATAATCAAATTTTAACTAGATTTGTCATGCCGTTTCATAATTTTCTTATGTTGGTAGGGCTGTAAACGAGCCGAGTCGAGCCGAGCCGAGCTCGACCCAGCTCGAGCTCGGCTCGAACTCAATTCGAGTTGGCTCGGCTCGAGCTCGAATTTCAAATCGAGCTGAGATTTGAGACTCGAGCTCGACTCGATTAAAATTCGAGTTGGCTCGGCTCGGTTCGATCTAGCTCGAACTAACAAAGAATCGCAAAATTTACTACTTAAAAAGCCCTAAAAATGAATATCTTCATAGACTTAGGGCCATAATTGCAATTTAATTTAACCAAATGGCTAAAAATGCAAGTATAAATAGTTAGCTCACTTTGTATATTGTCTTTACCTTCTTTTATAGGGTAGATACTCCCTTGATTTTTGTCTTCTGAGCGATGTGGGACAAAGAAATGAAAGATGTAAACCTTATCGAGCCGGCTCACGAGCCGAGTCAGGCCAAGCTCGAGCTCGGCTCGTTTACAAACCGAGCCGAGCCGAGCTGGCTCGTTTACAACCGAGCCAATTTCGAGCCGAGCTTTTCTCGAACTTTTTTTGAGCGAGTTTCGAGCAAGCTGCGAGCCACGAGTTTTTTAAACACCCCTATATGTTGGTTCTTTTTATCACGACGCTATCGGTTGTAAATTTTTAAAAATATAACCTTTTTAGAACTTGTTATTCCCAAATTAAACCAAGACAAGTAAAAAAAAATGAAAAGTTTTTGAAAAAATTTCAGGGTGATTAGCGGTTCCAATAGAGTTTTGTGTAAGGCTTGTTATTAGGACTTTGCAAAATTCAAGGTTTAGCATCCCCCCCCCCCCACACTTAAATTACACATTGTCCTTAATGTGTCTCAAAAATAAGTTTTTAGGTTGATTGAATGTGTAAAAAGGTGTTTAAAAACAAAATTTTATGTTACTGGGCGTCTAGTCATGGGCCCGTGTTGGTCCGGACACGACCCCGTGTTCAGATTGCCAGTATCATATTTAACAGAAGGCTGGGCACGGGGGCGTGTTCAGTGAACACGACCCCATGTCCAGTTACCTGAACTGGGCGTTTTCTGCAGAACCTCGGGCACCGAGGCGTGTTGGGGTGAGCACGGCCCCGTGCTGAACTTGCTGTAATGAAGAAAAATTGTCGGGAGGCTCTGTTTTTGTGCATGGGGTGTGGGTTCAAGTTTCCCTTAGTAACCTCCACCATTTCGAGTGTGTTTTATTCCTGAAAAGTAAAACTAAACTAAAAAACATAAAAGTTAATCTAAAATAAAACTAAGGATAGTTCCGCGGAATGCCTCCGTGGTGCACCACGTTTATAAGGGTCCTTGGCTAGACCCAAAGTCAGTCATATGTTACCCAAGTGGGATGTTTTGCATCCCATGTTGCACCGTCGGAGAGCATCATCAAAGCTTGAGTCTATGACATTCATGTAGTTGACCGGGTCGTCGTCTTCTACTCTCTTCCCAACCCCGAACTCCATCTCTTTGTCCCCATCCCTCAATGTTAATTTCCCACCATTCATGTCCACCATTGCGTCAGCGGTGGTTAGGAATGGTCTTCCTAGAATAAGTGGTACTTCGGTATCTTCCTCCATATCAAGTATGACAAAGTCGGCCGGGAAGACAAAGTCTCCGACTTTTACCAATAGTTTTTCGGTGACACCTTGTGGATATTTGATAGACCTATCGGCGAGTTGTATGCTCATCTTTGTGGGGCTTGTTTTACCAAGTCCGAGTCAGTCAAACGTTGATGCGGGCATGAGATTGATGCTACCCCCAAGATCGGCTAGTGTATTGCGTATGGGTGATCCCCCTATGGAACAAGGGATGGTGAAGCTTCCGGGGTCGATTTTCTTTTGTGGGAGTTTGTTAAGTAGAACGGCGGAGTATTCTTCACTTAAATTAACTAATTGCAGTGTTTCAATTTTCCTTTTTGTGAGTGAGAAAGTCTCTCACAAATTTTGAATATTTAGGCATTTGAGTGAGGACTTCCACAAATGGAAGATTGATGTGCAATTGTTTTAGTAAGTTTACGAATTTTGTGAATTGCTCATCGGTCTTTTGGCGAAGTAACCGACCGGGGTAAGGTACCGGGGGGTTCTTGGTAGGTTCTTGGCTTGGCGGAGGAGTTGTCTCTTTTTGGGGTGTTGGTGAAGTTGTGGGTTGGTTAGACGGACTCTTTTCAGGTAGTGGAGCCTCCTCGGGACCTACGGTACGGTTTCTTAATGTGATGAGATGCACTTGCGCCTTTGGGTTGGTTTCGGTTGTCACACCCCAACCGATGGCGGAATCATCGGGGCGCGGCACTAGGCGAATCAGATTGCTCAAGAGAATCCATAACAACTATATTGCGACAATATTTAATACATTCGTTACCCCATACTAACAAATAATACAATCACATGAGTTATCACAGATTTCTTGTCCTCTCGAACAATACAAATCCGACAACCTAGATTTTAGTTGAGTTTCTAGACTTCCTAGCTTGATTTGATATAGTCTGCGACTTAACCTGCAACATACGTTAAAATATTTGTCAATACAAAAGTATTGGCGAGTATACAGGTTTGATAAGTATAGCATAATAGATTAAAAGTGCTGCGAATTTCCACATGCATAAACGTAATACACGACATATATACTCACAAAACTGATACTACCAACTAAGTCCTCGATGCTCGAATGTACGATGGCATAACTAGACCCCGTCGGGCGCAATAGTACTATACTAGTCGTGGTGGGACGTCGCGAGTATAAGCCCTAGCACATATGCAACTAGCATCACGTATATCTATGCATAACAGTTATTCGCAAGTGATAATTCGATTGATTGAATATTTCGTTTGATAAGCTCGATTTGTTAGAAACGTATGTTACACCCAAAATTCGATTAAAAAGGGTTCAAGTATACTCACAGTGCGTATTTAGCGGGAATACAACTTGTTTGAGTCGGTTGAGAGTACGTCTGTGTTGATCCTTGAAGAATAGAGTAAACGATATACGGTTAAGCGAGACTAGCCTTGAAAGTTACTCATTAGGTCGAATGGTTCTCATACGTGCGGATTGACATGTTATCCGTCCGGATGACAAGTCATCCGTCCAGATAAGTGGTGCGTACGTGCAGACAGATGTAATGCGTGCGGATTGACATGTTATCCGTCCGGATGACAAGTCATCCGTCCAGATAAGTGGTGCGTACGTGCGGACAGATGTAATGCGTGCGGATTGACATGTCATCCGTGCGGACATATGTCATCCGTGCGGACAAGGGTCATCCGTGCGGGCTGACATGTCATCCGTGCGGACTGACATGTCTGTTTCGCACTCTGAACACTGTTTCCGAGTGTTTAATGGAAGGAATACGTTCGTTTTTACTAGGGTAGTGTAATTTCGCACTAACACTTGAAGTTCCGTCAATTCCGACTCGTTCTAACGGCCGGGAATCACCCCGTTCCATCAGATCTGGCCGTTCGTGATGGTTCTTCATGGTTAACTCGAAATCACACAGATTTAGGTGAGATTCGTCATTAAAACATGTGGAAATCACCCGGATCTGAGTCGTTTATAGTGAAATGAGACCCCAACTTGAAGTTCATAAGAACTCTTGGTGACCTCACCTCAAAACGCCCCAAATCCGCAGATCTCACGGTTAGAATTTGAGTTCTGAAAGATAGAATGATGCAGAATCGAGTGTAGATTGTAGAAGTACAAGTTTTAGGTTGAAATCTTACCGGAATCGCGAGGAAATCGAGAGAAAAGGGTCTTGGAGCGTGTTTGGTTGAGTAGGAGCTGTCACATCACTGTTCAAGTGATGTGACATGGTATTTATAGGCAACAAAGAAGAAGAAGAGTGTTCTGGCCCGGATTGCCCATGCGTGCGGATGGCCCATGCGTGCGTATGGCCCATCCGTGCGGATGGCCCATCCGTCCGGATGGCTATCCGTCCGGATGGCTATCCTGATGCGTTGGACTTCTCCGTTTTGATCGTTTTGATAGTTTTCGAAGTACGGGCCTTTAATAGTAAATTATTATTATTATTATTATTATTATTATTATATACGTATATATATATATATATATCACTAGGGGTCGTATTTACGTATCCATAATCCAAGGTCTCGATAATTAACAATCGGTTTCCGATTCGAGTATGCGATCATTAGCGGCGTTTCACGGCCATCAATGAGGGTAGTATAGGTCCTTTCTTGATGTCATCGTGAACGTTATTTCGTGAAGTGCCACAAAGACTGACGGGGTACCGTTTACTCGTATTGTCATCATCGTCATGACGACTGGAGCTACAGCACTCACCCGAGGGTCCTTGTTAGCGTTAATTGTTTATGTTCGACACATCACGGCCACTGAGGAGGGTAGAATAGGTCCTCACTTACTGCCTCCGTGAGTGTTAGTGTGATATTAGTGTAGCATTGTGACATTGTATTTCGAAAATATGCGATCATCCTTCGAATGGCGATAAATACGATATGGTTACATTATGATCTGAATCTCCGGTGCTAGGCGTAATGAGTATAACGAGTAGTAACAACGCACAAAAGTGCGGGTTGTTACAGTCTCCCCTACTTTAGGAAATTTCGTCCCGAAATTAATCCAATAGGTAGGCTTCTAAGTGTTGGTCTTGTATAAGTAGCGATACAGCGAGCGATTGACCGTAAGTTGACAGCGAGAACGTTTCGAATAAGAGAAATCGACTGCGATAGCGAGAAGGCGATGTAAAGACGAAAATATTAATCCCACGAGTTGGCATTCCAAAGTACCTTGTCTTGTGTAGAATTCGTTAGTTCGATGCGATTGTAATTGGAAAGGTTTCTCATGACGTAGAGTTAACTGAGTCGATCGTTAACCAACGTTACAAGAAGCGTTCGTTTTAGTTATTAAAAAGGGATTTAGGATAAAAATCTTTGAAAATTTTCCTTTTAACGTGCGGCCAACAGAATCGATGTTAACCGATGTTGCAAGGAAGTTTAAGTTTCTAACATTTTAAGGAATTCGGAGGTGAAAACAAGGGTTACGAAAACTCTCCTAGGGCCTGGGTTCAATGCTGAACTTGATGTCAACCCAACGTCTTAAGAAAGATTTCGTCCTTTGGTATTGCAAAAGTTTTTTTTTTTAAGGAAAAACTGGACTTGTGAGACTTCCCTTGGGCATGGAGTTAAGCTGACTCGATGTTACCTCCACATTGTGAGGAAATTTCACTTGTCCAATGGTTTTAATAAAAATTTTATAAAAATCAGTTTTAACCGTTTGAAAAAGATAATTTAGCATCAATCCCCACTTGGCACCTTCCCACAGAAGTTCGTTAACATGATTAAAACACTTATATATAGGAAGTACCAGCGGCGTATCCAACATGTTTTGCTCATATTACTTCCGTTTCGTGACGCAGTGTCATGTGTGCTGATACGACACGGGTAGGATTGCGCTTACTCGGCCCATTTGATAGAAAGTCAGACCGAGTATAAGATAGAATCGAATAAGTTAAGCCTGCGAGTTGAATTACGAACGTAGTTGTAGCAGCGTGCGCGAGTAGCCTGATGACACGAAGCATTTCTGTGTTGTGTCTGGGTAGGCGACGAGCGATAAGCGAATAGTGTGTTTGCGATTAGATTCCATATTAAACCCACATGGCACGTTTCCACGAGAGTTTGCTAACATGGCGAAACACCATGCTTAACTAGGTTAGTTTGCCTCGTGAAGCGGTGTCATGTGTACTAATTTCACATAGACTGCAATGAACACCAAGCGAGCGATAAGCGGTAGATCATACACGATAAGCGATAAGCGATTTGGTGCTTAAGCGAATAAACACAAAACACTTGTGATGACGGTGATGATAAACGAATTACAATAATCGGTAGTTGCGTTGCAAGCGATGGAGGTATGCGATTCGATTTACACGGTTCGGTTTGATTGATTAACACCACATAATTTAGCTAACATCAGACCCCACATGGCCTGTTTCCCCGAAAGGCCGCTGATATAACTAAAACACCTTGTTTTAACCATATGAGTTTCCTCTCGTAAGGCGAGGCCATGCGTTCTAACTTAGCACAAATATCACGGATAACGGTATAGCGATAGATTGATACACAGCAGGCGATAGAGATTCACATAATAAGCGATAGAGATTTCGAGATACACATAATAAATGATTGCGATTAGTCGAGTTTTGTTTCGAGTAAGCTTAATGTTACGTTGCGACGCATCACGGTTATCGAGGAGGGTAGAATAGGTCCTCACCGGATAATATCGTGAGCGTTAGTGTGTTTGATGAGATTGATCGCTATAGACTTATGACTAGTCTTGCGTTGATGCAATTGTCCTGCGAGGTAGACTCTCCAGAGTCCATCGATGAGGCGTTTGCATTGCGTTTGCAGACTTACGACGAGTCTCGCGATGATACGGTTTGTTACGCCTTGCGATTGAGTGTAGTGTGTTGAAAATAATCACAATAGTATAGTAGGTCTAATAACGTTCAACTCCACGTGGCACTTTCTTCACGGAACTTCGGTAGTATGGTAAAGCACACCTTGCCCGACCCCTACTACTTTCATCCCGTGTTTTGGTGTCACCTTTTGTCAAAACGCTATGGCACCTTTAGAATTCACTACGATCACCGTGCACTGACCCAAATAATCCCGTGTGCACCCGTGATTAATCGTTCCTTGCACGTTTACCATACCTCGTTCTAAAAGCGTAGTGAGGGTAAAACACATTATTTCGTGATATAGTATATAGTATGTGTGTGAATTTAGTCTAAGTGCGACGATTAGAGAGTGAAAGAGAATACGAGGGCAACATTGAGTAATAGAGTAGGTTCAAAGCTTAGAAATAAACGTCGAGAATCGTATCATTACAACTTTATCCTACGCTTGCTAGATGTCCGATGCTGAAGACTTTTGCTGGATCTGTTGTTGTTGTACTCAAGTTCACGGTTCGATGCGGCAGTTGCGGGTGAAGTGACCGTAACAGTTGCAGTTGTTGCAATAGCGACAGTCAGCCCCAACTGGGTGATGATAGGTACATGAGTAACACTGAGGATGAGCTCCAGTGTAGGCTCGTTTTGGAAACATCGGAACTGTTCGAAGAGGTTCCGGTTGCAGCAGTTCGGTTGTTGATGAGCTCGGGCTTGAAGCCTTTCGTTTGCGGCTGGGTTCGTCGGTGTTTTGCGAAGAGGTGTCGTCGTTGGAGGATTCGTCTGAAGACTCGCTTGCGGAGTCTTTGGCTGATTTGTCGGAAGATCCGTCGGCAGATTTGTCAGAAGAATCGGCAGCAGATCCGTCCGAAGAATCGTTAGCAGATCCGTCAGAAGAATCGTTAGCTGATTCATTAGAAGAATCGCCAGCAGATTTGTCAGAAGATTCGTCAACATGTTCGCCTGAAGGATTACTGGCGATTGCTTGATGAGCTTGCTTGACAGGATTCCTTGAGAATAATCCTTTCCTGAGTCGTTTGTTGTTGATTTCTGCGGCTAAGCGGTATGTTTCTTCGATGGTAGCAGGTCTTGCAGCTTCGAAAAAATCACCCACACACTCAGGCAAGCCGTGAATGTACTTCGAAATGGCTTTTTCTGAAGTGTTAACTTGACTCGGGCAGATTATGCTAAGCTGTTTGAACCTTGCGGTGTAGCCAGCATTGTCACCTTCGGTTTGCTTGATTTCCCAAAACTCGTTTTCTAGTTTCTGGATTTCATGAGGGGGGCAGTACTCTTTCTTCATGAGCTCTTTCAGCTCATTCCAAGAGAGAGCGTAAGCTGCGGAGATCCCACGTTTGTTTCGTTCGGTGGTCCACCAGTCGAGTGCTCGTGATTGAAATACTCCGGTAGCGCAAGTAGTACGGAAACTATCGGGACACCCGCTTTGACGAAGGGTAACTTCGATAGAATCGAACCACTGGAGTAGTTGAGTCGCACCTCCTTCACCCGTGAATTCCATCGGGTCACAGGCTTTGAAGTGCTTGTAGAGAAAAGTAGATTGCGGCTCTTCCGTCTTGGAGTCTTCCATCGTGAATTCCATCGTACGTTAGAGTGCCTTGGGTGTTTAGGCGTCGACTACCCAAGGTAGCCCCAACTATATTCAACAGGTTCGTGCGCGCGCGTTGACCTAGAAGACTCCATGCTTCCACTGGGATGCAGCTCATGGCATTCGTCTTCCTAGTCATCGCGTGGCTCGAGTTATTGCAATAGTCGAGTCCTTGGTGAGAGCTTTTGAAAACCAGTTTATAGAGAGTGGAACGACTTATAAAGGTACGGGTTTCACCCCTGTCCTAGCAGTTTCGTCCCTAATTGTGGTTATGCACTTCGAATAAATTCGTGAGTTCCACTAGATTTCGAAATGGAGGCTTTCGTCGAGATGTGGATGTCACTCCTAACTCGATGAAAGGTCCTCGTGCTAGAAAAATGCGCTGAGTGAGCAATCATATCGAGAGTCCTTGGTTTTCACACCTGATCTCGACTGGATCGTTCGGTTTCGTTATGCGAGTATTTTCGAAAACGTGTGTATTGTGTCGGCCTTAGGAAAGGCTAAGTAGTATTTCAGCCTTAGGAAAGGCTTCTTCACGTGAAGTTGTAGTTTGCGGTGTTCACACAAAGTTGTAGCTTTTAGCAATTTCGATCGAGAGTATCAAGTAGCCCAATACAAACTCCACCGGGTTTGTATGAGTCGGCCTGTTGGTACTTAGACTATAGACTAGGTCAATTTCTAAGATGTCGACCCGGACTAGGTCGAGTCTGGCCTAATTCCCTATAGTTATGGCTCTGATACCAATCTGTCACACCCCAACCGATGGCGGAATCATCGGGGCGCGACACTAGGCGAATCAGATTGCTCAAGAGAATCCATAACAACTATATTGCGACAATATTTAATACATTCGTTATCCCATACTAACAAATAATACAATCACATGAGTTATCACAGATTTCTTGTCTTCTCGAACAATACAAATCCGACAACCTAGATTTTAGTTGAGTTTCTAGACTTCCTAGCTTGATTTGATATAGTCTGCGACTTAACCTGCAACATACGTTAAAATATTTGTCAATACAAAAGTATTGGCGAGTGTACAGGTTTGATAAGTATAGCATAATAGATTAAAAGTGCTACGAATTTCCACATGCATAAACGTAATACACGACATATATACTCACAAAACTGATACTACCAACTAAGTCCTCGATGCTCGAATGTACGATGGCATAACTAGACCCCGTCGGGCGCAATAGTACTATACTAGTCGTGGTGGGACGTCGCGAGTATAAGCCCTAGCACATATGCAACTAGCATCACGTATATCTATGCATAACAGTTATTCGCAAGTGATAATTCGATTGATTGAATATTTCGTTTGATAAGCTCGATTTGTTAGAAACGTATGTTACACCCAAAATTCGATTAAAAAGGGTTCAAGTATACTCACAGTGCGTATTTAGCGGGAATACAACTTGTTTGAGTCGGTTGAGAGTACGTCTGTGTTGATCCTTGAAGAATAGAGTAAACGATATACGGTTAAGCGAGACTAGCCTTGAAAGTTACTCATTAGGTCGAATGGTTCTCATACGTGCGGATTGACATGTTATCCGTCCGGATGACAAGTCATCCGTCCGGATAAGTGGTGCGTACGTGCGGACAGATGTAATGCGTGCGGATTGACATGTTATCCGTCCGGATGACAAGTCATCCGTCCGGATAAGTGGTGCGTACGTGCGGACAGATGTAATGCGTGCTGATTGACATGTCATCCGTGCGGATTGACATGTCATCCGTGCGGACATATGTCATCTGTGCGGACTGACATGTCATCCGTGCGGACAAGGGTCATCCGTGCGGGCTGACATGTCATCCGTGCGGACTGACATGTCTGTTTCGCACTCTGAACACTGTTTCCGAGTGTTTAATGGAAGGAATACGTTCGTTTTTACTAGGGTAGTGTAATTTCGCACTAACACTTGAAGTTCCGTCAATTCCGACTCGTTCTAACGGCCGGGAATCACCCCGTTCCATCAGATCTGGCCGTTCGTGATGGTTCTTCATGGTTAACTCGAAATCGCACAGATTTAGGTGAGATTCGTCATTAAAACATGTGGAAATCACCCGGATCTGAGTCGTTTATAGTGAAATGAGACCCCAACTTGAAGTTCATAAGAACTCTTGGTGACCTCACCTCAAAACGCCCCAAATCCGCAGATCTCACGGTTAGAATTTGAGTTCTGAAAGATAGAATGATGCAGAATCGAGTGTAGATTGTAGAAGTACAAGTTTTAGGTTGAAATCTTACCGGAATCGCGAGGAAATCGAGAGAAAAGGGTCTTGGAGCGTGTTTGGTTGAGTAGGAGCTGTCACATCACTGTTCAAGTGATGTGACATGGTATTTATAGGCAACAGAGAAGAAGAAGAAGAGTGTTCTGGCCCGGATTGCCCATTCGTGCGGATGGCCCATGCGTGCGGATGGCTATCCGTCCGGATGGCTATCCTGACGCGTTGGACTTCTCCGTTTTGATCGTTTTGATAGTTTTCGAAGTACCGGCCTTTCATAGTAAATTATTATTATTATTATTATTATATACGTATATATATATATATCACTAGGGGTCGTATTTACGTATCCATAATCCAAGGTCTCGATAATTAACAATCGGTTTCCAATTCGAGTATGCGATCATTAGCGGCGTTTCACGGCCATCAATGAGGGTAGTATAGGTCCTTTCTTGATGTCATCGTGAACGTTATTTCGTGAAGTGCCACAAAGACTGACGGGGTACCGTTTACTCGTATTGTCATCATCGTCATGACGACTAGAGCTACAGCACTCACCCGAGGGTCCTTGTTAGCGTTAATTGTTTATGTTCGACACATCACGGCCACTGAGGAGAGTAGAATAGGTCCTCACTTACTGCCTCCGTGAGTGTTAGTGTGATATTAGTGTAGCATTGTGACATTGTATTTCGAAAATATGCGATCATCCTTCGAATGGCGATAAATACGATATGGTTACATTATGATCTGAATCTCCGGTGCTAGGCGTAACGAGTATAACGAGTAGTAACAACGCACAAAAGTGCGGGTTGTTACATCGGTATTGCTGGGTAACGCGCCTTGTGGTCTCTCGGAGAAATTTTGAGCTAGTTGATTTAGTTGTTTTTCAATGTTTTGAATACTAGCTTGTTGATTTCTAAAGTTCGATTCCATTTGTTGAAATCGATCCGAGTTTTTCTTTTCGGTGTCGGAGATGAGGCGTGAAATAGTATCTTCAAGCCTCTCTCGTCCCCCTTGTTGTTGTTGAGAGAAATTTTGTGGCTCATTTCTTGGTTGTTGAAAGTTTGTTCGTTGGTTTTGATTTTGTTGGTTACTACTATTGCCGGGTTCTCTCCAACCAAGGTTAGGGTGGTTACGCCATCCTTGGTTGTAGGTACCCGTCGGAGGACCTGACGGTCTAGTTCTATTATCAATGTAGTTTACCGTTTCTGTTTGATTATCCATTTCTTTCATACAACTCCAATTTTCATGTGGCCCACCACACCCCTCACAAGCCATAACCGAGGCCGTTTTTGTCATTTCTAACTTTTTGATTTTCGAAGAGAGGGCCTCGATTTGGGCTTGTAAAGAAGTGCTTTCGTCAACCTTATGGGCGCCCGAGGCAATAGATTTTGTGCCTCGGGGAGTGTGCCACTGAAAATTGTTTTGAGCAATTTCCTCAATTTGATTATAAATTTCATTTGGGCGACGATTACCTAGAAGTCCCCCGGAGCTAGAGTCAAGTGTTTGTCTTGTGCGTGGCAACAACCCATTATAGAAAGTGGATACTTGTTGCCATACCACAAGTTTTATTAATAACTCCTTGAATCTTTCCCAGGTTTCATATAAGGATTCCCCGTCCTCTTGTGAGTATGTATTAATTTCAGTCATTAATTTAGCCGTTTTAGAAGGAGGGAAATACTTATACAAAAACTTTTGGGCTAGTTCATCCCAAGTGTTTACCGAACCCATTGGGAGGGAGTTAAGCCAAGCCTTAGCTCGATCTTTTAGTGAAAATGGGAACATTCGGAGGCGGATGGCATCGTTTGATGCCCCATTGATGCGAAAAGTATCACATATTTCCAAGAAGTTGGTAATATGTAAGTGAGGATCTTCGTCCGCAAGCCCATGGAAAATTGCGGAGTTTTGGAGCATTTGAATCAAATGCGGCCGAAGTTCGAAGTTGTTGGCATCGACATTCGGTGCATTGATAGCGGCGCCAAGATTACCTACCATGGGCCGTAGGTAATCCATTAGGGTGCGTTGATCCGCCATTGGGATTAGGTCCCCCGAAACTTTCTATTGGATTTTAGCTTTAAGCCTTTTTCTTAAAAAGCGTTCGGGTTCGTCTAGAGGTTCTTTTATGTCTTTATTGGAACTGGACCTCATGCACTGCGTAGGAAGTTTAGGTGCGGCGCCTGGGTTCCAAGTACTGCGATAAAAACAAAAAGATTGTTGGTCAGAAGTCTCACCACGGCCCCGTGGTCGTGGTTACAGTGATTGTTTTTCGGATCCCTATTACTGGAGAGTTCAACATGGCCCCGTGCTGCACCAACACAGCCTCGTGCTCAGCTCTCTGTAACTCGAAAAATAAAAACTGTCAGTAAGGATGCTGGGCACGGACGGTGTCCGACCAGGCACGGCCCCGTGCTGCAATCTGCAGAAACTGGAAAATTTAGAAAAAATCTTAAAAAAATAGAAAAATAAGGAAAACAATTAGGCCGTTGATTCCTAACTTTCTTAAAATCCTTGTGTCCCCGGCAGCGGCGCCAAAAACTTGATGTGCGTTAAGTGTGATATATTTTTATTTATATTACAAGCCCTTTTAACACATTAGTCAAGTTTTAAATTTATAAAACACGATATTCTACTAACACTAAACACACATATGGGCAAGTGCGCCCATCGTGAGCGTAGTATAGCGTTGGTAAGATACCGAGGTCGTCCAAGGACACAAGAGCTTTTAGTACCGGTTTATCCTCAACGTCTAATCAAATCAAAAGTTTTAGAAAAGGTTTTTAACATGAAAAATAAAAACTAAAATGCTGAAAATAAAAATAAAATAAAACAGATAGACAAGATGAATCACTTGGATCCGACTCGCCTTTAATGTAACCTTTGATGATTTCCGCACTTTTGCACTTTTTAAGAGATTATCTTAGTTATAGTAGTAGGCCCCTCTTTTGAAGGTGACGTTACCATCAACCCAGTGGTTTGAGTCAGCAAGGATACAATCCCAAAGGGTTGGAATATTGGAAGATAATTAATTAAGTTATTAATGCGTAATGTGGTAGGCCCCTCTTTTGAAGGCGACGTTACCCTCGGCTAAGTGGTTTGAGTCAGCAGGGATACAATCCCAAGTAGCCGGGTTAATGTATTAATAGTAGTTTACATATGAGGGGATCAAGCCATTCGCACCCCCGCCATCCAATACCAGTGGGTATTGAAGGAGGTCCTAGTAAGCTTGACCCATGTCCTTGCAGGATCTATACACTGAACAAGGCAAGAACCTTACCAAACCATTCCCTTAACCCCCGAACAGGTAGTCAACATATCTCTATATAGACCGTAGAGATATGAGTGGTGAAAATCTTTTATTTTATATAGACAGTAAAATAACGCCAAGATACCACGGACAAATGATAAGGAAGTTTCACCTTCAACATAAGAAACTAGTTATTAAAGTCATTAATTCAAAACCAAATAAAAAGTGCGAAAAGATTAAAAATCAAAAGTATTACATTAAATGCTTGTCTTCACCAAGTGACGTAAGAGACTTAGGCAAACATGACCTTTGCTTGTCAAGAACTCTTACTATCAATCTTGGATCCCGAGACTACTACACACACTCTAAGGTGGATGGTGGATGATGGTGGTGGATGTGGGTGTTGTAGTGGTGGTGGAGTGGTGGTGAAGTGGGAGAGAGGTGGTTTGTCAAGGGATGCCTTTTAAGTGAAGCAAGCACCCCTATTTATAGCCTACACAGAAGCCCGAACACGGCCCCGTGTCCACCCTCTTTCTCTTTCTTCATTAATTGCAATTGTCTGTATTAGGCTCCACATGCCCCCGTGTTCGCTGGGCACGGCCCCGTGTGCAGAAGCGTATCTGTACTATCAAGATTTGCTATATTCTGCGAATCTTAGCGTTGACCACGATCCGTGTTGAGCTGGACACGCCCCCGTGCTGGGAATAGAAGCTTCTATAGCTTTGTCTTTTCTGCAGGCACCTGGCTACGCCCCCGTGTCCGCTGGGCACGGGGCCGTGGTCAGCCTTCTGTTCTCTTGTTTTTGCTTGGGAAGATGATGTCGAGGGGTCGGGCATGCCACGTTTATTCCTTTTCTTTGTATTTATGTTAGATTTTGCTGCATATTTGTTCCTTTTGTTCAATTAAGCTCATTTGGTCCTGAAATAACAAAAGGAAGACAAAAGCACACTTTTTACTAAAAAAAGGTTAGTTTTATGCCTCACTTGATGAAATTTATATGTTGCATTTTACACAAATCAGTTACCCTATTGATGTTGATGTCCTAGTTTGAGCGCTTGTTTCAAGTTTCCTTGTGATGATACAAGTCGTGTGTCGTCACTCGTGCTTGCTCAAAAAACACAAGGACTTGTTGTGAAAACAATGGGTGGATAAACATTATCATAAGCAAACTTGTTTCCACCATTGTTAATCCTGTGAACACAGCGGGTAAATAAACAAAGTCCTAAGCAGACTTGTTACCACCATTGTTGAGCTTCCTGTTATCAAGTTCACAATGATTATCAAGAGTCTGTATCAACAGCCTCGGATGCTTGGCTTCAAGCTGCTTCATGTTCATCAACTGGTCGTTCGTTTGAGTGTTCATTTAAATAAATGGGATTTATTTAAAAGTAAAAAGAACACTGAAACCAGTTGTTCTTGATTTAGCAGGCCACGATGCGTCGACGGACGCGGTATGGCCTGGCGTGGTGTTGTGGTCCACCATCTTGTGTGCTGTAAAAGCAAGGCTTTTGATTTGGACTACGAAAAAAGTTGGTGATGGGTTATATTTCCCATAACCACCGTTTCCATGGTTATAAATTGGTCGCGGCTTTGGATGCGCTTGGCATTTCCCATAGCCATCATTACCATAGTGACCAAATCGTTCGTTGCTGCGGCCGCGTTCAGTGGTTCCCAAAGCAACATGCGGTCGTGTTTGCGGTATGTGTTACCATAGAAACTGCATGTCGTAGGTTTTGAGAAGTATGAGTAATTTTGTCATTTAGCGTAGACGTAGTGAACCGCACGCATGAGTTGTTGGAAGTTGGTGGGATTTAGCTGGCGGAAAGTTGATGCGACGACGACTGCTGCACTGCCCGAGGCATTAAATACACTGTAGCAGTAGTGTAACGGTCGTGTTGTGTCAGGCGTGTGGGTTGCTACGCGCGTGTGGTAACCGTCATAGAACCGTCGCCTGCTAGCTGGCGGTCTGTGATTGGCGCAGAAACCGCACGTTTCTGCGGTGACGTCTTTTGCATTAATTGCGGAGGGTATCCTCACTTCGTTCGAATTTCAAAAATTCTCTAGCGACTGAAGTTCTTGTTTTTTGTCTTCTCCGACGAGATATTTGAATTTTCCGGTGAGTTTGAAGTTAGTTTCTTCTCCCCCCATTACATCTCAATCTTTCTTGATGGCTTCTCCACCGAAACCGTCTTCTCCACCGGCTTTGCCGGTGAAAGAAGATGTTGAGACGTCAGAGGCCAGTGGTAGTTTGGCGGTGATAAAGTGGAGTGTACGCCAATTCCGGCAACTGATGACGAGTGTCAGGATACCGGACGAGTATGGGGCGATTTACCCGAAAGATAGAGAAACGACAGCCGATGCACCTGCCGGCTATGTGACGCTTTTTTCCGAGTTCTTTGTTCTTGGAAATTTTCGGTTGCCGTTGACTGTGTTCATGGCGGAGCTGCTGGAATATTACAGGATCCATATCTCCCAGCTTAGCTCGTTGGGAATAGTTCGTGCTCGTCATTTTGAGTACTGTTTCCGTTCCCAGGATATTGAACCGACGTTGGAGTATTTCCAGCGGTTTTATCAGTTGCATGTCCAACTGGGGTTTTATTCTTTCTGACATCGCGACGGCGCGTTCAAAATTCTTCCGGTGCCACCGAAGGGTTTTACCCAGAGGAAATCAAATTTCTTTTATGTGAAGGAGGCTACGGTTGCTTGTAAGCAGCATTTTAGGGATTTGTCTGTGAACATTCCTAAGGAGAAGATAACCGTTCCTACTGTTGAAGCGCAGGGATGGACGCAGGCGCTTTAGGCCGTCCCGAGAGTTGCACTGAGCAATAGGGAGTTACAGTATCTTTGTATGATGTTGCGGTCGAAACCGGGCAGCCAAACGAAGCTGGTTTGTAGGAAAAAGACCAAGGTAATTGCTTTTTGCCCTGTTTATTTATAAATTGCCTTGTTGTTGCTAACGGTGGACTTGCAATTTCCCAGTGTTATGCTTTTGGCGCTCGTTTGCGGAAGAAAGTGAGTTGAAGATTTGCGTCGAGAAGTGCGGTGAAGGGTAGGAAGGGTGGTATGCGACCACCGTTGCGAGCTTCCGGGTTCCAGATCCGGCCGCGCTTAATTCCCCTCTGCCGCAAGGGCCAGGTAATGTATCAATATGTTTGCTATGTTCTAACCTTGTAGTCTGTGATATCTTAGAAGAGTTTATGTTTGCCGCAGATAAGCTGTGTGCCTTAGGAGACCACCCTGCAGCCGCGGGTGGTGGTAAGGGAGTTGCGAAAACCGCAGATGTGGTTGTGGCCAAGGCCAGGAAGGCCAAGAAGTCGGAAAAACCTGTTGCCAATCCGGTAAAGCAAGTTGCATCATGTACCTTCCGCCCCCGAATTAGCAAATCTGAAGATTACATCTTAGTGTCTGATACTCTTGAGGGGTTGGATGTACCAGGTTCTTCCTCTGGCGTGGGTGCTGGTACGGGGCCCATCATTGGGTAAAAAAGGAAACAAGATACCGCACCTGCCAGTGCGGAGAAGAAGGTGAGCTTACGCCGTGTTAGGACGTCGTCACTTGGAACACGTCTTGTGCAGCCTTCTTCTGGTAAGTTCTCATATATTTGTTTGAAGTTTATTTTTGTTGAACTTTCCTGATAAGTATTCACCTTGTGTATTGCAACGGCTACAAAACCGCCTACTCCTACTCCTACTCCACCGTCTTCTCCGCCTAATTCTTCGGTTGAAGAGGAAAAAACGGAGGGTGGACCTGAAGTTCAGGTCCTAAGTAGCAAAAGGACCCCCTTGTTCAAAGCGCATGGGTTTTGTATGAGACTGTTGCGGGTGAGACTAGTGTCTTTTATTACACTGTGGACTCATTCGGTAATCTGATCGATCCCACCAACCCGCGGGGTTCTGGTGGTGGTGAGAGGGACAAAAGGCAAAAGTCCGCTATTCATGAAAATGTATCCAGCTCTGGCGCGACAAACAAAGGAAGTGCTGACCAGCCTCCAATTCAGCCAACTGAGACGTCACTGGACTACTACTACCGCACATACTCAGATGTGCACAGTCTTGACGTCCATTCCCCTCCATGGAGTATTCTTCAATGGGATGTGATGACGGACCCTTCCCTCTGCAGGGAAGTTTTGAAAGGTGTCACGACCCCCACCGAGTTGGTGTGATTAAGGGCAGGTGGGCGCGACACTTTATATCAGCATCATGCCCTTCACCTGATTGGGGGTTCCCTAACTGGGAATGTGATTCTTCATGACTGTTACTCTCTTTCCTGCAAGGAAGAGGAGTGTGAGCGTTTAAAGTCTGAAGCTTCTACAGCTATGGAGAAAATACGAGCGTCTGAAGAGCGCTTGTTGAAAGAAAAGGCTGACTTCGAGGCCTAAAAACAAACGGAGCAGTGGGCTGCAGCCGCAGGCCACAAACAGGTTCGGTCTTTAACTCGTCTTATATCTGAAGAGCGCAAGCTCTGGAAAGAGGATTGTGCTAGAGAAAATGAAAAACTTTACGGTCTTCATCAGGAAAATGTAAACCTGAAGGCGGCGAATGCCGCACTTGTGAAGGAAAAGGCTGCGGCTGTTGCGGCGATGAAGGATGCTGAGGCAAGTCGTGAGGCCGCGGTGAAGGCCCTCGAGGAGGCCAATGTAATACTTATACATATATATACTATTCGAACCCTTGATGATGGACTTGTGTTCATTCGTCAAGATATTCGAATAACATCATCTAAGACATAAGACTTGTTAGGATTCTAATGAGTATATTACTCATGAAAACATTAACCCTTGAGGTTTCATAGTGTCAAGAACAAGTACTTGGTGTTAAAGGATGATTACTTTTGAATAACTATATTCTTGTGTTTTAACTTCCTAAATCCCTACACGAACATATTCAACCTTCTAACCTCATCAACTTCGTCACATTGGATAATCGGAAAGCATATGCAAATTTTGTGAGTATACTCGCAACCCCCTTTTTATGTTTACCACTTTTGGGGTGTAACATGTTACCTTATTAAAACTACACTTAAACTTATTCTTTATGCAATGCACGAAAACAATCCTTATACATGAATACTATGTTGTGATACTTGATGCTTACGTGGACCATACTTATGTGATATGTTTTAGTCATTAGCTTTCACGAGCCTCCATTCGACATGTATAGCGCTATAGGAGTAACGCACCGCGCCCCCTTAAACTTGTGGTCATGTCGAATTAACTAAACTTTCTTGCGTAAACAGAGGATTGGCTAGAAATATTGCATGCCATGTTAGGTTGATCTCGTATAAACTAAGTTGCCATGTGGATTCGTTTATAAAACTTTTATACTTATACTTATTCTTAAACTTGTATACTCGCCTTTGCTTTTGCATTGAATTGTATTTTAAACATGTTACAGGTTGAGGATTGATGATGCTATGAAAATGGACTAGCAAAGATGCCTAGATACACACTTAGACGTTTAGGTTTAGAGTGTTGTATAAATTTTGTTATGTTATGTTGAACAATGTTGTTATTTGAATTTTCTTGTAATGTTTTGACAATTTATCTATGAAATGAAATCGGTTGAATTAAATATTGTCACAAATAGTGTTATGAAGTCTCTTGCAATCTATTTCGTCTCACTCCGATGTTTCCGCCATCGGTTGGGGTGTGACAAAGATCATCACGTAACAGATAGTAATCATTCAAATCTTATACAAATCATAAACTATATAAATTGTTACAACTGTTCTGTTTGTTTGCTAACAGCATCTCCACGAAGAGTCCATTCTTCGTGGGATGCTCTACGACGAAGAATCAATGTTGGCGAAGAATCCTTCACAACGAAGAATCCTTCAAGGCGAAGATTTCTTCACGGCGAAGATTCAGACTTCGTCAATAAGATTTCTTCATGGCAAAGAACCCTTAATTGTTCGCCAGAGACCAGTCGACGAAGAATCATTGTTCGTCGACTTGTGTTCTTCGTCGGGAATCCTTCTTTGCTGATCCTTAATAGATCGTCGTGATTCCTGCTAACCCTAATTACCTTAGCATTTAACTTCATCAATCATCATGCAAATAAACATCATCAATCACTCAGTATCAAATCAATTACATTATGGCACATCAAGGTTTGTTTATCATACAAACTCATTCGTGAATCCCTCATCAACAAACATCAACTTCTTGAAACCATAACTTTCGATTAATATCAACAGTAATTCTCTCATAGTGAAATACAGTTTGCTCTAATCATCTATTTAATAAATCATCATGCGACACCCAATCACAAAAAACCCCATAATCATACTTAGATCTCATACTAATGAACTTTAGCATACAAGTACACAAAATCAATCATAACAAAGACACGAATTAGTCTAGCGATGAACTATACTAACCGAGAGTGTTAAGGTTACACACTTGAATCAGAGAAGGAGATCATGCTCGAAGAATTGAGGCTTCGATGAACACACTTGAATACCGTCGGCCGAGAGAGAAAGGGAGGGGTGTTATGGTTTGATGAAGTCCTTAGGCTTTACGTATAGAAGTATGTTTATAAGATGCGAACAGGGCCTGGTTTCAATTGGGCCGAAGGCCCTCTCGGCGAACCTCCTAAGCTGGTGACAAAGACCTTCTTCGTCGAACAAAGGTTGTGACAAAGACCTTTCTTCGTCGAGCAGAGCTTGTGACGAAGACCCTTCTTCGTCGTCGAGTGGTTGTGACGAAGAACTGTAGTTCTTCGTCGGCTCGGGCTCTTCATGACTAAGTTTGTGCACAATCCAAAGTTAAATATAAGCATGCTAAGTCTAACCCTTAAATAACTCCTTAGTTTTCACATAACATTATAACAATACTTTAAACATTCCAACACAATGCGCATGTTACAACACAAAACAATTTATGAAACAGAATCGTGAACAAGTGATGTGTAGAGGAAAGACCTTGAAATTTCGGGTTGTCACATCATCCCCAACTTGAAAGAAATTTCGTCCCGAAATTTGATAAATAAACCAAAAGCGGCGAGGTGTTAGATCAGGATGACTGTGGATTTTCCTTGGGTGCCACATCATCCCCAACTTGAAAGGGAATTTCGTCCCGAAATTCACCAGTGGCATCAGAATTAGATTGATCAGTTGGGAAAAGTTGAGGATACTTGAGCTTCATCTGATCTTCGCGTTCCCACGTGAACTCTGGTCCACGTCTTGAGTTCCAACGGACTTTCACGATCGGAATTCGGCTATGCTTACGGACCTTGACCTCGCGATCCATAATTTCGATAGGTTCTTCGGTAAACTGCAACTTGTCATCAATTTTCAGTTCCTGGAATGGTACCACCAGTGTTTCATCTGACAAACACTTCTTAAGTTGCGAAACATGGAAGACATCATGAACGTTACCCAACTCAGCAGGTAACTCGAGCTTGTACGCCACTTTACCAATTCGTTCCAAAATCTTAAACGGTCCGACATAACGCGGATTAAGCTTGCCGCGTTTTCCAAAACGTACCACACCCTTCCAGGGTGAGACTTTTTACATAACGCGATCGCCTACAGCGAACTCCAAAGGTTTCCTACGCTTGTCAGCGTAGCTTTTCTGACGGTCGCGCGCTGCTATCATACGATTTCTGATTTGTACAATCTTCTCAGAAGTTTCGAGCACAAGTTCCAAACCCGTGATTTGACTACCACCCACTTCAGCCCAACAGAGAGGAGATCGACATTTCTGTCCGTATAAAGCCTCGAACGGAGCTGCCTGGATACTGGTATGGTAACTGTTATTGTAGGAAAACTCCACCAAGGGTAAGTGTCTCTCCCAACCTTTACCAAAATCGATAACACATGCCCGTAGCATGTGTTCTAATGTCTGGATGGTTCGCTCACTCTGACCATCCGTTTGAGGGTGATAGGCAGTGCTCATGTCAAGACAGGAGCCAAATGATTTTTGCATCGCTTGCCACAAATCGGATATGAAACGCGGATCACGATCAGAGATAATGGAGGTTGGCACCCCGTTCCTGGAAACCACTTCCTTTAGATAGATACCAGCTAGTTGCGAGAACTTGTCAGTTTCTTTGATTGCGAGGAAGTGCGCAGATTTTGTGAGACGGTCAACGATCACCCAGATGGTATCATTTCCGTTTTGAGTTCTTGGCAATCCAGTGACGAAATCCATAGCGATTTGCTCCCATTTCCACATAGGCATCTCCGGTTGCTAAAGCAGACCAGAGGGTTTCTGATATTCCACCTTGACCTTCGCGCAAGTCAAACACTTACTTACATAAGTCGCGATGTGGACCTTCATCTTTGGCCACCTGTATAAGACTCGTAGATCCTGATAAATCTTATCAGAAACCGGATGAACAGAATATCGAGACTTGTGTGCTTCATCCATCACAAGATCTCTAAGGTTACCAAACAGAGGAATCCATATTCGTTCCATGAAATAGTAGATGCCGTCAGATCTCTCTACAAGTCGTTTCCCCATGCCCCGCAAAAACTCAGCTTCGATGTTTTCCCCTTTCAACGCTTCAGATTGAGCAGAACGGATCTGGTCAGGTAAATTAGAATGGATGGTGAGCTGCAAGGCGCGGACACGTTTGGGTTTCGTTTCCTTTCGACTAAGGGCATCAGCTACAACGTTAGCCTTACATGGATGATACTTGATTGCACAGTCGTAGTCGTTTAAGAGTTCTACCCAACGATGCTGTCGCATATTTAACTCCTTTTGGTCGAAAATATGCTGAAGGCTCCTGTGGCCGGTAAAAATAGTGCATTTAGTACCGTATAAGTAATGCCTCCAGATTTTTAATGCAAAAACCACGGCCCCCAAATGTAAGTCGTGAGTCGTGTAATTCTTTTCTTGAGTCTTCAATTGACGAGAGGCGTAAGCTATCACTTTCTCGCGTTGCATCAGCACGCAACCGAGACCCTGAATAGAGGCGTCACAGTACACCACAAAATCTTCAGTACCCTCAGGTAAGGACAGAATCGGTGCACTGCAGAGTTTTCGTTTCAAGAGTTGGAAGGCATCCTCCTGCTTCGTTCCCCAAGAATATACAACGCCTTTCTGTGTTAGTGCGGTGAGAGGTTGAGCAACCTTTGAGAAGTCTTTGATAAATCTGCGATAGTACCCGGCGAGACCAAGAAATTGTCGCACCTCCGAAGGATTCTTCGGTGCCGCCCAATTTCTGATAGCATCAATCTTATCAGGATCCACGTGTATCCCCATTTCATTAACAATGTGGCCAAGGAAGTGTACTTCTCGAATCCAGAAGTCACACTTAGAAAATTTCGCGTAAAGTTGCTCTTTTCTCAAGAGTTCCAAGATAAGACGCAAGTGTCACTCATGGTCCTCCTTGTTCTTAGAATTGATCAGAATGTCATCGATAAACATGATGATAAAGTTGTCAAGGTATGGTTTACATACGCGGTTCATGAGATCCATGAATACCGAGCGATGCGCTGGTTAACCCGAATGGCATGACCAGAAACTCGTAATGGCCATAACGCGTTCGAAAAGCTGTTTTTGGAACATCCTCCTCTCGGACTCTCACCTGATGATAGCCCGATCTTAGATCAATCTTCGAGTATAAGCTCGACCCTTGCAACTGGTCGAATAGGTCGTCGATGCGAGGTAAAGGATAATGGTTCTTGACTGTCACCTTGTTGAGTTCACGGTAGTCAATACACATGCGAAACCATCCGTTATTCTTCTTTATAAACAAAACCGGGGCTCCCCAAGGCGAAGAACTGGGTCGGATAAAGCCTCTATCCAACAGTTCTTGGAGTTAATTAGATAATTCTTGCAACTCTCCAGGTGCAAGACGGTAAGGTGCACGAGCAATCGGAGCTGCTCCTGGTGTAAGATCAATTTGGAATTCTACCTGATGGTGTGGAGGTAGACCTGGAAGTTCCTCAGGAAAAACATTAGGAAACTCACGAACAACAGGTAGATCCTCTATTCGCTTCTCTTCATGCTGAGTATCAGTAACAAGTGCAAGGATAACATGATAGCCCTTCCATAAGCACTTCTGGGCTTTCAAGGATGAAATGAGGCTGACGATTGAACCACTTAGATGACCCTGGATAGACAACGATTCCCCACTAGGGAGAGGTACACACATGATTTTCTCCTCGCAAAGTATTTTGGCTCGATGTCTTGACAACCAATCCATACTGACAACTATATCAAAGCTACCAAGAGTGATGGGGAGAAGGTCAATGTCGAACACTTGACCCAGAAGATCAAGTTTACACCCTAAGAGTACATGTGTGGCTTCTATTGACTTGCCATCAGCTAATTCCACTACGTGTTTGTTTACCAGAGGCGCAGGAGTCAACCCTAACTGAGGACTGAACCCCAAAGACACATAACTCCAGTCGGCACCAGAGTCGAATAATACAGTAGCGAAAATACTGTTGATAGAGAACGTACCAGTCACGACATTGCCATCGTTCCTTTCATCACCTGCTCTAATCGTAAATGCTCTCCCGCGAGTGCCATTCCCACCGTTATTCCCATTGTTGTTGTTTCCCGCGTTGTTGTTTTGGCGATTACCCCCATTGTTATTGTTGGCATTCTGATTCAATTGTGGGCAATCCTTCTTGAAATGCCATTCACTGTCGCACTGATAGCATCCCCTCTGATTACCCCGATTCTGCTGGGGTTGTTGCCTCTGTTACTATTGCTGAGGTTGTTGTTGTTGTTGCTTGGGGTGTGGAGATCTATAATCTTTCGCCAAGTGACCCACCTTGTCACACCTTTGACATGCTCGGTTACACGAGCCATAGTGGTGGAAACCGCACTTGTAGCACTTCGGTTATTTCCCCGCATATGAGCCCGAAGTGTGACTGTTGTTCTGATTCTGGTTGACAGAGGATGACTGGCTGAAGCTGCGGGTGTTGTTGTTGTCAGACTTCTTTTGCGACTGATTCGAATTAGTCGCCTTGTCTGCGTCATTCCACTTACGCTTGTTGTCGGTGGTGGGGGTAGCAATAGTAGCAGTAGTAGCAGCGACACGTGGTGGCAGCGAGCCACGCTCCACCTCCTGATCAGTGATCTTGTGAGCCAGTCTGATAATCCGTGGTAAGTTGTCTAGATTTGCTGCAGTGACTAATCCCTTAACTTGTGGTGCCAATCCCTTAATGTAGAGTTCGATCCTGTGGGGTGGTGGTCGGGATAGGTTAGGACACATGTTTTCCAGCTCGTGAGACCGTTTCGTATAAGCCTCGATCTCAGATCCCTCCATCTTCAAGTTATAGTATTCGTTTTCCAACTTTTGCACTTCATCACGAGGACAATACTCCTCTCTCATCAGTTCCTTAAAATTATCCCAAGTAGTAGCGTTTGCCATCTAAATGCCCAACATCTGCACCTGAGCATTCCACCAAGCAAAGCACCGACCTCCAAGGTACCAGAAGCAAACTTCACCATGTCCCCAGCTGGACAGTTACACATAGCAAAAACGGATTCGGCTTTCTCAAACCAACGGAGCAGTCCCACGGGACCTTCAGCTCCACTGAAAGTTTGAGGCTTGCAATCCATGAACGTTTTGAATGTACACACAGGTGGATTGTTTTGGTTTTGGTTCACAGGTTGACCTAAAACAAAAAGAAAGTACGCACAAATAAGAATCGAGTGAATGACCGAAGACTATGCTTTGTCTGGTATATATCGTACCAGCTTGCTGAGCTGCCAAAGCCTCAGCCACGCATGTGTTAATCAGGCCAGTCAACTCTGCTTGAGTCATGTTGATGTTGCCACGTCCACCGCCGCGTCCACCTCCACGTCCACCGTTACGTCCGCCACGTCCGCTCATGATTCTAAACAAGAAGAGTGGAAAAGATAAGGATCGCAGTTGAGTTGAAGTCAATCATCACTATGACTTCCATGGATTTGAGAAACTCTAACATTATACGAATAGTGGAACAGAACCCCTTTCACACTTATTAAGCCTCACTGGGATTCACATGCACCTCACATCATTATTATGTGTGCACCCATAATAATAAGGCAATTTGCATGCTTATCTCAGTGCCTCTTAACTCGCGCTAAAAGGTTCCCCACACCCAAACAATAAAACAAAGGATATTGCAAAACTAGGAATCACACAAGTCGAAGGGTAGTGTTAAACTATCAAGCATCATTAGAGCATGTAACATAGGTAATTACATCATGGTATGTAGTTTCATGCAAGTCGTGGGTGTGTGTCTACTAGGTAAGTAATGCATAAAGTAAACAGAGGACGAACCTTGCAATCTGGAGCTGAGTGTCATGGTCGTTTTCGATACTGTTTGGTTATAGTCTGGTTTTATGAAAACGTTTTAAAACCTAGTTCACTATAACCAGTGGCTCTGATACCAAACTGTCACACCCCCAAAAACACTACAAGCGGAAACCCCCGCGAGGCGTGTGACGTACCAGGATCTAGCCACTAATCACATTGAACCATAAAGAAAATAGAACTTTCCCATTAAATAAAATAGTATAACTCAACGCCAGTTTAGAAAATCAAACATGTTCAGCGGAAGCATATTAAGTTTGTTCAATAAGTTTAAATGAATAATGTTCAAAATAATGCAACGGCGAGAAGCGGTTCCAAATGTCATGACCCATGACCACTCCAGCTTCCCAGACAGCAAGTTCCATGATAGTGTACCTAAGGACCTGCAAGCATGCAGAAAAGTGTATCAGACAATGCTGGTGAGTTCACAGTTTGTTTAACCGAATGTTACCAAGTATTGACTTATCTTATGTTATGTTGATAATAACTCGATACCGCAGACGGCTCCTTTTTTCCCTTCTCCAATGCTCTATCAAACATTGGTCATGATTTTAAAGTTATTAGTTCACGCCCGTCCTATCCAGGTACGTCGTGAGGGTGCCAAACCTAATAGCGCTATCAACAAATAACCCCGTTGACCTACAAGCAACTAACCCGGTATTATGATAGGACTTAAGTGATAGAAAGTGAGTGTATTATCCAACATCAACATTTACTGAAAACTGCCTCATATCCTCTATAAGGATGTGGGTTTATGAAAACCCGTTTACTTGTTTGTCTGTTTGATTGTCCCCACCAGACGCATGCTTGTATTTGGAAGAAGTGAACTCACCTTGGTTTGCTCGGTATGACTAGTTACTTGTTCACACTTAATCAGTCAAAGCCTATGGTGCTTATGTACACGTAATCAGTTTACATTCACATTGTTCACGTATAATCATAGTGTACCTTCATAACAAAGATCATCACGTAACAGATATCAATCATTCAAATCTCATACAAGTCATAAACTATATAAATTATTACAACTGTTCTGTTTGTTTGCTAACATCATCTCCACGAAGAGTCCATTCTTCGTGGGATGCTCTACGGCGAAGAATCAATGTTGGTGAAGAATCCTTCACAGCGAAGAATCCTTCATGGCGAAGATTTCTTAACGGCGAAGATTCAGACTTCGTCAATAAGCGATGGCGGCGAAAAACCCTTAATTATTCGCCAGAGACCAGTCAACGAAGAGTCATTGTTTATCGACTTGGGTTCTTCGTCGGGAATCCTTCTTCGCTGATCCTTAACAGATCGTCGTGATTCCTGCAAACCCTAATTACCTTAGCATTTAACATCATCAATCATCATGCCAATTAACATCATCAATCACTTAGTATCAAATCAATTACATTATGGCACATCAAGGTTTGTTTATCATACAAACTCATTCGTGAATCCCCTCATCAACAGACATCAACTTCTTAAAACCATAACTTCCGATTAATATCACCAGTGATTCTCTCATAGTGAAATACAGTTTGCTCTAATCATCTATTTAACAAATCATCATGCGACACCCAATAAAAAACACGCCCCATAATCATACTTAGATCTCATACTAATGAACTTTAGCATACAAGTACACAAAATCAATCATAACAAAGACACGAATCAGTCTAGCGATGAACTATACTAACCGAGAGTGTTAAGGTTGCACACTTGAATCAGAGAAGGAGATGATGCTCAAAGAATTGAGGCTTCGATGAACACACGTGAATACCGTCGGCCGAGAGAGAAAGGGAGGGGTGTTAGGGTTTGATGAAGTCCTTAGGTTTTATGTACAGATGTATGTTTATAAGATGCAAACAGGGCCTGGTTTCAATTGGGTCGAAGGCCCTCTCGGCGAACCTCCTAAGCTTGTGACGAAGACATTCTTCGTCGAACAAATGTTGTGACGAAGACCTTTCTTCGTCGAGCAGAGCTTGTAATGAAGACGCTTCTTCGTCGTCGAGTGGTTGTGACGAAGAACTGTAGTTCTTCGTCGGCTCGGGCTCTTCATGACTAAGTGTGTGCACAATCCAAAGTAAAATATAAACATGCTAAGTCTAACCCTTAAACAACTCCTTAGCTTTCATGTAACATTATAACAATACTTTAAACATTCCAACACAATGCGCATGTTACAACACAAAACAATTTATGAAACAGAATCGTGAACAAGTGATGTGTAGAGGAAAGACCTTGAAATTTCGGGTTGTCACATCATCCCCAACTTGAAAGAAATTTCGTCCCGAAATTTGATAAATAAACCAAAAGCGACGAGGTGTTAGATCAGGATGACTGTGGATTTTCCTCGGGTGCCACAGATGATGTGTTCCTAGACAAATTTACGAGTTATCATAGCGGTGGTAGAAGCTAACGGATTTGCTTCGACCCATTTGGTAAAGTAATCGACTGCCCCTATGATAAGCTTTACCGCACCTGGTGCATCCGAGTAGGGTCCCACCACGTCGATGGCCCATTTCTGGAATGGCCATGCGGTGGTAACTTGGACCAAGTTGTTCTTAGGGAGCAAGGTTTTTGGTGCATGTCGCTAAAAGTTTAGACACTTGCGCAAGACTTTGACCGCATCCAGGTGCATGTCGGGCCAATAGTACCTAGCATTCATAATTTTGGCTACCACCATGCGTGGTCCTGCGTGGATGCCACATATTCTTTCGTGTACTTTGCGGATAAGGTATGTGGTATCTTGAGGATCGACGCATCGGAGAAGTGGTCCCAAATACGACTTGCGGTATAAGATACCATCTTACATTTGATAGTGGCACGCTTTTTATTGCAACTTACGTGCGTCCGCTTTGTTTTCTGGGAGTATGCGTGATTGTAGGTACCTTATAATGGGTGTCATCCAGGATGTTGACCCATATTGGATGACGTTGACCTGGCGCAAGGGTGTGCATCAGCTGGTGTTCGAAACTAGTAGACGCCAATTTAGAGAGTGCATCAGCTGGTTTATTTTCACCCATGTTGATGTGGACAATGTTGAAGGAGGTGAAATATGATATTAGTTGCTTAGCTTGTTCGAGGTAGAGGATCATGATGTCCCTTTTTGCGGTGTATTCCCCACTTATTTATCCCGCAACTAATAATGAATCCACGTGAGCTTCCAGGTGTTTCACGCCTAGTTTGATTGCCAATCGCAACCCTGTAAGAAGCGCTTCATACTCAGCCTCATTGTTTGTACTTTTAAAGTTGAGGCGTATTGTGTATGTGAGTTCTTGGTTGTCAGGGCTGACTAGGCGCAGATCTGCACCCGCGCCATTCTCGCTAGACGCACCATATGTATATAGTGCCCAGATGTCTGCGGAGGATGGCGGCGGTGTAGGGTTCTGCTCTTCTTCGCATTCTGTGATGCGGTTCGCCGGCACTTCTGTGGCGAAATCAGCTAGGACTTGCCCTTTGATTGCTGGTCTTGGCTTATAAACTAGGTTGTGCCCACCTAGTTCAATGGCCCATTTGGCAAGTTGGCCTGAGATTTCAGGCTTGGAGAGGATTTGACCAATTCTGTAAGGTCAAGACCGTGATAACATGCCCTGCAAAGTATCGGCGCAGCCGCCTGGAAGCATGTACCAGCGGAAGGACCCATTTCTCCATAATGGAGTATTTTGTCTCTGGGTCATTGAGCATCTTGCTCACATAATAAATTGGTGTTTGTACCCCCTCCCGGTCGACGATGAGCACCGCACCTATAGCTTTGTTCGAGGCGGACAAGTACAAGGTAAGTGATTCATTTTCGTGCGGCGCTGTGAGAGTAGGGAATTGGATCAAACACTCCTTCATTTCTCGGAATGCGCGTTCTACTTCAGCAGTCCATTGGAACTGCTCTTTTTTCAAGCAGTTGCGCAAGGTGCTGATAAAAGGAAAAAATTTGGCCGCATGATTGGCCAGGAACATGTTAAGCGCGGCTAGACGACCCGCTAAAGTTTGCATTTATTTTATCGTAGACGACGATGGCATGCGCTCGATTGCCTGCACCTTTTCTGGGTTAACCTTGAATCCATCTTTTGTGACGATGAATCTGAGGAATTTTTCTTCTTCCATTCCAAACGAGCATTTGCCCGGGTTGAGCTTGATGTTAATGCTTTGCAAAGTTTGGAATGTCTTCTCAATATCTTGCAGTATGGTATCTTCCTCCATGCTCATGACGACAAGGTCGTACATGTAAATCTCGACACGTTTGCTGATCTGTTCGCCAAACATGTCGTCCATCAATTTCTGATAGGTTGCGCCCGCATTGCGCAACCCAAACGACATTTTCGTGTAACAGAAATTACCCATTGGTGTATGAAAAGTCGTTTTATCTTCATTCTCTAATGCCATTTGTACCTGATGGTACCCTTTATAGCAGTCGAGGAAGCACTTCTATCTGAACGGTGCGAGGTTTTCGACTTTCTCGTTGATTTCTGGAAGTGAGTAGCAATCTTTGGGGCCGGACTTGTTAAGGTCTTTGTAATCGAAGCACATGCGCCAGCCCCCGCTTGCTTTTTCTACCATAATATAACAACCCTCCAAAAATATCCCCGACACTCCTAAGATATTTATAACACCCCTATTTGTCTTAAAATACACCCCGTATACTAGAAATGGCCCTAAATACCTTTTATTTTTTTAAAAATTAAATAAAAACAATTTTTAATGATCCCTGGCGGGCCGCGACAGAGCCTTTAAAGGCTTACGCGGGCCGCGAGCACTCGTCTACGAGGCGACACCCTGAGCTGCCACGTGGCAGCCTCGTGACACATCTATACCCGGCGAATCAGCAACCCTAGCCCATACAACCCTAGCTCGCGGGCCACAAAGACCCTTGTGGTCTCTTTTGCGGGGTGCGAGAAACTTGATTTCAGGCCCTATAAATTGGGACGATCGGCAGTTCATTCCGTCGTTCAAATTTCCCAAATCTCTCTCAATTTCTGTATTGTCGACATAATATTCGGGCGTAATACCCCCTAAAATAGCAAAGTTCTGCATCGTTGTAAGTATTTTAACCCCCGGTTACGTATTAGATACGCTGCCCGATTGATCTAGCGCTCCGTAACGGCTGTTGAGGCTCTGCCCGACGTAGTCGTTGGAGTTCTGTCTCGGGGAGGGTATAGCTAATGTAAATTTGGGTTATTATACTAACGTGTGTGCATTATTTAAAATTTACAGATTATAGCAAGGAAGCCACAGGAAATAATCTAAAATAACAATGTGAGTAATCCTCCTTTTTGCAAATTGTTTTTACAAAACCTCAAGTGTTTTAATTTATACTTAAACAGTGATTGAGTATTTGTATTCTACAATTATCGTCGGTATGTTGGGATTTTTTATACAAAATTTGTTACTACACTGTGAGTAGTAACATGACCACAAGTCGGGTTGACAGTACCGTGGGTGGTAATTAAAGTAGAAATATAAACAAATGTAATTGCGAGATCGCCCTCAATACTGTAAAACTAATTTACCTGTCTTGATTAAATTGGGATTCACTCACCAGTATTTCCCACTGACAAAATGTTTTTAAACCGCATTTCAATTAATAAAATGTGAAAGCCAAATAGAAGCCAGCTGGACAGGACTTAAGGCTTCGAAAAGTGGCTATAAAAGTTACCTAAATAAAGAAGATGTTTTTATTTAATAAAATAGGGTTTATCCCTATAAAATGTTTATAATGGAAACTTGGGAATTTCCCATGTGTTTAATATTATAAAAAAATGTGGTATTTTACTCTGATAAAATATTTCCTAACTACGGTCCTGATATAAATTCTGCTGCCAAATGGATAAATACCAATACCACCAGCTCTGAGTAAGCCACGACCGCCCGCCTCCCGAGGCAGGGGTCGGGGGTTGCGACAGAAGGTGGTATCAGAGCTACAGCCACTGATTTCAGCCACAAAAGTGTTCTGCTGACACCAAAATTTTATCTGTTATGTTAGGAAATTATCTATGGGATTATGTGCGTATATTATTTTTTTGTGTTATTTGAAAATTTGTTAGTTTACAATATGAGTGATCAAGGACCCTCAAACGCTTACCGTCAGTTGTCAAACTCTCCTAGGGACGAAGGAACCTCTTCCCAGCCTACCCCCTCGGGGTATTCGGCTAATACCGAAGAAGGGATTTTCGTATTCAAAGCACAATCTGAAGAGCCATTCCCTCCCAAGAAGAGAGGATGGTTCAGCAGGGGAGCTCACGAGCATAGAAAAAGGATGAGAAAACTTCAGCAGCAGCGAGCTTTAGCAGCCGCGAATAGAGAAATGAACGCTCAAACTCAGGATATGATCAATAGTAGATTAGCGAATTTTCATATCTTAGCAACTACAGCTGCAGACCCGAATCTAGAACAACTCATAGCACCCCAGCCGTTACCACTATTTCCAACACAACCTATGGAAATTGAGCCAAACCCAGTAGACCAAATACCAGCGCCTGCTTTTGACCCAGCTGAAATCCCTAGAGTACCAGCACCCCATCCCCCAGACTATGACCCATGGTTTGTGTAACACCCTTGCTATTACTCTAAAGGTTTACGTATAGATTACGAAAATAAACTTGTAATTACGACTACAAATATGTTGAAAATACGGTTAAATTAAAACTTTCCTCAATAAAAACAATACAACATAAGATGTATAAATTTGTCGTTTACAAATACGACGAAACTATGTGCGGAAGCCTGTATCTTGATCGTGTTCGGTTCTTCATTGAGCTTGATCGTCTTCTGGTACTATAAATTATACCTACAATTCATAAAACATGAATTGAATTAGTCGTACGTAGTTTAAAACGTGTCAAAACGAGTCCGGGAAGCGAAACTGATTAAAATACAAAATTTTCGCCGAAACGGGGTTCTGTCGCGCCACGCGCCGGTGCCACCTTGCTCCCTCGCGTGGCGCGGAGGAGACACTTTTTCAGCAGGTCCGTATCTGGTACCTGCATATTCCCAGCACTTCCAGTTTTTACGGAAACGGCCATAACTTATTCGTTATTGATCCGTTTTACGCGATTCTTTTTCCTACGCGACCGTAATTTGATTCTCCATCATATGGGATCAAAATTCCACATTCAAACTAATAAAATTCTAAATTTTTAAGCATTCGTCAATCTACATTATCAACTAAATTGACCCGTTAAGGGATTTAAGCGTTCTACATTTAACTTTGCTCATCCTTTGCTTGCACCTTATTTACACACTATGGTTTCTACTTGTTTAACACCACAAAAATATTTGAGGTGGATTTAATGTGATAAACTACTTGGTCCGTATTCTAATCTTCGGTTTAGAAATTTTACTAAAGACTTGTTTCGAGGATTTTAACCAAAAGACTTGTACCTTAAACTTTTATGCTAATAAAAGACCTACTCGATCCTAAACTTACCTTTAAACAACCCTTAAGGGTCATTTGCCCGGTTGATCGTTCAAAGGCATTTTGGTCAACTTTAGTCCATTCTCTTACGACGAAGGACTTTTAATAACACATTTGACCAAAATCGCACTTTAAACTATAATCTTATTTGCACATACCTGACTCGGGTCAAAGTTTTGACCCGTCTAAAATACCTTTCGCTATTAACTTACAAATTAATAGCGTCGCGAACCTCATATTACTTTCCTGTAATCACCAAAACTAAACAAGCGATCGTCAGTAATTATCGTCAAATGGTGTTAACACACCATTTGACCCGTTTAGTCGAAATGATCATTTATCCTCATATGATGGTATTTTGATACCATTTCACCCCTTAAACCCATTCCGATTAGCACCATGGGTCCTTACTACCAAAAAGACATTTCTTGAGTTGTTTGACCCGTTATGACTTATACCAAATGGTGTCTTTTCACATCTTTTATCCTATCCGTCAACTTGTGTCCGGATTATTACTAAACCACTTTTACTCGTTAAAATTCACCCCATAACGTATTGTTCAAAATTTGTTATTTATTAGTCCTCACCCGACTAATTTACCATTTTACCCCTTTTTACCAAAATTTATGGTTTCTTACCTTTTTACTTATTCCGACTTGCATTGTATCATGCCAGAATATCATATTTCAATTACTTAACATTACTCACAATCAATATTCACTAGTAAGTGTCTTGTAATTAAAAAGGGGGGTGTAAGTTTAACTTACCTTGTATCCAAGTTACGCCTTTTCCTTCTTTCTTGTCTCGTTTGACCCGCTTTCTCCCCAAGCTTCCACCTAGCTTGTTAAGCGCCAAACTATTATTCAATATTCTCAAGGTGGTTAGATTAACCATAATTTAATACGATTTTCCACCTTACACATTTCATATCACTAGCATTTATCCGAACACCTAATATAATCAAGTTTTACACACAATTGAGTAGACCACGACTTCATTTAGGCATATTAACAAACACCTAATGGGCTTAATTTTTTTTACACATTTACAAACTAGTTCATGACTAGTTATTTTTGCCAAGATTACATCTTTTACCAATTCAATGTCTAATTATGCTTTCATATCAAGATTAACTTCATAAAGCCTTATCAACACCTAGTTCAAGATCATAATTCTAGTGTTCCTCATTATTCTTAAAAACCCATTAAACACCCAAGTAGTGATTATGAGTTTTATCAACATGAACCCAAATTCATTAGTTTACTAACTAGGGTTTGTTTCTAATCATGCATTCATCCTATTTTCACCCAAATAACCATCATTCAAGCTCAAATTTTGAATTTCAAGTGTTCATCAAGAATTTGAGATGGAACAAAATAGTGAAATTTGACATACCTTATGATCATTTCACTGAGGTGATCACTAATCCATGCTTGGATTTCAATTTGGGTGTGATTTGCCCTTCCAATTGCTTGAATTTTAGCTTGTTAGGGTTTGAAGATGAGAGCTCCTGACTCCTCTAGAATTTTCGACCAGAACACACACTCAAGGTGTGTGTTTTGGTGTTTCATGTTTTATTTTATTAAAACTTGTTTCAAGTTTATCACATTTGGCCCCTATACTTTACCCAAGTTGCATATAGTGTGTTTTAACAAATTTTCTTATTATTATAAGACTTATGACTAACTAGGTCATTTATTCCTAGTTACTTTATCTTGTTCATAACTCGTTTTATTTTAAGTCCCGTTAATTCGGGCCTTTTATATACTTTGTTTTTCTCAAAGTATTTCTCATCCTTTTAATAATTATTAGATTTATTTATTTAAATCCTAATATTCACCGGGTTTACTTTACTACCTACGGTATTTTACCCGTTCATTATTATTAACATGGTTTAATTACCAATCCCGATTTCGGGGTGTTACAAGTCTACCCCCCTTAAAGAGGTTTCGTCCCCGAAACCTTCTTTATATAGTTTGTTGATTAAACCAAACGAACTTAGATTTGTTTTCAAGGTTTTCCTTCTCTTCGGTCTATGGTTATCATTGTTTTGACGTATGCGTCTTTCATGTGTTTGGCCTCATGGGCCGTAACTTTCATCTTATGTCCCTTATTTTTATTAATTACTTATCTTGGCGGTTAGACAAATTAGTCACCGGTTACCTTATACCCCTTCGCTTGGGTGTATCCATTTTGCCTTCTCGAGGCTTACAAACTTTTATTATTCTCATTTCATCGTTCACACTATAACCTGGTTATATTTCGTATTACTTTTCCATGACCGTACCCCTTTTTATTTATTCGACCCGTTTAGTTTTGCATCATGCCTTCTTACTACTTACAATTTATGGCTTCTAGACATACCTACCCATTCCCTGGGTTTGTGGTCTTCGGCGTATCATTACCATTTCATGGTTTTACGCCCTCATGATCCATAATCATCAAGTAACGTTCAAGTCACTTCTATATTACCAAGACAACCTTTGTTTGACCCATTTGGTTGTCTAATGGTATCCACCATTTCAACAACAACCAAACATGCCTTAATGAATCTTTTGACCCGTATTTATTATCTAGTGAACTTCATCGCTTCTACAACACACTACATTTTCTCATAACACTATTTCGAGTTACTAATCTACATTCAATATCTAAGCATAATGTAACGGAACCAAAGTTACGTACTTGCATAATTCATCAGCATTGGTTTCAATCCATAATTACCCATTCCCGGGCTTGTCTGTTTTTAGCGTATCACTTCCATTTCATGTTTTACGCTTTTATATCTCAAGTTTAACGAGCGACTTTCATGTCACGTCATGTTTAAGTTTATATAACCTTTCATTATCGAGAATCTTCTTTTCGAACATTTCATTTTTACACCTATCAGTGTTAAGACCGAAATCCTTTAATATTAATCCTTTTCTAATTTCTCTCATAATACCCATATTTGTTAAAACGTTGTTTCTTACTAAAACTGGATTTTAGTTTAACGTTTTCCTTTTTAACTTACGTCAATTACTCATATCAAGGACCAATATATCAGGGAGATCCTAGAGAACCCGTACCCTTACGAAGAACTCATGCCCCAGTTCCCTGACCCGATACCAGCACCCGCACCACCCATGAGCACTGAGAATGTGCAAGAACTCCGCACCTTTGGTGCGGAGATCTTAGAAGGAAGTGAAAGGATGAGACAAATAGGGGAGAGACTCGTCTGGAAGTATGACGAGCACAACACGCAATACTGGATGAACCCCTATCAGTGATAGTAATAATAATAAAATATATATATGTATGTGTGTAAGTTTGAAATATATATATATATATATATATATATATATATATCAATTAATAATATAATCAACTAAAATAGATAACCCTATAGTTATTGATGCATACTAGTATTGTATTTTCAAATTCTAGTTGTGATTGTAATTGATATATATATATATATATATATATATATATATATATAGGGTAAGGTTCATGCGAGAACCACCTTTATTGCGAGAACCGCGAGAACCAATGTGAACACAACCTAAAATAGCTAAAAAAACCTAAAAAAACCTACCCCCCCCTAAAAAACCTAAACCCCCCCACCCCCCCCCCCCCTAAAAAAACCTAACCCCCCCAAGCTAAATGCTAAAAACTAAACCCCCCAAAAAACCTAAAAAAAACCTAACCCCCCAACCCCCCCACCCCAAAAACCTAAACCCCCCTCCCCCACCCCCCAAAAACCTAAACCCACCCCCCCCCCCAGCTAAAAGGCTAAAAACTAAACCCCCAAAAACCTAAAAAAATCTAAAAAAAATCTAAAAAAATCAAAAAAAAAATCTAAATTTTTTTTTTGATTTTTTTAATATTTTTTATGTTAAAATCGCTACTTTTAGAAGCTAAAAAAATAATTTTTAATTTTTTTTTTTTTGCTACGAAAAGTAGCGATTTTGTTATAAAAAATATTAAAAAAAAAATTTGTGTGATTTTTAGCTATTTTTATGCATTTTTGGTTGCGTTCACATTGGTTCTCGCAATAAGAGGTGGTTCCTAACGGATCTTTGTCCTATATATATATATAAAATAGAGTAAAGGTCGCAATGACGACGATTTTGGATCAATGTGTTGTTGTTTGATTATTCGCATCAAATATTGTTTCGTGATATTAATACTTGGTAAATGTTTATAATCTAGATGGATAACGAAGTGAATCAAGAAAACCAGAATAACGATAATAATGGAAACCAAGTAGATAACAGTGCAATCCAACACATAGTGACACAAGGGATTATAGACGCAATGCCATATATTATTAAAATGGTTAAGGAAGCGGAAAATAATAAAAGTAATAATGGCAGTAAACGGCCACCTACTGAACCAGAACACAACGTAAGCAATGGACCAATACTTCAAGTACCCATTCCAAAAAGAAGAAGAATCATGGCTTATAGTTGTTCTTACAAAGAATTCTGGTCTTGTAAACCAATAGAATTCTCGGGCAATGAAGGAGCCATTGCAGCTCTACGCTGGATAGAAAAGACTAAGGCAGTCTTGAAAATAAGCAAGTGCGCAGAAGAGGATAAGATAATATTCGCTTCCAATCTGTTTAAGAACTCAACTTTAGAATGGTGGAACACTATCCTCCAGTCTAAGGGAAGTGACAGGGCCTATAATATGGAATGGAACGAGTTTAAGAATGGCAAATTGGATTTAAATAATCCCAACTCACTGTTATTGGCAAATAATAATCCCAACTCATTTAATCACCAATAATAATCCGAACTATTCACTTTTGTTTGTAAAATACTCCCAGTTAAAAAAACACTAACTGGGTTAAAAATTTGCTGATGTGGCTTGCCACGTCACCTGCCACATCAGTTGCCACGTAATCGAAAAATGCCACGTAGACTGCCACATCACCTGCCACGTCATCAAAAATGCCACGTAGACTGTCACATCAGCTGCCATGTCATCAAAAAATGCCACATCAACTGCCACGTCATATGACACATCAGCTAAAAGGGCCACATCAGATGCCACATCAGCAATTTTTTAACCTAGTTAGTGTTTTTTTAACTGGGAGTATTTTACAAACAAAAGTGAATAGTTTGGATTATTATTGGTGATTAAATGAGTTGGGATTATTGTTGGCCAATAACAGTGAGTTGGGATTATTTAAATCCAATTTGCCTTTAAGAATATGGTAGAAAGGATATTATGTTCTCCCAATGAAAAAGAACAGATAGCAAATAAGTTCTTAAACCTTAGAATGACCGGAGTAGATAGTAAGGGTTACACTACTACATTCTTTGAATATGCTAGAATTGTGCCAACCCTTGCATCACCAGAACCAGTATTAATCTCCCGTTACATCTGGGGATTAATCAGCGAGATTAAACATGTAGTCAAGGCAGCTAGACCACAAACTATAGAAGAAGCTGTAGAACTAGCAAATACCTTGACTGATGAATTAGTACGTACACAAGAAGAGAACCAGAGGAGGAACCTAGCTCAAAGGCTTACCCAAGAATTTCGCTACGGAAATTCAAACCGTGGGAAAAATGTAGGTTCTAACTCTGCACCTTACTGTTAGGCCTGCAAGAAGAAGCATTTAGGAAGATGATCCACCTACTGCAATTTCTACAAGATACCAGGACACAAAGAAGAAGATTGTAGGAAGAAACCCAGTAATGGAGTGTGCTTCAACTGCGAAGAAAAAGGGCATATCAATCCAAACTGTCTGAAACTAGCTCCGGCCATGAACAACAAGACTACTAAAAATGCTAGAGCATTTGTTCTGACAGCCGAAGAAGCAAAAATGATTCCGGACGTGATTACCGGTACGTTTTTAGTTAATGATGTTTTTGCTAAAGTATTATTTGACTCTGGTGCAAACCAAAGTTTTATTAATACTTTATTTTGCAAACTTTTCAATCAACCATTAACTAAACTCCCACAAGAATGTCTAGTAGAGACAGTAAATCGGGAAACCATTAAAATTACCGAAATCTTGCAGGGAGCAAGAATAGAATTTTTAAATCAAAAGTTTATTGCAAATCTTTACCCAATGAATCTGGAAGGATTTGATGTTGTAATAGGAATGGATTGGTTAGTAGCCAATAAAGCCAGTATTATATATGATCAAAAGTCAATTCAAATAAATTCACCAAAGGGTGAAAAGATCACAATTAAAGGAGATAAGCCATCTAGATCCACAAAATTCATCTATGTGATGAAAACAGTAAGCTGTGCAAGAAAAGGATCATTAGTGTATATGATTTCCATAATCATTAACACTAAAGGAAAAGAATTGAAAGATATTCCTGTAGCATCCCAATTTTCAGATGTGTTTCCAGAAGAATTACCAGGACTACCGCCGAACAGGGAAGTTGAATTCAGAATCCACCTGCTACCAGGAACAGCACCGATTGCCAAAGCACTATACCGTTTGGCACCAGCAGAAATGCAAGAATTAAAGAAACAGTTAGATGAACTATTGGAGAAAGGATTCATACAGCCAAGTTCATCGCCATGGGGAACACCGATCTTATTTGTCAAAAAGAAAGACGGGTCAATGCGTATGTGCATTGATTACCGTGAATTGAATAAGGTCACGATTAAAAATCGGTACCCATTACCGAGGATCGATGATCTGTTTGATCAATTGCAAGGAGCTCGATTCTTTTCAAAAATCGATTTACGCTCAGGATATCATCAATTAAAGGTACAGGAAGAGGACATTCCTAAGACCGCTTTCAGAACATAGTATGGCCATTATGAATTTACTGTCATGCCATTTGATTTAACCAATGCCCCAGCTGCATTTATGGACATGATGAACCGAATATGTATGCCATATTTGGATAAATTCATAATTGTCTTTATAGATGATATTCTCATTTACTCTAAGAGTAAAGAGGAACATGCGGCGCATCTACATGCACTTCTAAATTTGCTGAGAAAAGGAAAGCTTTACGCTAAATTTTCAAAATGCGAATTTTGGTTAGAAGAGGTACAGTTTCTTGGACATTTAGTTAACCATGTTGGAATTCATGTGGATCCCACAAAGATTGAGGCAATTACTAAATAGAAAACCCCTGAGTCACCAACGGAGGTTAGAAGTTTCTTAGGATTAGCCGGTTATTATAGAAGGTTTATCCGAGATTTTTCTAGAATAACCATTCCCTTAACTAAGTTAACCTGTAAATCCGTTAAGTTTGAATGGGGACCAAAATAGGAAGAAGCCTTTAGAATTCTTAAGCAAAGATTAACCAACGCACCTTTACTAGCATTACCAGAAGGAATTGTAGACTTTGTAGTCTATTGTGACGCTTCTAAGTTAGGTTATGGATGTGTGTGGATGCAACATCATAAGGTTATAGCCTACGCCTCTAGACAACTTAAGAATCATGAAAAGAACTATTCAAACCATGATTTAGAATTAGGAGCTATCATTTTTGCCCTGAAAATTTGAAGACATTACCTTTACGGTAGTAAGTTTACCATTTTTACCAATCATAAGAGTTTAAGGTATGTTTTCGGGCAAAAGGAGTTAAACATGAGACAAAGACGCTCGATGGAAATTCTTAGTGATTACGATTGTAATATCCAGTATCATGCAGGAAAGGCAAATGTAGTAGCCGATGCTTTAAGTCGAAAGTATCAAGAAAAGCCAAAAAGAGTACGTTCTCTTAAATTAAATCTACAAGTAGATTTAAATGACCAGATTAGAAAAGCACAAGAATCAGTAATCAAGGATGATACTGAGAAATTGAAAGGAATGATTAAGGAATTAGAACAGCGAACGGATGGAATATGGAGATTCCATAAGAAAAGAATGTGGATACCCAAACTAGGAAACCTACGCCACCGAATACTAGAAGAAGCCCATAAGTCTAAGTATACGATGCATCCTGGAAGTGATAAAATGTACCAAGACTTAAGAAAGAATTTTTGGTGGATAGGAATGAAAAAGGATATAGCGGATTATGTTGCTAAGTGTCTAACCTGTTCACAGGTTAAAGCTGAACATCAGAAACCCTCAGGTTTGTTGCAGCAATTAGAAATGCCAGTCTGGAAATGGGAATTGATAACAATGGACTTTATTACCAAATTACCCAAGACAAGAAAATGTAATGATACAATCTGGGTGATTGTAGATAGGTTAACCAAGTCTGCTCATTTCCTACCAATGAAGGAAACTTTCAGTATGGAACAGTTAGCTAAATTGTATGTAAATGAAATAGTTTCATTACATGGAATTCCTTTATCAATTGTTTCTGATAGAGATAGCCGTTTTACCTCTCATTTTTGGACTAGTTTCCAAAAAGCAATGGGAACCAAGCTAAATCTAAGCACTGCTTATCATCCTCAAAGGGATGGATAAAGCGAAAGGATAATTCAAACAATGGAAGATATGCTTAGAGCTTGTGTAATTGATTTCAGAGTAAATTGGGACGATCACTTGCCATTGATAGAATTTTCCTACAACAACAGCTATCATACCAGCATCAATGCTGCGCCATTCGAAGCACTTTATGGACGAAAGTGCCGAACTCCAGTCTGTTGGGCAGAAATTGGAGAAAAACAACTATCTGGACCTGAGATAGTACAAGAAACAACCGACAAGATTGTTCAAGTCAAGGAAAGACTGAAAGCAGCATGTGATCGACAAAAGAGTTATGCTGATAACAGGCGAAAGCCGTTGGAATTTCAAGTAGGAGACAAGGTGTTATTCAAAGTTTCTCCTTGGAAAGGAGTGGTAAGATTCATAAAAAGAGGAAAGCTAAGCCCCAGGTATGTTGGACCTTTTGAGATTATTAAAAGAATAGGACCAGAAGCTTCCTAGCTACAACTGCCAGAAGAGATGGCAGGAATACATGATGTATTTCATGTATGTAATCTCAAAAAGTGCTTTGTCGATGAATCGCTAGTTGTGCCTCTTAAGGATATAGAGGTAAATGAGAAACTTAAGTTTGTAGAAAAGCCGCTACAGATTGAAGACAGAAAAGTCAAGAATCTCAAACACAAGAGATTAGTTCTAGTCAAAGTAAAATGGGATTCCAAGAGAGGACCAGAATACACATGGGAGCTTGAATCAGAGATGCAGAGGAAATACCCACACCTGTTCCAGTAGACCTTGAGGACGAGTTCTAAAACAAGGTGATGAGGATATAATAACCCTCCAAAAATATCCCCGACACTCCTGAAATATTTATAACACCCCTATATGTCTTCAAAAATACACCTTGTATACGAGAAATGGCCCTAAATACCTTTATTTTTATAAAAATTAAATAAAAATTTTTTTAATGATCCCTGACGGGCCGCGACAGAGCCTTTAAAGGCTTACGCGGGCCGCGAGCGCTCGTCTACGAGGCGACACCCTGAGCTGCCACATGGCAGCCTCGTGTCACAGCTATACCCGGCGAATCAGCAACCCTAGCCCCTACAACCCTAGCTCGCTGGCCGAGAAGACCCTTGTGGTCTCTTTCGCAGGGCGCGAGAAACTCGATTTCAGGCCCTATAAATTGGGACGATCGGCAGTTCATTCCGTTGTTCAAATTTTGCAAATCTCTCTCAATTTCTGTATTGTAGACATAATATTCGGGGGTAATACCCCCTAAAGAGAAAAGTTCTGACTCGTTGTAAGTATTTTAACCCCCGGTTACGTATTAGATACGCTGCCCGATTGATCTAGCGCTCCATAACGGCTGTTGAGGCTCTGCCCGACGTAGTCGTTGGAGTTCTGTCTCGGGGAGGGTATAGCTAATGTAAATTTGGGTTATTATACTAATGCGTGTGCATTATTTAAAATTTATAGATTATAGCCAGGAAGCCACAGGAAATAATCTAAAATAGCAATGTGAGTAATGCTCCTTTTTGCAAACTGTTTTTACAAAACCTCAAGTGTTTTAATTTATACTTAAACAGTGATTGAGTATTTGTATTCTACAATTATCTTCGGTATGTTGGGATTTTGTATACAAAATTTGTTACTACACTGTGAGTAGTAACATGACCACAAGTCGGGTTGACAGTACCGTGGGTGGTAATTAAAGTAGAAATATAAACAAATGTAATTGCGAGATCGCCATCAATACTGTAAAACTAATTTACATGTCTTGATTAAATTGGGATTCACTCACCAGTATTTCCCACTGACAAAATGTTTTTAAAACGTGTTTCAGGTAACAAAATGTGAAAGCCAAATAGAAGCCAGCTGGACAACACTGAAGACTTGGAAAAGTGGCTATAAAAGTTACCTAAATAAAGAAGATGTTTTTATTTAATAAAATAGGGTTTATCCCTATAAAATGTTTGTAATGGAAACTTGGGAATTTTGTAACACCTCGAAAATTTACGTCCTATAAGGTCTTGACACGTGTCATAATGTTTGAACGTGTGAAAGATTGCTCTTGGAGGACCAAAGTTGACAAACAGTGAAACTGTGTAAATAGAAGGGTTCAAAGTGTCAACAATGAATAATTACACTTTGCAATAACCCTACATGATGTTTATAACCTTAAACGAATAGATCATGGATCATACGAGGCGAATTGTGAAAGAAGGTGAGAGATTACAAACTACAGGGGTTAAAATGTGCCAACATGTTTAAATTATACCTCTGAGTGACCTTTTGACAAACCCGAAGCTTTGTAACGATTAATTATGCTCACTAGAATGTACCATAAAAATTTCACCAAGTTTCGTTATCGTATGAGCAAGTTGTGATAAAATTCGTGTGCAAGGGTTAGAATCGTCAACGTGGAAATTTAGGGCTTTTCGGGTGATCATAAAGTTACCCGAGGACTTGACAAAGTGGGTATAAGTCTTAAAGCCCCAAATATTAAATATCAAAGCTTCTTGTGAAAGATTGGACTTGAAAACGACCTTTCGGGGGACTAGGGACCAAAATGCAAATCAAGGAAACATGTTTACCTGATCCGGGGTCCCAAGCGGCCCGCATCAGGATCGGCTAAACATAAAGCGGGCCGCCTGAGACCTACAGATGCAGAAAATGACCTGCTGCATGGGCAGGTGTCTGTTCGTGCCTTATAACCGACTTATATTGATGGTTTTCGATACTAGGGGCTGGTATACATTAGTATACAACTTATAAAAGCCATATACATTCATCATTGATCATCATTCACCCATTTGGAATCAAAGAAGAAAGATCAAAGTCCTTGTCGATAGTCTCGTGTTCAACATACAAACACATATCAACTTCTGGACATCAAAGGAGCTTACGGGTCATTCACAAGACTTCCATATCATCCATTAGACTTGTGTAAGTGCTCTTGATCCTTCTCGATTCAGTTTTACATCGTTTATAGCCTAGAAATCAAACCGTCGTAACTACGGTTTGACTTGGCGATAAAACACAAACGATCCAGAGATTTGTCGAAACGAAAGTTGTTACGAGTTGGTAATTATATGAGTATTAAAACCCTAAAAGGGCTCTCACTGATTTTAATCCTAACTATGTCGTTTGTCGAGTCAAAGGTTACCCGAAAAGTCAACAGAAATGATAATCGCATATTTAATGATACGGAGGGCGTGTAATCTGTTTTAACACTCATATAAACTGAAAATAAGTATAAAAACTTGTCTACGCTTGTTTGATTCGACAACTTTCTATTTAGAACCGATTCGGAGCCGAAAGACGCAAAAGTTTGACTTTTGCGTTGACCTCAGTTCTGACCCGATTCTTATAGGTTTAGACATGCCTTAAGGTTCCTTTAGGACCTAGATACACGTGTGTATAAACCTCTGCGTTTATACCACTCGAATCCCTAATCGTCCGATGTTTCCGTTAATCGCCTAAATAGTAACCGTAATGCCCTTATGACCATAAAACGAGATTTTTGGGAAAAGTGGAAATGCCATAATCTTAGTTATTGATTATTATGCATGTCCCGAAAATTTCACGTTAATCGGAGGTCTAGATTAGGACTTATGCTTAATGACGTAATTATGGCGATTCTTAATACATAAATGACGTCATTAGCGTAAAGCCTATCTAAACCCAATTTTTGACACCAAACCTTTTACTCACTGATGTAATATAATATTTTGGGATTTTTGAAGATTTTTAATTATTTTTAAACTGATCATAAGCTTGGATTAGCGCCTTAATTCGGTTAATACCGAATATACCCTTTTCGGCCATAAAATGAGTTTTACAAATCCTTTTAACGCCAATCCAATTGCTACTGATTTTAAATATTAATTAGAGTGTTTTGAACCTGTTTAACTGATCAGGAAACTCAGAATCGTATTCTAAACCGTACGTCGCTTAAAACGGCTTTATACGCGTATTATACGCATAGTTTGGGTTTAAAACTATTTTAACATATAAGACTTATAACCAAATGTTATAACCTGTTAATATAAGCTATTTTACTGATGTAATCAGACCCGGTTCATAGAAACCTAATTTAATCCTTTTATAATCTTTAAAATGACCAAAATACCCCTACGGGACTTATTAAGAGATTAAACTCGTTTTGGGCATCATGGGTGATATCCTACTGATATCACAACTTATTTAAGGTGTATTAACTTAGGGAACCTGTTTAGGACTCTTACGGATACCCGTTACGCTTTATGCGCGTTCGGTTCGGTTTATGTAACTAGTTTACATAAATTAGCCGAAACGGGTCAAACCTTATCGGTTTATTCTCAAAATCCAGAATGTGTATCATATACCCATATTAAACAAGTCTTCAAACTTGTCGGGTCTAAATCACATTCTATCCGGTCTTCGCTTAGTCGTGCGTACGAACCGTATCTTTAAAACTAACCGGTCTAAGCGTAAGCTTAACTAAAGACCCGTTAGGATTCTAATAGGTTATTATAAACCTTCGTTCCAGATTAGGAGAACCAGTAAAAGATACCCGCACTCGCTGATTTTGAACTATACTTGCTCAGGTAAATACTTTTAACTTATTTCCCTATACGGGCTTGGGTAAGGTATATAAAATACCGCTTGGTCGGGCGTTGAATATTTAATCTTATTATGGTTAAATTATTGAGATGTCTCCGTTTAATTTGTTTTGTTGCTTAAAGCCTTTGGGGGGTTAATGACCGTGTCCCGGATATCCCTGGCATCATTTTACGAAATGGCCACGACCTTAGCACTCTGGTGTAGGCGTACACCTGTAGTGTCTCATAATTTAAGTGGTGTGTTAATTGATCTTTAACCCGGCTCGATCCGGGCTACTGAACGCATAAGGAACATGTAAATCCTTTACAAGTTTATATATATTAAATAATTATCCCAAGTTATAAAATATTTGTGCCTTGTGCCTTAAATGCATTTCTTAAACTCTTTTCAAAATGAGTCGGTTGATTGTATTTACCAGTGTAAACTGACGTATTTTCTTAAAAAGATTGAGTGCAGGTACTACGCGAAATAGGCTGGCTTGTCTCCTAGCATCCACATTAAGTCTCGCCAGCTTGGATGTCATATCTGTTGAACATTTGTTTCCTTTTTATTTTATTTGATCTACCTGTGGATTATATTCAACTATTTGTGATACTTCATATTACAATATCGTTTGGTTGAATTAAATCTATATATTGCTTCCGCTGTGCATTTAAATATTGTGTTGTTTGACTATTATGTTGCCAACCACGTCACGATACTCCCCCACCGGGCCCACCGGTGACACGTGGAAATCCGGGGTGTGACAGGTTGGTATCAGAGCCAACTCTGAGTGAATTAAACACTAACCTTTTTTGTTTAATCTCAGTTACACAATTGCACATTCCTAAATCTTCGAGTCTAGACAAAGAACTTAGGAATAATCCAAAATTGTTCAAATTTTTATTTTATTTAATTAAATTTGCCCTATATTTTCCTTGTTATTATCTTGTGTGTTTTAACAGGTACAATAATGCCGCCAAGATTTAGACGAGGTGGTCGAGGAAAGGAGCCAGCTAGCGCCCCTAACGACCATGAGGCAGGGCCTTCATTTCGACGAACTTCTTCTACAAGGAATGACGAAACAAGGGAACTATGGAGGACCTATGAAGACGATGCCAGGCGATCTTTTTCGCACTCCTCAACACCTCCATATCATGACTCTTATGGGCCTCAGTCAGAGAATGAACCCCACAACCCGCAAAGTTACTTTGGCGACCCTACTCCTGTTTTTCAGGGTCAGTTTAACCCGGCAGAGTACCTGCCAGAGCAAGTGGGCTTTAACCCACTTGGACCGGAAGATCACTTTTCTGGTGATCAGGATATGGACGAGGACACAGATCCCGTCGAGGCTTCAACCGGATCCATGAACCATCCTTTCGTGATCTCTGACGGATCGTCATATCACGGGACGCCATACCAGGGTCCGGATAGTCACATGGCACGGTTTGAACGGTGTGAGTGGTACAATACTCCATCTTACCACCCATCACCTCACCAGCAGCCACCGCAGCAGCCTCATCAAGATTCCTCTGGGGAACACGGGTTTGTGGCAGTCACGCCACCGCCTCCACCGCCACCAGTTCATTTAGAGCCTCCAGCACCTCCAAGACGTAGGAGGACTGGCGCACGGATCTCAACACGAGAAGTTGATTTTCGTATCAACACCCCTCAACACTCTAGCGGTAGCCATTACCCGCCAACTCATGAAGGCCCACAGATGGGTGGACCTTCTGTCCCAGTTTCGGAGGTGAATTCAGCACCTATAGTACCGTCACCACCGGGTTTTGGCCACCCAATCCCTGCGTATACTGCTCCGGCAACTTACAACCCATATGGACCACCAGCATACCATGGCTATAACTATGCGGATGATCCCTACAACGTGGCATCAGGCTACCATGCCCATAATAATCCCGAGGGACCATACGGACCCCCTTGGGGAATGGGATACCCAGCTCGGGGGTATCAAGCACCTGTACAGCCGCCACCACAATACCAGCCACCAGGGGCTCCTCCCCGTGAGCAGGAGGAACTCCGCCGAAGACTGGCCAAAGTGGAGCAAGACTTCCAGAAGGAACGTAAGAAGAATGAGGGATTTATGAGTGGGTTGGCAAACTTGCTTAAGGGGAAGAAGAAGAAAGGGGATCGTTAAATCCCCATATATGTATTATTGTACTTCCTTATTTAAATCAAGTCCCTACGTGGACATTTATTATTTGTATGTGTATGTAGTCCCTGCGTGGACATCTACCTTTTGTACTTAGTCCCATACGAGGACTTGTTTCTATTTTAGCCCCTGCGTGGGCACATCTTTCTGTAAGACCCCTGCGTGGGCATGTACTGGTTTAAACCCCTGCGTGGGTAAGTTTGTTATTAGTAAAAGACCCGTTTAGGGCTGTGTGTAATAGTATAATAGATTAATGGAATGTTTGTTTTATAAATTTCATAATTGCCATATGCGCATATATAGTGTATAAATGAAATAAATTAAAATCATTCCTTTTAAATTAATCTGCCTATGAAATTAATTAATTAAGGATCTTAAAAGTGTGAACCCTAGCCTCGTGTCAAATATAAGACCGGGCCAAAATGGTAAGACCTGTTTAAATGATTCAATTTCCTGTTAACATCTTAAAACATGTTAACACTCCTGGCAGAAGTGATTCGTTAAAATCACATACGTCATATTATAAAGGAATTCTTTAAAAGATTCCTAACCTAGTTTAATGATCTCTGAATCCTAGGTTTACATCATCAATTAAGATGATCATATCTTAACCATACGTGGTAATATAATGCCTACGGGCCCTTCTCATTTTCATATGAGACAAAAGACAGTATTAGTCTGTGACCCTGTCTGATAAAGGTAATGAACTAGGTTCAAACCTTAAAAAGCCTTGATTCTTTGAATTCATAGCTTATAATTAAAATTGTCCCTGTGACTAGGCCTTATGTGCTAATAAAACTGTTATTGTTTTATAATTAGGATAAATTATTTTAGAAATCCTAAATAAATGTGAGAAATAAATTAACCATATATGGTCTATGTTTACCGCGGTTAATAAAAATTGCCATAAAAGACAATTCTATAATAAACTCACCAATAAATTATTGTCAATATGTTACAGTTCAAAATACATGGCAGACTCAAACGAGGTCAACAGTCACCCAGGAATAGTGCCTGATAATGCCCATGTGAACGTAGCAGGTGCCGAGTTGCAAGCTATGATAGACAATGCGGTTAATAGAGCCATGGATAGACAGCCCCATGGATCAAGTGGTACCCATACGAGGACCCAATCTGCACCACGCTCTAGAACACCTTCCAGGACCCACACTGCCCACAACAGTAATTCTCACCACTCGTCAAACCGAAGGAGTGTTCCATCCCAGAGGGTCATTCAGGATCAAGGACCCCGTAATAGAGGGTGCACCTATAAATACTTTGTGTCGTGCAAACCCAGAGACTTCAATGGGGAAAAAGGAGCTGTGGATTGCATGACGTGGATGGATGAAATGGATACTGTGGTGGATATTAGTGGTTGCCATGAAAGGGATATTGTGAAGTTTGTCTCACAGTCGTTCAAAGGAGAAGCCCTAGCCTGGTGGAGATCATTGATCCAGGCTACAGGAAAGGTTCCATTATACAACATGACTTGGGAGCAGTTCATGGCACAAATCAAAGAAAATTTCTGCCCTCAACATGAGGTTGAGAGAATTGAATCTGACTTCCTGGCGCTGGTCATGAAGAACCTTGACTGTCAGGCCTACCTAACCAGTTTCAACACTTTGTCGAGGTTGGTTCCTTACTTGGTAACTCCGGAGCCTAAACGTATAGCTCGTTTCATTGGAGGGTTGGAACCGGAGATCAAGGCGAATGTGAAGGCCTCGAGACCAACTACTTTTCGGTCAGTAACGGACATTTCATTGTCCCTTACCTTGGATGCTGTTAGGCAAAGGTCACAGAGGAAAAGTGACACCGAAAAGAGGAAGCGTGAGGATGACAACTCACGTCGTACAGACAAGAAGCAGAAGGGAAACAATGACCAGAAGAAAGGGTCAGGTTTTAGGAGGGATGGCCAGCAGTCGGGTGAAAAACCCAAATGTAAAATCTGCAAGAGGCAGCACTTTGGCAAGTGCAGGTTTGAATCCAACTCTCAATCACAATCGAAGCCTTTTGCTTGTGGTTTATGCAAATCCAGGGAACACAAAACCGTGGATTGCAAGAAAATAAAGGATGCAACTTGCTATGGTTGCAATGAAAAAGGGCACATCAAGAGCAATTGCCCAAAATATGCCAAGAAGCCGGAAGAGGCTAGGAAGACCAATGCAAGGGTCTTCAGAATGGATGCAAAGGAAGCCGTCAAGGACGACAACGTGATAACAGGTACCTTTCTCGTAAATGATGTTTATGCGAGAGTGTTATTTGATTCAGGCGCTGATAAGTCGTTTGTAGATAATAAGTTTTGTGAATTGTTAAAACTACCTGTTAGAACTTTAAGTGTGAAGTATGAGGTGGAACTAGCCGATGGCACAATAGAAACCGCTTCAACCTTATTAGATGGATGTTTCATATCCATTAGGAATCACTCTTTTCCTTTATCCCTACTTCCTTTAAAACTAGCCGGTTTCGACATAGTTTTGGGTATGGACTGGTTATCACATAACCAGGCCCAGATTATTTGCAATAAGAAGCAAGTGATAATCAAGACTTCGTCTGGTGAATCACTTACTATCCAGGGAGATACCCAGTATGGGCTACCTGAGAAGATGTCAATACTCAAGGACTCAAAGTGTTTGAAGAAGGGCTGTGTCATCTACATGGCACAGGTGATTATTGATGAACCGAAACCCAAGATTGGAGATATCCCAGTCATTTCTGAATACCCCGAAGTATTTCCTGAAGAACTACCTGGTTTGCCACCAGATAGGCAAGTGGAATTCAGGATTGACATTATTCCTGGATCAGCACCAGTTGCAAGGGCGCCTTATAGGTTGGCACCAACGGAGATGAAGGAACTGAGGACGCAGCTAGATGATCTTCTAGCCAAAGGTTTCATCAAACCTAGTTCGTCTCCTTGGGGAGCACCAGTTTTATTCGTCAAGAAGAAGGATGGATCGATGCGTCTGTGCATCGACTACCGCGAGCTTAATAAGGTTACTATCAAGAATAGGTATCCTTTGCCCAGAATCGACGATCTGTTCGATCAACTTCAAGGGGCAAGTTTCTTCTCAAAGATTGACTTGAGGTCAGGCTACCATCAATTGAAGGTTAGAGATGAAGATGTGCACAAGACTGCATTTAGGACTCGTTATGGTCATTACGAGTTCCTAGTGATGCCTTTTGGGCTCACAAATGCACCAGCCGCATTCATGGATCTCATGAATCGCGTCTGTAAGCCTTACATGGATAAATTTGTCATCGTTTTCATCGATGATATCCTCATCTACTCAAAGAACCAAGCTGACCACGAGAAGCATCTTCACTGTATTTTGGAACTACTTCATAAAGAGAAGCTCTATGCCAAGTTCTCAAAGTGTGAATTCTGGCTTCGAGCAGTCCAATTTCTTGGACATGTTGTTAGTGAGCAGGGCATCCAAGTAGATCCCGCTAAAGTTGAAGCTGTCATGAATTGGCATGAGCCAAAGACGCCTACAGAAATTCGTAGCTTCCTAGGTTTGGCAGGATACTATAGGCGATTCATAGAAAACTTCTCAAGGATTGCTGCACCCCTGACTTCGCTGACACGTAATAAGATTAAGTTTGACTGGGGTCCTAAGCAGCAGGAATCCTTCGATATTCTGAAACAGAAGCTGAGCAATGCTCCAGTACTGACATTGCCTGAGGGATTAGAGGAGTTTGTAGTTTATTGTGATGCATCACACACCGGGATGGGATGTGTGCTTATGCAGAAAGGCAAAGTCATTGCCTATGCTTCACGTCAGTTAAAGGTGCACGAAAAGAATTACACCACCCACGACCTAGAGTTGGGTGCCGTTGTATTCGCACTAAAACTGTGGAGGCACTACTTATATGGAATAAAATGTGTGATCTATTCTGATCACAAAAGCCTTCAACATCTGTTCAACCAGAAGGACTTGAACATGAGGCAACGTCGTTGGATGGAAACTCTTAATGATTACGATTGTGAAATAAGATACCATCCCGGCAAGGCGAATGTAGTCGCCGATGCCTTGAGTCGGAAGGAAAGAGTGAAACCCATCCGAATCAATGCCAAGAGCATGGAAATAAAGAACAACTTGATAGAAAGATTGTTAGCTGCACAGAAGGAAGCTGTGTTGGAAGCTAACTATCCCAATGAAAAGCTAGGAGTGACTGGGGAGCAGTTATCTCTTAGCAAGGATGGAATTCTTAGATTGAATGGACGGATATGGGTTCCAATTTATGAAGGACTCCGTGATGTTATCCTCCAGGAAGCCCACAACTCTAAATACTCCGTTCATCCTGGAGCTGATAAAATGTATCAGGATCTAAGGGCAAACTATTGGTGGATAGGCTTGAAGAAGTCTGTAGCTACCTATGTAGCTAAATGCTTGACGTGTGCACAAGTCAAGGCAGAACATCAAAAACCGTCAGGTTTGCTACAACAGCCCGAACTTCCTACATGGAAGTGGGAAATGGTAACTATGGATTTTATCACCAAGTTACCCAAGACAAGGAAAGGAAATGACACCATCTGGGTGATAGTCGACCGACTGACTAAGTCAGCACATTTCCTACCCATTAAGGAGACCTACAGCTCCGATATGTTGGCCCAACTGTACGTTGATAAGATTGTAGCCTTACATGGCATACCTGTAGCTATTATCTCTGACCGAGATACTAGGTACACGTCGCACTTTTGGAAAAGCTTCCAACAATCTTTGGGCACACGTTTGAACTTTAGTACGGCTTACCATCCACAGACAGACGGTCAGAGTGAGCGTACTATTCAAACGTTAGAAGACATGCTACGTGCATGTGCAATCGACTTGGGAGGTAGCTGGGATAAGAACCTGCCATTGATCGAATTCTCCTACAACAATAGCTACCATACCAGCATCAAGGCTGCGCCTTTTGAGGCATTATACGGTAGAAAGTGTAGATCGCCTGTTTGTTGGGCGGAGGTTGGAGAAGTCCAGTTATCGGGACCAGAGATCGTGTTTGAAACGACGGACAAGATTGTCCAGATTCGTAACAATCTCCAAGCTGCCCGGAATAGGCAGAAGATTTACGCTGATCCAAATCGTAAGGATTTTCACTTCGAAGTAGGTGACAAAGTCCTACTTAAAGTGTCACCCTGGAAAGGAGTGATGCGATTTGGTAAGAAGGGTAAGCTAAGCCCGAGATACATAGGACCCTTCGAGGTTATCGAACGTGTCGGGTCAGTTGCCTACAAGTTAAACTTACCTGAAGAGCTCAGTAGTATACACAATGTGTTCCACATCTGCAATCTGAAAAAGTGTTTCGCTGACTCCGCTGACGAATCAGTGATTATACCCTATACAGATGTGCATATCGACGAGAGCTTGAAATTTGTTGAAAAACCTATGTCGATTGAAGATCGACAGGTAAGGAAGCTTCGAAGGAAGCATATACCTTTTGTAAAGGTCAAATGGGATGCCCGAAGAGGTCCCGAATTCACGTGGGAAGTTGAATCCACGATGAAAGAAAAGTACCCTTACTTGTTTCAGTAAATCTCGGGTCGAGATTTATTTTAAGGGGGTGAGGATGTAACACCTCGAAAATTTACGTCCTATAAGGTCTTGACACGTGTCATAATGTTTGAACGTGTGAAAGATTGCTCTTGGAGGACCAAAGTTGACAAACAGTGAAACTGTGTAAATAGAAGGGTTCAAAGTGTCAACAATGAATAATTACACTTTGCAATAACCCTACATGATGTTTATAACCTTAAACGAATAGATCATGGATCATACGAGGCGAATTGTGAAAGAAGGTGAGAGATTACAAACTACAGGGGTTAAAATGTGCCAACATGTTTAAATTATACCTCTGATTGACCTTTTGACAAACCCGAAGCTTTGTAACGATTAATTATGCTCACTAGAATGTACCATAAAAATTTCACCAAGTTTCGTTATCGTATGAGCAAGTTGTGATAAAATTCGTGTGCAAGGGTTAGAATCGTCAACGTGGAAATTTAGGGCTTTTCGGGTGATCATAAAGTTACCCGAGGACTTGACAAAGTGGGTATAAGTCTTAAAGCCCCAAATATTAAATATCAAAGCTTCTTGTGAAAGATTGGACTTGAAAACGACCTTTCGGGGGACTAGGGACCAAAATGCAAATCAAGGAAACATGTTTACCTGATCCGGGGTCCCAAGCGGCCCGCATCAGGATCGGCTAAACATAAAGCGGGCCGCCTGAGACCTACAGATGCAGAAAATGACCTGCTGCATGGGCAGGTGTCTGTTCGTGCCTTATAACCGACTTATATTGATGGTTTTCGATACTAGGGGCTGGTATACATTAGTATACAACTTATAAAAGCCATATACATTCATCATTGATCATCATTCACCCATTTGGAATCAAAGAAGAAAGATCAAAGTCCTTGTCGATAGTCTCGTGTTCAACATACAAACACATATCAACTTCTGGACATCAAAGGAGCTTACGGGTCATTCACAAGACTTCCATATCATCCATTAGACTTGTGTAAGTGCTCTTGATCCTTCTCGATTCAGTTTTACATCGTTTATAGCCTAGAAATCAAACCGTCGTAACTACGGTTTGACTTGGCGATAAAACACAAACGATCCAGAGATTTGTCGAAACGAAAGTTGTTACGAGTTGGTAATTATATGAGTATTAAAACCCTAAAAGGGCTCTCACTGATTTTAATCCTAACTATGTCGTTTGTCGAGTCAAAGGTTACCCGAAAAGTCAACAGAAATGATAATCGCATATTTAATGATACGGAGGGCGTGTAATCTGTTTTAACACTCATATAAACTGAAAATAAGTATAAAAACTTGTCTACGCTTGTTTGATTCGACAACTTTCTATTTAGAACCGATTCGGAGCCGAAAGACGCAAAAGTTTGACTTTTGCGTTGACCTCAGTTCTGACCCGATTCTTATAGGTTTAGACATTCCTTAAGGTTCCTTTAGGACCTAGATACACGTGTGTATAAACCTCTGCGTTTATACCACTCGAATCCCTAATCGTCCGATGTTTCCGTTAATCGCCTAAATAGTAACCGTAATGCCCTTATGACCATAAAACGAGATTTTTGGGAAAAGTGGAAATGCCATAATCTTAGTTATTGATTATTATGCATGTCCCGAAAATTTCACGTTAATCGGAGGTCTAGATTAGGACTTATGCTTAATGACGTAATTATGGCGATTCTTAATACATAAATGACGTCATTAGCGTAAAGCCTATCTAAACCCAATTTTTGACACCAAACCTTTTACTCACTGATGTAATATAATATTTTGGGATTTTTGAAGATTTTTAATTATTTTTAAACTGATCATAAGCTTGGATTAGCGCCTTAATTCGGTTAATACCGAATATACCCTTTTCGGCCATAAAATGAGTTTTACAAATCCTTTTAACGCCAATCCAATTGCTACTGATTTTAAATATTAATTAGAGTGTTTTGAACCTGTTTAACTGATCAGGAAACTCAGAATCGTATTCTAAACCGTACGTCGCTTAAAACGGCTTTATACGCGTATTATACGCATAGTTTGGGTTTAAAACTATTTTAACATATAAGACTTATAACCAAATGTTATAACCTGTTAATATAAGCTATTTTACTGATGTAATCAGACCCGGTTCATAGAAACCTAATTTAATCCTTTTATAATCTTTAAAATGACCAAAATACCCCTACGGGACTTATTAAGAGATTAAACTCGTTTTGGGCATCATGGGTGATATCCTACTGATATCACAACTTATTTAAGGTGTATTAACTTAGGGAACCTGTTTAGGACTCTTACGGATACCCGTTACGCTTTATGCGCGTTCGGTTCGGTTTATGTAACTAGTTTACATAAATTAGCCGAAACGGGTCAAACCTTATCGGTTTATTCTCAAAATCTAGAATGTGTATCATATACCCATATTAAACAAGTCTTCAAACTTGTCGGGTCTAAATCACATTCTATCCGGTCTTCGCTTAGTCGTGCGTACGAACCGTATCTTTAAAACTAACCGGTCTAAGCGTAAGCTTAACTAAAGACCCGTTAGGATTCTAATAGGTTATTATAAACCTTCGTTCCAGATTAGGAGAACCAGTAAAAGATACCCGCACTCGCTGATTTTGAACTATACTTGCTCAGGTAAATACTTTTAACTTATTTCCCTATACGGGCTTGGGTAAGGTATATAAAATACCGCTTGGTCGGGCGTTGAATATTTAATCTTATTATGGTTAAATTATTGAGATGTCTCCGTTTAATTTGTTTTGTTGCTTAAAGCCTTTGGGGGGTTAATGACCGTGTCCCGGATATCCCTGGCATCATTTTACGAAATGGCCACGACCTTAGCACTCTGGTGTAGGCGTACACCTGTAGTGTCTCATAATTTAAGTGGTGTGTTAATTGATCTTTAACCCGGCTCGATCCGGGCTACTGAACGCATAAGGAACATGTAAATCCTTTACAAGTTTATATATATTAAATAATTATCCCAAGTTATAAAATATTTGTGCCTTGTGCCTTAAATGCATTTCTTAAACTCTTTTCAAAATGAGTCGGTTGATTGTATTTACCAGTGTAAACTGACGTATTTTCTTAAAAAGATTGAGTGCAGGTACTACGCGAAATAGGCTGGCTTGTCTCCTAGCATCCACATTAAGTCTCGCCAGCTTGGATGTCATATCTGTTGAACATTTGTTTCCTTTTTATTTTATTTGATCTACCTGTGGATTATATTCGACTATTTGTGATACTTCATATTACAATATCGTTTGGTTGAATTAAATCTATATATTGCTTCCGCTGTGCATTTAAATATTGTGTTGTTTGACTATTATGTTGCCAACCACGTCACGATACTCCCCCACCGGGCCCACCGGTGACACGTGGAAATCCGGGGTGTGACAAATTTCCCATGTGTTTAATATTATAAAAAATGTGGTATTTTGCTCTGATAAAATATTTCCTAACTACGGTCCTGATGTAAATTCCGCTGCCAAATGGATAAATACCAATACCACCAGCTCTGAGTAGGCCGCGGCCGCCCGCCTCCCAAGGCAAGGGTCGGGGGTTACGACACATAACCGGGTTTGCCAACCAGGTTTGGTATTTGACGTCCCGCAGGATCTCTGCGACGATCAATTCCTTGACTTGCTCGATCATTGCGATGTTTTTGGCGAGTCACATATTGTGTCTTGTCTGGACCACGAGCTTGATACCTGGCATAGTATTCAAGCAATGTTGCGCGATGTCACGGGGGACTCCTGTCGTATCTGCCGGAGTCCAAGCGAATATGTATTTATTCTTGAAGAGCAGCTGCTTCAAGTGCGCTTTTACATTATTTGACAAGCCATGACCCAAGGTGATCGGTTGTTTGGGGTACTTTGCGTTAAGTACCCACTTCTTAGGTTCCGTGCTGGGAGTCAGCCTTGCCGCCTTAGCCGGACGTAGCTCGTCCGTAGACATGACTTTACGGCGGGCGTAGATGATAGCGATCCCTGTTTCGGTTGGAAAGCCGATTGCTGAGTGGGGAGTGGACATGATCATATTGAAGTCGCCATGTGCTTCTCTACCGAGAAACACGTCATATCGGGAGGTATGGGGTAGGAACATAAAGTTGACCTCCTCTGTCCATTTGTGCCTTCCATCTGTTAGGCGCACCGGAAATGTAATTTGGCCGAGTAGGAACACTGTTTCCCCTGCAAACCCGGCTAAAGCGTAGTCTACCGGCTGCGACCGATCCTTGTCATCCTGGTCGAACTGGTTGAAACATTGTTCGTATATGATGTCAGAGGTACTGCTCGGGTCTATAAACAGACACTCGGTGCAGTAATGGGCTAAGCAGCCACTGATTACGATGGCGCGCCTATCGCGCGGACCGCCTCAAACACGGGGGAAGACGACTTGTTCATCACGCCAGTCGTCATCCTCCCCCCTCCTTGCCGCCTTTCGCGGTTGCTTTTAGCTCCCACTGATCATGTGGGTTGTTTCCATATACTTCAATTTCTTGTTGTCGGATGTGCCCTCATCGTGTGGAGTTATGTGCTTAGTTTGCTTTTGCGCATGCGGCAACCGGTGTTGCAGCTTCCCCTCTTTTAGTGGGTGGGCCCGCGGCGACTTGCTAACTCTCGCCTATGCTGTCTAGGTGGGCCCAGGCGCTGATGTGCAGAGGCCCTGGTGCTGATGTTCAGAGGCCCTGGCAAGGGATCCATAGGTTGAATCCTCTTGTTGCAGTGTATGGACACTGACATACGAATCTCCATGCGGTCCGCGCCTATCCCTAGACATGGGATGTGGTGGAGGTAGTAACTCGTATTGAAGAATATGTGGCACGGGTATGAATGGGGCTAGCGTAGGCGCTCCGGCCTGTTGCGTGCCCGCACAAGCCTGTGCGTAGGCTGTATTAAAGAGAACCTACTGTTGTAAGTGCCAGGAGTGGAGATGGACTCCTGGTGGTAAAATTGGTGTAAATTGGGTAAACTCCGGCATATTCGCTGAGAGATTACCCATGTGAGCTGATGTGCCAATGTGGCCTGTTGGTTGGCTTGGGGGAGTATTCCATGTCTGCCCTGCACTTAGTGGGATTGGGGGTTCCCCCATGACAATATTCTGGTGATCGGACATAATTTTGGAAAAGAAGAGAGAGGTGCGTTAAGAGGAATAGCGGTGGGCGTCAATGATGAAGCAGTGGATAATCTGGGGGTTAGTCCACAGGTCGAGCTTCGTCAGGTAGGGTTAATCCCTTCTTTCCTTGACCGATGGTCGGGTTGTCCTCTAGTCGGTCTCTTGCACAAGGAAACACACCGTGACTCGTAACAAGGAGGATGAGGTGGGGGTTGCTCCTTGTTACCACCCTCCGACATGAGAATAAGTATTTGCTTGTGAGTAAGATATTTATTTAAGTAGTACGTGTGAGAGACCAGATTAGTGTTACCTCAAACCTGGTTCAGGATGGGTATGTATAGCCGAAGAGTGAAGGAGAAGGGCCCAAAGGGCCGCTAGGTGGGCCTAGGACCTGACTGACAACGCGTAGCCTTTTGTAGGTGTGTCAGGAGCGCAGGTCACGGAAGCTTTGGCGCATCCGGAGGTGTTGCCATGTCCTGCTGTTGTTGTCAGTCTGTCTACCAACTTTTATGCATGTGGGCTTGGCAGCTACGCATTGGGAGGTCAGCTGACCGCTGCTGTAAATGCACAAGCAGACCACTTGCTGGTTTGGTCACTGAAGTCAAAGTGTTAGTTCCACTTGTCTTGACAATTGGATGCAGTTTGGGCCGTATTGCTATGTGCGTTAACCGCAGTGATTACCGCAAGCCTTGTGTTGATGAAAACATCCATTTTCATACACAAGATGAGTCTTCTCATCTTTCCTTGATTAGGAAAACCAGCCGCGTTCGCGCGTGCCCGCATGAAAGTGGGTAAGTCCTTGTCGATAGGTGCAATGAACCGGGTGATGGTCATTCGCGCTCAGGCCTGGTGCGAGATTTGGGATCATACCCCTTCAAATATAATATGAAGTAAATACATTACCATTTATACAACAACAATACAACTTTAATACCATTTTTTACAAACATTTTAACTAGTATATACTTAGACAAATAAAAAAAATACAAAGTTAGGTTAGTGTAACGACTTGCACCAAAATGTCCTAAAACGCTCCGTAAATGAAAACCCGAACCCGTAAAACCTTACTTTTTATAAAAATCCAAGAAAACAAGAAAATTCAGTCTGTCGTGGGGCGCGACTGAGTTAAGGGAGGTCTTCGCGGAGCGCGACAGACCTGGGGTTCCGGATAACGATGACCGACACGTGCCGCACACGTGTCAAGCCTAGGGGGTGACACGGCAGCCCTAGCCGTAGCTAGGCTGGCCCTCGCGGGGCGCGACGGCTTCTCTTTGGTCTTCGCTGGCTGCGAGAAACTGATAAAACTGCTATAAATTGGACGTTGCATGGACAGTTCAATCTGTTCGAAATTTTCTTCAAAATCACTATATTTCTGCTCAAATAACAACATTATAGTATCGACACGCTACTACGATAACAGGGTAATAACTCGATCACTACTATGATACAATGTCCGATCGATTAAAATCGATCTGATGGATGTTTAAGTGTTGCCTAAATTCGGGCTATATTTTGTCATTTGTCGTGAGGGTTTCGATCTCGTGAATTATCGTAAATGTTGAATTAAGTTACTAACCTAGTTTCGTTTGCATTGTATATTTGACTAGGTTACCAGCTTAAATTAGTAGGCACGCTCTGACTGTTTAAACTTGCAATGTGAGTCATTCTGTTTTATCAAATTGCTTCCCAAAACCCTAAATGTTTTCCAGTTATATTTACAGTGATTAAGTCTTTGTTATCTTAAATTACTGACAGTACGTGGAGTTTTGTATACATTACTTATCTAGTGTCACTTTTAGGTGAACGGACCTAAATAGTGATATGACCACAGTCACAGATCCGGTCGAGTGACAACTGGGTCAGATAATTATAAGATAGAAACAATTGTAATCGCTCTTAATACTGTATATTATAACAATGTGTCCTTTGTGTAAATTGAATGCACTCGCCATTATTTTTCGCTGATCAAATCTTTTTAAAAACATGTTTCAGGTGATTTACTGTGAAGAAAAGGAAAAGTGTCGCGTAGCACACCAGCTTAAATAAAGTGGCTCAGTAAATAGAAATAAACATGTTTTCTGTAATCAGGGGACTTCCCAGTGAAATTCCTTTCTTGTAAAATACGGGGTTTGTCCCGAAACTTATAATAAAATAATTCGGTGTTTTCTGTTTAAACGATCCTGTTAAAATTTCTGCTGCCAATCTAAACACCAATACCACGGGTTCTGTCCCGCGGCTTTCGAACCGGGCAAAACGGGCCGGGGATCGTGACAGTTAGGATTGTTAAAAATGATAATTTGACGATATAAAGTAAAGATAGGATTGATAAAAATGACAATTTGATGTTGAAGACTTGAGGTGACAACTAATAAGGGTGATGGATTCCAAACAACATGTTAAATGATGCAATGATAGGTCCAATGTATGGTTGTAAAAGTCGTTAGACGCTTCTTAGTCGGTCGATTGGGGAGTTAAATGTACTCGGCCTAGGCGTAGAGTACTCCGACATGTTAAATTATAAAGAAATTATTTTTCAGGAAATTGTATATATGTCAAATAACATAAATTTACTAATATTTATATTTATAACAAAATATGTGAATATCAATGTAAATGAAAAAAAGTACATGTTTAAATAGTAAATTATTTCAATCGTTGATATTCATTCATTTAAAAATGATATTCATTATTTAATATGATACATAAAAATTATGTCTTATTTTTTAAGTCAAACTCGACCCAAGTTGACCTACTAAATCTGATTATCGAGGCTAACTGAGTTTGATCGATTCTGAGTAATTAGGCGGGGTTGAAGAAAGTCGTCTCAGCGGCCTACCTTACAACGAACACTCGGGGAGTACTTAACCTCAGAGACTTTGATTTACGACCATGGTCCAATGCATAAATTATTTGATGTTGAGGTGACAACTAACATGGGTTTAATCCAGATTATCAATGATATTTATCATAAGCCCAAAATATAATGGAAAATAAAGAGAATAAATATTAGTTTAATCTATATCTATATATACTTTCTATAAAAGGGGAAATGGGCATTACATCACAATGATGACGTGACAATCAGTTAGGCTGTCCAACAATGCCTATCTGATGTCATTATTGCGTCATAAGTCTTAATTTAAAATCAATTTAGAATACATTTAAAATACATTTAATTTATACAAAACTCAAACCTCTGCCCACCATTCAAAATTCAAAACCTCTGGCCACATTCAAAATTCTGGTTCCGAATTCAAAATTCAAACCATAACTTTCTGATACATATATAACATACATGATTCTGGCTCCACATTCAAAATTCAAACCATACTTTCAATCCATCTCTCTCTCTCTCTCAAAACTTTACCTTCTTCTTCACAAATCTTATTTCTTGGTTGTTCAATCCCTAATTTACAGATACAAGTATCTCCATCAAAACATTCATCTTTGTATTGATTCCCGTGAGTTTCAGATACCAATTTTATTGTTCGATTTTGTTTATAGCGTTTTGGTGCAGCGGGTTGTTAAGCTATGTTAAGCTTCCAACGTGAATGGTTTTTCCCAACTTGTGGTTACCCTCCAGTCAGTAACCATCTCGGAAGATCTAGAGTTAAGAATTGAAGACGAAGTATACACGGAGAAGTGTGTACTTCTCTCTAAGAGATCGATTAGGTCTCTTTGCGGTATGAATCCCTAATCCCTCTGCCATCATAAGCAATCTCAAATTCATGCTTATTACGAATTATGGTTTGAGGAATCATGTCTATTCTCCGTATTTTTATTAAACCAAGCTTTCATTGATTTATTTTTAAGTTTACTTTCGTAGGCGGCGGTGTGTAACACCTCGAAAATTCACGTCCTATAATGTATAGACATGTGTCAAATGTTTAAACGTGTGAAATAATATTATGAAAGGACTAAAGTTGACAAACATGGAAAGTATGTGAATATAAGTATTCTAAGTGTCAACAGTGAATAAATATATTATATATTAACCCTACATGATGCTCATACCTTCAAACGAATAAATCATGGATCATACGAAGCTAAAAGTGAGATATTTCAAACTACGGGGACTAAATGTGTCAACATGTTTAAATTATACCTCTGAGTGACCTTTTGACAAACCCGAAGCTTTGTAACTGTTAATTATGCTCACTAGAATGCGCGATATAAATTTCATAAAGTTTTGTTATCGTATGAGAAAGTTATGATCAAATTCGTGTGCGAGAGGTTAAAGCGTTAACATTGAAAGTTAAGACTTTTCGGGTTAACCGGAAGTGTTCAGGGACTTGGCAAAGTGGGTATAAGTCCTAAAGCCCTTGTATACAAATATAAGGGGGTCAAATTGCAAGTTTCTAGCTCAATTGACCTTTCGGAAGGGCCAAGGGGTGTGATGCAACATCAAGAAAACGTTTTTGGCTGATCAGAAGGGCCATGCGGCCCGCATAGCCATATAAGAATCCTCAGGCGGGCCGCGTCAGGCGCCCAGAACCAGAAAAGCGTGACAGACTCCTGCAAACGCGGAGAACCGATCTTTAAACGACATTAATGCAATGTGGGCGACCCCTAAACAGTCCTAGACACTAGGAACACATGTTGGAAGGTTGTGGTCAGCTGATAGACTTGTGTGTCAAAGATTGGTGGTGAAATTTCTACTATAAAAGGGCCATGATCTTGCAACAAGTCTTCACACCTTTCTTCAAGCTATCTGATCACTTCTGGAGCTCAAACTTCCTCTCAAGTGTTCTCTAATCAAGCTTAGGACTTCAGTAAGTGTTCTAATCCTTCTTTAATTGAGTTTAGCTTAGTTTATTAGCTAAAAGTCAAACCGTCGTAATTACGGTTTGACTTCGAGATTAGTCAACAATGGCTCAGTCATATCTCGAATTAAAAGTAGGTATAAGTTGGTATTTATGTGGGTAATAAACCCTCAAAAGGGTTCCCCCTGATTACCACTCTAACCAGGTCAAAAGTCGGGTCAAACGTGTACTTAAAAAGTCAACAGAAAGTTTAAAATGCCATTTATGCATAATTAACATTATAGATCATATACAACCTGTTTGATCATTGTTATAACTTAGTAATAAGTGTAAGAACATGTCTAAACATGTTCAACCCGACAAATTCCTGTAAATACCCGGTTCGGAACCGAAAGTCACATAGTTGACTTTCACTTTGACTTTCAGTTCTGACCCGTTTAGGCATGTTTTAGAAATGCCTCAGAGCTTTAATTGGACTAGGTTACATGTTAGAATAACCCTCTGTGATGTTACACCTTGGTTCATTAGTTATCCAATTATTATGCATGTTTCCGTTAATTACTCATATGTTGACCGTTATGCCCTTATTACCTTAAAACGTGATTTTGGAAATATAAAAGAGTAGAAACTTTAATTACTGATATATAAACTTGTATGCAAAGTTTGACATCAGTTTGAATTGTAGATTTAGAGTTATGCTCAATATCGCAAAATTAAAGCTTTATGTTAATAAAATGGCGTAATTAGCGTATAGCCTAGTTAAACATACTTTTCGGTATCAAAATATTTACCCACTGATGTAATATATTATTTTGGGAATTTTAAAGATTTTTAATTAATTTTAGGCTGAGCATAACTCATAGTCGTAGGCTTAATCCGGTAATTGTCGGTTTTGCCCTTACGGGCCATAAAATGAGTTTTACACATCTAAACAACTCCAAACCTTTTGCTACTGATCACATATGATAAATAAATTATTTTGAACCTTCTGGAAATATAAAAATATCAGATTTAAGTATCGAACCCGGAAATGGCCTTTAATCGCCTTATTAAGCGTTTTTAACGCATAGTATGTAATAAAATTATATTGAACATACCCGGGTTGATACCTACTGATATTTTAGGCAAATTGGAATGTTTTAACAGTAAACAAAGGTTGACTAACTCAGACTTCGGTTTTGAGCTTTTCGGCTTAGGTGAAATTATCAAAATACCCCTACGGGGCATAGTTTGGTTATAAATGATAAATTTCACTTACATACTTTAACCTACTGATATAACTTAGCAAATTATGTATTTTTGCTGATTACATCAGACCTGTAACTCAGATTGTTACTTAAACTCTTTTATAAACTTTTAAATGACCAAACTACCCCTACGGGGCCTAGTTTGTGTTTAAACACGTTTCGGGCATAATGAAAGACATCTTACTGATGTCGCAACATATTTGAGGAATAATTAACTTAGGAAACCTGTATATAGCTCTCATGAATACCCGTCACGCTTATTACGCGTACGGTTCGGTTTATGTAACAAGTTTACATAAGTTAGCCGAAACGGGTCAAACCTTAACGGTTTTATCTCAAAATCCAGAATGTGAATAATAAACCCATATTAAACAAGTCTTCAAACTTGTCGGGTCTAAATCACATTCTATCCGGTCTTCGCTTAATCGTGCGTACGAACCGTATCTTTGAAACTAGCCTGTCTAAGCTTAAGCTTAATTAAAGACCCGTTAGGATTCTAATAGGTTATTATAAAACCTTCATTCCAGATTAGGAGGACCAGTAAAAGCTACGTGCATTTTGCTAATTGAGAATTATACTTTGCTCAGGTAAATACTTTTAACTTATTTTCCCTATACGGGCTTGGGTTACGGTATATAGCATACCGCTTGATCGGGCATCAAATCCTCCACCGTCGAGTGGGTAATTGAATAATTTGATCGGCTCGTTTAAACAGTCTTGTTACTTAAAGCCTTTGGGGGGTTAATGACCATGTCCCGGATATCCTCGGCATCATTTTACGAAATGGCCACGACTTAAGCGCGGGGTGTAGGCGTACACCCGTCAGTGCACAAAAGAACATTGTGGTGTGTCTATTGATCTTTAACCCGGATAAGATCCGGGCTACTGAACGCACAAGTAACATGTAATTCGTTCACAAGATTATAATATTAAATAATTCTCCCAAGTTAAATAAAATGTTTATGCCATGTGCATCCAAACCAATTTTCAATCATTTTCCAAAATGAGTCAGTTGAATGTATTTACCAGTGTAAACTGACGTATTTTCCCAAAAAGATTAAATGCAGGTACTAAGCGAATTTGGCTGGGATTTCTCCTTAGCATCATTAGAAGTCTCGCAAGCTTAAGATGCCTGAAGTCTGTTGAACCATAAATATTATTTTTATTTCGATCCTTCTGTGGATAAACTTCCGAATATTGTGACAATTGATATTACAATAATAAATTCGGTCGTATCATATTTTTAAATTTGCTTCCGCTGTGCATATTGATTATTGTGTTGTTTGACTATTATGTTGCCAACCACGTCACGATACTCCCCCACCGGGCCCACCGGTGACACGTGGAAATCGGGGTGTGACAGGTTGGTATCAGAGCCAACACTGAGCGAATTAAACACTAGCCTTTTGTGTTTAATCTCAGTTACACAATTGCACAATTCTAAACTTTCGAGTCTAGACATATAACATAGGACAAATTCCACCTTGTTTGTGTTGTCCTTTATTTTGCATATATTTTTGTATTGTTATCTTATATTGTATTGACAGGACAAAATGCCGCCAAGATTCTTCCGTAGGAGAGGACGAGGCAAGGGGCCGATTACCGCCCCCAATGACAACGAGGCAGGACCATCACATGCGCGAGCTCCGTCTACCACGGAGAGTGATGATCCACGGAAAAACCGAAGGAACCTATTTGAGCTGGCCAGACGATCGGTATCTCACAGCTCTACCCCTCCGGTCCAAAACCCGTATGGGCCACAACCGGACTACGAGCCGAACAACCCTCAGCCTTCCTTCATACCATTACAACGATCCCTGTCTCATCATTCTTTCGGGGACCCCACCCCAGTTTTCCGGGGCCGGTTTAATCCGGTAGGCTACGTGCAAGAACCCGTGGGTTTTAACCCACTGGGGCCAGAAGACCACTTCTCTGGCGATCACGTGGACGACATGGACGAGGATACGGACCCCGTCGAGCCCGCCAGTGGTACGCCAAATCATCCCATCGAGATCTCCGACGGATCTTCGTTTCACGGATCACCCTATGTTGGTCCAGATAGCTTCCAAGCTATGTTCACCCGGCACGAATGGTACTATACACCTCCTCACCATTCGTCGCCTCATCAGCAGCAACAGCAGCAGCAGCAACAGGAACAGGATCCCTCTGTGGATTCCAGATTCATGGCAGTCACGCCACCGCCTCCACCGCCGCCAGTGCAGCCGGCACCTTCGCAACCGCCGAGGCGAAGGAGAACCGGTGCGCGCATGTCGTCACGAGCAGGGGACTTCCATTTCAGTTCCCCACGTCAATCTAGTGGCAGCCACTATCCGCCACATCAGGAGGACCCCCAAATGGGTGAACCTTCACAACCAGCTGTACCACAGCCACCGCCAATGGGTTTTGACAACCCAATTCCGGCATATACGGGTTCCATGGCGTATAATCCGTTTGAGCCACCGACTCACCACAACTATGGTTACGCAGAGGCCGACCCCTACATGGCAGCGACAAATTACAACGCCTTTAACCCAGAAGGACCCTATGGCGCTCCTTGGGAAGTGGGGTACCCAACTCGTGGGTACCAGATACCGGCCAGACCTATTATCCGGACACAATCGCAGCCGCCACGGTTTTCTCCCCCAGAAAGGGAGGAAATCCTACAAAGGTTGGATGAAGTAGAGCGAGGCTTCCACAGCGACCGTAGGGAGAGACAGACTTTCTTCCAAGGGTTGGCAAGCCTGATCAAAGGGAAGAACAAGAAGGATCATTGAATCCTTCCAATTATTGTTGAGCCCCTGCGTGGGTGTATTTGTTTAAGCCCCTGCGTGGGTGTATTTGTTTAAGCCCCTGCGTGGGTGTATTTGTTTAAGCCCCTGCCTGCGTGGGTGTATTTGTTTAAGCCCCTGCGTGGGTGTATTTGTGTAAGCCCCTGCGTGGGTATGTATGTGTGTTTGTTTTGACCCCTGCGTGGGTCTTTTTTCCATTAACCCCTGCGTGGGTATGATCCCTGCGTGGACTAGTTTGTTTGTTTAAAGTCCCTGCGTGAACTAATATGTTGTTTAACCTCTGCGTAGGTAATTGTTGAAAAGACCCGTTTAGGGCAAGCGTGTAATATTATAATAAATTAATGGAATGTTTGTTTTATAAATTTCATGTTTGCCATTATGTGCATATATAAATTACAAATGAAATAAATAAATTAAAATCATTCCTTTTTGAAATAATCTGCCTAGGTAATTATTAATTAAGAATCTTAAAGAGTGAAACCTAGCCTTCGGGTCATCATAAGGCCGGGCCAAGATGGTAAGACCTGTTTAAAAGATTTAAATCCCTGTTAACATCTGAAAACATGTTAACACTCCTGGCAGATGTGATTCGTTAAAATCACACGTCATTTTTATAAGGGAATTCTTTAGAAGATTTCCTAACCCAGTTTAATGATCTCCGAATCCTGGGTTTACATCATCAATTAAGATGATCATATTTTAACCATACGTGGTAATATAGTGCCTACGGGCCCTGCTCATTTCCATATGAGCCAAAAGACAGTGGTAGCGATGACTCCCTGTCAGATAAAGGTAATGAACTAGGTTCAAACCTTCATGCTTGATTCTCTGAAATCATAGCTTATAATTTATAAATGTCCTTGTGACCAGGCCTATTGTGCCAGTATACCTTAATGTTTTGATTCTCTGAAATCATAGATTAAATAAAAATGTCCACGTGACTAGGCCTTTTGTGCCACAAATAAAACTATTGTTGTTTTATAATTAGGATAAATTATTATAGAAATCCTAAATAAATATGATTAACAAATTAACCAAATATGGTCTCTGTTTACCATAGTTAATGAATTTCCCTAAGGGGCAATTCCATAATAAACTCCCAAATAAACTATTGTCCTTGTTTTCTGCAATAGTTCAATTAAAATGGGTAACTCGGACGAGGGTAATAGCCATCCAGTGGAGGTTAATGATGACGCCCGAATTAATCTAACGGGTGCGGAATTAAAAGCGATCATAGACGGCGCTGTTACACAGGCTTTGGAAAGGCAGTATGAAGAGTACAGTGGGACTCGTAGTAGGACCCAATCTACACAGCCTTCAAAGCCACCGTCCAAGAAGGACGACCCGAAGAAAAACGATGACCGACACTCCTCGAACCACAGTGCTCCATCTCAGCAGGTTATACGTAATCAAGGGCCCCGTGACAAGGGTTGCTCGTATAAATATTTTGTTTCTTGCAAGCCCCGGGATTTCAGTGGGGAGAAGGGAGCCATTGACTGTATGACATGGCTGGATGAGATGGATACGGTTGTAGACATCAGCGGATGTGCTGAGAGAGACGTGGTCAAGTTTGTGTCGCAGTCTTTTAAGGGTGAAGCGTTAGCATGGTGGAGATCTCTGATTGAGGCCACCGGAAAAATCCCATTGTATAATATGTCGTGGGATCAATTTGTTGCCCTTATCAAGGAAAATTACTGCCCTCAGCATGAGGTGGAGAAGATAGAATCTGATTTCCTATCATTGGTGATGACAAACCTTGACTGGCAAGCTTACCTAACGAGCTTCAACACGATGTACCGGTTGGTTCCTTATCTAGTAACCCCGGAGCCAAAAAGAATCGCTCGTTTTATCGGTGGTTTAGCCCCCGAGATCAAGGCAAGCGTTAAAGCTTCTCGGCCAGCTACTTTTAGATCAGTAGCTGACATTTCCTTATCCCTCACTCTGGATGCGGTCAGGCAGAGATCGCTGAGGAATAAGGAGGCTGAGAAGAGAAAACGTGAAGATGATGGTTCACGCAGATCGAACAAGAAGCACCGTGGGAACGGTGATAGCAAGAAAGGATCTGACTCAAGGAAAGAGGGACATAATTCTGGTGAGAAGCCCAAATGCAAAATTTGCAAGAAGCAGCACTTTGGAAAGTGTAGACTTGAGTCGAACTCACAGACTCAGTCAAAATCTTATGCTTGTGGCATTTGCAAGTCCACGGATCACAAAACCTTGGATTGCAAGAAGATAAAAGATGCAACGTGCTACTGTTGCAATGAAAAGGGCCACATTAAAACCAACTGCCCTAAGTACAACAAGAAGCCTGAAGAGGCTAAGAAGACTAATGCTAGAGTCTTCAGGATGGACGCCAAAGAAGCAGTGCTAGACGACAACGTTATTACAGGTACTTTCCTTTTAAATGACGTCTTTGCTAGAATGCTTTTTGATTCAGGCGCTGATAAGTCTTTCGTTGATAATAAGTTTTGTAAATTGTTGAATTTACCTGTCAAAACCTTAAGCGTAAACTATGAGGTAGAGTTAGCAGATGGTACCATAGAAACCGTCTCAACTGTGTTAGATGGATGTGTTATATCCATTAAGAACCATTCTTTTCCTCTGTCTCTGCTCCCCTTTAAGTTAGCTGGTTTTGATATAGTTCTGGGTATGGACTGGTTATCTCATAACCAGGCCCAAATCGTCTGCAACAGAAAACAAGTTGCGATAAAGACTCCGTCTGGTGAATCACTTACCATTCGGGGAGATACCCAGTATGGGCTACCTGAGCAAGCGACTATGCTCAAGGCTTCAAAATGTTTAAAGAAGGGTTGTGTCATCTACATGGCACAGGTGATTATTGATGAGCCCAAACCGAAGATAGAAGACATCCCTGTCATCTCTGAATTCCCAGAAGTTTTTCCGGAAGATCTACCTGGTTTGCCACCAGATAGGCAAGTGGAATTCAGGATTGATATCATCCCCGGAGCAGCACCAGTTGCCAGAGCACCCTATAGGTTGGCTCCAACGGAGATGAAAGAATTGAGGACACAGCTGGATGAATTGCTGACTAAGGGTTTCATAAAACCTAGTTCGTCTCCTTGGGGAGCGCCAGTCCTGTTTGTCAAGAAGAAGGACGGATCGATGCGTCTGTGCATCGATTATCGTGAGCTTAATAAAGTCACGATAAAGAATAGGTATCCTTTGCCCAGGATCGACGATTTGTTCGATCAGTTACAAGGGGCAAGTTATTTCTCGAAGATTGATTTGAGGTCAGGCTACCATCAACTGAAGGTCAGAGATGAGGACGTGCATAAAACAACATTTAGGACTCGTTATGGTCATTACGAGTTCCTAGTAATGCCTTTTGGGCTCACTAATGCACCGGCCGCGTTCATGGACCTCATGAATCGCGTTTGCAAGCCGTACTTAGATAAATTCGTCATCGTTTTCATCGACGACATTCTTATCTATTCGAAGAATCAAGCTGACCATGAGAAACACCTTCGCTGTATTCTCAAGCTACTGCATCAGGAGAAGCTCTATGTGTAGGATCGGATTCCGACCTAAACGAGTCGTTTGGAAGAGTTCTAGTCCGTTTCAAAGGCGGAAACAGAGAAACGGATGGTAAAACAGCTTGTTTCACACTTTAATCCTCTTTTATATTGAATTGACACTGTTTACAATCGAAAGGAAAACCGGCAGCACCTCGGTATCTAGTTCTGGCAAACGTTACAAATGACAAGTATGACATCCTATATATAGGGCTTATGATTTCGCTTGAAACTCTTCAAGCGAAATCCTACAAAGACTATCATTCTAGATTGAAGCGAAATCAATAAGTTCAATTTTGTCTTCAAGCGAAATCTTCCGAATTCATAACTCTGATTTGAAGTTTGCATGCAATCTCACGTGTACTTGTGATATGATGTCACTAGTGATGTCACTTGATGATGTCACTAGTGATGTCATGCTTGATTAGATCCGAACCGAACCCGAGACTCGATACAAGACGAAGACGACAGATGTGTGCACCAACAGACTCCCCCTCAGATGTTGACGAGTCTTAAGTGTCGAGTCTTCTCAATCTTCAGTCTTTATCAGTCTTTATGCTTCACTCTTTCAATCAACATCAACAGACTCCCCTTGGCAATGTGCTGGCATTCCTTTAGTTCTTCAGCGTCATCTGCTTCAGGATCGTTGTCTGACTTTCACAATTTTGGCTTTTCAGAATCATCACTTCTCAAACTTTAAATCTGCATAAACTCTACCTCACAATAAATTTTACAATTTACACATTTCAAACATATAAACTTTCACTAACTCAGACTCTTCTCTAAAAATCTAATCAAAAAGATCTTTCAATCTGATGAATCACTTGAAGTTTTGACAAAAATAATCAGTTTTGAACACAAACTCTCCCTCAAATCATACTCATCATGTTTAGCACTCGGAACTTTGAAAATCAGCTTTTCAATATCAGTTGTCGAAAATCTTTTTGGATTTTTGAAATACCAGAAATGAAATACTTACAAACAATATTTTTGTGAGTTCGCGCAAGAGGATCATATCAGTTTTTGAGACATATCACTAACACCGTTAAGCTTCATTTCATTTTAAGCTCTAAACGATTCACTTAGATTGTCAGTATATTGATCCACTTAAATTTTCACACAAAGTTCAATTGATCCGAGATACGAGGTTAATGTTTTAAGCACTTGAACTTATTCGTGTGTCCCACTACTTGAATATACTCCCGTATCCAAATCCCAATATTCAGTCTTACAGGTGAGTATACCACAGATGATATCTGTCAGGGGAATAAATTATAGTACGAGGGCCGTGAGAGCTCAGGTCGATCTTTCGATACGCAGAGAGATGACGGCTTCGACTTTTGGTGTGTCCCCTTTTAGAGGATCTTTTGCATTACAACAGCAGCGACTATCAATTTTATTGTTTCATCAGCTTGCTGAGGGCGATGCTATGTTTCAAGCATTTGCAGAAAGCATTATCCGGGGACTAGGTCAGAAATTTCTTTCAGCAGAAGTCCCAGGATAATACCCCAGATATCACTGAGCATAAAGACCTAGTATCTCAGAATAAGGGACCTTTCAAACAAGATTTCAGGGGTTACCTATATATCCAAGTTTGTGTTAACCCACAGAACAAGCAAGTTTGAAATTTAGGTTTATATCTCGTCACAATCTACTAAATGTGCAAAAACCTACTGGCACATCATCAGTGAGACCGTTTATCACTTTTTATCTTACCAATTCTTTAGCATGCTGTGATCGTCCACTGATGTACTATCATTTCCTCTTTTATACAACAAAACTCATTTTTAATTTTATCATGTTTTTGGCTTTTTCAAATTTTCAAATGTTTTTGGATTTTCTAAAATTTCTTACTCCCCCTAAAATGCAAACACATTTTAGGAAATTTGAAAACAAACTGTACAGTAAAGTGACAACTGATATCGAATTGCTTCAATTCGCCATCCACTTGGCATAAACAATCAGAACTCCCCCTCAAACTATTTTCCCATTGATTTCAAAACACTTATGTTTGTTTTAATCAAATGGTTTTTCCGGAAAATAAGTTTGATTTTACCACTTGTAAAGTTGGGGATGTGGTTCATCATTATGTATTCAACCACTTGTAGAAAATCAAGTACAAATTAATGTCCCTGATTTACCACTTGTACGAAAAACACAAACAAATACACAGAAAGATGCCGATTCCTGATCCACGATTACCAACTTGGGATCTCCGGCAAGTCCACAGACTCATTGTTCATAGTATGAACCATCCCAGTCACGAACTAAGGATGGTTCAGTTTTCTCCTTCTGCATCTTTTTCTCATAAAAGTCCTTTGTTCCTTTGACCTTCCTGTCAATCATTTTACCAAAAATATGATGAACTTTGGAGTTAAAGACTTTTTCAACATCAAAATCCTTTTTGTCATCATAAAATTGATTTGATATCTCAACTTTACCAATTTTCTTTTTATAATTTTCAGCCCGAAGTGATGGAAAATTTTCATCATCCACATTCAGAACTGATTTATCACTTTTTACCTCAACCTGTGGCTCCCCTGATTTTGTGGAATCAGATTCATCGCCAGAAGATAACTCCTCTGATTTTGACCTATCAGAATCATCGCTAGAGCTTTCAGCAACTTTCTTAACAACCCATCTCTGGTTGTCAGATTTAGCTTTCTTCTTGTAAAACTTGTTTGAACATTCACCAATTTCAAAAGTAGAATTTTTGAAAAGTTTGGTTCTGTCAATTAGTGGTTCAAACAAAATTTTCTTGTCTTTCGAGTTACGAGAAACTCCCTGTTTTGACTGTATTGCCTTTGAACAATCTTTGGCAATATGTCCAACATTGTTGCATTTGAAACAGGTTCTCGTTTCTTTCATCTCTTCTTGCTTCTTTGCAAGAAATTCTTTGTTCGATTGTCTCCAGAATTCTTTCTTTTCTTCTTCTTCTGATGAAGTACCTGAAACAAATGTCACCTTTGATTTAAAATCACGAACATATTTTTCATTTTTCTGTTTTTCTGTTGGAATAAATCCAAGACCTTTCTTTTTGAAATTACGGTTAGGATTTGGTTTCTTTTGAAAACCAGAACCAGAACTGTAACCTTTTTTCTTGTTTAATCTTTGTTGTACTCTTGAGGTGTATTTTTTAGGTTTATCAATAAGATTTACATCTTTTAATTCAGAAATATTGATTTCTGTTAGTTTGAAAACCTTTTTGATCATCTCAGTTTTTACACCTCTTAGTGGAAATTCCTCATCAGAATATAATTTGTCGGAATCATTCAATGTATATGCAACTTTGAATGTTTCGTCACTCAAATTAGATTTTGATAACAGAAATTCTTTGTTGTAAACCCTTTTAACTGAAGAATTTTGACTGTTGACCGTCGAACTCGAACTTTCAGAACCAGACTTTAACTCTGACTCTGACTTTGACTCTTCAGTTTCATCTTTATCCAACACCTGATCGACGACTTTCTTAATTAACTCGGACTCATGATCAGTGTCAGATGATGTAAACACGACATCAATATTTTCTGGCAAATTGACTGACGACTCCGACTCCCATTGTAAGTTTGTTGCTTTTTCGACTCTTTCCTGATTTGGATTCCTGGGCAAATATCCATTTTCTAGCGGAGGTGGACATTTGTTATAACTGACTTCTTGTTTCTTACCAGAATCCTTCTTGTCAGTCTTTTTCTTTGTATCATTCTTCTTCTTGTTCTTCTTTTCTGGAGTCTTTTCCTTTAGTTACTTCATCGTTCTCAAATGCCTTCAAGCTTTCAGCAGTCGGATAAATCATGTCAATGACATAAGAAGAACATGAGTAACTTTTCAACAAACGATTTACTCTCTCAGTTTCAATTCTCTGTAATTCCAGCTTCTGTTCCAAAGCTGCACACTTTTCAATGTAGTTGTTCACAACTTTCTGTTTTGTCATGAACGCTCCTTGAAGTGTTTTCATTGCCGTTGCTTGTTCTTCACTTGTATGATTGTATTGATTCATAGCTTTGTTCAGGACATCATAAGATTCCTTCAAACTGTTCAAGTTATAAATCAATGTGCTGTTCTGCTTCTTTATAGCTTCACAAGTGTCACACTTCACAGGAGTCTTTTTAGCATCAACATCTTCATCAACTTTAAACTTTGGAACTTCAACCTTCACTTTCCTTTTGATCACTGGAGCTTCTTCGTCATCACTGCTCACTGGTGTCTTGACCTTTTTCTTCTTCACGGAAACCTCCTCATCATCACTGCTGACTGGTGTTTTGATCTTTTTCTTTTTCTTTTTAACTTTATCATCATCACTATCACTTTCAGCAATCAATTTCATATCAGCTTCGAATTTTCTCGCCCAATACTCACGATCATCATCACTATCTTCTTCCATGTTTTGAATTTTCAAATGAACTGTATCACCTTGTGAAAAATACCTGTCGATTACCTGACAAACTGATGATTTTCTGTGCGGATTGAACGTTGACCAACTGTGCGGACTAAATGACCCGAATCGAATTCAAGTGACTTGACTTTTTGAAATCTTTGAACTTCAAACCGTACAAACTGACAAGTGAGTCGATGACGTTAATAATCGACTAGACTGACAAAACAACTGATCAATCCGTGCAAACCAGAATTTTCTTTCATGAGAACTGACAAACCCCAGAAACTCAAACCACGCGACCTGACTACTAACAACACTTCCAGCAAACAGATAACGTAGTATTGCACGAATTTAATGAATCAAACACATAATACAAAATCTACATGGACTGATATATTTTTTAAGAACAACAAGGGCTGTTAACAATTCTAAACCAAACACATATAATAGAACCTAAATGAGATTTATACAAACTAATGTAAAAGACTAATCTCATGCATATACATCGAAAACAATGAACTAACAATTAGCACATGCCACTAGAGCTACACTATCACATGCTTACTGACATCCTTTATCTAAACAAATTTTCTTTGACTAATATCACACAATTCAAAAACACATTTAAATGAACTCAACTAGACACATGTCATCTTTGAATTTTTTAAACTTGCCGACAATTTTTAAAATAATATCACACTATATCGGTTGGACCTCGAAACCCACATTCACATGATCACATTAAAACTATGCAGATTTCACATGTATATGTCTTTGTTTGATAATAACCGATTGACAATTATCAATTAAACAAGCACAACTCGAGACTTTTGTGTCACATGTACACCATCATGACCTGACAACATGCAGCCGACACCAAATAATATCGAGATGATATGATTGAACCGAGACACTTATGTGGTCAGAATTATCACGTGAATTGCTATGTAATCAAACTTAAAATACTTGTTTAATTGAGAAACACATGCAACGTACTGACACAATCAAAGTAATGACACAACAGCTGTAATGTTCACGTTGTAAATTCCTAGATATTCAAGCGAAATCCAATCAGATCAATTTCGCTTCAACGATTCAAGCGAAATCAACTAGAATTATGTCCTTTTTTCAAGTGAAATCTATCTAAACAATTGGTGATGTCATCTTTTGTTCGAACAATTGAAGCGAAATTCCACAAAAATACAAGATTTAGGCTGATTTTAAACTTGAAACTTTCAAGGATTGATTAAACCATGTATGCGCACAATATATGTGAATTTTGTCCGATTTTGACCGAAAAAAATTTTGTTTTTCGAAAAGAAAGGTGTAGAAACAGATTTTACGGCTGAATCAACAAGAACTCTTCTTCACTGGCTCTGATACCAATTGTAGGATCGGATTCCGACCTAAACGAGTCGTTTGGAAGAGTTCTAGTCCGTTTCAAAGGCGGAAACAGAGAAACGGATGGTAAAACAGCTTGTTTCACACTTTAATCCTCTTTTATATTGAATTGACACTGTTTACAATCGAAAGGAAAACCGGCAGCACCTCGGTATCTAGTTCTGGCAAACGTTACAAATGACAAGTATGACATCCTATATATAGGGCTTATGATTTCGCTTGAAACTCTTCAAGCGAAATCCTACAAAGACTATCATTCTAGATTGAAGCGAAATCAATAAGTTCAATTTTGTCTTCAAGCGAAATCTTCCGAATTCATAACTCTGATTTGAAGTTTGCATGCAATCTCACGTGTACTTGTGATATGATGTCACTAGTGATGTCACTTGATGATGTCACTAGTGATGTCATGCTTGATTAGATCCGAACCGAACCCGAGACTCGATACAAGACGAAGACGACAGATGTGTGCACCAACACTATGCCAAATTCTCCAAGTGTGAATTTTGGCTACGAGAAGTCCAATTTCTTGGACATGTGGTCAGTGAGCGTGGTATCCAGGTGGATCCCGCTAAGGTTGAAGCAGTAATGAACTGGCAAGAGCCAAAGACGCCTACAGAGATTCGTAGCTTCCTGGGATTGGCAGGATATTACAGGCGTTTCATCGAAAATTTTTCAAGGATTGTTGCACCCCTAACTTCCTTGACTAAGAAGAAAGTAAAGTTCGTTTGGGGCCCTAAGCAGCAAGAGTCCTTTGATATTCTGAAGCAAAAGTTGAGCAACGCCCCAGTACTGACGTTGCCAGATGGAATAGAAGAATTTGTGGTTTATTGTGATGCTTCGCACACTGGCATGGGGTGTGTGCTTATGCAGAAAGGCAAGGTGATTGCATATGCTTCAAGACAGTTAAAGGTGCATGAAAAGAATTACACCACCCACGACTTGGAATTGGGTGCCGTTGTATTCGCACTAAAACTGTGGAGGCATTATCTATATGGAATCAAGTGTGTGATCTATTCTGATCACAAGAGCCTTCAACATCTGTTTAATCAGAAAGAATTAAACATGAGGCAACGCCGTTGGATGGAGACCTTGAATGATTATGATTGTGAAATCAAGTATCATCCCGGCAAAGCGAATGTAGTCGCTGACGCCTTGAGCAGAAAGGAGAGGGTTAAACCCATCCGAATCAATGCCAAGCGCATGGAAATAAAGAATAATTTGATTGAAAGGTTGTTAGCTGCACAGAAGGAAGCTGTGTTGGAAGCTAACTATCCTAACGAAAAGTTAGGAGTAACTGAGGAGCAGTTAACTCTTAGCAAGGACGGAATTTTACGATTAAATGGACGAATATGGGTTTCAATTTATGGAGGACTTCGAGATGTCATCCTCCAAGAAGCCCATAGTTCCAAATACTCCGTTCATCCTGGAGCTGATAAGATGTACCAGGATCTAAAGGCAAATTATTGGTGGATAGGCTTGAAAAAGTTTGTAGCCACCCATGTAGCTAAATGCTTGACATGTGCGCAAGTCAAAGCCGAGCATCAAAAGCCGTCAGGCTTGCTACAACAGCCTGAACTTCCTACGTGGAAGTGGGAAATGGTGACGATGGATTTCATCACCAAGTTGCCAAAGACAAGGAAAGGAAATGATACAATATGGGTTATAGTTGACAGACTGACTAAGTCAGCTCATTTCTTACCCATCAAGGAGACTTATAGCTCCGATATGTTAGCCCAGTTATACGTGGATAAGATTGTAGCCTTGCATGGCATACCTGTGTCTATTATCTCTGATAGGGATACTAGATACACGTCACATTTTTGGAAGAGTTTCCAACAATCTTTGGGCACATGTTTGAATTTTAGTACGGCTTATCATCCTCAGACAGACGGCCAGAGTGAGCGTACTATTCAAACGTTGGAAGACATGCTACGTGCATGTGCGATCGATTTGGGTGGTAGTTGGGATAAGAACTTACCATTAATCGAATTCTCCTACAACAATAGCTACCACACCAGCATAAAGGCTGCGCCTTTCGAGGCATTATATGGTGGAAAGTGTAGATCGCCCGTGTGTTGGGCGGAAGTTGGAGATGTCCAATTATCAGGACCAGAGATCGTGTTCGAAACGACGGACAAGATTGTTCAGATTCGTGACCGTCTCAAAGCTGCCCGGGATAGGCAGAAAAGTTACGCTGATCCTAAGCGTAAGGATTTTCACTTCGAAGTAGGTGACAAAGTCCTACTTAAAGTGTCACCCTGGAAGGGAGTGATGCGGTTTGGTAAGAAAGGCAAGCTAAGCCCGAGATACGTAGGACCTTTCGAGGTTATCGAACGTGTCGGGTCAGTTGCCTATAAGTTAAACTTACCAGAAGAGCTCAGTGGAATTCACAATGTGTTCCACATCTGCAATCTGAAGAAGTGCCTCGCTGATGAATCACTGGTTATACTGCATACAGATGTGCATATAGATGAGAGCTTAAAATTTGTGGAAAAACCTTTGTCGATTGAAGATCGACAGGTGAAGAAGCTTCGAAGGAAGCATGTACCTATTGTAAAGGTCAAATGGGATGCCCGTAGAGGTCTCGAATACACGTGGGAGGTCGAATCCACGATGAAAGAAAAGTACCCTTACTTATTTCAGTAAATCTTGGGTCGAGATTTATTTTAAGGGGTGAGGATGTAACACCTCGAAAATTCACGTCCTATAATGTATAGACACGTGTCAAATGTTTAAACGTGTGAAAGAATATTATGAAAGGACTAAAGTTGACAAACATGGAAAGTATGTGAATATACATACTCTAAGTGTCAACAGTGAATAAATATATTATATATTAACCCTACATGATGCTCATACCTTCAAACGAATAAATCATGGATCATACGAAGCTAAAAGTGAGAGATTTCAAACTACGGGGACTAAATGTGTCAACATGTTTAAATTATACCTCTGAGTGACCTTTTGACAAACCCGAAGCTTTGTAACTGTTAATTATGCTCACTAGAATGCGCGATATAAATTTCATAAAGTTTCGTTATCGTATGAGAAAGTTATGATCAAATTCGTGTGCGAGAGGTTAAAGCGTTAACATTGAAAGTTAAGACTTTTCGGGTTAACCGGAAGTGTTCAGGGACTTGGCAAAGTGGGTATAAGTCCTAAAGCCCTTGTATACAAATATAAGGGGGTCAAATTGCAAGTTTCTAGCTCAATTGACCTTTCGGAAGGGCCAAGGGGTGTGATGCAACATCAAGAAAACGTTTTTGGCTGATCAGAAGGGCCATGCGGCCCGCGTAGCCATATAAGAATCCTTAGGCGGGCCGCGTCAGGAGCCCAGAACCAGAAAAGTGTGACAGACTCCTGTAAACGCGGAGAACTGATCTTTAAACGACATTAATGCAATGTGGGCGACCCCTAAACAGTCCTAGACACTAGGAACACATGTTGGAAGGTTGTGGTCAGCTGATAGACTTGTGTGTCAAAGATTGGTGGTGAAATTTCCACTATAAAAGGGCCATGATCTTGCAACAAGTCTTCACACCTTTCTTCAAGCTATCTGATCACTTCTGGAGCTCAAACTTCCTCTCAAGTGTTCTCTAATCAAGCTTAGGACTTCAGTAAGTCTTCTAATCCTTCTTTAATTGAGTTTAGCTTAGTTCATTAGCTAAAAGTCAAACCGTCGTAATTACGGTTTGACTTCGAGATTAGTCAACAATGGCTCAGTCATATCTCGAATTAAAAGTAGGTATAAGTTGGTATTTATGTGGGTAATAAACCCTCAAAAGGGTTCCCCCTGATTACCACTCTAACCAGGTCAAAAGTCGGGTCAAACGTGTACTTAAAAAGTCAACAGAAAGTTTAAAATGCCATTTATGCATAATTAACATTATAGATCATATACAACCTGTTTGATCATTGTTATAACTTAGTAATAAGTGTAAGAACATGTCTAAACATGTTCAACCCGACAAATTCCTGTAAATACCCGGTTCGGAACCGAAAGTCACATAGTTGACTTTCACTTTGACTTTCAGTTCTGACCCGTTTAGGCATGTTTTAGAAATGCCTCAGAGCTTTAATTGGACTAGGTTACATGTTAGAATAACCCTCTGTGATGTTACACCTTGGTTCATTAGTTATCCAATTATTATGCATGTTTCCGTTAATTACTCATATGTTTACCGTTATGCCCTTATTACCTTAAAACGTGATTTTGGAAATATAAAAGAGTAGAAACTTTAATTACTAATATATAAACTTGTATGCAAAGTTTGACATCAGTTTGAATTGTAGATTTAGAGTTATGCTCAATATCGCAAAATTAAAGCTTTATGTTAATAAAATGGCGTAATTAGCGTATAGCCTAGTTAAACATACTTTTCGGTATCAAAATCTTTACCCACTGATGTAATATATTATTTTGGGAATTTTAAAGATTTTTAATTAATTTTAGGCTGAGCATAACTCATAGTCGTAGGCTTAATCCGGTAATTGTCGGTTTTGCCCTTACGGGCCATAAAATGAGTTTTACACATCTAAACGACTCCAAACCTTTTGCTACTGATCACATATTATAAATAAATTATTTTGAACCTTCTGGAAATATAAAAATATCAGATTTAAGTATCGAACCCGGAAATGGCCTTTAATCGCCTTATTAAGCGTTTTTAACGCATAGTATGTAATAAAATTATATTGAACATACCCGGGTTGATACCTACTGATATTTTAGGCAAATTATAATGTTTTAACAGTAAACAAAGGTTGACTAACTCAGACTTCGGTTTTGAGCTTTTCGGCTTAGGTGAAATTACCAAAATACCTCTACGGGGCATAGTTTGGTTATAAATGATAAATTTCACTTACATACTTTAACCTACTGATATAACTTAGCAAATTATGTATTTTTTCTGATTACATCAGACCTGTAACTCAGATTGTTACTTAAACTCTTTTATAAACTTTTAAATGACCAAACTACCCCTACGGGGCCTAGTTTGTGTTTAAACACGTTTCGGGCATAATGAAAGACATCTTACTGATGTCGCAACATATTTGAGGCATAATTAACTTAGGAAACCTGTATATAGCTCTCATGAATACCCGTCACGCTTATTACGCGTACGGTTCGGTTTATGTAACAAGTTTACATAAGTTAGCCGAAACGGGTCAAACCTTAACGGTTTTATCTCAAAATCCAGAATGTGAATAATAAACCCATATTAAACAAGTCTTCAAACTTGTCGGGTCTAAATCACATTCTATCCGGTCTTCGCTTAATCGTGCGTACGAACCGTATCTTTGAAACTAGCCGGTCTAAGCTTAAGCTTAATTAAAGACCCGTTAGGATTCTAATAGGTTATTATAAAACCTTCGTTCCAGATTAGGAGGACCAGTAAAAGCTACGTGCATTTTGCTAATTGCGAATTATACTTTGCTCTGGTAAATACTTTTAACTTATTTTCCCTATACGGGCTTGGGTTACGGTATATAGCATACCGCTTGATCGGGCATCAAATCCTCCACCGTCGAGTGGGTAATTGAATAATTTGATCGGCTCGTTTAAAAAGTCTTGTTACTTAAAGCCTTTGGGGGGTTAATGACCATGTCCCGGATATCCTCGGCATCATTTTACGAAATGGCCACGACTTAAGCGCGGGGTGTAGGCGTACACCCGTCAGTGCACAAAAGAACATTGTGGTGTGTCTATTGATCTTTAACCCGGACAAGATCCGGGCTACTGAACGCACAAGGAACATGTAATTCGTTCACAAGATTATAATATTAAATAATTCTCCCAAGTTAAATAAAATGTTTATGCCATGTGCATCCAAACCAATTTTCAATCATTTTCCAAAATGAGTCAGTTGAATGTATTTACCAGTGTAAACTGACGTATTTTCCCAAAAAGATTAAATGCAGGTACTAAGCGAAATTGGCTGGGATTTCTCCTTAGCATCATTAGAAGTCTCGCAAGCTTAAGATGCCTGAAGTCTGTTGAACCATAAATATTATTTTTATTTCGATCCTTCTGTGGATAAACTTCCGAATATTGTGACAATTGATATTACAATAATAAATTCGGTCGTATCATATTTTTAAATTTGCTTCCGCTGTGCATATTGATTATTGTGTTGTTTGACTATTATGTTGCCAACCACGTCACGATACTCCCCCACCGGGCCCACCGGTGACACGTGGAAATCGGGGTGTGACACGGTGGTAATAGGGTCATTCTGCGATGAGGCAAACACCTAAGAGGCTTTGATGACTTTGAGGTATATTCATATTTTATCAATATCAAGTTGATATTTTTTTTCTATTATCATTTTAAATGGTTTATTTTTGTGTGTTAGATTTGCCATAACATGTCACCTGCAGAGCTCATTGACCATTTTGCTTCACTCGGGTTCACCTCTACCACTACAAATATATGACTAATACTTCATATATATATTTATCTATCTAATGTAAACACAAAATTAGTGGGTAACAGAGTCCCCTGGATATTTTATTCATCACTTTGCTTTATGGTTATAGATAATCTATTAAGTTGCAGAATGGAAGTTAACACTTTATATATATTATATGTTTTTTAATCGAAATATAGGTATGAAACTTCTGTTCATTTGTGGCCTGATCACAGGCTATATGAATGGTTAACTGCATGTGGTCTCGGGACTGTTTTGCTCACACTTGCTGGTCGTGAGGTATATTATTCGTGTCATATATGCATTTATTAGTTATAATATTTATTAAAGTTGTTCATTAAGTTATCTTTAAATGTAGATATTCACAAACTTTCTGTCGAGTATGGTAATTACTACATTCTGGTGAGTTTTTGCTTGAAACTTTTCACCTATGTGACCAGCTTAGTTTAATGATAGCATACCATGATATATATTTATTCGTTGTTTGGTCATGGACATTCTCGGACCTGAGTGTTGAACTTTTTATATGCATTCATAGCTGAGTAATTAACCTTTTAGTTGATATTAGTTTATTTTTTAAGCTGGAAACGGACTGTAGTCTGCTTGTCGATTTGAACTGTTTTGATTGCCATTTAACAGTGGATAGTTTTTATTTCAGGTTCAAAAAGGGTTGCTATGTTTTACTAAATTGGCAGCTTAGCTTAGCTGAAGCCGCTTATTGCTCTTTTTTTAATAGAAGCTTGAAATTACAAAGGCGTTACCTTGCATAAACGTGGCCGACATGGTAATTACTACATTCTGGTGAATTTTTGCCTGAAACTTTTCACTTATGTGACCAGCTTAGTTTAATGATAGCATACCATGATATATATTTATTCGTTGTTTGGTATGGACATTCTCGGACCTGAGTATTTATCAGAACTTCAGGGATTAAATCAGCCAAACAAATATGAAGATTAAATTTATTCAAACTTCTTTCTCAAATCAGTACAAGGAAATCAACCAGTCATCAAAGATTGACTGGTGAACACATACAACCAAAAGGTTAACAAAGAACAATAAAAAAAACCTCACGAATGAACGTGTGAGGGAAAGAAGGCAGGAGCAAAAAGTATTCGAGAAGGAGCTGTGTGAGGCGGTGTGTCCAGGATCCCAAGGAGGCACACTTTATAACCGGAGCATCACAAAACCCTTAAAGCCCAAAGCAATCTTGGACCAGCCCAGCTAAGGAAACACCGAGCCCATGTAAACCGGACCAAACCTCAAACACAAACAAGATAAAACAAATGGTTAACAAGGCAACATTTAAACTGAAGAAATATATAATATAAGATATTTTAACACCCCCCCCCTAGTTTAAATGTTTAAACAAATTTGTAAGGCCTAGGGACTTACATATTTCATCATGATTTCTTGGCAACAAGCCCTTTGTAAACATGTCTGCGAGTTGAAACTCAGTTTTAATACCAGCTGTCTTGATGATACCTGCAGCAATTTTTTTCTCTCAGAAAAAATAAGTCAACTTCAAAGTGTTTTGTTTTATCATGAAACACCGGATTTGCAGCTATAGAAATGGCTGCAGTATTGTCGCATCTGAGGGTTACCGAAAGATCAACCTTAACCCCCAATTCCCTTAAGATATTTATTAACCACAAGATTTCACAAGAGGCACTGCACATGGACCTGTATTCAGAACGAGTGAAAATAGTGTAAATGTTTATTTTTTAGAACGAGTGATACTGATTTGGCAGTACAAACTGTTCCTTTAAGATTTGATGCCATAGGTGATCTGATTCAATTCCTCAAAGGCAAATGTTTATTATACGACGATCGGTCCTCTCTAGAGGTATACTTTTCGGTCCAACTTCGACTTTCATTCATATTTGAGTTGAATTTTGGTGTTGTGGAAAAGGGAAATGACATGGATTTAAAAGGAAACATTGTAATAGTATAGGGTATGTTTTTAATCAGTTGTGATTTTTAATCAGATTGAGTCGGAGTTATCATCAATTTGCGATGGTATTTTAAAGGTTCTGGATTCGCAACTTATTTGATCTGCATCTGGTGGTGATTCGAAGGTGTTTTATTTGAAAATGAAAGGTGATTATTATAGGTATTTGGCTGAGTTTAAGACTGGAGATGAGGGGAAGCTGGTGATACGAAGTAATGGTCAACAGAGGTTAAAAGAGGGTTAGTCAACAGAGGTTAAAAAGGGGTTAATCAACAGAGGTTAAAAGGGTTAGTCAACAGAGGTTAAAAGGGGTCAGGCAACAAAGGTTAAAAGAGTCAGTTAACAGAGGTTAGCAGGTTGTTGAGTTAGTTGCACAGCTGACTGGATATTAGTTGTTAGTTGAGAGGTAGTTAGAGGAATGTTAGTTGTTAGTTGGAATGTGAGGGTATAAAAGGAAAGATTGTAATAGTGTATGTTATGTTTTTAATCAGTTGTGATTTTTAATCAGATTGAGTGGGAGTTATCATCGATTTTCGAAGGTATTTTGAAGGTTCTGGATTCGAAACTTATTGGATCTGCATCTGGTGGTGATTCGAAGGTGTTTTATTTGAAAATGAAAGGTGAATATTATAGGTATTTGGTTGAGTTTAAGACTGGAGATGAGAGGAAGCTGGTGATACGAACTAATGGTCAACAGAGGTTAGAACGGATTAGTCAAAAGAGGTTAGTCAGCAGATGTTAAAAGGGATAGGGGCTGTTTGGTAGCCTTTGAATGGTCATTAAGAGGCTACCTCTTAATGGAACCATTAAGAATTTTACCAATAAGAAGGTAGAAGAATGTGACATGTAATGATTTACCATTCAGAGGTTACCTCTTAACCATTCAGACTTGAGGTTACCTCTTATTCATTCAGAGGTTTTAAACCATTAAGAGGTAGCATCTGAATGGTTATTAAGAGGCTACCAAACAGCCCCTTAGTCAACAAAGGTTAAAAAGGGGTTAGTCAACAGAGGTTAAAAGGGATCAGGCAACAGAGGTTAAAAGTGTCAGTTAACAGAGGTTAGTATGTTGTTGAGTTAGTTGGACAACTAGCTGGATGTTAGTTGTTAGTTGAGAGGTAGTTAGAGGAATGTTAGTTGGAATGTGAGGGTATAAAAGGAAAGATTGTATTAGTGTTTGGTGATGCGGTTTTATTTTTAGTTATCTCACTTTATTTTTCGTGGATGATTATGATAGGTTTCGAATAAGGCTATTGTTATTCCTGCTGTGGAAGTAGAGCCGCCTGGATGCTCATACAATCCATCATCTGAAAGTCATCAGGTTACATGCTTATATATTACTTAATTATATATTATATATATGGTTATATACTTATATTCATTTTTAGTGGTATGTTTGAATTATTTGGCTAACTTTTATTGTTTTTTTGCAGGATTCATTGGCTCAAGCTGATGCAGATGAAATGCAGAAAGTTTATACGAAAGAATTGCGTCCAACACCTGTTCCTTTAACTGTTGAAGGGGGAGTTATTGATGAGGAAGATGTGGGTATCACTCTAAATTGTTTACGTGAATTGATGCAGAATCGTATTCTGTTATTTTTTATTAGTTAGTTAATTTGTGTGATTTGATTTGGTGCATTGATTTTGTTGTTATTGTGTTTTTACCTTTTTATGTGATTATTCTGTAAGCATAATTGAAGTGAAGTTAACCTAATTATTGGGAAAAAAAAATTGTATAATTTTGTCTGAATAATATGCGCATAGGCAAATGACAAATAAACAAGTAAATTTATACATGACGAACATTTAAAAAAGAGGATTAGCTAATTGTGAAATACAAATTCTGGAATATTGTGATGTAATAGTTAGATCGCGGTTGATGTTAGTGTTAATGATATAAAGCTGATTCTGTATGAAATGGACGGTTCGATATGGTAATTTGACAAGCGGTGTGAAAGGTGCAAACACGACTTGTGTTTTGTGCTTGAAATCTGTATATTTAGTAACGAGTAAATTGCCATTTTAGTCCCTGAGTTTTGTCCAAATTTGCCACTTTAGTCCAAATAGTTTTTTTTTGCATCTGGGTCCCAAACTTTTACATTTTGTTGCCATTTTGATCACATACACTAACTCCATCCAAAAACTCCATCTTTAACCAGGAGGATTTTGGGGATTTTCATTTTAAATGTTTTCAATTGCCATTTTGATCCAATTCCAAAAAATCAAAAAAATTCCAAAAAATTCTAAAAAATAATAAAAATTCAAAAAAAATCATAAAAATTCTAAAAAATCCAAAAAATCCGTTTCGGCGCGACCCGTTTCGAACCCGAACCGTTTCGAGCTGAACCGTTTCGAGCTGAACTGTTTCGATGCGTACCGTTTCGGCCCGTACCGTTTCGAAGCCGAACCGTTTCAAGCCGAACCGTTTCGACCCGTACCGTTTCGAACCGAACCGTGCCGTATCGAACCGAACCGTTTCGAGCCGAACCGTTTCGAACCGAACCGTTTCGAGCTGAACCGTTTCGACGCGAACCGTTTCGACCCGTACCGTTTCGAAGCCGAACCGTTTCAAGCCGAACCGTTTCAAGCCGAACCGTTTCGACCCGAACCGTTCCGACCCGTACCGTTCCGACCCGACCCGTACCGTTCCGACCCGTGCCGTTTCGAGCCGTGCCGTTTCGAGCCGTGCCGTTTCGACGCGAACCGTTTCGACGCGTACCGTTTCGACCCGAACCGTTTCGACCCGAACCGTTTCGACGCGAACCGTTTCGACCCGTACCGTTTCGACCCGTACCGTTTCGAGCCGAACCGTTTCGAGCCGAACCGTTTCGACCCGTACCGTATCGAACCGAACCGTTTCGACGCGAACCGTTTCGAACCCGTACCGTATCGAACCGTACCGTTGAAACGGCACGGTTCGATACGGTTCGGGTTCGAAACGGTTCGCGTCGAAACGGTTCGGTTCGATACGGTACGGGTCGAAACGGTTCGCGTCGAAACGGTTCGCGTCGAAACGGTTCGACTCGAAACGGTTCTGGTTCGAAACGGTACGGGTCGAAACGGTTCGCGTCGAAACGGTTCGCGTCGAAACGGTTCGGTTCGATACGGTACGGGTCGAAACGGTTCGGTTCGAAACGGTTCGCGTTGAAATGGTACGGGTCGAAATGGTACGGGTCGAAACGCTTCGCGTCAAAACGATTCGCGTCGAAACGGTTCGGCTCGAAACGGTTCTGGTTCAAAACGGTACGGGTCGAAACGGTTCGCGTCGAAACGGTTCGGTTCGATACGGTACGGGTCGAAACGGTTCGGTTCGAAACGGTTCGCGTCGAAACGGTACGGGTCGAAACGGTACGGGTCGAAACGCTTCGCGTCAAAACGGTTCGCGTCGAAACGGTTCTGCTCGAAACGGTTCTGGTTCGAAACGGTACGGGTCGAAACGGTTCGGTTCCATACGGTACGGGTCGAAACGGTACGGGTCGAAACGGTTCGCGTCGAAACGGTACGGGTCGAAACGGTACGGGTCGAAACGGTTCGTGCCGAAACATTTAATGATTTTTTGATTTTTTAGAATTTTTTTGATTTTTTAGAATTTTTTTGATTTTTAGATTTTTTTGATTTTTTTAGAATTTTTATGATTTTTTAGAATTTTTTTGATTTTTAGATTTTTTTGAATGTTTTTGATTTTTTGCAATTTTTTTGAATTGTTGGAATTGGATCAAAATGGCAACTGAAAACATTTTTTAAGGAAATCCCCAAAATACCCCCTGTTACAAACTGGGTTTTTGGATGGAGTTAGACAAAATGATCAAAATGGCAACAAAATGTAAAAGTCAGGGACCCAGATGCAAAAAAAAAACTATTTGGACTAAAGTGGCAAATTTGGACAAAACTCAGGGACTAAAATGGCAATTTACTCTTTAGTAACTGAAAACTGAATGTTTTTATATAGAGAGATTACAATGAAAAGGATGATGATAAAGCTAAAAATGTATAATTATTCGACATTTAATAAAATGTGGTATGCATGGTTTTTTAAAAACCACCGTGTTTGCACACGAGTCTTACTACTAGTACTATATAATAAAAGAAACTATGTAATGACACATGGGAGGCGATGTTAATTGGTTTTTCCCTCTAAATTAATATTATTTTCTTAGAAAAAGTAGAAACAAAAACATGTTTAGAAGCATGCTCGTCTATTGACGTATTGACACCCAACTTTTAATTCAAGCAAACAATAATAATAAATAAGACATAAGTGTGAGTAGGTAACCTATTTCCAGTAGATATTTAAATTTATTGTCATCGGGCAGCCCTTCAATGCTCTTGTGATACAACTTTTGTACCCTTGTGCATCACTTTTGTTTTCTATTTGAACTAGTTGTTTACCATGCGCGTGTTGCGGCGCGCTAAACCAAATCGTTCTATAAGAATGACAAAACATGTCAAATAACAAAAAGCAGCTCGAACTAAAACGTCACGTATTTTCGGTACCGGTTCGGCACCGGTATTCACCGATTTTTACCCTCAAATACCGGTGTTGTACCAGTACCAACCGGTACCGAACCGTACCGTACCAGGTATATTCGGTACCGGTACATACTTTTGGGGATTTCGGTAACGGTATTTTCGGTACCTGTTGGTACCGAGCTCATCAAATCCTGTAGCAACGTAGCAATGCAAGTAATTGCACAGTTTAGATTACCTTTTATACACACAGTAAGTAAACTGACCGACATCATTCTTCAAACGATTCGAGATAAACGATGCGTAACCAGCCATATCCGGCATCGTGGAGTGCATTAAAAATTGAGCAATTTGACGATTGGATGCTGGGCTAGGTGTTTTTTGGAATGCCCATGGATTGTTCGGGTCAAAACCACGGTTATGAGGATTCATTTTTCATATTGTGGTTGGATGAGAATTTTTTTTTAAAATAAGATAGAGATCATTATAGAAGAGGTGGAGTAGTTGTGGTAAAAAATGAATAGAAGTGTGAGTATTTATAGTGAATAGATAATTTTTTTTTAAACACATAGCCGTTGGCCAACGGCTAGCCCAAACGACTACTTGTCTTGGCCAATGAGATCCCGCCATGTCATCTTGATAGCCCCGCCCAACGCCCGGGCTGAAACCCCCGCCCAAGGGGCCACGCCGAAACCCAAACCCACCCAGGGTGGTGACTTGGGCGTTTGTACCCAACCCACGCCACAACCCCCGCCCCATACCCCATATTCTAATATTTCCTAGATCTTTTTTTTTAAACACATAGCTGTTGGCCAACGGCTAGCCAAAACGGCTACTTGTCTTGGCCAATGAGAGCCCGCCATGTCATCTTGATAGCCCCGCCCAACGCCCGGGCTGAAACCCCCGCCCAAGGGGCCACGCCGAAACCCAAGCCCACCCGGGGTGGTGACTTGGGCGTTTGTACCCAACCCACGCCCCATACCCCATATTCTAATATTTACTAGATCTTTTTTTTTAAACACATAGCCGTTGGCCAACGGCTAGCCCAAACGGCTACTTGTCTTTGCCAATGAGATCCCGCCATGTCATCTTGATAGGCCCGCCCAACGCCCGGGCTGAAACCCCCGCCCAAGGGGCCACGCCGAAACCCAATCCCACCCGGGGTAGTGACTTAGGCGTTTGTACCCAACCCACGTCACAACCCCCGCCCCATACCCCATATTCTTATATTTCCTAAATCACTATTCATTTAGTTTGTTTTAATTTAAAAAATAAATAATAAATCACTATTCAAATAACTATTTATTAAATAAATAATAAATCACTATTTAAATCACTATTCATTAAATAAATATTAAATCACTATTCATTCCGTTTCTTTTCTATTAGTATATAACTAGTTGTTTACCATGCGCGTGCGTTGCGGCGCGCTAAACCAAATCGTTCTATAAGAATGACAAAACATGTCAAATAACAAAAAGTAGCTCGAACTAAAACGTCACGTATTTTCGATACCGGTTCGGCACCGGTATTAACCGATTTTTACCCTCAAATACCGGTGCTGTACCAGTACCAACCGGTACCGAACCGTACCGTACCAGGTATATTCTGTACCGGTACATACTTTTGGGGATTTCGGTAACGGTATTTTCGGTACCGGTTGGTACCGTGCTCATCAAATCCTGTAGCAACGTAGCAATGCAAGTAATTGCACAGTTTAGATTACCTTTTATACACACAGTAAGTAAACTGACCGACATCATTCTTCAAACGATTCGAGATAAACGATGCGTAACCAGCCATATCCGGCATCGTGGAGTGCATTAAAAAGGGAGCAATTGGACGATTGGATGATGGGCTAGGTGTTTCTTGGAATGCCCACGGATTGTTCGGGTCAAAACCACGATTATGAGGATTCATTTTTCGTATTGTGGTTGGATGAGAATTTTTTTTTTAAATAAGATAGAGATCATTATAGAAGAGGTGGAGTAGTTGTGGTAAAAAATGAATAGAAGTGTGAGTATTTATAGTGAATAGATAAAAAAAATTTTAAACACATAGCCGTTGGCCAACGGCTAGCCCAAACGACTACTTGTCTTGGCCAATGAGATCCCGCCATGTCATCTTGATAGCCCCGCCCAACGCCCGGGCTGAAACCCCCGCCCAAGGGGCCACGCCGAAACCCAAGCCCACCCAGGGTGGTGACTTGGGCGTTTGTACCCAACCCACGCCACAACCCCCGCCCCATACCCCATATTCTAATATTTCCTAGATCTTTTTTTTTAAACACATAGCCGTTGGCCAACGGCTAGCCCAAACGGCTACTTGTCTTGGCCAATGAGATCCCGTCATGTCATCTTGATAGCCCCGCCAAACGCCCGGGTTGAAACCCCGGCCCAAGGGGCCACGCCGAAACCCAAGCCCACCCGGGGTGGTGACTTGGGCGTTTGTACCCAACCCACGCCACAACCCCCGCCCCATACCCCATATTCTTATATTTCCTAGTTCACTATTCATTTAGTTTGTTTAAATATAAGAAACAAATAATAAATTACTTTTAAAAAAGAAAATTATAAATCTATTCATTTAGTTTGTTTTAATATAAGAAACAAATAATAAATCACTTTTAAAAAAGAAAATTATAAATCACTATGCAGTATAATATAATATAAATCACTTTGCAATATAATATAATATAAATCACTATGCGAACAGTATTCGTTCAGTTCTTCTTTTATTAGTATATAAATATAAATATAAATTAGTATATAATTTGGAGTCAAGTCGTCAACCCTCATGGTCGATGTGTCTTTTTGGATATTAAACAATATTTAACAATGTTTTAAAAACCGGTTTTTTAATCATACCGGGTTGGGCTAAAAAATGGTTCAACCGGTTGAACCGGGTTGTACCGAGTGGTTTAACCGGGTTAACTAATTAACTCTATATTACCAACATGAATCTCAACCAACAAGTTGCTGAAATGAATAAAATATGACAGAATCAAAATTTAATAGTAACACATGTTTTCACACATGTCAAGACCTCCCAACAATCATAATATACTATATACACAGGGAATCCTACTATATATATACATGATTACTAATAACTACTTAGTAATATTATATACTAGTTCAAAAGAGTGAAACCAGTAGCAGCGCAATGACGTACCTGAAATATTGAATGAAACTAGAAGCCACGAAGTGATGAAGACGAAGTGATGGAAGTGATGAAGAGTTGAAGACAAAGGGATGAAATGATGAATGATGCACCGATTGCACCGTATACCAAGGAAGATTGATATGCGCTAGGTTATGGAGTAAACTAATGGGCTTGATAAAATTATAAAAAAACCCAAAATTTACCTTGGGCCGGTACCGGTTTACCGGTTCAAACCGGTATTTCACATTTTACCGGCGGTACGAATCGCATACCATTTCCAGGTTTTACCGGGGTGTTTCGTACCGGCTAAGCATCCGGAATCCGGTATTACCGGTATAACCGGCCGGTACGAACCGGTTTTTAAAACATTGATATTTAACGGTATAAGTTGTATACAATTATGGTAATTCCAACTAATTTAATAAAAAAAAGCTTTATTTGGACCACCTTAAATGGAGTGTGAAGGAGTAGAGAAATGAAAACTAGAAGGGTTAAACACAACATTTGGATAGTGGTAAATGAGTTTTTCAGTTAAATATTATTCTAACTTATGGTACTATGACAATGTTGTGAGCCGGAATAGTATGAAACATGGAACCATCACATATTCAAATACACAGGCCAATGAAGTCGCAAGTATGAAGTAAATAAGAGTATATCTTAGTGAAGAGTTCTATTAGGGCTTTATATGAAAAAAAGTGTTGGCACTTGGCACATCGATAGGTGAGCCTAGAGAAATGTCCAGCACACTCGAAGCATCAATTGATCTATAATATTTGTCCTTATCACTAAAAATAAAGATTGAGATACATAATAGTTGTGCGATATAAGGTTGTTTCAGTATGTGTCTTGTACTCGATAAGCGATATTGTGTGGCAAAGGAACAATATTGATAAACTGTATAATATTGATAAGGATCAACGATGATGGTAGTGAATAGGGTTGTAAACGAACTGAACGTTCAACGAACAATTCATGAACCGTTCGGCGGAAAGTTTGTTTATGTTCATTCGTTTATTAAAGGAACGAACACGAATAAGAAATTCCGTCTGTTAAGCTAAATGAACGAATATGAATAGAGGGCGTGTTCGTTTATGTTCGTGAACATTCGGTAATGTGTCCGTTTATGTTCACTCGTGTATGTTCATTTGTGTTATTCACTTAAAGGTTTTATATGTTATATTTTTATTTTATTGGTTTTAGCTTTCTAAAAGTTTTGAAACCCTAGTTATACTATATGCCTCCGCAACATCCCTAATTTGACTATTTCAATTCTAGTTTATATTAAAGCTTGAGAAACTTCTTTATTTTTGTGTTCGTTATGTTTATGACAATTATGTCAACAATGTTCGGATAACTATGTTAAGTACTTGTTTATTTTGGTGTATTTCACTAACTTTTGTGATGACAAATGCGGATCGTATTCTAAAATGAATATACGTTCGTTTGTATTTTTTTTGTGTGCATGAACGTTTCTTTGTGTTCATGTATGTTTATTTGTGTTCTTATGTTCGTTTACATTCGGTAAATGTTCGTGAATAGTTCATGAACACGTTCATTTCCTCAATTAACGAACACGAACAAGAAATCTCGTTTGGAAAGCGTTCGTGAACAGTTCATTCCTTAAAGAACGAACACAAACAAGGCCATGTTCGTATTCGTTTACAGCCTTAGTTTACTGAATGAAAAAAACTTTGTATGCCTTTGGTACCAAGGGCATGTTGCTAGATACCGAGGATTGGTTCTGTCATTGCTTGAAGTTATTTATAAATAATTAAACATCATATATTACAACTTCACACACCAATATCGCTACCAATGCCATATAAATCATAGGGTCACGCGTGTCAACATGATACGGACGGACTCGTTACTCAAATGTTCCTAAAAAATTGATAGAAGCTTAAAAGAATTTAAAGACCTTAAAAAAAGTGATTCAATTTATCATTTTCATTCATAATGAAATAGTAATACTAAGGGGTGTTTGGAATTCCTTATTGACTTCTCCTTCTCAAAAGTCCTTAATAAGTAAGAATTCCTTACTTATTCATTTCTCCTTCTTGAAGGCAAAAGAAGACATAAAAGTCCTTTTCAAAGGTGTTTGGGATTCCTTTTAAGCTAATAAGTCCTTCTCAAAATAGTGTTTGGGATTCCTTTTAACTTTTAATAAGTTAATAAGTCAAAATTTGCTTCAAAAGTCCTTTTGAGAAGGAATCCCAAACACCCACTAAAACATTCAAGGCTCTTATATATTAGTACTAAATGCAAATTAAGAAAGTTTCTAATAAAAACCAAAAACATAAGCAAGTTGCATGGAACATGGGAAGCATGAGGTTCTGGCTGTGCATGGTGAAAATAAGGACACGTAACATTGTTGATACGTAACTTACAATTTTAGCCATCGTAGCCATTTCCCCATGTGCATGATTTATTTGTTTAGTTGGTTAGTGGGTACTTATTTGAGTCATTATGATTTAAAAAAAAGGTTAATTTGCACGGTAACCCCGACCGCGGAGGGGATCTCCCCTGCCAGTTCACTACCAGACAAAGATCCCAGCTGGCAGAAAATATCCTCTGGTTCCCTGAGAGACTTTAGCAAGGATGTCGGTGGCCACTTGAGCTAGCCCAAGTGGTTGAGTCATTATGATTTAGTGCGTTGGTTATTATGTAAGGCTTTAAAAAGAGCCTCTTTTATCATTAAGTGAACTAGTGTTATTCACTATCGCGCGTTGCGCGATTTACAATACGTCTAGTCGAACCACCACCACCTTAGACCCTTACTTTCCATCTCTATCATGTCGCAGTTTACTTATCATATTTTTTGTCGTAGTTTACTTATCCCCTTATAATGCCTTGTTCAACATAAATATAAACATCATATATTTATTAGACATGACATAATAGGAAAAGGAAAAAGTACTTGTATCCAATTTAGATAAAAATGACACGGAAGAAAATTTGATTTTGGAATTTTTACTGCTGAAACGTTCTTTAAAAATTACAAACCGGCCAACATTTAAAGTTGTAAATACTAAAATTATCTGTCAACCACTAACTTACAAATATTTCATACATGATAATCACCCACCTGTATCCAACAAATTGACTAAATAATCATAATTCTCCCCTAAAATCTAAACAAAAACTCAATCCAACAAACAACATATACATTTAGAATTGCTTCACATGTACGAATATAAGCAAACCCAAACACTTAAAGAGAGTGATGGCACCATACCAGAACATGATCTTTGACTCCCACCAAAGATAATGCTTACAATTGTATGAACATCCTACGGTCCAATTCCAATGCATAGCGAATTCGTCACCGCCGGTCATCACCTCCCCACTACGCACCATCACATTCAACTCGTCTCTAAAATTCCCCATACATTTGCACCTTACAACAAAACATGCTAACATTGAATATCAGGTCGGGTCGATAAGATTAAAAAAAATTAGTGCACAATATAATCATCAAAATACACACATATGCAGCTAGATGTAAAGGCACTTTGCGATGTCTATCATCATGAATTACTTTGTTTGATGATCCGTCTATTGAAAAAAATTCTTCCTTATTGATGTTGACTGCCTGAAGTCAACGTGCAAAATTTATCAAGACGCAAGATGATGCATCATCCAAGAGCCAGTGTACATTTCCTTCCTTGACACTCTAAATATCTATAGATCATGTAAAAACGTTGAAGTAATTAGCATCATCAATAGGGTATGTTCATAAAATAGAATATTAAAGTTGACATTTAATGGTCAAAATGAAAACGGAAAACGTAATAAAAACTCCATTTTCTACAAACAAACTCGTGGCTGGTAAATGGCAATCTAACACACTTCCGAGTACCTACAAAAGTGCAGTTGGAAATCTTAGCTTCCTCATAATTCAGCTTAAGGTCAATTGCTCACATAATTTCTTTTAGTCAATCGTGAAGGACAATTGCTCATAATTCAGCTTAAGGTTAGTTGCTCACATACTGTGTAGTTAATAGCGGCGCTATAGCGATGCTATAGCGGTGTAGCGGTCCTCTGGCATCGTAGCGGTCCAAATAGCGGTTGGGCATAGCGTTTCCGCTAATAGCGGCGCTATAGCCCGCTATTTGACCGCTATGCCTACACCTTTATAGCGGCTGGATCAGTGATATTAGCGGTCAGCCCAAGTTGATGAAAAGCCCTTTTTTTTTTTGATAAAACCCATTACCCATTACAGTAAAAAAAGGCCCAATCTTTAATAAAAACCCATTACGACCAATTAAAACCTAGACGACCAATTTATCAGTTGAAGTGGAAGATCTTGATGAACGATTGGATTCCTTGGTTGATGTAGACTCGGAGGAAGATTTCATTGGTTATGACTAGATCGTGTTTCGAACATCGACACTTTATGTTTTTATGTTTTGAAGTGGAGACATTACCACTAATATTTGGAATGATAAAACTATGAATTTTGATATTACTATTAATATTTTTCAAAGACATATTTATATATATATATATAAAATTATATAAATTATGCATGGTATAAAAATTACCGCTATATCACCGCTATACCACCGCTATAACCTATATATCGTATAGCGGACCTTGACCGCTATCTTACCACTTTAACTACATAGCTCACATAATTTCTTTTAATCAATTGCCATTCAATTAACGTCAAACAGGAACCTCATCTACAGGCCAATTGACATTAAGAATACAGATTAACTTCATCCATTATTCTATCACTCATTGAAGCAACACCATACAACAAAATCTTCAACAGACGACTATATGAGGTCCCAAACCTACTCACCCCCAGAACTAACCCCAATGGACCATTTAACCGGCTGGATGTGCAAACCAGACTGAACCACCTAGGTAATCTACACCACATAAGATGTTATATGTATTCAAAATTTATGCCATCGACTCTAATGAAAACGGTCCTTCAAATGCATCTTTGAGGACTAACCATAATAGTAAATTTGTTGGTTTTTGTAACATTCAGAGTTTACCAGGGAGGCAAAATTTCTGCTAGGTTTAACTTGATGTAATCCGCTTAAATTGCTATGAAGTGTAAGAACCCAAGTCGTATTTCAAATAATTGCAAAGCTAACTAAACTACAAAAAATATGGATCGCTGAAACAGTTAGATAGACATATATATGTTAAAAGAATCATAATTGAGGTAGAAAGTGTACCTTAGGGCACACGATCTTCATCTTCACGCCACATATCTTCTAAACTACCCACCACCTCTTCTTCATCTCTCCTTATCTAGTAATCAGACCTGATTAGGGTTTAGAGTTGCCTTCCTTAAACGTGTCCCAATGTTTAAAGGAAAATTGCATGTTCCCACCAAGCAAAAAGCATGCATTATATATTAATAACACATAAGAAAAAATAAACTCTGATAACAGACCTGGTAACTCGGTAACCTCAAACGATTTTACCATAACTTGTAGCAAATAATTAAAAGGCTTCCGAGCTTCTCAGACGGCGCGACACAAAACCTCGAGGTGTTCAGATCCATTCATATTCAACCAGATCTGACCGAGGAGCTGCTCAAATCTGGCCAATGGACCGAGTGACTTTTCCATACACATTTTTTTTTTCTTTTCAACATTTTTTCCTAGTCAACCAGACTCTATTTCAGTAACCAAAAGAACCAAGTCTAAACCACCATCGCTAACTCAAATTGTAACCTCAAAGCCAACAATGAAATGAACAGATTCATGAAGGCTCAGAGAATGCAAAAGGACCAAGCCACCATGGCTGCATTAGGGGTTGCAGGTGCTAACCTGCCATCCTCCATAGCTGCCACGCCATGGCGACGTATCGACTTTATTTTGATAACTCATCACAGCCTCCAACCACAGGCAAACACAAAATACAAACACTGTTCATTCGTTTTAACTACTAATAAATATATTAAAGAAGACAATATAGGTATGCCCCAAAACGAATGATTTAGGGCTTATCATCAAAAACCCTAAAGACCCTTTGTCAACACCATCATCAGACCATACTTCAGATTTAGCGTTAAGCATCGCAAACCTGAAAGGCGCTCCGAATTGTCATCATCGGAGCATTTTCCACAACCAAAGCCAACAATTTAACATTTACAATCGCACACCCCGAAGGCCCTCCGTTGACCGTTCAACTCAGCAGAGAACCCGCGAGCATTACGGGGCGCTAAACTGGGTAGGTATATGCAAACTGAAAACATCACACACCATTTTAAGAGTAGGTAAAGGCTCCACCTTTGCCTTTATACACTTGGTAAAAAAACTACCGAATATTGTATTATCTGAACAACCACATGAGATACAGACCTCAAAAAGTCAAAATCAAATTGGCTTTACACCATCATTTGTCAATGTCAAGTCCAAAATCTCTATATGCATCAATTTTAAGATCCATTATTAAATCAACTCTTGAAAGAAACTTTTATCATCTACTTTTAGCTCTTTCTATTTGACATATCCTATAATCATGTATCGGTACCTAACGCAGATTTAAGAACTTAAGTCAGGTAATAAAAATAATTGAAGGGGAAGATGTTACCTTTTAGTAATAGATTAGATTAATTATGCTGATCCAAGGTCATTGAGGGATAGCAACCTGCTCATCACATAAGATTGATACTGGTTATAGTTTTAATAATCCAAGAAAAACACAAAAAAAAAAAAAAAAAAAAAACTAAAACCACTTCAATGGTGAATGAAGTAGTAATTTCTTCACCAAACTTACTGATTTCCAGTAATTAATTAAGACGATCTACCCTTGTTGTGAAGAAAAAATGTGGAAATTGAATTGAAACAAACCTTAAAAGGGGGACCTGGAAATGGGGATTCCGTCAATGCATTTGCCCTTGACGTTAGGGTTCTAAATGATACGTGGATAGTAGAGCGGTGGAGATGCAAGGGTTTTCAGAAACAACCATCCTAATACCGGAAACCATCTCTGATTTCCACAACAATAACCACCGTTGTCATTGAACCGGACCGTCGGTTATAGTCGCCACCGGGTTCAATAGTCGATAACCATCGTACGCTGCTGCTACGGACCGCCGATTGCAGTCGTCGTCGGGTTCAATAGCCGGCGCTCTTGAGCCGCCACCGCTCCAACAATGGCGTTTTTAACCATCTAAACCCTAACGCAGTTTGAATCACCGCCGTTGCCGGAATCCACAAACCCCGTCGTCTCTCTCTCCCATCTCTTCTCCGATCTCCCTCTATCTCTCCTCCGGTTCTCACCTTTTTTGCGAGCGGATTTCAAGAATAACATGTGGAAAAGGTGATTTTGTATAATCAGCAGGTGGGATGTGTAGCAGATGCGTGGATGAAGGTGTTCACTGCCACATACACACGTGTCTTAACACTTGTACACTCACATAAGAGCCACCTGCAATATCATTACAACCGTAGATCTAAATGGATGTCTTGGATTTACAAATCCACTGTTCATTCACTTGGTATATTATTAGATTTAGATTAGATTAGATTAGATTAGATTAGATTTAGATTATGAATGAAAAATGATAAATTATTGAAATTCTATCCTAAATCTCTAAATTCTTTACAAGTTTCCATCTGTCTTCTTCGTGATCATTTGATTACGAATTGGTTCGTATCACAATAACAACCTAAAGACATAAAATCTATTAGATGTTTTCAAAACTAGGCCAACTGTCAAACTTAACGCCTTACTGGTCTATTGGTTGGATCGAATTTAAATACTAGATGATGTTAAATGACTCAATATTTTTTTATTGGCAATTTTGTGCATATTTTAAGGAAACAATTTCACTTATGTTTTAAGGAAACAATATTTTAACGTTATTTTACTAATTTCGTGAAAATAACGTTAAAAGTGGAGGACGGTTAATCATGCATCATGTGGTGGCGTTGATAGCTGAAAGACAAAAGGGTACATGCACTAATCGGTCTTTGTCCCGATTGCCGAGTGTTATGTGCCTTATGTCCAAGGCTTGATGCAAAACTACTATCGAGCCGGGGGTCTCACTGGAAGCAACCTCTCTATTCCTACGGGGTAGAGGTAAGGCTGTCTACATCTTACCCTCCTCAGACCCTACCTTTGCTTTGCTATTGGTGGGATTTACTGAGTATGATGATGATGATGATGATTTTGATGCAAATATACAATATGAACACCTAAATAAATCTCTCTATTATAATAAATCAAACCTTCAAAATCCCATGTGTCAACACCACAAGTCACCCCTATGCTCTCTCTCCTACGTGTCAATCCCAGGTTACTTCTATGCCACGTGTCAATCCCATGTGAGAAGAGGTCAAGGAACAAGATGATGATTTTGATGCAAATATACAATATGAACACCTAAATAAATCTCTCTATTATAATAAATCAAACCTTCAAAATCCCATGTGTCAACACCACAAGTCACCCCTATGCTCTCTCTCCTACGTGTCAATCCCAGGTTACTTCTATGCCACGTGTCAATCCCATGTGAGAAGAGGTCAAGGAACAATTAATGAATGGCAGACAAACGTTTCTTTCTCCATTCTCTCTCTACCTGCAAGTCAAAAGATATGTCCAAAAACCCTAACTTTCCTTTCAAATTTCAAATTTCAAATGCCTTTTTTCATTTTCGTTCTCTCTCTCCCTCAAATCCAGATCCAAATGAAATTTTCGTTCTCTCTCTCCAGGCGATTTTGTAGATTGTAGATCTAGGGTTTCTGGCATCTTCAAGGTGGGTTTATGGCATTTTCAGGTGGGTTTCATGCTTTGATTATAAGAAATCTGGTCACTGATAGTCTCTTTTGTGCGTTTTCTTTTTCTTTAGTGGATGCCCTAATCTTCTTCTCTTATAAATCAGATTGGAAAGATAACCGCTCAAAGTTGGCTAGGGTTCAGGCCGAATTCCGCTCACACAGGTAAGTCCGGTGCCAAAGATTTCATGTTTGGATGCATCAATTTCGTTTTTATCAGTGGCATGCGACCCTCTCTGGAAACTATGCACATGGCTGACAATTTGTGTTTGTATGTGATTTGTTGAATTTTGTGCAGCTTTGTTCGACAATTTTAATCTACTTGAATTGATGTTTTTTTTTAAGCAAAAAGATTGCTTCAAAGGTTTATCTCAATGTGTAGAATGGTTAGTTACAGTATATTAAGTTTGTATAAAAATAACGGTAATTATTGTTGGTTTAATCTACTTGGATTGATGTTTTTTTTTTTTTGTAAATCGTCAAAAAATAACTGCAATTGGTCCGATTTCTAGGTCAACGAACTTGTGTTAAAGAGATTAGTTTATTCAGTTCATTTTTTTAGTTTTGTTCTTAATTATTGTTGGTTTAATTGTGGAATTAGTATTGGTTGATTATGTGTACTTTAATTCTTAGATATGTACATCAGAAAGAAGATATGACAAATGATTTTTACTCGTGTATTAGCACGAACTCAGTAAAATTAAAGATGTTATTTTCTATATGATTATTTATGAATTTTTTGTTTCAAACGTGGTTCTTTAGAATGACAAATGCACAAAGTTTTCAGGATTTTATCTTCAAGATGATATATGAATTTCTAAATATAGATAAGCTTTATTGCTAACCTTCATTGCAAATATACAAAATAAGCATCCCAAAGTAAAAGAATAAGTGGGTTGATATTCAAAAGTCTATTAACTTTTCTAAATAAAAAGACCAGCTTATGTGCGTTGTTTGTTTTTTGGGTAGGTTCTTTTGATCCTCAGATGAATAATATTGATTAAAGATACATGTGTTTACTTATTTCATTCATATGATGGGTGATTTGTTTTTTTTTATAAGATTAAAGATACATGTGTTTATTTAAATTTCATTCATATGATGGGTGTTTTGTCAACATCTTACTTTTATAGATTAAAGATATATGTGTTTGTTGTTATTATTATTTTTTAATTATTTTGGTTTTTAGATCGGTGATTTGCATTACTCTTCTTGGGAACATGGCTCACCGTTTTAACGTCGTGATCAAGTGGTCAGCAGCCATCATTCGTGTTCAATCAATAGGTGTTAGGGCTGTGTGGATGGTTAAAAGTCGCGAAAGGACAATGGTAGTGGGCTGTCAAAACTGGATAGCAAATTCACACTTTCAGCCGTGATTTCGAAACCAAATTATGTGGTACAATGCAACAACGAGTTGGGATCTTTTGCAACTGTTTGAGAGGTGTTTGAGGACTGAGAACTATGTACAAACAACCACAGTAAGGGTCGGCAAGGGCTGCCAAAACAGATTGGCATCCACCTTTTATTTTGTTTATTTAAAAAAAATATGTTTTAAGCGGAACACTTCATAAACATCAGTATGTATTTAATTTTTATTACCTTTTCTTTTTAGGTACCATAGTTAAAGCAGTAGTTCCAGCATTCTATCATGTTCTATTTCACAGTGAAGGGCGTAGGCGAGGACTCGACATAGGCATAGAGACAAGAAGCACGACAGCGGAGTAGTGATGATGAAGATGATTTGAGGAGGACGTAGGATTTGCTTCACAAAGTATTATCTATTTGCTTATTTTGAAATTGCAAGCCAGGAGGCGAAGATGGCGTACAACCACTTCATCATGAAGGCACCTTCAACCGAGGAGTGGTGTATAATGCCGGGGATATTAGTCGGACTTGTGTCGTCCCCCTATAAAACAGAAATGGAGATTGTTTGGATTCTCTAAGGGTTGTCTTAGTATGGATATGAGGGATGAACTAAGTTACTTCTTTTCCTAAGATAAGGTGAGACTAAATCCCGTTAATTTTTTTGGATGATTCTGTACTTATTTTAATGTGTTAGCACGTAAAAAACTAATCAACTATTTTACAATACTAAACTGAAGTTCTTTATTTTCTAATTCTATTTTATTTGACACCTTCGGGTTAAATGCACTCCAGGCGGGAGTCGGGTGACACTAGATTAAAAAGGGAGTTTGGGAAGTATAATGGAATCCCAGCAATGCCCATGATTTTGTAGAATATACCAATTCCAAGGGGTATTAGATACATTCATGGGAATATGGATTTTCTATACAAATAAAGCAAGATTTTTTGTACCGCGTATGGCTGTCATATTATATATGTCTTCTTATGCAATCTTGCGTACATTGGTTGTAGGTAACGAGTTGAGTGCATAGAACATTGGTACTATGGTCCATGCTGAGCAATATGGGAGTGACTTAATTGAACTCAGGGGTATAATCGACAATTTATACCACAACGTCAAGTCAAAACTGTTGTTTGTAGCACTGGTGGGTTCTTTGATAAAGAGAGGTTTTCGAAGCTTCTTAAGGTTTTAGGTTCAGACTTTGTTGATGTAATGACACTCCATTTGTATAATATGGGACCAGGTTTGAGCTATTTAATATTTCCTGTATTTATCTAAATTTATCTAGAGGCAGAATTATGAGTGCGTTGGACGGGTTGAAACGGGTCAGGTGTAGTTGAGTCAAATGGGTCATTTCGGGTTGATTAGACCTGCATTGTTCGTTTTTTGAAATATTTAACGGGTTATTATCGTTACAAAAACAATGTCATTTCAATAATTTTTTAAAAATTTGAAATGTAATTTGACATGGATTGCTTGCCCAAAAGAGTTGGAACTGCATGAACTTATGTTGTTGCTTTTGGTTTGGGCGGTTTGATCTATGTGATTCACAGTTGCTCATAACATGCTATAACCAGTGGTCCAACTATATGCACTCTCTCGGTGCAGTTTTAGGCAATTTTGGATGAGTTAAGCTGTTCTTGTACTTGGGTCTTTGCTTGCTTAAAGTAAATCGTTGATGCCCTTTGTCAGTTTTGTGAGTCACTGATGTGTGCGAGTGTGTATATAAGTTTAAGTATATTTTAAGTCCTTTTTACACGTTAGTCAAGTTTTAAATTTATAAAACACGATATTTTACTAACACCAAAAACACATATGGGCAAGTGCACCCATCGTCAACGTAGTATAGTGTTGGTAAGATACCGAGGTCGTCCAAGGACACAAAAGCTTTTAGTACCGGTTTATCCTCAACGTCTAATCAAATCAAAAGTTAGAAAAAGGTTTTTAAATAAGAAAAATAAAACTAACTAAAATGCTGAAAAATAAAATAAAAATAAAAACAGATAGACAAGATGAATCACTTGGCTCCGACTCGTGTTTAGTGTAACCTTTGATTATTTCCGCACTTTTGCACTTTTTAAGAGATTATCTTAGTTATTGTAGTAGACCCCTCTTTTGAAGGTGACGTTACCCTCAACCCAGTAGTTTGAGTCAGCAATGATACAATCCTAAAGGGTCGGATTATTGAAAGATAATTAATTAAGTTATTAATGCATATTATGGTAGGCCCCTCTTTTGAAGGTGACGTTACCCTCGGCTAAGTAGTCTGAGTCAGCAGGGATACAGTCCTAAGTAGTTGGGTTAAAGTATTAATAGTAGCTTGCATATGAGGGGATCAAAGAGTCTGGACCCCCGCCATCCAATACCGGTGGGTATTGAAGGAGGTCCTACTAAATTTGACCCAGGTCCTTGTAGGATCTATACACTGAACAAGGCAAGACTCTTACCAAACCGTTCCCTTAACCCCCGACCAGGTAGCCAACATATCTCCATATAGACCGTGGAGATATGAATGGTGAAAATCTTTTATTTTATATAGACAGTAAAATAATGCCAAGACACCACGGACAAACGATAAGGAAGAATCACCTTCAACATAAGAAACTAGTTATTAAAGTCATTAATACATAACCAAGTAAAAAGTGCGAAAAGATTAAAAAAAGGTATTACACTAGACACTTGTCTTCACCAAGTGATGTAAGAGACTTAGGCAAACATGGCCTTTGATTGTCAAGAACTCTTACGATCAATCTTGGATCCCGAGACGACTCACACACTCTATGATGGACAATGGATGATGGTGGTAGATGATGGTGTTGTGATGGTGGTGGGTGGTGGGTGAAGTGTGAGAGAGGTGGTGTGCCAATGGATGGTTTGCAAATGAGCCAAGCATCCCTATTTATAGGCTGAACAGAGGCTCGGGCACGGCCCCGTGTCCACCTTCCTTCTCTTTCTTCATTAACTGTAGTTTGTCTGCATTAGTTGACCACGCCCCCGTGTCCGCTGGGCACGCCCCCGTGTGCAGAAGCGTATCTGTACTATCAAGATTTCCTCAGATTCTGCGAATCTTAAAGTTGACCACGGCCCCGTGTCCGCTGAGCACGACCCCGTGGTGGCTGATAGAAGCTTCTATAGGTTTGTCTTTTCTGCTGACACTTGGGCACGCCCCCGTGCTCATTGAGCACGGGGCGTGTTCAGCCTTCTGTTCTCTTGTTTTGCTTGGGAAGATGTTGTCGGGGAGGCCGGGCATGCCACGTTTGTTCCTTTTCTTGTATTTATGTTAGATTTAGCTGCCTTTTTGCTTCTTTTGTTTATTTGAGCTCATTTAATCCTGAAAATACAAAAGGAAGACAAAAACGCACTTTTTCCAACATTAGTACTAAAAAAGGGTTAGTTTTATGCCACAATTGATGTAATTTATATGTTGCATTTTGCACACATCAGTCACCTTAAACTTCACTAAATTCTTGATAGTTGTAATCAATTTCTATGATATCAACTTTAATGAAAGACCTCTCCTTTTCTATTGTTCAAAGACCCACAACTCTACGCCAACCTTATACTTGGATGTCGAAAACCGCTAGAACACCAAGTAGTTAAGGCTCAAGGAACAACGGGTGTGGCTTTCGCCTAGGCGCAAATTACAAAATTACAACATGTCCAACTGATCTTTTGTTTGGCATTTTGTTTACTTATAAAATAAGCCTTTTGTCTCCAAATTATTTTTGCAGGCTTGATAGCAAGAGGTTCTGTATAGACTGCAGAAAAAACACACGAGACTAGAAGCTCAATGTTGCTGGTATGACCCCTCTCTATTTGTCTCTTACTGTTGGTAATTGATTTATTGCAGTATAAACAGCCAACAGATTTCCAGGATAAACAGTCACCTTTTAAGTAAGACACCAATATTATTAGAAAATCTCATCTTATTTCCTATGTCTGCCATTATCACATGTCCACCACAAAAAAATATGTTTATTGAATTTTTCCTCTCTTTAACCGTACACGCTCATCACACATAATGTTTTTTACTTTTACTTTTCAAATCATATGGCTAGAGCTTCACTCAACCCTATCTTGGGAACTTGCAGTCCAACTTCCCAAGATAGGGTTGAGTGAAGCTCTAGCCATATGATTTGAAAAGTAAAAGTAAAAAAATTTATGTGTGATGAGCGTGTACGGTTAAAGAGAGGAAAAATTCAATAAACATATTTTTTTTTTTTTTTGTGGTGGACATGTGATAATGGTAGACATAGGAAATAAGATGAGATTTTTCTAATAATATAGGTGTGTTACTTAAAAGGTGGTTGTTTATCATGGAAATCTGTTGGCATTTCATATGTCAAAGCCACAAGGGTTCAAATACAAGAGTGGTCAATATACATGTTTGTCAACTGTGTCGTTGTCTCCCCATTTGAAAGGTGAGTTGTACTTTCAAAATATGTTCATAATGTCCGATCAACCCGACGCATTTCAATATCGTAACCATGATACATGTCAACAGGCACCCATTTTCCATGATGTCTGCCCCGGATGATGATTACCTGAGTGTACATATCCGGACTCTTGGTGATTGGACTAGACAACTAGGAACCGTCTTTTCTGAGGTATGTAACCCGTTATTTACTGTTAAATTTGGCAATCTAGGTCGTTTTGCGACATGTGTAGTAGTTGATTATATCACCTAAGAATTGTTTTTTTTGGTCTTTGGTAGGTATGTCAGCCTCCACATAATGGAAAAACTGGGCTTCTTAGAGCTGATTGCCAAGGAGAAAATCCAAAGGAAGTGTGTTTGAACCATTTATTCAAACATTCATAAAATTTGTTGTTGGTTTTGCGTCTTATGTTATGTCTTTCATAATACATAATTCAATAAAACATTTGTAGAAACATATTTAAGTGTTTTAGGACATAAATCTATTAATTAAAATTAAATTTTTCTACCCGCGAAGCTCGCGGGCTCTAACCTAGTATAATATATATAGATTATGTAGAAACACTTTCGCTTATGTTTTGATGCAAATTTACAATATGAATACTTAAATAAATAAAATACATAGAGTAAATGAATTCGTAAATGGGATTTTAAGGAAGCACAAACCCAATGGCTAAATGAGCCTAGCCCCTTGTATAGGTTCTATCCTGAGTTTATCTGGGTTTTCGTTTCACTGTGTGTTACGTCAGAGAGTGTTCAACTTTTGTGGTGGCACCTATGCAGTTAATCTCGGCGGTATATCGGTTATCGGACCCTCGCCAAAATATCGGTTCATAATCTAGATAATAATATCGGTCCCGATAATATCGGTTGTCTTGTCGAATATCGGTTGGGCTAATTTTATACTTTTTCTTTATAATCCTGCCATCCAAAGTCCAAAACCCATCATTTACGTTATTTTTGGCCCAATTTGTGATATTGGTTGTCTCGCCGGTGCTGCTTTTTGGCTGGAAACCAGTGAGAAGAAGATGCGTACCAGGAAGAAAGAAGAGATAGCGGCGTCTTTAGACTTTTAGGGTTAAATAATTTAAGTATTTTAACATATAACCCCTCTATCTTTTCACTAGTTTATACTTAGTCCATGAAACTTATAATTTTTTACATAAAAAGTGTAAAATTAGTTTGTGTATTTAAAAATTTAACCCTCTCTATCTTCCCTAGTTTATATTTGGTCCTTAAACTTCAAAATTTATGCATAAAAATATAAAATTAACATTATATACTTACTATTAATATTATATAAGTTCTAGTATATGTATATAGGGGGAGATTCATTTGAAAAGAAAATTTAATCGAGAAAAAAAAGAACAAATGGTACAATTGTAAAATATTAAGTAGTTTTTCTTTCATCTTATTTATTAGTATCTTTAAGTAATTAATTAATCATAAATACTTATATTTTCTACACTATTTTTTTTTGTATACACACATGAAAATTTATATTACCCATTTTGAAAATTATCTTACACATATTTAAATTTATCATACACAACTCGTAATATATCCTACACACCTAGTACTACACTCTAAATTAATTTTTTTCTATTTTTTGAAAAAATATATATTTTAAAAATAAGTTCAAATTTAATGTAGTTAGCTATTAAAGCGAAAGACTGGAAATTAATGATCTATGTTAGTTTACAAACATACCCTTACATTAAAAATAAATGCAAATACTAAATGAAGCATTTTTATTGGTTAAACTTCTTCTTTTTTCATCTTACAAAAAATTTCTTCTCATTTGAACTCTCCACTATGTATATATATGTTCTATATATATATATATATAGGGTGGGGTTCTAAAGTGAACACTAGTTGTTGGTGCACTACATCTGTCGACTTCGTCTTGTATCGAGTCTTAGACTAGTTAGAATAGATCAGGGCACGTAGAACGAGAAAATGTGATAGATTTAGTGAGATTTCGCTTGAACAATAGTTTAAGTTGAAGGTTTCGCTTGAAGCATCTCAAGCGAAATCATTTCATCAGATTTCGCTTGAGACATGCTGAAGTCAATCCCAAGCGAAACCTTGAAGTCTATATATAGGAGGTTAGTGTCAAGCGAAATCATAAGTTGTTTTTGTGTGATTTCCATACCGAGGTGCTGCCGGTGTGAGAACTGATTGTAATTGCTTTCATATCAATACAAATCAGTGTTAAAGTGAAGATTCAGCTGTTTTAAAGTCAAATACTTGTTTTCCGCACCTGTATTTGATGGAATTCCTCTGAACCGACTCGTTTAGGTCTCAAACACGGTCCTTACAATTGGTATCAGAGCCTGGAGGAGGATTTCTGCAAAATTCAGCTGAAATAGTTCAAAATCTTTTACTTCTACATCTTCTTTCTTCAGTTCAGAAATTTTTCACGGCCAAAAACTATTCAATTTCTCACAGATTGTTTAAAAGTACAAGATAACAAACCCTTGAAAGTTTCATAGCAAAATTTGACCTAAAAGTGATCAAAATCGACCTTCGAATGGATTTCGCTTGAAGAACAAAGCTTCATTGAACGATTTCGCTTGAACTTTCAAGCGACACTTAACATTTCGCTTCAACATTTTCGCTTCAAGGTTTTCGCTTCAGGATTCTCATTTCAGACAGTTTCGCTTGAATGATTTCGCTTCAAAGAATTGATTAGTCTCGCTTCAATCAGTTTGACAGATTAGTTCGCTTGAAGAAAGTTCAGTTAACCAGTTCGCTTGAAAGCTACAAATTGACTATTTCGCTTGAAAGAATCTGTTATTGAAAGTGATTGAAACATGGATAACGATTTCCACAACGCGTTTGCAACATCGTCTAGTTCATCTTCCATTACTCAGAACATGAATTCAGAAAACGAAACGGGGACGACTCAGAAACCCCCGAAGCTTATGGGAATTGAAGAATACTACGGATGGAAAGATAGATTCGAAAACTGGGTGCAAGCAAATCATCTAAGATCATGGGAATGTATTCTGACAAAGTATGCTCTACCACGAACTGAAATGCAGACTGAAAAACAGCTTTCAGATCTTAGTAAGGAAGAACGGGAAATGTACCGAGCTGAAAAGATGATGATCAGTTTGCTTCAACAGGCCATCAAAGAAGACATCTTCATACTACTTCAACATGACAAAACATCACAATCAATATGGGATGCTTTAAAAATCAAGGTTGAAGGCAGTACAAGTATGATTAAAAGCAAGAAGGCATTGATTAAAAAAGAGTTTGATTTGTTCACAAGTTTGCCCGGAGAAGATACGAAGAAACTTATTGAACGATACTGTCACTTAGTACGAACAATGTCGATGATGAACATTACAAAAGAAAATGAGGAATGGGTGGATAAACTTGCTGATGCATTACCTCAAAAAGAGTGGGGAACTTATTTGATGATACTGAAGAATACTGGAGTTTATGATAGGTTGTCAATCTCTTAGTTCATTGAAAAGATTGAAAGTCAGGATTTGGAACAGCAGAAGATTGCAAGGATGAATAATCCAAGTGGTCAACAAGATGTAAAGATGTATTACAAGGGTAGTGTTCCGATTTCAGAAGCTGAGAAAAGTCCGAAAATCCAAACTGCATACAGTGTTGGAGATACTACAGTAAAGATTGATCAAAGCTCAAATAAAAACAGCAGTGGATTCTCATCATATCCAAGTGTCAATCCAAAGACTTCATCAGAAAGCTTTCAGTCTCAAAGCACAAAGATGGGAAATGGTTGTGTGATTCAATGCAACATAGCTTTAAATCTTCCAGAAGGTCAAAGTTTTTCTGAAGACATTGCAAAAGATCATATGGCATTACTTGGTTCCGTGCTTATCTCATATGAAGGTTTAGTTGCTGGTCGAATTGGAAATCCTATGCTTACCAAAGAGGATTACGACCAAATAGATGCTGAAGAGATGTAACTAATGGATATCAAATGGTGTCTTGCAAGTGTTCTTAGACGTGCTGAAAAGTTCAAGACAATTACCGGGAGAAATGATTTTCTTGATGCTTGTGTTTCTACTTTAGGTTTTGATAAATCTAAAGTTACTTGTTTCAGGTGCAGGGAAAAAGGTCATTTTAAGCGGGAATGCAAAAACAAAGAAGTTAGTGGTGCTCAAAATCCATTTGGAAAAGATGACTACTACCGGAAAGCCATTTATCAGCAAGTTGGTCAGACACAAGACTCACAGACGGCTCATGGTAGAAAGATTGAAGATTCAAAGAAAGGATGTTTGGTAGATTTCAACTGGAGCAACTACATTTCTTCTAATAGCACAGCATGTTTAGTGGACCAAAATGATGAACAATTACCTGAAGGTTTCAGTTGGGATATGTTTGTTGATGAAAAGGGTGATTTCAAAGCTTTCATTGCAAAGATTGTTAGAGAACCAGATTTATTTGCTACTTGGATGAGATCAATTGGTGAAACAGTGAAAGATCAATCAATTACATCTGAAGAAAGTTCAGAAAGTGCTGATACTGAATCATTAAGTACAAACGAGAGTGTGCATAATGAGGATACTTCAGAAAAGGAAGTTGTATTTGATCAAACACCATCTGATTCTGGTATTTCAGATGCTTATTCTGAAAAATCTGTAGAGTTTGATCAAACACCGATTGAAAATAGCAGTGATGATGAGGAAGAGAAACATATTAATATTGCTAAAAAACATCTTTCTCCTGAAAGTTTTCATTTCTATTTTGCAGATCGCATGAAGAAACTGAAGGAGAAACATGCTGCAAAAGAACAACAACAAGATGAGAAGGTTGAAACTGTTGTTCAAACTGAAGAAGTTAAAATTGTGGATGAAGAAAAGGTGACTGAAACTGAGAAAGTAACTGGTGTAGAAAAAGTTATTGAAGTGGTAAAAACAATCGAGGTTGAGAAGATTGTTGAAGTTGAAAAACCTTGCAAGAAGTGTTTGGAAGCTTGCAAAAATTGCGAAGAAAAAGATGTGACTCTGTTTGATAGAGAAAAACTGATAGAAAAGTTACTATCTGATATCAGCTATGTGAAAGAATCGTATAGCGTGTTGAACAGAACAGTAACAGGTCTTCAAACAACGAATTCTGAAAGAGAAAAGGCTTTAACGATGACGAATTCTACGTTGATGGCAAAGCAAAAGGCAATTAATCATTACATCGAAGAAAATGCTAATCTAAAGCAAGAGTTGGAGAAAGAAAAGATTGAGAATGAAAGGATCAGAAGGTTATTACTGAGTTATTCTTGTTCTGATTACGTTATTGATCGAGTTTATCCTACTGTTGCAGGTTTTGAAGCATTTCAGGATGAAAAGACAAAGAATGAGACTGGTAAGAAATCGACTGTTAAATACAACAAGTGTCCGCCTCCTATCTGGGAAGGATATTCTCCTAGAAAACCAAATGAGGAGCAAGTCGAAAAAGCAGTCAATATAAAGTTAAAATCCGAGACAACTGACGTTTTACCAGATAACATTGACATCACGTTTACCTCGTCTGATACTGATCATGAGTCTGAGTTAATCAAAAAGGTGGTCGATCAGGTGTTGGATACTGAGGAGGTGTCTGAGTCAAAATTTGAGTCTGGGTGTTCAAGTTCGTCAGTCAACAGTTCAAAGTCATCGGAAAAACGGTCTTACAGTAAAGAATTTTTGTTATCAAAAGCAAATTTGGATGATGAAACATTTGAAGTTGCATACACTTTAAATGATTCGGACAAATTATACTCTGACAAAGAGTTTCCGATTAGAAGTGTTCGTTTTGACATGATTAAAAAGGTTTTCAAAATGACGGAAATCAATTTTTCTGAAATTAAGGATCTAAAATCTACTGAAAAACCTAAAAAATACACTTCTAGAGTTCAACAAAGGTTAAACAAGAAAAAAGGAAAAAAGGATTACAATTCTGGTTCTATTTTTCAAAAGAAAACAAACCAAAATTGTAGTTACAAAAGGAAAGGTTTAGGTTTTATTCAGCAAAAAAATTACAGAAATTTAAATCATTCTAAACTAAAAACAGAATTTGTTTCAGGTGGAAGTGTTGAAGATGAACAGAAGAAACCTTTCTGGAGACAAACAAACCAGGAGTTTCTTGTTGAAAGGAAAAGAATAGGAACTGGAGTTTTTCATTCAAGAGACATTCTAAGAGATACAAGAACTTGTTTTCAATGTCAAGTTGTTGGACACATCGCTCACAATTGTCCAAACAAAGTCAACAGAAAACAGGGAGTCTTTGAAAAACATAAAGAAAAAATGGTTGAAATGAATGATTCACCAACTACAAACTTCAAAATTTTTGACAATTCAAAAAATGAAGTTGGTGAAAATTCTAAAAAATTGTACAAAAAGAGGGCAAAAGACAACCAAAAATGGATTGTAAAAAATTCAGATGAAAAATCTGACGATGAATCTGATTTCACAAAATCAGAGGAGTCACAAGATGAGATCAAAGATTTGATGAATGATGTTGACATTAAATCACTAAGTGTGGAAGAGATTAAACAAATGGTTGGTAAAGTAGAAATCTCAGATTTTGATATTGAAAAAACATTTAATGAAAATGTTAAGAAAATTTTTAAGAAAATGCTTGATGGGAAAGTAAAGGGGGTTAAAGATTTTTATGCAACTAAAAAGGCAACTTACAACCCTACTGCTCAGGAATTGGAAGCCACCAAGTCAAATAAGACTTGGGTGGAAGTTTGTTTCCCATGATAGTCTTATGACTATGCCGGAGATCCCAAGTTTATATCGTGGATCAGGAATCGGCATTTTTCTAATGTTTGAAGTTTTTGATTGAAAGTTTTTGATAGTGTTTGGATGTTTACAGGTTGTATGACTACGCCGAAGCTTCCAGGTTGGTAAGTGCGAAGCAGGAATCGGCATTTTGATTGGTAAAATGGTGATGTAGACGTAACATTCCTACAAGTGGTATTGTGTTCTACATGTAGTAATTTTTACAATTGGTATAGAAGGTGCATACATGCAAGTGGTAAATCAGGGACATTAATTTGTACTTGATCTGCTACAAGTGATTAAAAGTAGACAATGTGATGAACCACACCCCGAATCTACAAATGATTATATCATAAAAACTTATTTTCCGGAAAAATCATTTTGATTAAAACAAACTTAAATGTTTTGAAATCTAAATGAGAAAATAGTTTTGTGATAGGGGGAGTTCTGATTGTTTATGCCAAGTGAATGGCGATTTGATGCGATTCGATATCAGTTGTCACTTTATTGTATAGTTTATTTTCAAATTTCCTAAAATGTGTTTGCATTTTAGGGGGAGTAAAAATTTTCAGAAAATCCAAAAACATTTGAAAATTTGAAAAAGACAAAAACATGATAAAATTCAAAAATGAGTTTTTGTTGCATATAGAGGAAATGATAGTACATCAGTGGACTATCACAACATGCTAAAGAAATGAAAAGAAAAATGTGATAAACAATCTTACTGTGGATATGTCAGTAGTTTTTGCACATTTAATAAATTGTGATGAGATATAAACCTAAATTTCAAACTTGCTTGTTCTGTGGGTTAACACAAACTTGGATATATAGGTAACCCCTGAAATCTTGTTTGAAAGGTCCCTTATTCTGAGATACTAGGTCTTTATGCTCAGTGATATCTGGGGTATTATCCCGGGACTTCTGCTGAAAGAAATTTCCGACCTAGTCCCCGGATAATGCTTTCTGCAAATGCTTGAAACATAGCATCGCCCTCAGCAAGCTGATGAAACAATAAAATTGATAGTCGCTGCTGTTGTAATGCAAAAGATCCTCTAAAGGGGACACACCAAAAGTCGAAGCCGTCATCTCTCTGCGTATCGAAAGATCGACCTGAGCTCTCACGGCCCTCGTACTATAATTTATTCCCCTTACAGATATCATCTGTGGTATATTCACCTGTAAGACTGAATATTGGGATCTGGATACGGGAGTATATTCAAGTAGTGGGACACACGGATAAGTTTAAGTTACTTAAAACATTAACATCGTATCTCGGATCAGTTGAACTTTGTGTGGAAATTTAAGTGGACAAATATACTGACAATCTAGGTAAATTGTTTAGAACTTAATATGAAATGAAGCTTAATGGTGTTAGTGATATGTCTCATAAACTGATATGATCCTCTTGCACAAACTCACAAAAATATTGTTTGTAAATATTTCTTTATTGTATTCCTTTACAATCAAAAATTACAAAAAGATTTTAGTGTGTTTTAGCATAAATTTTTGAAAAATCCAAAAAGATTTTCGACAACTGATATTGGAAAGCTGATTGTCAAAATTTCAAGTGCTAAACATGATGACTTGGTTGTGAGGGGGAGTGAATCTTAAAATGTCAAAAGGTTTGTTAAAATCCTACAATTGGTATTTTAAAAAAAAAAAAAAAAAACCTACTTTTGGTTCATCATTGGTTTATGATATGAGAGAGAGTTATCTGATTATATCAGATTGTTGATGCATTTAAATTGTTAAATTTAGAAAATTTATTTCTGGGTTAAGATTGTTACAGGTGAGCCAGATTAATTTGTTCAAAGCTTATGAAAGTCAGAATCTGATCATGAATCTAAAGTTTGCTAGCTGCTGATGCTGATGAACTTAAGGAATCAAGAGATCTGATCAAGAGAATTAGATGAAATCCAGGAAATGATCTTGTAAACAACATTTGAGTCAGGCATCGATCCTAAAGCAGATATTGCTGAAGAACAAATGAATGCCAGCAAATTGTGAGGGGGAGTCTGATAGAGCAAGGTGATTCTGGAGAAGAAGATAGAGAGAGAAAAGCCCAGAGACTGATCAAGAATGAAGATGTGAAGACACAGTGTTGTTGTGACTCGATAGTCGACTCGTCAACATCTGAGGGGGAGTCTGTTGGTGCACTACATCTGTCGACTTCGTCTTGTATCGAGTCTTAGACTAGTTAGAATAGATCAGGGCACGTAGAACGAGAAAATGTGATAGATTTAGTGAGATTTCGCTTGAACAATAGTTTAAGTTGAAGGTTTCGCTTGAAGCATCTCAAGCGAAATCATTTCATCAGATTTCGCTTGAGACATGCTGAAGTCAATCCCAAGCGAAACCTTGAAGTCTATATATAGGAGGTTAGTGTCAAGCGAAATCATAAGTTGTTTTTGTGTGATTTCCATACCGAGGTGCTGCCGGTGTGAGAACTGATTGTAATTGCTTTCATATCAATACAAATCAGTGTTAAAGTGAAGATTCAGCTGTTTTAAAGTCAAATACTTGTTTTCCGCACCTGTATTTGATGGAATTCCTCTGAACCGACTCGTTTAGGTCTCAAACACGGTCCTTACACTAGTGTATTTGTGAACTAAGTAAACAAATCCTGGCCATTGATTTACACACGTGTATGGTTAGGATTTCATAATCAAATCCTGGCTATTGATTTACACACATGTATGGCCAGGATTAGTTCGCTCAGTTCGCAAATACACTACTGTTCACTCTTGAACTTAATCATATATATATATATATATATATATATATATATATATATATATATATAGGGGAGCGCTAAAATGAAAACCACCTCCAGTTATAAGAACCAAGAGAACCACTTTTTGGCCATTAGATCAAGAAGATGGATGGATGAGATTAAAAGTAGTTAAAATTAATATTAAAAACTTTTTGTCTTATTATGTTTTTAATATTTTATTGTTAAAGTGTATATAAGTAAAATTGCTTTTTTTTTGTCTTTTTATATATATTAGCGGTAAGACCCGTGTGCAAACACGGGTCGTTTCTTAGAAAACCATGCATAACACATATTGATAGAACATATAGATACATGTATAGATATTGTACGAAAATGTGTTATCTATTATAGCTAAAAGACAACTATATGTAAATATAAAAAATATTTAACAAACTTAATAAAAGATGTCTAAGAAACTTAATAAAATTCATCAGTTACATATGATTATTTCCATTCTCTTATTCAAAAGAGAGAGTATCCACCCATTGACAATGTAAATTGTTATAAACATAAGTACATATAAAAGATGTCTAACAAACTTAAATGATGAATATAGTTATATTTATATAGACTTCTAAGTAAAATAAATAAATAAGTCAGTCGGTAAATACTTAAAGTTTAGAGTATAAAAAATACAAAAATATACAATTTATTAATCTTTTGTAAACGAAATAACATTTGCATTCAAACATTGTTAGGATCTGAGTCTTGTTTTTCTGCCATAAGTGTCTGAAGAACCATTTTCATGATGTATTCTTCTTGAGCCTTGTCTTCTTTTGTTAATTCGTCCATCTGCTTTTGTTTCCTTCTTTGATAAAGGATGGTAGCATGTGAAGCAGTGGGTCTCCTGATTGGCAATTTTTGTTGTTTGACTGAAACCACTGCTTCCGGATAATCAGGCTTTTTAGGAGCAGCTAGTGGGATCTCTCTTCCTTAACTCTTCCAACCTTTTGTAAGTAGCTAACACCTTTTTTTTCTGACCACCTTGTAACCTGGTTCCTTGAACCATAATCAACAGTTATCAGCTCTTCTTTCATTCTTTTCAGTTTCAATAATTTGCCCAGACTGGAGGAGTTTGCTTTACCTTGTCTTGAATCGTCTTTTGAATTCTGGTTATCTCCTCTTGCAGTTCACTGATGGTCCATTCTTTGTATTGATACTTTTATGCCCTGTACTTCTTGTATGCCATGATGTATTCAAGGTAGTCATTTATCATGCTTTCGTCATCTTTTTCTGATAATTTCTGACAAAGGTCTTTTGAGAACTGGTCTGAAGTTCTGACTTTGGTGAGCAGGTATTACAAATTTCTTTGAATCTCCTTGTCAGACTTTCCCTCTGTGTCTCTTTTAGATATATCCTCTGCTTGTTGGGCCTTTATTTTGAGATATTTTTCTATATTTCTTGGCAAATGATAACCTTGAACAGATGGGAGTTTCCTCTTTTCAGGGTCATCTTCATAGTAGAAGGATTTGATTTCCTCCCTGACTGCTGGAAGATCCAGAGGATATTATACTCCTGCAGGGACAATGGCGGTGTTTTCATTGAAGGCTTGAACTGAAGATAATGGAGCAGGGTTTGGAATGGTGACAAGGGACAGTGGTTGTGTAGATGTTAGAGTTGGGGAAGTGCCATCTTCCAGTACAATGTTTGTTATCCTTCTCCTTTTGGGATTTGGAGAAGTTGGTGGTGTATTTGTGGGTTGAGTGGCAGTGATTGAAGTAGTGGGTATCTGACTAACAGCTGTTGAAAGAACTGGTGTTTCAACCACTGTTGTCACTACACCAGTTGATGTGTCAACTGTTGTCTTCTGCTTTTTGGCAGGTGGTTTTTGTGGTGGTGATATTGTTTTTGGTATGGCAATGGATTGAGTGTGGGTTGATGTAGTAGTGATGGCAGTTGTTGGGATAACATCTGTTGAAACCACTGAAGTACCAACAACTGTTGATACAACAGGTGTTTTAACATCTGTTGGTTTGGAGGTTTGATGAGAGGAACTTTTGGGGATTTGAGGAGTTTGTTTGGTGGTTTTGGAAGGTGTGGTTTTGGATTGGCTTACTTTTCTGGTAGGCTGTCTTCTTTTAGGTTTAGAAGTACCCTGCTCTTCTTTTTCTATCAAAACTTTCTTCTCCTCCTCAAACCTTTTAGACCCTTTTTATTTCCATTGACTCTTTCATGTTTGCCTTTAATGCAGCAAATGCATTTTGAGTCTCATCAACCTTTTTGGAACCATCTGGCCTTGGGATTTCTACCACAAGTTTGGACATTGAATCTGGTGGCATGTATAAACCATCTTCTTTTCCCTTCTTCCCTTTAGTTTTCTCCCCCTTTTTGGCATCATCAGGATTTTCAAAATAGATGATTGAAGGAGGAGGTAGTGCCAGTGGTTTGAAGCAGATGAGCTTTAATGGCTTTGATATCTGCTTGAGTATCTTTGTACCTAGCTTCCATGACATTTCTGACCATTTGAAGTTGAACTTCATGCTGTTGATCTGCATATTGTCTTTGTTTGTGAAGCAGAGGTTGAAACAGATGCCATAGCTCAGCAGGGGATGGAGCAGATGGTGCAGATGGTGCAGCAGTGGGTGTAGCCTTTTGAGATTGTAACAACTGTTGCAACATAGTTTTGATTTCTGCAACAGATGTGTCAAGTTTATCAACCCTCTCCGTCAATTCTTTGTATTTAAAACCATCACCCAAATTAATGGGATCATCTGATTTCCCACTAGTGGTGGTTGTATCAGTGGTTGACTTAGGAAAAGTTTCCTAAAAATCATCCACTGATGCCCCTTGTTCTCAGTACTGGGGACTTCTTTCTTCAGCAGAGGTTACCATTTTAAGGTCACCAGTGTATAATGGAAATACACCAGTGGACACTATGGTTCCCAAAGAAGAAATTGCCTTCAAGGGAGTCTCACTAATGAAACTACTGTCCAGGTGTAAACCAGTGGGTTCAACACCTGTAGTAGCTGCTCCACTTGAACTACTGACAGGAATTACTTGTAATTCCTACAGTGTAGCCTCCTCAACTGTTGGTGGGTTAGCAGAGATAGAGACACCAGACTCAGTCACTTGTTGTGGTATATTCTCATTGACAGGTGATTGAGATGAACTGATTTGTGTCTGGGCTATATCAAGTGCATCCAACAGAGGTATCATTGATGATGGGAGTTGTGCAGTGAGGATAGGGGTAGAAAGAGAATTTGCCCCGGGAGCTGGGCTGTGGAAGATCGATTCAAGTGAATCCATTGCTTCATATTGTGGTGTCCCTGTTGATACAACCTGGTCCTTTTGAGAGGATGCAGGAGAAGTTTTAGGCTCAGGTTGAGATCTTTCTTCCATCTGCTGTGAGGAAGTAGCAACAGTGGTTTCAAGTGACTTTTGTGTTGTCACAGGTGTTCATCTTCCAGAGTCACCTTTTTGGTGGGTTTGGGGGGCTTTTGGATAGTTTTCTTTTTGGTCTTTTTGGTGATTTTTGGTGTGGGTTTCACAGCATGGGTTGTGCTGCTGTGATCACCAGGAGCAGTGGGCTCAACAGCAGGGGCCTGAGGAGCAGTTGTTGCTGCTAAATTCTGCTCAGGTACCTCTGTTTGTGTTTTTGAAGGTTTTGACAGCCTTGTGAATGTTTCAGAAGTTATGCTGTTTATTTGAATAGGATTTCCTTGGATAAGCACATGTGCGTTATCCTTTGAAAATTTCTTTTAAAGATAAAAACTTAAAAACCTTGGAAACAATAAAAATGATTTTTTTTATTAACATTCTTAACCATATAATTGAAAATATCCTGAGAGTAGTTAAAATTTTCTTCAGCCATGATAGCATAGCCCAAGTATTGGATTTTCAATGGTATTTCATTAAAAGCTGTTGTTTTATTTGACACACACATGAGGAGGGTATGGAATAAAAATCTCATAGTAGATGGAAAACTGCCCTTTTGTAAAGTATCCTTTTTTCATTTCTTCTTCATACCCTTTCTCAATGAAATCAGTTTGGTACTCTATTTTTGGGAAAGAGCTTTTACCTGTAAGATCATTGATTTCAAAAACCTCTGAAATGGTTTGAGGTGTGATGGTAACTGGAATTCCCCTTATTGATGAAGTAATAGCTAAGGTCTTTTTGTTCTTAGTTTCAAGGTTTATATTTTTCCAGAACTCTCGTTGGGTATCCAGGTAGATGGTTTCATTGCAGGTCAACAAAGTTTTGTACTTTGAAGATGAAAGTGCATCAATCACGGAATGAAAATCTGTGTTTTGACTTGCAAGTGTACACAGGTAGCTATGACAGGTTTTGAATGGAAGATCCATGATGAAACGAAGGTGGTTAAGAACGAAGGAAGAAGATGAGTGATTTGAGAGAATTTGGTGAAAACTGCTTTTGAAAGGAATTTTGAATTCGACTCGACAGTGAAAACCCTGTTTGGGGTTTTGATCAGGGTTTTATAGGTGGAAAAAGTGAATGATGATGTGGCAGAGGTTACAAAAGATCATTCGCTAAGTACTGTCCACGTGACAACATCTGATGAATAATAGATGACAGTTGTTAGGAAACCACTGATGAATCAATATCAGTGATTTACAGCGCTGAAAATGAAAACAGTGGCTGACTATAACTATCAGTGGATTAAAACACTGAGGTTTAACAACAGTGATTAACAAAGAAAATGAGAGAACAGAGGTTGTCTTTCAGCAGTGGATAGTATTCAGCAGAACAGATGTTTGAAACAAACAGTGGTTATGGCAGACTTTTAAGGATTTAATGAAAATTTTCATTTTTAGCTATTTTTAAGGATAAATTTTTGATTTTCTGAAAACATTTTAATGCTTTTATTCATAGAAAAACAGGTTTTTGCCTGTTATTCCATGTTCAGCATGCTAATCCTATAGATCAAGCTTTCAAAGGTAGATGTGTCTAAAGCCTTTGTTAGCACATCTGCCAGCTGATCTTTAGTTGGAACATGGTGCAGAGAAATCAAACCTTTTTCATAGCAATCCCTCACAAAGTGATGTCTGATATCAATGTGCTTGGTGATTAAATGCCAAACTGGATTTTTGATATTTTCTACTGCCTGACTGTCCAACATGAGTGGTGTCTTTAAGGGCAGTGATACCAAAATCCAGCAGTTGATTTTGAAGCCATAGCAGTTGGGCTGTACAGCTTGCAGCAGCAATATACTCTGCCTCAGCAGTAGATGTTGAAACAGCTGCTTCCTTTTTGCTTTGCCAAGACACTAAGCAATTTCCTAGGAATTTGCTTTTTGCTTTTCTTTCAACCTCCATAAAACACTATTTTAACCCAACAGTGGTTTTAAACCACCGTTTTAACCCAACAGCAGTTTCAACCATAGTTTTCTCCACAACAAATACATTTAACCCAACTGTGGTTTAAAACATCTGTTTTCCTCCATCTGTTGACCAAAGTCAACAGATGTATCAACTACTGTTTTATTTTCAAGCATGTTCCTTCTCCAAAAAAACAATATTTTAACCCAACAGTCGTTTCAATCCCCTTCAACCTCCACAAACACTATTTAAACCCAACAGTGGTTTTAAACCACCTTTTTAACCAAACAGCGGTTTCAACCACAGTTTTCTCCACAACACTCTGCTTTATCTCAACAGTAGTTCCAAACATCTGTTGACCAAAGTCAACAGATGTATCAACCACTGTTTTATTTTCAAACATCTGTTCCCAATAACAGAGCTTTGATCATTTAAACAGACCTTTGCCAATATTACAAGCTTTTACACTCTCAAACCTAAATATTTATTTACTTAATTTAAATAACAAACATGGTTAATAATTTTAACACAACTAATTATATAAAAACTACAAGTGTCAAACAGAGGTAACTATATAATAAACAAAGTTCAAAACAGCAAACAACAATCAATAGAATACAGCATACTAATTCCTAATCAATGGATGAAACAGCATACAAAATTCATCCATCTGTTGACCCAAGTTAACAGATGTATCAACCACTTTTTTATTTTCAAACATCTGTTCCCAATAACAGAGCTTTGATCATTTAAACAGACCTTTGCCAATATTACAAACTTTTACACTCTCCAAACATAAATATTCATTTACTTAATTTAAATAACAAACATGGTTAATAATTTTAACACAACTAATTATATAAAAACTACAAGTGTCAAAACAGCAAACAGCATTCAATAAAATACAGCATACTAATTCCTAATCAATGGGTGAAACAGTAGTCTCGATAAGTAAAGCTCCTTTCGGACCATTGTAGTTATCAACATGTTGGAGGTATTTCAGAAGTTCGTTGCTCAGATCAACTTCAACCATATCCCCCCAGATGCTTGTTATCAGCCACTTGTTGTCTTCAATTATATTAGTCCTTCGGCGCCTATCTACATAATCAACTACATGAGGATTATTGAAAACAAACACCTTCATCCAGCCTTCTTCTTCATATCTGAGCAAATCAGCAGTTAGCTCAGCAGACTTTCCAATAACAATCAAATGCAGCCTCTTTGCGATGGTCAAAAAATGCCCTTGACAAGGATTGACTACAATACTCTCTGGAAAACGAAGCATTCTGAAAGTCTCACTCAGAACATCAAAAGCAACGATGTTCCTCTCACCTAGTGGATACCAATAATTTGAAACCATAAAATATATGGTTTTATCAGCATAAACTCCTGTAGACCATTTATAACCACTTGAACCATAATTGTTTATGCTACCGAAATTTATTGTTCTCCATGACTCACGACGTCATGAGTAAACACGAGCAGCAGCTACATTACGGTAACATATGATGTTCAGCACTTTCAGATCATTGAATTGATCAAAATAAATCCCACCAGTATCAGAGTTTCGATCATGATTGTAATTTAAGTAGTCATCAGACAAAACCTTATAGCGCCTGGTAGTTGGATTCCAAAGAATTAGCTCACAGCAAATCCCTTCATTGCAAACTAACAACAAACCATTAAATGACGATAGAATACATAAGAAGCTAGGGTGGACATTGTTAGGAAAACTTAAGGTTTTGCTTCTAACAACATCCAAATTACCAGCAACTATGTCGTCAACGACAATTGACGTCTCTTTAAAGGAGAGTAGTTTCTTTTGTAGTGAATCTCCACTTCGGAAAGCATGCATCATCTGAAATCCATGAATTGACAATTCCCTATAAAAATTCTTGGAAAGACATTTGAAACGACCAATATCTTCTGTAGAGAGCCTTGTGAAAATTTCGTCAACAATCACTTGAAACCCAATGTTTTCCATTTTGCAGTGAACCAATGCGTCTTTGAAGTAAAAGAAATTGTAATGATATTGATAAAAAAAAACTTTTGAAGATGATTGAGTAGATGGATGAAAATGGTAATGATCAAAACCTCTGCCCAATGTATTTTATATACCCAATGAAGGCGGTTATGACTAAATACATCGTCAGATGAAAGAATATGATGCGACACTCATTAGTCTTTTAATGCATTTCCATGGGAAAAATATAAAATTAAACACGTTATTATAATTACAATTAACCTCTTCATTTACCATAAGACGCCTTTACCATAAGACAGAACTGAGTGAGTGACGTGCATTAATTGCAAAGTACATATCCCCAGGCTTTTTGAATTTGAAATTACCGGCAATTTCAAAACCACTGCTAAGGTATATGTTTGCCAAAGGAAATATCAGCTAAGTTATACTTTGTTGGCGATGGGCAGTAGTTTGCCCTCTTGAATGTGGGCCAGACCTTTGACATTTAAATATAGAGCAGTAGTTTGAAATTAAATGTATTTTAATTCAAATAAAACATCTCAGATAAAAAATCTATTCATTTAAAGACCAGCAATACAAAGATATTGCGAACATCTATTAGCCAACAACAGATATTGCCAACAGTAGCAAGCAAACAACCGTTAGATTAGCAGAAGATCACCACTAAACAAATGTTCTCTTTGGGCAGGCTTTACCCTTGACAGAGAGTTAAAGTAGAAGATGCATCAGTATTTACAATTGAGAGGAGGAAATTCTTCGAAAAGCTCTATTAGGCAACAACAGATGTTGGCAACAGTAGCAAGTCAAACAGCCGTTAGATCAACAGATGATGATTTACAGCAGATGTTCTCTTTTGGCAAACTTTAACTTTGACAGATCTATACACTAACAGAAATTGATACAACATCAACATAATCTAATTAAACTCAGAGACAATTTCACTTCTATATCAAAAGTACCGATCTGCAATAATCAGATGATATTAAAAATTACATAATAATATTTATTCAGCTTAAAATTAGTAAAAATAAAATGCTCCACAAACATTATGAAGATTAAAAGATCAACAATTACATCGAGTACTGAACAACGAAACTTTAAAATCTAACAACAACACCAAGAAATTTATGAATCTAACAGCAAAAAATTAGTGCTTTTAGCTTAAACTCCATCGAGTACCGAACTTCTCAATGTATATCTTCGACAAACGCCATGAACTCCACGGAAGTACTGAATGCATAAACATCAGGTTTCTGGAAACCTGGTCTCTCGTGAACAGACCAAGATGCAGTACATGAAAACACTTCTTCAGCTGTTGAAGAGTAGCCCTATCGTCATATACTTAATCCTTAACTTGCTTCATAAAGAGCTGCTTTAAACCAAACTTTATGCTTCTTTTAATACAAAAAAGGCAGGAAAGACCATTACTCTAGTAAGATAAAATCTTATCTTACAGCAGTAGCAGATCCTTTCTTGCGTTTAGTAGGAACTACTGTGGGTTCTACATCATCATCATCATCTGCCCAAAGTCATTTTAAATGTACATTTAATAATCTTTCTTTCTTTTTAATTTAACTTTATCTAATTTTTAACAAAAACCTATAATAACCCGCAACAGACTGTATGAATTTCAAACAACTGTGATTAGACTGAAATATAAAGCGAGAATTAGAGTATATCACTTCAAAATTAGAAATTCAAAATTTCAAAATTAGAGTAGCAAAAAAACATACTTTAAACGATGTTGGAACAATGATGCTGGAAACAACCGTAGAACAATCATCATCATCATTATCGTCTGCTCAGATCATTCACAATCATCATTTAGTCATAACTCAGATAAAAAAAACTTTAGTAAAAATCAAAAAAAAAAAAAAAACAAACATAATCATATATATCACATTACCATCATCAAGGCAAACCACATATCCCCAAAATTTGTTCTGAAAGTGGGTCAGAGAGAGCTTCCGTTTTCTCTTATCCTTTATGAACAAATGTCGAGTATTGAGAACAAGGGATTTGAGAGAGAGATACATTAGAAATGTGGTTTGAAAATACAAAAGAAGAGAACACGAGAATGTAAATATGAAGAGTGAAATGAGAATATAAATCAGTTTATATGTGAAGATGATTGAAGGAAGTGAGTGAGTGATATGCATTAATTGAAAATTACATATCCCCATGCATTTTGAATTTCAAATTACCCGCAATTTCAAAACATCTTCTAACGTATACGTTTGCCAAAGGAACCATCTGCTACTTTCTTGTAGATGGGCAGTGGTTTGCCCTTTGGAATGTGGGCCAGACCTTTAACATTTGAATACAAAAGGCAGTGCTTTGAAATTAAATTAAATGTATTTTAAAGTGATTTATATATTAGGCTTTATGATGTAACAATGACATAAGAAAAACATTGTTGGACAGCCTCTCCTGCTGACACGTCAGCTTTTCTTATGTCATTGGGACTTCTCCTTTTATAGAAAGTACTAGTGGTAAGACCCGTGTGCAAACACGGGTCGTTTCTTAGAAAACCATGCATAAACACATATTGATAGAACATATAGATACATGTATAGATATTGTACGAAAATGTGTTATCTATTATAGCTAAAAGACAACTATATGTAAATATAAAAGGCTTATTGGCCTGTAATAATCCCACCTACACCTTTTTGGCCAATAATAATCCCACCTCAGAATATTCCCCACACCAGTCCCATTTTTCAGATTTTTGGCCCACACTGGTCCCCAGTTAAAAATCCCTAACTCAGTTAGTAAAATGGCTGATGTGGCAGATGATGTGTTAAAAACTGATTATGTGGCAGATGATGTGTTAAAAACTGATTACCTGTAATAATCCCACCTACACCTTTTTGGCCAATAATAATCCCACCTACACCTTTTTGGCCAATAATAATCCCACATCAGCCATTTTACTAACTGAGTTAGGGATTTTTAACTGGGGACCAGTGTGGGCCAAAAATCTGAAAAATGGGACTGGTGTGGGGAATATTCTGAGGTGGGATTATTATTGGCCAAAAAGGTGTAGGTGGGATTATTACAGGCCAATTTGCCAATATAAAAGAGGTTTAAAAGATGTCTAAGAAACTTAATAAAATTCATCAGTTACATATGATTATTTCCATTCTCTTATTCAAAAAAGAGAGTATCCACCCATTGACAATGTAAATTGTTATAAACATAAGTACATATAAAAGATGTCTAACAAACTTAATAAAATTCGAATACAACTTAACTTTAACAAACATTAACTAAGAACATACGATCACCTGCCTAAACAACACACATCAAACCTCACTCAAGAATTTGTTACGCAGCAACATGTCCTTTGCTACATGTTGTGATCTGGTTAAATATGCTACTACAAACAATGTAACAACTGTTGATCCAACAATCTCCCTATACAACAGATGATACGAAAACCCTTCTTTATTACTGATTATTATTTCTCATCAACATCTCCCTGATTTGTCCTTTGAATTGTAGTTCAAATTCCAGGGAGAACATGTCTTCTTCATCATCCCTCTCAAGTTGAAGGTCCAACAAATCTTGGAGATCGTATGCATTCAGATTATATGCACTATCCATTTTAATCTCTTCAACACTACCATCTGATCTGATCAAAGTCAATACTTGGGTTTTTGAGCATGACTTCCACTTTACTATTTTTGGATCAGTTGGTTTTCTTGGGCAAAGAATTATTGAAGATGATTTTGGTAATTGTGGTCTGCTAACTAAATTTGCAATTGATTTAGACAAATCAGATGATGAGAGAAGGTTTTTCGGAGTACCGATTTTTAGAGACAGAGTAGCAGTTGTAGGATAGACTGGGTTTTGAAGAACATTTGAATGTTCAGCTCTAACTTCTTCCAGCTTTTTGTAGGTCTCAACTATCTTTAGTTTAGACCATCTGGCAATGGATCTAACTGGACCATAACCAGCAGCCACAAGCTCTGCTCTCATTCTTTTAAATTTCAATACCTTATCTGAATCCACAGTTTTGACTTTCTTCCAATTAGGTGGAGTTGGCTTTACCAGAGGATCATTGTTCATTTTTGTGATTCTATCGATATGATTTTTTCTTACGTGTGGAGATGATTTCTGGTGAAGGAGAATGTTTTGGTAGTGAAGATGAATGTATGGGAAATCTTTGTGACGTTGGAGATGGTTGGATTGTGGTTGGTGTTGTGAAAATGATCATGGCAAATGTTTGACAAACTTCTGCTGAAATAACTGGTGTCTCAGCAGCTGTTTGGTAAACATCTGCTGATACTTTTGTGTTCCCAGCATCTATTGACAAAATGGGTGATGATGGTGTGGAAGGTATTTTCTCCTTCTTTTGTGGTGGTTTTTTTGGAGAAGGTTGGGATTTAGATTGAGCAAGAGATACAATTTCTGTAGGATTAGCTTTTGAATCTGGTGGCAACTTTCTCAGTGAATCTTTCTCCCCCTTTTTGGCATCATTATCATCATCATCATCATCATCATCATCATCATCTTTCTCAAATATTGATGTAGAGGTGGAGCCAGTAAGTTTCAACAGATATTCCTTAATGTTCATAATGTCTGCTTGTGTGTCTTTATACCTGGCATCAACCAAATTTCTGATAAATTCCAAACTGAAATTGTGGTTACTTTTAGCCAAATTCCTCTGAGCTTGAAGGATGGGTTGCATAGAATTCCAAAGCTCATTGGCAATTTCCTGTCTGGTAGGTTGACTTTTAAAAAGCTCTATCATTTGCTTAATCAATTCTTTCATTTCAGCAACATCTGTTTCAATGGTAGACACTCTAACTGTCAAATCCTTATAAGTTAATTCATCACCTACTTTAATAGGATCATCTGAATTCCTACCTGTAGTGGTTATATTTGTTTTGATAATATGAGAAGTCTCCATATCATCAGAAACAGATGCCCCTTTTTCTTCGTTCTGGGGACTTCCCACTGAAGCAGAGATTACATCTGTAACCTCATCAGTGGTTGCCTTCAAGGGAGTCTTAATGATGTAACCATTGTCCAACTGATCACCAATTGGTTCAACAGTTGTAGTGGCTGCTCCACTTGAACTACCACCAAGAGTTTCGTAATACTCAACAGGGATAACATCCTCAACTGTTTGTAGGATAGGAGATTGAATTGGTTCAGACACAGTCATTTGTTGCGATCTACACTCAGTAATGTGTGCATTAGAGGAACTGTTTTCTTTCTGAAATTCAATTGCTTCAAACAGAAGTAATATTGTTGATGGAACTTGAGTCGAGGGTTGTGGTGTAGAAAGCGTGATTGCCCTGGGAGAGGGACTTTTAAACATACTTTCATATGAAAGGTCTACTTCGTGTTGTGGTGTCCCTGTGCTTACAACACGATCCTTTTGTGAGGATACATGAGGAGTTTGGATGGGTTGAGATCTTTCCAACTACTGTGAGGAAGTAGCAGCAGTGGTTTCAAGTGACATTTGTGGTGTCACTGCATTAACCTCTGGGAACTCATCTTCCAGAGGAACCTTTTTATTTTATTTGGTTTTGGTGGGCTTTTTGGATGTGACATCTTTCTTTTTGCGTTTTCCTGGTGTGTGATCAACTGATGCGGACGCATCTAAAACAGGCTCATCCCCCTTTGTTTCCGTTGTTGAAACTTTTGACTCTTTATCCATAAGTTTAGTAAAAGTTTTACTTGTAAAACTATTTATTTGAAAAGCTACACCTTGTTCAAAATCTGTTTGTGACACTTGTTTTCGTAGGTAGTAGCTTAGAAGTCTTGGATACAACATAAAAGCATTACTACGAACACTTTTTTTCAATTTTTTCTCAATTTTCACATTATTCAACAAATCAGAAAACAGTGCTTGTGATAAATTGTAATCAGATTTTGTTAAAATATCATAACCCAAATACTGAATGTTCAAAGGTATCTCATTAAATGTGGTGGTCTTGGCTGAGAGACAAGTTAAAAGTGTATGAAACAAAAATTTCATTGGCGGAGGGAAGTTTAGTTTGTAGATAGTAACTTCCTTTAATTGTGCATCATACCCTCTTTCAATGAACTCTGTATGAAGTTCAAGTTTTTCAAAGTTGGTCTTACCTCCCAAGTCGTCCAATGCAAATGTAGTGGAAATTGTAAAGGGAGAAATTCGTACCACACTTTCCCCGACCTTAGATGTGATGGCAACTGGATTATTATCTTCAGACTCTATTTCAGCATTAAACCAAAATTGTCGGAGTATTTCTGTATGAACCGGAGCATCAGCAGTAAGAATAGATTGTATTTTGATGACGTTAAAAGGTCAATTATTGAGTGATAGCTGGTATTTTTGCTGGTTTTCTCGAAGATGGGGAGGTAGTTGTGAGGGTTTTTGATGTTCAGAGACATGATCGGAGAAGAAGGTGATTTGGGGATGAAATAGGGTTTAAGTTGGAAGGTTTTTAATATGTTGGAAACTGTTTTTGAGAATTTTGAATTCGAGACGGCAGTAGTAAAACCTCGATTTAGGGATGAAACAGCTTTTATATAGAGAGAAGAAGTGAATGCTGACGTGGCAGTAGTTACAAATATTTGATGGCTAAGATCTGTCCACGTCAGAACCTCTCTTGCGACAACCGATGACAGTTGTTTGGAAACCTCTGTTGGTCGTTGAGAACAGTGTGAGTCAAACAGTCGTTAGATAAACAGAAGTTATGAGAACAGATGATAACTTTCAGCAGTTGTTTTATTTTTAGCTAACATATGTCCACGTCAGAACCTCTGTTGTAATAATGGATGACAGTCAGCAGTATAGTAAATCAACAGTCATTAGGATAAACAGAAATTATGACAACAGACGATACCCTTAGCAGTGGATGTATTTTTAGGCAAGCAGAAGTTTCAAAAACAGTTGTTTTCAATCGGTGTAACTCAATAGTCGTAAGTCTAACATCTACTATTAGTCCAACCACTGTTAGTATGAAATACTCTGTTAAACATTTTAAGATTGAATATCATCTGTTGTTCGTTAACATCTGTTGACCCATAGCAGACCTTTGCATCTTCAGACATTTATTCATCAGCAGATGCTCTCTTTTGTCAGACTTTAGCTACAACACACCTTTTATAACAACAAAATATACCGTAAATTCTTCCAAAAAACTGTTATTGATAAACAAAATTATATAATAATACTTATAGCAGACCTTATTTAATAATATTTATTCATCATTAGCCCAACCACTGTTAGTATCAAATCCTCTGTTAAGCATTTTAAGATTGAATATCATCTTTTGTTCATTAACATCTGTTGACCCATAGCAGACCTTTGCATCTTCAGACATTTATTCATCAGTAGATGCTCTCTTTTGTCAGACTTTAGCTACAACACACCTTTTATAACAACAAAATATACTGTAAATTCTTCCGAAAAACTGTTATTGATAAACAAAATTATATAATAATACTTATAGCAGACCTTATATAATAATACTTATTCATCATTAGCCCAACCACTGCTAGTATCAAATCCTCTGTTAAGCATTTTAAGATTGAATATCATCTGTTGTTTGTTAACATCTGTTGATCCATAGTAGACCTTTGCATCTTCAGACATTTATTCATCAGCAGATGCTCTCTTTTGTCAGACTTTAGCTACAACACACCTTTTATAACACCAAAATATACGGTAAATTCTTCCAAAAAATTGTTATTGATAAACAAAATTATATAATAATACTTAGGAACGACTGAAATAATTAAAATGAAGATGCGACAACAAAGATTAATACTATTAAAATTTATTCATTTAGTCAACAGTGGTAAATCAACAGTCGTTAGCATACACAGTTGTTTCATCATCAGCAGATGTTCTCTTTTACCAAACTTTAACTACAACAGACCTTTTAGAACTCCAAATATTGACTCTCTGTAATTTGCAGGAGCACAGATTCTTCAAAAAACTACTATCAATGGTCAAATTCTGAACATTTGTTTTATCTTTGCACTCATCTATTCACCATCAAACCAACCCTTGATACTATTAAACCTCTGTTGACTTACCAAACAGATGTTCAGACACAATTCAACATCAACATAATCTGTTCACCATCAAACCAACCCTTGATACTATTAAACCTCTGTTGACTTACCAAACAGATGTTCAGACACAATTCAACATCAACATAATATGTTCACCATCAAACCAACCCTTGATACTATTAAACCTCTGTTGACTTACCAAACAGATGTTCAGACACAATTCAACATCAACATTATCTGTTCACCATCAAACAAACCCTTGATACTATTAAACTTCTGTTGACTTACCAAACAGATGTTCAGACATAATTCAACATCAACATAATCTAAATCAATCTCAAACACTAAATAAGTAAAACTAAAACGCAACATAGATTCATAAGATTAAAATTTATTCATGACATTAAAAGTCCAATAATTACATAACATACTGAACAACATTAAAGTTCAAATCTAACAATAACAGCAAGAATTAAGAAACTTTAGCTTCAACTCCATCGATTATTGAACCTCTCGATGTATGTCCTTCAGCATCGCCATGAACTCCACGTCTCTATCACCGCACTCTATATTACTGACAACACAAAGCTCATGAATGGAAGATGAAGGTATCCGCATAAGATTTCTGGAAACCTGCTCTCTCGTAAACTGGCCAACTTGCAATCCATCAAAACATCTCTTCAGCTCTTGAAGAGTAGCCCTATCTTCATACAACTGTTCCTCGATTTGCCTGACAAAACGCTGCTTTAAATCATCTGATTTTACAGAAGTGAATGACGCCATTTGAATAAACTATATTACTCGACTATCCTGAAAATATGATATCTTCGTAGGAAAACGTGATGAAAAACAGGTGAAGTGACTATGAGTTTATATACTGAAATATCTAACAGTGAAAACGTGTAGATTTAATATAAACATATTAATGTATAAATCAAAACAACAGTCTTTTAATGCAAAAACCTTTTCAAACCCCAACTTTTATGGGAAAACTGTAAAATTAAATACCAAGAAACCCAAGGGACAAAATTTCGAAGTTCAAAGAACAAAAGCAGATTATCACAGTTACAATTAACCTCTTCATTTACCATGTAGACACGTTTTTAAACTCTATAAAAGACCGATGATTACTTTTGATTCAAAACATCAACAAATTGTCCTACAAATCACTTTCTGTCAAAAATTGTTCCAAATCAGAAAAACCAACAAAAAATCTACAAGGCAAACTTCAGCTTCTACCACTGGTCAGACACCAGTGATGTTAAAACACAATTCTCGATGTGGTCACTCAAAGAACAAAGAACAGACGAAGAACTAAACAGGAAAGTCGACATAATCAATGACACTAATTACCATAAAACCTGGAACAGCATAGCATTGCTCGATGAAGTCCTCCACTCTCCTCCATCGGAGTTCCAGAAGAATTGTAGGATCGATTTCCGACCTGAACGAGTCGTTCAGAAGAGATTTTATCAGTTTCAGAGGCGGAAACTAAGAAACTGACTTTAAAAAAGCTTGAATATCACTTTAAACACTGATTTGATTGATATAATAGCAATTACAATCAGTCTTCACACCGGCAGCACCTCGGTATGGAATACAAGGATCCGTTACAAATGACAAAGACAACTAGCCTATATATAGTCTTCAGCTTTCGCTTGAATGACACATTACATGTTCAAGCGAAACCTACATCTTTGACTTTCAAGCGAAACCTAGTTCTTTTGTCTTCAAGCGAAACCTACTTAATATCTTATTCAAGCGAAACCTGTATTCTATTTTGTGAATTCTAATTTATGTGATAATGTCACACATATGATGTCATATTGATGATGTCATCATTGCATAAGATGATGTCACACTTGATTAGATCCGCAACGTAACCGAGACTCGATATAAGACGAAGTCAACAGATGTATGCACTAACAGACTCCCCCTCAGATGTTGACGAGTCTTAAGTGTCGAGTCTTCACATCTTCAGTCTTTATCAGTCTCTTTTCTTTCTTAGCATATACCAGGATCTTCTTTTTGGCTCTAGCCTCGTCAGACTCCCCCTCTCATCATGATGGGATCGCCGTCTGGAATTAGTTATCACATTGAGATCAATCCCTGGCTTTATCTCTGTTTAAGCTCATCTCCTGCACAAATTTTCTTACCACCACATAAGTTTGTACTTAAATCAATAAGAAAAACTTACTGTTCCAAATCATTCAATCATAATAGTTACATCAAGTTCAAATTAATGACCTTGATTAACTAATCAAACTTTTTCTATCTCAAAACAAATTTCTTCTGTTAAACACACACTCCCAACCCTGTTCGTCAAGTTCAGCACTTGAAATTTTGAAAATCAGTTCTTCAACATCAGTTGTCGAAAATCTTTTTGGATTTTTCAAAAAATATGCTAAAACTCACTAAAATCTGTTGGGATTGAACCCTACCAGAGGAACAGATAATTAAAGCCAAAACTGGGTCAAAGCAGTGGATCCAGAATAAGCAGATGTTACATACAAGTCTCTCCCCTTGAACGTGATTTCAACATCTGCTGATCTCCTATCTACTGATCATACAAGCCACTGACCGTCAATCTGCTGCTCTTGTAAAGACTGACAGAAGACTAAAGCTCTGCTGCTCAATCTACTGTCTTGAGTCAAGTACTGCTGATCCGGATAAGCACTGCCGGGTTCACAGCAGTGGAAGGATGCAGCAGCTGTTTAAGTGTCTTTTATATAATGAAATGTAATAGCAGTAGTTAGTATAGCAGTGTTTGTATAGATCAGAGGTTAGAGTTTGTTAGGAGGTTAGATGTCACTTTCATGGTGACGTCAGCATTAGATGCTCAGTGGTTTGCTAGTGCCTATAAATAGAACAGTGCTCTGTACTGTTCTATTAGCTCTTTGCAACACCGTCTTCTTTGCACGAACAAACACTGAGCTCTGGCTGAGGGGGAGTTTGTATTCAAGCATTACTTTGTAATCGTTATTGAAATTAAATTCAATCATTCGGTTCTTTGTTGAAAATGTCTTGATCAAAGCAATACTCTCGTTTGATTGTATGCAAAGTTTGTTTCCATACTAATTCCGCTGCACAACTCATCCATTTCCATTTTAATTCAAACAGAAAATACAATCAAAACCAAACTCAGATCCAACAATTGGTATCAGAGCTTGGACAGTCAAATTTGATTTAACAATCATTTTGACATAAATAGTTCAGCTCAAAATCGTTGATATCGATAGTTTGTTCGTTTTGTTGAAAAACAGAGCAAGGTTTAATCACCATTAAAGTTGATTAATCAGTGTCTGTAAAACAACCAGGATGACGTCACAATCACTAGATGATAAGAATAATGTTGGCTCGCTTTTTAAACCACCTACGCTTAAACGTAATGAATACAACATCTGGGAGAGAAGGATGGGACACATCCTTGCTCAACAGAACACTGGATGTTGGAGGTCTGTGATTTTTGGTCCCCATGTTCCTACGGTGCCAAGTGCTGAGGATCCAAAGAAGTTCGTACCAAAACCTTATGAAAACTATACTGAAACTGATTTTCTAAAATTCGAACTGGATGCCAAAGCATTTAGCATCATAGCATTTGCATTACCAAATGAGATCTATGCTGGACTGTTACATTGTAACAGCGCCAAAGAGCTATGGGATGCTTTGAAGGAACAGTTTGGGGGAACCGAAGAAGTTATTGAAAACAATAGGGAAATTCTGAATCAGCAGTATGAAACCTTCTGTCACATTAAGGGTGAAACATTGACCCAACAATTTGAACGTTTTAGCTGTCTCATCAGCGAGCTAAGGCTTGTTAAGGTTGAATTTCCAAAATCAACTCAAAATAGCAGGTTTCTTAGATCGCTACCTGATAAATGGGACACAATTACATTTGTGACTAGAAACTCTGTTGAGTTCAAAGATCTGACCCTGACCCAACTTCATGGTAGACTCCTGACCTATGAAAGGGAGTTGAACCAGAAAAAGAAGTTGCAAGAGTCTGGAAAAGCCACTAATGATTATTCATTCGGTAGCACAACTCTTCTGGGTCAGGAAGAATCTGGTGGCAGTAGTAAGGAACAGGGTTATGATCATTTCATTGATATAACAGTTGGTGGTAACTTTACCAACCATGATTCTCACTCTGCAAACTATGCTTTCACTGCAAACACTGAAAACCAGATGTCAGATAATTTGTGCTTTGAACTCAATGATTTACAACATTTTGATCCCACTGACTTAGAGGAAATGGACATCCTGCACCAATTGGCTTTGCTCAGTGTTAGAACTAGCAAATTCTACAAAAGAACAGGGCGAAAATTCCCAGGTTTACATGGGAATCTGAGGGTTGGGTTGGATAAATCGAAAATCAAGTGTTACAAGTGTAATAGGTTGGGACATTTCGCTAGGGAATGCAGGAGTCAAACTACTGGTCCTATAATCACTCACCCTAGCTCAAATCCTAGACCTCAAAATCAAGGCACTGTGCATTATACCCAATATACCCCTGCAGCTCATGTTAACGCTGCACATTATGCTGCTGCCCCTGTGCCTGTGCACTATGTCCAAACCACTGTTCCACAGATTCAATATGTTCAAACCCCTGTCCCCCAGGCACAAGTGCAACCTGCACCTCAAACTGCTGCTCCAGCAGTGGTACAACCAGATCAGCAAAGCTTTTTCACTCAAGGCTTTGTTGACTGGAGCAGCATGCCTGATGAGCTTAGTGATGAAAATTTTGCACTCTATGCTTCTAATGAATCTTCTAATGATAAATTTTGTTTGATGGTACTAGAGTCAATACCAGAGGGGATTGAAACTGAAGGTGAACAACTAAGTGATGAAACAGTGGATGAGGTGACTGAAGCAGTTGTTAGTGCAGTTGCTGGTGAATTGCTGCTGGGAGAAAATTTAGAAACCCTGATTGATCCACTGACAGACCCATGGTCCATAGAGGACAAAGAAGAAGAGAAAATTGAGAAAGCAGGTGAGAAAGAAGAAAGAGCTGATGATGAAGAAAATCATCAATGTGATTGTGCAATGATGGCTGCTGCCAAGGGAGCTTCTGCATGCTTTGATAGTCTTTGGTATGTAGATAGTGGAGGCTCCAGGCACATGACAGGATGTAAAGCCCTCCTCAAAGACTTTAAAATCCATGGAGGGGGTGATATATCCTTTGGGAATAATAGTAAAGGGAAAGTTCTGGGGTCTGGTACAGTGCAGTCTGGAAATGTAAAATTTGAAAATGTCAATCTGATAGACAATCTAAAATTCAACCTTCTGAGTGTGTCCCAAATGAGTGACAAAGGGTTTGGGTCATTCTTCACAAAAGACTGTTGTAGGATTGTTGGACCAGAAATGGTCAAAAAGATTGAAGCAATAATCAAAACTGGTCAAACTAAACTTGTTGCTCAAAGAAGTGGCAATGTTTATGTTGTTGATATGTCTAAAGAATGTCCCAGAGCTGATGCCTGTCTGTTCTCAGCTGCCTCTAACAAAGAGACAGAACTTTGGCACAGAAGGCTGGGACACACAAATCTTAAGACAATCACTGAAATTTCAAAAAATGGTTTGGTAAGAAGCCTACCACAAAAATTGTTTTCATGTTCTGAACATTGCATTTCCTGTTTAAAAGAAAAACAACATAAAAGTTCTTATAAGTCCATTGAAGAGTCCAAAACAACCCAGTGTTTGCAAATGCTACACATGGATTTGTTTGGCCCAGTTCAAGTCATGAGCCTCAAGAAGAAAAGATATTGTTTGGTTATTGTTGATGACTTTTCTAGGTTTACATGGACTTTCTTTTTACACTCAAAAGATGAGACTGCAGGCATTTTGCAAGACTTTGTGATACAGGTTGAAAAGCAGTTTGACCTTCCAGTGAAAAGCTTCAGGAGTGACAATGGCACAGAATTTAAAAATAAGGAGTTGGATACCTTCTGTGTGAAGAAAGGGATTGTAAGGCAGTACAGCATCCCTAGAACACCAGAGCAAAATGGGGTAGTTGAAAGAAAGAACAGAACATTGATTGAGGCTGCCAGAACCATGCTTGCTGATTCAGGTTTGCCATTAACTTTCTGGGCAGAGGCAGTAAACACTGCCTGTTATGTCCAGAACAGAGTTTTAATAAACCCCGGGCACAAAAAGACTGCTTATGAAATTCTGTATAAAATCAAACCACTGATCTCATACTTCAAGGTGTTTGGCTGCCCATGCTTTATTTTGAACTTAAAAGATTCCATTTCAAAATTTGCTTCCAAAATTGATTGTGGTTATCATCTGGGATACTCAACCACTGCCAAGGCCTACAAAGTGTTTAATACACGGACCAAGGTAGTGGAGGAGACCTTGAATGTAAAGTTCAATGAACTTTCTTCAATGAAAATCCCAGCAAATCCTACAGATCTGTTTGATCTTGAAAAATTTACTTTTGAAAATACTGCTGTCAAGACTAACAGTGCAGGTCCATCAGAGGATTCAACACCAGACTATGGGTATGAAATCATCATCCCTCAAAGGTCTGTCAAAATGGGAAGAGCATCAGATGTTCAAAACAGCTGTCAAAGCTCAACCACTGCTACCTCAACAGTTGTTGACCAAAGTAGCCCATCAACCACTGCTTCCACATCCTCAAACACTGCTGACAAAAGTCCCCAAACAGTGGATAAAAGTCAGCATGTGTCCACTTCATTACCTCCCATTCCACCACCTTTTGAAGCCACTGCTGGATCATCAAAGTACCCAGCAGTGGTTAGCTCAGATGATACACATTTACAGCCTTCACCAACAAATGCCATCATCCCATACCAAGGAGATTTGATTTACTTGAGATCTCATCCACCTGATCAAATCATTGGCAACATCAATGAAGGGGTGCTCACAAGAAGCCAAACCCAAAACATTTGTCTTTTTGCTGGTTTTCTATCACTCCATCAGCCAGTCAAGTACCAAGTGTTGGTGCACTTATGTCTGTACTTTGTCTGTATTCGGTCACGATGTAAAACGATGTCTTTGTAGTCCTGTAAGTTTGACCAAGTCAACCATCCTCCTGGTTTGACTTGGCCAAACAGTCAACATAATGGTTGTAATATGGCTGGGTCGAAGGATAAGTCATCGAAGGATTGTCCTATATCCTTCGATGATCAGCTCGAAACATGAACCTTCGATAGATGGACCACGAAAGATCACATCTTTCGAGGTACATCTGGATCATTCGAGCTCTTTCTGGTCGACAGATGATCTTTCGATCAGTCTGTCTGATCCTTCGACCAGACCTGCTGTTTTGGGTATAAATACCCGTGTGTTGTGTTCAGTTCGAGAGCTAGATGAGTTAGACATTTCAGACAAAGTGAGAGCATTCTGTTCAGAGAACATACACACACGAAAGATAGAGAGAGTTTATAGAATACATCTGTAAACCTTGTGCTTGTAACCGAACCTTTCATACGTTTAATACAAGTGGTGTTAATCGTTGAATATTGCGTGTTGTGTTTATCATTGTGCTTGTTCTATCCCGGTTTGCATGCTAGCTTGGATTCCGCACTCGCTAGTGTGTTAGACATAACAAGGAATAGGTTAAACCTCAACCTCCGAGGGACCTACAAGTGGTATCAGAGCCGTGGCTCTTTTCCTTGTTAAAAACCGGGTTTTTACAAGTCTTTGGAGTGTTTGGATAAAGCTCACTGTTTTAGCGTCCGTTTGTAGCTGTTTTTATCGATTTTCTTGACGTTAAAACGTGTCTAATCTTACCGGGTGTGTTAAAATACGGTTTGGGTAACTTGAAAACTTGTTTTTAAGTTGTTTTGGTATTTTCCGGCCATAATTCCGGCTTCTCCGGTGACCGGCTGTTCTGGATAAGTTAATTATATTTTATGTTTCAAATCATGGTTTTGGCAGAAAGCATGGTCTGACCATATCTTCCGCAGAAAGTTTCTACCAACCCATCACCTTTTTCACCAACCTGTCCTCCTTTGTCAACTGTGTCAGAACCGTTCGAAAGATATCCTTCGAACTCGAAAGACCATCTTTCGATCGGTGGAGGATCGATAGATCATTATCTTTCGGTCCAAGGAATATTTTCGAAACATATATCTTTCGGTCTTCTGCTCATTTTCGAAAGACTAGGATCCTTCGATTGGGGAGTCTTTCGAAGTCATCTTTCAAAATCATCTTTCGGTGTACAGTACTTTTTCGAAAGATAAGGATCCTTCGGTTGGAGAATCTTTCGAAAAACATTGTTCGAAACTCAACAGTGATCTTTCGAACACTGTTGATCCTTCGAACAGGTGTTGATCTTTCGAACTTAGTCTGTTATTGTTTAACAAGTTTGTGATTTTCAGGTATTATTTTTCTTGATCTAAAATGAATTCGATGTGGGGTGTTCCGGTAAATGCAGAGATGTATTTTGGTACTCCAGCTCCAGATTCGGGTTCGCAAGCTAATACTACATCTACCGGTCAATGGGCTTTCGTATCAAATCAAGCTCCAAGTGTTCAAAGTATTTTGCTAAGCGAAAGTGAAACAGGAAGTTTGAATAGACCTCCAAAGTTGATGCATTTAAGTGAATATCCGGGATGGTTTGACAGATTTCATACATATGTCCTTGGTCAAAATACAGAACTGTGGTTGCGCTTCATCACAGATTTTGATCAAACGATAGAGGTTGCTGCTTCATCTGCTGATCTTACAGAAGATCAGAAGAAGGTCTATGATTTGGAAAAGAAGGCATATGCCATTCTTTCTCAGGCATTAAGCAAAGATATTTATCATCAATTTGTCAGTCACAAGACAACGAAGAGGTTGTGGGACGCATTGAAAACAAGGGGCGTAGGAAATGAAGCGACACGTCAATTAAGAAAAGACCTGCTAAAGAAAGAGTTTGATGGTTTTACTTGTATGCAGAATGAATCTTTAGGAGATTTGACTAGTCGATATACTCATTTGCTGACTGAATTGGGAAATATTGGGGTTGTAACAACTTCAGCAGAGATAGTGAAGAAGTTTGCAGATGCACTGCCACCTCAATGGAATAATTTCTTAGAAATCCTGAAGTACAATGGCACTTTGGATACAACAAACTTCGGTGACTTTGCTCAACTCCTGGAAAAGAAGAATCAGGAAGAAACTCTCAAGGCTAAAAGAGTTCCAATGCCACAAAATCCTGAAATGTATTATGGAGTTTCTAGCACTTCTACAAAACCTTCTTCACACGCTCCAATTCAAACAGCATTTGTGTCTAGCACCAGCTTGTATGGCACTCCTCCTCCAACAACAGACATATATGGAAATCCGCTTAATCCAGTTCCTCAACCAGTGCCACAACAGCAAAGCCAACAACCTATCAGAACAACTGATATATTCGGAAATCCACTTCCTCCTCAACAGCAACAGCAAGCTTGTTATGGAAGTACATCATCTGCTGGTCAACAATCAAAGCCAAATACAGTACGGCTCGACACCTCAAGCTTTTCTAAAGTCAGTGTTGAAGTAGCAAAAGAACATATGGAGCTGCTAAACACTTTGGTGAGCGCATACTGTGGATTAGTGGAAGGTCAGATTGGTAATATTAATCTGACACAGGAAGACTATCAGCAGATTGATAAGGAAGAGATGGATTTGATGGACATCAAATGGGCTTTCGCCAGTGCTGTGAGGAGAGCAAAAGATTTCATGGAAAGAACTGGAAGAACCAGCTTGGAAGGCAAGAAAGACACCAAGTATGGGTTTGATAAGCAGGCTGTTAAGTGCTTCAATTGTGGTGAACGTGGTCATTTCAAGCGTGAATGTACAAGACCATCTCAGCATGGAAACCAGAATCCCTTCAGAGGTCAAGGCAACCAGCAGAACCAGAATAGGAACAATGTTCGCACATTGGTGCCTGTTAACAACCAGACTCAAGCAGGACCATCAAATGCCAACCAGGCACTTGTGGTTCAAGTAGATGAAGGTTGTGATTGGTCTATTCAGTTGGGAAACGATGCTCCAGATGGAACAGCTTGCTTTGCTGAAATTGTCAAGGATCTTAAACACACCAGTGGTGGAGAATCTTCCACCAATGGTGATGAGTCTTCTGAAGATGAAAACAGCTCAGGTTATAGTGGAAGTTCAGATGAAGAGTCCTCCACTTCAGGCAATGATCAGGAAGATGACGCTTCAAGTGCCTCAGTTAATGCAGATATTGATGAACTATCGGAAGAAGCTGCAGCAGGAATTCAAAGAAGATCTATTTTGGTGGATCAAGCTGCTTATTCTTCGTCTTCTCTCCATTCAGCCTTTATGGCGAATGTCGACAGTTCATCAAGTCAGGTATGTGTCGACGAACCCACTTCTGTTAGCTGTAATAACTGTGATAGTTTGCATGCTAGATGTGCTGAGATGGAAGCAAACATGTCTGAGTTGCAAGGCAAACACGATGCTTTACAAGCTAGTTTGTTTGAATTGCAAGACAAACATGTTTCTGTGAATGATAGGTGGTGTGAATTGCAAAGCAAACACGAGGCTTTGCAAGAGAAATATGATGTGACATTCATTCACAATCAGAAATTGACCGTTGATCTTTCAAAGTGCACTGAAGCCAATATGTTTTATGAAAACCATGAAAAGGAATTTAAGTCAATGATTGAAACGTTAAAGAAAGATAAAACTGAGTTGACTAAAATGGTTTCCAGAAAACAAACTGACATAAACTTGTATATCACTCGCCTTGAGGTAATGCAAAAGGAAATGGCTTGTGTTAAAACTGAAAGTGAGGCGATCCGACTTAAGTTAGACAGTTATTTGAGCTCTAGCTATGTGTTGGATCACATCATTGATGTTCAGAAAGAAAAACGGGATGTCACATGCATAGGCTACAAGAAATGTCCACCACCCGTGAGAAACAATTTTGATGCTTTGCCTGATGAGGAGTATAGGACTCATTTTGAGCCATCTGTTCCTTTGGACGTTGAGGAATTTGCAGCAGGACTCGGATACAAGAAAGAAGTATCGTCAGATTCAGATGGGTCAGCAGATACATTTGTAACTGCTGAACAGAATCAGGATCCTCCAGTTGTGATTGAGGATACTGATTCTTCTGATGATGAGTCTGATGATACTGATTCAGAAAAGTCTGATGCAGTAATCAAAGAAGAGGACATACCTCTTGAGAATCATATCCTATGTGATCCTCCCACAAAACCTGCTAAGACTGTTCCAACCGAGTCCATATCTGCAAAAGAGTCGGAGAGTGTGGATTTGCTGTACACTCTTGTTGGTGATGATAAAATCTATTCAGACAAAGATTTTCCTATTAAAAATGTTAATCAATCTTTAATCAGTAAAGTCTTTGAAAATTCTACAAGTAAGTTTTTGGGAAAGACAGGACCACATGTTACAGTCACGCAGTGTCCTCCTATCCCAAAGGCTGAAGTTAGAAAACAATTTGGGAATAAGAAATTACCAACAGTGGAAAAACAGCAAAATCATACCAAACCCAAAGGTAAGACACCGGCTCAAGATCAAAAGAAGCCGAATCAGAAGAAGAAGAAGAATGTGAACTTTGTGAAATCTAAGGGAACGGACAAAATTGCAAAGTTTGAAAATCAATCTAATTTAGATTTTGTCCAAAAAGCAACTGTGATGAAAAGGAATGAACCAAGTTGTTCAAAACCTAGTACCTCGGGATCACAAAGTTCATCATCGGCAAGACGACCACATGATACTTCGGGGTTTGTTGAACGAAGATCATGTTTTGAATGTGGAACGATCGGGCATATTGTTCGAAATTGCCCGTATCTTCATAAACAAAAAGGCATAGTTGATGATCCCCGTGAACACAATCGCCAAAAGCGATCTGTTTCTGTAAAACAAGATCCCCGCCGTGTAAAAGAAAGGGAAAAGAAACAGAAACGCCAACAGGTGAAGAAAATTGAAAAAGCAATTAAAACTGATGCGGTTAACAAACCATCTGTTTTTGTCAAACCAGAAAATTCAAAAACTTCTGGCAACCATGAAGTTAAAATTTTAAAGAATAACACTGGTATAACAAAACAGACCTGGAAACCAAAAACAGTTAAAAATTCAGGGGGACCGTCACAATTTTCGAATCATCAAAGAATAGAGGTTATTGTCATTGATGAAAATGGAAGACCCAAGACCACAATGGCTTGGGTCCCCATCTCCAACTAATCGATTGAGTTTATGTGCAGGGTGTTCCAGGAGGAACTATCAGTAGTCATTGGATTGTTGATAGTGGGGCATCCAGGCACATGACAGGCGACATGAAGCTTCTCTACGACGTCAAATCTATTAGAGGAGGTTATGTTGCTTTTGCTGGAGATAAGGGCGGATATATAACGGGTGAAGGAATGATTTCCAACGGGGTTGTTAGCTTTGACAAGATCAACTTTGTGCAACAACTTGATCACAATCTTCTTAGCGTTTCTCAAATTTGTGACAAGCAGTTCTCAGTACACTTTGATGCAAATGGATGTTATGTACTGAAACCCGGCTTCAAAATTCCAAAAGAATGGATTCTCTTGTCGGCTCCAAGGATAAATGATTTGTATGTCCTTGATATGAGCCAAGCTATCACAACGTCTGCACAAGCAACTTGTTTCGTTTCCAAAGCCACAGAAAAAGACACAATCTCTTGGCACAGACGAATGGGTCATATTCACTTACGCAAAATGAATCATTTGGTATCAAATGAATTGGTGAATGGTGTTCCTCTTAAAAATTTCCATCTTCAAGACGTCTGTGTCTCGTGCCAGAAAGGAAAACAAACGAAGAAGCGACACCCTACTAAGAAAGTCAACACGGTGGCCGTTCCTCTTGAACGTTTGCACATGGATTTGTTCGGTCCTGTCAAGCACAAAAGCATTAGGAATGATCAATATTGCCTCGTGATTACTGATGATTTTTCAAGATTTTCTTGGGTGGCGTTCCTGGCACACAAGAGTGAAACCTTCGGTATTATCAAAAACTTGATCATTCAGATTGAGAATCTTTACAACTTGAAGGTTAGACGGATACGTAGCGACAATGGTACTGAATTCAAAAATCATGCCATGGCGGAGTTTTGCACTTCAAAAGGTATTCTTCACGAATTTAGTGCAGCTTATACTCCTCAACAGAATGGCGTCGCTGAACGTAAGAACCGCACATTGATCGAGACTGCTAGGACAATGTTGGTAGAGTCACAGTTGCCGATTCCCTTCTGGACTGAAGCTGTGTCCTCTGCATGTTACACGTTGAATCGAGTCCTTACAGTCAAAAGGCACAACAAGACCTGCTTTGAGCTTATTAACAAACGGAAACCAGACTTGTCATATCTTGAACCGTTTGGAGCTCCTTGCACAATAATCGATCCAAATGGAAAGTTTGGGGCAAGATCCATTGAAGGATACTTTCTTGGGTATTCCACCCCTAACTTAAGAGTCTGGAATTTAGAGACTAAAAGGGTCGAGGAATGGTCTGAAGTCAGAGTACAAAGGCACACTTTACCGGTTAGAAATCCTGGTCAGCCTTGGATGTTTGAGTACGATGACTTTTTCCATTCGATCAATGTCGAAGCCGTTGAAGGAGGTGCTGCGGCAAGGATGTTTTTCGAGAGTGATAACGCAACAGATTCTCCGTTGGTTCGTCCCATTATTGTCAATCAAGAACCATCTTCGGTGAACAATAATGCTCTCGACAATGAGGATTTTCAAGATGCTACCGAATTGAACGAATCTTCAGAGGATGATGAATTTCTAGATGCAGATCAAGAAGCTCCAACAGCAGTTCATGGTATTTCAGAGGGTACACCTCCAGTGGATGTCCCTCGAACAGCTGAAACTTCTGCATCATCCTCTTCGTCAATTCCGGGCCTTGAATTGATTGTTGATCCGAATCTCAACAATCTGGGTACAAATATTCCAGTTCAAGATAATCCAGAAACAAGGATTCATAATACCCATCCTCAACAAAACATCATAGGAAATGTACAAAGTGGCGTTCAAACAAGAAACATGTTGCGAAACAACAACAATGCAGGCTTGTATGCAACTATCCGAGAATCTGGTCAACAGAATGATTGGTCTTTCGCGTGTTATGTCTCACAGGAAGAGCCAAGAACTTGGAAAGATGCATTGAAAGATAGCTCATGGGTTGAAGCGATGCAGGAAGAACTGCAGCAATTCCAGAAGCTTGGTGTCTGGAAACTCGTAGAGAAACCTGCTGGTTATAAGAAGATTGGTACCCGTTGGGTGTTTAAATGCAAAAAGGATGACCGTGGAATCGTTATCCGAAACAAAGCAAGGCTAGTCGTTCAAGGTTTTCGTCAGATTGAAGGGATCGACTACAACGAAGTATATGCACCTGTTGCACGTCTAGAAGCAATTCGGATTTTTCTGGCTTATGCCTCATTCAAAGGTTTCAAGGTATACCAGATGGACGTGAAAAGTGCATTCTTGCATGGTGTGGTGGAAGAAGAGGTGTACGTCGAACAGCCTCCAGGTTTTGAAGATCCTATCCATCCCGATCGGGTTTGGTTGCTCAACAAAGCTCTATATGGTCTACATCAAGCACCGCGAGCTTGGTACGCAACCTTATCTAATTATCTGCTGGAGAACGGTTTTCGCAGAGGTCTTATCGACTGCACTCTTTTCATCAAAGAACAAGATGGAGATCTTCTACTGGTACAGGTATACGTTGATGATATTATTTTTGGTTCTACTAATGATGTTTTGTGTAGGGATTTCGAGCGTGTTATGCAGGATAAATTCGAGATGAGTGCTATGGGGGAAATGACTTTCTTTTTGGGCCTACAAGTACAACAAACCGAGTCTGGGATATTCATCCATCAGACTAAATATGTTGGTGACATCTTGAGCCGGTTCCAGATGTCTGATGCAACGCCCATTGGTACCCCATTGCCACAAAATCACGGAATTACTCCAGACTTGAAGGGACAAGATACTAGCCCCTCATATTACCGCGCGATGATTGGATCCCTTATGTACCTCACAGCATCAAGACCAGATATAATGTACCCAACGTGCCTGCTTGCCAGATATCAAGTGAACCCGAAGGCCTCACATCTTGCAGCTGTAAAAAGGATTTTTCGTTATTTGAAGGGTTACCCTGACACCGGTCTATGGTACCCTAGGGATAATAACTTTGACTTGATCGCATTCAGTGATTCTGATTTTGGCGGATGCAAAATCGACGGCAAATCCACAACGGCTGGATGTCAGTTTTTGGGAAATCGCCTAGTCACATGGCAGTGCAAGAAGCAGACGTGCGTCGCTACATCAACATGCGAAGCTGAATACATTGCTGCCTCAAGTTGTTGCTCCCAAGTCCTATGGATCCAACAACAAATGCGTTATTACGGTTTTGAATTCCTAACTACTCCTATTTACGTTGATAATTCTGCTGCATTACAGATCACTAAAAATCCTGTGCAGCATTCAAAGACTAAGCACATCGACATTAAGTATCACTTCATACGTGATTGCTTTGAGAAAAGGCTAATCGATGTTGCTTACGTCCACACCGATGACCAACGTGCCGACCTTTTTACCAAAGCTTTTGACAAATCAAGATTTGACTATTTATTACTGGTAAACGGCATTAAGGTCAAGCAAGAGTAAAACCAACATCGGAAAATCATTTTTGTAAATACCTTTGTGTTTTAGTTTATTGATTTTAGGGGGAGTAAATCCAAAATTTGAAAAATCCAAAAACCTTAAAAAAATTTCAAAAACACAAAAACAATAGAAAAGAAAAAATGAGTTTCCTGGCGAGCAAAAGAGAAAATGATAGTACATCAGTAGTCTGTCCAAACCTCTTTAAACTGAAATGCAAAATGTAAAACGATAAGCAGCTCTATATAAGATGTATCGGTAGGCTCACAATCATTTTAAAGTGTGCAGGGTGATATAAACTTAATCCGACTGAAGACTGGGTGGGAACCATTCATTGGCATATGGTCTTAGTACCGAAATTTTGTTTGAGAGATTGCCGAGGTTCTGAGATATTCGGTCTTTATGCTGCTTATCATCTGGGTATCATGGTTGTATCTTTTACCGAAAAATAACGGGGACGCAAGTCTAGATCTTCCATGATACTATACATACGTGTACATATTGCATACGACCTCAATAAGTGATCAACAATCACATGTCCACAAATAAGTGATAATATATCACATTTATCCGGGAGTCAAGTTCGTCTCTCTGCTGTACGAAAGTACTGACCTGTTCACGGACTTGCTCCTGTGCCCTCATGCATCTGAAAATCAAGTTCCTCATAAATAAGTGATTCTATCACAAAGGGCTTGTTTTCAAATCAAAATAAGTGAGAATCTCACATCATATACGGTCAAACAGATGATAATCGGTATACTCACCGGTAAGATGGACCCTCGTGCATACCTTGATACGGGAATGTGTCGTGATGTGGATAAACACCGGTCGGTAAGTATAAATTATACCTTAACGTATCCCCTCGCCATGATTACATCTGATAAGTTGAGCTTATGTGGACAACAATACCGATAATTGTTATAGGATGCTTATCTTAATGTTAATTAACTGAACAACAAGAGCGTTTTGGCATGACCGTACACTGATATGATTCTCTTACCCTCGAAACTCGCAAAAAGAATGTCTGTAAATATTTATTTAATGCTTTCAGTTTCTGCATCTCTGTATATATTTATTTACTGCTTTCAGTCTTTACATTTGAAATATTCAAAAATACCAAAAAGATTTTAAGTGTGTTTTAATATAAACTTTATAAAAGCCAAAAAGATTTTATTTCTATTTTATTTTCGATCGTACGATGTTGGAGCTCAAGTCTTCGTTACCCTGAAACCTGACTGAAAACCGAAACGACTTAATCTTCATAAACGGTCGAAATTTGCAAGCGTTGAAAGTTAAAAACTAAAATTGATAAACTTTGTTAAACTTTCAAATTGTCGGACGGTGTTTGCTTAAACAATGGTCACATGTGTGTAGTTTGCTTATGATATTCCAGGCAGTTGTTCTCATTACGCGTTTAGATTTCTTGCATGTGCAGATTCTAAAGGCAAGGAGAACATGGTCGATGACAAGCTTCGGAATAAAGACACAATGTGAAGGCACTCAAGTGATGAAGATGATCGAGTTGCCGCTGACCATCATCAACACCACAAGGATCTCACTTCATAAAGATCAAAACTTTCACGAGCATAACTCAAGGGGGAGCTTATGTTAAGGGGGAGTTTGTCAACACACTTCCTACCTGAACCAGGGGAGTTTGTTGGTACACTTTCTGCTCTCAAGACGTGAAGACTTTGAAGATCCTCCGACATTGAAGACTTGAGTAGAAGTCAAAGACTTGAAGACACGAGAACTTACAAGAATGAAGATCGAGACAAAGCTAAAGCCAGACAAAGCTACAGCCAAGGGGGAGTTTGTTGGTGCACTTATGTCTGTACTTTGTCTGTATTCGGTCACGATGTAAAACGATGTCTTTGTAGTCCTGTAAGTTTGACCAAGTCAACCATCCTCCTGGTTTGACTTGGCCAAACAGTCAACATAATGGTTGTAATATGGCTGGGTCGAAGGATAAGTCATCGAAGGATTGTCCTATATCCTTCGATGATCAGCTCGAAACATGAACCTTCGATAGATGGACCACGAAAGATCACATCTTTCGAGGTACATCTGGATCATTCGAGCTCTTTCTGGTCGACAGATGATCTTTCGATCAGTCTGTCTGATCCTTCGACCAGACCTGCTGTTTTGGGTATAAATACCCGTGTGTTGTGTTCAGTTCGAGAGCTAGATGAGTTAGACATTTCAGACAAAGTGAGAGCATTCTGTTCAGAGAACATACACACACGAAAGATAGAGAGAGTTTATAGAATACATCTGTAAACCTTGTGCTTGTAACCGAACCTTTCATACGTTTAATACAAGTGGTGTTAATCGTTGAATATTGCGTGTTGTGTTTATCATTGTGCTTGTTCTATCCCGGTTTGCATGCTAGCTTGGATTCCGCACTCGCTAGTGTGTTAGACATAACAAGGAATAGGTTAAACCTCAACCTCCGAGGGACCTACACCAAGAGGCACTGAAAGACAACAGCTGGGTAGAAGCCATGCAAGAGGAGCTCCAACAGTTTAAAAGACAACAAGTATGGGAGCTTGTACCACTGCCAGAAGAGGTTAGTCCCATTGGCACAAAGTGGGTCTTCAAGAACAAAACTGATGAAAGGGGCATTGTTGTCAAGAATAAAGCCAGGCTTGTGGTTCAAGGTTACAGACAGGAAGAGGGGATTGATTATGATGAAACATTCACCCCTGTTGCAAGATTGGAAGCCATTAGACTGTTCCTGGCCTTTGCTGTCAACCACAACATGAAGGTGTTTCAAATGGATATCAAAAGTGCTTTCCTCTATGGTACAATTCAAGAAGAGGTGTATGTCTGTCAACCTCCAGGTTTTGAGGATCCATTTTATCCAGATCATGTCTACAGGCTAAACAAAGCCTTGTATGGCCTGAAACAAGCACCAAGGGCCTGGTATGAAACTCTTTCCAACTTCCTACTCTCAAATGGTTTCAAAAGAGGTACCATTGATAAAACACTTTTTCTAAAATGGAGAGGGAAGGATTTAATGATTGTCCAGATTTATGTGGATGACATCATTTTTGGAAGCACATGTAACACAATGTGTGAAGAGTTTAGAGAACTCATGACAGCTGAGTTTGAAATGAGTGCAATGGGTGAGCTGCAATGCTTTCTTGGTCTCCAAGTTCAGCAAATGCAAAATGGAACTTTCATTCATCAAAGCAAATATGCTAAAGAACTTTTGACTAAATTTGATATGAATGATTGTAAACCATGCAGCACACCCATGGCAACAAATAAGCTTGTCATGTCTGATGAAAAGGATGAGCCGATTGACCAAACCTTATATAGAAGCATGATTGAGTCTTTATTGTACCTAACTGCATCTAGACCAGACATCATGTTTGCAACATGTGTCGGTGCAAGAAGTCAATCAGCTCCCAGAAAATCAAATCTCATTGCTGTAAAAAGGATCTTCAGATACATAAAAGGTGCTCCCACACTTGGTATCTGGTATCCAGTTAATGGGAATATCAAGCTTTCATGCTTTTCAGACAGCGACTTTGCTGGATGTAACACTACAAGGAAGTCCACATCAGGAGGGTGCCAGTTTCTAGGTGATTGCCTAGTTTCATGGCAAAGCAAAAAGCAAGCAGCTGTTTCAACATCCACTGCTGAAGCTGAATACATTGCTGCTGCAAGTTGTACAGCCCAACTCCTGTGGCTTCAAAATCAGTTGCTGGATTTTGGTATCACTGCCTTAAAGACTCCACTCATGTTGGATAGCCAGGCAGCAGAAAATATCATCAAAAATCCAGTTTCTCATTCAACCACCAAACACATCGACATCAGACATCACTTTGTGAGGGATTGCTATGAAAAAGGTTTGATTTCTCTGCATCATGTCCCAACTAAAGACCAGCTGGCAGATGTGCTCACAAAAGCACTAGATACAACCACTTTTGAAAGCTTGGTCTCTAGGATTGGCATGCTAAACATGGAATAACAAGCAAAATCTTGTTTTTCTATGAATAAAAGCATTAAAATGTTTTCAGAAAATCAAAAATCCATCCTTAAAAATAGCTAAAAATGAAGTTTTCATTAAAATCCTTAAAAGTCTGCCATAACCACTGTTTGTTCAAAAGTCTGCTCTACTTCAAAGTCTGTCCACTGCTGAAAGCCATCCTCTGTTCTCTCATTTCCTTGATAACCTCTGTTGTTCAAAAGCAATGTCTTATCCACTGATATGCAATCCACTGATAGTGAAAATCATCCACTGCTTCCATTTTACCGTTTAAACCACTGCCTTCATCAGTAACTTTCATAAAAGTACTGTCCTTCATTTCTTCAGAGTTTGGCATGTGGGCAGTACATAGTGGTCAGTACTTTTGTAACCGCTGCCACGTCAGCCTTCACTTTTTCCTCTATAAAACCCCCACTTCACACCAAAAACAGGGTTTTACTGTCGAATTGAATTCTCAAAAATTCTTTTCTCAAAACAGTTTTTCTTCACATTCCTTCACAAATTTCTTCGATCTTCATCTCCAAAATGACAAAATCGAAGCCATCTGCAAAACCCACCTCCAAATCATCGTCGAAAGCGACCTCTCAAAAGGTCACTACCACTGAAATCCCACACAAACCATCTCACAATCTTCTGGGTCTTCTCACAAAACCCGGCACCACAGATGCTTTCGACTCCATCATTGCCAAAATGGCTAAATCAAAGTACAAAACTTTGTTAATAGCCGATGCACCAATTTACTTGACAACCCAAAGGGAGTTTTGGAAGAATGCAACCCTTGAAAAACAATGAGACACTGTAATAGCCATTAACTCTACTCTAAAGGGAAAACCTGTCAAGATTACATCACAGTCAATTTCAGAGGTCTTTCAACTCGAGGATCAGCAAGGTAAAACTTCTTTCCCTAAAAACGAGTTGAAAATTGACTTCATTGAGAGAGGGTATGCAGACACAATGATGAAGAAAGCTACCTTACAAAAAGCTTTCTTTCCTTCTGCAACAAGATTTTTATTCCATACACTCCTAATGTGTGTTTCAAACAAAACCACTTCTTTTAATGAAATACCATTAAAGATTCAAAATCTGGGATATGCTATTCTTCAAGAAGAAAATTTTAATTATTCCCGGGAAATCTTTAATGATTTGGTTAATAATGTTGAAACAAAATCATTCCTACTGTTTCCAAGGTTTCTAAGTTTTTATTTTGAAAAGAAATTCAGTAAGGATGATATTGTTGTAATAAACCAAGGTGATTATATTCAAATAAACAGTTTAACTACTGAAACTTTTTCAAGAATGTTAACACCTTGCAAAACACAAGCAGAGGTGCCTGAGCAGATTTTAGCAGCTACCACTGCTCCTCAGGTATCTGCTGCTGAGCCCACTGCTCAAGGTGATCAAAGTGGCCGCACAACTACTTTGAAACCCACACCTAAAATCACCAAAAAGCCACAGAAAAAGAAAAACTCAAAACCCCCCAAACCAATCAAAAGGGCATCTCTGGAGGATGAGATACCAGAGCAAATGCCTGTGACAACACAAAAGTCACAAGAAACCACTGCTGCTTCTTCCTCACAGCAGTTGGTACAAATATCTCAACCCATAACCAATACTCCTCCTGCTTCTTCACAAAAAGAACAGGTTGTACACATAGGGCCACCACATCATGATGCTCTAAAATCACTTGGTTTCATCATCCACAGCTCAATGCCCGGAGAAAATACAGCTTCTACACCAAACCTCACATCCACAATTCCCTCACCAACTAAACTGCTGTTGGATGCAATTGATTTGAACCAGACACTAACCAGTCCTTCTCAATCACCTATCAATGAGAACATACCTCAACAAATGACTGGGTCTGATGTATCAATCTTTGCTAACCCACCAACACAACCTGAGGAGGTTATACCCCTTGAGTTACATGTAACTCTTGGTGGTAGTCCAAGTGAAGCAGCCACTACAACTGTTGAACCCACTGGTTTACAGTTGGACAGTGGTTACATTAATAAGACTTCCTTGGAGGCAATTCCTTACATAGCACCTCTGCCAACCACCAGTGGATTTAATTATCCTACTGGCAACATCAAAAGGTTGTCAAGTGTTGAAGGAAGAAGACCCCAGTACCAAGAAAAAGGGGCATCAGTGGTTAGTGTTTGGAGTACACTCCCTACCTCAACCACTGATAAAACCACTGATAGTGGGAAATCAGATGATCCCATTAAATTGGGTGATGATTTAAAATATCAGGATTTGACGGAACGAATTGAAAAGTTGGATACTGTTGGGATTGAACCCTATCAGAGGAACAGATAATTAAAGCCAAAACTGGATCAGAGCAGTGGATCCAGAATAAGCAGACGTTTACAGTTGGTTCATGCAAATCTCTCCCCTTGAAAGTGGTTTAATATCTGCTGACCTCCTATCTGCTGATCTTGTTAAGTACTGACCTATAACTGCTGCCTTGCATCTACTGCCCAAAGTCAAAGACTGATGGAAGACCAAAGCTCTGCTGACTCAATCTACCGCCTTGAGTCAAGTACTGCTGATCCGGACTAGCACTGCTAGGTTCACAGCAGTGGAAGGACGCAGCAGCTGTTTAAGTGTCTTTTATATAATGTAATGTAATGTAATAGCAGTAGTTTAGTACATCAGTGTTTATAGATCAGAGGTTAGAGTTTGTTAGGAGGTTAGATGTCACTTTCATGGTGACGTCAGCTAAGATGCTCAGTGGTTTGCAAGTGCCTATAAATAGTTCAGTACTTTGTACTGTTCTATGAGCTCTTTCACCACATCGTCTTCTTTGCACGAACAAACTACTGAGCTCTGGCTGAGGGGGAGTTTGCATTCATTCATCAATCATTGTAATCGTTGTTGAAACAAATTCAATCTTTCGATTCTCTGTGTAAAGATGTTTGATTAAAGTATTACTCTCGTTTGATTGTATGCAAAGTTTGCTTTCATCTTAATTCCGCTGCACAACTCTTCCATTTCCATCTTAATTCCAAACGAAAATACAATAAAAAAGAAACTCAGATCCAAGAATTGGTATCAGAGCTTGGACAGTCAAATTTGATTTAACAATCATTTTGACGTAAATAGTTCAGCTCAAAATAGTTGATACTGATCGTTTGTTCGTCCGTTGAAAAACAGAGCAAGGATTAATCACCATTAAAGTTGATTTCTCAGTGTCTGTAAAACAACAAGAATGACGTCACAATCTCAGGATGATAAAAACAACATCGGCTCACTTTTTAAACCACCTATGCTAAAAAGAAATGAGTACAACATCTGGCAGAGGAGGATGGGTCACATCCTCGCTCAACAAAGCACAGGTTGTTGGAGGTCTGTCACCTTTGGTCCTCATGTTCCTTCAGTGCCAAGCGCTGAAGATGCTAAAAAGTTCGTTCCAAAACCAGTTGAAAACTACACCGAAACCGATTTTCAAAAGATCGAACTAGATGCTAAAGCGTTTAGCATCATAGCATCAGCGCTGCCCAATGAAATATATGCTGGACTGTTACACTGTAACAGTGCCAAAGAATTATGGGACGCACTTAAGGAACAGTTTGGAGGTACTGAAGAAGTCATAGAAAACAATAGGGAAATCCTGAACCAACAGTATGAAACATTTTGTCATGTTAGAGGTGAATCACTGACTCAACAATTTGAGCGGTTTAGTTATCTCATCAGTGAACTGAGGCTTGTTAACACTACATTTACAAACTCGACTCAAAATAGCAGGTTCCTCAGGTCACTGCCCGAAAAATGGGATACTATAGCCTTTGTCACCAGAAATTCACCTGAGTTCAAGGATCTGACCTTGACCCAACTCCATGGTCGACTCCTGACTTACGAAAGGGAGTTGAACCAGAAAAGGAAGTTACAAGAGTCAGGAAAAGCCGTTGATGATTATACATTCGGTAACACTGCTCTTTTGGGTCAAGAAGAATCTGGGAGCAGTGGTAAGGATCAGGGTTATGATCACTTCATTGACATAACTGCTGGTGCAAATTTTAACAACCCTGATCCTCACTCTGCAAGTTATGCATTCACTGCAAACGAAAACCAGATGTCAGATAATCTAAGCTTTGAACTAAATGATTTACAACATTTTGATCCCACTGACTTAGAGGAAATGGACATCTTGCACCAACTGGCTTTGCTAAGTGTTAGAACTAGCAAATTCTACAAAAGAACAGGGCGAAAATTCCCAGGTCTGCATGGGAATCTAAGGGTTGGGTTGGATAAATCGAAAATCAAGTGCTATAAGTGTAATAGGTTGGGACATTTCGCTAGGGAATGTAGGAGTCAAACTACTGGTCCCATAATTACTCACCCTAGCTCAAATCCTAGACCTCAAAACCAAAACACTGTGCACTATGCCCAATATGCCCCAGCAGCTCAAGTGAATACTGCTCACTATGCTGCTGCCCCTGTGCCAGTACACTATGTCCAAACTACTGTTCCACAAATCCAATATGTTCAAACCCCTGCTCCCCAGGTACAAGTGCAAACTGTTGCACCTCAAACCACTGCTCCAGCAGCAGTACAACCAGATCAACAAAGCTTTTTCACTCAAGGGTTTGTTGACTGGAGCAGTATGCCTGAAGACCTTAATGATGAAAATTTTGCACTCTATGCTTTTAATGAACCTTCTCATGATGAGTTTTGTTTGATGGCATTAGAGTCAATACAAGAGGGGGTTGAAACAGAGGAGGAACAGCAGTACTTTGAAACAGTGGAAGAGGTGACTGAAGCAGTGGTTACTGCTGTGGCTGGTGAACTACTGTTGGGAGAAAGTTCAGGTATCCTGATTGAACCAATGACAGATCCATGGTCCATAGAGGACAAAGAAGAAGAGAAAGAAGAAAAGGCTGGTGAAAAGAAGGTGAAAGCTGATGATGATGAAGATCATAAATGTGATTGTGCAATGATGGCAGCTGCCATGGTATCTCCTCAAGTTCTTGAAAAACTGTGTTCTGACAATTGCATAATTGCTTTTGCAAACATTAAAGAGGTGAATGAAAACCTTCGGGATAAAATCTTGTCTGATGAGGTCAAATTTGAAAGCTCTTTAAAAGAACTTAAAAACAAACTGACTGAAAAGGAAAAAGAAATCAGCTGTCTAAAAGAAGAGCAAAGCATCACCAAAACCCAACTTCAAACTATGGTAGAAAAATACCAAATTGCAAAAAGGAGTTGGAATCCACCCAGATTACTTGTGAAAGATGGGTGGAATCCTGCAGGGGATATGAGGTGATGCTTGCTAAACAGATTGAAAGTAATGTGAAATTTGGGGTTGGGTATAGAAAATATGATGATGAACACATTGCTTGTGAAAAATCTGTTCAAAACACTGATGTAACCACTGAGTTCATCCCCACAAACAAGAATGGCCAAGAAGTGAAAATCACTGACAAACTTGGTAACAAAATCACACTTGACAGAACAAGGAGTTCCTCAACTTTTGAAGAACTTGAGAAATATCAGTTTAAACCTACCTAGTCTGACGAGTGTGATATTCTTGAAAATTTCAAGCCAATGGACTTTACATCAACTGATGGTGTTAAAGCTCCAAAAGCTAAAGTCATACCTCTCAAGGACATCCCAGCAGTGGTTAAAACCTCTGCTGCCAAGGAGTCTGAAAAGAGAAAGAAGAAAGAAAAAATTGATAACTTGTTTTGTGAATTTTGTGAAAAAAGGAATCATCTAACAAAAGATTGTTTCCACTTGAAAGCTTATGATTTAAACAAAACAAGTGTCATTGTTTCAGCAGAAAGCTGCATTGTTTGTGGTAAGACAAACCACAAAACTCAAGCATGTGTGTACCTCAAAAACTTTGATGTGAAAAAGAATGAGTACATGGCTAAAACATCCTTGAGTCCACCATCATCCTCATCATCTGTCAAATTCACCAAGAAACAACCACTGTTTGTGCCAGTTCAAACAGCTGTTACAAAACAGCTGAACCAAACATCTGTCAAAAGAGATGTTCAGGTTACTGCTGCACCCCCTGCCAATCAGTTCAGAAAAGGCAGAGAAAAACAGTCTTACCAAAGGATTCCACACGTTTATGAGGCCTACAAAAGGCCCTCTAAACCCAAAGTGAACAGGCATCCTTTTGGTTACCAGCAGATGATTGGTCAGGACCCACAACAGTGGTTAGAGAAACACTGTTCTAAAACAGTTCAAACCTCTGACCTAACCACTGTCCATCATTCTGCATCCATCCCAGACACTGTTGAGACCCCATCCAAAGCCCTGCTGGCTTTGGAGACCTTAATGAACTAATCCTTTTACTTCATGTGCAGGGAGCTTCTGCATGCTTTGATAGTCTTTGGTATGTAGATAGTGGAGGCTCCAGGCACATGACAGGATGTAAAGCCCTCCTCAAAGACTTTAAAATCCATGGAGGGGGTGATATATCCTTTGGGAATAATAGTAAAGGGAAGGTTCTGGGGTCTGGTACAGTGCAATCTGGAAATGTAAAATTTGAAAATGTCAATCTAATAGACAATCTAAAATTCAACCTTCTGAGTGTGTCCCAAATGAGTGACAAGGGATTTGGGTCATTCTTCACAAAAGACTGTTGTAGGATTGTTGGACCAGAAATGGTCAAAAAGATTGAAGCAATAATCAAAACTGGTCAAACTAAACTTGTTGCTCAAAGAAGTGGCAATGTTTATGTTGTTGACATGTCAAAAGAGTGTCCCAGAGCTGATGCCTGTCTGTTCTCAGCTGCCTCTAACAAAGAGACAGAACTTTGGCACAGAAGGCTGGGACACACAAATCTTAAGACAATCACAGAAATTTCGAAAAATGGTTTGGTGAGAGGCCTACCACAAAAATTGTTTTCATGTCCTGAACATTGCATTTCCTGTTTAAAAGGAAAACAGCATAAAAGTTCTTATAAATCCATTGAAGAGTCCAAAACAACCCAGTGTTTGCAACTGCTACACATGGATTTGTTTGGCCCAGTTCAAGTCATGAGCCTTAAAAAGAAAAGATATTGTTTGGTTATTGTTGATGACTTTTCTAGGTTCACATGGACTTTCTTTTTGCACTCAAAAGATGAAACTGCAGGCATTTTGCAAGACTTTGTAATACAGGTTGAAAAGCAATTTGACCTTCCAGTGAAAAGCTTCAGGAGTGACAATGGCACAGAATTCAAAAATAGGGAGTTGGATGCCTTCTGTGTGAAGAAAGGGATTGTAAGGCAGTACAGCATCCCAAGAACACCAGAGCAGAATGGGGTAGTGGAAAGGAAGAACAGAACTCTGATTGAGGCTGCCAGAACCATGCTTGCAGATTCAGGTTTGCCATTAACATTCTGGGCAGAGGCAGTAAACACTGCTTGCTATGTTCAGAACAGAGTTTTAATAAACCCCAGGCACAAAAAGACTGCCTATGAAATTCTGTATAAAATTAAACCACTGATCTCATATTTCAAAGTGTTTGGCTGCCCATGTTTTATTTTGAACTTAAAAGATTCCATTTCAAAATTTGCAGCCAAAATTGATTGTGGTTATCATCTGGGATACTCAACCACTGCCAAGGCCTACAAAGTGTTCAATACACGAACCAAGGCAGTGGAGGAAACTTTGAATGTTAAGTTCAATGAACTTTCATCAATGAAAATCCCAGCAAATCCTACAGATCTGTTTGATCTTGAAAAATTCACTTTTGAAAATACTGCTGTCAAGACTAACAGTGCAGGTCCATCAGATGATACCACACCAGACTATGGGTATGAAATCATCATCCCTCAAAGGTCTGCCACAAAGGGAAAAGCACCAGCTGTTCAAAACAGTTGTCAAAGCTCAACCACTGCTACCTCAACAGTTGTTGACCAAAGTAGCCCATCAACCACTGCTTCCACATCCTCAAACACTGCTGACAAAAGTCCTCAAACAGTGGATAAAAGTCAGCAGTTGTCCACTTCATTACCTCCTATACCACCACCTTTTGAAGCCACTGCTGGATCATCAAAGTCCCCAGCAGTGGTTAGCTCAGATGATACACATTTGCAGCCTTCACCAACCAATGCCATCATACCATACCAAGGAGATTTAATCTTCTTGAGATCTCATCCACCTGATCAAATCATTGGCAACATAAATGAAGGGGTGCTCCCAAGAAGCCAAACCCAAAACATTTGTCTTTTTGCTGGTTTTCTATCACTTCATCAGCCAGTCAAGTACCAAGAGGCACTGAAAGACAACAGCTGGGTAGAAGCCATGCAAGAGGAACTCCAACAGTTTAAAAGACAACAAGTATGGGAGCTTGTACCACTGCCAGAAGAGGTTAGTCCCATTAGCACAAAGTGGGTCTTCAAGAACAAAACTGATGAAAGGGGTATTGTTGTCAAGAATAAAGCCAGGCTTGTGGTTCAAGGTTACAGACAGGAAGAGGGGATTGACTATGATGAAACATTTGCCCCTGTTGCACGATTGGAAGCCATTAGACTGTTCCTGGCCTTTGCTGTCAACCACAATATGAAGGTGTTTCAAATGGATATCAAAAGTGCTTTCATCTATGGTACAATTCAAGAAGAGGTGTATGTCTGTCAACCTCCAGGTTTTGAGGATCCATTTTATCCAGATCATGTCTACAGGTTAAACAAAGCCTTGTATGGCTTGAAACAAGCACCAAGGGCCTGGTATGAAACTCTTTCCAACTTCCTACTCTCAAATGGTTTCAAAAGAGGTACCATTGATAAAACACTGTTTTTAAAATGGAGAGGGAAGGATTTAATGATTGTCCAGATTTATGTGGATGACATTATTTTTGGAAGCACATGTAACTCAATGTGTGAAGAGTTTAGAGAACTCATGACAGCTGAGTTTGAAATGAGTGCTATGGGTGAGCTGCAATGCTTTCTTGGTCTCCAAGTCCAGCAATTGCAAAATGGAACTTTCATTCATCAAAGCAAATATGCTAAAGAACTTTTAACCAAATTTGAAATGAATGACTGTAAACCATGCAGCACACCCATGGCTACAAATAAGCTAGTCATGTCTGATGAAAAGGATGAGCTGATTGACCAAACACTTTATAGAAGCATGATTGGGTCTTTATTGTACCTAACTGCATCTAGACCAGACATCATGTTTGCAACATGTGTCTGTGCAAGAAGTCAATCAGCTCCCAGAAAATCAAATCTCATTGCTGTAAAAAGGATCTTCAGATACATCAAAGGTGCTCCCACACTTGGTATCTGGTATCCAGCTAATGGGAATATCAAGCTTTCAGGTTTCTCAGACAGTGACTTTGCTGGATGTCACACCACAAGGAAGTCCACATCAGGAGGGTGCCAGTTTCTAGGTGATTGCTTAGTTTCATGGCAAAGCAAAAAGCAAGCAGCTGTTTCAACATCCACTGCTGAAGCTGAATACATTGCTGCTGCAAGCTGTACAGCCCAACTCCTGTGGCTTCAAAATCAGCTGCTGGATTTTGGTATCACTGCCTTAAAGACACCACTCATGTTGGACAGTCAGGCAGCAGAAAATATCATCAAAAATCCAGTTTCCCATTCAACCACCAAACACATCGACATCAGACATCACTTTGTGAGGGATTGCTATGAAAAAGGTTTGATTTCTCTGCATCATGTCCCAACTAAAGACCAGCTGGCTGATGTGCTCACAAAAGCACTTGATACAGCCACTTTTGAAAGCTTGGTCTCTAGAATTGGGATGCTGAACATGGAATAACAAGCACCATCATGTTTTTCCATGAATAAAAGCAACAAAATGTTTTCAGAAAATCAAAACTCCATCCTTAAAAATAGCTAAAAATGATATTTTTCATTAAATCCTTAAAAGTCTGCCATTAACCACTGATTGTTCAAAAGTCTGCTCTACTTCAAAAGTCTGTCCACTGCTGAAAGTCAACCCCTGCTCTCTCATTTGATAAACTCTGTTGTTCAAAAGCAGTGTCTTATTCACTGATATGCTATCCACTGATAGTGAAAATCATCCACTGTTTTCATACCACTGCTTTCATCTGTCCCTATCACACAAGTACTGTCCTTCACTTTCATCAGGGGTTGTCACGTGGACAGTACATATTGGTCAGACCTTTTGTAACGGCTGCCACCTCAGCATTCACTTTCTTCCCTATAAAATCCCCCACTCACCATCAAAACAGGGTTTTACTGTCGAATTGAATTCTTAAAAATTCTCTTCTCAAAGCAGTTTTTCATCTCATTTCTTCACAAATTTCTTCGATCAATCATCCTCAAAATGACAAAATCAAAGAAATCTTCAAAACCCTCATCCAAATCATCATCAAAAACTGCCTCTCAAAAGGCAATCTCCACTGAAATTCCACATAAACCATCTCACAATCTCCTGGGTCTTCTCACAAAACCAGGAACCACCAAAGTTTTCGATTCCATCATTGATCTCATGGTAAAATCAAAGTACAAAACTTTGATCACTGCCGATACACCAATCTATTTGGCGACCCAAAGGGAGTTCTGGAAAAATGCAACCCTTGAAAAACAAGGCGACACTGCAACCACCATAAACTCTTCTATAAAGGGTAAAGCTGTCCAAATCATGCCACAATCCATTTCAGAGGTCTTTCAACTCGGTGATCAGGAAGGTAAAATTTCTTTCACTAAAAACGAGTTAAAAATTGACTTCATTGAGAGAGGGTATGAAGCCACAATGATGAAGAAAATTACCTTAGAAAAAGGTTATTTTCCTTCTGCAACCAGATTTTTATTTCATACCCTCCTACTTTGTGTTTCAAACAAAACCACTTCTTTCAATGAAATCCCTTTAAAGATTCAAAATCTGGGATATGCAATTCTTCAAGGAGAAAATTTTAACTATTCTTGGGAAATTTTTAAAGATTTGGTTAATAATGTTGAAACAAAATCATTCTTACTGTTTCCAAGGTTCTTAAGTTACTATTTTACAAAGAAATTCAGTAAGGATGATTTAGCTGTAATAAACCATGGTGATTCTACTCAAATAAACAGTTTAACAACTGAAACCTTTTCAAGAATGTTAGCACCTTGTAAAACACAAGCAGAGGTGCCTGAGCAGATTTTAGCAGTTACAACTGCTCCTCAGGTATCTGCTGCTGAGCCCACTGCTCAAGGTGATCAAAGCAGCAGCACAACTGCTTTGAAACCCACACCTAAAATCACCAAAAAGCCAACAAAAAGAAAAACACAAAAACCCCCCAAACCCATCAAAAAGGCATCTCTGGAGGATGAGATACCAGAGCTCCTGCCAGTGACAACACAAAAGTCACAAGAAACCACTGCTGCTACTTCCTCACAGCAGTTGGTACAAATATCTCAACCCATAGCTGAAACTCCTCCTGTTTCTTCACAAAAAGAACAGGTTGTACAAATAGGGCCTCCACATCATGATGCTCTGGAAACACTCGTTTCTATCATCCACAGTCCAATGCCCGGGACACATCCTATTTCTACACCAACCATCACATCCACCATTCCTTCACCAATAAAACCACTGTTGGATGCAATTGATTTGAACCAGGCATTATCCAGTCCTTCTCAATCACCTACTAATGAGAATATACCTCAACAACTGACTGGGTCTGATGTATCACTCTTTGCTAACCCACCAACATAACCTGAGGAGGTTACACCCCTTGAGTTACAAGTAACTCTTGGTGGTAATCCAAGTGAAGCAGCCACTACAACTGTTACACCCACTGGGTTACATTTGGACAGTGGTTACATTCATAAGACTTCCTTGGAGGCAATTCCTTTTATAGCACCTCTGCCAACCACCAGTGGATTTATTTATCCTACTGGCAACATCAAAAGGTTGTCAAGTGTTGAAGGAAGAAGACCCCAGTACCAAGAAAAAGGGGCATCAGTGGTTAATGTTTGGAGTATATTCCCTACTTCTACCACTGATAAAACCACTGCTAGTGGGAAATCAGATGATCCCATTAACTTGGGTGATGGTTTAAAGTACCAGAAATTGACGGATCGTATTGCAAAGCTTGATAACTCTGTTGCAGAACTCAAAGCTATGCTACAACAGGTGTTACAAGTTAAGAAGGTACAATCAACTGCTGTTCCACCTCAAGCACTTGCTCCACAAAGGGCACCTGCTACAAATGAGCTCTGGAATCTATTTCAATCTTTTCTCCAACAACAAGCACAGTTAGCAGATCAGCAACATGAAAAACATGTACAACAGCTGAGAAATGCAATGGAGTCAAGGTTCAAGAACACTCAGGCTGATTTAAAGGCTCTCAAAACTCAGATCTTACACACCACTGGCACTGCTCCTCCAAAAGTCCGCTACATTTATCAACTCCCAGAAGATAATGCCAAAAAGGGGGAGAAAATTAAGGAGTGGAAAAGGAAGGGTATAGAGGATGGTCTCTATCTTGAACCAGAAAATTCAAACATGACCAAAAAGATCCCTTTGCCAGATGGCAGCAAGAAAATTGATGTGACAACAAATGCACTAGCAGAAGCAGCTGCAAGTGTAAAAAGGGATAGAGAGGCCAAAAGGAAAGCCAGGGTGGAAAGAATGGATCATCCAGATCAGGGTACTTCTGGGTCAAAGGATCATGAAAATCCTGTTGAGGAAAAGAAGAAGCCTACTAGAAAAGTGAGGCAACCCAAATCCATTCCAACTAGACGTTCAAAGTCTGCTCAAAAACCACCATACAAAACAGCTGATGCAACAGGAGTTACAAAAACTACTGCTTGTCAAACAGTTGTTCCATCAACACACACCACTTCAACACACACAACATCCACTGCTTTACCATCATCACCACCAAAAACAACACCTGCTGACACACAGCAGAAGACAGCAGATGTTATAACATCTGTTGTAATGACAACAGTGGTTGAAACACCAGTTGTTTCAACAGCTGTTAGTCAATCACAATCCACTGCCACTACATCTACCACCACTGTTCCATCCAAAGCATCATCAGTCCCTCCTACAAAAAGGAGAAGACTAATTCTCAAAGATGATGACACATCACCACCACAAACATCTTCAAAATCTTTAGCTCTTGTCACAATACCAAAACCTGTTCCTCTCTTTTCAGTTCCAATGTACAAGCCCTTACCTCCTGCAGGTTTTCAATTTCCTCTTGAACTAGCAGCTGTTAGAGATGAAATAAAATCCTTCTACTATGAGGATGACCCTGCCAAAAGGAGTTTGCCATCAATAAAAGGATATCCCTGGCCTAAAAATGTTGGTGAATATTTGGAAATCAAGGCCAAGCAAGCAGAGGATATCTCAAAGAAAAACACACAAGGGAAATCTGATAAAGAAATTGCACAGAGAAGTCAATATTTGCTCACACAAGTCAGATCCCTAGAGCAATTTGCAAAAAATGTTAGTCAACAAATTTCTGAAAGAGCTGCTGAAACTCTGAAGAAAGACTACATTGAAAGCATTATGGCTCACAAGAAGTACAAAGGAGAGAAATACATGTACAAAGAGTGGACTATTCCTGAACTTGAAAATGAAGCAGCAAGAATTCAAGACATGATAAACAGGAAAGTCACTCACACTCCTCCTAACTGGGCAAAGTTTAGAAAGAATGTACCTGACAAACAGGAAGAGCTGAAGAGAATGAAAGAGGAACTGGTAGCAGCTGATTATGGTAACAAAAGACAAGTTGCTAGATGGAAAGAAGATGCGGTCAGGGCTACTTACAAAAAGTTGGAACAATTAAGAAAGAAAGATCCCACAGTTCCGCAAAAGCCTGACTATCCTTAAGCAGCGGTTTCAAAAAGACCATCAAAGCTGCAAATCAGGAGATCCACAGCTCCAGTTGGTGCTGCCATCTACAAAAGAAGGCCACACAAACAGCTGATTGCTGAAACCATCAAAGAGTTAATGGAAGGTGAAGACCTTGGAAAAGAGGGTATAAAGAAAATGATCATGGAAACTCTTGGTTTGGATCAAACTGCAAGTACTGCTCAGCCAGTCATGAATAGGCCAGCCTCTCCAAATACTTCTGCAAATAAACATCTCCCAAGAAACCCACCAGGCTAAAAAATACAAAAGTGGGAAACTGACAAACAGACCTGCGTATTGACTTTGCTCAGGTCTGGTGGAGAAGTGAAGAAAATATCAAGGGAACAAGCTCTTGGCCTGAGTCTTGAAGATTTGCAGGATCTCCTTGATCTTCCACTTAGCAGGGATGATGAAGATACAGATGCCCTAGACTTTGAATTACAATTTAAAGGTCAGATAAGGGAGCTGTTGATGAGGCAATAAAGTATTCCACAAATAATGAAGAGTTTTGGCATTATCTGTTCCAGGGGGAGATTGTTGGGATTGAACCCTATCAGAGGAACAGATAATTAAAGCCAAAACTGGATCAGAGCAGTGGATCCAGAATAAGCAGACGTTTACAGTTGGTTCATGCAAATCTCTCCCCTTGAAAGTGGTTTAATATCTGCTGACCTCGTATCTGCTGATCTTGTTAAGTACTGACCTATAACTGCTGCCTTGCATCTACTGCCCAAAGTCAAAGATTGATGGAAGACCAAAGCTCTGCTGACTCAATCTACCGCCTTGAGTCAAGTACTGCTGATCCGGACTAGCACTGCTAGGTTCACAGCAGTGGAAGGATGCAGCAGTTGTTTAAGTGTCTTTTATATAATGTAATGTAATAGCAGTAGTTTAGTACATCAGTGTTTATAGATCAGAGGTTAGAGTTTGTTAGGAGGTTAGATGTCACTTTCATGGTGACGTCAGCTAAGATGCTCAGTGGTTTGCAAGTGCCTATAAATAGTTCAGTACTTTGTACTGTTCTATGAGCTCTTTCACCACATCGTCTTCTTTGCACGAACAAACTACTGAGCTCTGGCTGAGGGGGAGTTTGCATTCATTCATCAATCATTGTAATCGTTGTTGAAACAAATTCAATCTTTCGATTCTCTGTGTAAAGATGTTTGATTAAAGTATTACTCTCGTTTGATTGTATGCAAAGTTTGCTTTCATCTTAATTCCGCTGCACAACTCTTCCATTTCCATCTTAATTCCAAACGAAAATACAATCAAAAAGAAACTCAGATCCAACAGATACATCTGTTGCAGATCTTAAAAATATGCTACAACAGGTGTTGAAAACACAAAAGATGCAATCCACTGTTGTTTCACCTCAAGCACCTGCTCCACCACAAGCTTTTGCTACAAATGAGCTCTGGAACCTTTTCCAACCTTTTCTCCAACAACAAAAAGAAATGGCTGATCAGCAACATGAATTTCATGTCCAAAAGCTGAGAAACATTATGGAGTCTAGGTACAAGAACACTCAAGCAGATATTAAAGCAATCAAGGCCCAGTTATTGGAAACCACTGGCACTGCTCCTCCAACAGTACTTTTCATTGATCAACTCCCAGAAGATAATGCCAAAAAGGGGGAGAAAATTCAGGAGTGGAAGAAGAAAGGAATAGATGATGGTCTGTACATTGAACCTGAGAAGGATGCTATGACCAGAAAAATTCCATTGCCAGATGGTAGTAAAAAGGTTGATGCTACCCAAGAAGCACTTGATGAAGGAGTAGCAAGTGTAAAGAGGGATAGAATGGCAAAGGATATTTCAAGATGGAATGAGGAGAAAAGAGCTTTCATGGAACTGTATGCGCAAGGTTGTTCTAGATCAAAGGATACTAAAAATCCTAAGACAAAAAGGAAACCCAAGTCCAACCCATCCAGATTTCCAAAGCCTCCAAAACCACCATCCAAAAGCCATCAGCATCAAACCTCCACCCAAACAGCTGTTGTAACTCCTGTTGTATCAACTACTGCTGGTACTTCAGTTGTTTCAACATCTGTTATCACTTCAACACACACCACTTCAACACACACCACTTCAACACACACCATAGCCACTGCTTTACCACTACCATCACCACCAAAAACAAAATCACCACCACTTTCTCCTGCCAAAAAGCAGAAGACAACAGATGTTACAACATCTGTTGGAATGACAACAGTGGTTAAAACACCAGTTGTTTCAACTGCTGCTAGTCAATCACAAATCACTGCCACTCAAATCACAACCACTGTTCCATCCAAAACATCATCAGTCATCATCAGTCCCCCCTCAAACAAAAAGGAGAAGGCTAATTCTCAAAGATGATGATTATTCACCACCACCAACATCTTCAAAATCCCTGTCACTTGTCACCATTCCAAAACCCATACCTCTCTCTTCAGCTCAAATTCTGAAGTCACTACCTCCTGCTGGTGTCTCATTCCCTCTAGAACTCATTGCAGTTAGGGAAGAAATCAAATCCTTTTATTATGAGGATGACCCAGCTAAAAGGAGTTTGCCATCAGTTGAAGGATATCCCAGGCCTAACAATATCGAAGAATATTTAAAACTCAAGGCCAAGCAAGAAGAGGATATTGCAATCAGAAATAAACAAGGGAAATCTGATAGAGAATTTCAACAAAACTATCAGTTTCTACTCACACAGGTCAGAGCAATGGAGCAATTTGCCAAAAATGTATGTCAGCAAATCTCTGAAAGGGCAGATGAGTCCCTGAGAAAAGACTACATTGAGAATATCATGACCTACAAGAAATACAAGGGGGAGAAACACATGTACAAAAACTGGACCATTCCTGAGCTTGAAAAAGAGGCAGCCAGGATTCAAGAAATGATCAAAAATAAGGTCAAGCAGACTCCCCCTGAAAAGTTCAAACAATTTGAAGCTGAGAAGGCATTAAAGTTGAAGAGAATGAAAGAGGAGCTGATAGCAGCTGATTATGGGTCAAAGAATTCTGTGTCAAAGTGGGGAGAAGATAGGGTCAGGGCTACCTACAAAAGGTTAGAGGAACTTAGAAAGAAAGATCCAAAAGTTCCACAAAAGCCTGACTATTCTAAAGCAGAGGTTTCAAAAAGACCACCAAAGCTGCAAGTTAAAAGAACCACTGCTCCAGCTGGTGCTGCCATCTACAAAAGAAGGAGCCAAAACCAGTTGAGTACTGAAACAATTCAAGATCTAAAAGCTGGAGATGCTATTGTAAAAGCAGGCATGAAATTAATGATAAAAGAAGATCTTGAATTGGAACAATCTGCAAGTGCTGCTCAGCCAGTCATGAATAGGCCAGCCTCACCAAATACCTCTGCAAATAAACATCTCCCAAGAAACCCACCAGACTCAAAAATACAAAAGTGGGAAACTGACAAACAGACCTACGTATTGACTTTGCTCAGGTCTGGTGGAGAAGTGAAGAAAATATCAAGGGAACAAGCTCTTGGCCTGAGTCTTGAAGATTTGCAGGATCTCCTTGATCTTCCACTTAGCAGGGATGATGAAGACACAGATGCCTTAGACTTTGAATTACAATTTAAAGGTCAGATAAGGGAACTGCTGATGAGGCAATAAAGAATTCCACAATAATGAAGAGTTTTGGCATTATCTGTTCCAGGGGGAGATTGTTGGGATTGAACCCTACCAGAGGAACAGATAATTAAAGCCAAAACAGGGTCAAAGCAGTGGATCCAGAATAAGCAGATGTTACATACAAGTCTCTCCCCTTGAACGTGATTTCAACATCTGCTGATCTCCTATCTACTGATCATACAAGCCACTGACCGTCAATCTGCTGCTCTTGTAAAGACTGATAGAAGACTAAAGCTCTGCTGCTCAATCTACTGTCTTGAGTCAAGTACTGCTGATCCGGATAAGCACTGCCGGGTTCACAGCAGTGGAAGGATGCAGCAGCTGTTTAAGTGTCTTTTATATAATGAAATGTAATAGCAGTAGTTAGTATAGCAGTGTTTGTATAGATCAGAGGTTAGAGTTTGTTAGGAGGTTAGATGTCACTTTCATGGTGACGTCAGCATTAGATGCTCAGTGGTTTGCTAGTGCCTATAAATAGAACAGTGCTCTGTACTGTTCTATTAGCTCTTTGCAACCCCGTCTTCTTTGCACGAACAAACACTGAGCTCTGGCTGAGGGGGAGTTTGTATTCAAGCATTACTTTGTAATCGTTATTGAAATTAAATTCAATCATTCGGTTCTTTGTTGAAAATGTCTTGATCAAAGCAATACTCTCGTTTGATTGTATGCAAAGTTTGTTTCCATACTAATTCCGCTGCACAACTCATCCATTTCCATTTTAATTCAAACAGAAAATACAATCAAAACCAAACTCAGATCCAACAAAATCTTTTTGGGTTTTTGATAACAAAGGAATGTAATGCAGTAAAGAAATATATACAGACACTATTTTTGTGAGTTTGTGCAAGAGGATCATATCAGTTTACGAGACAAATCACCAACACCGTTAAGCTTTAAACATTTTAAGTTCTAAACGATTCTCATAGATTGACGATATTGTTGTCCACTTAAACTCAATCTAAAAACTTTCGAAATGCTTACCGATACGTTAAGGTATATTAATTTTGCACTAAATTCTTATGGACCCCACGATCTCAGCATATCCCCTCATCATGCAATACACTAGCTCAAGTAATGCCTTTAAACTTTATCAACTGTGATTTGTGCGAAAATAAAGCAGAATGTTTAAACATTAACAATCAGGTCGATACTTCCGTATATGCAGAGAAAGTCCAATGTTTAAACAAAATAAGAAAAATAAAATAAGTTGAAGTTGTTTAGGCTTTAACCACCAGGTCGATACTCCCGTATACGCAGAGGTGATCCAAAGCTTAAACGAAACACCAAAGAAAATAAAGCAGAACGTTTAGGCAATAACATCCAGGTCGATACTCACGTATACGCAGAGGATGTCCAATGCTTAAACAAAATAAAGAAATAAAACAAATTTAAATCTTTGCAAAATGAAATGCACAATCACAGCGATTTTTTAGCAAAGTTGTGAAAGTTCACAAACTTAACCAGTTTTATGTCTTTCGACAATCAGCGATTACTGAGTAGGCACACAATCAAGAAGGACAAAACTAAGTACTATGCCTTTGACCATGTTTCCCACTAGAACTAGGCTTTTTCATTTAAGTTTGTAACGTTATCGCAAATCTACTAGTCTAGCTGAGCCTACCGTCACATCTTTAGTGAGATCGCTTATCACATTTTATCTCTCCATTTCTTTAGCATGCTGTGACAGTCCAACTAATCTACTATCATTTCCTCTTTTTGATAACAAAACTCATTTTTGCATTTTTTTCAATGTTTTTGTCTTTTTCAAATTTTCAAATGTTTTTGGATTTTCTGAAATTTTCTACTCCCCCTAAAATACAAACACATTTAAGGAAATTTGAAAACAAACTGTACAAACAAATTGACAACCGATATCGAATCACTTCACTTCGCCATCCACTTGGCATAAACAATCAGAACTCCCCCTTGCACAAAACTATTTTCTCATTATGATTTCAAAACACTTAAGTTTGTTTTAACCAAAATGATTTTTCCGGAAAATAAGTTTTGTTGATTTTAAGAAACCATTTGTAGGTTAGGGGTTTGGTTCATCACATTGTTCTTCTAATACCTCTTGTAAGTATGGTCCAATCAAGTTCAACCTAATGACCTTGATTAACCACTTGTAGGAAAAACAAGTACAACTTAATGTTCTTGATTTACCACTTGTAGGTGTAAACCTTCATCAACCAACTTTGTAGGAATATCACATCTACACAAATTCATTTTACCAACAAAGATGCCGATTCCTACTTCACACTTACCAACCTGGAAGCTCCGGCAAGTCAGGTTTTTCATTTAAACAGATTCACCCAAGCCTGACGGTCCTTGGGTGATTTTGAATTCTTGTTCAACAATGGTGGAAAATTTGCATCATCCATTGTTAGACCAGAATTCTCATTTTTTACCTCAACACATGGCTCTTCTGGTTTTACCATACCAGATTCATTGCCTGAATGTGGCTTGTCTGACTTTGATGAGCCAGATTCATCGCCGACATGTGGCTCCTTTGTTTCCGAAGAAACAGATTCATTGCCATCAACTTTCTTCTTCTTCTTTTTCTCTTTCGTCCTCAGATTTGTATCTGATGAATGCATTTTGCTTGATTTGTTGTTCTTTGGTGAGCAAGACGATTTATCAGAACTTTTATCTGTTTTACCAGTTGTATCCGAGGACAAAATCTTCTCCAGATACTCTCTGGCCTTCTTCCTCAGTCTGTCTTTTTGCCCCTGAGAAAGCTTCACTTTCTTTTCTTGAACTTTAGGTTCTTGAACCTTCTGTTCTTTGGACTTGACATTGACTGGTTTCTTCACCTGCTTCTGAGATTCAGCCCTCGATCTTCTCATTAATCTCATTGAGCAATCTCTAGCAATATGGCCAATGATGTTACAGTTAAAGCATCTCCTCGTCTCAAACTTCCAACTCTGGCAGTTAACAGCAATGTGTCCTTGATTGCCGCATCTGTAACACACTCTGTTATCGTACCAATCACCATTTTCAACCCAAACATTCAGATCAAAGCACTGTTTGGCTTGGTGATAATCTTTCCTCCTCTTGTTTGCTGGATTTGGCTTTTGAGCTCTGTGGTCCGACCTGCACCACTCATTACCAACAATTTTTGAGTTTTGTTTTTCAACTTTTTGTGATTTTTTATCACGATTGGATGATTGAACTGATGAACTTTTATTTTCTTTTTGAACATTTTTCGGTTTTTTATCCCTTTGTTTTTGTTCCACATTCTTCTTTACAGGTTTTTGCGTTGAGCATTCACCTTTTTCAGTAGAATGTAAAACAGTTTCTTTAAACATTTCATTTAATTTCAAAAATATTTTTCTTTTTTCAACTTCATCATCAGTTTTCTCATCACAATCTTCAACTTTGACTTTGTCAAAGTTTGTGACATTGTTACTTATTAGAACAGAATTGATCGGTTTTGGACATGGATAATCTGGTGTTGATGACGAAGTCTCAAAACCTTTCAATTTCTCTTCAAGCTCTTTGATTTTAATCTGAGCTTTTTCAGCTTCATTTTCAAGCCGAATGATCTTCTGAAGATGAGAGTGTATTTCAATCTGTTTTTCAAGATTATTTTTAAAAATAGCAGATTTCTCATCTTCTAAAATCTTCATTTTACTTTGAAAATCTTTTTCAAATTTTAATTTTTCATTTTCAAATTCTTTTTCCTTTTCTTTCAAAATCTCGTTTTTCAATGTCAAACTGTTCAAATCACTTAACAGTTTAACATTTTCAGATTTTAACTTCTCACAATTTTCCTTTAAATCAAAAATTTGTTTCTCATCAGCTTTCTTCTCGTCTTTCAAAACTGAAATTTCTTTAGTCTGTTCCTCTCCCACTTGAACACCTATATTCCTGCTTCTTTTTAGTATTGATTTTCCATTTTGATTTTTCTTCTTCTCAGCATTTCTCTCCATCTGTTCTTCAAGTTTCTTAATGATTTGACAAATTGTCAATCTAGAGTATTCTCCAGTTCTTTTTAAATCCAACAGAAATGTACCCCATTCTTGTTGAGGTATGGAATTGGCTAATCTCTCAACCCATTCATTTGGACTTTTCTGAATATCCTTCTCAGACATTGAGCGAACAAGATGGATATACCTCTCAATGATACTCTTTGTACTTTCTCCTGGACAACCTGAAAACGAGTCAAATTCTTTCTTTAATACATTTATTCTATTAATTGTTTCACTAGTCATATTAAAGAAATTTAAGTCCATGATTCGGAAACACGTTTATCGAGACAGTCACTTAAAATGAAATATCAAATTCAAACTCGATCCCCTTTCAAACGAAATGATTTACCTCGTGAAACACCTGAAACAAACAAACAAACAATCAATTTAACCAAATTGAAAATGTGAATGTGAGTGACGATTGAATCAATCTAGGACTCGTGTCAATGATTCGTGAACTCGTTTCAATGAATTCTGCAAACTGAATGAATGAACTAGATCAAATGGGCCACGAAATATGAGCTTTAAATGGTTTGAACTTTATACTCCAACTTTAGATGGGCCGAAGATTTCGAGATAAGTAATCAATTGGGCCGCTAATCTTATGCACATGCACATATGAGCCAAACAAATCAGTTAATTCATCACAAACAAATCGGTTTGTGATTGGGCCGTTATGTATAAAGAGTATTGGACCGAGAACTTGATCTAATCTTCAAATCTCTTTGATTAGGCAGATGATAACAAGTGGACTGATAACTTTTGAATTGTTTGCACTAAAGATGGGTGGCCGACAATTTTAAAAACCTCAATACAAACTATTGGACCGATATCTTTGAACAGTTCACTTAATGCATATCACATTCATATCACTTCTTGAAAATGGCTGACAACTTTCAAAAGTTCACATGCAAGCTGACACAAGCTGACAAAACTTTGAGGACAATTTACGAGAATCACATGCACTGATACTTCTTTCCGACACAACTCACATGCACAACTTTGTTCAATGTAATATTATTGAACCTCAATATTACCACACATGCAATTTCAATGATGAGCAATAACTGATTCAATGTTCAACACAAAACTGATTACGCCGATAAGTCTTGAAGGATCAATAGTCACATGCAAAGTCTGAACAACCGATACAATTCACATATTCACTTGATCTCTTTTCTCAACAACTGACAACCTCGTAAAATGTTTCACACAATTCGATGTACACACTCAAGCGAAACAGTGACTCAAGCAGTTGTCATTTTCAAGCGGGACCAACACATATATTCAAGTGAAAGGTCAAATTCAAGCGAGACCCAAACTGTTTTTCAAGCGAGAGGCCGATGACATCAGCAAATACGAACCAATTTCAAGCGAAACACTGATTTTAACCAGTTTTAAGTCGATTTTAACGCTGAAACTTTCCAGGATTTGTTAATACATGATTACGCATAATATGTGTGAATTTGAGCCGATTTTAACGGTAAAAATTTTAATTTTGAAAAAGAATGGTGTAGAAATCAGAAAAAGTGACGAAAACAGGCTGTTTTAGCAAGATCTCTTCCTCCTGGGCTCTGATACCACTTGTAGGATCGATTTCCGACCCGAACGAGTCGTTCAGAAGAGATTTTATCAGTTTCAGAGGCGGAAACTAAGAAACTGACTTTAAAACAGCTTGAATATCACTTTAAACACTGATTTGATTGATATAATAGCAATTACAATCAGTCTTCACACCGGCAGCACCTCGGTATGGAATACAAGGATCTGTTACAAATGACAAAGACAACTAGCCTATATATAGTCTTCAGCTTTCGCTTAAATGACACATTACATGTTCAAGCGAAACCTACATCTTTGACTTTCAAGCGAAACCTAGTTCTTTTGTCTTTAAGCGAAACCTACTTAATATCTGATTCAAGCGAAACCTGTATTCTATTTTGTGAATTCTAATTTATGTGATGATGTCACACATATGATGTCATCATTGCATAAGATGATGTCACACTTGATCAGATCCGCAACGTAACCGAGACTCGATATAAGACGAAGTCGACAGATGTCACACCCCGACCACGTGAGACAACGAAACGTGGCGGAAATGTCGGGGAGTGTTGTAAAAGAATTAATTGTTTCACAACCATGGAAATTAAAGTTTCGTTTTATTAATCACATAAGAGAGTTACATTGTTTTAAACAAGAAACAAAGAGTACATAACATAAATTAACTAGTTCTTGTCTCGTTTTAAGTCACTAAGGCACAGGTCCGCCTAAGTATGTCTCGATAAGTCCTATGCATCAACTCCTGAAAACACATGTGAAAATAGGTACGTCAGCATAAAAATGCATGTGAGATACATAGGTTTTGTGAAAATAGGTTTCATGACTTGTAAGTTTAGAAAGAGTTGTTTAATAAAGTTTAGTCATGAACCTTGTAAATTGATTTGTTTTGTAAATCATTTGAAAAACAATAAGTTCGGAAAATATGTATAAATAAGAGAATAATGTATGGTTAAATGAATAACCATGTAAATGAGTTTGTATAAGATAAGTTGTTTGTAAAATAATGTCTTGTGAAAAGTATGTTATTTGTATAAAATGTTATATGTCTTAAATTGAAATGATTCAAATAACGCTACGATATGTAATACCATACAAGCACATATATATAGGAAGTACCAGCGGCATATCCACCATGCTTGTATCATATTACACACGCCTCGTTACTTAAATCACTTACTCAAACCAAACCATCAAGATGTAATGTTTAACAATTGTAGAAATGTTTAGGTATAGTCAAATGTCTATTGTCAAATGGTTCACATGGTTCAATAGATACAAATGGTTCACATAATGAAATATAATGTGTTCATATGCTGGTTGAGCATATGCAACAAAATGTAATGTAAAATAATGTACTAAATATGCACACAATGGGCATACTTAGCATGAGATGTAATGTAAAACAATGTACTAAATATGCACACAATGGGCATACATAGCATGAGATGTAATGTAAAATAATGTACTAAATATGCACACAATGGGCATACATAGCATGAGATGTAATGTGAAATAATGTACTAAATATGCACATAATGGGCATACATAGCATGAGATGTAATGTAAAACAATGTACTAAGTATGCACACAATGGACATACATAGCATGAAATGTAATGTAGAACAATGTACTAAGTATGCACACAATGGACATACATAGAATGAAATGTAAGGTAGAACAATGTACTAAGTATGCACACAATGGACATACATAGAATGAAATGTAATGTAGAACAATGTACTAAGTATGCACACAATGGACATACATAGCATGAAATGTAATGTAAAACAATGTACTAATAGTGTACTAATGAACATAGCAAGTATATGATGTGAAAACATGGAAAAACATGAAAGTAACAAGTAGGCACATGTGTTTCACCCCAAAACAGTTTGAAAACAGTAAAAGAGGGGTCTATGTACTCACTTGAGATTGCTTAGTAGTCCTTGAGTAACTACCAAACAATGCTAGAGATCACGGATATCAAACGGCACCTAATATAGGTAACTATGTTAATATACCGGACCTAAAATCGGAGGATTGGATAGAATGAGGGTTCGTAAACCAAACGAGTATGGAGACTCGTGTAATATGGTTTAACAAAGCCTACATACTAAAATGAAACCTAACCTAAGTGCTTACGACCCATTACGACCCGTTTAGGTAGCTTATGCTACTTTAACACGTCGTCCGTGTAAAACGCGTTCGGAACGCCTAACTAGTCCTATGAGAAGTAAAATATGCCTTAACATGTCTAATATTGTTACCAAATCAGTTTAGATACCAAAAGTTATGTTACATATGCTTAAAATGAATTTTGGCGTAAAAAGGGCATTTTGGTAATTTACCTAAGGCATATATACTACCTATCATACAACTACTCAAACGATGTGACCATAAGGTATAACCTCAGAAGGTTATTCCCTATATGCTATGGTCACCTAATGTGTTTGGTCAGATCCTAATGATCGACCAAACGGGTCGGGTTCGAAAGTATAAGCGATTGTTTAGATCGCTTACCTTACGACCCTATATAAGCAATTAACTAAAAGTGACGAGCTAAGCATGTTAAAACATGCTTAACTAAGTTTAGAAAATAGGTTTGGTATCAAAACAAACGGTTTTGATACCTATAAGTAGTTTGGTTACAAAATACGCAATAACACGCATTTTGGCCGAAACTACGACTCGTCACTGAGTCTAGATAACGTGGTAATCAGTAGGTATAGTCACTAGGGACTATGACCATCGTGATCACGCTCACGTTATGAAGTTCAAACGAACTTCGCATTGACCATAACCTGGTCAATGCAGAAAGTCAAACAAAGTTTGACTTTAACGCTAAAATGAATGAAAAGAACGAAAGAACACTTACAAAGGGTCCCCGCAAGATTGATAATCCAAGTATTCTCAGGTATGAGGTGATGAAACACCCCAACTTAGAGAATTCTCAGATTTCAAGTGGGTTTTGCAAATGAATGGGATGGGTATTTATAGGAATGTTGGAACCGTTAAGATCGTTTATCGTATAACGTGCTTCAATCTCAACCTTACACTTGTTGGAATGTTATGGAACATCAAAATGGCCCCTCATGATCAGGAAAGGGCCAGTGGAATTGAGTTGGGAGTGCTAAACAGCTGTTAACAGCTGTTTAAAACATTGAATCTGGTCTGGGAGGGCCTCGCGGCCCGCGTAAGGTATGGCCAAACCTTACGCGCCCCGCCTGGCTTGTCTGATCAGAAAACAACTTTGAAAAATGACAGATTTGGTCCCTGTTGGTTTTTAAGGCCATTTCCGACACGTTTAAGGCCCGTTAAGCCAACGTTAAGGCCCTAAAATGATGCCTAAACATTGTGGATGTGAAACATGCTCAAAAATATGCCAGATGTTGGTTTGTTTGGTCGTACGATCGCGATGTTCGCTTAATTACGACGGAATGCGCATAAGCGCGAAAAACGATCCATTGCGTGACGAATGGATTTTTCTTATGCCAAACACTAAAATAAAATATTTTAGTGCTTACATAAATTTTTGGATGTCCGGATATATTCAGAACGTAAGTTATGCGCGAAAATGCAAACCTGTGCACTTTTTGACGCTTTTAGTCCCTGAATGACCCAAAAGTTTATTTTAGCACACCGAACCCCTCAAAGCCTATTTCTAAGCTATATAAGGGATATTTATGGTATCTTTAACTTATGGTCATGTTCCGGAATGTCTGTTACAGTTCAAATTGGCATACTTTCGCAGTTTGTCAACTTTAGTCCCTGTAAGCGATTTAACTTGATTTTGCCATACCAAAGCCTTCGAAACTTATTTCTAAGTTATGTAAAGGTTATTTAAGGTATGTTAAGCCTATTTCACTATTACGGAGTTTTCGTTGCATTAAACTGGTTATATTTACGCATCAGTGCGCGTATAACCTTCCAGAAAGTGATTTAAAGCTTGAAATCGAACAAAATTTGATATGTGCAAATGAAACACATATTTTTACAAATCCCAAGTATGAAACACAATGTCTCATTGATTTGATATTTTTTTTGATGGTCATGGAGGCACAGTTGTCACAGTCTCCCCTACTTTAGGAAATTTCATCCCGAAATTTATTTGTAGGAGCATGTCTGTGACTTTGTGTTAAATAACCATCAAGGATAAGGCATATCCTGATATTCCTCTTTAATGGAAATTTTCAGAAATGGAAATGAAGGAAGAATCAGGGATATTCATTTCCCTTAGATGGACAATTTTCAGAAACGAAAAATGCACGGAATGAGTCATTTTCCTTAATGGGTATCCTTTAGAAACGAAAATGCACGGAATGAGTCATTTTCTTAATGGGTATCCTTCAGAAACGAAAATGAACGGAATGAGTCATTTCCCACAATTCCTCCAGAAACGAAAATGAACGGAATGAGTCATTTTCCACAATTTCTTCAGAAACAAAAATGAACGGAATGAGTCATTTTCCACAATTTCTTCAGGAACGAAAATGAACGGAATGAGTCATTTTCCACAATTTCTTCAGGAACGAAAATGAACGGAATGAGTCATTTTCCATAATTTCTTCAGGAACGAAAATGAACGGAATGAGTCATTTTCCACAATTTCTTAAGAAACGAAAATGAACGGAATGAGTCATTTTCCACAATTTCTTCAGAAACAAAAATGAACGGAATGAGTCATTTTCCACAATTTCTTCAGAAATGCGAATGAACCGAGTCAACTCTAGACACATGACAAAACTCGTTGTGGTTTCTGTGCACTGAATTCCATAATTATGTATGCATCCATAATTACGCAATTCCTTGCACAGTCCGCACAATTTGTTTTGTAATATGAAGGGGAAGAAAAATTAAACCTGTGATGAGTGTGACTAGACTATCATAGGGTCCTTTTAATTAGATCGACAAATGATCCCTTTTAATTGGACCACCAAAGAGTCTAATTATGGAATAGTACAATATAATCCAAGGGTCTTTACTATTACGTAAAAGCCCATTGAGGATTTAATATAGTACCTTTGGGTATCCTACTATGAATCCCTTATACGAAGATATGGAAGACTCTATGAGGATTTGGATAACAAAACTTGGATTACACAAAAACATAAAAGGAAACACATAAGCACATAATCACATAGTTGTTTAACTTGGTTATTAATTTGTTATTAACTTGTTATCGATTGAAAATGGATATGGAAACCAGTCGATGGACTTCAATGTCCTCTAGGATCTATCTGAAAAGATAGGATGATCTCCCAAAATTTCGATTTTGTTTTCAAAGAAACGTAATATTCGAATTTAAGGAACACAACAATTTTAGGATTTACGGAAATACCCTTAGGTACCCTATTAAGGATTTATAGTGGTACTTTGGGTATTCGTCCATTGTTGTAACTTGCGCCTTGTACTTCGTTTTTCCTTAGAAGAAACGGGTACTTAGGAATTTCGTGGAAACGCAAGATATCATAAAATGGGAAAAAAAATTGGGGGGGTAGTTTGCTTTTCAAAGAATACGATTCCTTGATTGTCGGTATTGTAGGGGATATGTTGTTTATACATATAACCACATAAATACATTGCAATGTAAATAAAAGATTTATTTATAAACAATGATAACAACTGTTTCATGGACCTTGACAACAAAAGAAAATAATACATAAGACGTGATTATTTCTAAAGGGTGTTGTCTTCTAGTCGGTCAGATGCTCATCCCTGTGCTGGATTTGCATTAGCAAGCTTTGGGCAATTTCTTCGGAAATGACCCATCTCGCCACAATTGTAGCAAGAACCTGGTGGAAAGCGAGCTTGAGCAGGATTGTTGTCAGCTTGATTTGGTGCAACTGCAGCTCGGCAAACTTTTGCTGTATGACCTTTAAGTCCACAAATTTGGCATTCGTGGCACTTCACACTAGCATGATGATGAAGGTTACATTGGTTGCACAAGGGTGAAGTTCCATTGTATGGCTTCCTAGCAGGGGGTTGAGCTGGTTGGTTGGGGATGGCTTGACCATTGTGAGTAACCATGGCGAAGTTCTGAGAAGCCTTTCGCTTCTTTGACTTCTTAGGGGATCCAGTCTGTTCATCCATGGTCTTTGATTCCTCAATTGGTTTCTTGTCACTTTTTCGAAAAAGTTTACCTTTCCTGATTTGAGATTCAGTCAAGGTTGCAGATAGCTCAATGGCCTGCCTAACCGTAGTGGGGTTACTACCAGTAACAATGTCCTGAACTGAGTCAGGGAGACCATCAATGTATTTTTCGATCGCCTTATCCAAAGGCGTAACCATGGTAGGACACAACAGGCTCAGCTCCTCATATCGATCAGTGTATGCTCGATGTTCACCGCTGTCTTGCTTAAGATCGTCGAATTCCCTTTCCAAGGCTCTGATCTCGTGACGAGGACAGAATTCCTTCATCATCATTGCTCGAAGTTCTTCCCACGTTTGAGCCAGTGCCACTTCGGCACCCCTATCTCTCATCACACTGTTCCACCACGTCAAAGCTCGTTTCTCAAAGACACTATATGCGAAATCTACCTTTCGCTCGTTTGGACATTGAACATGTCTAAAGGTGCTCTCTAAACTCTCGAACCATTGCAGAAGTGCAGTCGCTCCTTGAGACCCAGAAAACTTTGATGGCTTAGCCGAGTTGAACGTCTTGAAGTTGCAGGGGGCATTATTGTTGTTGAGGGCTTGGTTACATTGAGCAACGATGTTCGAGAATGCAGCAGTCATTTGCTGTGTAATGACAGCTGCCAGCTCTTCAATAGATACCGGATTTTCGCGTTGTGGAGGCATTCTAAAAGGGAAACAAGAGAGAAAACAAATGAAATGGCATTGGGTAAGAATAGGATGTTACAATTACCGACCAAAATCATGGGTGATGGTCATTTGTTTGAACCACGAAGCAAACAAACGACACACAAAGGCTGAATCAAAGCAAATAGATCCTCATAATGTATCGCGAAGACATGCTCGCCTATAAGTGGACACTCACCCCAAGAGTTCCCAGGTAAGAGTGACTGGTCCGATTATGTGGATTTGTACGAACACTCTAGCCTTAGACAGAAAACTCAGGGTACAGGCATTCACTCTTCCAGTTTGCACGTGTTCACACTATTTATGACCAAAAATTTTGATGAGAGTTTGAAATTTAAGAGGGGTTCAAAACCTTACAACTGAGGGTTCAAAACCTTGTAATCAATCATCCCAGAACAGATGATTAATTTTCAAAGCGGATTCGGACTTTGTGTTCTCATTGTGGTTATCACCTAAGGATAGGTGAAGGTATCGTTTTATGACTAGACGCAAGTAAACTCGCGTTAGGGTCCTAGGAAGGTTATAGACTAGGTCAAAGCATTACTAATAACCTAATTCCCTATAACCATTGGCTCTGATACCAACTTTTATGTCACACCCCGACCACGTGAGACAACGAAACGTGGCGGAAACGTCGGGGAGTGTTGTAACAGAATTAATTGTTTCACAACCATGGAAATTAAAGTTTCATTTTATTAATCACATAAGAGAGTTACATTGTTTTAAACAAGAAACAAAGAGTACATAACATAAATTAACTAGTTCTTGTCTCGTTTTAACTCACTAAGGCACAAGTCCGCCTAAGTATGTCTCGATAAGTCCTATGCATCAACTCCTGAAAACACATGTGAAAATAGGTACGTCAGCATAAAAATGCCTGTGAGATACATAGGTTTTGTGAAAATAGGTTTCATGACTTGTAAGTTTAGAAAGAGTTGTTTAATAAAGTTTAGTCATGAACCTTGTAAATTGATTTGTTTTGTAAATCATTTGAAAAACAATAAGTTCAGATAATATGTATAAATAAGAGAATAATGTATGGTTAAATGAATAACCATGTAAAATGAGTTTGTATAAGATAAGTTGTTTGTAAAAAAAATGTCTTGTGAAACGTATGTTATTTGTATAAAATGTTATATGTCTTAAATTGAAATAATTCAAATAACGCTACGATATGTAATACCATACAAGCACATATATATAGGAAGTACCAGCGGCGTATCCACCATGCTTGTATCATATTACACACGCCTCGTTACTTAAATCACTTACTCAAACCAAACCATCAAGATGTAATGTTTAACAATTGTAGAAATGTTTAGGTATAGTCAAATGTCTATTGTCAAATGGTTCACATGGTTCAATAGATACAAATGGTTCACATAATGTAATATAATGTGTTCATATGCTGGTTGAGCATATGAAACAAAATGTAATGTAAAACAATGTACTAAATATGCACACAATGGGCATACTTAGCATGAGATGTAATGTAAAACAATGTACTAAATATGCACACAATGGGCATACATAGCATGAGATGTAATGTAAAACAATGTACTAAATATGCACACAATGGGCATACATAGCATGAGATGTAATGTGAAATAATGTACTAAATATGCACACAATGGGCATACATAGCATGAGATGTAATGTAAAACAATGTACTAAGTATGCACACAATGGACACACATAGCATGAAATGTAATGTAGAACAATGTACTAAGTATGCACACAATGGACATACATAGAATGAAATGTAAGGTAGAACAATGTACTAAGTATGCACACAATGGACATACATAGAATGAAATGTAATGTAGAACAATGTACTAAGTATGCACACAATGGACATACATAGCATGAAATGTAATGTAAAACAATGTACTAATAGTGTACTAATGAACATAGCAAGTATATGATGTGAAAACATGGAAAAACATGAAAGTAACAAGTAGGCACATGTGTTTCACCCCAAAACAGTTTGAAAACAGTAAAAGAGGGGTCTATGTACTCACTTGAGATTGCTTAGTAGTCCTTGAGTAACAACCAAACAATGCTAGAGATCACGGATATCAAACGGCACCTAATATAGGTAACTATGTTAATATATCGGACCTAAAATCGGAGGATTGGATAGAATGAGGGTTCGTAAACCAAACGAGTATGGAGACTCGTGTAATATGGTTTAACAAAGCCTACATACTAAAATGAAACCTAACCTAAGTGCTTATGACCCATTACGACCCGTTTAGGTAGCTTATGCTACTTTAACACGTCGTCCGTGTAAAACGTGTTCGGAACGCCTAACTAGTCCTATGAGAAGTAAAATATGCCTTAACATGTCTAATATTGTTACCAAATCAGTTTAGATACCAAAAGTTATGTTACATATGCTTAAAATGAATTTTGGCGTAAAAAGGGCATTTTGGTAATTTACCTAAGGCATATATACTACCTATCATACAACTACTCAAACGATGTGACCATAAGGTATAACCTCAGAAGGTTATTCCCTATATGCTATGGTCACCTAATGTGTTTGGTCAGATCCTAATGATCGACCAAACGGGTCGGGTTCGAAAGTATAAGCGATTGTTTAGATCGCTTAACTTACGACCCTATATAAGCACTAAACTAAAAGTGACGAGCTAAGCATGTTAAAACATGCTTAACTAAGTTTAGAAAACAGGTTTGGTATCAAAACAAACGGTTTTGATACCTATAAGTAGTTTGGTTACAAAATACGCAATAACACGCATTTTGGCCTAAACTACGACTCGTCACTGAGTCTAGATAACGTGGTAATCAGTAGGTATAGTCACTAGGGACTATGACCATCGTGATCACGCTCACGTTATGAAGTTCAAACGAACTTCGCATTGACCATAACCTGGTCAATGCAGAAAGTCAAACAAAGTTTGACTTTAACGCTAAAATGAATGAAAAGAACGAAAGAACACTTACAAAGGGTCCCTACAAGATTGATAATCCAAGTATTCTCAGGTATGAGGTGATGAAACACCCCAACTTAGAGAATTCTCAGATTTCAAGTGGGTTTTGCAAATGAATGGGATGGGTATTTATAGGAATGTTGGAACCGTTAAGATCGTTTATCGAATAACGTGCTTCAATCTCAACCTTACACTTGTTGGAATGTTATGGAACATCAAAATGGCCCCTCATGATCAGGAAAGGGCAAGTGGAATTGAGTTGGGAGTGCTAAACAGCTGTTAACAGCTGTTTAAAACATTGAATCTGGTCTGGGAGGGCCTCGCGGCCCATGTAAGGTATGGCCAAACCTTACGCGCCCCGCCTAGCTTGTCTGATCAGAAAACAACTTTGAAAAATGACAGATTTGGTCTCTGTTGGTGTTTAAGGCCATTTCCGACACGTTTAAGGCCCGTTAAGCCAACGTTAAGGCCCTAAAATGATGCCTAAACATTGCGGACATGAAACATGCTCAAAAATATGCCAGATGTTGGTTTTTTTGGTCGTACGATCGCGATGTTCGCTTAATTACGACGGAATGCGCATAAGCGCGAAAAAACGATCCAAATTGCGTGACAAATGGATTTTTCTTATGCCAAACACTAAAATAAAATATTTTAGTGCTTACATAAATTTTTGGATGTCCGGATGTATTCAGAACGTAAGTTATGCGCGGAAATGCAAACTTGTGCACTTTTTGACGCTTTTAGTCCCTGAATGACCCAAAAGTTTATTTTAGCACACCGAACCCCTCAAATCCTATTTCTAAGCTATGTAAGGGATATTTATGGTATGTTTAACTTATGGTCATGTTCCGGAATATCTGTTACAGTTCAAATTGGCATACTTTCGCAGTTTGTCAACTTTAGTCCCTGTAAGGGATTTAACTTGATTTTGCCATACCAAAGCCTTTGAAACTTATTTCTAAGTTATGTACAGGTTATTTAAGGTATGTTAAGCCTATTTTACTATTCCGAAGTGTTCGTTTCATTAAACTGGTTATATTTACGCATCAGTGCGCGTATAACCTTCCAGAAAGTGATTTAAAGCTTGAAATCGAACAAAATTTGATATGTGCAAATGATACACATATTTTTACAAATCCCAAGTATGAAACACAATATCTCATTGATTTGGTATTTGTTTGATTGTCATGGAGGCACAGTTGTCACAACAGATGTATGCACTAACAAGAATGGAGAAGAGTTTCTGACACAACTTCTAAAACAGGATCAGAAAATCTGCAACATGCTAACTGACCTGAAATTCAAAAGAGAGAATGAAATCACATAGAGAAATGCCAGAGTCTACAAAATCCTAGCAAGTGTTAACTCTAGCGTGTAATACTTTATAAATATTTCATTAAATTTCTATTTTTCTATGTAGTAGTTCATTTTAATAATATAAACATGCATCTTAACATATTCTAAAATGTCAGTGTCAATAAAAACTCTCAACGTCATCAACAGTTAATCAAAATAAGAAACAAACCTAAAATGCAAAGGTCTCCTCTCAACTGTTGTAGCACATCTGACTTTTCACGATATTGCACGAATCTATACTTTCTATAAAAAGAAAAAATCTTACTGACGCAAGAAAACCTGACTTTCGATTTAAAGAAAATCGAACAATGCAACTCTCTCATCAAAGAAAATAGCACATGCAACTTTTCACGATGTTACAACAATGATACTGCAACATCGATATTGAAAGGTTAATGTGTGATGGGAAGCTTCATTGAAATGACGATGTTGGAATAATGATACTGGAACGATAACATGTAAACAGAATCAACAAATATTCGAACAAAGAAGTGTAATCGGAGATTAGCGGCTGAATCACGAGAAAGATTCATTTGAGAGAGAGAGAGATACGCTCGCAGATATGAGCGAGAGAAATTTGAATGTGGAGCCAGATAATTATATCTTATTTATAGGATTAGAATATATGGTTTGAATTTTGAATGTGGAGCCAGAATTTTCAATCTGGACAGATGTTTATTGAGAACAGATGTTTGATTATAAAATGTTAAGGGCAGATGTTTCGACAAATTGTTAAATGATATTTTATATTAGGCTTTATGATGTAATAATGACATAAGAAAAGCCTTGTTGGACAGCCTCTCCTGCTGATACATCAGTTTTTCTTATGTCATTGAGATTTCTCCTTTTATAGAAAGTATAGATAGATTATTTTTAATTGTCTTTTTTGTCCTATTCATTAATTACTTTTTGTCTTAATTATTTTTTATTAAGAAACATATTTTTTTGTTAAAGAATTTTTTGAAATCAGATTTTTATGATAATTTTTTTTAAGATTTGTTTAAAAAAACGTTTTGAAGAGCCGTTTTTTACGCCCCGTTTTTACGCCCGACTTTTTCATGCGTCGTTTTTTTAACGCGCCGTCATTTACGTTCAAAACTTTACGTTTTGCGTTAAAAATTACGTTTTCCGTTTTCCGTTTTACGCCCGTGTCACACCCCGATATTTTCACATGTTACCGGTGGGCCCGGCGGGGAGTATCGTGACGTAGTTGATATCATCATTGTCAATACACACAATATAATAGCACAGCAGAAGGCTTGGTGAATAAACTATTACAAACCATAATGTATGAGTGTCCGAACGAAAGAATATACAGACTGGATTGTAATAAGATCCGCAGGCGGATCATAAATAACTACAAAGAAACAAAATAACAGACTTCGGGTATCTTAGGGATTTGCAAGATCCTCTTATACGACACCTAATAGCTCCAGCCTATTACAAGAGGTACCTGTCAACCAGTCTTTAGAAAATACGTCAGTTTACACTGGTAAATACAATTAACTGACTATTTTGAAAATATTTATGAAAATTGATTTAAGGGCAAATGGCACAAATCATTTATACTTGGGACAATTATTTAAAGTTAATCTTGTATACAGATTTACATGTTTGTCGTACAATTGGGGTCGGTTGGAAGCCGGTCATGATTAACCGACTCACCACTTATAGAACCCACAAAGGAGTTATCCCCAACATGTGGGTTTATATTTTTAGCATTTGCATCTGTCAGGTATATGCCTACACCCCGTGCATAGGTCGTGGCCATTTTCAAATGAAATGAGCCGAGGATATCAAGGACATGGTCGAATTAACCCCTAATGTTTATGTTATCAAACAAGACAGATTAAAACGGGCTATGTAAATTTATTAATCACAATCCGATTAAATGATTTTATACCCGACCAAGTGGTATTATTATAATACCATATCCCAAGCCCGTATAAGGGAAAATAAGTTAAAAGTATTTACCTGAGCTAAACGTGAAAAGTAACTCAGCCGTAAAATCCTAAAGCTTTATGATGGTACCTTCTACTGGATGCTACTAATCTGTATAGAAGGTTTAATAACCTATTAGGATACTAACGGGTCTTTAATTAAGTCAAAGACTTAGACCGGCTAGCTAGGAAGAAACTTTACGGTTCTAAACGCTAGATTATGCGGAGACCGAAATAGAATGTGGTTTAGACCTGACAAGCTTGGATACTTGTATAATATAGGTAAACTAAACACATTCTGGAATTTGAGGATTTAATGATAAGGTTAAACCCGTTTCGGCTATTTTACGTAAACTAGTCACATAAACCGATCCGAACGCATAAATGCGTAACGGGTAACCAAATGAATTATATACAAGTCTTATTTGTTATTATGCTTAAAATATGTTAATACATCAGTAGGATGTTAACATATATGCCCAAAAAGTATTTAAAACCAATTTAAGTCCCGTAAGGGCATTTTGGTCATTTTAGTAATTATAAAAGAGATTTTATAACAAATTGATTTTCTGGTCTTTAGTAATCAGTAAAAATGTTTATTTTATCTCATTATATCAGTAAGATATTACATATATGTGAGGTTTACCATTTATGGCTAAACTATGCCCCGAAAGGGCATTTTGGTCATTTCACATATGCTTTTAAGGACATTTTTGGAAACGTGAGTTTATAACTTATACCTACTGCAAAAATATTGAAATTTGTTTTAAAATTCAGTAGGTAACAAGTCTTAGATGTTAAGTATGGTTTTAAACCATACTATGCACCTAAATATTGTAAAACTCGCTAATTGATGATAATCAAGATGTTTATGTAAATCTGAGATTTTGATAAGTTTTAAATGCTCAAAATAATTTATTTAATGTATAAAATCAGTACGAAAAGATTTGGCATTCAAATCATTTGTTAATCTCATATTATGCATGAAAAGGGTATTATCGTTAATTACCGAATTACACAAGAACTCTATGATTTAAACAGATTATAATCTGACCAAAAATCTTAATATTCCTTAAAAATAATATCTTAACAATAGGTAATGAGTTTTGGTTCAAAATCCAAGTTTAAACATGTCTTATGCAAGATATCGCAATTTAATTAACAAAAAGCTTCTAATTACGATATCGGGCATAACTCCTATTTGAAACCAAGAACTGATGTCAAATTTTCCGGACAAGCTTATATATCAGTAACAAAGGTTTTTGTCCTCTCATATTTCTAAAAATCTCGTTTATATGACAAAAGGGCATTTACGGCATTTATAAGCATATTAACAAATACGAGCATATAATTCAAAGCAATAAGGACCAAGCAATATAACTCCATGAGGTTACACTACGTTATAATATGGTCCTAATGGAAGCTTAAAACATGGAAGAATAAAGCTTAAACGGGTCAGAACTGAAAGTCAAAGCAAAAGTCAAGCTTTTGCAACTTTCGGTTATAAACTGACCTTAGACTGATAATTGTAGGGTTAGGCCTGATTAAACATGTTCTAATATTAATTACCAAGTCATTAGAATGTTAAAATATAATTTAGAACCTCTGTTTTATTAATTTAAATCATTTTTAAACTTTCTGTCCAGTTTGACTTTTTGTCAAACTAGTTTGACCCGACAATTAACTAGTCAAACGAAATAATTAGGAGGCGCCCTTTTAAGGGTTAATCACCTACCTTAATATGGTTCCATAACCACTTTCGTTTCAGACAGTGGTTGGACCATATGTGATTAAACCGAAAGTCAAAGCTTAATTACGATATGTTTGACTTTTCGGTTTTTAAACTAATTAAAAGGACTAAGCAGGGATTAAAACTCTTACTAATGGTCCTTGCTATCTTTTCTACACTTCTAAGTCTTCTCCTATTGCTTGAAAGCTCCAGATGTGTGTCCTTTTGAAGTTGTTGCAAATGATGTGCATATGAACACAACACTAGTGCTCCTTATATACTAATTTCCAAGCTCATGGATCATTGGCAGCTATAATGGGGGCTCCTAGGATCACCCCAGGTGTCCTAGAGGTAAAATAAATCCGTCCAACAGCCCATGGTATTGATTATAATGAGTTAAAGTCGGTTTAAAGCTGATACATGCACCTGTCCTCATTTTTCTGCGCTGAGGACTTCTACGCGGCCCGCGTAAGAAGTCTTCATGGGCTACGCGGCCCGCCCGGAGGTAGGGTTCAGGTTAAACAAGTTTCAGACTTGACAGATTCAGTCCCTGGCCATTTAAAACCTTATACAATCTCATTTTTGACATATAAGGCCCTTGTAGTTAATTTGTAGAGGCTCAAGGAAGTATAACCAAACTTCGTTAGGCTCGGTTTTGTTAAATATCACTATAGTAGCAAGTTTCATCAAGTTGACACTTTTCACCCAAAGTCTTGAAAACTTACTTAACGATCTCGAAACCATGTGAAATTTATACCACTTATTCTTGAAAGTATATTTGAATATTTCGAAGCCTCGGGTTCGTTAAAAGGTCATTCAGAGGTCAGAATTAACATGTTGGCACGTTTAACCCTTGTAATTTTATAATCTTCCGATTATTTTCGCAAGCAGCTTCTTATATCCAATTAGTCACTCGTTTAAGAATATATTTTTCACGTATGGTCATTCAGAGGCCCAATTTTGGCATGTTGACACTTTTAGTCCCTACGGAAACATAGTTTTATCGTTTATCAACTTTAGTCCTTTAAACTCAATCTTTTACATGATTAGGGTTTAGGACACGTGTCTTCTCATTATTGGACACATTTTTGCGTGGTGTTACAGCCCGGCTTTTTCGCCCATCGTTTTTTAACGGGTCATTTTTGCACGCCGTTTTTTACGCTCGGCTTTTTCAAGCGTCGTTTTTTTAACTCGTCGTTTTTTACGTCCCGTTTTAACGCGGCGTTTTTTACGTCCCGTTTTTTTCCGCGGCGTTTTTATGCGCCGCATTCACGCCCCTTGTTTAGGCGCCGTTTTATCAGACGGTTCTTTATGTTTTACAATTTACGTAGAAATAGTTTTACATTAAACTTTTTACGTTTTACAATTTACGTAAAACTTTTTACGTTTTACTTTAAAAATTTTACGTTTTACGTTTTACGTTAAACTTTTTAGGTTTTACGTTAAACTTTTTATGTTTTACGTTTTACGTTACAATTTTTACGTTAAACTTTTTACGTTTTACGTTTAACGTTAAACTTTTTACGTTTTACATTAAACTTTTTACGTTTTAGGTTTTACGTTAAACTTTTTAAACTTTTTACGTTTTACGTTTTACTTTAAACTTTTTACATTTTACGTTTTACGTAAAACTTTTTACGTTTTACGATTTACGTAAAACTTTTTACGTTTTACGTTAAAATTTTTACGTTTTACGTTAAACTTTTTACGTTTTATGTTTTACGTTAAACTTTTTACGTTTTACGTTTTTACGTTTTACGTAAAACTTTTTGCGTTTTACGTTTTACGATTTACGTAAAACTTTTTACGTTTTACGTTAAACTTTTTATGTTTTACGTTAAACTTTTTAGGTTTTACTTTTTTACGTTTTACGTTAAAAAGTTTACGGTGTGGCTCAGATTTTTCGTAAATCAAAAGGCTGCAAAGTGGGGTTGCAGGTTCAAAAACCTACACTCCACCATCGTTGTCGCGCCATCGTCATCAAAATCTAGGTTTTTTTTTCATCATCGCCACCCAAATCCAACCGATCAAAACCCACATAGTTCACTAATAAAAAAATCACAAGAACATCAAAAAATCAGCCGTAAACATCAAAATAACCAGCATCATCAAAAAATCATCCGTAAACATCAAAATAACCAACATCATCAAAAAATCAGCCGTAAACATCAAAATAACCAGCATCATCAAAAAATCACCAGAACTTCAAAAAATCAGCCGTAAACATCAAAAAATCACCAGAACATAAAAAAACCAGCCGTAAACAGGGACACAAGATCAGAACCAAAAACATCAAAATCACCAGATCAAACCCCCACCATCATATCAAACCCCCAAAACATACCGGAGGTCTGCCAGAGTTGAATCGTTCACCACCACCGCCGGAAAAGTGACAGATCTGAAAACGGGATACGTCGCTGCCGGCCGCCGCCGACCATCCCGTTTTGTTTAGGGTTTTGATGATGGGTAAATCTGATGTGAGCGTAAATCTGACCCGTCACCCCCACCTCTGCAACCACACCAACACTGCCCACCGACCATCACCACCCACCGACCATCACCCTCCACCTTCGAACCACCCCAAAAACGGGTGTTGGACTGGATCTAAAATGGAGAAAATCGATCTAGAATGCATCAAACAAAAATGGCATCTTTCTCTCGTTGCCGGGACCGTCACCCCAACTGCTGCCGTATCGCCTGGTTGTCCATTGTTGCTTCTGTTCACCGCCGCTGTGAGCGGCGGCGCTGCTGCCGGAGAAACCAGGGGGTTGCCGGGGGGTCGCCGTCTTCCTTTATCTCCGTCATTTCTTTCTCTCTCTCTACTAATCACCCTCTCTCTTGATCTCTGAAATCCTGAATGTATGTGTGTGTATCTTGATTTTGGAATGAGAGAGAAAAAAATTGTGATATGAGATTAGAGAGAATGATCTGAGGAAGAGAAAGGAGAAATATAAATGAGAGATGAGAGAGGAGAGAGGAGAGATGTTTTTATAAAGTCAGAGAATTTAAATGAAGAGAGATAGAAGATTTGACATTTGGGGTAAATGACCAAAATACCCCTTTTTCTGATTGGTTGAGAGTGGTTCTCGTGGTTCTTACAACTGGAGGTGATTTCTATTTTAGCGTCTCCCTATATATCCCTTGATCATTTTTTATATTAAAATGGTAAGATTGACATTAGCCAAGTACTTTTAATTAAAATCCCTTAATTTTCTCATCTCTTAACTCTCTCTCTCTCTCATTTTTAATTATTTTTTCATTATTTTAATTATAAGAGATTGAAGGACTAATATTATTTTTAAATAAACTCTTATGTTCTTTTTAAAATTAAACATTAAACCTAATTAAATTATGAAATATTAAGTTAGGTAATTTGTGAGAGAAAAAAGTATAGAGAATATAATTAAATATTCTTTTAATTGGAAAGTGAAATCAAGAGAGAAAACAAAAATCAATTAATTAAATGAAGAGATAAAAATACAATTATACCCTTGTGTCTATTAAAATACGTGTAAGTTACAAAAGATAATTACAATCTTGCCATTAAAGAAAAAATTTACATCTACAAAATCAATGGTCAAGATAAGTTCATTTTTTCACAAATACATCATTGTTCACTCATGAACCCTACCCTATATATATATATATATATATATATATATATATATATATATATATATATATGAATGATTATAAACTACCGATATCCCACCGATATACCACCCCGATAACCGACATCTCAAATATCGGTCATTGACCGATATTTTTCCGCATTAACTGCATAGGGTGGTACAACGTCTATCAAGTGACTGTCAACAGTATGATTTTCCAAACGAAACACCCAAACCAAACTTTCAAGCTAGCGTGGACCTGATTAGGACAACATAAACAATAGAGTAAATTACAAGTTTTGTCTTTTATGTTTGTATCAAATTGCAGGCGGTGTCCTTTGCCTTTAAATTTGACGAGTTTTGTCCTTAACATTTCAAAATCCTGCACGTTATGTCCTTTAGCCCAAACTCAGTCAGATTTTTTTGTTAAATATGGCCATGTGCCTTGCACATGATGGTATTATTGTCATGTTACATCTTCAGGGACTATTGAGTAAATAACTTATATCAAGGGACTAAATATGTAAAAAGATTAAAGAATAAGATATAAATAAAAAAACCTAATTAAAAAAAAATTCTCTCTACCACAAGCCTCTTCACACACTCTCTCTCTCTCTCTCTAAAACCCCTGCAACAACCTAATTCATCTTTAAAACTCCATTGTTTTCATCAACATTCATCAAGTTCAAATTTAGCATAAATAACATATTTGCATAAAAGTATATCTATGGCTAAAAAGACAAAATCAAACACAATTTTCGAAATTATTGTGTGATCAGAGATAACCATCACCTTAATAAACTATTTGCACATTAAACCTAATCAGCCACATACAGTATAACCCTGATTTCGAATTAAGAACCTATAATCAAAGTGATTTGTGAGTAAAACTGTTACCTTTTTGGTTCTAAGCTTTAAAGGGTCTTTGAATTGCAGCATGGCTGACCCGAATCAACGATGAATCCAGCGAAAAGAGTGGTTTTGAGATGAAAATGGGGTTTTGATGAGTGGGTGTGATTAATAAATGACATTTAATTACAGTTATAGAAAACAGGTGGAAGATTATGATGGCGATGTTGACCCCAAAAGTCTTGAATATCAACATCTTATAGGCTAAGAATTTGGGATTGATTGTCACCGTAACAACGTGCTCCTGCGGATCCAGAGTCTTCCGACCCGTTTCAATTTGAGAAACGATAAATTCAACCGGTCGAGTTTGGTGGTTCATTGAACCATCCGGATCGAACCCAATTCCAAAGTCGACAATGGAGTTGTAAAGATGAATTAGGTTTTTTGCAGGGTTTTTAGAGAGAGAGAGAGAGAATTTTTTTAATTATGTTTTTTATTTATATCTTATTATTTAATCTTTTTCCACATTTAGTCCCTTGATATAAGTTATTTATTCAATAGTCCCTAAAGAGGTAAAATGACAATAGTACCCTCATGTGCAAGGCACATGACCATATTTAACAAAAAAATCTGACTGAGTTAGTGCTAAAGGACATAATGTGCAGGATTTTGAAACGTTAAGGAAAAAACTCGTCAAATTTAAAGGGCTCTCAGTATCCACACATCCCCCATTTTTATTTACACATCCCTAACCCTACAGGAAGCGTATTGGGCTATATTGTTCCTCTGAGCCCAAGCATATTGATCTATACGCTTCCTATTGGACAACTTTTTAGATGCTTTTCAACCACTTTTCAGGTACTTTTCAGCCAATGATTAGGGACCAGAGGAAGTGTATTGCCCTATACGACCCTATAAGAATTTTTCTTTTCACGCAGCACATATTGCTCTTAGCAAACTTTATTTTTTTTTTAATTTGATATAGTTTTTTTTGTTATAAAATAATGATGGTTTTTTGTTATAAATTTTTGTAAACAACATAGTTAAATTAAGCAATCCAAACAAACTAAACATATACATACATTATAACTTACCAAAAAAAAACATATCCTAATTAAACAGAAAATTAAATCGTTCATACATCAAAACATTAAAACTAAATTGTTCGTACAATATTGCATCATATAAAAACATCACAAACCACTATCTTCATCAATCCTCATCAAACTCATCGTCAGACTCCTCGTTAGACTCCGCGAGCTCCTCCTCCGTAAATATCGGGCCACGCCTAATAGAGGGCGACGGGTTGTGCCGCGTACAGGACGTGCCCGGAGCCTATAAAAAAATTAAACAAAATAATCATTACATAATATTAAAATTGTTCATAAAAATTGAAATAAAAACAAAATAACATACATGCATGGAAGTGTCGAACAAAGGAAAGAGCGGCATCGTCTGGCCAGACTGAGGAAAACGCGGCATCCAAAGGTCGGGCTGAGAATAGGATGGGCCTGAAGCCTATAAGAATTTAAACAAATTATCCATTACATTTCATAACATTAAATTGATCATAGAAAATGAAATAAAAATAAGATAACATACCTGCATGGACGGAATGGGCTGAGTAAAGGATGACATGGACGGGTCGGGCTGCTGCGTATAGAACGGGCCCCGGCCCTGATAAACTCGTGGTGGTGGACGGGGTGGAACCGACATACCCATATGCTTATACATTTCACCCATGCCAGTCATCATCCACCCCATGTCATCATGCAACCGGTCTATCTGGCGACCGTGAGATGTTAGAAGCCGCATATGCTCATCCTGGTTACGCAAAATCCTATCGAGAAGACGGTTGGTTGACCGAGGCAACCTAACCGCATGATAAGCTCTCTGTAGATGCTGATGACCCCCCTGTTCATGCTGAGGCGGGACCTCAACATCATCATGCCCGCCCTCCTGCTCAGCCATCTGAGGCATTTGAACCTCCTCAGCCTCCAAAAGCGGGTGATGTACCAACGGCTGCCATGCCCAAGCTTGACGATTCACCCCGACAAACCTATAACCAACATTAGGAATGTTTACCGCCACTTTCATCCCTGTCATCGACCTCATGTCCAAATATTTGCAGGGAGCCGGCGCCGGATACTTAACATCGGCCCAACCAGAGTACTGACCAACACTCTCGGCTATCCGACCGATAAATGATCATCCATATATACTGCCACGACGCTGCTTTCTCCAACGTGTGACAAAATAATCCACCAAGCAGAGATGGAGGGCGCACGGACGGCCAGTAAATAAACAATAGAGATAGAAAAGATCGGCCTTCGTCACGTGCTCGCAACTCTTGCCATGGGCCGCGATGCCCGTGTTAATGTAACGATGCAAGTAACAAACTAACGGGTCACGAATGTCAGAGGATCGGGCCTCCTCCGCTTTGGTGTATTGACCATCACCGATGGTGGGCCACCAGGCAATCAAGTCATCGTCGAGCATAGAATCAATACCCGTGGTATACACGTCCTGAACCAACTCAGCATCCGTGTAAAAACCGGTGGCAACGGCAAATTGACGAAGCGACATCTGAAACACCTCGCCGAACAGACGGAATATGATCTCGGGCATTGGGGCCGGCAAATTCGGATCATCAAAATCCGAGTTCGCACGGTCAGCCAGTCGAGGTCTATAGCGGAATGTGGAGAGAAATTCCACCATCAACGACCGATAAGACGACCCAACTCTGATTCGAAACAAATGATCCCACGGGCTATCCTGCCCGATAACCTGCCGCACAGTGTCCGCCACCCCACATGTCTCTAACGAATCCCAATGTCTCCCCCTCATGCACCCCACTTTCATCTCCCTAAGTTTATTAAACCGCTTAGCTTCGTACGTTCGGGCAGGGTACACCATATATGAATATTGTGAACAATCATCACCGGCCAATGGATCGAAAAGTTCCGCAACATGCATCTCATCGTCCAACGCCATATCTGCAAAATTATAAAGAAAACGTGTTAAAACCCAAAATTAACTATATCGGGTTCGGGTTTGAAACAGAGCAATCAAAACAAAAATCATATTCGGTAAGTTAAAAAAAAATTGATTTTGTCGTCGTTTTTAGAATATTATGTTTTGAATCTAGTTGATTTGTTTTATTCAATAAAAGCAACTAAACATGATGAAATCAAAATAAAGACTACTACATGCAGTTCTGACTTGATTCTAACAGGTTATGAAAACAATTTTATGCCAACATAAGAACAACATGAATAGACAATAGTGGTGGCACAATCAAGCAACAACAAAATTATGAAGTTAAATTTGTCTTTATCCCAGCAAAACCCCGAAAATTAGTTGCTCGTACTTTGGAACAGAACGCATTCAACAATTCTACCTAATAAAACCAAATCATACACCAATGCATATGTCTTTAACTCAATTCTAACAAGTCATGGACACACTTTTCCCATATATTAAAAGAACCAACCAACAGTGGTGGTTCATAGAGCAGAAACCAAAACTCACTTAAAATCAAAATTATTCAGCCACATGAACATCTACAAAACGATTGTAGGTTTATAAACGAGTGCAAATAAATACCTAAAACTACCATTATCCCCCCATTGAACCAATATAAACGAAAAAAACATGAAAATATGTAGGTTTATAAACGAGTTTACTAACCTTGAAGCCGAAACGAAGCGTATAAGCTATACGAGAAGCTTGTTCTTCGGATTTAAAGTTGAGAGCCGTTCGGATTAAAGTTGAGAGCCTTTTGGAGATTTGTTAAGGAATGGAGGCAGGGAGTTTTTAAAAGGAAATGGTTTAGGGGATTAGGGGAAACGTATTGGCCTATATGCTTCCTTTAAGGACCAGAAGAATCGTATTGGCTTATACACTTCCGATAGGGAAGTATCTTACTGACACACGCAAATGCCAGAATCTACTCTAACTGCAAGAATCTACTTTCAATCAGGGGAACTGTATAGAGCTATACACTTCCTTTCGTTTTTTAATTTCAATCTCATATGGCCTATACAATGCTTATGGCATGTAACAATATAAATCATATTGTGCTATACGATTCCCATATATATATATATATATGTATATTTTTTGTTTTTTGTTTAACAAGTGTTTTTTATAAAAATATTATAATGTAACAATAATAAGTTAATAATTTGATGTAAATAAAACTAATATGAACACTATTTTTTTAACATGAAATGATACAAAAATAATACGAACAACCATTTTTTAACATGAAATAATACCATGATTAAATAAATAATTTTAACAGAGATAACACTAAATGATACAATAACTAATGCTATGACTAACCAAACACGTTTATGTACTCTTTATGTTGACTTTTGTTACTTGCCATTAAAATCTTACCCTGATGAATACGAGACGCGTATAGTATCTCCCATTCTATAGCTTCGGGGGTTCTGTATAGACTCCAAAGTCCATTCGGTGGAGGCATTGGACAATCATTGGTTAACTTAAGAAGGATGAAATGGTTTGTCTTGACAAAAGCAATCGAGATGGTGGTATGGTCACGGCAAGTAGTTGGACCATCAAACATGGGGAAGTATGTTTGATTACCGCCATTACTGAAATGTTGGATTATCACACCGAATTTCTGAGCAGCCAACAATCCAGCGTACGGCAGTTGCATCCACTTTCGATATGGTGCAGGTTCCACTTCTAGATGATATATTGAGTCATATATGTCATTGTAAAGTTCTTTATCGATATTGCAGAACATAGGTCTCCATAGAGCCTCGTTAATGATCATCTCGTCTAGAAGTTGTTGGCGAACAAACAACCATTGATTCTGCTCCATCCCTAAACCGCGAGCAATGGAGCGGAAGCCACAGTTACCATCTGGTTGGACATTTTCTATATGTGTAATGTTGGGTCGATACCTAGTTGGAAGCCATTCTTTAAAACTCTCGATAACGTTTTTGTACCTGTCACAACTAATTAGTTGAAAATATTATGTGGGTTGTATGTATGTATGTATGTATGTATGTATGTATGTATGTATGTATGTATGTATGTATGTATGTATGTATTTATGTATGTATTTATGTATGTATGTATGTATGTATGTATTTAAATATTTGTACCTGTCCTCAACCAACAGTGGAAATTCCTCATCACAAATTTTCTCTTTATCTTTAGATTTTTTTAGGCGACTGCGTTTGACAACTTTCTTTTTAGTGTCATCTTTATCAGCCTCCTCATTTCTCTGTTGTCGTGCTTTATCAGTTGGGCGCCCGCGAGTATCTTTTAGTACCTCAGGTGGACGATGGTCAGTCATACTTGGATTCACCACGGCTAATAACTTTGAGATCATACTTCTTTTCACTGGCGGTGGTTGCGATTGTAGTTGTTGTGTGATTTTATCCATCTCCTCCTGAAGGTAACTCTCGTCTTTGTGAATTTTTTCCGGTAATACATTTAGTCTTGTCCAGAAGACGTCTATGTCATCAAGTGGGATATTGTTACCTGTATTCAAAATTTATAGTTAAAAGGGGGATGGGATAATCATTTAAAGTTTAATAAACGGTGATAACATGTATTTATTACCTGTCCTTTCGTACCAGTTCAAACGACAAGCACATGGCAACCCACAACTCGTGAAAAGTTGGTGGCCACAAGTTCCCGTTACTGACCGCAAGGCATTCAACTTCTTTAACTCGACAAGCAACAAGTCTAGAGCCTTATGGGAAACCTTACCACGTATGTAATCAAACATTGGTATTTTGTGGTCCCCTATGGGAACGGACATGCTCTTTTGGAAACTGTGTTTTATTGCTATGACTTGTGATTCTAAAATTTTGTCTACTTGCAACACAAGTCTATGGAGTGAGCTGTTATGCCCCTTAAGGTATCTCTTCAAGTTGGCATGCTGACTCTCAACTCTGTTTGTTGTTTGTTGACCAAAGTTATGGTTTGTGTTAGTCCAAAGTGAAACAAATCTCTCTTTATAATTTTTCAGCCAGACGTCACACACATAGTCCATAACTTCTGAAAAATAAAATATACTTATTAGTAATGTATGTATATATATATGTATGTATGTATGTATGCATTTACGTAAACTAATACAATATGTACCTTTTTGGCCTTCACTATGCAGTCGTTCATAAAGCCGGTTATAGTTATACTCGTATATATCTTGTGTATGAGACTGACACAATCGAGCCCAAGAAAGCTTAAAAATTTTCTAGTCATCTTTACTAAATTTTGCCTTGCAGTGTTTCAGAATATTCTGAGAAATGTGCCACCTGCACAACAACTTGGAAGCATTTGGGAATACTTTATCACAAGCATTCATCAGAGAGAGATCCTTATCTGTTATTATTACGCGAGGCTCCATACACTCTTGTAGCATGTCTTTAAGCCTTTCCAAGACCCATAAGAAGTTATCTTGTTTTTTCTTTAGAGATAAATGCATGCGCGACACAAAACGACTTGTGGGTCGATGTCACGCCGATGACTTGAACAAACGGAAGTTTATACTCATTCGTTTTGTAAGTAGTGTCAATCATCAGCACATGTGGGAAGGCACGCCACAATGTTAACGAGTGAGGATGAACAAGGAAAATATCCTCGACCATATTTGTGGAGGGATTCTCTCGGGTGAAATAATTGTACTCCTTTTCTGCCAAATGTTGCTCTAGTACCTGCATTGGAGTTCGACCCGTATACATTCTAAATTTAAACTTTTTTATTACCTTGTGTATGTCTTGTTGAATGCACATGCTCTGTGGGTTTTGATTTCTTATTGTTAAAAGAATGTTAGCTGGCTCCAAGTTTTGAGAATAAAGACTCTCCACCATATATTCTTCGTTCGGGGTTAGCCTCCTTGCAAACGCGTGACCCTCAAGATGTTGTGAAGCTTCATGGTGTTTGGTTCCTTCACCTTTAACTTCCAAGTACCACTATTGGAGTTTAGTCTTCCTACCAGAGTAAAAGGACATCCAACCTTTTTGCTACCAGAACGTCGTTTTGTGGCTGTACTATTGTATTCACCACCACGGTCGCAACACAACCATATCGTCACTGTCCTTTCATTTTTTGAAATAGTTCGTTTGGTAACAATGACAAAATTACACGCAAGTGCCCTTTGGTAAACCCAAGTCTTCAACTCTTCAAGAGATCCAAATTTCTAAAACAAAATCAACTTCCTCTCTTTAAAATGTATCGAATATATTAATAAACATTATATATAACGATTTCCACAAAAATATAAACACACTATATATCGAATAAAATGTAACAAAACACCAAATTCAATAAATATTTAATAGTATATTTGGATCAATGGTGTATATATAATATGTTAGCGGATACTTATTATATAATACAAATTTCCAGATAACAAATAATATATTATATTATAAGAATTAAGAAAATATTTACGAAAGATTAACACCATTTCTATTACAAAAAAACGTTTATAAAGAGTTAAAGACGTCTACAAAAGAAAAAAAAAACGGTTAAACAACTTTTATTTAAAATTTCATGATTCAACAAATTGTTTTTTTTTCTTTTAATTTTGTTATAGACTTTTTATAACTCTTGTTAAAGAACATACTTTTTGGGTTAAGATCCTATACAAACAGTGTTAAGTGTAAAAACCATAAGAACAGATCTGGACCATCTAAATTTTAAATCAACGGTTGTTGTTGATTACAAATCAATTCCTTAAAATTAGTAGTTTGTAATCTTTATGTTAAGGGCAATTTAGTAATTGTGTTGTTTTTAATTAGAAAATGGTCAAAAAAATCCTACAAAGTCGGGCCACTTGTAACTCAAAAACACTATCTCCTTTTATACCAGCACAAAATCCTATTAGCACATTTGTTTTATACTAGTAGATGCCCCGCCCGCGTTGCGGGGCGATGGCCGAATAATTCGCAACCAATTAAAAAAAGAATACTATAATTTTGCTAGGAAAAAAAACGGTGATAAGACCGTATTTTTGAGCTCAGGGCAAAACTGTAATTTTTCAGGACTAATGAGCCAGTGTTAGGCAACTCCTTGACACGGGAAGAAATTAAATCGAGTAAAGCAATTAAAACAAAAAACCTTTATAGTTTTGGTAAAAAACTAAAACGATGGGAAAAACAAAATTTTTAACCGAGGAACAAATCATAATTTTAATTCAGGGATAAATCGTAAACTAAATGGACCAACGGGTGAGTGCCAGGAAGTTGCCGGCACGACTGTAATTTTGCACCGGGGGCAAACTTGTAATGTCACCAGGAAATCAAACAAAAATGATGGGCAAAATGTAAATTTAAGTTGAGGGCAAAATCGTAACCTGGCTGTGAGAAAAAAAAAACTAATGGCGAAAGTATAAATTTATACGGGGCAAAATCGTAATTTTGAGCCGATGGCAAAATTAAAATTTTTAGCCAGGAGCAAAAGCGTAAATTTATTTTTAAGCGTGGGCAAAAACATAACTTTGACCTGATGGCAGAATCGTAATTTTAAGGGAAAAAAACTAATAGCAAAACTGTAAACTGAAACGGGTCAAAATCGTAATTTTTAACCGGGGGAAAAATTGAAATATTTAGCTGGGAGCAAAAGCGTAAATTTATTTTTAAGCGGGGGCGAAAACATAAATTTGAACTGATGGCAAAATCGTAATTTTAAATCGGGATAAAATCGTAAATTTGTTGGGCCAATAGGAGAGTGCCAGGCAACAAAATCGTAAATTTGTTGGGCCCATTTTCCCCAATAAAGGGGCAGAACTATTGAATTCTGACGTATGCACACTTGAGTTTGTATATGTTAGAAAACTAGCACATTTTTATACCAGCACAATACAGGTTTAAACACTCAACATATTAGCATATTCGGTTTTATATCAACACATTTGTTTTATGCTAGCACAATTGTTGATGACGTTTCAAAATTTCAAAATTAATATTATACGGATAAATATTTCGTAGACAAGACAAATAAATATGAAAACTTTTGTGATGAATATCGAGAAATTTTTTTTGAGGTAATTAGTTACATAATTTAATTAGTTAGCATTTTTTTTATTTTTAATATAGATTATATAGATTTAAATATTATCTATGAATATATTAGCACATTTGGTTCATATCAGCATATCTAATTTTTACTTGCACAATATATGCTAATATGTCTCTAAACATATCAACACAAAGTTGTAGGCTAGATCCAAAATATATGTTTAGTATAATAATAACATATTTGTTTGCTCTTCCATAACATTTGGTGATATTTGCATTAAGAAAAAATAACTTTAAAACCTGAGAATTATGAAAAAAAACCATTATTCGATATCCAAAACCTACAGAAAGATTATATTTTGGCATAACATTTAAAGCCAAATATTAGCAATTCACATAAAAAAATTATACGAAAGATAAAAAGAAAACACATCATTCAAACACGAAAGCGTCCAAATATATTATGAATGAATATTGTTCTTTCAATTATAGAAAAAGCAATTGAAGACGAAGAAAAATAAGAATATTTTAATCTTTAGTTTTGTGATATAGAAAAGGAATCCATAAATTAAGAGTGAGAATATCTTTATAGACCCTAAAACAATATAAACACACTATAGATAAAAAAATGTAACAAAATACAGAATCTAATAAAAATTATACATCAAATAACACATATATTTCCCAATCTATAAAGTGTGATAGTGAAGCCTTAATGGTAAAAACATCCCTAAGAGAATATAAATACAAAATATTTAAATAACACGTAAGTAACCGGAATGTCAAACCTGACCCGTTTCAAAAGAGACATCTGGGTTAGGTTCTTCGTTATCGTTGGCAACTTCCTCTTCGTCATCAGCTTCCTCGAAATCGTTATCATCTTCCTCTAAACCGTTATCATCTTCCTCGATATGTTTAACACGTTCCCCGTACTCGTATTCGTTCTCGTGTTTTACATCCGCATGCGAATGGTAAGACAGTATTGGTATTGCGGATAGCTTTCAGGTTCATCTGCGTACTCTTGGTTCAAATCGGGCACCTGAAACCCGTCATTACAACGAACCACGGATGCAACCTCTTCCTCCCCTCGTTCAACAACGTGTTCGATTTTACTTTCGGAGACGTATGATTCGTTTGAATAATCACCAAAAATATAATTGTGGCCCCAAGACGACATCGTGATACGAATGGTTTGATCGGATTGTTTAGTTTGTGAATTTTCGTCATAATACATTCATCCCCAAAGCTTGGATATATAACAGATTTCTGGTCTTATAGGAACCATATTGCCCACTACACTTTGTATGGAATGAATTCGTCCACCAACCAAAACCCTATGGGAAACGTATTGCCCTATACGCTTCCTATGGAAATCGTATTGCTCTATACGCTTCATATTCGAGTCACTTTACAGGTTTTCAATTCTGAACTACCTGCATGTCAGAGCATATTTGTTCATCGTATCAATATGAAGCGTATTGCCCTATACGCTTCCTATTGATTTAATTGGTCCACCAACCAAAACCCTATGGGAAGCGTATTGCTGAATACACTTCCTGGTAACTGTAAAGGAATCGTATTGGCCAATACGTCTCATGTTGCACCCAGTTTTCAAAACTTTTCAGTACTTTTCATGTCTGAACTCTCTGCACTTCCTGCATGGCAGAGAGCATCAGGTTTCAGCAAGCGAATGGGAAGCGTATTGGCCTATACGGTTCCTACTGGTTTAGCATTTATTGGTTTTAAACCTATAGGAAGCGTATTGTGCTATACACTTTGTATTGAGGGATGTACACTAATTTTTGGGGGGTGTCTAGATACCATAACTCATTTAAAGTTAAAGGACACCGCCTGCAATTTGGTTTAAAAGGAGAAAATTGTAATTACCGTAGGACAACGAAGCTCTTCGAGAGTGCGGTGACCTAAAATCGCCGTCTAAAAAAAAAGAAGTAAACGTGGACCTGAGCAATATCGGTTGCTTGCAAAACACAAACCCCAATTTGCAGTATCAAATCATTTGCTATCGGAACCATAAAACCCTAAACAAAATGCCTAACAGGAACCACAACGACGACGATGACGACATAGGCTTGCTATGGAAGCTGCCGGTGGTGTACTCAAACAAACTCGGTAAACTCGGTCCCGCTTTTGGCCTCGGCGCCGGTTGCGGTGTCGGTTTCGGCGTTGGAATGATCGGAGGTAATGTTTCTGTTGCATGATTCGTTTTTCATCGAATTCATTACTTATTAAGTCTGTTGTAGTTCGAATTCTGATTGAATCGTTGAGAAATTCGTGTTTCTGCTTATTGTTTGCGTAGATCTAGGGTTAACTAAAATTAGGTATTTTAATGAGGTTAAACATAGTGTTTTTGAATTGAAAATAGGTTTAGGTTTAGTTAGTGTTTGATTTGGAGATTTGTTGGAGTAGTTGTTACTGTTGGTGTGGTGATTTTTGTGGAAAATTAGAGTAATATATTGAATGGAGATTAAGGTGATCTGAAATTGATGACACAGTTTAGGAAACTTTTGAAAATTACATGCCAAACCTCCATTGTTCAATGTTTTAAAAACCGATTTTTTAATCGTTCCGGGTTAGACTCAGAAATAGTTCAACCGGTTGAATCAGGTTGTATCGGGCGGTTCAACCGGGCTGACTAATTAACCATATAAATTCATAGAAATACAATTTTAGCTCAAAAAATAATCTCAAACCACATTATTCCATAACAAAAATATTTCAAAAGTTAATCCATAATAAAAAAATAATAATTCAGAAATTCACTATTGGTACCTTTTTGAACGCTAAGTCGCTAATTTTTACTAAGAAGGTAAATTGTCACCTTTTTGGGCCTATAACAGATTAAAAGTTCAAATTTTAACATTTAGCCTGGTACTGGCACACTGGTTTAAACCGGTATAACCTAATTTACCGGCGGTACAACTTGTTTGTCGTTCCCCAGTTTACCGGTATGATTTATGCCGGCCAAGCTTCCGGCATCCGGTTTAACCGATTCAACCGGCCGGTGTAAACCGGTTTTTAAAATCTTGCCATTGTTACCATTAGTTGATTGCCAAGCGCACGTGACCTCAAGTCCGGTGACGCACATGGTGTACAAAAGCGCACTTTAGGTGCACAAAGCTCACGGAAAAGTGGCATGAGGTGCAGCCTTGAGTTGAGGCGTGTCTCTTGTGCGAGAAAGGTTTTGTGCATCAGGATGTTGGTAGGTGATGCGTAAAAACCTATGAGAAGTATAAACTTTTTTTGATAAAAAAAAATTGTGCCTTGAGTACAAAAAGAGGTGCGGGTTGATATGTATCAAAGATAGAACAGCAAGAAGTTAGAATGAAAAGAAGAACAGAAGATAGTTCGAGAGGCTCTGATTTGAATCCAAAATATGCATGCATTAATTAAATACTTATGGCTATTATATGGCCTTAACAAACAACGAAGTAAATGAACAACTACTACCACTAACCCACGATGTCTAACCTAAAACTAATGTGAACCAAATCTAATTAACAAAAGGAAAATGCATGAAATATAGGAAAGCAAATGCAGAACGTTGAGACGTGGGTTGGTGCATGGGCTGGGCACGTATCACGGTTTTATGCTTTGTGCCTCGGCTCGGGACCCTATCCCCTAGGTGCTCCCTGCGCTATTTAAAACCAAGGTTGATTGTTATTTTCTACTTAAATATTTTTTCGTTGAGAACATGATAATTTTTACCTACTACTGAATGCTAAAATGATGTGTGTTTTAACTGATTTGTGAAGAAATGGTTGGAAAGAACCATCTATCTTTGTTAATTTTTTGGAATTAATTTAGATGTATATTACTTCAGGTGCAGGGTTAGGGCCCGGAATCCCAGGCTTGCAGGTGGGCTTTGGATTTGGTGCTGGATGTGGAATTGGTCTAGGGTTCGGCTATGGGGCAGGAAGGGGCATTGCTTATGACGAGAATCGTAAACACTCCAATGTCGGGAAGTTGTTCAGTGGGCCCGGCAGTCTTCCTCAGTAAGTTGTGTGCGTGTGTGTTCGGGTTTATTTAAAGTCTTTAATTTTGTTTTCCCGAATTCAGTGTTTCTTTGTACAAGGTTCACACTTTCACTTTAAGAATGCACCAGTCTATAACTGTTTTGGTTTATAAGCCGCGCATCGCGCGAGGATAACGCACCAGGTGCAAAAAGGCGCGCCACATGTAGTTTTGGGTCAAATCTGGTCAAAGTTAGGGTTCGTAGGAGGTGGCAATTAGCAACAAGTTTATACAATTGAAACATTATTGAACTCTTTTCTTTCCTGGAAACGTGTACAATGTTTTTGATATGTCAATACGTTGACCTTTGACTTGTTGATATAGGGATGAGATTGGTCTTTTGATCGAGGAGGTTGTCGTAAACACCAAGAAGCTGATCAAAGCAACACACAGAGAAGTTGAAAAGTGGAGACGGTATTAGCTGATTCGTCGTCGCATATTACTTTTCGAATTCAAAATGTTTGATATGATGTATATAAAATTTACCTTGGCATATACAGTGCATATGTTCTATCTTGAAGATAACCTTTTGTGAATAAATTTACGGCGTCTCTATATAGGTAACGAGTTCGAATAGCTTGTAACTTTCTCGAAAAAACTTGTGTTAAATAAGCTCAAGCTAATCTGTAGAGGTGCACATAACCGGGTTTTTTGAATACCCGGGTTCTTGCCATTCTGGTTTATACCCGGCTATGGGTATCACTGGTATTGATTTTTTTCGGGTATTGGCAATACCCTGGTCGGGTTTGGGTTCGGGTATTGGCCAGGAAAACCATACTTGGTGTACCCGGGTTCGAGTTTTCAATACCCGGGTATTAAAATACCCTATTTGCGGGTATAAAAGAACCGGATTTCCGGATCGGGTATTAGAAAACCCTACAGGGGTATGCAAAAAACCCGATGTCGCTGTTTTTTTTTATTTCATATTTTTTGTATTTTATGTTTCCAACTCCATTTTTGGGTTTATAAACTTTTACATAATAACATAAAACTTTCAACACATTTGAAACTTAGAAATATTACAGGATTACATATCATAAAAAGTGCATACATAATCGGGTATCAAAAAACCCGGAGCGGGTATTAAAAAAAACCCGAGTATAAATTGGGTTAAAGCCCCGGGTTCAGGTTCGGGTTCTCACAACAAATATCATACACGGACCCGTTGGGTTCGGGTTTACAATACCTGTTTTTTTTATAAAACGTGGGTCTGGGTTTTTGTGCACCACTACTAATTTGGCTCTACTAATTTGGCTCGTATAAACTTTGGAGTTAGTTTGAGGTTGCTGGAGCAAAAAGCCCATCTAAAATAGACCGCTAAATATAGCACGTAAAAAAAGCCTAAAGAAACGTAGTAGGGACTAGGGGTATTAAATAACTGAGCCCAACTTATGAGCCCATGAAGTCGAAAGGCTAAGCTTATTTAACTCAAAAATATTTTTTTGATAAAAGGACTTATTGACTTATAACTTTTTGAAAATTAGTTTTTAAAAAAGTGTTTGGATTAGCTTATGGATTCGGAAAAGCCAATAAGTCATTAAATTGTTTTTTAAAAAGTGTTTGGCTTAGCTTATTTATTTAAAATGACTAAGGGCATGTTTGGCTTAGCTTATTTTCAACTTTTGCAAAAGGACTTTTGCCCAAAATAAGTCAGGAAATCCTGACTTTTGGCAAATCATAAGGACTTTTGCCCTTCAAAAGGAAAGCCAAACACTTTTCAAAAGTCCTTTTGCCCTTCAAAAGTCCTTTTACCTTCAAATAAGGAACCCCAAACACCCACTAAAAGGGATGGTAAAAGCTAATAAGTCTTAAGCAGCTTTAAAAAGTCACTCATTACTAACTTTTCAAAACTAACTTTTCCTCCATACACAAAAAGTCATTTTGAAAAGTGCTTATGAGTTTGCCAAACACTTTTTCTCCTTATTAGCTTTTTGTAAAAGTCAATAAGACCACCCGTAACCGGGCGTTTTTCATCAAATATATCTCCCAAACACGCCCCATAACGCCCATACGCCGCCCCCTAGGCGTTTTCGGGTGTGATCTCGCCTGAATTTGTGTTTGGCGTTTTTTTGAAACACGCCGAAGCCCCCCCCCCCCCCCCCCCAAAACTTGATTTCTTTGCCCAATAGGACCTTGCCATGTGTGTATACTTAGTTTTAATTAAAAAAAACAAAAGAAATTAGTTTTAATTAGATTTTGGCAATGGTTTTTCTTAAAGTTTAAGTTGCAGGTGGTTGTTGTGGGTGAAAGGAAGAAGAAGGTGATATTTCATTTCAGTCCTGCATTTTGATTGTATTTAAAAAAAAGGACTTAAACTTCAAAAGTCCTTAAAAAAAGGATTTTGCATTTCAGTCCGTAAAGTTTTAATTAGATTTTGGCAATGTAATTTTTTTTTACTTTTTTTTCTGGTTTTTTATTTCTAGTATTGTATTTTTTTAATTTAATGAAGTATTTTAAGTTTTTAATTAAAAAAAAATAATCGTGTAATGATTGGAAGGGGCGTTATTGGGCATCATTCTCACTACGGAACTTTTGCAATAATGCCCAATAATGCCCCCATGCTGACTGGACTGCCACATGACAGAAAACGCCCCAGGATAGGGGCATTATTCATCTAACGACTACGCATGGTCTAAGTTATAAGGTGTTGAAAAGCTTAGCCAAACACCCCCTAAATTAGAATACCATTATTTTTTTCTTCTGCTAAACCCTAATTTTGGCGGTTACACACTTGCAGTCCAATTTTCAAGCACACACTCCTCTCCTTGTTCATCTAAGATAATCTTTCAAGAACTGGACTGATAATGTCTATTGATTCACTGATTTAATAGGATTTTTTTCAAATATTAATGTAAGTGTAAATATATATATATTTTTTTTTTTTTTTTTTTTGAAAGGAACGTTGAGATTTCTTATTGAATGGTTCATTCTTTTCTTGTAACCAGACGTTACACTAGTGTAAATATATAATCATATAAAATCAAACAATGGTGTTCCTCTTCCACTTTATTCTTCAAAGGTTTCACTATAAGCTGGAAGAGGAACACCATGAAGATCAACATGGTGCAGTTTCAATCTTTGTACCAATCTAGTTGACTTACTAACCCATCTTCCTTATTGTTTCAAGCTCCATTGTAACTTCTTGCATGCTAGGTCTGTTCCCACGTAAGGGGTCAAGGCATCTATGTACCAAGTCACATGCTGCACTTAGCTGCTCATCAGTTGCCTCCTCTAAAACTTGAGGATCAACAATCTCGCGCAATCGTTTTTCGTTGGTTTCCTTCACAAAATATGTTGAGAGTCTTATATCATCTTCATCTCTTTGCCTATCAAAGGGTTTTTTTCCTGTCAAGAGTTCTGTGAGAACCACTCCAAAGGCATACACATCAGCCTTATCTGTAACTTGACGTGTATAGATATACTCAGGATCCATGTAACCTAACGTCCCTTCAACGTGTGTAGTGAATTGATCATGATTCACAGGGATTAACATCGAGGAGCCAAAATCTGAAATTTTTGCGGTGTAGTTTTCATCCACCAAAATGTTAGCAGACTTCACATCTCTATGTATGATGGACATTGTTTCATATCCGTGCATATAAGCAAGTGCATCAGCAGATTCTTGTGCTATCCTTAAACGATTATCCCATGACAATATCTCCGTGACCCTAGTTTAGGGCTGTTCATGAGCCGAGCCGAGCCGAGCCGAGCCAGGCCAAGCTCGGGCTCGGCTCGATTATAAACCGAGCTGGCTCGGCTCGGCTCGGATTTGAAACCGAGCTGAAAATCTAAACTCGGGCTCGGCTTGGTTTTAAACCGAGCTAGCTCGGCTCAGCTTGGTTTGGCTCGATTTTATAAAAAAAAACTAATATATACCTCTTAAAATTTAATAGCCTAAAATATTATTCAATAATTTAAAAGAATATATTCAAAATAAGTTCAACCTAATACAATTCAAACCAAAATCAAGTTTAACAACGCAAAATAAGTTTTAATTTCAATAAAATACAATATTAGTTCATTAGTATGGTAATCAATCTTCAAATATGCCATAAATATCAAATTACAAACCTATATACATGTAAATAATAATCAGTTTTTTTGTAATATATTATAATGTATATAAAATTAAAACTTATTATAAGTAAAATAATTCGAGCTAAACCGAGCCGAGCTACAAAGCGAGCCGAACCGAGCCAGCTCGGCTCGTTACGAGCCGAGCCGAGCTAGGCTCACTTTCTAACCGAGCCGAGCCGGCTCGGCTCACTTTTAAACCGAGCCAAATCGAGCGAGCTTTTTCCGAGCTAAATCCGAGCGAGCTTCGAGCGAGCTCCGAGCCGCGAGCTTTTTGAACAGCCCTACCCTAGTTCCACTGTGAAGAAGATGATGAAGAGTTCCATTAGAAACAAATTCATAAACTAGCAAGGCGCCCTCAGTTTTGAAACAACATCCCAAAAGCTTCACCACGTTCTTGTGATTAATTTTTTCTAGAATTACAATTTCAGTTATCAGTTGTTCCAATCGGCTTTGGCCCAATATTCTGTGATTCTTGATGGCCACCACCCGCTTATCTTGTAGTATTCCCTTGTAGACAGTGCCCTGAGCTCCTCTTCCGAGAATCATATCTTGTGCGTAATTGTCGGTCGCCTTTTTTAGCTCTTGAACTCCAAAGATTTTGATGGAACCAAAATAGTTGGGTTTTAGTTGAAGGATTTTTGTCGAAAAATATGTAAATGACTGAGCGCCATTTTGCTGGAGGATTTTGTTTCTAAGCATAAGTAGCTTCCTCTTCTTGGGCATGCGCAGCCCAAATTCAATACCTATTTGTGATTATTATGAGCACATTAACATACATTGTAAACAGTACAATATCGATAACCAGCAAGGTAGGACATGAACAAAGGACAAAATCTTGTAGCACAAAAAGACGGAGAAACTATGTCAAATGCATTTCCCTTAACGAGGTGTGTGGCTTAAAATATAGGGATGCTTTATGTTTATGCGCTAGATGGGAATGATTCAATAGGTAAAAATCAAAGCACACGAACATTGGGAATTTTGAGATCAAACAATGATCACGACTCTTTTCTTACTCTTTTACTAAATTCAAACATGAATGCTCAAACATGAAAATTCAGATAAATATAACAAGTATTTCTTTATTTACATGAAGGCACGCCATAACGAAATTGTTTTGTCATCGCAATCTCAGGTAGATAAATGAGAAGAATGGAATACCTGAGTTTTTGTCATTGGGGGTGATTGAAAATGTATTAGCCTGTCTGCCAAATACTGACTTCCCTGCGGCTCGCAACGAGCTATTGGTTTTCTCTTGTAAGTTGAGTACAGATTCAAGAGCGGAGACAACCTCAGGCATGGTAGGACGGTGTTCTGGGCGCGTGTCCAAACATCTTTCTGCGATATGAACAAACCCCTTTAAACATACTGGGGATATCTCATCCCTTATATCAGAATCAGTGATATGCTTCAGACGCCCATCTTTGATCGAGTCTTGAGCCCATGTTAATAAACTTATTTGCTCTTCATCAAGGCTTGCATCTATCGGCCTCTTCCGACACAACACTTCGAACAATATCACTCCAAAAGAATAAACATCAGACTTCGTAGACAGCTTTCCAGTTATGTAATATTCTGGATCGATATACCCAAATGTCCCTTTAACCAACGAGTCGACATAATCAGTTGATTTCTGATCCCCTGCAACTATTTTAGAGTACCCGAAATCTGTAATTTTAGGTGCATAACTTTTATTTAACAAAATATTGGAGCTCTTCACATCTCCGTGTATACCAAACTCAACACCCATACCAGTGTGGAGGTAGTTTAAAGCACGAGCCACACCTAAGCAAATCTTGAGTCGCTGAGGCCAAGAAAGAAGGGTACGAACGCAATGGAGATGCTGTTCAAGTGTTCCATTGGGGATATATTCATAAACTAGTATCATCTCTTCTTCATAACTACAATAACCAATTAAAGTCACAATATGAGTGTGACGTACCTTGGAAAGAGTTTCAACTTCAGCCCAGAACTCATCTGCTCCTTGGTTAGAATCTGAATCTAATCGTTTTATGGCAGCACTCACACGACTTGAACCAATGACAAGGTTACCCTTGTACACTTTTCCAAATCCCCCACGCCCAATTACTAAAGATTCGTCAAAGTTGTTTGTTGCTGAAACAAGCTCATGGAATTCGAAACTATGGCATGGTTCTGACCATTCTGAAGTGGTGGAGGTGGAGGTGTAGATGGTGAATTCAGATTCATTTCCATCACTAGTAGCAATCGACATTTACTGATGGGATGGATAGATGATTAGATGTGCAAGTAGAGATTTAAAGTTGAAAATGGATAGCCATTACAGGAATGATGAATTGAAGGATTGTAAATTTTTAATCAAATTTTTTTTTTTTTTTTTTAATCAAATTAAAAAAAAATTTAATCAAATTAAAAGGCTTCTTGTTGGAAACAGAGGTGGGTGCACGCGTATCTGGCAATTACAAGTCAACTTACAAGTCTTCTTTAAACCATCCGTAGTGAGGTTTTTTTACGTTTTTTCCCTAAAAAAATCCGGAGAAGCGTGCTTTTAAAAACGCCTTCTTCTTTTTGTTTGGCCAATAGCATTTTTTGATGGTTTTTCTTTTATTTAATTTAATTCTATTACACCTCTTTTAACATAATACCCAAGAATGCCCACATCCCCACTACACTCCTTTTAACATAATGCCCCACAATGTCCACATACTGACTGGACCGTCACATGACGCAAAACGTCCTAGGGCATTATTTCCCCCTCTCATTACACAACAGTAGGTGCCCAAGGTGTAAATGTGGTCGTGATGGAAAAAAAAGAACTTATTCAACGGCTATTATTACCGGGGTCAAAAGTATGATTTAACTAGTAAAATTTTCTTCATATAATCTATAAGGTTATAGGGTGTGGTCATTACCTTTATGCAATGTTTTAAAAACCGGTTTTTAAGTAATATCAGGTTGGACTCTAAAATAGTTCACCCAGTTGAACCGGGTTGTACTAGGCAGTTCAACCAGGTTACTAGTTAACCCTATGATTCTATAAAATACAAATTCATATAAAAAATAATCAAATCTCAATTAGGATTATATGTAACTGATGATTGTTTTGTCAAATATAAAAAATAATTAAATCTCAATTAGGATTATATGTAACTGATGATTGTTTTGTCAAAAAAAAAAACAACTATTTTTTTTGTTAAATATTAAGCATTTTGACAAGATGGGTAATAGTTTCAACAGTGATGGAATATTGGAATAGTAGGCATTAGGTTAATTACCGTAAATTAGGGATGAGCAAATCAGACCCGATACCGAATTTACCGGACCGGGTACTTTTTCGGTACCGACTTTTGACATTTTCGGTACCGGTTTTTACCCTCAAATACCGGTACCGAACCGGGTATATTCGGTACCGGTACCCACTTTTGAGGATTTTCGGTACCGAGCTCATCCCTACCGTAAATATGGAAGTTCAGTATTACCTTAATATCGTATTCTATTAAAATTAAAAAAAAATCAAAGTTTATGATAATGCAAACCAAGAACCGGATTTACCGCCGGTACATAAGACATATTGTATTCGGGTTTTACCGGCCTTTATCATACTGGACCCGTGTTTGGTATCCGGATTAACTGGTATAACCAGCCGGTTCATAACGGTATTTAAAACATTGCCTTTATGACCAACATGATCTCCTACATCAGCGTCATGTCACCATCTCTAATCCACCATCCAAAACCATTATTCTAAGAGTGTGGTCATGACTTAAACCACTTTCCCTTTATTTAATATAATTTATTTTTGTCTAAAGGAAACATTGGAAAAAAGAAAAATTTAATATAATTTATTTTTGTCTAGAGGAAACATTGGAAAAAAGAAAAGGAGGCGCTTAGTTGCCATGGTTTAATCTAGTGGCGGAACTAGAAGAAAAATTCAGAGGTGTCCCAATTATTTTTATCACATTCATAAAATGGGGAGACTTTTCTTTACCATTCATTCAGGGACATTTGAATTCTGTAAATAATGAAACATGTAACTGGCCTTTGATTTCTGTAAATAATGAAACATGTAACTATAACTCTTTGATGTGGCTCGCATATGCATATCAAAATGAAACGTAATAAAAAAATATTACATTGTAATTAAAAACGTATGTAAAGGCTGACAAAGAGAATAGGGTAGCACACTTGAGGAATTCAGACACACGACCAAAGAGCATGCGCGAAAGCTTATTTAGTTTTTTTTCAAACGGTATATATTAAAGTTGTGTGCGTGTGTGTTCGGGTTTATTTAAAGACTTTAATTTTGTTTTCCCGAATTCAGTGTTTCTTTGTACAAACTTCACACTTTCACTTTAAGAATGTACCAGTCTATAACTGTAAGCCGCGCGTCGCGCGAGTATAACGCACCAGGTCCAAAAAGGCGCGTCACATGTAGTTTTGGGTCAAATCTGGTCAAAGTTAGGGTCCGTAGGAGGTGGCAATTAGCAACAAGTTTATACAATTGAAACATTATTGAACTCTTTTCTTTCCTGGAAATGTGTACAATGTTTTTGATATGTCAATACGTTGACCTTTGACTTGTTGATATAGGGATGAGATTGGTCTTTTTATCGAGGAGGTTGTCGTAAACACCAAGAAGCTGATCAAAGCAACTCACAGAGAAGTTGAAAAGTGGAGACGGTATTAGCTGATTCGTCGTCGCATATTACTTTTCTAATTCAAAATGTTTGATATGATGTATATAAAATTTACCTTGACATATACAGCGCATATGTTCCATCTTGAAGATAACCTTTTGTGAATAAATTTACGTCGTCTCTATATAGGTAACGAGTTCGAATAGCTTGTAACTTTCTCGAAAAAACTTGTGTTAAATAAGCTCAAGCTAATCTGTAGAGGTGCACATAACCGGGTTTTTTGAATACCCGGGTTCGGCCGTTCTTGTATATACCCGCGTACGGGTATCACCGGGTATTGGTTTTTCGGGTATTGGCAATACCCGGGTCGGGTTTAGGTCCAGGTATTGGCCAGGAAAACCATACCTGGAGTAACTGGGTTCGGGTTTTCAATACCAGGGTATTAAAATACCCTATTTGCGGGTATGAAAGAACATGGTTTCTGGATCGGGTATTAGAAAACCTTATACGGGTATGCAAAAAACCCGATGTCGTTGCTTTTTTTATTTCATATTTTTTTGTATTTTTATGTTTCCAACTCCATTTTTGGGTTTATAAACTTTAACATAATAACATGAAACTTCCAACACATTCGAAACTTAGAAATATTACAGGATTACATATCATAAAAGTGCATACATAATCGGGTATCAAAAAACCCGATGCGGGTATTAAAATAGCCCGGGTATAAATCGGGTTAAAAACCCAGGTTCATGTTCGAGTTCTTATAGCAAAAACCATACACGGACCCGTCGGGTTTACAATACCCGGTTTTTATAAAACCTGGGTTCGGGTTTTTTGTGCACCACTACTAATTTGGCTCGAATAAATTTTGGACCTAGTTTGAGGTTGCTCGAGCAAAAAGCCCATCTAAAATAGACCGACAAACATAGCCCGTAAAAAAGCCTAAAGAAACGTAGTAGGTACTAGGTGGGTATTAAATAACTGAGCCCAACTATGAGCCCATGAAGTCGAAAATTACTAAATTATTATTTTTTCCTCATAATTTTTTAAGATCTGGACTGATAAATGTCTATTGATTCACTGGTTTCCTCATAATTTTTTAAGATCTGGACTGATAATGTCTATTGATTCACTGGTTTAATAGGATTTATTTCAAATATTAATGTATGTAAATATAGGGGAAGGATCCACTAAAAAGTGGATTTTGCCTAAGTAGCCTAAGAAGGATTATAATAATGACATGTGGCACTCCTAATAAGCAGAAATGAAGGGCATTTTGGTCCTTATAAATAGGAGTAAAAATGACATGTGACACCTCTTTTGTTTTTTAAAAATACAACAAAAAAATATAATACAAAATAATCTAGTACAAAAAATCTAGTATAAAAAATATAGTACGAAAAAATTCAGAAAAAAAAAATGTAGTACAAAAAAATCGAGCAAAAAAATTGAGAAAAAAATTCAGCACAAAAAAATAGTACAAAAATCCAGCACTAAAAAATGTTATACAACATAGAAATACAACACATTTTAGTCGTTTTTTTAGTCTTCATATTTTATATAGCAGTATGGTACTCAAATTAAAGATAAAAAGATGCTCGATTTTACGGTGAAATTTTTATGAAAAAATAATGTCGTATAAAAAAGTTATGAACGTTTAAAAAATGAGGGTGGAATATGCATGTGCCTTGCATGTGGAGAGAGAAAGTCCATAAATATAATTTTCCCAAGATACCCTTGCACTTCTTTCTCCTACACTTTCATCTTAACTATTGATTTGAAAAATAAATGATTAAGATTTCTTCTCATCCTACTTAGGCAAAATAAACTTTTTATTTGATCTTACCCTTATAAATATATAATCATATAAACATTCAAAAAAAGAGAGACTAGTAATATTTTTAGAACCGAGTTAACTTTCATTTTGCTCCCTGTAATTTGGCCATTTTAACGGTTTTGCTCCAATAGTTTAAAAATAGCCAATTTCCTCCCTGATTTTTCTAACTTATCTTCATTTTGCTCCCGGCCTCTAACTCCATCAGGGAGGAAACTGGCGACAAACTCGAAAAATTAGGGAGTAAACTGGCGACAAACTCGAAATATCAGGGAGGAAAATGACTATTTTTAAACTATTGTAGCAAAACCGTTAAAATGACCAAACCACAAGGAGCAAAACGAAAGTTAACTCTTTAGAACCGGACTCGATGTCTATTGATCCATAGATTAAATTGGATTTATTTCAAGTTATGTGAGTGTAAATAGTAATCATATAAACACTCAACAAAAAAGAAACATGTTTAAATATTAATCATCTTAAAAAACTAGATCAAATATATTATATTTAAACTAAGCGCACTTTACATCAATATCGCAGGTAAGCGAGCAACAAGCTGCGCCGCTACCCCTTTCTGAATAGCAAATCCTAGCATATTAAAGACAAACCCTTGCCCCCCTGTTGATGAGCAACTGTTGTGGACAACCTTTTGGACCCTAGTCAACAAACGGATAGCTTCTGGAGCTAGGGAGCCAAATGTGTCGAAGGCGAAAGGGACAAATGCATGTTGGTTATCAGCACATGCTTTAGCGTGTTTATCCACCTTTTTTGATTCTGCTTTCCTTATAGCTTGTCCTGCTACAAACCCGCTTTCCCTTAAACTAGCAAAGGGGGAGACTCCTGTGAGATCCACACAAGCATGTTTCCCTCCCGCCCAGCCAAAGACGAGCAGATCCGCTGGTCTCAGTGTAGGTCTCCCTTTCATGGGGTCTGTAAGGAAATTCACAGGGGCCTCCTTCTTCGCAGAAATCCCCGCTCTCCTCAAGATGTCCCCCAAAACATCCCTCACCCAGTCATGCCGATATTTGAAACCAGGGAGCTCCTTACAATGAACAACATGCTCCCCGTATTTATCCATGCAGGCTTTACGGCAGATTGGGCAGGTTTCGTCTTCTGGATACATAGGGATCATCAGCCGGTATTTAAGGATAGCCCTATACTCAACAGCCGACATGCATTGCCCCAGCCCCTCGATCGGGATAACAGTCAAAAAATCTTGCGCATGGGGGCCTTTCAAGCACTCAATCACCGCCTTCTGGCGGGGAGACAGATCAAATGCTTCTCCCAGACTATGAGCGATTTTGTCAAATAGAGCATTCGCCAAAGTTTTTTGTGGCTTTGGGGGGGGGGGGGGCGGTGTCCATATTAGAGAAACCGCCAATATCAAAGTCTGGAAGAGAGACACTTAAGTATTCAAGGGCCTGTTGGTAGTCTACGTCAAGCTTAACAACCCCACTGTTCCGAAGGATATGGTCTTGCAATACACACGAGTGAGCTCTAGACGCCACAAAAGCATAAACTCCAACATCCCGAGCTGAGAGGAGGCCCAAACCACCCAAACGCATCGGCAAGGATGCCAAACGCCACTGAAGGTCACCAAAGTAGGACCCCCCCCCCCCCCCCCCCCGCAAACAACAATGTCTTCGATAGCCTCTCGGAGACCATCGTCAAAAAAGGATACCGCATTTGCCATCAAGTGGGGTTGGCAGGTCCGCAGCCCAAACAGTAACTTAGCTACCCCCATGCATGACCTTAAAAGAAGAAGCTCGCACTGGGGGTCCTGGAGGCAGGGCAAGAGTTTCATAAGGTCAACCGCTGTCGATGCCCGTCGCCCTGCTAATTCCCGATAAAAGCAGAATCTCGGCTAACCGCCCCCCCAAGGAGCTTAACCCCCCTCTCAGGTCTACCTATCCCTCTCGAGAAAAGGCCGTCCTGGACCTTGAGACCGTCACACGATGGCCAGTACACTTCCGTTTTCTTAATATTGAGATGGAGCCCTAAGGATGGTCCCTCCGTGTTGATGATGTCCAAGGCTTTAGCAACTTCTATTGCATTACCTATAATCGTGCCATCATCCAAATACCAAGCATGAAAGGGGAGGTTACAGTGCTCCTAAACACGGAGAATAAGGGGGTGTAAGGCGAGGGCAAAGAGAAGGGGCCCCAAAGGATCTCCCTGTTGCACTCCAGTGGTGGCCCCAATACACTCGCTGCCAACATATAACCTAGCGGGTTGGGCGTACAGGAACTGGACCCACCAATAGATAGATGGACAACGTTGGTGGACCTGTTGGAGGAACGCTGAGCTGTCAACCATGTTGAAAGCATTGGTGAAGTCTACCGTAAGCAAGGCCATGGACCCATCTTCATGAAAAGAGTTTAGGAACCTGTTCGCACTATGAAGCACCGCCTCCGCCCCATTTGGTGTACCAACCCCGAATTGAAAATCCCCCAAATACTGTGCCATGTCCTTCCCAACCTTCTTCATAGCCACCTTAGAGACCAACCTACGCCAGATGCTCCCCACGGCGATAGGTCTAATACCATTATCAGGTTTCAATAAGGGGGTGAGGGGGGCTGAGGCAACAAACTCTGCCAACACCTTAGGGCAAAGCCCCTCAAGCCATATGTTGACGACTCTAGTAATAGCTGTGAGCAGACCCGAGGAACTTACCGAACCCTCACAACCAATAGCGTCCAACAAGTGTTGGGCCCGCATCCCATCTCTGCCACAAGATGTCCCTTTAGGGAAGGATTGGATACATTTAAGCACGCAATCCTCTGCTGCAATAATAGTTGGTTTGGAAATAGGGTTGGAAGGCAGTGATGGGGGTGGCACCACCGGATGTTTATCAATAAGAGCTTTCATGGTCGATTCTCCAAAGGGGGCAACCCCACTGGAACATAAAACTTTGACCGCCGCCGTAAAATGCCCATCCCTGACCTTCCGCAGGCATTGCTTGATATTTGGATCCTTTTTATTGTCTTCGCCCCTTCCGGAAACCCTCCTAGGCACCCCAACGTCCCCCCCACTATTCAAGAGAGAAGAGACCAGATCTGTGAAACCAGACCCATCTTTCCACAATGCAAGCGCCTGCAAGATGTTGCTGCACTGCAGGGATTTTCTATTTCCTGATCTTCGCTCTTGCCTGGAAGAAGGCCTGACAACCCTCCGTGTACAACACGGCAACAAAAGCAACTAAACCCAATTTTCAACCGAGCCTGGAGACGCTACCACTTTATGTAGGGCACCCGTTAAAACCTGAGCGAACGCAAGTCGACAACTGGGGGGGATGCATTTAACGGTTTGAAAACGAAGGGAAAAAACACGCTCGAGAAGGGCAACATCGGTTACCACCCCTTCCGGAGAGAGTGTAAAAGTGTCGGCTACCACTTGACATGGCTTCCTAATCCCAACAATGAAATCGTCCACGTCTCCCGAGATTGGAGCAAAAGACACCATCTCATCACCATGCTTGCACCCCCTACTAAGGGCATGCATAACCATGCACTCCCCACATAACCATTTGCCTCCTGCCCTTAGGACTTCCCCCACATCCAGAAAAAGGTCCAAATCCTTAGTGATAGCCTCCTTCACATAAATCTTCCTGTTTTCAGTCTTAAGGTGGGTGCTTTGCATGTGTTCAAGAAGGCGAAAAAACCCACTAGACCCCGGTTTACCATCCTTGCATTCGTGGAAATGCTTAAGGGGGCAAGCCCTTAACCCACTATCACACGCTGACGCCAGTCCAACAGTCTTGACATTTCTACCTCTACGCGCGGGGGCCATGCGTAAAGTCAAACGCAAACAGAAAAAAAACATAATAAACCGCTAACTCGAGGGGAGTTAGGGGTAAAAGAAAAACAAACACAGGGAGCAAAAGAAAAGACCCTTTATAAGACCGGGGAGGGTAGCAACCCCAAGTTGCCCACCCTCAAAAATGCCCCCTGTACAAACGTGTCACCCCATAACAAAATCAAAAAGATATAACAACTATTTATTATTATCTCGGCTACCTTTTTCTTTTTTTTTTCTTTTCTTTTTAATATTAATTAAAAATAGAAACCCCAGTATCTGTCTTCTACGATTACCAAAACCCTAAATTTAAAAACACAGCCGCCGTCACAAAACGTCTTCTTCTTCGATTCACTCAACGACAACAGCTGGAGAATGTAGATGATCAGCGATGGAGAAGGAGACAGAGAAAGTTGCAGGTTGTCGGAGATGGTGGTGCGTCGGAAACGTTGCAGGTGGTTCATCGACGTTTGAACGGAGAAGACGGAGGACGGTGGTGGATAGCCAGAGGTGAGTTGCAGGTTATGGTGATGGTGATGGTTACCGGAGAAGAAGATGAGGGAGGAGGAGATGAAGATGACCGGAGATGAAATGGCGGTGAGTGTGGAAGATGATCGAGGGACTGTGGATGATTGTGTTGTTGATTTCGGATGAGATAGTTGACGATTCCGGATGAATGATGATATGATTCCGGATGATGATGATATGATTCCGGACAGTCACGGATATGATGTCGGATGAATTTGTTAATCACGGATTGATAACGGATCAAATTAAATAATAATTTTCTTAAGCTGTAAAAGTAGAAATTTATTTATAAATTATAGAGAATATTTAAAAAGTAAATTGCTGTTTTAGCCCCTATGGTTTAGTCAGTTTAACCATTTCAGCCCCAAAATGAATCTTTTAACATATCAGACCCTAAGGTTGCATTTTATAATGGTTTTGGCCCCTAACACTCACTTTGTTACTTTTTTACAGTTAAATGTAAGGGTAATTAGGTCATTATATACCTTAGGGGTTGTTTTTTATAATTAAAAAGTGCTTTTAATATTTAAGAGATTATTAATGCAATTACTCAAGTTTTTTTTATTATTTCACTAGTATTAAGCCCCTGCGTTGCAGCGGTTGTCATAAAACTGTGTTAAGAAGTAACAATACTATAACATTGTTAGCGACCACCAACATCAGAAAAACTCGTAAAAACGGGAAAAAATAACGCCGAGCGAAAAACAGACGTAAAATCTTTGAATCACGCACACTCATTGCTGAGAAATTAAACCGAAACGTAAAATATAGAAAAAAATAACTAAGTCCATCTGGGACTCGCGTGTTGGACGAACTTGTCAAACGCAGAAAAATAGATATGTGACGCGGCGGGCCAGTCAAACGGGAAAAAATATATGAAAAAATGTTAAACCCCACACACACGTTGCGGTGCGTTAACTCACAAAATTTAGAACGAAACAAAAAACTTGGGAAAGATGAAAAGTATGGTGAACCAAATTTTGGGAAAGAAGCAAAGTATGGTGAACCAAATTTGAAAATAAAAAAGAGTTGGAATTAAATGCAAAAGATGAAAAACTTTGGGTTTAAAATAAAAAACAAAGGGTCTAAATTGCAAAATTGAATTTAATTATTAATTTTAGATAAAGATAAAAGAGTAAACTGCAATTTTACCCCATGTGGTTTAGGGAAATTGGCATGTCTACCCCCCCCTAAGGAAATAATTACAATTTTACCCCCCAACATTTGCTGTTATGTCGCAACTTTACCCCCTGTCGTCAGTCAACAGTTATTTGACTGTTATAGGCAGGGGTATTTTGGTAATCTTACCCTATATTTATTATTATTATTATTATTATTATTATTATTATTATTATTATAAAATCAAATTATCATCATCTTCTTCAAATAACTCACAACAGATCCATCATCATCATCTTCAAATTATCATCATCATCTTCAAGTAACTACGGAGTGGTTCTTATTCCTATGGCTCCTCCACCACTAGCCGTCGCTCCTCCACCACTAGCCGCCGCTCCTCCCCCACCGCAACCACCCACCCCCTTCTTCCTTCAACCCACAAGAACAGATCTGAATCCAAACAAAGCATAAAGAAGATTGTACAGTTGATTCAAATCACAAACCACCATTCGCTCCATACACACACACAAATGCTGATAGATTCAGAGCTGCTACAACACCTCCACGATGTCCTACGAACCTCTGACCTCGACACCGCCACCGACGCCACCGTCCGCCGTAGACTGGAGGACGAATTAGGTGTCGATTTGTCCGATAGGAAACCCTATATTAGATAACAAATTGATATTTATCTTCAATCTAGGTATACGGATGGTAATACGGACAGAGGCGGTGAGGAATCGGAGAATGTTAAGGTGGAGGAGAATGATAATGGCGGAAGTTGTGATGAGGAAGGTGAAGATGAGCCTGATGAGGAGGATAGTGATGTTGATGACAAGAAGGTGAACAGGTGAGTGTGTTTTTTGTTAATATTGCATAATTAATTTGAGTATGATTAATTTGAGTCTGTATTGGAATGTGATCTTGTGTTCTTGTTAATATTGCACAGTTAATTTGAGTATGATTGCTTATGGAATGGGAAATTGTGTTTTTAATATGTTTTTGTTAATATTGCACAATTGATTTGTGTCTAATTATTTGTCTTGTTATGGAATGTGAAATTGTGAATCTCACCTTTTGCTAGAAATTAATTGTTAATTTGAGTCTGATTAATTTGAGTATGTTATGAAATGTGAAATTGTGTTTTAATGTGTATTTGTTAATATTGCACAATTTAGCTCTGGGAAACCATCTGCACTCCAGCCGTCGAAGAAACACAACACGAAGAACGTGGTGGGTGGTTCAGTCACTGCTTATTTGTACCATTTGTGGGTGGTGGAGGCTGATGGTGGTAGAGGTGGGTGGTGGCGGCTGATGGTGGTGGGGGTACAACACTCAGATGGAATTGATCTTTTAATTGGTGAGTACAACACTCAGATGTTGTGCACATGATGGTGTTTAATTGGTGGTTTACTTATAACCAGGTGGGTGGTGGAGGCTGATGGTGGTGGATGTGGGTGGTGGTGGAGGTGGGGGGTAATTGTGCGACATAACAGGAATGTTGGGGGGTAAAATTGAAGGGTAATATAGTCATTTCAAGTCATAGTTAACAGATATGTTAACAACTTTGACGCCGGGGGGTAAAATTGCAATTATTTCCTTAGGGGGGGGGGTAGACATGCCAATTGCCCTAAACCCCAGGGGGTAAAATTGCAGTTTACTCAAGATAAAAATAAGTAATATCCATATATTGGTTATTAAGTAATATTAATATTAAAAGAAATTTATTAAACAAATATAAATAAAATTTATAAGGTTGAAGGAGAGAATGCCATGTGGCATTATTTGGAGTCTTATATTATAAGTTAGATTAGATTATTTTCACGATTATTATTTAACAAAATACGTTTTAAATATACAAATAAATTAGTATTTTCATTAACCGTTTATTTTTATAAAGGTCATTTTAAAAAATAATGTGATATTTTATATTTTGTTTAAACCCTCTATCGTTTTTTAAATTGTTCATTTTTAAACCATTTTTTTAAATCGTTCGTTTTAAAGTCATTTGTTTTTTAAAATTTTTTGAACACTTTATTTCTTACCATTCTTTTTAAAACCATTTATTTTTTAACATTCTAAACTACTCGCTTTTTTAGGTCTTTCATTTAATTTTTTACAAAACGACGTGTATAAAAAACAAAATAAATGTAAGATTTGAAAAGAAAGAAACATTCTAATAAAAAGTTTGCAAAAGATCGTTCATTTCTCAAACTTTTTTTAGAATGATTTATTTCTTTTTCAAATCTTCCATTTCTTTGGACCGTTTGTTTATTCAAAAGTCATTATTTTTAACCTTTCGATTATTAAATTCATGCGTTTTTTAGTTCCTTACACTTGTTAACTTATTTTTTTAAGGTTTTGTTTTTTTATAAACATCATTTTTTTAATCTTCTTTTTTTAAACCACTAGTTCGTTTAAAATAGATCGCTTTTAAATTCCTTCGATTTTTGAAATCGTTCATTTTCTGAAGGTCTTTTTCTCTAACGGCTATAAGTAAACTGAATACAAAGTTTAAAAAAATGAACAATTTCAAAAGTGGTTCTAACAGGAACGGTTTAAAAAGAAACGCTTTTAAAAATTGACGACTTAAAATAACGAGTTGTTTAAAAAAGTTAAGAAAATGATTTTAAAAAGAATAGTATAAAATGAATCGTTAAAAAAACTTTAAAAGACAAACAACTTTAAAAAGAATGATTTTAATAAACAAACGGTTTAAAATGAATAATTTTAAAAACGATACATGGTTTTAAAAAAGGTTAAAAAACAAATGATTTTAAAAACGACGTTTATAAAAAACAAACGCTTAACGAAAATACATATTAATTGTATATATAAAACATATTTTGTTAGATTATAATCGTTAAAATAACGAAATAATAAAAAAAAAACTTGAGTAATTGCATTAATAATCTCTTAAATATTAAGTGAACTTTATAATTATCAAAAACAGCCCCTAAGGTATATAATTACTTAATTACCCTTACACTTAACTACAAAAAAAGTAAAAAATTTAGTGTCAGTGGCCAAAACCGTCATAAAATGTAGCCTCAGGGTCTAACATGTTAAAAGATTCCTTTTTGAGCTGAAATGATTAAACTGACTAAACCACAGGGGCCAAAACAGTAATGTACTCATATTTAAATATGCTAAAAGAAAAGTCCGATGAAAGAAATCAAAATTGATATTTTGTAGTGAACTAGTGGGTGCCCCGCCCGCGTTGCGGGGCGATGACCGAATAATGAGCGAGTGTTAGTCAGCTCATTGACACGAAAAACAGTTAAATCGAGTCAACCAATTAAAACAAAACACTTTTATAGTTTTGATAAAAAAAAACTAAAACAATGGCAGTATTGTAATTTTTAACTGAGGGAAAGTTGTATTTTTTGACTGGGGTAAAATCGTAATTTGACAAAAGCTAAAGTAATATGTAAATTTGAACCTGGGGCAAAATTGTAAATTTTCATAGGGGCAAATTCGTAATTTTTAACTTGGGGTAACAACGTAATATAAATTTGAACTAAGGGCACAATCATAATTTTAAGCTTGCGGCAAAAGCACAATTTTATTTTGAATCGAGGGAAAAATCGTAATGTTGAGCTGGGGGCAAAAACATAATTTTATTTTGAACTGGGGAAAAACGTAATTTTGAATTGAGGGCGAAATCACAATTTTTAAACGGGGAAAAATCACATTTTTACCAGAGGACAAAATCGTAATTTTTAAGTGGGGCCAAAAACAAAATTTTATTTTGAACTGGGGGCGAAAAGGTAATTCTGAGCTGAGGGCAAAACCACAATTTTATTTTGAATGGAGGGAAAAATCGTAATTTTGAGTTGGGGACAAAAGCGTAATTTTATTTTGAGCTGGGTGCAAAACCGTAATTTTAGAGAGGGACAAAAACGTGATTTTAGAATGTGTATAAAATAATAAACTGGTTGGTCCAATGGGAGAGTGCCAGGCAAAGTCGTAATTTTGAATTGAGGGCAAGATCGTATTTTTGAGATGGGGACAAAAAGCGTAATTTTATTTTGAGCTGGTGGCAAAAACGTAATTTTATTTTGAGCTAGGGGCAAAAACGTAATTTTAAAATGAATATAAAACAAAAATCTTGTTGGTCCAATGGGGGAATAGTGCCAGGCAGCTGCCTGGCACTATTCCCGCTGCCTGGCACTATTCCCCCATTTGTTTTTTGTATATGTAGGGAATGATAAAAGTCAAATTGAATGTTCCTTTTTCCTATCTTCCAATCCAAAAGAAAAGTCCGATGAAAGAAATCAAAATTGATCTTTTGTAGTGAATGATAAAAGTCAAATTGAATGTTCCTTTTTCCTATCTTCCAATCAAATCCAATCCAATCAAATGTCAATTTAACTTGACCTTTGACTTGTTGATATAGGGATGAGAAAAGTCTTTTGATTGAGGAGGTTGTCGTGAACACCAAACTAATCAAAGAAGTTCAAAAGTGGAGACCGCGTCAGTGAGGTAGTGGTGGAGTGGTTGGGGAAAGATTTGGTGTTACTTGTGACCCAGGTTCGACTCCCACTCTCCCCATTATTTTCTGCGGCATCGAGGTGAAGGGCGAATACGGGTGGCGCCGGTTCGTCTTGGATGAAAGATGAGGTTTTACCGATTATTCCATTGTCGTGCCTTCAGGTGGGTGGAGGTCGGGTTTCCGCGCATCTAGGAGAGCCAAGGGGCTGGCGGCGGTCGAGTAGTCAACTTCGGCCACAGCGCCCGGTGTCATGGTGTTTTTCGAAACTGGAGACGGTATTAGCTGATTCGTTGTCGCATATTGTTTTTCAAATTCAAGATGTTTGATATGACGTATATAAAATTGGCCTTGGCCTATGCAGTGAATATGTTCTATCTTCAAGACTAATCCCTCTTTGAAGAACGCGACATATAATGTTATGAAGCCAGGTGGAGTGTCTACAGCAAAGTTTCGGCAAAGTTGCTGAAACTCGTCTTGTCACGGCCCCCGACCCGGTTTGACCCGTTTCAGGAGCCGCGGGACAGAAATACTGCGGTATTGATTTAATTGAGTTTAACAGCGGAAACAGGATCGCTTAAAGCTAAAATTTTCCCCGATTATTTTATTTCACAATTCGGGATAAAACCCCGATTATTTACAATAGTATGTTTTTACTATAAAAGCGTGATATTACAAAAGTATTTATTTATTTTATATTGAGCCACTATCAGTCAGCTTGAAATGCTTCCCAGCACTTTTCCTGATTTACAATAGATCACCTGAAACATGTTTGAAAAAGGTTTTGTCAGCGGGAAATACTGAGTGAATCATTCTATTTACTAAAATGACACATTTGTTATAATTTACAGTATTAAGAGCGATTACAATGTTTCTGATATCAAGCCAATTACCCACAGTATTTGTCACTCGAATCTTTACGGTGACTGTGGTCATATCACCATTGGCTGCCCCAATGAATGACGAATATCACTAAATTTAGGTTCGCCCACCTAAAGTGATAAAACTGTAATACTGTGCACAATACCCCACATACCGGCTGTAAATTGGTGATTACAAAGACTTAATCCCCGTAATTATAACTTTGAAATAAAACACTTTTGTAAATAGATTTGATAAAAAGAGAGAATGACTCACATTGCTGATTTAATATGGTCAGAGTCTAATCTATGATTTAGCCTTGTTAACCTAATATAGATAATGCACACAAAACTGGGTTAGTAATCAATCCAGCAATTACGATAATTTACGAAATCAAACTATCACAATGAATGTCAAAATGCAATACTTTGTCCATCGAATTAACGATGATCCATTGAATTAACAATGAATGACAATGTATAATACTTTACCCATCGAATTAACGATGATCCGTTGAATTAACAACGAACGATAAAGTATAATACTTTACCTATCGAATTAACGACAATCCGTCAAATTAATGACGAACGATAAAGTATAACCCTAATGTGGGCGGCATTTAAACATGCATTGGATATCTTGATCTTCGGATAAATGAATCGTAGCAGCGATTGTGCTAATACCCTGTTTTGTAGCAGAATTTCGATACCCGGGGGTATAATTTCGGAATAACAGAATGTAAGCAGTGTATTTGTGAGAATTATTTCGACGTAATATGATCAGAAATCGAGTGCCAATGTCTGCTATTTATAGGTGAAATTTGGCTAGCTTACGGACCGTAAGCTTGTCAACGTTGAGGTCCGTAAGGCATCATACGGACCGTAAGGTTGAGAGTGTTGCGGTCCGTATGGAATCAAAATAGGCTATAGGGTAGCCACGACTGAAACTAGCTTTGCTGAGTTAAAATTTTCGAAATTCAGTAATTTGACAACGAATTTTGAAGATAATTATCAACTAGGGTTTACCCCCTTTGAGTTTTAGGGGCCCTAATCCTGATTCTGAAAATTATGAAATTTTCAGGGTTTGTTCAGAATCACTTGGGTCTCTCAATTAGGTTTTCCTTTTTGACTAATTAATACTTTAAATAGTACTTTTGATGAGAGTTGTTACATTCTACCCACCTTAAGAAAAATCTCGTCCTCGAGATTTACTGGAATAAGTGTGGATACTTCTTCTTCATTTCTGACTCTAATTCCCAAGTGTATTCAGCTCCCCTCTTTGAATCCCACTTGACTTTGACTAAAACTAGTCGTTTGTGTTTGAGAAACTTGATCTTTCGATCCTCAATTTGAAGAGGTTTCTCAACAAATTTCAACTTTTCGTTTACCTCTATATCTCGAAGAGGTACTACCAGAGATTCATCTGATAAGCATTTTTTTGAGATTGGATACATGAAATACATTATGTACTCCAGATAATTCTTCTGGTAATTGTAAACGATAAGCTACTGGTCCTATACGTTGGATCACTGGAAATGGTCCTACGTACCTTGGACTTAATTTTCCTTTCTTTCCAAATCTGACTACTCCTTTCCAAGGAGAAACTTTCAACAGTACTCTGTCTCCAACTTGGAATTCTAATGGCTTGCTTCTATTGTCTGCATAACTCTTCTGACGATCTCGAGCCGTCTTCAGTCTTTCCTTGATTTGAGTAATCTTATCAGTTGTTTCTTGCACTATTTCAGGTCCTGATAACTGACTTTCTCCTATTTCTGCCCAACAAACTGGGGTTCTGCACTTTCTTCCATACAGTGCCTCAAATGGAGCGGTTTCAATGCTTGAATGATAACTATTGTTATAGGAGAATTCAATTAATGGTAAGTGATCATCCCAACTTCCACCAAAGTCTATTACACATGCTCGGAGCATGTCTTCTAGAGTTTGGATCGTCCTTTCACTTTGTCCGTCTGTTTGTGGATGATATGCAGTGCTCAGGTTTAGTCGAGTTCCCATAGCTTGCTGGAAACTTTTCCAGAAATGGGAAGTAAAACGACTATCTCTATCCGAAACAATGGAGAGTGGAACTCCATGTAATGATACAACTTCATCTACATACAATTTAGCCAGTCTTTCCATGCTAAAGGTTTCTTTCATAGGTAGAAAGTGAGCAGATTTGGTTAATCGATCCACAATTACCCAAATCGCATCATTACCTTTTCTGGTTTTGGGTAACTTAGTAACAAAATCCATTGTTATAAGTTCCCATTTCCACACTGGCATTTCTAACTGTTGTAGTAATCCTGAAGGTTTCTGATGTTCTGCCTTAACTTGTGAACAAGTAAGACATTTAGAAACATAACTGGCTATGTCTCTTTTCATTCCTATCCACCAGAAATTCTTTCTTAAATCTTGGTACATCTTATTGTTTCCTGGGTGCATAGTGTACCTAGATTTATGAGCTTCTTCTAAAATCTTAAATCTTAAGTCACCCTGCTTAGGTACCCAAATTCTACTTTTATGGAATCTCCAAATTCCATCTGCTCCTTGCTCTAATTCCTTGATTCGTCCTTTCATCCCTTCAGCATCATCCTTGATTGCTATTGTTTGAACATTCTTCAATTGTTCCATTAAATCTATTTGTAGATTTAATCTGAGAGCACGAACCCTTCGTTGTTTCTCATAATACTTACGACTTAAGGCATCTGCAACTACATTTGCCTTTCCTTCGTGATACTGAATATCACAGTCGTAATCACTTAAAATTTCCATCCATCTTCTTTGCCTCATGTTTAACTCTTTTTGCCCAAATATGTATTTTAAACTTTTGTGGTCTGTGTAGACAGTAAATTTACTTCCGTAAAGATAGTGTCTCCAAATCTTAAGGGCAAAAATTACGGCTCCTAATTCTAAATCATGAGTCGTATAATTCTCTTCGTGCTTTTTCAACTGCCTTGATGCATACGCAATTACCTTCTTGCGTTGCATAAGCACACATCCATATCCTAATTTTGAAGCATCACAATATACTTCAAAATCTTCAGTTCCTTCTGGTAAGGCTAAGATTGGTGCATGGGTTAGTTTCTGTTTTAAAATCCTAAAGGCTTCTTCCTGTTTAGGTCCCCATTCAAATTTAGTGGCTTTACAGGTTAACTTAGTTAATGGTACGGCTATCTTGGAAAAATCCTTAATAAACCGTCTATAGTACCCAGCTAAACCTATAAAACTTCTAATTTCCATTGCTGTTTGTGGAACCTTCCATTTGGTAATTGCCTCTATCTTAGCAGGATCTACATGAATACCTTCATGATGCACCATGTGTCCTAAAAATTGCACTTCCTTTAGCCAAAATTCGCACTTCGAGAATTTGGCGTACAACTTTTCTTTTCTTAACAAAGTTAAGAGTGCATGAAGATGTTCACAATGCTCGGTTTGACTTTTGAAATAAATAAGTATATCGTCTATGAAAACAATTACAAATTTATCCAAGTACGGTTTACAGATCCTATTCATCATGTCCATGAATGCTGCAGGTGCATTCGTTAACCCAAATGGCATGACTGTAAACTCGTAATGACCATACCTAGTTCTAAAAGCAGTCTTAGGTATGTCTTCTTCTTGTACCTTCAATTGATGATATCCAGAGCGTAAATCTATCTTAGAAAAATATCTAGCCCCCTGAAGTTGATCAAAAAGATCATCAATCCTAGGTAATGGATATTGATTCTTAATTGTAACTTTATTCAATTCCCTGTAATCGATACACATTCTCATTGAACCATCCTTTTTCTTTACAAACAACACTGGCGCTCCCCAAGGGGATGAGCTAGGTTGTATGAATCCTTTACTTAGTAATTCATCTAATTGCTTTTTCAATTCTAACATTTCTGTGGGTGCTAACCGATAAGGTGATTTGGCTATCGGTGTAGTTCCTGGAATTAAATGAATTCTAAATTCTACTTCCCTATCTGGAGGTAACCCTGGTAAATCTTCTGGAAATATATCAGAGTATTCCGATACTACTGGTATTTCCTTTAGATCTTTTCCCTTAGTGCTAATGATTACTGAAATCATATACACTATTCCTTGTTTTCGTTCATAATTAGCAACTTTCATTACTGATATGAACTTCATGGGTTTCCGTGGTTTATCTCCTGTAATCCTAATCACTTCTCCGGTAGGTGATTGAATTTCTATGGAATTCTGATCACAAAGGATTCTAGCATGGTTGGCTATTAACCAATCCATTCCTAATACAACATCAAATTCAGCTAAATTCATCGGCAATAGTATTGCAGAGAATTTATGTCCTAAAAGTTCTATGTTTCCTTCTTGCAACACTTTATCTATTTTAACTGAATTTCCGTCTGCTGTTTCAACAGTAAAAATCTGCCTAGTAGTGGTTAAAGGTAAACTAAGAGCTTGACAGAATGAAGTATTTATAAAACTTTGGTTTGCACCAGAGTCAAATAATACTTTTGCATACACGTTGTGGACTAGGAACGTACCCGCTATCACATCTGAAATGAGTTCTGCTTCTTGGGTGGTCAGCTGAAATGCCCTAGCATTCTTCTTAGTAGTTCCTTCGGTCGTCTTAGGTTTATTATCTACTGGTTTGACCAATTTAGGACATTCTGTTTTATAATGCCCCGCTTCTCCCCAGTTAAAACAGATGACTGTTTTCTTTTTACAGTTCTCTTCACGATGTCCTACAGCTTTGCAAAAATTGCAAGTAATATTGCATCTTCCAAAATGCTTCGTTTTGCATTTCCTGCAGAATGACGGACCTGAAGATTGCCCTGTCCCTTTTCTCTTGAAGCTGTTATTATTACCCACACGAAATCCTTGGGTAATTTTCTGAGCTAGTGCCTTCTTCCTATCTTCATCTCTTGTGCGCACCAATTCATCGGTCAGAGTGTTGGCTAATTCTACCGCATCATCAATAGTGCGAGGTCTCGCAGCTTTAACAATATTGCGGATTTCGCTAATTAGCCCCCAAATATAGCGAGAAATAAGTACTGGTTCTGGCGAAGCCAATGTTGGTACCACTCTAGCATATTCGAAGAATGTCGAGGTATAACCGCGACAGTCCACACTCATCATCCGATGATTTAGAAATTTATTCGCCATCTGTTCCTTCTCATACTCAGGACAGAATTTTCTTTCCACCAAACCCTTAAATTCTTCCCAAGTCATAGCATAAGCTATTGCTCTTCCTTTTGATTGTAACACCGTATTCCACCATTCGAGTGCTCCTTCTTTAAACAGATTGGATGAATACATGACCTGGTCATCTTTACCACATTTACTTATTGCAATGACTGCTTCGGTTTTCTCTAACCAACGCAGTGATGCAGTTGCTCCTTCATTGCCTGCAAATTCAGTGGGTTTACAAGCAAGGAATTCTTTGAAAGTGCAACCAGGCGTTGCAGTTTTCATTTTCTTGGTTAATGGAGCTTGATGTGGTTCCTTATTCTGATTAACATGATTATTGCCTCCATTTACACTATTACTGAAGTTATCTTCAGTAATCTGTTTGCTCGGAACAAGTTGTTGTGGTTCGGGTGGATTCTTGATAGCAGCGACGAATGCTGGAATAGCATTGGCTATCCCTTGAGCCACAATGTTTTCGATATCTTGCCGAGTCATATATTGATCTCTGGAATGTTGTTCAGAATGATTAACTTCATTAATAGGTTCATTACCACTGTTTGCCGTCTGATAATGTATATATATAAATTTTATTAGTAACTGACAAATAATAATTAGATACAAACAATCAGAAAATGGTATAATACAGATATAGTCAAAATAATCGATCTTTCGATTTATATATCTATTATGCATCATTACTCACAGATATCATACAGAGTTTTATTGATTATTTACAGACTAACTTTATTAATACTATTATACAACTACCATTTTATCTCTCGTCACTTGCTGTTAAAAACGCATTTCCCTCTCGTCGTATTTCCAAGCAATCTGTCCACCTATCTCCCTCATTCTATTCCCCATATCAAATAACTCTTCGCCAAAGTGGCGAAGTTCAGCCATGTTTTCATTGCTCATGGGTGGATTAGGTAATGGTTCTGGATCGAATTGTGGAAGAAAAGTATAAGGATCATTGACAATATTTTGAAATTGCCAATCATTTGTCCACCATTCGTCCATTCCTATGGGTTGGGAGTGAACTATTGGATCAGGAATTGCTGCTGGTTCCCAATTCATAGGGAATTGGTTTTCAATAGGATAAGTAAAAAGATTTGTTTGGACAGGCTGAATCGTCTCACAGTTTTCCAACAGAAAATCTATCTCATCTTGAAAAGTTCTTTCCTGGATTGGATTGGAACTCTCCCCGATTTCTCTCTGAGCTGGTATAGACCCTTGCCCAACTTCCATTATTACTTCTTTAGTAATCTCCTCCATTTGTATTTCTATTTCCTTACCCTTCTTTTTATCTCCAGTTTCAATTTCTTGTGGTTTGGAATTCTCTCCGGTTATGACTTCTTTTCCCTTTAAAGGATTATTTATTTTGGGCAGTTTCTTAGCTGGCTTCTTCTTACGGATTTTCCTCCATCCTACATAAGTTCTTTTCTTCTGTTTAGGTTTGCTCAGGGGTGGAACCTTGAATTCTACTGGTTGTTCAATATCAGGATAGTAGCTAATATATTCTTTGGAAGCTTCAACAGTTACGGGATACAAATTAAGATTCTGGAAATCTTCGGTTATCTCACTCATGCTGATGTAGCATATATGCAAAATGCATAAAATACTAAGTTAAAATTTACAAATAAACTTTTGTAATTTTATTTCATACTGTGTACTAGTTGATTTACAAAGATAACTGACAAACACACTCAGGTTTCAAGTTTTATTTATCACACAAGGTTTCTAGATTTATGAGAGTAGGGTGCTAATCTTTAAAGATTTATATTTTCTGCTACGGTGGCTAGCATATATAAATTAGCCCATTTCTCATCTAGTTTATCTTCCCAAGGTGATTTATCAATTAATTCTTGAGTTTCCCGTTTAATCCTCTTTTCTCGGATTTTCTCTTTACTTTTCTTAATAATCATTTCTCTCCTTTGAGGAGAAAGTGATTCCTCGTATTGTGCCTTACGCACGAATATTCCTTCTTCAGGAATTTCCGACTGACTCGAGGATTTGGTTCGGGATGAACTTCCTTTTTCATTAGATGATTTCTCTAATTTAAGATAAATGCTTGACAGCTTTTTTCTTACCCATACTGTAACTAACAAATAATCAAATAATCAGTTAATAATACAATTAATCACATAATAGTAATCAGGAAAAATTAAGTATTCTAAATACTTAATCAGCTTAACCCAGTGGCTGTAATCAGGAAAAATGGAGCATTTCTAAATACTTAATCAGCTTAACCCAGTGGCTCTGATACCACCTTTTTCTGTCACGGCCCCCGACCCGGTTTGACCCGTTTCAGGAGCCGCGGGACAGAAATACTGCGGTATTGATTTAATTGAGTTTAACAGCGGAAACAGGATCGCTTAAAGCTAAAATTTTCCCCGATTATTTTATTTCACAATTCGGGATAAAACCCCGATTATTTACAATAGTATGTTTTTACTATAAAAGCGTGATATTACAAAAGTATTTATTTATTTTATATTGAGCCACTATCAGTCAGCTTGAAATGCTTCCCAGCACTTTTCCTGATTTACAATAGATCACCTGAAACATGTTTGAAAAAGGTTTTGTCAGCGGGAAATACTGAGTGAATCATTCTATTTACTAAAATGACACATTTGTTATAATTTACAGTATTAAGAGCGATTACAATGTTTCTGATATCAAGCCAATTACCCACAGTATTTGTCACTCGAATCTTTACGGTGACTGTGGTCATATCACCATTGGCTGCCCCAATGAATGACGAATATCACTAAATTTAGGTTCGCCCACCTAAAGTGATAAAACTGTAATACTGTGCACAATACCCCACATACCGGCTGTAAATTGGTGATTACAAAGACTTAATCCCCGTAATTATAACTTTGAAATAAAACACTTTTGTAAATAGATTTGATAAAAAGAGAGAATGACTCACATTGCTGATTTAATATGGTCAGAGTCTAATCTATGATTTAGCCTTGTTAACCTAATATAGATAATGCACACAAAACTGGGTTAGTAATCAATCCAGCAATTACGATAATTTACGAAATCAAACTATCACAATGAATGTCAAAATGCAATACTTTGTCCATCGAATTAACGATGATCCATTGAATTAACAATGAATGACAATGTATAATACTTTACCCATCGAATTAACGATGATCCGTTGAATTAACAACGAACGATAAAGTATAATACTTTACCTATCGAATTAACGACAATCCGTCAAATTAATGACGAACGATAAAGTATAACCCTAATGTGGGCGGCATTTAAACATGCATTGGATATCTTGATCTTCGGATAAATGAATCGTAGCAGCGATTGTGCTAATACCCTGTTTTGTAGCAGAATTTCGATACCCGGGGGTATAATTTCGGAATAACAGAATGTAAGCAGTGTATTTGTGAGAATTATTTCGACGTAATATGATCAGAAATCGAGTGCCAATGTCTGCTATTTATAGGTGAAATTTGGCTAGCTTACGGACCGTAAGCTTGTCAACGTTGAGGTCCGTAAGGCATCATACGGACCGTAAGGTTGAGAGTGTTGCGGTCCGTATGGAATCAAAATAGGCTATAGGGTAGCCACGACTGAAACTAGCTTTGCTGAGTTAAAATTTTCGAAATTCAGTAATTTGACAACGAATTTTGAAGATAATTATCAACTAGGGTTTACCCCCTTTGAGTTTTAGGGGCCCTAATCCTGATTCTGAAAATTATGAAATTTTCAGGGTTTGTTCAGAATCACTTGGGTCTCTCAATTAGGTTTTCCTTTTTGACTAATTAATACTTTAAATAGTACTTTTGATGAGAGTTGTTACACGTCTTCCCTCCAGTTGATGACGACCTGCGCCGCCATCAATGGTTCCTTCGATTTATTTCCTTTTCGAGATCCCTCTGGCTTAGATAATGTCGACAAGTTGATACCAACGAAGGCGCACTACGGATTGTCGAATATTTAAAGAGAGGTTTGAAAAGTGGAGGAAATTTAGGAAGGCAAATGCTTGAAGTGTTTCTCTCCAGACGGTGCTCATCCTTATTTATACCCATCGCATTAAATGTGATTGGGAACCGTACCGACAAGTGGGGAGAACAATCCAATGGGCGACTGACATGTCAGGCTGGAAAAACTGTATCGACGCCATTCAAGTGTGAGTGGCGACCACGCGCCTGCTTCAGCCGAATAAGTATGCTGACACGACCAACGTCATCTCTTTGCGACGTCAGAACACTCCGCCGAAGGAAATGTCACCTTTTCCTGCTGCAAGAGTCACCACCTCAACCACTTGCACGCGTACGCCAAATTGGCTCATTCCTGCATGCCGACCATGCCTGCACGCATACGCCGATCTGGCTCATTACCGCACGCCAGGCTACACTAACATGCGTACGCCGATTTAGCTCATTACTGCACACAAGTCTACACCTACGCGCGTATGACGATCTGGCTCATTCCTGTACGCCAATCCTTGCACGCAGGCACGCGCCAAGTTGACCCATTTCCACGCGCCGATGGCCACATGTATACATCTTCTTTACAACCTACCTTCACATCACTAACTCCATAAGATAGTCTAGAGCTCCAACCATTCGACAATTTTGCATGGAAGCAACATTGGACTGGGGGGACTTAAATGACCATACCACCAAAGCAACGTCACCAGGATAGATCATGACCACATGCAGACAAACCCGGTAATACACATGGATTATTCCCGACAATGCCAGGGAACAGTACATGGGACAACTAGTATAAAAGGATGACAGGTGGTACCAACCGTTGATCCTCAATCCTTACCATATAATCCTCAAAGGACAGCTGGCTACAAGCTGACCATAAGTACACACAAAGCGCTGAGGTGGAACGAATAGCCTCGTGCCACGTAAGCTCCTATCCTGTCGACGATCCTGCCTTTTCATGGGAGACCAAACGGATATTCTCCAAGGATGTCAGCTGGCTAAGGCCCAACTGGCCTCACCCTTCCTCCCTTTCCTTCGGCTATAAATAGAGAACTTTCCCACCAGGTTTAAGGATCACTCTCTTACTCTCTCACTTAATACACACTTAAAACAAAATCTTATTCACACGACGGAGGGTGGTTACAAGGATAAACCCCCACCTCTCCTCCTTGTAATAAGCTTCACGGTGTTGTGTATTTTTGCAGGACCGATCAGTCAGTAGACGAGGAAGAAAAGAAAATCAACCTTTTGTGAACGAGACTAATCCAACAAGTTAACCCACGGTTTAATTTGGTGTTTCTTCACGTCTGTTTATAGGTAACAAGTTCAAATAACTTGTAACTTTCTCGAAAGAACTTGTGTCAAATAAGCTCAAGCTAATTTGGCCTGTATAATTTTGGAGCTGGTTGCAGGTCGCTTGACCACACGACCTATATGAAAAAGACCCATAAATCCTAAAGTAACTTAGCAGGGCGTAGGGCGTATTAAATAAGTGAGCCCAGCCATGAGCCCTAGTTTTGGTGGTTACACTCCAAATCCCAAGCACCCCCTCCGTCTCGTTCTTCCTCGTAGATAATATTTTACAACCGGGTTATCTATAAAAAAGATGAAATTTGTGAGAAGGATAAGAAATAACATGATGAGGACACATGGCATTATTTAATTTGTTAAGATAAGGGCAATTAAGTAATTTAATAAAAAAAACCTAATTAAAGATAAAGTTCAAAAACCCACATGTAATGCACATGTAAGTTCCCCCCGTCTCTTTTAAACATCAATAACTTTTTAGACATAACTTTTTTAAATATTTACACCATAATAACGAGTGTTTTTTAATCTTTAATATGAGTACCATATTGCTATACTCATATAGAGCAAAAAAAACAAAAAAAAAATGTTTCGGTGAGATATTTTATTCCATGGTGTTTTGTCTATGTTGTTTTAATTGTATAGTGATTCAAGGCGTTGTGTTTTACAGTAAAACACTATGAACGTATATAAGACACCATAACATTGCAAATACCAGGTTTTTTTGAACAGTGAACTTCGTTGCAAATACCATTTATGTTCAATTTTTCAATCTTGTTTTCTATGGTGTTTTACTTTAAGAATTCAAAACAGATTATGGTGTATTGTAAAAGGAAAAAGTTAGCTCGTTGAATTTAATGATATTTTTTATTGCTAATGGAATGGTGTCTTTGTATACTTGTACGTTGTCTTGTTTTCTATGATTTTTATTTTTGTTTCATGGTGGTTCCGTATAAGAAAATGGTAGTTTGCTGAATTCAATAATATTTGCAATGTTATGGTGTCTTATATACGTTCATAGTGTTTTACTGTAAAACACAACACCTTGAATCACTATATAATTAAAATAACATAGGCAAAACACCATGGACTAAAACATCCGATCGGAACGTAATTTTTTCTCTGTATAAGTATAGCAATATGGTACTCATATTAAAGATAAAAAACACTCGTTATTATGGAGTATTTAAAAAAAAGTTATCTATAAAAAGTTATCGATGTTGATGTGCTAAAAGTAGTTTAATAAAAACAACCTAAATTAACCTAATTTACACACTAAGTAATACTCTAGACTCTCGAAACTACTAACCGACAAGCGAACCGATCGATTCTAGTAAAGCTAAGTAAGTCCGGATATCGAACCTGCAGGACTCAATATAACTACGTTAACTAACTTATTTAGACTGACACTGACACGGTTTTTATATTTGATTGGGGGGGGGGGGGGTTTCTAAATTTCCTAAAATTGCGATTTAAATTAAATTAATTAACGAAATTAACTAAAGCTGAAGGAGGCACAAACCAAGACTAAGGACGAATTCAGATGATGGGAAACACACTACCTAGGCTAGAATCCTACACATGCTTGACACGTTCTATTGGTTATGGAACTAATTGTGGAACTGGGATCTTAAGATGCTAAACTAAAGGATAACTGTACAGGACCCTCGACCCTTCTCGAAAAGACACCTATGGAAACCTAATAAGCTGTTCTAATACCGGTTTAGAGGATTCCCTCACGGGCTTTCCTGTTGTAATTATAAAGTACCATCTAGACAATCTACCTCATAGTGCGAGAGTCACATGTAACTATGGTTTTCTGATTAGACTTGAGAAGCAAATAGTGAAAGGGTAACTAAGGGGATCTTCTCACAAAGTATTTAACCCTAGCAATCTAACACTAAAGACAGACCGACAACCTCTCACCTCACAACTATCGAGATTGGTAGAATACTTAACCCTATTGAAAATTTAATCACAGTTTCTACGGTAAATTGGCCATTAACCGCACATTAATCGCTATCTCTCTCTTTTCCTCCTCCTCCGTTTGTTGTTGTTGAGAGAGATCTCTCTCTTTTCCTCCTCCTCCGTTGTTGTTGTTGAGAGAGAGATTAAATACGCATATACGACTAATAATCAAACCAAAGTCTTTTACTTTAATATTAAACCCACATAATAAATTCCAAAACCAAATAAAACTAGTATCAAAACACGGTGTTCATCATAACCTAGGCAGTATAAAAGAACTAGCCAAGAAACATAACCACTAAAAAGAAAAAAGTCTCAAAAAATAAATAATCCATAGTATCAAGTTTAAAAAAACACAAAGTTATTAAAATTGAACACTAATTATTTGTAAACCCAGATTTGAATCCTGATCGCGGCTCCTGCTTGTCGCAACTGTCAAAAAATATAAATATGCGAACTCATTTACCCCCCCCCCCCCAAAAAAAAAAAATAATAATAATAATAATGATAATAATAACGATGATAATAATAATAATAATAATAATAATAATAATAACGATAATAATAACGATAATAATAAGAATAATAATAACGATGATAATAACGATAATAATAATAATAACGATGATAATAATAATAACGATGATAATAACGATGATAATGATAATAATAATAATAATAATAATAATAATAATAATAATAATAATAATAATAATAATAATAATAACCTTTTAACAATTCTGACCCAACAATATAATGGCTAGGCCCACCTAATGGTTTCTAAAGGTGACTAAATGTGATGTGGGCCTTGTTCAACGGGTCACCATCCAGCCCAAGCAAAGAAATTAAGGGCGGTCGAACATAATAAAATTCAGTCAACATTCCTCGATCAACAACTAAACATAGGAATTCTTTTTTATTTTCGCCATGTAGTCAAATGAACTAATTAACTTTCAGCCTTGTGTCACTTTTGGTCCCCCGAGTTTAACGAGTTATTTTTAAGCAGTTTTTAGAGTAAATTGCTAAAATCGTTCCTGAGGTTTGGGTCCTTTTTGCCATTTTCATTCAAAAATGTGTTTTTTGTACCATATTGCCCTTCACCTTTGCAACTTTTTGCCATTTTCATCCAAATGCCTAACTGGTTAGAAACAACTGTTTGATGAGGGTTTTTTTTTATTTTTAAATTTCATAAGTAAAGGGCCTGAAGTGAAATGTCTTTTTAAACCTAAAACCATCACTCATCTGCACCATATTTCCGGCTAACTCTTCGACAGTTTCAAAACCAATCACGGCAACCGTTTTCCATCTGTTTCGTGTGACAAATCAACTCTATTAAACGCGAATAAATTGGTGCTTTATGTGTTGACTGTAACCGAACATATTAATCAAATAATCATCCAATTTAATCTAAATTCAAGACCCCTTTTTACCGATTTCGTCAATCATAAACGTAGCTTAATGACCTTCGGCGGACCTTTCTGAACATTGAATTGCTCTCTATTTCTTTTCATCTTACCTCTGCAACATCGAATTGATGGATGATAATTTCTATTCATATATTAGATCAGCACCTAACAAACACAACCACAACAAGACCACCACTGCACCTTCCACCACTAACCACCATAACCGCCTCCATCACCAATATCAACCATCACCCACATCATCAACACCATTACCAGCCGCCATAATCATAAACCCGTTTAACGATTGAGTGATGGAGATAGTTGTCAGATCTGATGAAGGGGAGATGCGAGGATGACTTACAATTGTGAAAACGACCATTACCCTTCTCACCTGAATTCGTTCTCAGATCTGGAGGAGTAGACTTATATCTGTTGATAGTTGATAGTGTGGCGTGGGTGACAGTGGCAGGGATGTGGCGGAGGACGTGGTTACACTGTGGTGGGTACTGGGAGACGTGGCGGAGATGGGTGACGGTGGTTACACGGTGGAGGTGAGTAACGGTGGTGAGTGGTAGTTGATGGTGTTTATTGTGAAGGTTGTACAGAGAGAAAGCGAGGGTGATGGTCTTAGGTTTAAAAAAATACATTTCATGCCCTGTACTAGTGAAATTTAAAAAAAAATCCTCAACAAATGGTTGTTTCTAATCCAGTTAGGCATTTGGAAGAAAATGGCAAAAAGCTACAAACGTGGGGGGCTATTTGGTACAAAAAAATCATTTTGGACGAAAATGGCAAACATGCCCAAACCTTAGGGACAAAACACACCTTTTTTACAATAACCCTACACTTCTCACAAAACACACCATATATATATATATATATATATATGTATGTATATATATATATATATGTATGTATATATATATATAAGCGGAATTGGAAAAGCGGAAGATAAAATGACAAAAAACCCCATACGCCCTAATTATATCACGCGCCACGTGTTGTGCCAGGATGCGTTCTCACAGTTCTCACACTTTTGGGCGTTTTCTCTTGATCCCGTATATATATTGATTTATTTTTGGGGTTTAAGATTTTTTGGCGTTAACCAAATTCAATAATTATATGGCGTTCTAATGGTTTCATTGTATTAATATTTTGGCGTTTATGGCGTTTTTCAAATCGTATGCCATTGTAACCCTAAGGGGGTCAAAATATCTCTCTGAATGACGTTTTTCAAGGCGTTTTAGACAAGATGTCCCATTGTTCTATTATTTTTATATACATTTTGGCGTTTGTGGTATCTTGACGTTTTACAATCGGAAAATTATATTACAACCACAGGGAAAAAAATAGAAGTGAAAAAAATAAATTAAAAATCCTAATCGGATCTCTCTTAACAATCTTCACTGTCATCAGTCTCTCTCTTCTTTAATACTACAGGAACTGTCACCAAATATATGGCATTTTATGTAAAACTTAACAAACCCATTGGTTTGATTATTTTGTCTGCTCGTCTGTTGAAGTGGCTTTTGTGGATGTTTGGGGACATAGATCTATGACGCGTGGGTGGGTTTTTCGCTTTGTTCTTCAACTTGATCTTCATCTTTACAATCATCCAACTCTTCAGTGTCATTGATCTTTTCTCCTCATTCAAGCCTTCTTCAAGAACAAAGAACACAAAATGACATATGACTGTCATCAGTATCTTTTTCTTGAAGATTTGTCCATCTCATGCAACAAAATCTTACTGAGTTACTCCCCTCACCTAACAATAAATTCAGTGAAACTTCACGAAGAACAATACTGAATATCCAAGAAAGCATATTATCAATCTTTGATTTTTTTAAGTTTTTGGCGTTTTTACAATGAGTGGTATTTAGTAGTATTGGCGTTTGTTTTTTTGGTTTGATCAAATGGAAGTTGATGAGAGGTATCATTTTATAGGATGTCTTTTTGGTGCGTAGGTTAGGCGGTGCATTATTATAATAAAGTATTCGTCATTTCAGTTACTGTTTGTAATTATTGTTTTTGATAAGCTTTATCTCTGAAGTCTGTAACACGTCCCATTTTTCAAGTTTGGCGTTTTAGATTCTAATATAATAAATTTTCCGTCTCTTTAGTTTTACTGTTTTGTAGTTACTTTTTCTAGTTTGGTTTTTGTTTTTTTTTATTTGATATTTTTTTAATTTTTGGGTTTTTTATAATACTTGTTCAAAGTAATTTTATTATAGTTTGGTAGTTTTTGGGGCGTTTTATGGCATGATGGCGTTTTGACAAGCATTTGGCTGTGTGGCGTTTTTATTATATATGGCGTTGTTATTATATAACAATCAACTGAAAAAGAAAATTAAAAAAATATATAAACAATTGATCTTCCAAATCTTCACTGTCACTAGTCTCTTTCTTCTTTTGAAGCATCTTCACTGGCTGTTTCGACTTTCGTATGATTTATTTTGATTTTTTGTTTTTGAAGTAGTTTTTTTGTTGCCGTGTGGAAGCATAAAGTCTGAAATTAGCCTCTTTTTCTTGAAGATTTGTCCATCTCATGCACCAAAATGTTATTGAGTTACACCATTCAGCCAACAATCTTGAATTTCCAATGAACGATGTTTGATTTTTTAACTTTTTGGCGCTTTACTGAGAAAAAGAACGCCACTAAATAAAAGTACCTTAAACCTCTAAATTTGATCATGCTAAATCAATAATGTTTTGCTGTATGAGATGGACAACATTGTTAATCCTCAGTTAAGAAAGATGTCTGACAATGTTGTCCACCCCATATAGCTAAACTTTATTGAGAACAAACCTCAATAATGTTTTTGTATGTTTTGGCGTTATAAATTGGATGGAAGTTGAGGATAAAGTTAATAAGATTTTACTCAATGAAATGGACAATATCCTCACTTAAGGATTTTGTCCATTACATTGAGCGAAACCTTACTGACAACCAAACTGAATTTCAAATAAACGTTTTGGTTTAGAGGATATTTGATGTTTGGGTTTTTTGGCGTTTCTAAGACGAATGGTATATATTAAATATGGCGTTTGGGTTTTTGTGTGTTTTAATGGAAGGTCTGAGATGTTGTATATATAGGATGTTTTTTGGCGGTTTTTTTAGGTGGAATTTTATTATAATTAAGTTTGGTGTTTTATATCTAATAACGTTTTTAGATTAGGATGGTGTGTGCTATTGTAGGATAAGGCGGTAATTTTAATGGCGTTTTATTTCATGAGATGGCGTTTTGTGTAGAGAAGTCAAAAGACTTGTTTACCCTTAATGAAGCGCGCCACAGTAATAAAAGTGATATTATTTACGAAAACGCCACCGCGTCATCTAGTCCATAGATTGTTTTAATCTGACGATCCATAACCGTTCTCACACTTTTCACCGTTTTCTCTAAATCCTGACCCTATATATATATATATAGGGATCATGCGAGAACCACCATTATCGCGAGAACCAATGTCAACACAACAAAAAGAAACCCACCCTGTACGTTAGGCTGGGGGCATCAAATGGCTAAAATGGTCTTTTGGGCCACACTAGACGCCCATTCTTGCCCAATACGTGGCGTATATTTATATTTTTTTGTTTTCTCTTTTTAATATCAATAACACTAATATTAATTATAAAAAACTCATATTAATTATAATAACACGAATATTAATTATACAAAAATCATATTAATTACAATAACACTAATATTAATTATACAAAAATCATATTAATTATAATTGGTGTAGTTTAGGTCCCATATAGTCCTATACAAGACCTATATGGGACCTATACGCGACCTATACTACACTATATGATACGATGCTACATCCATAGGCCTATACGATGCCTATACAAGACCTATATGAGACTTATACTACACTATATGATACGATACAACACTCGTATAGGCATGTAGGTGTAGTATAACTCCCATATAGCGTATGGTTTAGGTCTCGTATAGGCCTATAGGCGTATACAAGACCTATAAGGGACCTATACGAGACTTATATTATACACTACACGATACGATACGATACTATAGGATACGATACAACACTCGTATAGGCCTATAGGTGTAGTATAGGTCCCGTATAGGACTATAAGTGTGGTTTAGTTCCTGTATAGGCATATACAAGACCTATAGGGGACCTATACGAGACTTATACTATACACTATACACTATACGATATGATACTATACGATATGATACAATACGATACTATAAGATACGATACAACACCCGTATAGTATAAGTCTCATATAGGTCCCTTATAGGTCTTGTATATGCCTATACAGGAACTAAACCAAACCTATAGTCCTCATCAAACGGTTGTTTCTAATCCAGTTAGGCATTTGGAAGAAAATGGCAAAAAGTTACAAACGTGGGGGGCTATTTGGTACAAAAAAGTCATTTTTGACAAAAATGGCAAACATGCCTAAACCTCAGGGACAATTTTGGCAATTAACTATTTTTTTATTTGCACTTTTAGTCACTTGAGATTAATCAACTCGTAGTTCTTCGTTTATTTATCTGTTTAAGCTCGATTCAGTACTCGATCAAGTATCTTCAATATTTCTCTATTTAGCTAAAAATTTCACGAACACCTATAAAAAATGAATTTAGTAAAACTGAACAAAACCGATTCGAATACTAATAGAAATACAATAAAATATTATACAAAATACATAAGATAAATAGTATGGTTTACACCATATCAATGTTTAAAAAAACCGGGAGAAACTTGCATGTATGTTTTTGAATTTAAAAATGTTAAATTTACCTTAATACCCTTAATATAGAAAATTAATTATTTTAATGGTAAACACTATTTACAATTTTACCATTATAATCTCAACCATTAGATTATAGATCAAAGGGTGTAGATTCCTTCCTACACTTCTCACAAAACACACCTTTTTTTACAATAACCCTACAATATATATATATATAAAGTGGGGATCCTACGGAGAGTGTGTTTTTCCTAGAAAGTCTAGGAAGCGATCTAGGCCATCCAATGGGTGTGTTTAATGGTTGAGATCATCTTGGTGGTATTTTGGTAATATGTGTTTCTTAAAAATAGGATTATTTAATTAATCAGGTGTAGATATGTCATTTAGCTTATTTTAAATATAGAAATAATTGTCATTCCATAACCACCCCACATTTCTTGCGATTCTCTCTCTCTCTCTCTCTCTCTCTCTCTCTCTCTCTCTTCCTTCTATCCTTCATGAAGAAACACATCAAGAAAACACATCGTATTAATCTTCTTGCTGTTAAAACACAACGTCAAGAAATCCTCCAGCATTACCAGCATGGATGGTAAAACACAGCGTATGAATCTGCTTGCTGTTAAAACACAACTGTATGAGTCTGAATGCTAAAACACAACTGTATGAATCTGCTTGCTATTAAAACACAACTGTATGAATCTGAATGATAAAACACAACTGTATGAATCTGCTTGCTGTTAAAACACAACTGTATGAATCTGCTTGCTGTTAAAACACAACTATATGAATCTGAATGCTAAAACACAACTGTATGAATCTGCTTGCTGTTAAAACACAACTGTATGAATCTGAATGCTAAAACAGAACTGTATGAACCAGCTTGTTGTTAAAACACAACTGTATGAATCTGAATGCTAAAACACAACTGTATGAATCTGCTTGCTGTTAAAACACAAAGTCAAGAACATTCTGGTGGTTTCCAGACATAATTAAAAATCGATACAGACCAGATAATAGTAAACAGAAAAAGAAGTGTATTTGCCATATCCGCAATCAAGAATTGTGTTTAAAGCCATAACTATCTCTCACGTAAAAAATGATTTATGAATAAAGTTGATCAAGATTGTGAAAGGAACGAATGAGAATTTGATTGATATTTACATCTGGTAGTAATTCGCAAATCATGGAGAATCAGTTACCATAAAATCGTGCATAGTTAGTTAATGAGATATAAATTCCAAAATTAAAATAAAATGTCAAATTACACAATTTCCCTTTTAGTTAAAATCCTTCAATGCCACATGTCACGTTCTGATTGCTTCCTAGACTTTCTAGGAAAATAAGGCTTTCTACCCAACTCCTACTCTCTCTCTATATATATAGAGGGTTCATGCGAGAACCACCATTATCGCAAGAACCAATGTCAACACAACAAAAAGAAACCCACCCTGTATGCTAGGCTGGGGGCATTAAATGGCTAAAATGGTCTTTTGGGCCACACTAGACGCCCATTCTTGCCCAGTACGTGACGTATATTTATATTTTTTTTTGTTTTCTCTTTTTAAGATCAATAACACTAATGTTAATTATAAAAACCTCATATGAATTATAATAACACGAATATTAATTATACAAAAAATCATACTAATTATAATAACACAAATATTAATTATAAAAAAATCATATTAATTATAATTGGTGTAGTTTTGGTCCCGTATAGTCCTATACAAGACCTATATGGGACCTATATGCGACCTATACTACACTATATGATACGATACTACATCCATAGGCCCATACGATACCTATACGAGACTTATACTACACTATACGATACTATACAACACTCGTATAGGCATGTAGATGTAGTATAGTTCCCATATAGCACTATAGGTATGGTTTAGGTCCCGTATAGGCCTATAGGCATATACAAGACCTATAAGGGACCTATACGAGACTTATATTATACACTATACGATACGATATGATACTATACTATAGGATACGATACAACACCCGTATAGGCCTATAGGTGTAGTATAGGTCCTGTATAGGACTATAGGTGTGGTTTAGTTCCTGTATAGGAATATACAAGACCTAGAGGGGACCTATACGAGACTTATACTATACACTATACGATATGATACAATATGATACTATAAGATACGATACAATACCCGTATAGCCCTATAGGTGTAGTATAGGTCCCATATAGCACTACAGGTGTAGTTTAGACCCGTATAGGCCTATACAAGACCTATAGGGGACCTATATGAGACTTATACTACACTATATGATACGATACTACATCCATAGGCCCATATGAGGCCTATATGAGACTTATACTATACTATATTAGACGATACAATACAATACGATACGATACAATATGATACGATACTATAGGATACGATACAACACCCATATCGTATCGTATCGTATCGTATTGTATCGTATAGTGTATAGTATAAGTCTCATATTGTCACACCCCGAATTCCACGTGTCACCGGTGGGCCCGGTGGGGAGTATCGTGACGTGGTTGGCAACATAATAGTCAAACAACACAACATTTAAATGCACAGCGGAAGCAATTGAAAGATATGTTTCAACCGAATTTAATTGTAATATCATATATCACAAACAGTTGAAAGTTATCCACAGAAGGATCAAAATAAATAGGAAATAGTAGTTCAACAGACTTTAGGCATCTTAAGCTTGCGAGACTCTTTTGATGCTAAGGAGATATCCAGCCAATTACGAATAGTACCTGCACTTAATCTTTTTGGGAAAATACGTCAGTTTACACTGGTAAATACAATCAACTGACTCATTTTAAAAATGATTAAAAATTGATTTGGATGCACATGGCACAAACATTTTATAACTTGGGATAATTATTTAAATATATAAACTTGTAAAAGAATTACATGTTCCTTATGCGTTCAGTAGCCCGGATCGTGCCGGGTTAAAGATCAATAGACACACCACATAATCTATTTATGCACTGACGAGTGTACGCCTACACTCCGCGCTTAGGTCGTGGCCATTTCGTAAAATGATGCCAAGGATATCCGGGACATGGTCATTAACCCCCCAAAGGCTTTAAGTAAACAAAACAATTTAAACGGGCCGATTAAATATCAATTAACCATCATACGATGGAAGATTTAATGCCCGACCAAGCGGTATTTTATATACCGTACCCCAAGCCCGTATAGGGAAAATAAGTTAAAAGTATTTACCTGAGCAAAGTAATAATCACAATAAGCAAATGCAAGTAGCTTTTACTGGTCCTCCTATTTTGGAACGAAGGTTTATAATAACCTATTAGAATCCTAACGGGTCTTTAGTTAAGCTTAAGCTTAGACCGGTTAGTTTTAAAGATACGGTTCGTACGCACGATTAAGCGAAGACCGGAATAGAATGTGATTTAGACCCGACAAGTTTTAAGACTTGCTTGATATGGGTATTTCATACACATTCTGGATTTTGAGATAAAACCGATAAGGTTTGACCCGTTTCGGCTAATTTATGTAAACTAGTTACATTAACCGAGCCGAACGCGTAATAAGCGTAACGGGTAAGCGTAAGAGCCATGTACAGGTTTCCTAAGTTAATATGCCTCAAATATGTTGTGACATCAGTAAGATGTCTTTTATTATGCCCGAAACAAATTTAAACACAAACTATGCTCCGTAGGGGTAGTTTGGTCATTTAAAAGGTTATAAAAGAGTTTAAGTATTAATCTGAGTTGCAGGTCTGATATAATCAGCAAAAATACTTAGTTTACTAAGTTATAACAGTATGGTATTGCATATATGTGAAATTTATCAATTATAACCAAACTATGCTCCGTAGGGGCATTTTGGTAATTTCACATAAGCCGAAAAGCTCAAAACTGAAGTCTGAGTTTAACAACTTTTGCTTACTGTTAAAATATTATAATTTACCTAAAATATCTGTAGGTATCAACCCTTGTATGTTTAAAATAGTTTTAGTACATACTATGCGTTAAAAACGCTTAATAAGGCGATTAGAAGCCGTTTTCGGGTTCTATATGGAAAACTGATATTCTTATTATTCCAGAAGGCTTAAAATAATTTATTTATCATATGTAATCAGTAGCAAAAGGTTTGGGGTCAAAAAGATATGTAAAACTCATTTTATAGCCCGTAAGGGCAAAACCGACAATTACCGGATTAAGCCTATGACTATAAGTTATGCTCAGCCTAAAATTAATTAAAAATCTTCAAAAATCCCAAAATAATATATTATATCAGTGGGTAAAGAGTTTGATATCAAAAAGTAGGTTTAAATAGGCTATACGCTAATTACGCCGTTTAATCGCTAAAGAAGCTTTTTAATTACGCTAATGAGCATAACTCTCAATCTACACCTCAAACTGATGTCAAAGTTTGGGTGCAAGTTTATAATTCAGTAACTAAGGTTTCTACTCTTTTACATTTGCAAAAATCACGTTTTATGGTGAAAAGGGCATAATTGTCAACATATGAGCAATTAACGGAATCATGCATATTAATTGGATAACTAATGAACCAAGGTGTATAATCACAGAGGGTTATACTAGCATGTAACCTAGTCCAATTAAAGCTCTAAGGTATTTCTAAAACATACCAAAACGGGTCAGAACTGAAGTCAAAGCAAAAGTCATAGTTTTGCGACTTTCGGTTCCGAACCGGGTCTAAACATAAAATTGTCGGGTTGAACATGTTTAGGCATGTTCTTACACTAATTACCAAGTTATATTAATGATCAAACAGGTTGTATGTGTTCTATATTGCTAATTATGCATAAACTAGAAAATAAGCATTCTGTTGACTTTTTAATAACAAGTTTGACCCGACATTTGACCTCGTTAGAGTGGGAATCAGAGGGTGCCCTTTTAAGGGTTTAATGCCCACATAATTACCAACTTATAACTACTTTCAATTCGACTAATCACTGGACCATTAGTGATTAATCGCTAAGTCAACCGTTAATTACGACGGTTTGACTTTTAAGCTAAAACTAAGCAAAAACTTAACTAAGAAAGGTTAAGCATACTTACTGAAGTCCTATGCACGATTAGTGATCACTTGAGTCTGCTTTGGAGCTCCAGAAATGATCAGAAATGCTGAAGGAAGGTGTGGTTGCAATGTTGCAACATAAGGCCTTTATATAGTGCTTGAAATCTCATAGATTGTTGACAAATCATGCTACAACTGATGTTTGATCACTAACAAGTGTCCCTAAGTGTCTAGGGGTTGTTTAGGGGTCGTCCAAGATGTGAAAAATCGTTTATAAGTCGGTTGCAAGGGACATAGCAGACACTTAGGCAAAAATTCGACATCAGAGGACCCTAGGCGTCACGCGAAGGTCCCCATAGGGGTCTTCGCGTCGCGCGACGCCCCCCCTGGTCAAATCAAAGTTTAGATTTTTGCACTTTTGGTCCTTGTCTCTTGAAAACTTTGCTACGATTTTATTTCTTGCACTTTGAACCCTCCAAATTGACTTATAAGGGCTTTAAGACATATACCAACCTTGTTAAGTCCTCGGTTAACTTTATTGTTACCCGAAAAGTCATAAAAATTTAATTAAGACATATACCCACTTTGTTAAGTCCTCGGTTAACTTTATTGTTACCCGAAAAGTCATAAAAATTTAAAGTTGATATATACCCACTTTGTTAAGTCCTCGGTTAACTTTATTGTTACCCGAAAAGTCATAACTTTCAACATTGACGCTTTAACCCCTTGTATACGAATTTGATCATAACTTTCTCATACGATAACGAAACTTTATGAAATTTATATCGTGCATTCTAGTGAGCGTAATTAACCGTTACAAAGCTTCGGGTTTGTTAAAAGGTCACTCAGAGGTATAACTTAAACATGTTGACACATTTAAACCCTGTAGTTTGTAATCTCTCACTTTCTTTCATATTTAGCTTCGTATGATCCATGATTTATTCGTTTGAAGGTATGAGCATCATGTAGGGTTAATGTACAATATATTTATTTACTGTTGACATTTAGAACTCGTATATTCACATACTTTCCATGATTGTCAACTTTAATCCTTCTATAATATTCTTTCACACGTTCAAACCTATGACACGTGTCAACACATTATAGGACGTGAATTTTCGAGGTGTTACATCCTCACCCCCTTAAAAGAAATCTCGACCTCGAGATTTACTGAAATAAATAAGGGTACTTTTCTTTCATTGTGGACTCAACCTCCCACGTATACTCGGGACCTCTACGGGCATCCCATTTTACCTTTACAATAGGCACATGCTTCCTTCGAAGCTTCTTAACCTGTCGATCTTCAATCGAAAATGGTTTTTCCACAAATTTCAAGCTCTCATCTATATGCACATCTGTATGTGGTATGACTAGCGATTCGTCAGCTAGGCATTTCTTCAGATTGCAGACGTGGAATATATTATGAATACCACTGAGCTCTTCAGGTAGGTTTAATTTGTAAGCCACTGATTCGACACATTCGATGACTTCGAATGGTCCTATGTATCTCGGGCTTAACTTACCTTTCTTGCCAAATCGCATCACTCCTTTCCAGGGTGATACTTTAAGCAACACTTTGTCACATACTTCAAATTTCATAGGTTTACGCTTTGGATCTGCGTAACTCTTCTGCCTATCTCGGGCAGCTTTGAGACGGTCACAAATCTAGACAATCTTGTCCGTTGTTTCAAAGACTATCTCTGGTCCTGATAATTGGACATCTCCAACTTCCGCCCAACAAACGGGCGTTCTACACTTTCTACCGTATAAAGCCTCGAAAGGCGCAGCCTTAATGCTGGTATGGTAGCTATTGTTGTAGGAGAATTCGATTAACAGTAGGTGGTTATCCCAACTACCACCTAAATCAATCACACATGCTCGAAGCATGTCTTCCAAAGTTTGAATAGTACGCTCACTCTGGCCGTCCGTCTAAGGATGGTAAGCCGTACTAAAATTTAAACGCGTGCCCAAAGATTGTTGGAAACTTTTCCAAAAATGTGACGTGTATCTAGTATCTCTGTCAGAGATAATAGACACAGGTATGCCATGTAAAGCTACAATCTTATCTACGTATAGTTGGGCTAACATGTCGGAGCTATAAGTCTCCTTAATGGGTAGAAAATGTGCTGACTTAGTCAGTCTGTCTACGATTACCCAAATGGTGTCATTTCCTTTCCTTGTCTTAGGTAACTTGGTGATAAAATCAATAGTTACCATTTCCCACTTCCAGGTGGGAAGTTCAGGCTGTTGTAGCAACCCTGACGGCTTTTGATGTTCTGCTTTGACTTGCGCACACGTTAAGCATTTAGCTACATAGGCAGCTACAGACTTCTTCAAGCCTATCCACCAATAGTTTGCCCTTAGATCCTGGTACATCTTATCAGCTCCAGGATGAACGGAATATTTGGAACTATGGGCTTCCTGGAGGATAACACCCCGAAGTCCTCCATAAATTGGAACCCAAATTCGTCCATTCAATCTCAGAATTCCGTCTTTGCCAAGAGATAACTGCTCCTCAGTTACTCCTAGCTTTTCGTTAGGATAGTTAGCTTCTAACACAGCTTCCTTCTATGCAGCTAACAACCTTTCATTCAAACTGTTCTTTATTTCAATGCTTGACGTGTGCGTATATATACATAATTTTGCAATGAATTTACACACGATTTGGTTTTAAATTTATAAAGTGATTATTACTTTAACATCAAAACACACACGAAAGAGGCAAGTGTACCCCGTCATATATGTAGTAAAGTATCGGTAAGAACCAAGTATCGATCCAAGGAAATGGGCGGAGGAATAATACTAGACCTTTGTCACTAAACTACCGGTAAAAACATAAGTTGTTTGATTTTTAATAAACTAAAGTAAGCATAAACTAATATTTATAAAACATAGTAAACTACAAATACGAAAATAGATAAATAGCCTTGCTTAATACACAACCAAAGCATGTCAACTAAGTCGGTTTTGGCACTAGAAGCATTCGGTCAATTTTCCATTTTAAGACAATTTGTATCCCTTTCGGGAATCCTAACATGACAATCATCCAGAAAGTTAAAACGATAAACACACTTTAACCACCTAAAATTGTTCTTTAACGTGCAATTGATAAATGTCTATGAAAATCTCTTAAAAATAAGTTAGTCATCCGTTAGGAGTTTTCTAACCTCACTTAAACAAGGAAAGCGACACCGATAAACACAATGCAACCATCGAGAAAAGCATAAACTAGATTAAATCACAACCGAGTTCATTTTACAAATCTTACACATAAATTCACCAAGATAGCAATTTTGGCCTAAACTACTAACTAGGTTAACAAATCATGGCAAGAATTCATAACGACACCATTTAACCCGTTTAGGTCCTTACGTGACGGCAAGCTTTCTTGATTAACAATAATTACATTTTATTAAATCACTAACCATTTCTAGTATCATGATGCACACATTTAAACAAAGCTAAACTAGTTAACCAAGTTCAAAGTTTACCAATACAAGATTAATTAAGCTTCATTTTTCAGCTATCTTAACTAACCAAATACCAATCATCCAACACAATTACTTATAATCAAGAAATCAATATCAATAACAAGGTTGCAAACTAATCATCAAAGATAATCATAGAAAATACTTCCAAATGTCATTACAAACAAAGATTAACATACTAATGGCTATAATCAAGCAAGGAATTGTTGTGTTTTTGCCCAAAGGCTACAATAATACATAAACATTAATCTAAATGCTTGAAAGATTAACAAAATCATGGAAAGATTAGAAAACCAAACCATAAACAAGCATAAGATTAAGAATCCGGATAGTAATCGAGCTAAACGGGACAATGTGGCTTGAATCCGGGTGAAAGTTAACGCCTCCGGAGCCTGAAAATCGCCTGAATTGCTCTCCAAAATTCCAGAGTTACGAGCAGAATGTTTCTGCAAGTTTTTTATATAAATTCGGTTTCGCACGGTCGTGCGTCCTGTTGCACGACCGTGCACTTTTTGCATTATTGGAGGTATGGTGCACCATACCGCATGACGTCATCAGATCTTGACCAGATTCGATCTCGCACGGGCGTGCCATGGGGTGCACGGGCGTGCATCACCGAGATGGGCCTTGTTGTCGCATCCGCACGGGGGTGCCACCAGTCGCACGGGGGTGCGACTTGCCCAGGTCAGAATTTTCCACAGAATGTTCACAGTTCAGCCGTTTCGCCCGGAAAATCCTCGTTTTCAATATCATCTTGTCTGGTATGCTGTTTTAGGCCTGTAAACAAAAGTATACCTGATTAAGTATCTGAATAACGGTTTTACGGCCGAAAACGCTTAAAATGGGGATAAAATAGGGGACTAAAATATGTATAAATTGGTGAATATAAATGCTCTTGGCATTGATTCGAATGGGTTTGACCCTTTCCTTTCTGCTCAAGGCATCAGCGACTATATTCGCCTTGCCGGGATGGTATCTGATTTCACAGTCATAGTCATTCAAAGTCTCCATCCATCGGCGCTGTCTCATGTTTAAATCTTTCTGATTAAACAGGTGCTGAAGGCTCTTGTGATCAGAATAGATCACACACTTGATTCCATATAAATAATGCCTCCATAGTTTTAGTGCAAATACAACGGCACCCAACTCCAAGTCGTGGGTGGTGTAATTCTTTTCATGCACCTTTAACTTCCGTGAAGCATAGGCAATAACCTTGCCTTTCTGCATAAGCACACATCCCATGCCAGTGTGTGATGCATCGCAGTAAACTACGAATTCTTCGGTACCTTCAGGCAATGTTAGTACAGGAGCATTGCTCAACTTTTGCTTCAGAATATCAAAAGATTCTTGCTGCTTAGGCCCCCAATCAAACTTTATTTTCTTCCTAGTCAAAGAAGTTAGGGGTGCAGCAATCCTTGAAAAATTTTCAATGAAACGCATGTAATATCCCGCCAAGCCTAGAAAGCTACGAATCTCTGTAGGCGTCTTCGGCTCTTGCCAGTTCATAACTGCTTCCACCTTAGCGGGATCCACTTGGATACCACGCTCACTAACCACATGTCCAAGGAATTGGACTTCTCGAAGCCAGAATTCACATTTAGAGAATTTGGCATAGAGCTTCTCCTGATGTAGGAGTTTGAGAATACAACGAAGGTGTTTCTCATGGTCAGTTTGGTTCTTCGAGTAAATGAGAATGTCGTCGATGAAAACGATGACGAATTTATCTAAATATGGTTTGCAAACGCGATTCATGAGATCCATGAACGCGGCAGGTGCATTAGTGAGCCCAAAAGGCATCACTAGGAACTCGTAATGACCATAACGAGTCCTAAATGCAGTTTTGTGTACGTCCTCATCTCTAACCTTCGGTTGGTGGTAACCTGACCTTAAGTCAATCTTCGAGAAGTAACTTGCCCCTTGTAATTGATCGAACAAATCGTCGATCCTGGGCAAAGGATACCTATTCTTGATAGTGACTTTATTAAGCTCACGATAATCGATGCACAGACGCATCGATCCATCCTTCTTTTTGACAAACAAGACAGGTGCTCCCCAAGGAGACGAACTAGGTCTAATGAAACCTTTAGCTAGCAATTCAATTAGCTGCGTTTTCAATTCCTTCATCTCTGTTGGTGCCAACCTGTAAGGCGCTCTAGCAACAGGTGCTGCTCCAGGGATGATGTCAATTCTGAATTCCACTTGCCTATCTGGTGGTAAGCCAGGTTGCTCTTCAGGAAAAACTTCAGGGTATTCAGAAATGACGGGGATGTCTTCCATCTTAGGTTTCGGCTCATCGATAGTTACCTGTGCCATGTAGATGACACAACCTTTCTTCAAACACTTAGAGGCCTTGAGCATGGTCACTTGCTCAGGCAGTCCATACCGGGTGTCTCCCTGAATGGTAAGTGATTCACCAGACGGAGTCTTGATCACCACTTGCTTCTTATTACAGACAATTTGGGCCTGGTTATGAGATAACCAGTCCATGCCTAACACGATGTCAAAACCAGCTAACTTCAAAGGAAGTAGGGACAAAGGAAAAGAGTGGTTCTTAATGGATATGAAACATCCATCTAATATGGTTGAGGCGGTTTCTAAGGTGCCATCTGCTAACTCCACCTCATATTTCACTCTTAGGGGTTTAATAGGTAAATTCAGCAATTTGCAAAACCTATTATCTACAACTGATTTATCTGCGCCTGAATCAAAAAAGTACTCTTGCATAGATATCATTTATGAGAAAGGTACCTGTGATCATGTTATCGTCTTGCACAGCCTCCTTTGCATCCATCCTAAAGACCCTAGCGTTGGTCTTCTTGGCCTCTTCAGGCTTCTTGGCGTATTTAGGGCAATTGGTTTTTATGTGCCCTTTCTCATTGCAACTGTAGCAGGTTGCATCCTTCAACTTTTTGCAATCCAAGGTCTTGTGTTCCTTGGACTTGCATATCCCGCAAGCAAAAGTTCTTGACTGAGTCTGCGAGTTCGATTCGAGTCTGCACTTCCCGAAGTGCTGTTTCTTGCAGACTTTGCACTTGGGCTTTTCACCAGATTGATGCCCATCTTTCTTTGACTCAGACCCCTTCTTGTTGTCACCGTTTCCTCGGTGCTTCTTGTTTGACCTCCGTGAATTATCATCTTCACGTTTCCTTTTCTCAGCATCTTTGTTCCTCAGCGATCTTTGTCTGACCGCGTCCAGCGTGAGGGACAAAGATATATCCGCTACAGATCTGAAAGTAGCTGGCCGAGAGGCCTTCACGCTTGCCTTTATCTCGGGGGCTAAACCCCCAATGAAACGAGCTATTCGTTTGGGTTCTGGGGTCACCAGATACGGAACCAACCTCGACATAGTATTAAAGCTCGTGAGGTAAGCTTGGCAATCTAGATTGGTCATTACTAACGAAAGAAAATCTGACTCAATCTTTTCGACCTCATGCTGAGGACAGTAATTCTCCCTGATGAGGGCAACGAATTGTTCCCATGACATGTTGTACAATGGGATCTTCCCAGTGGCTTGAATCAGTGATCTCCACCAGGCTAAAGCCTCGCCTTTAAAAGATTGTGACACAAACTTGACTATATCCCTCTCAGCGCATTCGCCGATATCCACTACTGTGTCCATCTCATCTAACCACGTCATGCAGTCAATGGCTCCTTTTTCCCCAGTAAAATCCCTGGGTTTGGATGAAACGAAGTATTTATAGGAGCAACCCTTACTACGGGGTTCTTGATTTAGTACAATCTGTTGAGATGGAGCACTGTGGTGGTTTGAGGAGAGTCGATCATCATTTTTCTTTGGTTCTTCCTTCTTGGAAGGTGGCTTCGAATGCGGTGTAGATAGGGTCCTACTTCGAGTCCCACTATATTCTTCATACTGCCGCTCTAAGGCCTTTGTAACTGCGTCGTCTACTAACGCTTTCAGTTCAGCACCCGTTATATTAATTCGGGCGTTATCATTATTCTCCACTGGGTGACTATTAATTTCATCCGAGTCAGCCATTTTAATTGAACTGTTACATAAAACAAGGACAATAGTTTACTTGGGAGTTTATTATGGAATTGTCTTTTATGGCAATTCATTAACCATGGTAACGTAGACCATATTTGGTTAATTTATTAATCATATTTATTTAGGATTTCTATTATAATTTATCCTAATTATAAAACAATAACAGTTTTATTAGTAGCACAAAAGGCCTAGTCACTAGGACATTTTAAATTATAAGCCATGATTTCAGAGAATTAAGGCATGAAGGTTTGAACATAGTTCTTTACCTTTTTCAGACAGGGTCATAGACTATTACTGTCTTTTGTCTCATATAAAAATGAGCAGGGCCCGTAGGCACTATATTACCAATGTATGGTCAAAATATGATCATCTTAATTGATGATTTAAACCCATGATTCAGAGATCATTAAGTTGGGTTAGGAATCTTTTGAAGAATCCTATTAAAATGACGTGGGTGATTTCAACTAATCACGTCTGCCAGGAGCGTTAACATGTTTTCAGATGTTAACTGAGATTTGAATCTTTTTAACAGGTTTTACCATCTTGGCCAGGTCTTATAATGGCATGCCGGCTAGGTTATACCTTTAAGATCCTTAGTTAATATTTAAATAGGCAGATATATATATATATATATATATATATATATATATATATATATATATATATATTTTTTTTTAAAGGAATGATTTTGATTTATTTATTTCATATATAATTTATTTATGCACATAATGGCAAAAATGAAATTTATAAATTTAAACATTCCAATAATTATTAATAGGTTACACGTCGCCCTAAACGGGACTTTTTAAAAAAACAACATACCCACACAGGGGTCAAATTGAAATACTAGTCCACGCAGGGACTTAAACAAACGACACACCCTCGTAGGGGTTAACAGAAAGATAGACCCACGCAGGGGTCAAAACAAACAAACATACATACCCACACAGGGGCTAATACAGCAAGACAGGCCCACGCAGGGGTTCTACTGATACAAGGAAACTACAACAACAGTGGAAGGATTCAATGGTCCTTCTTGCTCTTCCCTTTTATTAGGCTTGTCAATCCTTGGAAGAAACTTTGTCGCTCCCTGCGGTCTCTGTGAAAGTCTCGCTCGACTTGGTCCAACCTTTGCAGAATTTCTTCACGCTCTGGTGGGGAGAACCTTGGCGGCTGCGATTGTTGCCGAATTATAGGTCTAGTAGGTATTTGGTACCCATGAGTCGGGTAACCTACTCCCCAAGGAGCTCCATACTGTCCTTCAGGATGAAGGGCGTTATAGTTGGCCGCTACCATGTATGGGTCGGCTTCAGCGTAACCATAGTTGGTGTGAGCCGGCTGCTCAAATGGGTTGTACGCCATCGAACCCGTGTAGGCAGGAATCGGGTTATCAAAACCCATCGGTGGTGGTTGCGGTGCAACTGGGTTCGAAGGTCCACCCATTTGTGGATCTTCTTGAAGTGGCGGATAATGACTGCCACTTGATTGTCGAGGAGAGCTAAAATGAAAGTCCCCTCCACGTGCAGACATACGTGCTCCAGTTCTCCTACGCCTCGGTGGTTGCGGTGGTGCCGCCTGAACTGGCGGCGGTGGAGGCGGTGGCGTGACTGCCACAAATCGTGAATCCTCAAAGGGATCCTGCTGCTGCTGCTGGTGAGGTGACGAATGATGCGAGGGTGTAAAATACCACTCGTATTGATTAAATCGTGCCTGGTAACTGTCCGGACCATGGTAGGGTGATCCATGAAAAGACGAACCATCCGAGACCTCGATCGGATGGTTGGGAGTTCCGGTTGCGGGCTCGACGGGATCGGTGTCCTCGTCCATATCCTCTGCATGATCGCCGGAGTAATGATCCTCTGGCCCCAATGGGTTAAAACCCACTGGTTCTTGTATGTAATTTGCCTGGTTAAACCGGCCCCTAAAAACAGGTGTGGGGTTACCAAAGGAATTATGCGATAGGGATCGCTGAAGAGGTATGTAAGAAGGTTGAGGGTTGTCGGGCTCATTTTCCGACTGTGGCCCATATGAGTTGTGAATGGAAGGTGTCGAACTGTGCGAGACAGATCGTCTAGCAGGTTCCAAAAGGTTCCTCCGGTTTTCTCTAGGGTCAGCACTCGCAGTGGTGGTAGGAGCTCGCATGTGCGAAGGTCTGGCCTCGTCGTCATTGGGGGCGGTGATTGGCCCCTTGCCTCGTCCTCTTCGTCGAAAGAATCTTGGCGGCATATTTAATCCTGTCAATACAACATAAGATAACGACAAGAATATATAAAATAAAGGACAAAACAAAACAAAGTAGAATTTGTCCTATGTTATTTGTCTAGACTCGAAAGTTTTTGGAATGTGCAATTGTGTAACTGAGATTAAACACAAAAGGCTAGTGTTTAATTCACTCACTGTTGGCTCTGATACCAACCTGTCACACCCCGGATTCCACGTGTCACCGGTGGGCCCGGTGGGGAGTATCGTGACGTGGTTGGCAACATAATAGTCAAACAACATAACATTTAAATGCACAGCGGAAGCAATTGAAAGATATATTTCAGCCGAATTTAATTGTAATATCATATATCACAAACAGTTGAAAGTTATCCACAGAAGGATCAAAATAAATAGGAAATAGTAGTTCAACAGACTTTAGGCATCTTAAGCTTGCGAGACTCTTTTGATGCTAAGGAGATATCCAGCCAATTACGAATAGTACCTGCACTTAATCTTTTTGGGAAAATACGTCAGTTTACACTGGTAAATACAATCAACTGACTCATTTTAAAAATGATTAAAAATTGATTTGGATGCACATGGCACAAACATTTTATAACTTGGGATAATTATTTAAATATATAAACTTGTAAAAGAATTACATGTTCCTTATGCGTTCAGTAGCCCGGATCGTGCCGGGTTAAAGATCAATAGACACACCACATAATCTATTTATGCACTGACGAGTATACGCCTACACTCCGCGCTTAGGTCGTGGCCATTTCGTAAAATGATGCCAAGGATATCCGGGACATGGTCATTAACCCCCCAAAGGCTTTAAGTAAACAAAACAATTTAAACGGGCCGATTAAATATCAATTAACCATCATACGATGGAAGATTTAATGTCCGACCAAGCGGTATTTTATATACCGTACCCCAAGCCCGTATAAGGAAAATAAGTTAAAAGTATTTACCTGAGCAAAGTAATAATCACAATAAGCAAATGCAAGTAGCTTTTACTGGTCCTCCTATTCTGGAACAAAGGTTTATAATAACCTATTATAATCCTAACGGGTCTTTAGTTAAGCTTAAGCTTAGACCGGTTAGTTTTAAAGATACGGTTCGTACGCACGATTAAGCGAAGACCGGAATAGAATGTGATTTAGACCCGACAAGTTTGAAGACTTTCTTGATATGAGTATTTCATACACATTCTGGATTTTGAGATAAAACCGATAAGGTTTGACCCGTTTCGGCTAATTTATGTAAACTAGTTACATAAACCGAGCCGAACGCGTAATAAGCGTAACGGGTAAGCGTAAGAGCCATATACAGGTTTCCTAAGTTAATATGCCTCAAATATGTTGTGACATCAGTAAGATGTCTTTTATTATGCCCGAAACGAATTTAAACACAAACTATGCTCCGTAGGGGTAGTTTGGTCATTTAAAAGGTTATAAAAGAGTTTAAGTATTAATCTGAGTTGCAGGTCTGATATAATCAGAAAAAATACTTAGTTTACTGAGTTACAACAGTATGGTATTGCATATATGTGAAATTTATCAATTATAACCAAACTATGCTCCGTAGGGGCATTTTGGTAATTTCACATAAGCCGAAAAGCTCAAAACTGAAGTCTGAGTTTAACAATTTTTGCTTACTGTTAAAATATTATAATTTACCTAAAATATCTGTAGGTATCAACCCTTGTATGTTTAAAATAGTTTTAGTACATACTATGCGTTAAAAACGCTTAATAAGGCGATTAGAAGCCGTTTTCGGGTTCTATATGGAAAACTGATATTTTTATTATTCCAGAAGGCTTAAAATAATTTATTTATCATATGTAATCAGTAGCAAAAGGTTTGGGGTCAAAAAGATATGTAAAACTCATTTTATAGCCCGTAAGGGCAAAACCGACAATTACCGGATTAAGCCTATGACTATAAGTTATGCTCAGCCTAAAATTAATTAAAAATCTTCAAAAATCCCAAAATAATATATTATATCAGTGGGTAAAGAGTTTTATATCAAAAAGTAGGTTTAAATAGGCTATACGCTAATTACGCCGTTTAATCGCTAAAGAAGCTTTCTAATTACGCTAATGAGCATAACTCTCAATCTACACCTCAAACTGATGTCAAATTTTGGGTGCAAGTTTATAATTCAGTAACTAAGGTTTCTACTCTTTTACATTTGCAAAAATCACGTTTTATAGTGAAAAGGGCATAATGGTCAACATATGAGCAATTAACGGAATCATGCATATTAATTGGATAACTAATGAACCAAGGTGTATAATCACAGAGGGTTATACTAGCATGTAACCTAGTCCAATTAAAGCTCTAAGGTATTTCTAAAACATACCAAAACGGGTCAGAACTGAAGTCAAAGCAAAAGTCATAGTTTTGCGACTTTCGGTTCCGAACCGGGTCTAAACATAAAATTGTCGGGTTGAACATGTTTAGGCATGTTCTTACACTAATTACCAAGTTATATTAATGATCAAACAGGTTGTATGTGTTCTACATTGCTAATTATGCATAAAGTGGAAAATAAGCATTCTGTTGACTTTTTAATAACAAGTTTGACCCGACATTTGACCTCGTTAGAGTGGGAATCAGAGGGTGCCCTTTTAAGGGTTTAATACCCACATAATTACCAACTTATAACTACTTTCAATTCGACTAATCACTGGACCATTAGTGATTAATCGCTAAGTCAACCGTTAATTACGACGGTTTGACTTTTAAGCTAAAACTAAGCAAAAACTTAACTAAGAAAGGTTAAGCATACTTACTGAAGTCCTATGCACGATTAGTGATCACTTGAGTCTGCTTTGGAGCTCCAGAAATGATCAGAAATGCTGAAGGAAGGTGTGGTTGCAATGTTGCAACATAAGGCCTTTATATAGTGCTTGAAATCTCATAGATTGTTGACAAATCATGCTACAACTGATGTTTGATCACTAACAAGTGTCCCTAAGTGTCTAGGGGTTGTTTAGGGGTCGTCCAAGATGTGAAAAATCGTTTATAAGTCGGTTGCAAGGGACATAGCAGACACTTAGGCAAAAATTCGACATCAGAGGACCCTAGGCGTCACGCGAAGGTCCCCATAGGAGTCTTCGCGTCGCGCGACGCCCCCCCTGGTCAAATCAAAGTTTAGATTTTTGCACTTTTGGTCCTTGTCTCTTGAAAACTTTGCTACGACTTTATTTCTTGCACTTTGAACCCTCCAAATTGACTTATAAGGTCTTTAAGACATATACCCACTTTGTTAAGTCCTCGGTTAACTTTATTGTTACCCGAAAAGTCATAACTTTCAACGTTGACGCTTTAACCCCTTGTATACGAATTTGATCATAACTTTCTCATACGATAACGAAACTTTATGAAATTTATATCGTGCATTCTAGTGAGCATAATTAACCGTTACAAAGCTTCAGGTTTGTTAAAAGGTCACTCAGAGGTATAACTTAAACATGTTGACACATTTAACCCCTGTAGTTTGTAATCTCTCACTTTCTTTCATATTTAGCTTCGTATGATCCATGATTTATTCGTTTGAAGGTATGAGCATCATGTAGGGTTAATGTACAATATATTTATTCACTGTTGACATTTAGAACTCGTATATTCACATACTTTCCATGATTGCCAACTTTAATCCTTCTATAATATTCTTTCACACGTTCAAACCTATGACACGTGTCAACACATTATAGGACGTGAATTTTCGAGGTGTTACACATATAGGTCCCCTAAAGGCTTTGTATATGCCTATAGGCCTATATGGAACCTAAACTACACCTATAGTCCTATACGAGACCTATACTACACCTACAGGCCTATACGAGTGTTATATCATATCCTATAGTCTCGTATCGTATTGTACCGTACCGTACTGTAAGTGTAATATAAGTCTCGTTTAGGTCTTGTATAGGCCTATACGAGACCAATACTACACCTACAGGCCTATAAGGGTGTTGTATTGTATCGTATTGTATAGTGTAGTATAAGTCTCGTATAGGTCTTTTATATGCCTATACGGTACATAAATCACACCTATGGTCCTATATGAGACCTATACTACACCTATAGGCCTATACCGGTGTTGTATTGTATCTTATAGTATTGTATCATATCCTATCGTATAATGTATAGTATAAGTCTCGTATAGGTCCCCTATAGGTCTTGTATATGCCTATAGGCCTATACGAGACCTATACTACACTAGAGGCCTATACGGGTGTTGTATCGTATCCTATATTATCGTATCGTATTGTATTGTATCGTATCGTATAATGTAGTATAAGTCTCGTATAGGTCTTGTATAGGCATATAGGCCTATACAAGACATAAATCACACCTATAGTCTTATACAAGACCTATACTACACCAATAGGCCTATACGGGTTGTATCGTATCCTATGTTATCGTATCGTATCGTATTGTATCATATCGTATCATATAATTTTTTTATCTACGTCTCGTATAGGCCTATACAAGTGTTGTATCATATCCTATACATATTATTTTTATTTATTTTAAATAGAAAACTTATTTTTTATAAAAATTTTCTAAAACGATTAATATTGTATAAAATGTTTGTAAAAAAACCCCTTATATACGCCCCATATTGGCCTATACGTGGCATATATGGGGCATGAGTCATATACGAGACCTATACGAGGGGTCCTATACGCCATATAACAACTCTCCCAAAATACTTATAACCCATATACGCCCTAAAATATACCCCGTATACGAAAAATAGGCCCAAAATACCTTTAATTTAACAAAATTAAATAAAAACAAGAAATAGGGGGCGCTCGCGAGCCGCGACCCCCTTGGCTACCTCAGTCGCGGGGCGCAACAGCTTGGCCACCAGGCCGCCACGTGTCCGTATCGTGTCAAGTCTAGTGGCCAAATCTGCCAAGCTAGGGCCTACCCTAGCAGGCCTCGCGGGCCGCGAAGGCCTTTGTGTATCTCTCGCGGGGCGCGAGAAAGCCATGATCAGGCCCTATAAATTGAGAAGTTCGACGTTCATTCCAACTCGTTCAAAATTTCAATCTCTCTCTCAATCTCTGATGGCAATTATAATACTCGGGTATAATACCCACTAAAATAGCGAAGCTCTGCCTCGATGTAAGTATCATAACCCCCGGTTACGTATTAGTTACGCTGTCCGATTGATCTAGTGCTCCGTAACGCATGTCGAGGCTCTGCCTGACTCAGTCGTTGGAGTTCTGTCTCGGGGAGGGTATAACTAATGTAAATTTGGGTTATTATACTAACGCGTGTGCATTGTTTAATTAATAGATTATAACCAGGAAGTCACAAGGAAATACCTAAATTAGCAAAGTGAGTAATTCCTCTTTTCACAAACTGTTTTTACAAAACCTCAAATGTTTTAAATTGTAAGTAACAGTGATTGAGTATTTGTAAATCTACAATTATCATCGGTATGTTGGGGTTTTGTATACATAACTTGTTACTACACCGTGAGTAGTAACATTTCCACCAGTCAGGATTGACAGTACCGTGGGTGGTAATTAAAGTAGATGTAAACAAATGTAATTGTTGGATTGCCTTCAATGCTGTAAAACGATAAAACCTGTTTTGATTAAACTGGTATTCACTCGCCAGTATTTCTTGCTAATAAAATGTTTTTAAACGCGTTTCAGGTAACAAAATGTGAAAGCCAATTAGAAGCCAGCTGGACAACACTGAAGGCTTGGAAAAGTGGCTATAAAAGTTACCTAAATAAAGAAGAAGTTGTATTTTAATAAATTAGGGTCTATCTCTATAAACATGTTTGTAATGGAAACTTGAGTTTTTCCCATGTATTTATTATTATAAAAATGTGGTGTTTTACTCTGATAAACTATTTCCTAACTACGGTCCTGATGAAATTTCCGCTGCCAAATTAATAAACACCGATACCACCGGCTCTGAGTAGCTCGCGGCCGCCCGCCTCCCGGGGCAGGGGTCGGGGGTTGCGACAGGAGGTGGTATCAGAGCTACAGGCACTAATTTCAGCCACAGAAATGTTCTGCTGACACCAAAATTTTAAATTGTGTTAGGAAATAATCTACGTGATTATGTGCATATCTGTATATTATTGTTTTGTGTTATTTGACAATTTGTTAGTTTACAGTATGAGTGATCAAGGTCCATCGGACGCCTATCGTCACTTGTCTAGTTCTCCTAGAGATGAAGGAACTTCCTCCCAGCCTACTCGTTCGGGGTATTCAGCTGATACAGAAGAGGGGATTTTCATATTTAAGGCGCAATCCGAAGAACCATTCCCTACCAAAAAGAGAGGATGGTTCAGTTGGGGAGCACATGAGCGTAGGAAAAGAATGAGGAAATTACAGCAGCAACGGGCTTTAGCAGCAGCAAATAGGGAGATGAATGCCCAGACCCAAGACATAATCAATAGGCGATTGGCCAACTTTCACATACTAGCTACCACTGCCGCAGACCCAAACTTAGAACAAATCATTGCACCATAGCCACTACCACTGTTCCCAACTCAACCTATGGAAATAGAACCTAACCCAGGAAACCAGATTCCCATACCCGCCTTCGACCCAAACAAAATCCCTAGAATTCCAGCACCAAATCCTCTAGCTTCTGACCCTTGGGAAAATGACCATAGGGATTATCGAGAACTCTACCCACAGGAGGAGCCCATACCAAACCCTGTAGCACCATACCCTAACCTTGACCCTCTAGATCTATATTGGGATGCCGACCAGTATGTTCGGGAAATCCTAGAGAACCCATACCCATATGGAGAACCGATGCCCCAGTTTCCTGACCCAATACCAGCACCACCACCACCCATGAGTACCAAGAACGTGCAGGAACTCTGCACTTTTGGTGAGGAGTTAGTAGATGAAGGCGAAGGAATAAGACAAATAGGGGAGAGGCTCGTTTGGAAATTCGACGAGCGAAATATGCAGTATTGGATGAACCCCTAGTGATAATAGTAATATATATATATATATATATATATATATATATATATATATATATATATATATATATATGCGTGTAGTTTGAAAAAAAAATCAACTAAAATAGACAATCCAATACCTACTGATGCATAACTAATATTGTATTTTAAATTTCAGTTTCCGCTTGTAATAGATATAGATATCTATTAAATAGAGTAAATTTCGCAATGCACGACGGTTTTGATCAATGTGTTGTTTGTATAATTGCCGACATTACATCATGTTCTGTGATATTAATATTTGGTAAATGTTTATAATCCAGATGGACAACGAAGTGAATCAGGAAAACCCGAATAACGATAATAACAGGAACCAATTAGATAACAGTGCCATTCAACACATAGTGGCACAAGGAATTATAGACATTATGCCATATATTATCAAAACGGTTAAGGAAGCAGAAAATAATAAAACTAACAGTGGAAGTAAACGACCACCTACTGAACCCAGTCACAAGGTAAACAATAGACCATTACTTCAATTGCCTATTCCAAAAAGAAGAAGAACCATGTCTTATGGTTGTTCTTACAAAGAATTCTGGTCTTGCAAACCAATAGAATTCTCGGGCAATGAAGGAGCCATTGCAGCTCTACGTTGGATAGAAAAGACTGAGGCAATCTTAAAAATAAGCAAATGTGCAGAATAATGTTTGCTTCCAATCTTTTTAAGAATGCAGCTCTAGAATGGTGGAACACTATTCTCCAGTCTAGGGGAAGTGACAAAGTCTATAATATGGAATGGACTGAGTTTAAGATCATGGTCGAAAGGAAATTCTGTCCTCCCAATGAAAAATAACAAATAGCTAATAAGTTCCTAAACCTTAGAATGACTAGAGTAGACTGTTAGGGTTACACTACCATATTCTTTGAATATGCTAGAATAGTGCCAACCCTAGCATCACCCGAACTAGTATTAATCTCCCGTTACATTTGGGGATTAATCAGTGAGATTAGACACGTAGTCAAGGCAGGTAGACCATAAACCATAGAAGAAGCTATAGAACTAGCAAATACCTTGACTGATGAATTAGTACATACACAAGAAGAGAACTAGAGGAAGAACCTACTCCAAAAGCTTACCCAGGAATTTCGCTACGGAAATTCCAACCGTGGGAAAAACGTAGGTTCTACTTCTGCACCTTACTGTAAGTCCTGCAAGAAAAAGCATTCGGGAAGATGTTCTACATACTGCAACTTCTGCAAGATACCGGGACATAAGGAAGAAGACTGTAGGAAGAAACCAGCATTGGAGTATGCTTCAATTGTGGAGAAAAAGGGTATATCAAATCGAACTGTCCGAAACTAGCTCCAGCCATGAACAACAAGACTACCAAGAATGCTAGAGAATTTGTTCAGACTGCAGAAGAAGCAAAGATGATTCCGGACGTGATTGCCGGTACGTTTTTAGTTAATGATGTTTTTGCTAAAGTATTATTTGACTCTGGTGCGAACCAAAGTTTCATTAATACTTCATTTTGCAAACTTCTCAATCAACCATTAACTAAACTTCAACAAGAATGTCTAGTAGAGATGGCAAATGGAGAATCCATTAAGATCATTGAAATCTTGCAGGGAGCAAGAATAGAAATTTTAAACCGTAATTTTATTGCTAATCTTTACCCAATGAATCTGGCTGGATTTGATATTGTATTAGGAATGGATTGGTTAGTAGCCAATAAAGCCAGTATTTTATAGGGATGAGATCGGTACGATACCGGTACTGTACCAATACCGATACCGATACCGTAAATACCGTTACCGAAATTTAGGAAACGTGGATACCGATTACCGTACCGTATTTATAGATTCGGTACCGGTACGGTACCGGCATCGGTACCGGTATTTCGGTACTTTACCATATTGGTACCGCTTTAGTGTCATCCATTGTTTTACCTAAAAAAATTTCATGTGCAACCCATCCATCCATTATTAATTAAACTAGAGTAATATATAAAAGAATGTAAACAAAGGATAAATATATTAAGTAGTCAAAAGACGAATTTAAGTGTAGATAAATATATAATTAGATCAACTCATTCTTTCTTGCTTGGAAGAGAGATTGGCAGTGATGGCAGACTGGCTGTGATGAAACTCGTTTCCTTTCACATAAAAGATAAACCACTATTACTACTTACTATTAATCAATCAGTATATTTGTTTTACTTTAATAATCTTGATATTTTTCAAGAAAGTAGTAACTTTAAACTGTCATGCGTATAGAATGTAATCTTACACGAATAAAATCATGTTTGTATTTTGTTTGATATGTAATATATATTTTACTAGTGTATCATATAGGGATTAGCGAAAAATACATAGTCACTATTAAATTCGGTATTAATACCGGTATTTACCAAAAAATACCGGTACCGATACCGTTTTTTACCGATACCGAATTTCAAAAAATCTATTACCGATACCGGTACCGTTTATGATCGGTACGGTACGGCATCGGTACGGTACCGGTATGGTACCGGTACGGTACCGGTATTTCGGTAAAAAATCTCATCCCTAGTATTTTATGTGATCAAAAGTCAATCCAAGTAAATTCACCAAAGAGTGAAAAGATCACAATTAAAGGAAACAAGCCATCTAGATCTACAAAATTCATCTCTGTGATGAAAACAACAAGTTATGCAAGGAAAGGATCCCTAGTGTATATGATTTCTATAATCATTAACACTAAAGGAAAAGAATTGAAAGATATTCCAGTAGTATCTCAATTCTCCGATGTCTTCCCAGAAGAATTACCCGGACTACCGCCAGATAGAGAGGTTGAATTCAAAATTCACCTGCTACCAGGGACAGCACCAATTGCCAGGGCACCTTATCGTTTGGCACCAGCAGAAATGCAAAAACTAAAGAAACAGTTGGATGAACTTTTGGAAAAAGGATTCATACAGCCTAGTTCATCGCCATGGGGAGCACCAATTTTGTTTGTCAAGAAGAAAGACGGATCAATGCGTATGTGCATTGATTACCGAGAACTAAACAAGGTCACGATTAAAAATCGGTACCCATTACTGAGAATCGATGATCTGTTTGATCAATTGCAAGGAGCTCGATTCTTTTCTAAGATCGACTTACGCTCAGGATATCATCAATTGAAAGTACAGGAAGAGGACATTCCTAAAACTGCCTTCAGAATAGGGTATGGCCATTATGAATTTACAGTCATGCCATTTGGTTTAACCAATGCCCCAGCCGCATTTATGGACATGATGAACAAAATATGTAAACCATATCTGGATAAATTCATAATTGTCTTTATAGATGATATTCTCATTTACTCTAAGAGTAAAGAGGAACATGCAGCGCATCTGCATGCACTCCTTACATTATTAAGAAAAGAAAAGCTTTATGCTAAATTCTCAAAATGCGAATTTTGGTTAGAAGAAGTGCAATTCCTCGACCATCTAGTTAATCATGAAGGAATTCATGTGGATCCCACAAAGATCGAGGCGATTACTAAATGGAAAGTCCCTGAATCACCAACGGAGGTGAGAAGTTTTCTCGGTTTAGCAGGTTATTATAGACGGTTTATCTGAGATTTTTCTAGAATAGCCATTCCTTTAACAAAACTGACCTGTAAATCTGTTAAGTTTGAATGGGGACCAAAACAGGAAGAAGCCTTTAGAATTCTTAAGCAAAGATTAACCAACACACCCATATTAGCGTTACCAGAAGGAACTGAAGACTTTGTACTCTATTGTGACGCATCTAAATTAGGTTATGGATGTGTGTTGATGCAACGTCAAAAGGTTATAGCCTATGCCTCTAGACAACTTAAGAATCATGAAGAGAACTATACAACCCATGATTTAGAATTAGGAGCTATAATTTTTGCCCTTAAAATTTGGAGACATTACCTTTACGGTAGTAAGTTTACCATTTCACCGATCATAAGAGTTTAAGATATGTTTTCGGGAAAAAGAAATTAAATGTGAGACAGAGACGCTGGATGGAAATTCTTAGTGATTATGATTGTAGTATCCAGTATCATGCCGGAAAAGCTAATGTAGTAGCCGATGCTTTAAGTCGAAAGTATCATGAAAATCCAAGACGAGTACGTTCTCTTAAATTAAAGCTGCAGATAGATTTAATTGAACAAATTAGGGAAGTACAAGAATCAGTAATCAAGGACGATACTGAAAAATTAAAAGGAATGATTAAGGAATTAGAACAAGGAACAGATGGAATTTGGAGATTCCATAAGAAAAGAATTTGGATGCCCAAACAAGGAAACCTACGCCACCGAATATTAGAAGAAACCCATAAGTCTAAGTATTCGATACATCCTGGAAGTGATAAGATGTATCAAGACTTAAGAAAGAATTTCTGGTGGATAGGAATGAAAAAAAGGATATAGCAGCTTATGTTGCCAAGTGTCTAACCTGTTCCCAAGTTAAAGCTGAACATCAGAAACCCTCAGGTTTATTGCAACAATTAGAAATGCCAATATGGAAATGGAAATTGATAATAATGGACTTTGTTACCAAATTACCCAAGACACGAAAAGGTAATGATACAATCTGGGTGATTGTAGATAGATTAACCAAGTCTGCTCATTTCTTACCAATGAAGGAAACTTTCAGTATGGAACAATTAGCCAAGCTATATGTAAATGAAATAGTTTCATTACATGGAATTCCTTTATCTATTGTTTCTAATAGAGATAGCCGTTTTACTTCTCATTTTTGGACTAGTTTCCAAAAAGCAATGGGAACCAAGTTAAATCTCAGCACTGCTTATCATCCTCAAACGGATGGACAAAGCGAAAGGACAATCCAAACAATGGAAGATATGCTTAGAGCTTGTGTAATTGATTTCGGAGGAAATTGGGACGATAACCTACCATTAATAGAATTTTCCTATAATAACAGCTATCATACCAGTATCAATGCTGCACCATTTGAAGCACTTTATGGACGAAAGTGCCGAACTCCAGTCTGTTGGGCAAAAATTAGAGAAAAGCAACTGTTTGGACCAGAGATAGTACAAGAAACAACGGACAAGATTATGCAAGTCAAAGAAAGACTAAAAGCAGCACGCGATCGTCAAAAGAGTTATGTTGATAACAGGCGAAAGCCATTGGAATTCCAAGTAGGAGATAAGGTGTTATTAAAGGTTTCGCAATGGAAAGAAATAGTTAGATTCATCAAAAGGGGAAAGCTAAGCCCCAAGTATGTTGGACCTTCTGAGATTATTAGAAGAATAGGACCTGTAGCTTACCAGCTACAACTGCCAGAGGAAATGGCAGGAATACATTATGTATTTCATGTATGTAATCTCAAAAAGTGCTTAGCAGATGAATCATTAGTGGTACCTCTTAAGGTCATAGAGGTAAATGAGAAACTTAAGTTTGTAGAGAAACCCATACAGATTGAAGATAAAAAAATCAAAAATCTCAAACACAAGAGATTAGTTCTAGTCAAAGTAAAATGGGATTCCAAGAGTGGACCAGAGTACACTTGGGAGCTCGAATCAGAGATGCAAAGGAAATATCCACACCTGTTCCAATAGACCTCGAGGGCGAGTTCTAAAACAAGGTGAGGAGGATATAACAACTCTCCCAAAATACTTATAACACCCCTATACGCCCTAAAATACATCCCGTATATGAAAAATAGGCCCAAAATACCTTTAATTTAACAAAATTAAATAAAAACAAGAAATAGGGGGCGCTCGCTATAACAACCCTCCTAAAATTTTCGACACCCTAAAAATATTTAATATATCCCAATATGACTTAAAATACACCTCGTATACGAAAACGGGCCCCGAATACCTTTATCTTATTAAATTAAATTAAAAATCGAATTTTTAATATCTGTGGCGGGCCGCGAAGACCTATGCCTGGTCTTACGCGGGCCGCGACCGAGTGGACATGAGGCGCAGCCCGGTGCTTCCACACGTCGAGCCTACACCGATGACTGGGCCAGGCTAGGGCCTACCCAGCCTATGTCGCGGGCCGCGAAGGCCCTGCCTTCTTTCTACGCGGGCAGCGAGGGAAGTCGAAAGGTCACTATAAATGGAGGTCCTCAGCCTCAGTTTCAATCCGTTCATTTCTCGATCTCTCTCCCATTTCTACGTAGTATACATTATACTCGGGCGAAATACCCCCCCCCCTAAATAATGAATTTCTGCCTCGTTGTAAGTATCATAACCCTGATTACGTATTAGATACGCTGCCCGATTGATCCAGGGTTCCGTAACGGCTGTCGTGGTTCTGCCCGACGTAGTCGTTGGAATGCCGTCTCGGGGAGGGTATTACTAATGTAAATATTGGGTTATTATACTAACGCGTGTGCATTTGTGTAATTTATAGATAATCACCAGGAAATCCTTAAAGAAAACCTAAGACAACAATGTGAGTAATCTCCTTTTTGTTAACTGTTTTTACAAAACCTCACCTAAATTAAATTATATTAAACAATGATTGAGTATTTGTATTCTACAATTATCGTCGGTATGTTGGGGTTTTGTATACAAAATTTGTTACTACCTTGCGATGAGTAACATGACCACAAGTCGGGTTGACAGTACCGTGGGTGGTAATTAAGTAGATGGAAACAAATGTAATTGCGCGACCGCCCTCAATACTGTACAATGGTTTTTACTTAACTTGATTAAACTGAGATTCACTCACCAGTATTTCCCACTGACAAAATGTTTTTAAACGCGTTTCAGGTAACAAAATGTGAAAGCCAAATAGAAGCTAGCTGTACAGCACTGAAGGCTTGGAAAAGTGGCTATAAAGTTACCTAAAATAAAGAGATTTTTATTTAAATAAAATAGGGTTTATCCCTATGAAAATGTGTGTACTTGAAACTTGGGATTTTCCCTTGTATTTAATATTATAAAAGCGTGGTATTTTACTCTGATAAAATATTTCCTAACTACAGTCCTGATGTAATTTCCGCTGCCAAAATGATAAACCCAGATACCACCGAAACTGGTCGCGGCCGCCCGTTCCCGGGTTTGTTAGGGGACGGGGGTTGCGACACTCGCGGACCGCGACCCCCGTGGCTACCTCAGTCGCAGGGCGTGACAACTTGGCCACCAGGCCGCACCCCAGGCCGCCACATGTCCGTATCGTGTCAAGTCTAGTGGCCGAATCAGCCAAGCTAGGGCCTACCCTAGCAGGACTCGCGGACCGCAAAGGCTCTTTGTGTATCTCTCGCGGGGCGCGAGAAAGCCATGATCAGGCTCTATAAATTGAGAAGTTCGACGTTCATTCCAACTCGTTCAAAATTTCAATCTCTCTCTCAATCTCTAATAACAATTATAATACTCGGGCATAATACCCACGAAAATAGTGAAGCTCTGCCTCGATGTAAGTATCATAACCCCCGGTTACGTATTAGTTACGCTGTCCGATTGATCTAGTGCTCCGTAACGCATGTCAAGGCTCTGCCTGACTCAGTCGTTGGAGTTCTGTCTCGGGGAGGGTATAACTAATGTAAATTTGGGTTATTATACTAACGCGTGTGCATTGTTTAATTAATAGATTATAACCAGGAAGTCACAAGGAAATACCTAAACTAGCAAAGTGAGTAATTCCTCTTTTCACAAACTGTTTTTACAAAACCTCAAATGTTTTAAATTGTAATTAACAGTGATTGAGTATTTGTAAATCTACAATTATCGTCGGTATGTTGGGGTTTTGTATACATAACTTGTTACTACACTGTGAGTAGTAACATTTCCACCAGTCAGGATTGATAGTACCGTGAGTGGTAATTAAAGTAGATGTAAACAAATGTAATTGCTGGATTGCCCTCAATGCTGTAAAATGATAAAACCTGTTTTGATTAAACTGGGATTCACTCGACAGTATTTCTTGCTGATAAAATGTTTTTAAACGCGTTTCAGGTAACAAAATGTGAAAGCCAATTAGAAGCTAGCTGGACAGCACTGAAGGCTTGGAAAAATGGCTATCAAAGTTACCTAAATAAAGAAGAAGTTGTATTTTAATAAATTAGGGTCTATCCCTATAAACATGTTTGTAATGGAAACTTGGGTTTTTCCCATGTATTTATTATTATAAAAATGTGGTGATTTACTCTGATAAACTATTTCCTAACTACGGTCCTGATGAAATTTCCGCTGCCAAATTAATAAATACCGATACCACCGGCTCTGAGTAGCTCGCGGCCGCCCGCCTTCCGGGGCAGGGGTTGGGGGTTGCGACACGCCACGTATAGGCCTGTACGTGGCGTATAAGAGCAGCCAAACCAGAACTGATGAGTCAGGCACTGAGTATGATGTAACCCTAAAAGACAAAAATTGCCCCCAAAGAAAAAGAAACCCTCAGTTAGTTACAATAGCCTAAAAGGTCGTACTTCTTCATCCCAAATTCATCTACAGGTATAAAACCTAAATTCAGTGTTCTAACCAGCGTAAATCATTAGTGAAATACTAACATCGAGTTTCTATAAAACGTGATTCGTCTACATGGTCGAATCTCATCACCAGCTTCAAATTTCTTCTACTTCAATTGTCTTCTCCTTCCAATAACTGAATGAGTTCTCTACTATCTTTTAATGGTGGGTGGTTGGGTGGGTTAATAAAATACAGTAAAACCTTTATAAATTAATAATGTTGGGAACGAGATATTTTATTAATTTAGCTAGATATTATTATATCGATAATTTAATAATTTAAAGTGGTTTTACATATGACCTTTAAATTTCTAAGTCCAATGTACATTCACAAATTAATTGAATTTGTCAAGTTCATTGTTTTTTAATACAAAAAGTTAAGTTCATGATACCAAAAAATAAATTACAAAAACAAGTTTCAATGCATATTTCTTAAGTGCATTGCAAGCGTCAACAACTCTTCACAACCTTTTGTTGTAATACGAGAAGACAATGCCCCAACTCTTATGTGCAATGAGGAGATTTAAAGACGAACTCAAGATAGATTTGAAATTCAACAAAACAAATAGATTCATTTTTACTAGACAATCTTAGAATTTAGAATCTTTTAGTAACTATTAATTTATAGTTTCGTTGGGACCAATATATATACACTGAGATTTCAAGAAAGTTATGATCTTATTATTTTATTGATTGAGGTCCAATTTTGGCTGGTCCCCGTTGGGACTGGACAAATTGTTAATTTTATCGAGGTTATTAATTTATCGGGTATTGATTTATAAAGGTTTTACTAAATGTCAGAACTTCAATAAACCAAATGTCATTAACGTGCGTGTGGGTTAAAATAAGTAATGGAAATATTATGGTTTCTATATATAAAAGTGAAAGCATCGAAACCAAACAGGTGATGGAATCTAGTAGATGTGTTCTTGATTTTATTCAACCACAAATTTGTATTATACGGTGGTGAAGCTACAACAATGGGGGAAATGAAAAAGAAAGGGAAGGTGTTTTTTGGTTACATACAAACATTCCTGTGGAATGTTTAGAATTCCTTAATTTGATTGTGGGAAAAAGAATTCTTATTCCAATTTCCTGTAATCACCAACCAAACACATTTTATGATGGAATTAATTCCAATTCCTACTTTAATTCCATCAAATTCTCTAAATAAAACGGACAAATTCCAATTCCATTGAAACATTACAATTATTTCACAAATATTACGTGAACCAAACCACCTCTTAGACTAAAGGGTATGGTGAGGCCCATCCCCATGAGGATGGGCTGCCACGTAGGCGTTACATCACCGGCTCTACCACCTCTTAGACTAAAGGGTATGGTGAGGCCCATCCCCATGAGGATGGGCCGCCACGTAGGCGTCACATCACCGGCTCTTGGAGGATGGGGCTACTCCACCTCAATATTTTATAATTTTCTAAGTGTTTTTTTAGAGTAAATTACAAGTTTTTTCCTTTATCTTTACATCAAATTTCAGGCGCTGTCATTTAGCCAAAAAGTTGACAGGCGGTGTCCTTTATGTTGCCAAATCTTGCAAGTTTTGTCCTTTTAGCCAAACTCAGTTAGATTTTTTGGTTAAATCTGGTCACTCAAGGGCATTTTAGTCTTTCTACCCCATTTATTTAATATTATCTAAAAATAAAACAAAAAAATTTAAAACAATATTATTATTATTATTATTATTATTATTATTATTATTATTATTATTATTATTATTATTATTATTATTATATATTGAGTAAATTACTGACCACCATCACCACCACCCTTCATCACCATCACCACCACCCTCCACCGCCGCCACCACCACCACCGCCACCGCCACCACCGCCACCATCAAACACACCTAAACCGCCCAACATAACAATCATGACACCCAAAAGATGAAGAACCAAATCGGAATTATTAAGTATCATCAAAAGATGAAGAACCAAATCATATAACGAACCTGAATTGCAAACATAAATAAGCTAGCTAACCCGAGCCACCACCATCAACCACACCTTCACCCATTGTCGCACCTTACCCAACACCACAACCACCCCTATACATTTCCGGCGCCACCTCTGCCTTAACTAACCACGGCGCCACCACCATCACCAAACATTCACTGCTACTAGCATCATATTCATCCCCCTGACCATTCTCAACAAACCCAAATACCAAATCAAAAACCCCCAAAAATCCCCAAAAACAAAAATATCAAAAACCCTAAAAAACAATTCCGGCATCGATTCTCCGACCACCACCACCTGCAATCGCCTATAACATCACCTCCACCGCCGAACCTACCCCACCACCACAAACCACCCCTTCACCACCGAATCTCCTACCACCCACCTGCCACCCACTGACCACCCATCTGCAACCGACCTTAACACCACCTCCATCGCCGCCCATAACGCCACAGCCAGTCACTCGCCATCCACCCACCACCCACCTGCAACCGGCCTTAACACCACCTCCACCGTCGCCCCTAGCACCACGGCCACCCACCACCCACCTACAACCAAACCCACCACAACCACCCGCCATAACCACCTGCCACATCCACCCTTAAAAGTCAGATCGTGTGATAGAGAGAGAGAGAGAAAATAGGTTGATGAAGCTTCAGTTCATTCTGAGAGAGAATGCAGAAAGAATGGGGTGAGAGAGAATTTAAATTTATTTATATGTTTTTTTATTTTTTACAAAACAGTCCCTGAATATAATTTATCTTACACAATAGTCCCTTGAATGGTGAAATTACAATAGTACCCTCATGTGCCTTGCACATGACTAGTTTTAACCAAAAAATCTAACTGGGTTTGGCTAAAAGGACAAAACTTGCAAGATTTGGCAACATAAAGGACACCGCCTGTCAACTTTTTGGCTAAAGGACAGCGTCTGAAATTTGATGTAAAGATAAAGGACAAAACTTGTAATTTACTCGTTTTTTTATTAACTTAATAAAAACTTTATAAAAGTTAAAAAATACAACATAAAACAACATAAATAAAGTCATTTCATAGCATAAAAAAAATTACATTTCCTAAAAAAAAAACATTTCCGAAAATTAAAAAAAAATTACATTTCCTAAAAAAAAAAAAACCTACGACGTCCATTTTTTCTTCACCTCTTCCTTCATCCTCCGATACACCTCTCGTTCATCCTCCGGAACCGAGTCGAGATCCAACCTCATTATCCTAAAATCCTCCGCTCGAGCATAGTCGGCCGACACGTTTTTCTTGTGACTATATTTTTCGGCCGCAAAGTCTTTAAACGAAAGGAATTCGGAAATCAACTCGTCCATTTTCGAAGACGCCTTTGAGCCGCCACCTCCACCCGAGCCGCCCCCTCCACTCGAGCCGGCCCCTTTGTGCTTTCCGGCCGCCTCTTTTTTTGCTTTGTCCCTTCCGCCGGGACGTTCGATCTCGTGAGCGGGCACCGCATCCTCGTCATATTCCGGTTCGTCGTATATGTCGATTTGACAACTAGCGGTGGAGCCTCCCGCACTATAATTTCCGGACTCGGAAGTTTTAGTCCGTTTGGCGGTTGCGACCTCATTTGGAACCGGCGCCCATTTAGGTTCTTTCTTTAAAATGTTCCATGCTCGGATGTGCGGGAAAGGCGGATTTTTTGCTTCCCATTTAGCCGTCGCAAGGTTTAGAACGTCCTTGTCGCTACTCCCACTAGGACGATTGATATAAAGTGGGTTATAAATCCCGATAAAATCATTCACGCACTTGTTCATTTTCCGCCACTTGGCCGATACGGATTCGAGATCACGGTAGGGGTCATCCCCCATAAGGTTATTAAATCTATCCGTATACGCCTTCCAAAAACTAGACCCGTTTGATTGTTCCCTAAAATAAAAAAAAAATTGCATTAGTAAAACTAAAAAATAAATATTTGTAAATTTAAATTAAAAAAAAATTTAACTTTGGTTCATACTGACAATCGGGCAAGTTGAGGCCTTAAGATACGCAATTGCTAGCGCCTCCTCCTCTACTTTTGTCCACTGTCTCGGCTTTGCTCTCGAACCGCTTTTTTTTTTGCGGTGTCGGGTTCGGTTTCAACCGCCTTCCCCTTCCCCGTGTTTTTTTTTTGCGCTTGAGTTCTTTAGGTGGCGATTCGGGGACGACTTCATCATCATCGTCAAGCTCCACCGAGGGTTGCGGTTGGGAAGTTGGCGGTTGCGATTGGAATTGATCAAGTTGAACCGAGTTGCGTTGCATGAATTGTTGGAGTGCTTGGTATTGTTGCATTTGTTGAAGTTGGGACATTTGGGAGAAGGTGTTAGGTGATTGTTGGAAACCCGAAAACGTAAATTGTGGATTCCCCCACGAAGGATCCATAGCCGGAGTGTAAGCGGGACTCGAAAAAAAGTTAGGATTGTTCGGTTTGGGGTTGAAGAGATTAATGATTGTATAAAAAATGAGATTGTTTTTTATAAAAAAAAAGGATGAGAGAATTGGAGAAGAATGGAAGAAATAGGAGAAGAATGGTATAAAATGGATGAGAATGGTATATATTTAAATTGAAAAAGGTAATTTTTTTTATTTATTAAACTGTCCGTTACCAACGGATATAATTTTGAAATATGGCCCGTCGAGTTCGTCTGTGGGCTGTCGGTCAAGCCGGGATGGGGCGAGGGGGGCGGTGTGGGGGACTGGTGCCGGGCCTCGCCGGGCCTAAGCCGGCCCCCATACCGCTTAGTCTTAGGACGAATTTGGAAAATTTTGCTTTGAAAATAAGGATTTTAGGTTCTCATGAATTGAATAAGTCATGTTAATTATATCTACTCGTCCATACGAATCTTCTCCATACAGTAAATGTCTTTTCAGTCATTAAATATCGGTCTTCTTAAGCCTAATTTTCTTCAAATATGGGTGGCATATTAGACTAGTCGGTATGGGGGCCGGCTGAGGCCCGGCTCCGGTCCCCCACACCGCCCCCCTCAAAACGTCGCGGCGAGTCCAGCAACCCACAGCCGAAGTCGACGGCCCCACTTTCAAATATATATCCGTTGAATAACAGATAGTTTAATAAAAAAAAAAAAATTACTTTTCCACTTTAAATATATACCATCACTTTCAACCATTTTTTATACAATTCTCATCAATTTCTTCCATTCTTCTCCCATTCTCTCATCCTTTTTTATAAAAAACAATCCCATTTTTTATAGAATCATTAATCCCTTCAACCCAAACAACCCCAACCCGACCCACTTTACATCAATCGTCCTAGTGGGAGTAGCGACGAGGACGTTCTTAACCTTGCGATGGCTAAATGGGAAGCAAAAAATCCGCCTTTCCCGCACCTCCGAGCATGGATGATTTTAAAGAAAGAACCTAAATGGGCGCCGGTTCCAAATGAGGTCGCAACCGCCAAAAGGACTAAGACTTCCGAGTCCGGAAGTTATAGTGCGGGAGGCTCCACCGCTCGTTGTCAAATCGACATAAACGACGAACCGGAATATGACGAGGATGCGGTGCCCGCTCACGAGATCGAACGTCCCGGCGGAAGGGACAAAGCAAAAAAAGAGGCGGCCGGAAAGCGCAAAGGGGCCGGCTCGAGTGGAGGGGGCGGCTCGGGTGGAGGGGGCGGCTCGGGTGGAGGTGGCAGCTCGAAGGCGTCTTCGAAAATGGACGAGTTGATTTCCGAATTCCGTTCGTTTAAAGACTTTGCGGCCGAAAAATATAGTCACAAGAAAAACGTGTCGGCCGACTATGCTTGAGCGGAGGATTTTAGGATAATGAGGTTGGATCTCGACTCGGTTCCGGAGGATGAACGAGAGGTGTATCGGAGGATGAAGGAAGAGGTGAAGAAAAAATGGACGTCGTAGGTTTGCTTTTTTTTTAGGAAATGTAATTTTTTTTTTTGGAAATGTTATTTTTTTATTTTTATTTTTAGGAAATGTAATTTTTTTATGTTATGAAATGAATTTATTTATGTTGTTTTATGTAGTATTTTTTAATTTTTATAAAGTTTTAATTAAGTTAATAAAAAAAAACTTATAAAATTATAAAATAATAAGGTGGGGTAGCCCCATCCTTCACCCCCTAAAAAGTGAAGGAGACCCATCTCCCACGAGCCGGTGATGTGGCGCTTACGTAGCGGCTCATCCTCGTGGGGATGGGCCTCACCATACCCTTTAGTCTTATTGACTGGAAAAATATATGCTAAAACCATAAGCTAATAAATAATGAAAGCCAAATGTTATTATTAAAACGATTTAAGTAATATTTTGTGATTTAAAGTTAAATGAATAATTGAGAAATTAAATAAATTGAATAAAATTCGTAAATCTAATTTTCAACAACTACATTTTCAAGTTTCTTACGTCACAGGGGAATAGTTTTCGAAAGTGGTTCACTTTGGCCGGCTATTTGACTTTTTTTTTTTTATATATATATAATAGTTATTAATAGGTGATGTCAAATTACAATTTTATCCCAGGTTTAAAATTGCGATTTCGCCCTTGATTCAAAATAAAATTTTGCTTTTGCCCCTTGCTTAAATTTACGATTTTGCACTCAAGTAAAAAATACAATTTTGCCCCCAGTTCAAAATAAAATTATGGTTTTGCCCTCAGCTAGAGTCCTGCCAAATTACGATTTGTTTCCCAGTTTAAAATTACGATTTTGCCCCCAGCTAAAAATTACGATTTTGCCCGCATCTAAAATATAACGATTTTGCCCCCATTTCAAAATAAAAAAAATGGTTTTACCCTCAGTTAAAAATATTATTTTACCTCAATTTTAAAATTACGATTTTACCTCCGCTAAAAATTGCAATCTTGCCATCGTTTTTTTCATTTGGCAAAACCATGGTAGTGTTTTATTTTTCTTTGTTGACTTAATTTTGTTTTTATTCATGCCAAACAGCTGCCTAGCACTCGCTAATTGGTTCTGACAAATTATTGTTTTGCCCCCAACTCTAAATTGCACGCTTGTCATCGTTTTAGTTAATTTTTTTTATCATAACTATGGTACTGTTTTCCTTTAATTGGTTAACTTGATGTACTTTTTTGATATCGTGTTATAGGTAGCATGTATAACTAACCGACATAAAGGCGTACATGTTATTAACCTAAGAAATACTTGGTTTAGTGTCCCGCAACGCGGGCGTCGCATAACTCTAGCTGCCTAACACTGGCTCATTAGTCCTGAAAAATTATAGTTTTGTCCTGAGCCCAAAATTACGGTCTTATCATCGTTTTTTTCATAGCAAAATTATAGTAGTCTTTTTTTAATTGATTGAGAATTATTCGGCTATTGCCCCGCAACGCGGGCGGGGCATCTACTAGTTACCATATACAAGATCGTTTAATTTGAATTTCAACTCATTTAGAATATTCGAATTAATCATTCATATTGAATATTGTCCTTATGAGTGATTGTTAAAAAGATTTAATATGGTTGGATGATAAGCATGGTAAAAATACAATATTTTAAATAGAGTAAATTATAAGTTTTGTCCTATATCTTTGTCCCAAATTTCAGGCGATGTCCTTTACCTTTAAAATTGGTGAATTTTGTCATTAACGTTTCAAAATCCTGCACGTTATGTCCTTTAGCCATAGTCTAGTTAGATTTTTTGGTTAAATCAGATTACAAAAGGGTATTTTAGTCTTTTTACCCATTTATTTAATAATATTTTAAAAAAGAAAACAAAATATTTATAAAAATTATTGTTATTAATATTACAGCTCTCTCTCTCCTACTCTCTCTCTAGCCCTTCCACCACCATCAACCCATCATCACCATCAAGTCTCTCTCTCTCTCGGCTTCACCCACCGCCCCTAACACAACCACCGCCAATGCCTCTAATCACCTCCCACAACCACCATAGTCGAACCCGATCTTCAACGATCAAACCCAACAACAGATTGAAGCCATTTCCCACCTAATTTCTTTCATGAAGCCATCAAATTGTGAGATGAAGTCTCATAATTTCTCCCCTAATTGCCCACTTGACACCCCCATTCGTTTTTACCCAGCCGATTTCCCTCCATTGGAGCCTAATAACTCCAACAACGGACTCAATAACCCTAACTGCGTATCTCCCTCTCTTCATTCACCTGAAGTTGGGAACCCTGTGCTCAATCCACCTACGATTCCTCTTCCGTCTCCCCTAGATAATGTTGCGGCTAGTGAGAATCGATGCACCCCTTCTCTTTCCGGGAATAGAGTTGTGGTTAATCTCAACCTCGATGAATTTGTGAAAGATGGAAACTCGAATCCAAATGATCTGCTTCGTAACTGCTTTGGGGGACTGGGAAAAACGTATGTCGGATGCAAACAAGAACGCTGAGGGCCTCTATGTGTCGACTTCAGGTAATGGTATATCTATTGCTACTGAAGCTGCTATTAAATCCGATTTACTCTTGAAGTCTGTTGAAAATCCCCCTACTTTGGGGGACTGGGCACAACCACCGCCGCCGCCCCTAATCACCTCCCACAACCATTCAGTCGTTGATTCACCTAAAATTGCAGACGAAGATGGATGGAATTTCAGATTTTTGAGAGATGAGATGGATGGAATTTCAGATGAGAGACAAAGAAGAGGGAGAGAGGGGGAAAATCAGATCAAAGTGAGAGAAAGTGAAGATAGAGTTTATATAAATCCTTTTATTTTTTGATTTTGTACAAAACAGTCCCTCATTAAAAGTTCTTTACACAATACCCCCCTAAGAAGGTGTCACACCCCGATATTTCCACATATTCCGGTGGGCCCAGTGGGGAGTATCGTGATGTAGTTGATATCATCATAGACAATTAAACACAATTATAGCACAGCGGAAGGCTTGGAAGTTATTACTATTATAACCCGAAATGTTCAAAGTTCAAAATCAAAGCATATACAGACGGTTGTAAAAGAGATCCACAGGCGGACCATTAAAACAAATACATAAAACAGAGTTTTGACAGACTTTAGGCATTTAATGATTTACAAGATCCCCTTAAATAATGCCAAGTAGCTCCAGCGTAGTTCGTGAGGTACCTGTCACTTAGTCTTTGGAAAATACGTCAGTTTTCACTGGTAAATACAATTAACTGACTCATTTGAAAATAATTATGAAAATTGGTTTAGGCGTACAAGACACAAAATCTTTTATAACTTAGGACAATTTTATTTTATAATCTTGTATACAGATTTACATGTTTGTCATATATTTGGGGCTGGTTTGGAAGCCGGTCATGATTAACCGACTCACCACTTATAAAACCCACAAAGGAGTTATCCCCAACTTGTGGGAAATTTTATTATTTAGCATTGCATCTGTCGGGTGTATGCCTACACCCCGTGCATAGGTCGTGGCCATTAACAATTTAAATGAGCCGAGGATATCCAGGACACGGTCGTTAAGCCCCAGTGTTTATGTTATCAAACAAAACAGATTAAAACGGGTTATGCAGATTTATTAATCACAATCCGACTAAATAATCTCATACCCGACCAAGCGGTAGTAATTTACCGTATTCCAAGCCCGTATAAGGGAAAATAAGTTAAAAGTATTTACCTGAGTTAATTATGTAAGGAATGCTACTCAGTCGTATATTCTTAAGACTTTATGCAAGTATCTTCTACTAAGGCTACTTAATCTGTAAAGAAGGTTTTATTAACCTATTAGGATACTAACGGGTCTTATTTAAGTTAAAGACTTAGACCGGTTAGTTTTAAGGATATTTTTCGGTTCGAAACGCTAGATTAAGCGGAGACCGGGATGGAATGTAATTTAGACCCAATAAATATGAACACTTGTATAATATGAGTAAACTAAATACATTCTGGATTTTGAAGTTTAGATGATAAGGTTAAACCCGTTTCTGTTAATTTATGCAAATTAGTTACATAAACCGAACCGAACGCGTATAAGCATTACGGTAACCGAATGAGTTATATACAAGTTCCATATGTTATTATGCTTAAAATATGTTAATAAAACAGTAGGATATCAACATATATGCTCCATAAAGATTTTATAACCGAATTAGGCCCCGTAAGGGCAATTTGGTCATTTTAAGATTTATAAAAGAGGTTTATAGGTAAACTGAAGTTCTGGTAAAAAAACATTCTGTAAAAATATTTATTTTATGATATTATAACAGTAGGATTTCATACATATGTGTGGTTATCCATTTATGGCCAAACTATGCCCCGAAAGGGCATTTTGGTCATTTCACATATGCTTTTAATTGGAATTCTGAGTTCATGACCTATACTTACTGTAAAAATATTAAAAATCATTTATAAAATTAGTAGGTAATAAGTCTTGGGTGCTATATATGGTTTTAAACCATACTATGCACCTAATTAGCGTAAAAGCCGATATTTGACGATAATTACAAGGTTTATGTGATTCTGAGATTTTGACCAGCCTTGAATGGTCAAAACATTTTATTTTTCATATTAGATCAGTAGGAAAATGTTTTGCATGTTAATTATATGTAAAACTTATTTTATTCGCAAAAAGGGTATTATCGTCAATTATAAGCTTTATACGCGAACTAAATGTTAAGGTCAGTATATAATCTGACCCAATATTCCAAAAATTCCTAAAAATAATATCACAACTGTAAGTAAAGAGTTTTGAGTCAAATTTATGTTTAAAGCTTGAGTTATATACCAAAGGGTATTTTAGTCTTTATAAAAGCTTAATTTACGATCATTAGCATAACATCAGTTTATGACCAGAATGTAAATGTCAAAATACTTTAATTATGTTTACTAATCAGTACCTAATGCATGTTCATTTATTTAAAAATCTCATTTTTAGATCATAAGGGCATATTAGTCAACAATAAGCATAATAACGGAAACATGCATATAATTCAGATTAATAAGTGACCATGTAATATGACCTCAGAGGGTTATACTACAACATTATATGGTCACAATAGAAGCTTAATACATAAAGGAATTAACTAAACCGGGTCAGAACTGAAAGTCAAAGCAAAAGTCAAGCTTTTGCGACTTTCGGTTGCGAACCGAGCTTAAACTTAGAATTGTCGGGTTGAACATGTCCAGACATGTTCTAATAATATTTACTAAGTTATTAAAGTGACAAAACATGATTTATAACTTCTACATTATCATATTTGATATTTATTTAAAAAACTGGCTAGTTTGACTTTTTATTTAATTAGTTTGACCCGACAATTAACTAAGTAAACGTGATAATTAGGATGTGCCCTTTTGAGGGATTAACACCTACCTAATTACGATCACGTAGCCATATTCGCCTCGAACAATGGCTGGACCGTTTAGGTCTAAACCGAAAGTCAAAGCCGTTTTGCGGCAACTTTGACTATCTTTAAACGTATAAAAACCAAACTAGAGTGGCTAAGGACACTTACAAAGGGTCCTAGCGCGAACTTTAAACTAGAAGGAGCTTCCTTTTTGATCAGGAACCTCAGAAAGAGTGAGCAGAAATGATTTTGTGAATGAGCAAGGAAAAGAGGCAACATGAGGGTGCTATTTATAGTTGAGGAGGGTGTTCAAGGATCAAGCCAGGTGTTAGGGAAGTCCAGAGATGATCACAAGTGTCCTAGCTGATTGTTAAAACCATCAAAGAGCTCCTTGTTTCGGATTATGAGTGTATGGGGTGGTATAAGTGGCAAACCTGCAGCTGTCCAAAACATTCTGCCCAGATACAGGCTTTACGGACCGTAAGCATGAACCTCATACGGTCTGTAACCGCTTGAAACATTTTGCCTAGATACAGGCTTTACAGACCATAAGCATGAACCTTATACGGTCCGTAACCGCTTGATCATCGAACCAGATTTCGAAAATTTACATATTTGGCCCTTCAACCTATATAATCTCAATTAGGGCCTTGTAACTTGTAAAATTACCTTTTCCAACTAATGTCGAGCATACACGGGAGTGTGAATAAATAATCTAGGGCTCCCAATTCTTCGGTAGACCACTCAGAGATACTAGTTTCTCTCGTTGACGCTTTTAACCCTTCTTTTTGAAACTTTGCACATTATATCTTGTAACGATACCAAAACTTTTCATAATCACTATCAAGCATTCCTGAGAGCATGATTTAACATTATAAATCCCCGGGTTTGATAAAAGGTCACTCAGAGGTATAAGTTTAGCATGTTGACACTTTTAGTCCCTCCAAGATTAATCTTTTACATGTTTTAGGGTTTAGGACACGTGTCTTCACATAATTGGACACGATTTTACGAGGTGTTACATCCTCACCCCCTTAAAAGAAATCTTGACCTCGAGATTTACTGAAATAAGTGAGGGTACTTTTGTCGCATAGTGGACTCAACCTCCGACGTATACTCAGGGCCTCTACGGGCATCCCATTTTACTCTCACAATCGGTACATGCTTCCTTCGGAGCTTTTTAACCTGTCGATCCTTAATCGATAAAGGTCTTTCAACAAACCTCAGGCTTTCATCTATCTGTACGTCTTTATGAGACATTGCTAGTGATTCATCAGCTAGACACTTCTTTAAGTTACAGACGTGGAACACATTGTGTATTCCACTAAGCTCCTTAGGCAAGTTCAACTTATAAGCTACACTCCCGACACATTCAATGATCTTGAATGGTCCAATATACCTCGGGCTTAGCTTGCCCTTCTTACCAAAACGCATCACACCTTTCCAGGGTGATACCTTTAGTAAAAATTTGTCTCCTACCTCAAACTTTAGTGGTTTTCGCCTCTTATCTGCGTAGCTTTTCTGCCTATCTCTGGCAGCTTTTAGGCGATCATGAATTTGTACAATCTTGTCTGTTGTTTCAAGGACTATCTCAGGTCCTGATAGTTGAGCTTCTCCAACTTCTGCCCAACAGACAGGCGTTCTACATTTTCTTCCATATAAAGCCTCAAAAGGCGCAGCCTGAATGCTGGTATGGTAACTATTATTATAGGAGAACTCAATTAAGGGAAGGGGGTCATCCCAGCTACCGCCTAAATCAATGACACATGCGTGAAGCATGTCTTCCAATGTTTGAATTATACGCTCATTTTGCCCATCCGTTTGAGGATGGTAAGCAGTACTAAAATTCAAACGAGTGCCCAAAGATTGTTGGAAACTTTTCCAGAAATGAGAAGTGTATCTAGTATCTCTATCGGATACAATAGATACTGGCACTCCGTGGAGAGATACAATCTTGTCTACATATAGCTGAGCTAACTTATCGGAGCTATGAGTCTCCTTGATGGGTAAGAAATGAGATGACTTAGTCAGTCTGTCAACTATGACCCATATTGTATCATTTCCATGCCTTGTCTTAGGTAACTTGGTGATAAAATCTATGGTTACCATCTCCCACTTCCATGTGGGAAGTTCTAATTGTTGTAGTAATCCTGACAGCTTTTGATGTTCAGCTTTTATCTGAGCGCACGTCAGACATTTAGCTACGTGTGTGGCTATGGATTTCTTTAAACCCATCCACCAATAGTTTGCTTTTAAATCTTGATACATTTTTCGCCCCCAGGGTGAACTGAGTATCTGGAGTTATGAGCTTCCTGGAGGATTATGTCTCTAAGTCCTCCATGAATAGAAACCCAGATTCTACCATTTAATCTAAGGATTCCATCATTCCCAGGTGACAACTGATCGATAGTTGCACCTAATTTCTCGCCTGGAAGGTTAGCTTCCAATACAACTTCTTTCTGAGTGGCTAACAACCTTTCATTTAAGTTGTTCTTAAGTTCAATACTCTTGGCATTTATCCGTATAGGTTTAACTCTTTCCTTTCGGCTTAGAGCATCAGCGACTACATTCGCTTTGCCAGGATGGTAGCGAATCTCGCAATCGTAGTCATTTAAATTTTCCATCCAATGGCGTTGTCTCATATTGAGATCTTTTTGGTTAAACAAGTGTTCGAGACTTTTGTGATCCGAGTATATCACACATTTGGTTCCATATAAATAATGTCTCCATAACTTAAGTGCAAATACAACGGCACCCAATTCCAGATCGTGGGTGGTGTAATTCTTTTCATGCACCTTCAGTTGCCGTGATGCGTAGGCAATCACCTTGCCTCTTTGCATAAGCACACAACCCATGCTAGTGTGCGAAGCATCACAGTGGACTACGAAGTCTTCTACTTCTTTAGGAAATGTCAACACAGGAGCATTGCTTAACTTTTGTTTGAGGATCTCGAAAGACTTCTACTGTTTAGGACCCCAGTCAAATTTTACATTCTTGCGGGTCAGAGTAGTTAGAGGTGCGGCTATCCTTGAGAAATTCTCGATAAATCTTCTGTAATATCCTGCTAATCCCAAGAAGCTACGAATCTCAGTAGGTATCTTAGGTGCTTCCCAGTTCATGATTGCTTCTATCTTAGCAGGATCCACTTGGATACCACGCTCGCTTACAACATGTCCAAGAAATTGGACTTCGCGAAGCCAGAATTCGCACTTGGAGAATTTAGCGTATAGCTTCTCCTATTGTAGTAGTCCTAGGATGTACCGAAGGTGTTTCTCGTGATCAGCTTGATTACGAGAATAGATAAGTATGTCATTTATAAAGACGATGACAAACTTATCTAGGTACGGCTTGCAGACTCGATTCATGTGGTCCATGAATGCTGCAGGTACGTTAGTGAGCCCGAAAGGCATCACTAAGAACTCATGGTGGCCATACCTCGTTCTAAACGCAGTTTTAGGTACGTATTCATTTCTAACTTTGAGTTGATGATACCTTGACCTTAAATCTATCTTCGAGAAGAAGCTTGCCCCTTGAAGTTGATCAAACAGATCATCGATCCTGGGCAATGGATAACGATTCTTGATTGTTACTTTGTTTAACTCGCGATAGTCAATGCACAGACGCATTGAACCATCTTTCTTTTTAACAAACAGAATGGGTGCTCCCCAGGGTGACGAGCTGGGTTGTAATAAAACCCTTTTCCAGTAATACATCCAGTTGGGTTCTCAGCTCTTTCATTTTAGTTGGAGCTAAGCGGTAAGGAGCTCGAGCCACTGGTGCTGCTCCAGGCATGATGTCGATCCTGAACTCTACTTGCCTCTCAGGAGGTAATCCAGGTAGTTCGTCAGGGAAGACATCCGGGTACTCAGAAATGATTGGAATGTCTTCTATCTTGGGTTTTGGATCATCTACTGTCACCTGTGCCATGTAGATGACACATCCGCTTTTCAGGCACTTGGATGATTTGAGTATAGATACATTGTCGGGAAATCCGTAGTGCGTATCTCCATGAATGGTGATCAACTCACCAGATGGGGTTTTGATGTTAACTAGTTTCTTATCGCATGCAATTTGGGCTTGATTACGTCACAACCAATCCATGCCTAAAACTACATCAAACCCTGCCAATTTCATTGGCAATAGAGATAGCGGAATTGAATGATTCTTAATGGATATAAAGCATCCGTCAAGAAGATTCGAAGCGGCTTCTAAGGTACCATCTGCGAGATCTACCTCATATTTAATGTAACACCCCGTGTTTTCAAAATTCGAAGTCAAAGTCAAGGTCAAAGTCAACGACCGATTTCGCACGACTTGACTAGTAGTGAGTTTCTTTTAAATGTTTATTTTAGTTGTATTATGTGGAGTAAGTGTCAATAATTACAATAATCGACGTGTGTTATTCGATATTTAATCGACTTACGACTGTGAACTATAGGAAGTAACAATGCGATAAAGTTAACTAAACGATAATCAAACTATGCTAATCAAATCGACATCGAATCGAATCGCAACTCGAACTACGCATTTTGGTTATTGTTATATGTGTGTGTGTGCCTTATGTGTTACTTGTGCATGTTTAATTGATGTATATGTGGGAATCAATCGAAACGCAATCGAACTCAATCGAAATCGAACTATGATAATTAGTGGAGAAGGGACAGTGCAAGATATGAATGGTTGGGATTAAAAGTAATTTGACTAGGAAAATCTATCGCATCGCATCGCTCGTAATTACAATTGAAACCTCAAAATTCGTCGCGCCAAACACCCGAACCAAGTGCCATCTGGCCGGATAAGCCATCCGACCAGGCTGCCACTTGATCTGGTGCCATATGTCATCCGACCGAGATGACATCCGACCGGATAGGTCATCCGGGCGAGATGCCATCCGACCGGCCCACACTTTCCTCTTTGGGTAACTCTATAAATACCCATGTCACTTTCATTCTTTCTACTTTTGGAAACTCTCTGACCGAACAACACGCTCTCCTCACCTTTTCTCCGATTTCTCTCAATCCCGGTAAGATCTCGTCCTAAATCTTGTACTTTCTTGATCTACACGCACTCCTACACCTTTCTATCTTTTGAATCTTAACTTTTAACCGTGAAATCACTAGATTTGAGGTGTTCTAGGATGACGTCATCATGGTGTTCTTGTTAACTTCATGTTTTGGCTTCAATCCATCAAGAACAACTTAGATCTAATCAATTTCACACAAATAAACAAAGATCTTGCAGAGATCCAAACACTTTCATGGTGGAAAAGGATTAAAAGATGGTTTCTAACTTTCTTTCAACTCTTTTACACTCAATGCACTCAAAACCGATAGAATCGGACCTTGTTCTAGTCTTCCACTCATTCGCGGTGTTGTACTAGTTCAAGATCTGGATTCTACCCACGAGACCACCGATTTCGGGTTAACCAAGAACAACCGTCATGAACCGGTTAACTAGTCGAACTAGGGTGATTCCTATTTGATCGGGTCACTTGGGTTAGGATGGGGTTCCGTTGGTTAACACGTTGTCAAAACGTCTCGATAAAAGCAACGAACAATCAAAATGGCCAAGTGAAAGACGAACAGAACAACCAGCATGGAGTGCTATCCGACCGGACTACTGTCCGAATGGATAAGCCATCCGAACGACTAGGTCATCCGAACGGCTTACACTTTGGGTCCCACACTTAACCAACTTTATCTAAGTTTGAGTATTGAATGAATTGCTATCCGATCGGACTACCAACCCGACCGGATTACTCTTCGGATCATGAGATACTTGGACTTTAACACTCGAACAATTTTCAACATGTTCAATGCACTAAGGATGCCACCCGACCGGACAACCTGTCCGACCGAGTGACTGCCCTGCTGTGAACTTGTTCTTGCTGAAGTATCAACCTATCGGATTGTCGTCCGATCGGACAGACCGTCCGATCGACCAACTTGAAAGGTAGAGATACTTCAATGTTTTCAAAATACTACAACGAAAACTTCAAAAGACAAGCCATCATATACAAACACATCAAGGGAAGAAACAATCCACTAGAATAGTCATCCGACCGGACAACCTGTCTGACCGGATGACCATCCAAACGGATTGTCATCCGCACGACTGGACCGTCCGATCAGATTACCAATCCAACCGAGCTACTGTCCGAGCCGCTTACACCTTGCATCATTTTACGCGTCACTTATCGCTATGCTATCAATTTATTCAGGCTAAACTTACTCTCTAAGCGCTCCCTTCAATCCATCATCGCTGTGAGTATACTCGACCCCTTTTTGCTTTATGCACTTTTGGGAGTTACATACGTTACGAATATTCAAATCACAATCAACACACTACTCAATACTATTTGAACGCTAACCGTTAATGCATGTTATACGTGGCTTATGAATGCTTATTTGTTATGTTTACACATGGAATACTGTCTACATGCCTTAGCAACGATAGTACTATAGTTTGGACTCAACACTTGTTAGCAGGGGTTGTTAAGGACAATTACTTGCATGGATTATGGTGGTAATCATGTATTGCGAACTGCCACAGGCAGTCAACCCACAGTCATTGGTATCAATGGATCTATGTCGATAACTAACATGCCTCATTTCACTATGTGTATGTGCTGGTTATGCGTAAACGAAATTCGAACTCTATATGCTATTACCAAACTTGTATGCTCACCATTACATTATATGTATTGACTTTATTTTAACGTATGTGACAGGTGCTTAGGATGCACATCTGCTAGGAAATCGAGGCTAGAATAAGGCTCTAGAGGCCAACAAATAGTTGTCTGTACAAATTAAATCAAGGGTCTCTAGAAGCGGATAAACAATTGCTCTATTTAAATCTGAGTTATCGGAATAGAACTATTTGCCTAGATTTTGTCTGTAATAATTTGTTTACCTTTTGAGACATGGTATGGGACATGTTATTTTAAATTGATTGGTAATGATAATTGTTATGGAAACTTCTGGACAATCTGTTTCGCTCAGTGCCATACCCCGATGTTTCCGCCATCGGTTTGGGTGTGACAGATTGGTATCAGATCCATAACTATAGGGAATTAGGCAAGACACGACCTAGTCCGGGTCGATGTCTTAGAGACCTAGTCTATAGTTAGGAACCAACAGACCGACTTGTGCATATCCGTTAGGGATTATGTATGAGCTTACCGCTATTTCTCGCTGTTCTCGCTTATGCTACACTATCACTGCACTCGAATTTTTAACTATAAAGGAGCAACTAAGTCAAGATTAGGTGTGAAAACCGCAAACTCTCGACTAAAGTTGCTTAATCAACCCGCATTTTATCTACAAACGGGGAGAATTATGCCAAATCAGGAGTGAAATCCGTATTTTGATGAATAATCTCCTCTATTTTATCAAAACAGGAGCGAAGTTGTTAAGCCAGGGGTGAAACCCTAACCTTGACGACTTGTTCCGCCCATTTTACAAAACTCTCACCAAAGTCTCGATGGACTCCCACAACCTGAAGTCACGATATGACCAACGGGATGCGTGCCAAATGCCCAAGAATCGAGGCAAAGGCGCTGCCCTGAAGGCCAAATGTGCACAACAAGTTCTTGAGAATAGTCGAACCACTTTGGTTAGTCAATGTCTAATAGCCGCAGACAATCTATTTTTCGATTTTTATGTGTTTCGATTCTGAGCCCGCAACTGCCGACTCTGATGACTCGTCGATTTTATGTGCTTATATGTGTGTTTACCTGTTTATGTGTTTAAATTTTGGAGATTTACTCGATTTTTGCTTTCACTTCGATCGACACGCACGACTCGCACTGCAGTCCTATCTCAATACGCTGACAAATCGCTAAACTATGGACGACCTTATGCTATGATATACGCTTATACAACACTGCTCGATATACTAAACGCGATCGCTATATTTGAATGCTCGCGAACTGTGAATGATAGGTTTCTGTATTCTGATTGTCTTTTGTGACTGCATGATTAGGTGCTTCTGTGATTCTCTGCTCTACGCGCTTATGTGCTTCTGTGTTTATATGAATCTGTGATTATGTGCTTACGTGTTTATGCGATACATGTTACATTGCGTGTTCCTAGGCTTTAGTAAGTAGTAGACGTGTGAGGTGAGATTCGATTATGATGTGTCTGAGACCTATGGCGATGTCTGTTGCAGACAATGTCAACTGGACCATCATCCCGTCACACACCACTTTCTCGTTAAGAAAAGAGAGACAAACGTCTTGCTGCTATCATCGCTAAACAAGTAGCAAAAGCCGTGAGTGATGTCTACGAGAACGTCAGCAAATCATCTGAGGAGTCAAGAACCGATGCTCCTAAAGCTGCTACCAAAGCTCCCTTTAATTTTAAACAATTCAAGTCTTGTGGGCTAAAGGAATTCACTGGCGAGGAAGGCCCTACAGCATTGTTCCAATGGTTTGATTCCATTGAGGTCACACTGCGACAGAGCGGTTGCCCCGACGACCTCCGCACTCTGAATGCTACCGGCGTCTTCCAGTCCCGCGCATTAGACTGGTGGACGGCTGAGAGAAACAAGCGCGGAAACGATGCAACCTACGGTTTGTCGTGGGATGAACTCAAAGAGGTCATGCTGGAAGAATTCTGCCCTCCTCATGAGCGCCAAAAGTTAGAAGATGAATTCTGGCACATAAAGCAGAAGGAAGGTGAAAATGCTACTCTCACTGCTCGCTTCAAACAGCTCAGCATCATCTGCCCTGACCAAGTCAAGACTCCGGATATGGCAATCAAGAAGTATATCCGAGCCCTGCCTGACTGTGTTGCAGATTTCGTGCAAGTGGCTAAGACTAAGATGATCGAAGAGACTTATCTACTGGCCGCTGAAATCAACGACAAGCGGGTCAAGGCTGGCGTCTAGGATAAAACTTCAAAGCACCTGCATCAAGCTACCACCACCGCACCAACTGCTGAAACCACCACCGCATCGAGCAAAAAGAGGAAGAACAAGAGAAAGAACAGCCCCAGCAACAAGAACTGTGCGATCACTGCTGCACCAATACAAGCTGTACCAGCCCAACAACGTCAAGTAGCGGCGCCTGTGGCAAATGCACCACCTGCTAAGCGTGCATACACTGGGCCACACCCGCTTTGCCCTACTTGTACCTACCATCACCCGACTACCATCGCTTGTCGTTTTTGTGCTCATTGCAATATGTACGGCCATTTCACTACTAACTACTGTGCTCGACAAGCTCCTGCTCATCAAGCTCTACTCACTGCCCCTCAGGGTCAACAAGCCCTCCGGCACCCGCGGTCAACGCCAGAGCCTGCTTCGCATGCGGCGATCCTAACCATTTCGCCAACATGTGCCCAAAAAAGGTTGTGAAGTAAGAGCCCCAGCAGCAGCAGCCTCAGTAGCAGCAGCAACACCAGCAGCAACAACAACAAGGAGCACGCGCACGAACTTTCAACATCAACGTGTGCCAAGCCCAATCTGACAACAACGTGGTCAATGGTACGTTCCTTGTGAATGGTATTTATGCTTCGTGTTTATTTGATACTGGAGCTGATAATTGTTTTGTGTCGTTCAAATTTGAGAAACTCCTTAGTCGTAGGCGTTCCCAACTCTCCTCGACGTTCGATGTTGAAGTCGCTACCGGAAGAACTGTCACCGTTAATTCTATCCTCCGTGATTGTACTCTTGAGCTCAACAATCACATTTTCCCAATCGACCTTATCCCGATGCAACTCGGAAGTTTTGATGTCATAGTAGGCATGGACTTTCTCACGAAAACCATGTTGAAGTTGTGTGCTTCGATAAGATGATTCGATTCTCGCTCGCAAATGGTGATCTATTGTGCGTCTATGGTGAAACTGCTTCGAAAGGTCTCAAACTCATGTCATGTGTCTAAGCTAGCAAGTATCTCTGCAAGGAATACAGAGCTTTCTTGGCTAACATTGTAGTAGCGGAGAAGGAAAAGAAAGGTAGGCCTGGAATAAACGATGTCCCAGTGGTTCGTGAATTTCCTAACGTTTTCCTGAGGATCTTCCCGGATTACCACCAAGTTGTGATATCGACTTTCGTATCGACCTCATTCCTGGAGCCAACCCTATTGCCAAAGCTCCTTACCGACTCGCACCGTCCGAAATGCGTGAACTCTCAAACCAACTCCAGGAATTACTTGAGAAAGGCTTCATTCGCCCGAGCACCTCTCCTTGGGGCGCGCCAGTCCTTTTCGTAAAAAAGACGGATGGGTCGTTCAGGATGTGCATCGACTATTGGGAATTGAATAAGTTAACTATCAAGAACCGCTATCCCCTACCCCGCATCAACGATTTGTTTGATCAGCTACAAGGTGCTACGTGTTTCTCGAAGATTGATCTACGCTCAGGCTATCACCAACTACGCATTCAAGAGGATGATATACCTAAAACCGCGTTTCGCACTCGATATGGCCATTACGAATTCGTTGTTATGCCCTTTGGTTTAACTAACGCACCCGCGGTTTTCATGGATTTGATGAATCGCGTGTGTAAACCATATCTCGACCGTTTCGTCATCGTATTCATCGACGATGTCTTGATCTATTCCAAATCAAAAGCCGAACACGCGCAACATCTACGTTTGGTTCTCGATCTACTCCAGGGGAATCAACTCTATGCCAAGTTCTCCAAGTGCGAATTATGGCTGGAGGAGGTTCAGTTTCTGGGTCACATTGTCAATAGTCAGGGTATTCACGTCGATCCTGCGAAGATTGAAGCCGTTAAGAGTTGGATTACACCTAAGAACCCGTCTGAAGTCCGTTCGTTTCTCAGGCTGGCGGGCTATTATCGACGATTTATCGAAGGATTCTCAAAGATCGTTGTGCCGCTTACCGCTCTCACGCATAAAGACAAGCCTTTTGTTTGGGGAACTGAACAAGAGTCTGCCTTTCGAACCCTCAAGCACATGCTTTGCAATGCTCCTGTTCTCACATTGCCCGACGAAAATGACGATTTCATTGTCTATTGTGATGCTTCCAACCTCGGTCTCGGTTGTGTCCTTATGCAACGGGACAAGGTTATAGCTTACGTATCTCGTCAACTTAAAATCCACGAGAAGAACTATACCACCCATGATCTCGAGCTAGGCTCAGTTGTTTTCACGTTACAGATTTGGCGACACTACCTGTATGGTACAAAGTGTACGATCTTCACCTATCATAGGAGCCTACAACATATCTTTAATCAAAAGGAACTTAATATGCGTCAACGCCGATGGGTAGAACTTCTCAACGATTACGACTGTGAGATTCGTTACCACCCAGGCAAAGCAAATGTTGTTGCAGATGCACTCCGTAGACGGAGCTATCTGCTTAGCACTCGTAACGTCCAAGCCCAATACGATCTCGAAACCCTCATCCGTGAAGCTCAGCATGCATGTTTTAATGAACGCACCCTGAAGAAGGAAAGAATCAACCATGATGGAGCCCAGCTTGTGAATAAATCGAATGGGATATTCCATTTCCTGGACCGAATTTGGATCCCTAAACTGACCGATTTACGACAGATTTTGATGGACGAAGCCCACAAATCCCGGTATTTTATTCATCCCTGTGCCGACAAAATGTACCAGGATCTTCGCTACAAATATTGGTGGTCGGGCATGAAAAGGGATATTGCTCTCTACATTGGGAAGTGCCTGACTTGTGCAAGAGTCTAGGCTAAACACCAAAGACCCTCTGGCTTACTCGAGCAACCACCGATCCCTATGTGGAAATGGGAGAGTATAGCTATGGACTTCATAACAAAACTTCCGCACACGTCACCAGGTCACGATAGCATTTTGGTTGTTGTTGACTGTTTGACCAAATCAGCTCACCTCTTGCCAATACGGGAAGACTACAAGGTAGAACGATTAGCCCGAATCTACACCGATGAGATCATTTGTAATCATGGGACGCCTCGCGACATCATCTTTGACCGTGATGCTCGGTTTACCTCGCGACTGTGGGAAACATTTCAAACGGCACTCGGTACATCGCTTAATCTAAGTACCGCTTTCCACCCTCAAACCGACGGACAGACTGAAAGAACGATCCGTACTCTTGAAGACATGCTCCGTTCGTGTGTCATAGACTTCGGTGGTAATTGGGATAAATACCTGCCGTTAGTCGAATTCTCGTATAACAACAGTTATCATTCCAGCATTCAGATGGCACCATTCAAGGCTTTATACGGAAGAAAATGTCGATCGCCTATTGTGTGGCACGAGATCGGTCATTCGCAATTAACCGGTCCCGAGCTATTGCAAGAAACGACAGACAAAATTTTCCAAATTCGAGACAATCTAACGAAAGCTCGGAATCGACAGAAAAGTTATGCCGATAGACGACGCAAGCCCTTTGAATTTGACGTTGGCGACTACGTACTCCTAAAGGTATCACCTTGGAAGGGTGTGGTCAGATTCGGAAAGAAAGGGAAACTAGCACCTCAATATGTTGGACCTTTTAAGATTCTGGAAAGGATCGGAAAAGTCGCTGTAAGGACTCTAAAAAATGTCCCAATTTTACCCATAAGTGAAAACTCGGACCCCTGAAACCCTACTGCGCATGAAAAACGAAGAAATCAAAATTCTTGGGTTTCAGGCGGGCCGCGTAAGCCTTAAGGAAAGCTTACGCGGGCCGCGTCAAACTTGGGTTGACCGAATAAGTGTTCCGGATCCACGTGTTGACCAGCTGGCATACCTACTCGTGACCAATCAAGCCTACGCGTAGAATAGGTGGTTAGGCGGGCCGCGTAAGGTTCGAGCCAAGGTTTACGTGGGCCGCGTGAACCCTAAATTTCACCTATAAATACCCTAGCTCAGGGGCTTTCATTCTGTGTCGACGAAAACTTTCAAAAACGAAATATTACTTCTCTGAAGTCGAAATTACAATCTCAATTAGTGGGGTGCTGCTACGATACAGGATATTAACTCAATCGCTGCTACGATTCAATGTCCGATTGATGTAAAACTATCCGATGGATGTTTAAGTGCTGCCCACATTAGGGCTATACTTTGTCATTAGTCGTGAATTCGACGGATGTTTAAGTATAGCACTTTGTCATTCATTGTGAGGGTTTTAGTCTCGTGAGTTATCGTAAATGCTGTATTAGTTACTGACCTAGTTCGTGTGCATTGTTATTTAAATTAGGTTACAAGGCTAATCAGTAGGCTAAGCTCTGTCCACTTAAGTCTGCAATGTGAGTTATTCTCTTTTATTAAAAGTATTTTACAATACTCCATTTTTAAAAGTTATAATTACAGGGAGTAAGTCGTGGTTATCTTGAATCACTGGCTAGTGGGGTATTGTGCACATTACTAATTTCTCACGGGTTAGGCTAATAAATCCTAACAGTGATAAACGTCACTACTTGGGGAAAGACCCAATAGTGGTATGACCATCGTCACCAGGTGACAAGGCGCCAGATAAAAATAAGATAAAAGCCATTGTAATCGCTCTTATGCTGTAATTTATAACCATGTGTCATTTTATCAAATTTGAATAACTCGCCAGCATTTCCCCGCTGATAAAATATTTTTAAAACATGTTTCAGGCAACCTGCTGTAAATCAAGGAAACGTGCTACGGAGCACTAACCAGCTTGAAGAGGTGGCTCAGTTAAAATGAATAAACATGTTTTATAAATCAGGGAATTTACTTGTAAAATTCCTCTAATGTAAATCACGGGGTTACCCCGCATTATGAAATAAAATAATCGGGCATTTCAAGTTTTAAAAGATCATGTTGAAAATCTTCCGCTGTCGCATCATTTAATAAATACCACGGGTTCCTGTCCCGCGGCTCCTGACCGGGTCAAACCGGGGCTGGGGCCGTGACAGTCGCCTACAGACTCGAACTACCGGAGGAACTTAGTAACGTCCACCCGACTTTCCATGTGTCAAACCTTCGAAAGTGCCTGGCCGAGCATGATTTAATCGTACCTCTCGATGACCTTCAAGTAAACAAAACACTACACTTCGTGGAGAAGCCTGTCGAAATCATGGATCGCCAAACCAAGCAGCTCAGACGCTCACGCATTCCTATTGCGAAAGTCCGATGGGAAGGCAAACGAGGCGCAGAGTTCACTTGGGAACTCGAAAGCGACATGAAGGTGAAGTACCTGTAGTTGTTTGGAGGAGCTTGTTCTAGAGAGTGAAAGTCTAGAGAGAAAAAGGTTCTCCAAAGTGATTCACGATATTGTACATCTTTCAGCCTAATTTCGGGATGAAATTCCCTCAACTAGGGGAGGCTGTAACACCCCGTGTTTTCGAAAGTCAAAGTCAAAGTCAAGGTCAAAGTCAACGACTGATTTCGCGCGACTTGACTAGTAGTGAGTTTCTTTTAAATGTTTATTTTAGTTGTATTATGTGGAGTAAGTGTCAATAATTACAATAATCGACGTGTGTTATTCGATATTTAATCGACTTACGACTGTGAACTATAGGAAGTAACAATGCGATAAAGTTAACTAAACGATAATCAAACTATGCTAACCAAATCGACATCGAATCGAATCGCAACTCGAACTACGCATTTTGGTTATTGTTATACGTGTGTGTGTGCCTTATGTGTTACTTGTGCATGTTTAATTTATGTATATGTGGGAATCAATCGAAACACAATCGAACTCGAAACGCAATCGAAACTCAATCGAACTCAATCGAAATCGAACTATGATAATTAGTGGAGAAGGGACAGTGCAAGATATGAATAGTTGGGATTAAAAGTAATTTGACTAGGAAAATCTATCGCATCGCATCGCTCGCAATTACAATCGAAACCTCAAAAATCATCGCGCCAAACACCCGAACCAAGTGCCATCCGGCTGGATAAGCCATCCGACCGGGCTGCCACTTGATCTGGTGCCATATGTCATCTGACCGAGATGACATCCGACCGGATAAGTCATCCGGGCGAGATGCCATCTGACTGGCCTACACTTTCCTCTTTGGGTAACTCTATAAATACCCATGTCACTTTCATTCTTTCTACTTTTGGAAACTCTCTGACCGAACAGCACGCTCTCCTCACCTTTTCTCCGATTTCTCTCAATCCCGGTAAGATCTCGTCCTAAATCTTGTACTTTCTTGATCTACACGCACTCCTACACCTTTCTATCTTTTGAATCTTAACTTTTAACCGTAAAATCACTAGATTTGAGGTGTTCTAGGATGACGTCATCATGGTGTTCTTGTGAACTTCATGTTTTGGCTTCAATCCATCAAGAACAACTTAGATCTAATCGATTTCCACACAAATAAACAAAGATCTTGCAGAGATCCAAACACTTTCATGGTGGAAAAAGGATTAAATTTAATCATTCCATTAAAAATTTAAAAGTACAGATGTGCCCTAGACGGGACTTGAAAGGAATAATGTTGTCCTCGAAGGGACTGAGAGATAAATATGTCCTTGTAAGGACTATAAAAAAAACGATCCTTAGCAAAAGGAGTTTTCTTCTTCACTTTAATTTCGAATGTTCCCTCCCTGGATGCTCGTTTCATTCTAGCCGCGGTACGAAGCTCAGCAATTCAAGGCTCCGGATGTGGAGAATTTCTAATACAGCTTCTTCGCTTGGCGACGTATCCAATATATATAAAAATTTGGAAGCAATAATTTCCAGATTAGGATTGAGAGTATTCCTATGTTAAGTCTAGACTCAAAAGGTCAAAGAATGTGCTACTGTGTCATTGAGATTAAACACTAAGGGCTAGTGTTTAATTCACTCAATGTTGGCTCTGATACCAACCTGTCACACCCCGATATTTCCACGTATTACCGGTGGGCCCAGTGGGGAGTATCGTGACGTAGTTGATATCATCATAGTCAAACAACACAATATATAAATGCACAGTGGAAGCAAAAGATAAATATATTACAATCCGAATATAAAGTAATATCAAAGTATTACAACGGAAAGTAAAGGATCCACAGGTGGATCAAATAAAAGAAAAACTGTTCAACAGACTTCAGGCATCTAGAACTTGCAAGATTCCTTATTAACGCCCTGAGCTTCCAGCCAATTACGTTCAGTACCTGTCACTTAACCTTTTTGGAAAATACGTCAGTTTACACTGGTAAATACAATTAAGTGACTCATTTTGGAAAAGAGTTTGAAAATTGATTTGAATGCACGAGGCATAAAATATCTTTTATAACTTGGGACAATCTTATTAATAAAAATCTTGTATCCGATTTACATGCTTGTCCAACATTTAGGGCCGGTGATTATACAATACAAGCCGGTCAAGATTAATCGACACACCATAAATATAACTCACAAGAAGACAGCCTTACGAGTGAGTATATCTTTTACATACGCAACAGGAGGTGTTATGCCTACACCTTGTGCTTAAGTTATGGCCATTCACTTTTTAAATGAGCCAAGGATATCCAGGACACGGTCATTAACCCCTAATGTTATTTGTTATCAATCAATACAGATTAAAACGGGATTATGCAATTTAATCATCTCCGATTAAAAAGGTTTCTACACCCGACCAAGCGGTATTTTTATAATACCGTATCCCAAGCCCGTATAAGGGAAAATAAGTTAAAAGTATTTACCTGAGCTAGCAAAGCAATTTATACTCAGCCGTATATTCTAATCAGCAAGCACAAGTACTTCTACTAGGGCTCTCAATCTGGAACGAAGGTTTTATTAACCTATTAGATTACTAACGGGTCTTATTTAAGTCGTAACTTAGACCGGTTAGTTTTAAGGAAAGGTTTACGGTTCAAAACGCATGATTAAGCGAAGACCAGAATAGGATGTGATTTAGACCCGACAAGTTTGGAGACTTGTATAATATGGGTAAACTAAACACATTCTGGATTTTGAGATAAAAACGATAACGTTTGACCCGTTTCGGCTAATTTATGCAAACTAGTTACATAAACCGATCCGAACGCGAAGTATGCGTAACGGGTAACCATAAGAGTCATATACATGTTTCCTAAGTTAATATGCCTTAAATATGTTGTGATATCAGTAAGATACCTTCCGTCATGCCCAACACGAATTTAAAACTGATTTATACCCCGTAGGGGTATTTTGGTCATTTAAAAGATTATAAAAGAGGTTTAATATGAATCTGAGTTTCAGATCTGATTTAATCAGCAAAAATACTTAATTTAATAAGTTATATCAGTAGGGTATCACACATATGCGAATTTTATCATTTATAACCAAACTATGCACCGAAGGGGCATTTTGGTAATTTCACATAAGGTTTAAAGATCAAATTTGGTAACCTGAGTTTAAAACTTTTGCCTATTGTTAAATTATATGGATTTACTAAAAATATCAGTAGGTATCAAGTATTATATATTTAAAATAGTTTCTATACATACTATGCGCTTAAAACGCGTGAAAAGGCGATTTTAAGCGATTTTCGTGTTTTTAAAGAAAAGCGGGTATCTTTATCATCCCAGAAGGCTTAAAATATTTTACTTATCATCTAAAATCAGTTGCAAAAGGTTTTGGGGTCAAAAGGGCACAATGGTCAACATTTAAGCATATAACGGAAACGTGCAATGAATAGGATAACTAAGGATCCAAGTTGTATAACCTCAGAGGGTTACACTAACCTATAACCTAGTCCTAAAGGAATCCTAAGGCATATCTAAACTATGGTAAATCGGGTCAGAGCTGAAAGTCAAAGCAAAAGTCAACTTTTGCGACTTTCGGTTCCAAACCGAGCCTATACTTAGAATTGTCGGGTTGAACATGCTTAGACATGTTCAACTAATAATTATCAAGTTATTAAAGTGAGAAAACTGATTTTTATGACTTCTATATAAATAGTTATGAATTTTATTTAAAACAAACCCATTTGACTTTTATTTGACCCGACAATTCAACTAAGTAAACGTGGTAATTAGGAGGTGCCCTTTTTGAGGGTTTAACACCTACTAATTACGGTCACGTAGCCATGTTCATTACGAACAATGGCTCAACCGCTTAAAAGTCAAAGCGTTCATCAAAACGCTTGGCCTTTCGGCTATAACGCTAGAAATTTAAACTAAGCACGAAAGGACACTTACAAAGGGTCCAAGCAAGGTTGGAATTGATCTAGGATGTTCAGGTCTGAAGCACAAAGGCTCCAACTTAGAACAATTCAGATCAAGGGGTGAGTTTGAAGGAAAATGAGGTGGGTATTTATAGATTTCGGGTGACCGTTAAGATCGTTCCTCGAATACCGTGCTTTGATCTTGCCCCTACACTTGTTGCAACACCTTGGTACCCAAGTTTGCCCCCCCCAACATCAGGGATTAACATGTGGCATTGGCCTTTGGAGTGTTTAGAAGCTATCCACAATTGATTAAACAACTTTTGCTGGTCTGAAGGGGCCTCGCGTGACGCCAAGGGGGCTAGGTGTCACGCTAAGGTCCTTCTGATCAGCAAACAGTTTCCAAGCTTCCATTTCAGTCCCCGTTGTGTATTAAGGCCATTTCCGACATGTTTAAGGCTCGTTAAGTCAACTTTAAGGCCCTAGAATGATGTCTAAACATTGTGAACATGAAACATGCTCAAAAATATGTCGGATGTCGGTTCGTTTACTTGTACGGTCCCGTTGTTCGGCTAATTACGACGAAACACGGACGGACGCGAAAATCAATCCAGACGACGCGACGAATGGAATTTTTATCAAGCCAAACACTAAAATAAAATATTTTAGTGCTTACATAAATTTTTGGGTGTCCGGGGATATTCAGAATGTAAGATATGCGCGTAAACGCAAACTTGTGCGCTTTTTGACACTTTTAGTCCCTGCATGACTTAAAGGTTTATTTTTGCGCACAAAACACCTCTAAGCCTATATCTAAGCTATATTAAGGATAAATAGGGTATGTTTATCTCATGGTCATATTCCGGAAGGTCCGATAACATACGAATCGGTATACTTTAGCAGTTTGACGCTTTAGGTCCCTCTAATGCGCAAACTTGCGTAAATCATCATTTAATAGCATTGAAGCCTCATCTAATCCATATTAGGCATTCTTGAAAGTATTATTAAACATCATAATGCTTCGGTCTTGATAAAAGGTCATTCAGAGGTATAATTAAACATATTGACACTTTTAGTCCCTTATACTTGCAAAGTTGCGCGTAACTACACTTTTGGGCATAAAAGCCTTGGATGGCCAATGATTGGCATTCCCGAGAGTATAATCAAATATCATGAGGCTCTCGGTTTGTTAAAAGGTCGCTCAGAGGTAAGAATTAACATGTTGACGCTTTTAACCCTTTATTGCGCAAACTTTCAATTAATCACATAAACGGCTACACTTGATTAACAAGTGGCTCATTTGTGAATATAAAACCGTAAAAGGTTATTTAGAAACTTATTTTAGGTATGATAATACTTCTAGTTCTTTCATAATCAAAGTTTTCGATTTTTCGAAAAATTAGTCCCTTAAATTCAACGTTTGACTTTATTAGGGTTTATTACACGTGTCAATACTTCATTGGACGTGATTTTTCGAGGTCTTACATCCTCACCCCCTTAAAAGAAATCTCGACCTCGAGATTTGCTTAAATTAAAGGAAGTACTTTCTGTCGTATCATGGATTTAACTTCCATAGTATATTTGGGCCTCCAAGGGTATCCCAGTTGACCTATACAATAGGTGCATACTTTCTTTTGGAGCTCCTTAACCTGTCGATTCTCGGTCGACATAGGTTGCTCATACTATCATAGATCTGCATATCATTATGTGATAGCACTTTTCGACTTATTGGTGACACGACGCTAAATCATTAGTGTGGGTCACATTGCGCGTTCCCCCAAGCTCCTAAATTAGGTCTTAGCTCGTAAGCTATTTAGTCTTAATACATTCGAATCCTTCGAATGACTTTATATATTCCGAGCTTAACTAACCTGAAAATTACAACTCGGCACACCCTTCTAGGGTGTTATCTTTTGTTGAACCTTATCTTTTAACCAGAACTTAGGAGGGTTGCTATTTTCATAAATCCTTGATTTCCTGCCGTATACTGGCAACTTACAATCGATTATGGATTTGTATGATCTTATTTGTTGTTTCCTAGGCAACTTTCAGATCTTGATGATTGGACTTACCAATTCTCTATCTAACAATAGATGTTTAACATTCCATCTACACAAGGTCTCCAAAGGAGCAGCCTTAATACTTACATATCAATTATTATAGAAAAGCTTATCTTAAGGTGGGATGGTCATCCCAACCATTGCTTAAAACTAATCTTAAGGAGTAGTTAATCCTTATAGCTAGTTGAATAACTCAACGATCCTGGGTAGTTGATAGTGATTCTTAATCGTTGTTAAAATAGGGTTGCGGTAATGAATGCATAAGCAAAATGAACCATCTTTCTTATCAAACTCTCGGAATATCGAGTTAGGCTATATGAATCTCTTATCTTAAAGTTTACTTAATCAGGGTTTCGATTATTCCATGATCAACACGGAGTTCTTACAACACTCCAACCCTAAGCGGGATGTTAATCTTAACTCTACTTGTCTCTCGGGGGTAAACAGGGTAGTCTTAGGAGAAGATAATCAAGATACAAGGAGGTTACAGAGATTTTCCAAATCTCAGGCTCCAGTTCATCCATCCTTGCTGGTGTCAAATGAGTGACACATTTATGTTACGAGTCCATGAATTTCTTAATCAGAGACACTTACTTAGACAATTCCATTCTGGATATCATCTTTGAATACCATTAGTTGACTTTAATACCGTATGACCATTGGAATATCTTTGTGGTTCCATGCATTAAACCTCCATACTGATCAGGCATGGAAGCAATCTATGGAACATATTAAGATACACCAATCCTCATATGGCGCTTTTGTCATACCATCTGGTATTCGTAATCGATGGAGATCAAAGAGATTTCAATTTCATTTGAATGCATTTTTTCTGGAGAGAGAGTACATTAGAATTTTATGACTGAAGATCTCTGACAGGAACAGAAGAAATGGTTCCTAGTACCAAATGAATCATTTACTTAGTTGCAATCCAACCACTGCTATTCCTCACCCTGATGGCCTTAACATATACTAACCATGGTTTCATTAAACTATACAGGCAAATATGGCACTAACATTCTTAATGAACGTTATTAAAAAAAATATCAATATCACTTAGCCTAGGTCACAAAAGACCATCAATGGCATTTAAGGGTTGGACCTAGTCCATCACCTTTTTGACAGGGGATCAGAAAGTCACATCTGTCTTAATTATATTGATGAATTTGGATAGCTTGGAAGCTTGCCCTAAGGATATCAGAAAAGAGTGATTCCTAATAGATATAAAATATCGATCTAAGGTTTGTTGGAGTATTCTCTAAAGTATCATCGGCCAATTTCTATCCCGCGTTAAATGACCGGAGTCCTAGTTAGGCGGAGACAACAGTTCTCAACAGTTATCGTTCCTTATAGAATCATATGTGCCAGCATCAAATAAATTTCGACATAAATTGCTTGATAAGGAAAGGTACCTGCTATATAATTATAATTCTACACCATCTCCTGGGCGTTCATCCGGAAGACTCATGCGTTTGTTTTCCTAGCCTCTCCTGGCTTCTTTATAAGCTTTGGGCAATTGGTTTTGATGTGCCCTTCCTCGTTACAATTGTAACATGTGGCGTTCTTTAACTCCTTGCAATCTAAGGTTTTGTGACCCTTGGTCTTGCAAATTCCACACAATTTAGCACTTGGGTCTATCGTACATTTTCCAGAATGTTGTTTTCTGCAGTTACTGCATTTGGGCATGTTATTGAACTGACTCGAGCTTTTCCTAATCTCGAAATCTTTCTCGTGCTCAGAGCTTCCCTTCTTCCTCTTGTTAGATTGATGCGAGTTTCCCTCGTCTTCTTTCCTTTTTCCCTCGCCAGAAGTTTTAACAGACTTATTCATGATAGCATCTAAAGTGAGAGATAAGGATAAGTCCACCGCGGACCTATATGTGGTAGGCCTAGATGCTTTAACATTTCCCTTTATCTCTGGTGCTAGGCTTCCAATGGAACGCGCTATGCGTTTAGGTTCAGGGGTGACTAAATAAGGAACTAGGCGGGACATAGTGTTGAAACTTGTCACATATGCCTGACAATCCAAATTCTTCATGACCAGAGTCAAGAAGTCTGATTCTATCCTTTCTACCTCATGCTGAGGGCAATAGTTTTCCTTGACTAATGCAGCAAATTGATCCCAAGATAAGTTGTAGAGTAGGACCTTTCCCGTGGCTTGGAGCAATGATCTCCACCATGCCAACGCTTCTCCTTTGAATGATTGTGAAACAAATTTCACAACATCTTGATCCGCACAACCACTGATGTCAACAACAGTGTCCATCTCATCGAGCCATGTCATGCAGTCGATGGCCCCTTCCTCTCCTGTAAAGTCTCTGGGCTTGCAGGAGACAAAATATTTATATGAACAGGTTTTAACATGTGGCTCTTCGTTAAGCACAACCTGTCTAGACGGAACACTCCTCTGATTTGATGAGTTATGACCATCGTCTTCCTTTGACTTATGTGATTTAGAAGGGGGCTTACTACGAGCCACAGATAGAGTCTTAGAGCGGGTATCATATGATTCATTATACTGTCTGTCAATAGTTTTCCTTGACTAATGCAGCAAATTGATCCCAAGATAAGTTGTAGAGTAGGACCTTTCCCGTGGCTTGGAGCAATGATCTCCACCATGCCAACGCTTCTCCTTTGAATGATTGTGAAACAAATTTCACAACATCTTGATCCGCACAACCACTGATGTCAACAACAGTGTCCATCTCATCGAGCCATGTCATGCAGTCGATGGCCCCTTCCTCTCCTGTAAAGTCTCTGGGCTTGCAGGAGACAAAATATTTATATGAACAGGTTTTAACATGTGGCTCTTCGTTAAGCACAACCTGTCTAGACGGAACACTCCTCTGATTTGATGAGTTATGACCATCGTCTTCCTTTGACTCATGTGATTTAGAAGGGGGCTTACTACGAGCCACAGATAGAGTCTTAGAGCGGGTATCATATGATTCATTATACTGTCTGTCAAGAGCGCGAGTAACAACATCATCTATTAGTGCCTGCAGTTCCGCTCCAGTTATATTAATCCTGGTAGTATCATTGTTCACCTTCAAGTGGCTGTTAACTTCATCTGATCCAGCCATGTAGCTTGATTGCTACATAAATATTGACAATGATTTACTCAAAGGTTATTATGAAATTATCATTTTTGATGATTTATTAACCATGGTAATATAAACCATATGGGTTTATTTGTTAATTTTATTAGTATTTTCATTGTAATTTATCCTAGTACATAAGACATTAAGGATATTAAAGTGGCATAACGGCCTTGTCACGAGGACAGATTTGACTTTATAAGCCATGATCGTTTGGGATCGAGGCATTAAGGTTTGAATCAAAGTTCATTACCTTTTCTTGACAGGGAGTTGTAGGCTACCACTGTCTTTAGTCTCAGAGGACATTAACTATAGCCCGTAGGCACTTCCCTTCTAAGGGATGTTTATAATATGATCATTTTATAGGATGATATAAGCCATGATTTCAGAGAATCGAGGCATTAAGGTTTGAGCATAGTCAGTTACTTTTCTTGACAGAGAGTCGAAGACTACAACTGTCTTTTGTCTTTTAGGACAATAGATATAGCCCGTAGGCATTTCCCTTCTGAGGGATGTTTATGATATGATCATCTTTTCAGATGCTATTAGTCAAGATCGTTTGGATCATACCGACTATTATGCTTGGACATGGTCCAACATTTTTAGACAGGAGGTCAAAGACCACCACTGTTGTTGTCTTATCGGACAACAAGTTAGCCCATAGGCACTTCATCACTAACGGATGTTTATAATATGATCATCTTATAGGATGACATAAGCCATGGTTTCTAGATCATTAGGCCAAATCAGGAAATTTGAAAATTTCCGATATAGGGATGACTATTGTGATTTTCTCAGATCACTTTTGTCAAGAGTGCTAACACATTCTTAGGTGTTTAGCAATATGATCATCTTATTCGATGATTTAAGCCATGATTTCTAAATCACTAGGCTAGATAAGAAAATTGGAAGAATCCAATATAAGGATGACTGTTGTGATTTTCTCGAATCACATTTGTCAAGAGTGCTAACACGTTCTTAGGTGTTAACAATGATCTAAATCTCTTGAATAGGTCTTACCATCTTGGCCATGTCTTAAAATAACACGTGGCTAGGTCTTGTCCTTTTTCATATTTTGCCATTTTATTATAATGGTAGATCTTATAAAAGGAATGTTATTTTTCATTTATTTCATTTTTCATGCTTAGAATGAAAATTTAAATTTAATCATTCCATTAAAAATTTAAAAGTACAGATGTGCCCTAGACGGGACTTGAAAGGAATAATGTTGTCTTCGAAGGGACTGAGAGATAAATATGTCCTTGTAAGGACTATAAAAAAAACGATCCTTAGCAAAAGGAGTTTTCTTCTTCACTTTAATTTCGAATGTTCCCTCCCTGGATGCTCGTTTCATTCTAGTCGCGGTACGAAGCTCAGCAATTCAAGGCTCCGGATGTGGAGAATTTCTAATACAGCTTCTTCGCTTGGCGACGTATCCAATATATATAAAAATTTGGAAGCAATAATTTCCAGATTAGGATTGAGAGTATTCCTATGTTAAGTCTAGACTCAAAAGGTCAAAGAATGTGCTACTGTGTCATTGAGATTAAACACTAAGGGTTAGTGTTTAATTCACTCAATGTTGGCTCTGATACCAACCTGTCACACCCCGATATTTCCACGTATTACCGGTGGGCCCGGTGGGGAGTATCGTGACGTAGTTGATATCATCATAGTCAAACAACACAATATATAAATGCACAGCGGAAGCAAAAGATAAATATATTACAATCCGAATATAAAGTAATATCAAAGTATTACAACGGAAAGTAAAGGATCCACAGGCGGATCAAATAAAAGAAAAACTGTTCAACAGACTTCAGGCATCTAGAACTTGCAAGATTCCTTATTAACGCCCTGAGCTTCCAGCCAATTACGTTCAGTACCTGTCACTTAACCTTTTTGGAAAATACGTCAGTTTACACTGGTAAATACAATTAACTGACTCATTTTGGAAAAGAGTTTGAAAATTGATTTGAATGCACGAGGCATAAAATATCTTTTATAACTTGGGACAATCTTATTAATAAAAATCTTATATCCGATTTACATGCTTGTCCAACATTTAGGGCCGGTGATTATACAATACAAGCCGGTCAAGATTAATCGACACACCATAAATATAACTCACAAGAAGATAGCCTTACGAGTGAGTATATCTTTTACATACGCAACATGAGGTGTTATGCCTACACCTTGTGCTTAAGTTATGGCCATTCACTTTTTAAATGAGCCAAGGATATCCAGGACACGGTCATTAACCCCTAATGTTATTTGTTATCAATCAATACAGATTAAAACGGGATTATGCAATTTAATCATCTCCGATTAAAAAGGTTTCTACACCCGACCAATCGGTATTTTTATAATACCGTATCCCAAGCCCGTATAAGGGAAAATAAGTTAAAAGTATTTACCTGAGCTAGCAAAGCAATTTATACTCAGCCGTATATTCTAATCAGTAAGCACAAGTACTTCTACTGGGGCTCTCAATCTGGAACGAAGGTTTTATTAACCTATTAGATTCCTAACGGGTCTTATTTAAGTCGTAACTTAGACCGGTTAGTTTTAAGGAAAGGTTTACGGTTCAAAACGCATGATTAAGCGAAGACCAGAATAGGATGTGATTTATACCCGACAAGTTTGGATACTTGTATAATATGGGTAAACTAAACACATTCTGGATTTGAGTTAAAAACGATAACGTTTGACCCGTTTCGGCTAATTTATGCAAACTAGTTACATAAACCGATCCGAACGCGAAGTATGCGTAACGGGTAACCATAAGAGTCATATACATATTTCCTAAGTTAATATGCCTTAAATATGTTGTGATATCAGTAAGATACCTTCCGTCATGCCCAACACGAATTTAAAACTGATTTATACCCCGTAGGGGTATTTTGGTCATTTAAAAGATTATAAAAGAGGTTTAATATGAATCTGAGTTTCAGATCTGATTTAATCAGTAAAAATACTTAATTTAATAAGTTATATCAGTAGGGTATCACACATATGCGAATTTTATCATTTATAACCAAACTATGCACCGAAGGGGCATTTTGGTAATTTCACATAAGGTTTAAAAGTCAAATTTGGAAACCTGAGTTTAAAACTTTTGCTTACTGTTAAATTATATGGATTTACTAAAAATATCAGTAGGTATCAAGTATTATATATTTAAAATAGTTTCTATACATACTATGCGCTTAAAACGCGTGAAAAGGCGATTTTAAGCGATTTTCGGGTTTTTAAAGAAAAGCGGGTATCTTTATCATCCCAGAAGGCTTAAAATATTTTACTTATCGTCTAAAATCAGTTGCAAAAGGTTTTGGGGTCAAAAGGGCACAATGGTCAACATTTAAGCATATAACGGAAACGTGCAATGAATAGGATAACTAAGGATCCAAGTTGTATAACCTCAGAGGGTTACACTAACCTATAACCTGGTCCTAAAGGAATCCTAAGGCATATCTAAACTATGCTAAATCAGGTCAGAGCTGAAAGTCAAAGCAAAAGTCAACTTTTGCGACTTTCGGTTCCAAACCGAGCCTATACTTAGAATTGTCGGGTTGAACATGCTTAGACATGTTCAACTAATAATTATCAAGTTATTAAAGTGAGAAAACTGATTTTTATGACTTCTATATAAATAGTTATGAATTTTGTTTAAAACAAACCCATTTGACTTTTATTTGACCCGACAATTGAACTAAGTAAACGTCGTAATTAGGAGGTGCCCTTTTTGAGGGTTTAACACCTACTAATTACGGTCACGTAGCCATGTTCATTACGAACAATGGCTCAACCGCTTAAAAGTCAAAGTGTTCATCAAAACGCTTGGCCTTTCGGCTATAACGCTAGAAATTTAAACTAAGCACGAAAGGACACTTACAAAGGGTCCAAGCAAGGTTGGAATTGATCTAGGATGTTCAGGTCTGAAGCACAAAGGCTCCAACTTAGAACAATTCAGATCAAGGGGTGAGTTTGAAGGAAAATGAGGTGGGTATTTATAGATTTCGGGTGACCGTTAAGATCGTTCCTCGAATACCGTGCTTTGATCTTGCCCCTACACTTGTTGCAACACCTTGGTACCCAAGTTTGCCCCCCCAACATCAGGGATTAACATGTGGCATTGGCCTTTGGAGTGTTTAGAAGCTATCCACAATTGATTAAACAACTTTTGCTGGTCTGAAGGGGCCTCGCGTGACGCCAAGGGGGCTAGGTGTCACGCTAAGGTCCTTCTGATCAGCAAACAGTTTCCAAGCTTCCATTTCAGTCCCCGTTGTGTATTAAGGCCATTTCCGACATGTTTAAGGCTCGTTAAGTCAACTTTAAGGCCCTAGAATGATGTCTAAACATTGTGAACATGAAACATGCTCAAAAATATGTCGGATGTCGGTTCGTTTACTTGTACGGTCCCGTTGTTCGGCTAATTACGACGAAACACGGACGGACGCGAAAATCAATCCAGACGACGCGACAAATGTAATTTTTATCAATCCAAACACTAAAATAAAATATTTTAGTGCTTACATAAATTTTTGGGTGTCCGGGGATATTCAGAATGTAAGATATGCGCGTAAACGCAAACTTGTGCGCTTTTTGACACTTTTAGTCCCTGCATGACTTAAAGGTTTATTTTTGCGCACAAAACACCTATAAGCCTATATCTAAGCTATATTAAGGATAAATAGGGTATGTTTATCTCATGGTCATATTCCGGAAGGTCCGATAACATACGAATCGGTATACTTTAGCAGTTTGACGCTTTAGGTCCCTCTAATGCGCAAACTTGCGTAAATCATCATTTAATAGCATTGAAGCCTCATCTAATCCATATTAGGCATTCTTGAAAGTATTATTAAACATCATAATGATTCGGGCTCGATAAAAGGTAATTCAGAGGTATAATTAAACATATTGACACTTTTAGTCCCTTATACTTGCAAAGTTGCGCGTAACTACACTTTTGGGCATAAAAGCCTTGGATGGCCAATGATTGGCATTCCCGAGAGTATAATCAAATATCATGAGGCTCTCGGTTTGTTAAAAGGTCGCTCAGAGGTAAGAATTAACATGTTGACGCTTTTAACCCTTTATTGCGCAAACTTTCAATTAATCACATAAACGGCTACACTTGATTAACAAGTGGCTCATTTGTGAATATAAAACCGTAAAAGGTTATTTAGAAACTTATTTTAGGTATGATAATACTTCCAGTTCTTTCATAATCAAAGTTTTCAATTTTTCGAAAAATTAGTCCCTTAAATTCAACGTTTGACTTTATTAGGGTTTATTACACGTGTCAATACTTCATTGGACGTGATTTTTTGAGGTGTTACATCAAGACCTGGATTCTACTCACGAGACCACCGATTTCGGTTTAACCAAGAACAACCGTCATGAACCGGTTAACTAGTCGAACTAGGGTGATTCCTGTTTAATCGGGTCACTAGGGTTAGGATGGGGTTCCGTTGGTTAACACGTTGTCAAAACGTCTCGATAAAAGCAAAGAACAATCAAAACGGCCAAGTGAAAGATGAACGGAACAACCAGCATGGAGTGCTATCCGACCGGACTACTATCCGAACGGATAAGCCAACCGAACAACTAGGTCATCCGAACGGCTTACACTTTGGGTCCCACACTTAACCAACTTTATCTAAGTTTGAGTATTGAATGAATTGCTATCCGATCGGACTACCAACCCGACCGGATTACTCTTTGGATCATGAGATACTTGGACTTTAACACTCGAACAATTTTCAACATGTTCAATGCACTAAGGATGCCGCCCGACCGGATAACCTGTCCGACCGAGTGACCGCCCTGCTGTGAACTTGTTCTCGCTGAAGTATCAACCTATCGGATTGTCGTCCGATTGGACAGACCGTTCGATCGACCAACTTGAAAGGTAGAGATACTTCATTGTTTTCAAAATACTACAACGAAAACTTCAAAAGACAAGCCATCATACACAAACATATCAAGGGAAGAAACAATCCACTCGAATAGTCATCTGACCGGACAACTTGTTCGACCGGATGACCGTCCGAACGGATTGTCATCCGCACGACCGGACCGTTCGATCGGATTAACAATCCGACCAAGCTACTGTCCGATCCGCTTACACCTTGCATCGTTTTACGCGTCACTTATCGCTATGCTATCAATTTATTCAGGCTAAACTTACTCTCTAAGCGCTCCCTTCAATCCATCATCGCTGTGAGTATACTTGACCCCTTTTTGCTTTACGCACTTTTGGGTGTTACATATGTTACGAATATTCAAATCACAATCAACACACTACTCAATACTATTTGAATGCTAACCGTTAATGCATGTTATACGTGGCATATGAATGCTTGTTTGTTATGTTTACACATGGGATGCTGTCTACCTGCCTTAGCAACGATAATACTATAGTTTGGACTCAGCACCTGTTCGCAGGGGTTGTTAAGGACAATTACTTGCATAGAATACGGTGGTAATCATGTATTGCGAACTGCCTCAGGCAGTCAACCCGCAGTCATTGGTATCGATGGATCTATGTCGATAACTAACATGCCTCATTTCACTATGTATACGTGCTGGTTATGCGTAAACGAAATTCGAACTCTATATGCTATTACCAAACTTGTATGCTCACCTTTACATTATATGTATTGACTTTATTTTAACGTATGTGACAGGTGCTTAGGATGCACGTCTGCTAGGAAATCGAGGCTAGAATAAGGCTCTAGAGGCCAACAAATAGTTGTCTATACAAATTAAATCAAGGGTCTATAGAAGCAGATAAACAATTGCTCTATTTAAATCTGATTTGTCGGAATAGAACTATTTGCCTAGATTTTGTCTGTAATAATTTGTTTACCTTTTGAGACATGGTATGGGACATGTTAATTTAAATTGATTGGTAATGATAATTGTTATGGAAACTTCTGGACAATCTGTTTCGCTCAGTGCCATGCCCCGATGTTTCCGCCATCGGTTGGGGTGTGACATTTAATGTCTAGAGTTTTAATAGGCAGATTCAGCAATTTACTAAACTTAAGGTTTACAAATGACTTATCTGCATCTGAATCAAATAAAACTCTAGCATAAATATCATTAATGAGGAAGGTACCTGTTATAACTTTATCATCATTCGCCGCCTCCTTGGCGTTCATTTGAAACACCCTAGCATTCAACTTCTTCGCCTGATGGCTTCTTGGTGTTCTTTGGGCAGTTTGTTTTAATGTGCCCTTTTTCATTGAAACCATAGCAGGTTGCATCTTTCAAATTCCGGCACTCCAAAGACTTGTGCCCTTTCTTCTTACAGATTCCACAAGGCTTGGCTTGTGGGTCTAGAGTGCATTTCCCGAAATGCCTCTTATCACAGTTCTTGCACCTGGGCTTGTTACTAGACTAATCCTTCTTAAACCCAGAGTTTCACTTCTTCTTCTTGCTTGACTGGTGGAACTGATCATCCTCTCTCTTTCTCTTTCCATCCTCAGTGGCCCTCATAGATTTACTTCTTATAACATCTAGAGTAAGAGACAGTGATAGATCTACAGCCGATCTATAAGTGGTAGGATTTAAGGCCTTGACATTCCCTTTGATTTCAGGGACTAAACCACCGATGAAGCACGCAATGCGCTTAGGCTCTGGAGTGACCAGGTATGGAACGAGTCTAGACATTGAGTTAAACCTAGTAAGATAAGACCTGCAGTCTAAATCTTTCATAACCAAAGTGAGGAAACCAGTCTCCACCTTCTCCACTTCATGCTGTGGACATTAAGTATCTTTCACAAGCTCAACAAACTTAACCCAAGTTAGGTTATACAAAGGAATTTCCCCGTGGATTGCACTAAAGCTTTCCACCATGTCAGGGCGTCACCTTTAAAGGATTGAGATACAAACTTAACAATATCTTTCTTGGTACACCCACTTATATCAACAACCGTCTCCATCTCATCAAGCCATTTCATACAATCAATGGCTCCTTTTTCCCCAGTGAAATCTCTCGGTTTACAAGAGACAAAATATTTGTATGTACAACCCTTGTTATACCGGGGAGCCTGATCAAATACAATTTGCTTTAGGGTTCACTTTTCTGATTGGATGAATGTTGAGATTCATCCTTTTTCGACGTATGCGGTTTTGAGAGGGAATTAGAATGGGTTTTTGATCGAGCATCACTTGAATCTTTAAGTACCTCGTTCACAGCTTTAGTAACCGCTGTGTTTATCATGGCTTGCAGTTTAGTGCCAGTAACATTTAACCTGGTATTATTATTCCCATCAACTGGGTGACTGTGAACTTCATCGGAGCCAGCCATGGTGCAGATTCGAATGCTATAATCAAGTAATAATGATTTGTTTAGTTATCGTATATCGAACCATTGTATTTGATGATTAGATAGCCATGGTATAAATAAACCATATAGGCCAATAAGTTTAATATTTATGAGGGAAGTATGTTTGAAATTATTTGATTATAATCTGCCTAGGTTACAAATGAACCATTATGGGCATTTAAACAGGATATAATCCTTTATATTTATTAGACAGGGGACATAAGTCACAACTGTCAACGTCGTATAGACATTTTTATATAGCACAAAGGCTCATCTCGAAGGACATTTAGACGGCACAAAAGGCCTTGTCACTAGGACGATTTAAAATATAATCATGATCTTTTTAGATCGAAGGTTTTAAGGATCGAACATAGTTCATTTCTTTTTGACAAAAAGTTATAGTCTATAACTATTTTTGTCATGAAAAACAATACAAATTGGCCCGTAGGCAGAATGAATAACATCTCTAATGGATGTTTTGGTATAGACATCATATTCGATGTTATTATCCATGATTCACATTTGAACATTTAGGCTATGTAAGGGCTTGGAAGAATCCAAGTACTTTGAAGGCTGGTGTGGTTTCTCAAGCCACACTGCCAGGAGTGTTAACATGCTTTGGATGTTAACAAGAATTTATTGTCTTAAAAGGGTTATACCATCATAGCCATTGATATTTTGGCTAGGTTATACCTTTAAGAACATCTTTTGAAATTTCTAAGCAGATCAATTAAAATTGAAATGATTGTTTGCATGTTGATGTAATGAAAATATATATATATATATATATATATATATATATATATATATGAATTTCAAAAGAAAAATTCCATTAATAGTACTAAAAACTACAAAACTGCCCTAAACGGGTCTTTGAAATAAATTGTCCACGCAGGGACTAAAAAGAAAGAAACAAGTCCTCGCAGGGACTGATACTAAAAAGGAATGTCCACGCAGGGACTTAATTTAAATAACAAACACAAAATAAAGTAAAGGTCTTCAATTATCCTTCTTCTTTCCCTTAATAAATTTTGCAAGACCCTTAAGGAACTTGTGGGACTTTCTATCACGTTCTTCCACCCTACGTTCAACTTCTGCCACCCGATGCAAGATTTCTTGTTGTTGTTGTTGGGGTGGAGGTTGAGGTTGAGGTTGAGGTTGTGGCTGATATAGAGGGTATTGATACCCTTGAATAGGATACCCAGTTGGGTATGCAGGCGGGAATGGTGAAGGATAGAGGGCATTGTAGTTAACTGCTTCGACGTATGGGTCGTAAGCAGGTGGTTGGTAATTGTAACCAGTAGGAGCTTGTGGATCGAATGGGTTATACCCAGTCATTTCTAGGTAGGTCGGAATTGGGTTTTCATAGCCCATTGGAGGTGGCGGTGGTGCAAAGGTGGCCGGTGTGGTATCGATTTTCGGCACAACATGTGAAGGTCCACCCATTTGTGGATCTTCAGGAATCGGAGGGTAGTTACCAGAAGCTTGAGGGGAACTAATTCTTGGTCCCCTCGCACGGACATGCTTGCGTTTCTCCTCCGTCTCGGTGGCTCAGGAGGTGGCTGAGGTGGTTCCTCAGCTGGTAGTGCTGGTGGAGTCACCGCTTCAATGTGCGGCTCCTCTAATGGTGGTTGTGGTGGGGTGTTGTGGTATGAAGGGGTGTTTGCAAACTTCCACTGCCCCCACCATTCTTTATAATTATCAGGACCTTGATAAGAAGATCCCGCAAAGGAAGAACAACTGGAGATATCTATGGGATGCGTAGGCGTCCCAGAAGGTGGCATTTCTGGATCCGGATCATCATCCAAATCCATGTCTTGTGAGAAGTGGTCTTCAGGGCCCAACGGGTTATATCCCACATGTGAATTGATATAATCATTAGGGTGAAAGTAACCCTGTGAGTAAGAGTGATGGGAAGCAGAATGATGTGATGAGTGGTGGGAATGGTGTGAGTGCAGCGAATGCTGAAAATGATGCGAATGTTGGGGCTCATCTGGTTGTGGCGGCCCGAAAGAGTGATGGTAGGAAGGTGAGGTGCTAAGCGAAACGGATCGCCTCGCTGGTTCAAGAGAATGCCTCCAATCATCATACGGATCGGAGCTGAACGAAGCTGAAGGCGCACGTCGATGAGAGGGTCCAGCTTGACTGGATGGTCCCCCTCTCATGGGACCTTTTCCTCTACCTCTTACACGTGGCGGCATTGTTTTTATGAAACCTGTCAAAAACAAAAGAACAACATATAAACAAAATAAAGGTTAAGAATAATACAAGGTCATTTGCCTAGACTCAGAAGTCTAAGGAATGTGCTATCGTGTCATTGAGATTAAACACAAAAGGCTAGTGTTTAATTCACTCAATGTTGGCTCTGATACCAACCTATCACACCCCGATATTTCTACATATTCCGGTGGGCCTGGTGGGGAGTATCGTGACGTAGTTGATATCATCATAGACAATTAAACACAATTATAGCCAGCGGAAGGCTTGGAAGTTATTACTATTACAACCCGAAATGTTCAAAGTTCAAAATGAAAGAATATACAGATGGTTGTAAAAGAGATTCACAGGCAGACCATTAAAACAAATACATAAAACAGAGTTTTGACAGACTTTAGGCATCTAAAGATTTGCAAGATCCCCTTAAATAACGCCAAGTAGCTCCAGCCTAGTTCGTGAGGTACCTGTCACTTAGTCTTTGGAAAATATGTCAGTTTTCACTGGTAAATACAATTAACTGAAATAATTATGAAAATTGGTTTAGGCGCACGAGGCACAAAATCTTTTATAACTTGGGACAATTTTATTTTAAAATCTTGTATACAGATTTACATGTTTTTCATACATTTGGGGCCGGTTTGGAAGCCGGTCATGATTAACCGACTCACCACTTATAAAACCTACAAAGGAGTTATCCCCAACTTGTGGGAAATTTTTACTATTTAGCATTTGAATCTGTCGGGTGTATGCCTACACCCCGTGCATAGGTCGTGGCCATTAACAATTTAAATGAGTCGAGGATATCCAGGACACGGTCATTAACCCCCAATGTTTATGTTATCAAACAAAACAGATTAAAATGGGTTATGCGGATTTATTAATCATAATCCGACTAAACGATCCCATACCCGACCAAGCGGTAATAATTTTCCGTATCCCAAGCCGTATAATGGAAAATAAGTTAAAAGTATTTACCTGAGTTAATTATGCAAGGAATTCTACCCAGCCGTATATTCTTAAGACTTTATGCAAGTATCTTCTATTGAGGCTACTTAATTTGTAAAGAAGGTTTTATTAACCTATTAGGATACTAACGGGTCTTATTTAAGTCAAAGACTTAGACCGGTTAGTTTTAAGGATACTTTACGGTTCGAAACGCTAGATTAAGCGGAGACCAGAATGGAATGTAATTTAGACCCAACAAGTATGAAGACTTGTATAATATGGGTAAACTAAATACATTCTAGATTTTGAAGTTTAGATGACAAGGTTAAACCCGTATCGGTTAATTTATGCAAATTAGTTACATAAACCGAACCGAACACGTATAAGCATAATGGGTAACCGAATGAGTGATATACAAGTTCCATATGTTATTATGCTTAAAATATGTTAAGACATCAGTAGGATATCAACATATATGCCCGATAAGGATTTTAAAACCGAATTAGGCCCCGTAAGGGCAATTCGGTCATTATAAGATTTATAAAAGAGGTTTATAGGTAAACTGAAGTTCTGGTAAAAAACATTCTGTAAAAATATTTATTTTATGATGTTATAACAGTAGGATACCATACATATGTGTGGTTATCCATTTATGGCCAAACTATGCCCCGAAAGGGCATTTTGGTCATTTCACATATGCTTTTAAGGACTTAATTGAAATTCTGAGTTCATGACTTATACTTACTGTAAAAATATTAAAAATAATTTATAAAATCAGTAGGTAATAAGTCTTGGGTGCTATATATGGTTTTAAACCATACTATGCACCCAATTAGCGTAAAAACCGATATTTGACGATAATTACAAGGTTTATTTGATTCTGAGATTTTGACCAGCCTTGAATGGTCAAAACATTTTATTTTTTATATTAGATCAGTAGGAAAAGGTTTTGCATGTTAATTATATGTAAAACTTATTTTATTCGCAAAAAGGGTATTATCGTCAATTATAAGCTTTATACACGAACTAAATGTTAAGGTCAGTATATATTCTGATCCAAAATTCCAAAAATTCCTAAAAATAATATCACACCAGTAAGTAAAGAGTTTTGAGTCAAATTTATGTTTAAAGCTTGATTTATATACCAAAGGGTATTCTAGTCTTTATAAAAGCTAAATTTACGATCATTAGCATAACATCAGTTTATGACCAGAATGTAAGTGTCAAAATACTTTAATTATGTTTACTAATCAATACGTAATCCATTTGCATGTTCATTTATTTAAAAATCTCATTTTTAGATCATAAGGGCATATTAGTCAACAATAAGCATAATAACGGAAACATGCATATAATTCAGATTAATAAGTGACCATGTAATATGACCTCAGAGGGTGATACTACAACATTATATGGTCACAATGGAAGCTTAATACATAAAGGAATTAAGCTAAACCGGGTCAAAACTGAAAGTCAAAGCAAAAGTCAAGCTTTTGCGACTTTCGGTTGCGAACCGAGCTTAAACTTAGAATTGTCGGGTTGAACATGTCTAGAAATGTTCTAATAATATTTACTAAGTTATTAAAGTGACAAAACATGATTTATAACTTCTACATTATCAGATTTGATTTTTATTTAAAAATCTGGCTAGTTTGACTTTTTATTTAATTACTTTGACCCGACAATTAACTAAGTAAATGTGATAATTAGGAGGTGCCCTTTTGAGGGATTAACACATACATAATTACGATCACGTAGCCATATTCACCTCGAACAATGGCTGGACCGTTTAGGTCTAAACCTAAAGTCAAAGCCGTTTTACGGCAACTTTGACTTTCGGTCTTTAAACGTATAAAAACCAAACTAGAGTGCCTAAGGACACTTACAAAGGGTCTTAGCTCGAACTTTAAACTAGAAGGAGCTTCCTTTTTGATCAAGAACCTCAGAAAGAGTGAGAAGAGATGATTTTGTGAATGAGCAAGGAAAAGAGGCAACATGAGGGTGCTATTTATAGTTGAGGAGGGTGTTCAAGGATCAAGCCAGGTGTTAGGGAAGTCCAGAGATGATCACAAGTGTCCTAGCTGATTGTTAAAACCATTAAAGAGCTCTTTGTTTAGGATTATGAGTGTATGGGGTGGTATAAGTGGCAAACCTACAGCTGTCCAAAACATTCTGCCCAGATACAGGCTTTACGGACCGTAAGCATGAACCTCATACAGTCCGTAACCGCTTGAAACATTCTGCCCATATAGAGGCTTTACGGACCATGAACCTTATACGGTCCGTAACCGCTTGATCAGCAAACCAGATTTTGGAAATTTACATATTTGCCCCTTCAACTTATATAATCTCAATCAGGGCCTTGTAACTTGTAAAATTACCATTTCCAACTGATGTCGAGCATACACGGGAGTGTGAATAAATATTCTAGGGCTCCCGGTTCGTCGGTAGACCACTTAGAGATACTAGTTTCTCTCGTTGACGCTTTTAACCCTTCTTTTTGAAACTTTGCACATTATATCATGTAACGATACCAAAACTTTTCCTAATCACTATCAAGCATTCCCGAGAGCATGATTTAACATTATGAAGCCCCAGGTTTGATGAAAGGTCACTCGGAGGCATAAGTTTAGCATGTTGACACTGTTAGTCCCTCCAAGATTAATCTTTTGCACGTTTTAGGGTTTAGGACACGTGTCTTCACATAATTGGACACGATTTTACGAGGTGTTACAGAAGGTGAAATGATAAAAATACCCTCACGTGCAAGGCACATGACCATATTTAACAAAAAGAATCTGACTGAGTTAGGGATAAAGGACATAACGTGCAGGATTTTGAAACGTTAAGGACAAAACTCGTCAATTTTAAAGGTAAATGACAGCGCCTGAAATTTGGGACAAACATAAAGGACAAAACTTGTAATTTACTCTTTTAAATAAAAAAATATATGGTAAATATTAAAATAAATCAACTTAACAAAATTTATAACTGTTAACTCAATATTCATTCTTTTAAATACATATCTTAATGAATGTATATGTTAACAAATTACATTATACTTTATTCCATTATTATTCAGCCGTGCAATTCATATGTTTTTAAGGCATTTCTTTTTAATTATTAATTATACAACATTGAATTTATCAACCCATGTAATACACGAGGTTGTAACCTAGTGTGTGTGTGTGTGTATGTGTGTATAGAGAGAGATAGTTTAAAATACAAAAATCTCTTAAGGGGCCATACACGACCGACAAAATAACGTGTGTAATTATGATATAACATGCGTAATTACGGTAAAAACAAGCTATGCGTGATTTTGTGTTTTAAACCATGCGCGATTTCTTCTTCATGCGTAATTAGAGTTTGAAATTTATAACGTGCTTAGGTTATAAATGAACACGCATAATTAAGTCGCGTACCATCGCAAGTTAAGAAGCTATTGAACATTAATCTTCCCATGTATGTATATATACACATATAGGCTTTTTTCTTAATATGTTACTGATAAAATGTGTTCCGACTGATGGTCCTCCCACTCACCCCAACGCCAACTATAGGTTCGTTGATTCCGGTTATAATCCACACCTTTAGGAGTTTACAGCCGCCACAATTACACCACGTTTGCGTAGCATCCTGTGTGAGCTGACACACACTCTTGACTTCTCACTTGTCCCACCTTGAGTTAGAGATAAGCACATTACTCTTTGGTCATGGAATGATTGGCGAAGTTTCAACATAACCATGTAGTGTAGTTGTCTGGAGGTTTCTTTAATGGTGTTTGGTGTTTTTAATATGTAAATTTGGTGTCTAGCAACTTGCTAGTTGATTAATAATTTTTTTTGTTGGCCGTTCAAAAAAAAAATAAGCACATTACTTTTTTCGATAGTTTAAAAATACATTGTAGGGTAAAGGAACTATATTGAAAATGGAAAGCAGTTATTAATAGCTGTATAGCACTTTTTTCTTTCTTTTATTATGTTTATTGTTTAAATAATTATTTGTTTGTTAACTTTTTTTAATCTTGTATATTTTAGTACATTGAGCCATAGATAAAATAATCCGGATACGTCCAACCGCTAAAACTACTTGTTTTTATAATACTAGTGGGGAACCCGTGCGTTGCGGCGGGGTTGACAAATTTCTGTTAGTTTTATGGTTACGAATCACTTAAAAGAATTAGAGGTTTTGCGTTGGGTTATTATTTTTAAGGCCAGGGACATGCGGTATTTTCGTCCTTTTGGGTTTCTCTTCTTATGAGCATCACATGGAACAATGCAAAAGGATTACTGAAACTCATGAACAATGATTAATAAGAAAACATAAATTACATTATATAAAAGTGAAAGTATATGCATCTATAGAGGGGAAAGGGACAAAAATTACAATAATACACCTATTCCGATTAGCAGTGGGGAACAGATTGGCAGAATGTGTAGCAAAGGATGTTCAAAGACACCTGAAATAAATGCATTAAAACTTACAAAAATAAAAAGAAAAATAAAGCTGGGCACCTGAATTAATGGCGCAAAAGAGGAATGCATATGAGAAGCAAACCTTAAGTTGAAAAGAAAAACTTTAGTTTCACTGTAAAAGGAAAAAAAAAGTTATCTCTGTTCTTTGCAACAACTGACGATAAGTAATACTTTCATAAGTAATAATTTAAAGGTAGAATGCACAAGTAAAATAGAAGTTTTGACTGTAAGATTAAATATATTATGATTTAATATTTAATCTAGTAGCCATTATAATCATTTACATAATATAGATCAAAATATATTATAACCTATTAAATAATTAGTTGGTAATTGTTGATGGACCATATTACCCTTATTAACTAATTAGGTTTCCTCTTGGGTGCTTATATAAGGAGAATTATGTGGAGGTTAAAGGGTTACTTAGTTACACAATTAGACAAACCCTAATAACACATAACATCAATCGACCTCCATCTCCATAATCGAATTCCCTATTCGATTTCTAAGTCCCCATCATCAATCAGCACCCTAAGGAGGAACCAGATCACACTGACATCTATGTCGAACTCTATGTCGTCTTCTCTCACTGGATTCTCCACCGCTTGCCTGTCTAATGCAATCAAAGGTATGTTTTCATGTTTTCCCTCATGTATAAACAGAACTGATCCAGCATGTGGTATCAGAGCATATGTTGATTAGTCGGTTCTGTTTTCGTATCCATTATTCTGGGATTGAAATCTGGAAAACAGAAATTTTTGAAAAACCTTAATAAACTTACGGCTGGTTTCGAGTCATGTCTCGAAATCACTGTTTTCGGGGAAATAATGTTCAATCAGTGACTCGAAATCAAATAGGTTAAATTTTTTTTTATATTCGAAATCTGTATAAAACATTAAAAATTCAGTTTTCAGAACCCAGAATTATGTTTTATGTTTTTTAGGGTTCATAATGTTCTTAGTGAAAATTCGAAATTTCCCTTATGTTTTGGAATGTGTTTTGAATTGTGGAATGTTTTTCCTAATTTGATCTAATTTTATCTAATTTTATCTAATAAAGTATTTCGAAATCTGTTAATAAGATAAACAGATTATGTTTTTTTCGAAATTTTATGATAAAATAGATCAATGTTATAATTGGTAACTCTATCACAATTCTTAATTTTCGAATTTTCAATTATGTTTCCACATTCACAGCTGTTAACAGGAAGTTTCGAGACCATCGGATTACGACTCGAGACCATCAGTCTCGACTCGAGACAACAAGGTCTCGACTCGAAATCATCAGGCCATTAAACCTTCACGACTCGAGACCATTAGATCATGAATCGAGACCATTAGATCTCGACTCGAGACCATAACGTGTCAACTCGAGACCATAACGTGTCAACTTGAGACAGAGGTCTCGACTCGAGATCATTAGATCTCGACTCGAGACCATAACGTGTCAACTCGAGACCATAACGTGTCAACTCGAGACAAAGGTCTCGACTCGAGACCATAAGGTCATTACTCGAGACAAAGGTCTCGACTCGAGACAACAAGGTGTTGACTCGAAACCTCATTATTTTAAGTTCGATCCGCGCTAACGGGTGGTTTGCTATTAAATAACTAGTTTTTGTAAATATTTAGTTAATTAATAAGGATCATATAATGTTTTACAAAACCAAAATGGCTTTACTTGAATGAGCTTCTGATGTATCATTTCTGGCCAAAGCTGACTTGATACATCTACTTATCATCCAAGTATTACGAAAGCTATGTTGTGTGTGCATCATAAGCATGAATGTCTTAATTTCTGGTCAAAGCTGATTTAATTCATTCATAGATGGCATACTCAACAAGTGCATAACTAAAGTGATTGTCTCAATTTCTGGCCAAAGCTGATTTGTTACAACCACTTTGCACATATGCTTAAATGATTACACTTCTGGCCAAAGCTGTTTTGTCTTCGTTTAAGTAGAATTTTAGCTAAGTCTATTATTTTGATGTTAGTAATAGACATATCACAACCTCTTCAATCAATGATCCTTATATTAATGATCATTAATTAGTTTTTATGATCACTTCGTCTGCCTTATTCTTAGTACCCATAATTTTACTCACTATAATTTTCTTCTATAAGTCTATATCTCATCCACTCTAATTTTTAAACCTAAAATGTTTTGCTTAAAGTTTCTATAAGAATTAGCTCTTAAATTAAATCCTTGATTATCTCTTAAGGCACGATAATCCTATTGCTCTCTTCGGATAAAGCACTACAGAAGAAAAGTAGAGCATGATGATTAGGATAAATCAAACATGATGTCTCTTATGATAATCAAGAATAAGTGCTGTCACTAAAGGGTTATTCCAGATTAAGTCTTTCCTAAGACTAATCTATAATTGTGGAATAATCACTAGAACTCCTAAGATGCATGTCTTCATTTAAATTATAAATAATAAGGTTAAGTGGTATATGTGAATACATAATAATGTACAATACCATGACCCATAAAGTTAAGGGCTTACGCATGGAAATAAGTACATTTTTTCAGTACATTACATACTAAGATTTTCACTTGTACAATTTGATGCATTATAAATCAACTAAAACACTCAAAAGTACCAAAGTATAACGAGTGTGTTGATAAGCAACATATGTACAAAGAAATAAATGTTTGAAACTGGAAAATAAGATGTTATTCACCTTACAACCACTAATAGTTTAAAAGAGGATTGTTCTAAGGTCCATAGACAAATTACAAGTGCTAATCCCAACTCTAAGGTTCTTCAAGGGAAAATCTCAATGCATAATTATCTCATTAGACTAGGCATAAGCAACGAGACTATCCATTATTCTAAAGAACAGTTGGATAAATTAATTAGATAGTCACTTACTAATGATATTTAAGTCTGATAATTTTAATATTCCAATTAACACATGATTAGTTGACTCTAGTTCCATACGTTTCCTTACAAGAACTCGACAAATAACTAAACATGAGAGTTAGTGACAAAATTAATTGTTAAGGCTATAAGAACCATAATAAGCAGTCTTCTAACAAAGCTTTTCGATACCTTACATATTCTGAAGATTAATCAGAATATAGTATCATTACTTAGGCTATGTCATGAAGATTGTGAGGTTTACATAACCAACATAAGGTCACACTTACCTTAAAACTCTCATTTTATTGTTCTAAATATCTGGATTGAAACATTACTAAGATGGAACTAGATGATACCTTACGCTTTCACAACTTTTGTCATCATGCAAATGAGAATTCGACAAAAGGAAAATGAGACTTATAAATTTCATCCATTATAACCAAAATTCATGAGAAATCATGACATGGTTAATGAGGATGATTTTTTCATTTAATCTCATTCTAAGTGATGTTAAATCATGAGGTTATAGCCCTAAAATATTACTTGGCTTAAGGAATAAGTATGGGTCCATCATAAGTCATTCATTGACATTCGTGGAACTTATTCCAAATGGAATATTCAGACATAATTCATTTATCATTTGAAAGACTATCAACTTGTATCTAAATTTTGTCGCATATGGCCCACGGTCTTAGAAGAAATCTATTCATATATATATACTTAATAAGATTTCTATTAGATATGTCCCTAAAGTTTCTTATGATATCTGGACATTAAAGAAATCAAATAAAGTCTAACGTATATATGATAGATTCCCACGTCACGTACCTCATTGAAACTTCTCTTGTAACATTCTAGAGATATTAAAGATCAGTGGGAGCATTAAGTGTCTTAATAACAACTTGCAATAGTTGCAAAAGGTGGGGGAGTGAAAATTTTACATTACCTAAAATTGCACCTCTTGTACAAGACACCGCTCCATCACGACACTGTTCTATCAAAACTTATCTCCTTAAATCTAATGCTACTCTTACAAAAGTTTCATTGTTGCTTAATTGTGGGCGCACTTAGATTTCTTACCTAAACTAACATAATCTTCAACAAGAGAAATCACAACGACTAACGTCATTAATTTGTGTCTCTCTATTAGAATTTGTTGGTCGTTACATATTGACCCTAAGCATGCTGAGTTCCTAAAGATTTCTAAGGTCAGTGGGAGCAGTCAAAGTCCTTATCATGACTTACAAGGAATACAAGAGGCGGGGGGAAGAATGTCATTAAATTTCACTCCAAATTTAACTCCGATTACACCTCTTGTACACCATACTGCACCAACTCTTACAAACTTAGAATCCTGAAAATGATAGCAACCTAACCAAGAGCTAATCCATAAAACTGAAACTTCTAATGAACCCAATAATCAACTCAGGAGGTCATCTAGGTTTAAAAACCTACTAACTTTGATGATTACATAACCTCCCTAATTGAAGTTGAAACGGATTTTGGAAATGTTTGCTGATCCTATCTCTTCAAATTAGGCCATTAGCGTCAATTAATCTTCTGAATGGAATAAAACTGTTTTCTAGTAAAACTGATTTTATGTGTTCGTATAACGTTTGGGATTTGATTGAATTACCTAAGAATGTTCATAACTAAACCAAATCCTAATATAAGCGTTAAGACACGAAGAAGCTTGATTGATTGTCAAAGGTTGTACTCAGGAAGAGATAAATTATTAACGAATCTTTATTACATATCTAACAAAAGATTTCTTTGAGGATCATCACTGTTCTAGTAGCTTATAATAGTTTAAAGCTACATTAGATGAACATTATAAACAATTTTCCATAACAAATGGCTGACACATTTACATGTTCATTAGATAACAACCTAAAGTTTCAAACTGAAGGTTAAAGAACACTTTATTTGTAAGCCAATAATATCCATGTATGGGTTAATGCAAACATCATAATGTGATGAAAAGCTAACGTAATTATTTTCATCAAAGAATCAAGTGGATTAATGAACCTACCTCAAAATGAGTGGGAGAAACTAAAATAAACTTGTCTATATAGATGATATTCTTTTGACAAGTATATGTTACATAAGTCAAAGCATTGTTAACACAAACTTTGATATAACAAATCTCAGAGATATCTCTTACATGATTGATATCATAACATACTGAGATAGACCCAATGGGATATTAGTTCAGTTCCATAAGTTTAAAATTAAATGGGTCCTTACGTATGTAACAGACAATAGTGCTTTCCTTTAGAGGATAATAGGATAAATGAGATTATTTATTTACGCTTCATTAATTGGAAGCCTTATGTAAGTTTAAGTCTATACTCGTTTAGATATTACTCACATTGCAACACACTAGATATGTCTAGATTAATGTGAAGCGTCTAATGGAGTATTACAATATCTTTAAAAGAAACGAGAGGCTACAATTTGAAGAAGAAGTGAGAATTAAAACCGGTTTATTACTCTAACTTTGAGATATTCAAAGATGACAAAATGTAATTTCGGGTATATCCTTATGTCAGCAGACAAAACCTATCTCATGGAGGAGTCATAATGCACTGATATTAACAACCTAAGTTATAACGACATAATATAGTCACTAAATGTTGTTGGAAATTTATCAGTGGACTCATAATTTTATTAACTCCATATAATTAATGTTTTGAAGACTTAGTGTGATAAAGTCAGCTACCATGACTCCTTGAACAGTAACAGTTCAAGAGGTGCTGCATTAAGTTTCGATACGCAATTAATTATTCGTTTATGAACGAAATGAGGAAACTAAGTTTTGTATCGAATACATTCATGATATGCTTAAGGATCCTATAACTGAAGGGCTATTACCCATAAGTCTTATTAAGAGAGCTCAGAGACGGGTATTAATTGATGGCCATGCGCAACTGCATATCGTATTATGAATGACTAAGTATTAGTTAATTTTTTCCTCATCAGTTTGATTTTGTATGTCTCTAAGAATATGTCAAGCTAGCATAATGGCATATAGACAAATATAGTTACAAATCAAACAAAGGGCTTATGCGTATTTTGATCATGACGATTAGGTTTTAAATTAAGGCTATAGTATGATTAATGGGGGTCCTGAGTCGCATAATGATTCAACGGCTGTATTTTTCTGCTATAGTACTTGTTTAAGGCTAAAATGAGTGTTAACTCCTGATCAGGCTTATCTAATACTCATAGTAAATGATTACTCGGCTAAGTGGGAGAATGTAAGATTAAATATATTATGATTTAATATTTAATCTAGTAGCCATTATAATCATTTACATAATATAGATCAAAATATATTATAACCTATTAAATAATTAGTTGGTAATTGTTGATGGACCATATTACCCTTATTAACTAATTAGGTTTCCTCTTGGGTGCTTATATAAGGAGAATTATGTGGAGGTTAAAGGGTTACTTAGTTACACAATTAGACAAACCCTAATAACACATAACATCAATCGACCTCCATCTCCATAATCGAATTCCCTATTCGATTTCTAAGTCCCCATCATCAGTCAGCACCCTAAGGAGGAACCAGATCACACTGACATCTATGTCGAACTCTATGTCGTCTTCTCTCACTGGATTCTCCACCGCTTGCCTGTCTAATGCAATCAAAGGTATGTTTTCATGTTTTCCCTCATGTATAAACAGAACTGATCCAGCATTGACAGCTAAAGGTAGAATGCACATGTAAAATAGAAGTTTTGACTGCTAAATTCTAAATTTATATGATGCAAATGGTCCCCCATGCAAGTTCAAAAGCTGGGTGACTTTCAGATGGTCTATAAACAAAGAATACGGAGGGTTATTAGAGTTGTAATAAGTTGTGAGATGTCATACGGAGATCAGTTTTTCAAGATGAATCTTCCTCCGTTAAACACTCCAATGATGAACAACTTCATCCCAGAAGATTCTGATGTTGTACGAAGAAATGAAGACGGAACAGATGGAGCGTTAGATTAGAGGATCGTCCATAGTTTTAAAAAGTGGTGGATTCGCAAACAGAAATGAATCAATGGTCAAGAAGACTTGTCTGGGTTGCAACTATTCACTAAGCATATTTATCCCGAACAAAATGCCAATAAAAATACCAATAGAAGAGGAGTGGCAATTTAAAGTCATCCTAGTCACGCAAACGACAACGATCAATTTAACTCAGGCCACACCAACTCTTTCAAAGGGTGGAGGGTATCATTCAAACACTTTAGGGTGTTTGAGTTTTCTCTACCCAATGATATAAAACCATGTCAACTCCCCCATTCACTCCCCATTTTCTACTCAAACACTAGGTATGATTCAAACACCCACTCAATTAAAAAAAAATTTGATTGATTCTTCTCTCCTCTCTCTCTCCTCCATCCCTCCTTCACCTTCGGTGTATAGTCATCGATTTCTCTCCCCACTCACCATTCAAACACTAGGGATGATTCCCCACTCGGTAAACTTCTTCCCCGAAGCCACTTACCGAGATCACACCGTCCCCCTTAAAGATAAAATTAATAAAAAAAAGTTGTAAATGCACTCATAGATGCATAACTAAAGATAAAATTAATAAAAAAAAAGTTGTAAATTCACTCATAGATACATAATAAAAATGTAGGGGGTGAAGTGTGAACCCATTTTTATACCTTCTTTTTTCTAAATTAACCCATTCAAAGCTGAGCCCATTTTGGTGAGAACCATTTTGACCTGAACTTATCTACACCCACCCATTACTCGACCATTTTTGGAATGGTGAATTTAGTCTTATTTATACCATGATGCAAAATCATCTTCAATAGCTTGATCATCACCCCCACTGCCCAAAGGAACAGGGTGGCACCTGCAAATGGTAATAGTAAAGATTAGCACCTGCAAATTAAAAACATATCACTTTAGAAAATTGGTTGAACATATCCATCTCTTCGAGTTTAACATAAAAACCTTAACTAACCAACGCACCAAAAGAATCGGACTCACCAAGTATTCTAACAGCCGACCAATGCGAAATCAATCTTATGCGACGTGAATTCGGTCGTTATCCGTTCGGTTCATTACGATACCGATACGATAATGACACTCGGTATAGCAACCAAAACATAAAACCCAAAGATCAAAGTCGCGATATGTCCAAAAGTATATGTCGTGTTTACATCAATCGAAAACCACATAATCGAATATCAATAATGGTTCCGATAGTACCGGTACTTGATGACTGTCGTCAGAGTCAATAAAAAACCTAATTAAACTACGTAGATAGCGTAAGTAGGGTATCATATCCATGGGTGAAGGGGTAAGGTCCCAAAAACCTTGCTTTGAGTACTTGGGACCATACCGCAACCTCATCTTTTAGCCCCTTTAGACCTTGCGCAGCCGCGCACTGGTCCTTCAAAGAGAACTTAGAAGAAAAATAGCAAGCAGCACCTGCGCGCCAAAAGGGAGCTAATGTATCCTTGTGCCTCTCTCCATAACAAACAGGGGATAAAAATCCCAATAAGCACTCCCGCTTAAATAATACCCAGACTTGGATATTATTTACTTCACTAATACCACACGATAAGGAGTCACACAGGATTACGGCTGTAATCTTCTGGAAGACTCAATCGTGCACCACCAGACGGTTATAGCCGTCTGGCCACTTGCCCACTTTCCACGTGGCAACACCCCAGCCGTTGATCTAGACAGCGATCCGTGAGCTCTCACACTCGATTAAGAGATTAACGGAGGGAAAAATAACCGCTTACGGAGTTAGCATTTTCCGTCAACATTTCAATAACAGGTTTTCCCGCCAAAACCCCAGCTATAAATAGAAGGATAATTCAGGTATAATCCCAAGTTACATTCACTTCACTTATACTTCTTTTTCTTCTTCATATACCGATACTTATTCTCACGCCGGAGGGTGGTCATGGAGAGAACCCCCATTCTCCCCATGGAAAGTCTAAGGGTGACTGTTTTGCAGTTGTCGAGAAGAGAAGAAAATCTGTCCCCCTGAACCGAACGAGAAGAAACCAACCCTTTTATGAAGAACCTAACCCCCTGGTTTATCTGATTCCGGTCATTTTGTAACAACTCTCACCAAAATTTTTATTCTTATTTTATTAATGTCCATTAGGAAACCCTAATTGAGACCCCCAAGTAATATTGCATGACCCCTAAAATTTTCAGAACAGTTGGCACTAGGATCAGGGCCCCTAAAACTCAGGGGGGGGGGGTATTCCCTAATTGGTATTATCTACACAGTTTGTTGTAGAATTCGAATTTCGTCGAACCGCTGACTCACCCAGGCTATAAATACACGAGGCTACCCTACCCTAAAAGGGTACTCGTCGCGCCACGCGACAGGGCAGGTTTTTCAGTATAAATTCCAGGGGTTGGCACTTGCATGGCTGCGTTGGTTCGACGTTCAAATTCGTTTTGTACACTGAGTTATACACTATTTCATTCAAAAACACTCACAAACACGAAACTCTGCTGCGACAACAGGGTAATAACTCGATCACTGCTACGATACAATGTCCGATTGATTGAAACCGATCCGATGGATGTTTAAGTGCTGCCCGAATACGGGCTATACTTTGTCATTAGTCGTGAGGGTTTTGATTTCGTGAGCTTATCGTAAATGTTGTATTAAGTTACTGACCTAGTTTCGTGTGCATTGTTATTTAAACTAGGTTACAAGGTGAAATCAGTAGGCAAGGTTCTGTCTGATTAAATTTGCAATGTGAGTCATTCTCTTTTTATCAAATTGCTTAAACCCTAAATGTTTTCCAGTTATACTTTGCAGTGATTAAGTCTTTGCTAATCTTTAATTACTGGCAGTATGTGGGGGTTTTGTGCATATTACTACTAACGATTTCACATTAGGTGGGCGAGCCTAACTAGTGATATGTCCACAGTTATAGATTCGGTCGAGTGACAGTTGAACCAGATAATTATATGATAGGGGCAAATATAAAAACCCTTAATGCTGTAAATTTATAACAATGTGTCTTTTATGCAAATTGAATGACTCGCCAGTATTTCTCCGCTGATAAAAATATTTTTAAACATGTTTCAGGTGATCTGCTGTGATCCAGGGAAAAGTGCCATGTAGCACGGCAAGCTTGAAGAAGTGGCTCAATAAAATAAATAAATAAATATGTTTTATAAAACCAGGGATTTCCTCGTGAAATTCCCTTTACTGTAAATTATGGGGTTTATCCCAAATTGTGAAATAAAATAATTGGGCATTTTCAAGTTAAACGATCATGTTAATATTTCCGCTGCCAAATTAATTATAAATACCACGGGTTTTCTGTCCTGCGGCCTCTGGACCGGGTCACACCGGGCCGGGAGCTGTGACAGAAAAAGGTGGTATCAGAGCCACTGATTTAAGTCAATTAAGTATTTAGAAATACTTAATTTTCCTGGTTACCATTTTGTGATTTTGTGAAAATTTGATTTACAATAAATAAAATTTTAACTTAAAAATTGTGTGTTTCTTCATGTGTGCTAACAGCATGAATGAACTATCGGAGGCACTCTGAACTTTACCATCCATAGCACAGATATGGATATCACAGGAAATCCATCTGGCTACTAGGCTGATACTGAAGAGCCAATAGTATTCCAGGCCCAGCCGCAGGAAAAACCAAAGCTGAAAAAGAGAAGGAGACTCGTAGGCTGGAGGCGTATGCATAGGAAGAAACCAGCGGCACAGAAAGTTATAAAGACTGAGGATCCAAAGGATAAAGGGAAAGGAAAGGAGATCGGGGAAAGTTCAGGGCAAGCCCAGGAAATGCCACCGTGGGAGGAGCTGGACCGCAAACTGGCCAATAGTGACTTTATCGGACCTGCCGATGAAAACTTCTTCAATTACGCAGCTGAAGTACAACTTCCAGTTAATTTGGAACCTGCTATCCCCGATCCTATTGTCAACCCACGACCTCTACCAGGAGAGCTGGAAGAATGGTGGACAACTGACTGGCAATTTCAGAATCTCTTGAATAACCCTAACACCTTTTTCCTCCAGTTTGACCCTGAGCCTGCACCAAACCCACCTATGAGCACTGAAAACTTGGCTGAACTCCGTCACTATGGCGAGGAGCTGATGGACGTAGGAAATAGAATCCGAGAAGTGGGGGAACCGATTTCATGGAAATACGACGAGAGGGAGCGTCATTTCTGAGACGCCAGTTGGTTGTGGTTGCATGATGGTATGATTATGTGTTTAATAATAATAAAATAATAATAAAAATATAATCATGTAAAATAACTTAAAATAAAACTTTTGTAAGATAACTAGTGTGTACGGATGCCTACTAATATATATAAAAATATCAACGTCGCAAAGTCGACAATTTTGGCTATATGTGTTAACGTGATTATGTGCGCTTGCTTTATTGCATCTGGTTGTTTTTTTTATTTTGTGCCAATAATTTATATATATTGTTAATTACTAGATGGAACCCGCTGTTAATGAACCAGTTAATGAAGTTAACCAATCTGAGCAAAACAATGAGGATCACTTTCTTAATAGACAAGATATAGAAAACATCGTTGCTAAAGGAATAGAAAATGCTATCCCAGCAATCGTCGCTGCGGTCAAAAGCCCTGTTGAGCCTTCACAAGCTCACCCCAGCAAACATACTCACGGCGACAATTTCAGTAATAGTGTTAACGGAGGCGGCAATAACGACAACTTGATTCAGGCCCCAATACTTAAGAAAATGAAAGTTGCAACACCTGGTTGCACCTATAAGGAATTTCTTGCCTGTAAACCTGTCGAATTTGCGGGCAATGAAGGGGCAACCGCCGCGCTACGTTGGTTGGAGAAAACCGAGGCAGTAATCAAAATAAGTAAATGTGCCGAGGAGGATAAGGTTATGTATGTCACACCCCGACCACGTAAAACAACAAATCGTGGCGGAAACGTCGGGGAGTGTTGTAACAGAATTATTGTTTCAAACCATGGATACAAGAGTTTCATTTTATTGAATATTAAACATTGTCTTAAAATTAAACAAGCAATTCAAACATAGTTTATCATCGTTATTAAATCACTAAGGCCTCGTCCGGTCCTAAGTGAGCATGCATCCTATTCGCAATCAACATTAAGCAACATCACCTGAAACATATGTAAAAACAAAGTCAGCAAAGAAATGCTGGCGAGTACATAGTTTTTGTGTGAGTATCAGATTCATGGCTCGTTTGTATATTGAAACAACTTGTACAACTTCGTTAATTGATATTAGAAAACCTTGTTTTGTAAAATGTTTGTATTGTAAATGAATAACCAAGTCAAAATAAATTGGTCATAATTTATAACCCTTGCCATGAATCTTAACCAAAAACATTTGTTTATGTAAACCAAATCATAAATCGTTCTTATAATAAAACTCGTATGGTTTATATAGTTTCGTAAACATCGTTGTGTAATATTGTTTAACTCGTTCTCGTTATAATTGTGAAAACTACTTTTGGTCGTCTTGCTAATAACATTCAAACCTTCGTGACTCGTTCATCGTTCAACTCGTTCTTGCATTAACAAACCTCCAAAGGGTAAGTTAACAATCATCAGATTCAGTCGTTACCCACTTAACCCACACATAACCATGGGTCTAGTTGATAACGGGATTTGTCAGATCCTATGGTACCATAACCTAATACTGGTCGGTTTGGCCGAAATTAATGAATGTCATTCGTTATGTAATTACAGCCAACAAGCTCGTTCACATTATCGAAATCGTTATTAGTTTAGTATAAACCATCTCAATCGTTTTGAAACCATTGTTAGAATATCGAAATCGTTTTGATACATATGAATCACCCAAAAACAATCGAAAACAGTAAAAAGAGGGGATCTATGTACTCACCTTCGGGTGCGTTTTTTATAAGTTAACACGATCCCTCAATTGTTTATCCGCCCTAAATTAAATAAGAATGATTTTAATAATCACAAACCCACACCTTGACATGCAAAATACTACTTATGTCATTTCTGTTTTAATATACATGAAACTGGACTGTTTTCGAGCATTTTAATAAAATAGTTAACCTTCTCTAAAAATTCCCAAATTTTTACAGAATGTCATATACCATCCAAATTTTATTGTGTAAAAATATCGGGGTCCAGTTCATTACCAATATTTTATAGAAATTCATTTACCAGACTGCAAATCAGATTCGTCACTTTCTGACTGCAGTTCACAAAAAAATTCATCATAAGTCCGATTTATGAAATTCCAGTTGGAGAGTCACAAATACATCAGTGATCATTTACGGTATAAATTTCAGGGGCTGGTTCTACTCAGGTTTCAAGTTATTACTGAAAACGTATCGCTCATTTACTGCAGTAAAACTCAGCTTTAGCTGCTGTCCGAAAACAGTCCTTTAAAAATAGTAAACGACCTCGAAAAATTACGATTTCAGTGTCATTTGATCCGTTTTTTAAAAATACATAATTTAGGCTTCAGAAAATCAGTTTTTCGATTTATAATGACCCAGTTACAGCCAGTTGAATTTGGCTGAAAATGCTAATCAACATGCCTTTTTTAGAGTGTAAATGTTACTAAGACGCGTCAACGATTGTTCTAACAACAGGTTTATCGATAAATCAATGATAAAACAACATGCATGCTTATACCAACTTAATCCAACCAGATTTTATGTAAGTTTATGTCCATATTCTAGTTCATTCTCTTTTATGTTCTTGTTTGTTTATGATCTTTTTAGTGTTCTTGTATTCACACCACAACATAATTATTAACCACCATAAATGAAAAGTAAATGAGAATCAAATAGGCTTACTACTAGGTTTGAAGCTAGGGAAGAAACTAGACTAAAAATGAGTGGTTAAAGACAAATGAGAGAGGTCCTTGACGATCCGTGAGCTCCACACTCCGTGATTCACCTTGGTGCACCTTGGTATGGTATTGAAATACTTGAATAAAAAAAAAGATGTGTATAGTAGGGTGTTCGTCCGAGCTTTACTTTGAGGAAGGAAGGAATTGTTTTGAGTTGTTGATTGGTGGGAGTGATTAGTTGATGGTGGTGATGGTTATAAGTATTCAAATTCTATTGTACATGGGGTCTTGTGTTACCCAAAGTACCAACCAAATCAACTCCAAATCCAAGAAAAGATTAGTGGAAGATTTGTGAAGATATACATCAATTCTTATGGGGCCATGCTTGAACCGAAATCAGCCAAAGGAAAGGAAAAAAATGGTGAAGTGATGATTATGATCCACTAAGTTCTCTTATATCCACTTTAGGGATTAGTGGTGTCTCAAAAGTACCATACATGGTCTTCCACTAAATCAAAAGGAGTCAAAGAAAGATTTAAAGAAATCTTGTAGGATTATGGGGTGGGGGCCATTCTTGGGCTGGTTATAACCAAAAAAGGGGGTAGGTTTGCAAAACTTTTTATATAAATATGCTATATGTAGGCTAAAACGGGTGTTTAACTGGATACCGGGTATTTTATCTAGCGTTTAAATCCCGGTTTATGGCGTATTATTTTTATTATTCTATAAAAATAAACTTGCCAAAATATTACTGAAATAAATTTCAGTTGCCAAGACTGGCTACGTTGTCCGCGTTTCGCAGTAGAAGCACTGTGTCGCGCAGAAACACGCGGTACGCGCTTAAACTTGAAAAATAACGTTTTTAGGCGTTTTAATTTATTTTTCAACATGGACCTGATTAAAAATAAATTTTTAATCATAACAGAATATTTTTGGGATTTAAATATTATCCGGGCGGTTACCAGTGTTCGTTTCGCAGTTTTGTCGTAAATAGCTCTTTAGTTCAAATAAACATGTTTTTGCCATACCGAATCCTTCGAAACTTATTTCTAAGTTATGTAAAGGATATTCAGGGTATGTTTGGCTTACGTCACAGTTCCGGAGTGTACGTCGCGTTAAACTGACTGCGTTTATGCACCAGTTTGCGTATAACCTTCCAGAAAGTGATTTAAAGCTTGAAATCGAAATCGAATCAAATTGTAAATTCATTAAACACAGTAACACATATAATAACACCAAAACACATTGTTTTATTGATAACTGACATTGTTTTACATTACACGATGATTACAGAACACAGTTGTCACAGTCTCCCCTACTTTAGGAAATTTCGTCCCGAAATTTTATTTAGAGGATTCTTGTGAAAACAAATGCGGATATTTCTCCTTCATCTGGTCCTTACGTTCCCAAGTAAACTCGGGGCCACGTTTGGATTCCCAGCGAACTTTGACCAAATGAATCCGTTTGTTCTTCAACTGTTTGTATGTACGTTCCACTATCTCCACAGGTTTCTCGACAAAGTGCATCGTTTCATCAATTTGAATCTCATCGAGAGGAATGTGAAGATCAGCATCAGCTAAACACTTTCGCAAATTGGACACGTGAAAAGTCGGATGAACATTTCCAAGCTCTGGAGGTAGTTCTAGTCGATAGGCAACCTTTCCAATTCTTTCAACAATCTTAAATGGTCCAACATATCGTGGTGCAAGTTTTCCCTTCTTTCCAAATCTCACCACTCCCTTCCAAGGTGAAACCTTGAGTAGGACACGGTCTCCGATTTGATATTCCATGGGCCTGCGTCCCAAATCTGCATAACTCTTTTGACGGCTTCTAGCGGTTACAAGATTATCGCGGATTTTCTTGATTTTGTTTGTTGTTTCCAGAATGAGCTCAGGTCCAGTAAGCTGAGCTTCACCGATCTCATTCCAACAGACAGGTGAATGACATTTTTGACCGTAGAGAGCTTCGAATGGTGCCATCTTAATGCTAGCATGATAACTATTATTGTATGAGAACTCGATCAGTGGCAGATGAGAATCCCAGTTACCACAAAAGTCTATCACGCATGCTCTAAGAAAATCCTCCAAAGTTTGAATCGTCCTCTCAGATTGACCATCTGTTTGGGGATGATAAGCAGTGCTTAGATTCAATTGGGTTCCCAAAGTAGATTGCATGGTCTTCCAAAAATGAGATGAAAACCGAGCATCACGATCGGAAATGATATCCAAAGGAACACCATGTCGTAATACAATCTCGTCTACGTAGATCTTGTCAAGCTTTTCAGAAGAGAAATCCTCACGGATTGGTAAGAAGTGAGCAGACTTTGTCAAACGATCAACTACAACCCAAATGGCATCATGACCTTTACTAGTACGTGGTAGTTTAGTAATGAGATCCAATGCGATGTTCTCCCACTTCCAAACCGGTATCTCTGGTTGTACAAGCAAACCAGAAGGTCGTTGATGTTCGGCCTTGACTTTGAGACAAGTTAGGCATTTTGATACATACAAGGCAACATCCTTCTTCATACCAGACCACCAGAACTTAGTACGAAGATCCTTGTACATTTTATCAGCACCAGGATGGATAGAATATCGAGACTTGTGAGATTCGTCCATTACTAAGGTGCGAAGATCGTCCTGATTCGGAATCCACAAACGATTCTCAAAATAGAGTAAACCATTGTCTTTCCTTTCGAGTTTAAGCTCAAGTTGAAGTGGTAGCTCATATTTCAATAAATCATTGATCACACAAGATCGTTGAGTTTGAAGAACACGAGATTGAATATCAGATAGAGTTCGAACATAATGAAGCTTGATTCGTTCCTTTCGACTAAGCGCATCGGCTACGACATTCGCCTTACCAGGATGGTAGCGGATATCGCAATCATAATCGTTTAAGATTTCAACCCAACGTCGTTGCCTCATGTTCAGCTCCTTCTGATTGAGAATATGCTGGAGACTTTCGTGGTCTGTGAAAACCACACACTTCGTTCCATAGAGATAGTGTCTCCAGATTTTAAGTGCGAAAACCACAGCTCCTAATTCAAGATCGTGAGTGGTATAGTTCTTTTCGTGAATTTTCAGCTGTCTAGACGCATAAGCTATAACTTTACCTCGTTGCATAAGAACGCAACCAAGTCCTAGATTCGAAGCGTCACAATTGACAACAAAATCATCGTTTCCCTCAGGTAGAGATAAAACAGGAGCGTCACAGAGCTTCCGTTTCAGCGTTTGGAACGCTTCTTCTTGCTTAGGTCCCCACTCAAAAGGCTTATTCTTCTGAGTCAAAGAAGTGAGTGGAACCGCGATCTTTGAAAAGTTAGAAATAAACCGTCGATAATAACCAGCAAGACCAAGAAAAGAACGAACTTCTGTAGGTGTTGTCGGTGTATTCCAATCCTTAATTGCAACAATCTTGGATGGATCTACGTGAATACCCTGCTTATTGACAATATGACCCAAGAACTGAACTTCTTTGAGCCAGAATTCACACTTGGAGAATTTAGCAAAAAGTTGTTCCTTCTTTAGGAGTTCCAATGTCAGACGAAGGTATTGCTCGTGATCGGCTCGAGACTTTGAATAAATGAGAATATCGTCGATGGACACAATGATGAACTTATCTAAATAAGGTTTACAAACCCTATTCATTAAGTCCATGAAGATAGCTGGGGCATTTGTCAAACCAAAAGGCATGACAGTGAACTCATAATGCCCATATCTTGTACGGAAAGCAGTTTTGGGAATATCTTCCTCGAGAACACGAAGTTCATGATACCCATATCGCAGATCGATCTTGGAAAAGCATGAAGCACCTTGCAGCTGGTCGAAGAGATCATCAATTCTAGGTAGGGGATATCGATTCTTGATGGTAAGCTTATTAAGCTCACGATAATCGATACACATTCGAAAAGATCCATCTTTCTTTTTCACAAAGAGAACATGAGCTCCCCAAGGCGAATAGCTCGGACGGATGAATCCTTTATCAGACAACTCTTGAAGCTGTTTCGATAACTCTTGCATCTCCGATGGTGCAAGACGATAAGGTGCTTTCGCAATCGGGTTGGCATTGGGTACAAGGTCAATATGAAACTCGACTTGACGAACTGGAGGCAAACCAGGCAGTTCATCGGGAAACACCTCTGGATAATCCCGAACAATCGGAATATCCTGAATACTCTTACTCTTGCCTTTCTCCTCGGTGACATGTGCCAGGAAAGCAACATATCCTTTTCGTAAATATCTTTGGGCCTTTGTACATGACATAAGCTTCAATCCGCCAGATGGTTTTTCGCCACGAACTTCCAAAACATCGCCAGACGGAAGAGGAATACGAACAATCTTATCAAAACAAACCACCTCAGCATGATGTTTGGTTAACCAATCCATCCCCATGATAATATCGAAACTCCCAAGTTGCATCGGTGTGAGGTCAATGGGAAAAAGATGGTTATCAAGGTTTAACTGACAATCACGAATAACAGAATCGAGAACAAGAGGTTTACCAGTAGCAACTTCGACAGATAAGGTTTTCCTCAGTTTAGTTCTAGGTATCGCAAGCAAAGGTTCAAAAGATAGTGATACAAAACTTCTATCAGCGCCAGAATCAAAAAGAATAGATGCATGTCGATTGTTAACAAGAAATGTACCATTAACCACCTCGTTGTCAGCCCTCGCTTCGTTAGCATTCAGATTGTACGCTCGCCCACGAGCGGGATTTGCATTTGCATTTGCATTGACATTCACGTTTGGATTTACATTTGCATTTGCCAACCTCGGACAGTTGTTGCGGTAGTGACCAAGCTCTCCACAATTGAAACATGTACCCGGTAGGAATCTAGCAGCATTCCCCTGGACTGGAGCTTGATTCTGAACAATCTAATTCTGACCCGAACGACAGACGTTGGCCAGATGCCCAAGTTTACCACATGTTGTGCATTGCCTACAAGCTTGTTGTGCAACATGATGACCATTGCAGCGAGCACAATGAGGTGCGATACCAGCATATGCTTTCTTCGCAGGAGGTTGAGCTGGCGGGTTCTGAGGGTTCTAAGCAGTTTGTGCAGTTACTGCAAAATTCTGAGCACCCTTTCGCTTTCTTGACTTCTTCGATGACTCACCTTCTTTACCCTTACCCTTTTTCTTGTCCTTCCCAGAATCAGTCGCCTTCTTTTTATCACCCTTGCGGGTGAGTTTACCTTTCCTGACTTGAGACTCAGTCAGGGTAGCAGATAACTCGATTGCTTGGCGAAGGGTGGTAGGATTATTACCGGTCACTATATCCATAATAGAATCGGGTAGACCATCGATATACCTCTCTATCGCTTTCTCCAACGGGGTAACCATAGTAGGACACAAAAGACTGAGCTCCTCAAATCGATCCGTATACGCACGGTGTTCTCCCCCGTCTTGTTTTAGATCGTCAAACTCTCGTTCCAAAGCTCGAATTTCGTGACGGGGACAAAACTCTCTCATCATAAGAGCTCGAAGCTCTTCCCATGTTTGTGCCAATGCCACTTCAGCACCCCTATCGCGCATCACTCCGTTCCACCACGTAAGAGCACGCTTCTCAAACACACTCGAAGCAAATTCAACCTTACGCGCATTCGGACACTGCACATGTCTGAATGTGTTCTCGATACTCTCAAACCACTGCAGGAGCGCAGTTGCTCCTTGCGACCCAGAAAACTTTAGCGGTTTAGTAGAATTGAAATTCTTGAAGTTACACGGTGCATTATTGTTGTTGTTATTATTGTTGTTGTTATTATTGTTGTTGTTGTATATCTTGTGGACTTGGGTCACAACACCGGGAAGCACAACAGCCACTTGCTGAGAGACCAGGGCTGCGATTTCTTCAATAGTAAAAGATTGTGCTTCACGTCGAGGAGGCATTGTCTAGCAAGGAAACAAGAGAATCGAGTGAGATTGAAAATTAGGAAAAACAAAAGAGGTATCGACAAAACACAAGGAAGGCGATCATTTGTTTGTTACCTCGAACAAACAAACGACACGCGGTGACTAATCAAAGTAATGAATCAAAATAATGTATCGCGAAGACATGCTCGCCTATAAGTGAACACTCACCCCAAGAGTTCCCATGTAAGAGTGACTGGTCCGATTATGTGGATTTGTACGAACACTCTAGCCTTAGACAGAAAACTCGGGGTACAGGCATTCACTCTTCCAGTTTGCACGTGTTCACATTATTTAGACCCAAACTTTGACGAGATTTGAAAATCCATAAGGCACTAAGCCAAAAAAAAAAATTGAGTCAAATTGGAAGGGTTCAAAACCTTACAACAGAGGGTTCAAAACCTAGTAATCAATCATCCTAGAACGGATGATTAATTTTCGAAGCAGATTCGGATTTTTGTTTTTAAAAAAATCTAAATGCAAATCAACTCGCGTTGGGGTCCTAGAAAGTTATAGTCTAGGTCAAAATTTTACTAATAACCTAATTCCCTATAACCATTGGCTCTGATACCAACTCTTCTGTCACACCCCGACCACGTAAAACAACAAATCGTGGCGGAAACGTCGGGGAGTGTTGTAACAGAATTATTGTTTCAAACCATGGATACAAGAGTTTCGTTTTATTGAATATTAAATATTGTCTTAAAATTAAACAAGCAATTCAAACATAGTTTATCATCGTTTTTAAATCACTAAGGCCTCGTCCGGTCCTAAGTGAGCATGCATCCAATTCGCAATCAACATTAAGCAACATCACCTGAAACATATGTAAAAACAAAGTCAGCAAAGAAATGCTGGCGAGTACATAGTTTTTGTGTGAGTATCAGATTCATGGCTCGTTTGTATATTGAAACAACTTGTACAACTTCGTTAATTGATATTAGAAAACCTTGTTTTGTAAAATGTTTGTATTGTAAATGAATAACCAAGTCAAAATAAATTGGTCATAATTTATAACCCTTGCCATGAATCTTAACCCAAAACATTTGTTTATGTAAACCAAATCATAAATCGTTCTTATAATAAAACTCGTATGGTTTATATAGTTTCGTAAACATCGTTGTGTAATATTGTTTAACTCGTTCTCGTTATAATTGTGAAAACTACTTTTGGTCGTCTTGCTAAAAACATTCAAACATTCGTGACTCGTTCATCGTTCAACTCGTTCTTGCATTAACAAACCTCCAAAGGGTAAGTTAACAATCATCAGATTCAGTCGTTACCCACTTAACCCACACATAACCATGGGTCTAGTTGATAACGAGATTTGTCGGATCCTATGGTACCATAACCTAATACTGGTCGGTTTGGCTGAAATTAATGAATGTCATTCGTTATGTAATTACAGCCAACAAGCTCGTTCACATTATCGAAATCGTTATTAGTTTAGTATAAACCATCTCAATCGTTTTGAAACCATTGTTAGAATATCGAAATCGTTTTGATACATATGAATCACCCCAAAACAATCGAAAACAGTAAAAAGAGGGGATCTATGTACTCACCTTCGGGTGCGTTTTTTATAAGTTAACACGATCCCTCAATTGTTTATCCGCCCTAAATTAAATAAGAATGATTTTAATAATCACAAACCCACACCTTGACATGCAAAATACTACTTATGTCATTTTTGTTTTAATATACATGAAACTGGACTGTTTTCGAGCATTTTAATAAAATAGTTAACCTTCTCTAAAAATTTCCAAATTTTTATAGAATGTCATATACCATCCAAATTTTATTGTGTAAAAATATCAGAGTCCAGTTCATTACCAATATTTTATAGAAATTCATTTACCGGACTGCAAATCAGATTCGTCACTTTCTGACTGCAGTTCACAAAAAAAATTCATTTAAAATTCATCGTAAGTCCGATTTACGAAATTCCAGTTGGAGGGTCACAAATACATCAGTGATCATCTATGGTATAAATTTTAGGGGCTGGTTCTACTCAGGTTTCAAGTTATGACTGAAAACGTATCGCTCATTTACTGCAGTAAAACTCAGCTTTAGCTGCTGTACAAAAACAGTCCTTTAAAAATAGTAAACGACCTCGAAAAATTACGATTCCTGTGTCATTTGATCCGTTTTTCAAAAATACATAATTTAGGCTTCAGAAAATCAGTTTTTCGATTTATAATGACCCAGTTACAGCCAGTTGAAGTTGGCTGAAAATGCTAATCAGCATGCCTTTTTAGAGTGTAAATGTTACTAAGACGCGTCAATGATTGTTCTAACAACAGGTTTATCGATAAATCAATGATCAAACAACATGCATGCTTATAGCAACTTAATCCAACCAGATTTTATGTAAGTTTATGTCCATATTCTACTTCATTCTCTTTTATGTTCTTGTTTGTTTATGATCTTTTTAGTGTTCTTGTATTCACACCACAACATAATTATTAACCACCATAAATGAAAAGTGAATGAGAATCAAAGAAGCTTACTACTAGCTTTGAAGCTAGGGAAGAAACTAGACGAAAAATGAGTGGTTAAAGACAAACGAGAGAGGTCCTTGACGATCCGTGAGCTCCACACTCCGTGATTCACCTTGGTGCACCTTGGTATGGTATTGAAATACTTGAATCAAAAAAAAAAAGATGTGTATAGTAGGGTGTTCGTCCGAGCTTTACTTTGAGGAAGGAAGGAATTGTTTTGAGTTGTTGATTGGTGGGAGTGATTAGTTGATGGTGGTGATGGTTATAAGTATTCAAATTCTATTGTACATGGGGTCTTGTGTTACCCAAAGTACCAACCAAATCAACTCCAAATCCAAGAAAAGATTAGTGAAGATATACATCAATTCTTATGGGGCCATGCTTGAACCGAAATCAGCCAAAGGAAAGGAAAAAAAATGGTGAAGTGATGATTATGATCCACTAAGTTCTCTTATATCCACTTTAGGGATTAGTGGTGTCTCAAAAGTACCATACATGGGTAACACAAAAAAGGGGGTAGGTTTGCAAAACTTTTTATGGGGTGGGGGCCATTCTTGGGCTGGTTATAACCAAAAAAGGGGGTAGGTTTGCAAAACTTTTTATATAAATATGCTATATGTAGGCTAAAACGGGTGTTTAACTGGATAACGGGTATTTTATCTAGCGTTTAAATCCCGGTTTATGGCGTACTAAATTATTTTTATTATTCTATAAAAATAAACTTGCCAAAATATTACTGAAATAAATTTCAGTTGCCAAGACTGGCTGCGTTGTCCGCGTTTCGCAGTAGAAGCACTGTGTCGCACAGAAACACGCGTTACGCGCTTAAACATGAAAAATAACGTTTTTAGGCGTTTTAATTTATTTTTCAACATGGACCTGATTAAAAATAAATTTTTAATCATAACAGAATATTTTTGGGATTTAAATATTATCCGGGCGGTTACCAGTGTTCGTTTCACAGTTTTGTCGTAAATAGCTCTTTAGTTCAAATAAACATGTTTTTGCCATACCGAATCCTTCGAAACTTATTTATAAGTTATGTAAAGGATATTCAGGGTATGTTTGGCTTACGTCACAGTTCTGGAGTGTACGTCGCGTTAAACTGACTGCGTTTATGCACCAGTTTGCGTATAACCTTCCAGAAAGTGATTTAAAGCTTGAAATCGAAATCGAATCAAATTGTAAATTCATTAAACACAGTAACACATATAATAACCCCAAAACACATTGTTTTATTGATAACTGACATTGTTTTACATTACACGATGATTACAGAACACAGTTGTCACAATGTATGCTTCTCACCTTATCAAGGAAGAAGCATTAGAATGGTGGAATACGATGTTACAAGCCAAGGGAAGTGAGATGGCCTATGCCATGAATTGGGAAGAGTTTAAGCACTTGGTGGAAAGGAAATTCTGCCCTGAATATGAAAAAGAGCAAATGGCGAATAAGTTCCTGAGCCACCGAATGGTGGATGTCGACTGTCGAAGGTATACTTCGAAATTCTTCGAGTATGCTCGAATTGTACCAACTCTGGCTTCGCCAGAACCAGTATTTATTTCTTGCTATATTTGGGGTTTAATTAGCGAGATTTGTGATATCGTCAAAGCAGCAAGACCCCGCACAATCGACGATGCGGTGGAATTAGCCAACACCTTGACTGACGGACTGGTACGTACACGGGAAGAAAGCAGGAAAAAGGAGTTAGCCCAAAAGATTACCCAAGGATTTCGTGTGGGTAATAATATTAACTTCAAAAGGAAGGGAACTAGGTCCTCTTCCACCCCACCATTTTGCGGGAATTGCAAAAAGAAGCATTTTGGAAAATGTAGAGAAAATTGTAATTTCTGCAAAATTCCGGGCCATCGGGAAGAGGAATGTAAAAAGAAAGCAAATATCTGCTACAACTGTGGAGAAGCTGGGCATTTCAGACCAGAATGCCCTAAATTGGCCAAGCCAGCGGATAACAAGGCCAAACCTGCTGAAGGAACTAATAAGAAGAATGCAAGAGCCTTCCAATTGACCACGTAGGATGCCGAACTGATTCCCGACGTAATAGCTGGTACGTTCCTAGTACATAACGTTTATGCGAAAGTATTATTCGACTCTAGTGCAAACCAAAGTTTTATAAATACTTCTTTCTGCCAAGCTCTTAAGTTACCCTTAACCAGACTTAGGCAGATTTATACAGTAGAAAAAGCAGACGAGAACTCTGTTAACATAGATACGGTTTTGCAAAAAGAAAATATAGAACTTTCAAGTCATAAATTTTCTGCAAACCTATTACCCATGAATTTAGTTGGATTCGATGTTGTATTAGGAATGGATTGGTTAGTAGCCAACCATGCTCGAATCCTCTGTGATAAGAATTCCATAGAAATACGTGCACCCACAGGAGAAGTAATTATAATTACAGGAGATAAGCCGCGTAAACCAATGAAGTTCATTTCGGTAATAAAAGTTGCTAGTTATGAACGAAAGCAAGGAATAGTGTATATGATTTCGGTAATCATGAGCACTAAGGGTAAGGAACTTAAGGAAATTCCTGTAGTATCAGAATACGTGGATGTATTCCTAGAAGAACTACCAGGATTACCACCAGATAGAGAAGTAAAATTTAGAATTCATCTGATTCCTGGAACAACACCCATAGCTAAAGCACCTTATCGGTTAGCACCCACCGAAATGTTAGAATTGAAAAAGCAATTAGATGAATTGCTCAGTAAAGGATTCATACAACCTAGTTCATCCCCTTGGGGAGCACCAGTGTTGTTTGTAAAGAAGAAAGACGGTTCAATGCGAATGTGTATCGATTATAGGGAATTGAATAAGGTTACAATTAAGAACCGATACCCATTGCCTAGGATTGTTGATCTTTTCGATCAACTTCAGGGGGCTAGATATTTTTCTAAGATAGATTTACGCTCCGGATATCATCAGTTGAAAATACAAGAAGAAGACATACCTAAAACCGCTTTCAGAACTAGGTATGGTCATTACGAGTTTACAGTTATGCCTTTTGGACTAACAAATGCTCCAGCAGCATTTATGGATATGGTGAATAGGATCTGTAAACCGTATTTGGATAAATTCGTAATTGTCTTCATCGAAGATATACTTATTTATTCCAAAAATCAGGAAGAGCATAGTGAGCACCTGCATGCACTCTTAACTTTGTTAAGAAAAGAGAAGCTTTATGCCAAATTCCCGAAGTGTGAATTTTGGCTACAGGAGGTGCAATTCTTAGGTCACATGGTGAATCATGAAGGTATTCACGTAGATCCCTCCAAAATAGAAGCGATCACCAAATGAAAGGTCCCGCAATCAGCTATGGAAGTTAGAAGCTTTCTAGGGTTAGCTGGATATTATAGACGATTCATTAAAGATTTTTCTAAGATAGTTGTGCCATTAACTAAGCTAACCTGTAAATCAGTTAAGTTTGAATGGGGACCTAGGCAAGAAGAGGCTTTTAGAATTTTAAAGCAAAGGTTAACAAATACCCCAATTCTTGCCTTACCTGAAGGGACAGAAGATTTTGAAGTTTACTGTGATGCTTCTAAGTTAGGATTAGGATGTGTGCTAATTCAACGCAAAAAGGTAATTGCATATGCCTCAAGGCAATTGAAAAAGCACGAGGAAAACTATACGACACATGACTTAGAATTAGGATCGATAATTTTTGCCCTTAAGATTTGGAGACACTATCTGTATGGAAGTAAGTTTACTGTTTATACAGATCATAAGAGCTTAAGATACATATTTGGGCAAAAAGAATTAAATATGAGGCAAAGAAGATGGATGGAAATTCTAAGTGACTACGACTGTGATATCCAATATCACGAAGGAAAAGCAAATGTAGTCGCAGATGCTCTAAGTCGTAAGTATCATGAAAAGCAAAAGCGAGTTCGTGCTCTTAGATTAAATCTACAGTGAGATTTAATGGAACAACTGAAGAAGGTTCAAATAACAGCAATGGAGGATGATGCTGAAGGGAAGAATAAAAGAATTAGAGCAAGGAGCTGATGGAATTTGGAGATTCCACAAAAGAAGGATTTGGGTACCTAAGCAAGGAAATTTAAGAAATAAAATTTTAGAGGAAGCCCTTAAATCTAGATATACCATGCACCCTGGAAATAATAAGATGTACCAAGATTTAAGAAATAACTTCTGGTGGATAGGAATGATAAAGGACATAGCTAGATATGTATCTAAGTGTCTAACTTGTTCACAAGTTAAAGTAGAACACCAGAAACCTTCAGGGTTACTCCAACCATTAGAAATGCCTGTTTGGAAATGGGAACTAATAACCATGGATTTTGTTACTAAGTTGGCAAAAACCAGAAAAGGTAACGACGTAATTTGGGTAATTGTGGATCGATTAACCAAATCAGCTCATTTCTTGCCCATGAAGGAAACTTTAAGTATGGAAAGATTAGCTAAATTATACGTAGACGAGGTAGTATCCTTACATGGAGTCCCACTCTCTATTGTATCGGATAGAGATAGTCGTTTCACTTCACATTTTTGGACAAGTTTCCAAGAAGCAATGGGGACACGATTGAATTTAAGTGCTGCATACCATCCCCAAACGGACGAACAAAGTGAAAGGACGATTAAAACCCTGGAAGACATGCTCAGGACATGTGTAATAGATTTTGGTGGTAACTGGGATAATCACCTTCCCTTAATTGAATTCTCCTATAACAATAGTTACCATTCAAGCATTGAAGCTGCCCCGTTCTAAGCACTGTATGGACGAAAGTGTAGAACTCCAGTTTGTTGGGCAGAAATTGGAGAAAGTCAATTATCAGGTCCCGAAATTGTGCAAGAAACCACCGACAAGATCACTCAAATCAAGAACAGACTGAAAACAGCTCGAGATCGCCAGAAGAGTTATGCAGACAATAGACGCAAACCGCTGGAATTTCAAGTTGGAGATAAGGTACTCTTGAAAGTTTCTCCTTGGAAAGGAGTGGTTCGGTTAGGAAAGAAAGGAAAGCTAAGTCCAAGGTACGTAGGACCATTCCCAGTAATCCAGTGAATAGGACCAGTTGCTTATCGCCTACAACTACCAGAAGAACTTGCTGGAGTACATGATGTATTTCATGTATCTAACCTCAAGAAGTGTTTATCCGACGAATCCCTGGTAGTACCTCTCCAAGACATAGAGGTAAATGAAAAGTTAAAATTTGTGGAGAAACCACTGCAGATAGAAGATAAAAAGGTTAAGTTTCTCAAGAACAAAAGACTAGTACTGGTCAAAATAAAATGGGATTAAAAAAGAGGACCTGAGTACACTTGGGAACTGGAATCAGAGATGAAGCGAAAATATCCCTACTTATTCCAGTAAATCTCGAGGACGAGATTTTAATAAGGTGGGGAGGATGTAACAACTCTCACCAAAATTTTTATTCTTATTTTATTAATGTCCATTAGGAAACCCTAATTGAGACCCCCAAGTAATATTGCATGAGCCCTAAAATTTTCAGAACAGCTGGAACTAGGATCAGGGCTCCTAAAACTCAGGGGGGGGGGGGTATTCCCTAATTGGTATTATCTACACAGTTTGTTGTAGAATTCGAATTTCGTCGAACCACTGACTCACCCAGGCTATAAATACACGGGGCTACCCTACCCTAAAAGGGTACCCGTCGCGCCACGCGACAGGGCCGGTTTTTCAGTATAAATTCCAGGGGTTGGCACTTGCATGGCTGCGTTGGTTCGACGTTCAAATTCGTTTTGTACACTGAGTTATACACTATTTCATTCAGAAACACTCACAAACACGAAACTCTGCTGCGACAACAGGGTAATAACTCGATCACTGCTACGATACAATGTCCGATTGATTGAAACCGATCCGATGGATGTTTAAGTGCTGCCCGAATACGGGCTATACTTTGTCATTCGTCGTGAGGGTTTTGATTTCGTGAGCTTATCGTAAATGTTGTATTAAGTTACTGACCTAGTTTCGTGTGCATTGTTATTTAAACTAGGTTACAAGGTGAAATCAGTAGGCAAGGTTCTGTCTGATTAAATTTGCAATGTGAGTCATTCTCTTCTTATCAAATTGCTTTAGAAAACCCTAAATGTTTTCCACTTATACTTTGCAGTGATTAAGTCTTTGCTAATCTTTAATTACTGGCAGTATGTGGGGATTTTGTGCACATTACTACTAACGATTTATCACATTAGGTGGGCGAGCCTAACTAGTGATATGTCCACAGTCATAGATTCGGTCGAGTAACAGCTGAACCAGATAATTATATGATAGAGGCAAATATAAAACCCTTAATGCTGTAAATTTATAACAATGTGTCTTCTATGCAAATTGAATGACTCGCCAGTATTTCCCCGCTGATAAAAATCTTTTTAAACATGTTTCAGGTGATCTGCTGTGATCCAGGGAAAAGTGCCATGTAGCACGGCAAGCTTGAAGAAGTGGCTCAATAAAATAAAAAAATATGTTTTATAAAACCAGGGATTTCCTCGTGAAATTCCCTTTACTGTAAATTATGGGGTTTGTCCCAAATTGTGAAATAAAATAATTGGGCATTTTCAAGTTAAACGATCCTGTTAATATTTCCGCTGCCAAATTAATTATAAATACCACGGGTTTTCTGTCCCGGGGCCTCTGGACCGGGTCACACCGGGCCGGGGGCCGTGACACATTTATCTAGTGTTTCTTCATTGGCGCCCACCGATTTCTCTGTTTCATCTGTTTTTTCTCGTTTCGATTCACTTTGTCGTTTTCATTTTGAAAAATGGAAGAAACTTCGACCCATCGTCAAACTGGCCCTCGGCCAAACTTCGTTAACAATACCCAAGTCGAGGGGATCTTAGAAGAAGTGTCAGATGACAATGAGGTGCAGTACATCGATAATCATCCGAACGACCCTGTCACTCCAGGGGTACAGCCTGAAATACCTGTGAGCTCAATTTTTCCCCCAGGAGAGACCCCAATCTCCTGGTATGTCAGATCTCAGGGAGCGTTGAATGCAGTATACGCACAACTCTGTGCACAAACTGCTCCCCCTACTCAATCACGAAGGCCTGTGTCCCGTGCTAGAGCACTATCGGTACCTCATGTTTCTCAGCTTGACGGACCATCACAGGTTCAGGTAGAAGACACAGAGGTCTACTCTTGATCTCCAGCAAGGTACGAGTATACCCAATCTGAAAATCGAAGAAGAGAATATCATAATGAGTCCCACTCTCATAGAAGGCCATCAGTCCACTCCAGGTTGGGCCCGTCACGGGACACCCACACCAGGGAGTATGATAGAATGTATCGTGAAGGAGACAGTGCAAGTGTGTTTAGTCGGCTACAACCAAATTACAACAAGTGTAAACCCCGTGCGGTTTACAATCCTGAAGCTGAACACGATTATAATCTGATATATCGCCCGAAATAGGAGACGTTCACGAGCACCTGATCCGAGCCCAATTTAAATATGCCGTCAGATGTGACGACATGATAAAAGTCTTGTCCGGAACGGAGGGACTCCCAAAAAGCTGGGAAAAATTAATGGCGGCGGCTAAGGTCTATGCCCAGACGGAGAAAAATCTCAGCACCAATAGACTGCCACCACCACACAGCCGCCCAACAGACTTAGGCCCGAGCAGCGGAAAAAAGTTTAAGAAAGGTTGGCGCGATTCGAGTTCAGGAAATTATTCGTCTGAAGATGCACGAGCTACCATCAACAAGCTCGCTGCACAAAGAGAATCTAAACAAGAAAACAGAGAGAGGTAGTGGACTCCTCTGACCAAAACCCCAGCAGTAGTGCTAAGTACAGAAGACTACCAGTTCAAGGCACCTCCACCTATGAAGAACAAATAAGGCCAAAACCCAAGTCAATACTGTGATTATCACAAGGACAACAGGCATACTACCAATAACTGTATCTCCTTGCGCACTGAAATCGAGAAAGCGGTTAAAAGCGGTGAGCTCACTCACCTCTTACAAAATGTGCACAAAGAGATAAAACAAATTACTCGTGGCGAGGATGGCCCGAGTAAAAAGGCGAAGAATTAAGTAGCAGTTCTATAGTCTCCTTGTAGATTGGACAAAACTCTACAGTTTATCAATTCTCAGCAAGGACTATAGTGTAAGTTAAGTTCCATGTAATTATTTTTAATAGACTTTGTACGGCCTCTGTGCCTTATCCATGAATAAAAAAAAACAAAGTTTCTATTATTCTCGTGTTTTTCTTACAAAGTACTTGCAATTCCTTTTGGTAAGCGCAAAAACATTATGGTAAAAACAATACAAGTCTCATGAACAGTCAGCGATTACACACATCGCGCAAGACCTTACGTTCACACATGAGCTTTATACCACCTTTATTCGCCTTACCTAATCAAAGTAATTGTACCCATGCAAAATATTGTAGATCAAAACACATATCATACTACTTCTGGCGCACCAACACGCCTTAAAAATTATTAAACTACACGGCAGTGTTTTAGTAAACGTTACTTGCGCGGCAGCGCATTAACAAAAAGGGATACACATCCCCAAGAACTACAGGATAATTGTTCATACAAACACAAGAGAAAACCTACGCTAAGTATTCATCTTCTCCATCTGGAAAGATTTCCTTCAGTTGCGCTACAGGATCTTCAGACTGCAATGCAACGTTTATGAGATCCATGACAGGGAGCTGTAATTTGTTGAATTCTGTTTTCATAGCTGCAAGGGCGGCATCAGTATTAACACCATGAGTAGCAGATCTACTAGTATCCCAATCAACCTTCAAAGCATTAACTACATGGTGCGAGCATTCCGCATATCCTTGAGCATATCCATCATTTCGCGCGGCAACCACCAAGCGCGCAACCATCTTATCTAGCTCTTCAGAATTCAACACCGATTCAGCAACCTATAAAAAACAGGAAAAGCAAATAAGGAAAAAGCGCAAAACATCTCCACAAGAATTACAAACAGAAAGCAACTTACACTAGCGATCCCGCGTTCTTTCAGCCATATCATGTCACTTTTCAGAGGCTCAAGTTCACTCTCCGCCGTTACCCGCGCCGTTACAGAATTTTCTAGCTTTTCTTCAGTTTCAGCTAGACGGCGGGAAGTTTCAGCCTTCTCAGTATGCGCAAGCTCCAGATCTTTTTTGAGTTTTTCCTGCTCAGATAGCAAAGACATAAGTTCTTCTACCTCCTTATCTCTAAGGGAAAGGGTAGCGCAAGTATGTACCTCTTATTGTTCACTCCTTTCCCTGTGAGAACGCGCTTCATCTCGCGCGGCTTCAGCATCTGCCTTTTCCTGCTTCAGCTTTTCAATTTCCGCATCTTGTTTCTTCATTTTCTCAAGGTCAGCCTTGAGATTGTTGATAACATTACGGAGACCCATCTTCTCTGCATTATCTTTCTCACAAATCTTCTTCCAGTTCTTGCGCTCCTCGGAAAGATGGGCAGCTTCGGCTTCCGCCTTTCTCTTCCAGCCCGCAACGGACCACTCTTCAGTTTTTCGATCAGTCTTAAATTTGGCCTGATCAGCTTCTAGTTTAGCCCTCAGCTGGGCAACACGGTTTTCGTCTTCATCAGCTTTCTTCTTGGATGCCTTGAAGGCGGCCCACTCCTTATGCATGCTATGCCACTCACGCATTATGCGGTGCGTAGTGGATGTATAAGAAGCAACCTCTTCAAGATACGCATGATAAGTTTGGTCATGAAGACGTCCTTCCTGAAACTTAATCTCCCCAGGCGGAAAAGTCCCCTGTAACCAGTCTCGGCATATGCGCCAATCTGAGAAGGTGTCACCTTTCCTCAGATTCCAAACAGGGACATGAATTTCAGAAGCATTTTTCTCCGAATAAGTTCGATAATAGTAGTCCCCCAGCGTCTCATCTGGGGGGATTGGAGAGTTTCTATCAGCATCAGAAAATGAGTCTTGGTCCTCAACAGAGACCTTCTCAATATTCTCAGGCATAGAACCAGCAGCCATGGAAGGAGAAGTTGTTACAGGGATCTCTTCAGCAGTCTTCCCTTTCTCCGAATCCTGAGCAGCAAATTCAGAAGTTTGTGGGTTAACAGCACCAACATCCATAACCTCCGGGCTGGTGACTTTCCCTGCATCCACACCAACATCAACAGGCTTATCAGCCTCAAGAGTTTCAGCCCCAACAGTTTTTTCCGCCTCATTCTCCGGAGTCTCAGTGCTCTTTAACTGATCAGCAATAGAGGCGCGTGAAGGAGAGGGTGGAAGTTCTTCATTAACCACAGGTGACGGTTCTGTGTATACAGGAGCATTTGTTTTTTCTACAAAAACATATAAAATCTAAAACCATACAAGGTGTATAAAAGGAAAACGAAGAAAAAATACTTACTAGAAATAGGTTCTGAAATAATGGCGTCAAGGTTGCCTCTTTTGGTAATTTTCTTCCTTCGGACCTTTTTCTCAGGCTGACCTTCAGCCTCAACATCGGCTTGTTTCCTTTTCCCCGCCTTCTTCCTTAACAAATGTTCCGGGCTCATCTCTAAGTCGATAGGATCATCAGGGTTTGATGGAGGGATATCAGCAGTATCTTTTGGCTCCGGTTTTGGTCTTCTTATAACTACAGGCGCAAGACCTTCCAATGAATCAGATACCACCACATAATCACACCAGGAGTCAGAGGAACGGCGCATACCTTTCTTCTCCCCTTCAACATTCTTGGCTTTCGAAGGTTGAGCTTTTTCAGCATCACTCTTCTTTGGCGCAGCACTAGCCGCAGGCGCACGTCTTTTCTTCTCAGGGCCTATGCCCAAATTAAACAGCTCGCCTACCATAAAGCGCAGGAGACAACTTAATTCAAAAGCGCAAGAAACGGTAAGCAAATAACATCATGACAAAAAACGTACCAGCACCAGTAACAGGTTGCGCATTCAAATCATCGTCCCGCGGAAGAGCAAAGTTTCTAACAATACGATGATACCAAAGCTCCTCATCAGGTTTTTTGGCAACTGTAGCCATCTTTCCACCTTCTCTCTCAAACGCGACAACATACAACGAGACAACTGCATGGAAAGAGAGGAAAAACCAAAAAAAAAAAAAAAAAAAAGGAGAAGGACAAATCCCAAATCTTACTTTTATCGCCTTCCATATACACCAACTTATCTTCCCGGTTCATCCTCCAATTCAGACTCATGCTAGCACCAACAAGGGCCTTCTCCGGCAAAGCAATAGACGAAACGTCCTTCAAATCCTGGTACCAATTTTCATCAACAGGAGTTTGAATAGTCTCAGTAGGGACATCCTCTTTTCCCCTGAACGTCATCTTCAACGGGATAACCCCTACCTTGATAAAGAAGAATTTTTGTTTCCAATCATGAAACGATTTTGGGGGATGAAGCAAAATCTTCTTCGCCGATGCCCTCTGTACAAAGGAATAGAACCCTTGAGAGCAATGAATTTGATGGAAGACTCGAAATCAAGGAACTGTCGGTTCAATATGCATCGTACGGCACACGAATTCAAAATGTCGAACCCTAACCATACCGATAGGGTGCATTTGGGAGATATGGAACTTGTAATAGTTGAGAATATCAAGAAAGAATTTCGTTGCAGGCAATCGGAAATTGCTTGCAGAAAAGAAATCCCAAAACAAAGTTATATACATAGCCGGAGCATACGCCACCGTCTGACCCTCATCAGGGTATCGAGCACCCCAATTTTCCGGAAACCTAAAATTACGAATCAAACCATCAAACGTCACCCTGGACCACTTCAACGGTGGAAGTTCGGCAGCCATTTCTTCAGTAGAGTCTTCGTGATGATCTCCGGTTGACATAAGAAAGGAAAATTGCAAATTCTTTCTAAATAACTAACAAAGAAGACGAAGAAGAAAAGGGTTTTCAAGAAAGTAATGATTACCGAAAATAGGTAATTAAAAACACTTATATACTCACCGCCATAAATAGCATAGATAACTGTGATAACACCTTTTTTCGGGATAGCACGGTTATCCAAGCGTCAGGGGCGAGTGGGAAAGAGAACAAACGCGAGTTCACGCGCGTGTGTGAACATGGTCAGTAACGTACAACTGACAGTGACAGCTGTCACACGTCAACAGTCATTACTGCACCTTTTCACAGACTCAAGGTCAAGATTTTCAAAATTAGAATAATGAGCAAGAGTATCTTCTCCTAGAAGATTCTCCATTTTCACGCCAAAAATTTTACAGCAAAAAGTAACTCTCTCTCTCTCTCATAGTCCAGTTCCACTCATTTGCATAAGAGCAACACTAGACCCGGGGGACTTGAAGGGGTAAGGTCCCAAAAACCTCGCTTTGAGTACTTGGGACCATACCGCAACCTCATCTTTTAGCCCTCATTAGACCTTACGCGGCCGCGCACTGGTCCTACAAAGAGAACTTAGAAGAAAAATAGCAAGCAGCACCTGCGCGCCAAAAGGGAGCTCATGTATCCTTGTGCCTCTCTCCATAACAAACAGGGGATAAAAATCCCAATAAGCCCTCCCGCTTAAATAATACCCAGACTTGGATATTATTTACTTCACTGATACCACATGATAAGGAGTCACACTGGATTACGGCTGTAATCTTCTGGAAGACTCAATCGTGCACCACCAGACGGTTATAACCGCCTGGCCACGTGTCATCATCCCGGACTCCCCCTGAAGTCACGATGATGGCATGAAACTAAAGAGAAATCTCCACTTGCCCACTTTCCACGTGGCAACACCCCAGCCGTTGATCTAGACAGCGATCCGTGTGCTCTCACACTCGATTAAGAGATTAACGGAGGGAAAAATAACCGCTTACGGAGTTAGCATTTTCCGTCAACATTTCAATTACAGGTTTTCCTGCCAAAACCCTGGTTATAAATAGAAGGATAATTCAGGTATAATCCCAAGTTACATTCACTTCACTTATACTTCTTCTTCTTCATATACCGATACTTATTCTCACGCCAGAGGGTGGTCACGGAGAGAACCCCCATTCTCCCTGTGGTGAGTCTAACGGTGACTGTTTTGCAGTTGTCGAGAAGAGAAGAAGATCTGTCCCCCTGAACCGAACGAGAAAAAACCAACCCTTTTGTTGGTGCATGCGTCTGTCGACTTCGTCTTGTATTGAGTCTTGTATGTAGAATGATAGATTAGGGCACGTTATACGAGGAAAATAGGAGAGTTTACATATGTTTGAGCTAATTTCGTTTGAACATGTCAGCTGACACTTTCAAACGAAATTAAGTTGTTTAATTTCGTTTGAACATGTCAGTTGTCACTTTCAAACGAAATCACTCCTCCTATAAATACCTTGAGTGCTGATTCATTTGTAACGGTTCCGGTCAGTGTAACGAAGTGCTGCCAAAGTGTCCACAGGCTTGTATTTGATCTGAAATCAATATACGGACAGTTTAAAGTGTGAATCTAGCTGAATTGAACTCGATACGTTTGTTTCCGCCACTCGTATTGAGATAAACTCTTCTGATCGACTCGTTCGGTCTGAAAACGATCCTACAAGTGGTATCAGAGCTCAGGAGGAAGAGTTCATACCAATTCAGCTTCATTTTCTGACTTCTACACCTTCTTTTCAAAATTAAACAAGTTTCCACGGATAAAAACGTCTGATTTTCACATATCATGTGCGTAATGTTGTTTTAACAAACCCTACAAAGTTTCAGAACTAAAATCAACCATTTGCTTGACCAATTAGACCAAATTCAGATCGAAATAATGACATCATGGTGATTTCGTTTGAAGGAACTTGTTGATTTCGTTTGAAGAGTGTACATGTTAGCTGATTTCGTTTGAAAAGAGCTAGTGATTTCGTTTGAGAATGGTCATTATTACTGATTTCGTTTGAAAGAACTTGCTGATTTCGTTTGAGAGTGGTCATCATCATGATTTTGTTTGAAGTTGTTACTGATTTCGTTTGAAGTTGTTACTGATTTCGTTTGAAGTTACTTACCTATTTCGTTTGAAAGTGCACCATTGGTCCTGATTTCATTTGAAGGCAGGGATTTCGTTTGAGAAAAGCAATATCGTTTGAGATAATTAGTGTTTCAAACGAAATTAGGTTAATTGTTTGAAAGTGTTTGATTTCGTTTGAGTAAAGCTATTTCGTTTGAAGAGGGATCTTGGTTAACTTTGGTATTCTGTTTGAAACAGCCTGTTTGTGAATTTTTGAAAAACGAAACATGGAGAACGAGTTTTACAATGCTTTTGCTAGTCCGATATCAATTACGCAGAACACGATGCTTGAAAATGAAACTGGAACAACTCAAAAACCGCCTAAGCTTTTGGATATTGATGATTTTAGTGGATGGGCAGAACGATTTGGTAACTGGGTTGAAGCTTATCATTTAGATGCATGGGAACATACGAAAGTTCAATATTTTAGACCAGTTGGTAGCGATCGAGAGAAAATACCAATTAGAGATTTGAGTGCCGAAGAGAAAAAGAAATACAAAGATGAGAAATTGATGGTTAGTTTGTTGCAACAGGCAATTAAAGAAGACATCTTGATTTTACTTCAACATAATGGAACTGCACATTCAATATGGACAGAATTAGAAGCAAAGTTTCTTGGTAGTGATGACATGCTTAAGAACAAAAAGTTGTTGATGAAAAAGGAATTCGATTTATTCCGAGGTTTAAGAAATGAAAGCACCACGCAGATCATTGAAAGATACTGAAATTTATTGAAAAACATGAACAGATTGAGTATCAGAAAGGATAAAGATGAGTTGATTGAAATGTTAGCTGATGCGTTGCCACATGATGAGTGGGGCACGTATCTTATGATGTTGAAAAACAAACCGGGTTTTAATGATCTAACATTGAGTGATTTTATTAAACAGCTTGAAGCTCAAGAAATGGAGCAACGAAAGATAGCAAGAATGAAGAATTATGATGGAGAGCAAGATATTGGTTTGTACTACAAAATTGGTGTTAATGACAAAACCAAATTTTCGCCAAAAGTTGAAACTGCTTTCAATACAACGGGATCTTCTGAAAAGCCATCTCAAGGATCAAGTAACAAGATGGGATTTTCTTCATTTCCATCATTTGATCCACACTTTTCTACAACAAAGAGTGGTAAAGTACTTCAATGCAACATTGCTTTAAACCTTGAAAATGATTAGAATTATACCGAGGAAGTTGCTAAAAGCCACATGTCTTTGTTGGTAACTGTGCTTGAATCCTATGGAGGTTTAGTTGCAGGAAAGATCGGAAATCCAATGCTAACAAAAGAGGATTACGATCAAATTGATGCTGAAGAGATGGAATTGATGGATATAAAATGGTGCATGGCTAGTGTACTAAGACGAGCTGAAAAGTTTAAAGAAATTACAGGCAGAGATGATTTTCGCGATGCACATGTTTCAGCTTTAGGATTTGATAAGTCTAAAGTTACTTGTTTTCGATGCAGGGAAAAAGGGCATTTCAAGAGGGAGTGCATAAATTGTGAAGCAAGTGGAGCTCAAAATCCCTTTGGAAACAATGATTACTATCGAAAAGCGTTATATCATCAAGTTGCTCAACAGCCACATCAACAACAACAACCACAAACAGCTCATGGTAGGAAAGAAATTGAAGATTCAAAGAGAGCATGTCTAGTTAATCAAGATAAAGGAAATGGTTTCAGTTGGGATAAATATATTCCAACAGATAGTAAAGTATGTGTGGCAGAACAAGAAGATGAAAAATTGGCAGAAGGTTTCAGTTGGGACGATTATTGCCCAAACAAAGAATTTCTGACTAAAGGATTTGTTGCTCAGGTTATCAATGATTATACTGATGATTATTGGGCAGAAAAAGTCAGAAAATGTTTAAATGGTGAAGTTGAGAAAAAGAAAGAAGTTGCAGAAGAAGTTCAAGTGAGAGTAGTTAAAGAAGTTCCAGCATTTGAAATCAAAACAGATGATGATGTAGTCAAGGTTGTTGGGAAATGTATGAATTGTGACTCTCTGATAATGCAGAACAATGAATTGCTGCACAACATAAAAAGGCTGAAAGAATCATATGATACTTTGAACAGAGAGATAAATAAGTACAACGAGTCAAGTAGTGAACAAGCTGTAGCAATGAATACACTCAAAGGAGCTTACATGAGACAGCTTGACGATGTCAACTACTACACAGAGAAGTGTGCTGAGCTTGAATTGAAGTTGGCAACACAAAGAATTGAAACTGAACGAGTTAACAATTTATTAAAAAGTTACTCATGTTCTACTTTTGTTGTTGACAGGATTTATCCCATAGTGGAAAAATGGAAGACATTTGAAGAAGAGAAGACTTCGAAAGAGGAAAAATCTGTGACAAAAGAAGATGATGAACTGAATACATCTGGTAAGAAATCAAGTGTGGTTTATAACAAATGTCCGCCTCCTGTTGAAAATGCATATTCTCCGCGAAATGCTAATTCTGAAAGAGTAAAAAAGGCAACGAACTTACAGTGGGAGTCTAAGTCGTCAGATAATTTGCCAGAAAGTATAGATGTCACTTTCACATCGTCTGATACTGATCATGAGTCCGAGTTAATAAAAAAGATGGTCGATCAGGTGTTGGATAAGGATGAATCAGAGGAGTCAATGTCGGAGTCAAAATCAGAGTCCAAGTCAAAGTCCGACATGTCAAGTCAAAAAGTCAAACAGGAAAAACGGGAGTACAATAAAGAATTTCTTCTATCAAAATCTAATTTGAATGACGAAACATTCAAAGTTGCATATACTTTGAATGATTCCGACAAATTATATTCTGATGAGGTTTTTCCAATAAGAGGTGTTAAACCGGAAATGATTAAAAAGGTTTTCAAACTGACAGAAATTAATATTTCTGAAATAAAGGATGCAAATCTTTCTGAAAAACCTAAACCTTACACCTCAAGAGTTCAACAACGTTTAAACAAGAAAATAGGTTACAATTATGGTTACAGTTTTCAAAAGAAACCAAACCATAATGGTAATTTCAAAAAGAAAGGACTTGGTTTTATTCCACCGAAAAACTATAAAAATGAGAAAATTTATAAACCAATAACTATTTTTGTTTCAGGAACAAGTGCTGAGAAAGAACAGAAGAGTTCATTCTGGAAACAAACGAATGAAGAATTCCTTGCAAAGAAGCAAGAAGAGATGAAGAAAAGTGTTGTTCAGAAGAAGACAGAGACAAGAACCTGTTTTCAATGTAAAACAGTTGGTCACATTTCCAGAAATTGTCCCAAGACAATACAAACAAAACAGGGAGTCTCTGGTAAACAAAAAGAAAAAGTTGTTGATAAAACTGAACTTAAAACCAGAAAATTTACAGGTTTTGAAAATTCAACTTTTGAGGTTGGTGAATGTTCAAGGAATGTTTTAAAAAGAAAAGAAAATATGAAAAATCAGAAGTGGGTGGTTAAGGGTTCAGGAAGTAGTTATAGTGATGAATCTGATTTGTCAAAATCAGAGGAGCTATCTATTGGCGATGAATTTGTCTCCACAAAGACAGAGGAGCCACAAGTTGTTATGAAAGAAGAGAATTCAGTTCCGACTGTGGATGATGCAAACTTTCCACCACTGCGGGCTGAAAATTTTAAAAAGAAAGTTGGAAAAGTCGAAATCTCAAATCAATTCTATTCTGAAAAGAAAGAATTTGATGTTGAGAAAGTGTTTAATGGGAATGTTAAAAAGATATTTGGAAAATGGTCAATGGTAAGGCCAAAGGAGTGAAAGAATTTTATGCTTCCAAAAAGAGTGTTCACAGGTCGATTGAAAGTAAGAGTGAAGAAGAGATTTTTACACCCAAGGATGGTCAGGCTTGGGTGGATATATTTTTCAAAGAATAAAAACCTGACTTGCCGGAACTCCCAGGTTGGTAAGTGAGGAGTAGGAATCGGCATCTTGAGAATTCAACCCACATGTGGTATTGGTTGGTAAGCCATGTGGTTGAAAAAGGTTTTTATCTATAAGTGGTAAATCAAGGACATTAAGTTGTACTTGCATTTTCCTACAAGTGGTTGAAAGACAATGTGATGAACTAAACCCCTAACCTACAAATGGTTAATATCAATCAACAAAACTAATTTTCTGGAAAAACCATTTTGATTAAAACAAACTTAAGTGTTTTGAAATCATAAATGGGAAAATAGTTTGTTGTAAGGGGGAGTTCTGATTGTTTATGCCAAGTGGATGGAGAATTGAAGTGATTTGATATCAGTTGACAAGTTTATTGTACAGTTTATTTTCAAATTTCCTAAAATGTGTTTGCATTTTAGGGGGAGTAAGAAATTTCAGAAAATCCAAAAACATTAGAAAATTTGAAAATACCAAAAACATGATAAAATGCAAAAATGAATTTTGTTGTCAAAAAGAGGAAATGATAGTACATCAGTGGACTGTCACGACATGCTAAAGAATTGGAAAGTAAAAATGTGATAAACGGTCTCACTAAAGATGTGACGGTAGGCTCAGCTAGATTAGTAGATTTGCGATAACGATACAAACTTAAATGAAAAAGCCTAGTTCTAGTGGGAAACATGATTGAAAGCATAGTACTTAGTTTTGTCCTTCTTGATTGTGTGCCTACTCAGTAATCGCTGATTGTCGAAAGACATAAAACTGGTTAAGTTTGTGATCTTTCACAACTTTGCTAAAAAGTCGCTGTGATTGTGCATTTTATTTTGCAAAGATTTAAACTTGTTTTATTTCTTTATTTTGTTTAAGCATTGGACATCCTCTGCGTATACGTGAGTATCGACCTGGATATTATTGCCTAAACGTTCTGCTTTATTTTCTTTGGTGTTTCGTTTAAGCTTTGGATCACCTCTGCGTATACGGAAGTATCGACCTGGTGGTTAAAGCCTAAACAACTTCAACTTGTTTTATTTTTCTTATTTCGTTTAAACATTGGACTTTCTCTACGTATACGGAAGTATCGACCTGATTGTTAATGTTTAAACATTCTGCTTTGTTTTCGCACAAATCACAGTTGATAAAAGTTTAAAGGTATTACTTGAGTCAGTGTATTGCATGATGAGGGGATATGCTGAGATCGTGGGGTCCATAAGAACTTAGTGCAAAATTAATATATCTTAACGTATCGGTAAGCATTTCGAAAGTTTTTAGATTGAGTTTAAGTGGACAACAATATCGTCAATCTATGTGAATTGTTTAGAACTTAAAATGTTTTAAGCTTAACGGTGTTGGTGATTGGTCTCATAAACTGATATGATCCTCTTACACGAACTCACAAAAATAGTGTCTGTAAATATTTCTTTATTGCATTTATGTTCATTCAAAAATTCAAAAATATTTTAGTGTGTTTTAGCATAAATTTTTGAAAAAGACAAAAAGATTTTCGACAACTGATGTTGGAGAGCTGATTTTCAAAATTCCAAGTGCTAAACTTGATGAACAGGTTTGGGAAAGAATGTATGAAGAAGTTATGTTTTCAAGTGATTATCAAAGATTAAATCATTTTTGAATAATACCTGCAAGTGGTTTCTAAATTTGCAAAATTGTAAATTTGTGAAATTTATATTTGGGTAGAGATTTGTGCAGGTTAGCCAGGTTCTGATACCTGAGTAAGATGAGTGCCAGGTTACGATCTAAGAACCTGTGGAAAATGAATTCCAGACTGCGATCCCAGCTTAACGAAAGGGGGAGTCTGAAGACATCAAGAGGGAGTCTGAAGATTGTAGAGACAGTTTCAGATCCTGAAGATTACGAGAAAGAGAAAGAGATTGATTGAGGATACTTACAATGGAGAATTTTGAAGAAAGTGAGCAGACTGATAAAGACTGAAGGTTTGACAACCGAAGACTCGACATTGAAGACTCGTCAACATTCGAGGGGGAGTATGTTGGTGCATGCGTCTGTCGACTTCGTCTTGTATTGAGTCTTGTATGTAGAATGATAGATTAGGGCACATTATACGAGGAAAATAGGAGAGTTTACATATGTTTGAGCTAATTTCGTTTGAACATGTCAGTTGACACTTTCAAACGAAATTAAGTTGTTTAATTTCGTTTGAACATGTCAGTTGTCACTTTCAAACGAAATCACTCCTCCTATAAATACCTTGAGTGCTGATTCATTTGTAACGGTTCCGGTCAGTGTAACGAAGTGCTGCCGAAGTGTCCACAGGCTTGTATTTGATCTGAAATCAATATACGGACAGTTTAAAGTGTGATTCTAGCGGAATTGAACTCGATACGTTTGTTTCCGCCACTCGTATTGAGATAAACTCTTCTGATCGACTCGTTCGGGTCTGAAAACGATCCTACACCTTTTATGCAGAACCTAACCCCCTGGTTTATCTGATTCCGGTCATTTATCCAGTGTTTCTTCAACGGGGAATATGTGGTTAGTGTTTAACTAGAGAATTATTATATATTAGATGAAAGCAACTCCCACCCAGAATCCCAATTACCCGTTTAACATAAAAACATGTTTACCGATTCAAAACACCACATAGACATGGCCTCAGAATTAATGAATTTGATTAATTATTAGGGATAGTTTTTAAGATTCACCATACAGCCTAATAATCCATTTATTTATATCAACTACCCACCAATTTACCAACCCGTTAACGATGCAAGTATATCGCCAATACGCTTGATAAACGACAAATAATTCAATTATAAAAAAAAACGTTTACCAAGAATTCAACACAAGTGGTCAAGCTTTACCAGTTAAAAAGAATCCGCAAACAAAGTTTAATGAAAAACAAAGTAATCGTTCATCCGGGCAGAAGCCACAAGCAAAAAGATGAAAGGTAATGTTCTCCAAGTTTCAGATTCTAGGTTTACACAAAACTCAATTTAATCATTAATTGGACACCACATAGACATGATGCTGAAAAATCGGTTAATTTAAGTGGTAATAAAAAATAGGTCTTTGCCATCAGATCTTTTACAGTTCAATTACCCTATTTAGTAGTGTGAGTCAACCTACTCTATGTCACCCAACGAGCTACAAAGTTTTGTCATCAATCGAGCAAGTTGTAAAGTAAGAACTCAAAACACATAAAAATAGTACAAAGAAACCAACACATCAAATTGTTTAACAACGTTGTCAATGTCAAAAACAAATCCAATCATGAATAAAATTAAGAAAAGTATCAAACCCTATGAACCGTACGCTTGGAGAAAGCCACCTAATCGATCATGCCTTGAACCGTGTACAGCCGCCCGAAGGCGGCTGCCTTTCCGTGCGCCCCCCCCCCCCCCCCCCCCCTATGCGATAAACCTTTTTTTTATAATTTCCTAATCTAATCCACCGACCTCAACTTTGTAATTCAATAGGCCCAACAGTAGCCCATAACGTGCCAATGACTTGCTTTATACCATTCTATCTCTTTTTCTTCTTGTAGCCAAGCCCAAGAATAACTAATTCAGCCCGATGACTAACTGTATTTGTGAACTCCAATTTAGAAAAATGCTTCATGAAAGTTACCTGCAGAAGTATCACAATACATTTCAATTGTCTCTACAGTTCACACTCAGACATGACAACGTAAGACCAAGACTTCATTTAATTTAATTTAGTATTTTATGTCATATTAAACTATAAAGAATGTTTTTGGCTAATATTATCATTAATATTTCATTTTATCTCATAGTTAGGTTAATATAATTGTTTTAGCTCGTTTTATTCGTAACCTATTAAATACAAAAACTCATCAAAGTAATATATTTTATACCAATATCAATGCATTTGTAATTTAATTAATATCAAATAACGTATACCTAAAATGCACTAATCAGTACTATTGTTGTTCGGCCGGAATCGAGGTGTTTTGGGATGATATCTTTATGATTCATTAGGATACTAACCCTCATTATAGCTTACGACATATAAAAGATACTTTATTGCAAATACAACTCCGCTTTCAGCGAGAAGTATACCGGTAACATAAAAAATAAATATCGCCACCGCCATCGAAGTTATTCCAACAATATCAGTTGCGTTCGTCGCATAATATTGTTGTGCATGTCTCGCCTACTAATCCCATCTTTCATTGCGAGTAACCAAATTACAATATGAAGTTTTATGGTATAAGTTATATTAACTAGTTTTTCATTTTAAATTTCATGAGTGTCGGTTTATAAATATGAACATTATAATGAAAAAAGGTTGGGTTTTAACTCTAAACGAAAGAAAGAAGAATGATTGCTATGAGTACATTCTATATTTTTGGACCCCTGACAAGCAGTGGCGGAACCAGAACGATTTAGTTAGGGGGTCATCATAAGGTTATATTCTATACTGGTTCAAATTAGGGGGTCCATCTCTAAGTTTGTTCTTCAAAAACTCAAAATTTATAAATAAAAATTCAAAAAGTTCCGGTGTCCGGAGGGTCAACGGGCCCTCTTGACCCCCTCTGGTTCCGCCCCAAGAAACTCTAGATTCAATGTTTTTGGACCGCTGACAAGAAACTCTAGATTCTATGTTTTTGGACTGCAATTTTTTTGGACCACGTAACAGTAAGTTTTGTCTATGAATCTTCATTTCTCACCATCTAGAAAGATATTTTAGACATTCACAGTTTCATCAACATCGGTAAGAAGGCGGAAAAGATTATTTACGGTTTGGCTATTATCGCATGCTGATTCATATGAAATGAGGTGGTTTTTAATCAGAAAAAATGTAGTTCGCAGGATATCACTAGGAAAATAAAATCGAGAGGTTATGCTTGGGTTTTAAGGAGAATTCTATGTAATTTTTGCCCTTTGCCCGTTTGGATCGGGGGTGGTTTGTTTTGTTTGGCCTTTTGCCCGTTTGGGTCGGAGGCTTTGTTTCTAATGAAGTTTATTTAAAAAAAAAAAAGAAAAGAAAAGAAAATACCTATTCAACTTTTTCACTTCGATTTAAATGTTATTATATCATATAATCGAGCAAATAACTAAAATAAAGATTGGTCCATTTATTTTGCTGATTTAGCAAATAAGAAAACAACCGAGAGAGAATTAAATTTAACTACATTACTTATAACCACTTGGGGTGTCCCAGTGGCCAGCCTCACCCACCTCTTCCCAGAGGATCCGGGTTCGAATCCTGGCAGGCACGGTTTCCTCCAGGCTTTCGCTTCCGGTTGGGTAGTAACCGCCAGGCAGCTATGAGGCTAAGCTAGCTTGTGGAGTGAGATCACTCCAGCTATTTGTATCATATTGGCTAACACTTAATTTATCCATGTAATTTATGCGGTACATACATTTCATTGATTGAGTCTTTTTTCATTAAAAGAAAAAACAAAGGGAAAATTACTAAAATGTTGGTTGACCAAGTGTCTTTGCAATTTTGTCACCTTCCTGCGTCTTTGGAACGTCCTCACAGCCTCGGAAGCGTCCCACTATCATGTTGAAGCGTCTGTTTCCTTTCACGCAGACACGTGTCCGACATGTTGAAGCGTCCGTTTCTGTTACCAAAATGCGTCAGTCACCGACGCATCATAACCATAAACTTTTTTGATGCGTCCCTGTGTACGTTTCCGAGGCTTGGCCGACGCTTCCCGAGGCTTGACCGACGCTTAAATAATTAACGAAAAAAAGGGAAACTCAAAAGCCGTTTAACTTTTTAACCGTTGCACACATTTACCCCACTATATAACCCCTCACCCCGTTCACTTATCACTTATCACCACCCGCCGTTTTCAAAGTTTGCAAACATTTCTCAGCCATTTCACTATAACTCCGACGTCGTCAACGACCCGAAAATGGCCAACTCCTGGACTGATGTTGAAGATATTGCTCTGTGCGAAGCATGGGAGGAGGCCATGACCGATCCTCCACGACGAGGACATGGTGGGCTCTGGGTTCGTGTTCAACAGATTTTCGCCCAACTACGTGGTCCGGACCACAACCGGACCGTTGACGCATCATCCTTCAGGTTCCGTGTCCTGCGGTTGGAATGTGAAAGGTTTGATCGATATTTCAAGAAAGTGGAGACAGAAATGCCGGACCTTGGTGAGGACGATCAGAAGGATGTGGTCCTCATCAACTACCGTCATGAAGAGGGACTTGAATTCAAACATGTCTCGGAGTGAGAGTCTATTAGGATATGGTTTTAGAATATTATGTGTTGTTATTTTGGTTTTTATTTTTATTATGTTATGTTTAATGTTTAATAGTGTTTAATATAATTTTTTTTGACTCCGTTAACATGTTTATAAGTTGAAAAAATAACTAACAAATAACATGTTTATATCGTTAAATTTTGACTCCGTTAACATGTATGTTATAAGGGATCCCATGTTATAATGTTTATAAGTTATAAATTTTTTTTTATCATTCTGTATTTGCACAAAATATACAAAGCTGCGTCATTGGCCGACGCTTCACGGACGCGTTAGCAAACTGAGGCGGACGCTTCAACATCGGACACGTGTCGGCTTGAAAGAAAACGGACGCTTCAACATGATAGGCGTACGCTTCCGAGGCTGTGAGGACGTTCCAAGGACGCATGAAGGTGACAAAATTGCAAAGACACTTAGTCAACCAACATTTTGATAATTTTCCCAAAAACAAATCCGATAGGGTTTCCTTTCTTATTAGAAAACCAAAAACAAAAATAAAACCCTCCAACATCCTATATGCCATGCCCCACTATGCATGGTAGGTGTTCGTAGAGCAAAAGCAACCATTATTTTCACTGAGGCGACCATAAATTTAGAACGGTTGTGATGTCACGGTACATGTTTGCTAAACTACGTACCGTTTCTCGTTTTAGGATCCAATCATGAAACACAAAGTTTAACCAACAAGTGAATGATGAAGATTCACGATGTATCTTCTTCAAACTCCAAACCGAGTGGGTTTTTGGGAATTCGGTAATTGGGGCTAGATCTACCCCTAATCTTTACGCTCACTTTTTAATTTGTTTCAAAGTATGCGCCAGGCATCCAAGCACTCACTTTCTATTTGCTAATCACACAAGTCACGAGTTAGGTCCTAACAATGAGTCATGGGCCTTGGAATGATTTATAAATGATAGGGTGATCCGGACTCATGACTTATTGGAGGTCCGGGTTACATAGAACTTGGATCTGATTATATAGAAAGCTTGAGGGTAATTGTCAAATTAAATGAAGTTTATACGATTGGTATAATATATATACATACATAGAGAAAGTATAATGTACAAAAGCCCTAATCATACTTCACGTACGCGACAATACTGACCGTCAGATTTTGTGTCATTATCACGCATGGAGCAGATTATCACGCATGGATCAGTTTTTTTGTGATTATCACGCATGGATAAAATAATCACGCATGTGTATAATAAGCCACTGAAGTAATTACGCATGTGTTAAATAATCACGCAAATGACTCATGTATCAAACACTAAAAAATAATCACGCATGAATTTGAAACTGAAAATAATCACGCATGGATCTGACGGCCAGTATTGTCGCGTACGTGAAGTACGATTACTCATAATATATGTTAACCGCTCTCTACATACATATATATATATAGGGGAATGTTCAAATGAAAACCACTAGTTATTGTGAAAACTCGAAAACTAATTAAAAAAGCCAAAAAAACATACCAATTTTTTTTTTTGCATACTAGTTTTCGCCATTTTTTATATATAAAAAAACTTTTTTTCAAAAAAAAAAAAAAAAAATTTGTAGTGCAAATGTGTAATACTACACATGTGTATGTGTACTACACATGTGTATTATTACACATGTGTACTAAAAATTTTTTTTTTTGAAAAAAAGTTTTTTTATATATAAAAACCTGTGATTTTTATAAAAAATTGAAAATTTTTTTTGTCTGTTTTTTAGACTTTTTTTACTTAGTTTTCGAGTTTTCACAAGAGTAAATTGCCATTTTAGTCCCTCAGTTTTGTCCAAATTTGCCATTTTGATCAAAATAGTTTTTTTTTTGAATCTGGGTCCCTAACTTTTCCCTTTTGTTGCCATTTTGATCACTTTGCCTAACTCCATCCAAAAACTCCATCTTTAACCAGGGGTATTTTGGGGATTTTCATTTTAAATGTTTTCAATTGCCATTTTGATCCAATTCCAAAAAATAAAAAAAATTCCAAAAAATATTAAAAATTCCAAAAAATTCTAAAAAATAATAAAAATTCTAAAAAATCATAAAAATTCTAAAAAAATCCAAAAAATTCTAAAAAATCCAAAAAATTCTAAAAAATCCAAAAAATTCTAAAAAATCCAAAAAATCCGTTTCGGCGCGAACCGTTTCGAGCTGAACCGTTTCGACGCGAACCGTTTCGACCCGTACCATTTTGAAGCCGAACCATTTCGACCCGTACCGTTTCGAGCCGAACCGTTTCGACCCGTACCGTTTCGACCCGTACCATTTTGAAGCCGAACCATTTCGACCCGTACCGTTTCGAGCCGAACCGTTTCGACCCGTACCGTTTCGACCCGTACCATTTTGAAGCCGAACCATTTCGACCCGTACCGTTTCGAGCCGAACCGTTTCGACCCGTACCGTTTCGAACCGAACGGGTCGAAACGGTACGGGTCGAAACGGCACGGTTCGGTTCGAAACGGCTCGGTTCGATACGGCACGGCTCGGTTCGATACGGCACGGTTCGGTTCGAAACGGTACGGGTCGAAACGGTTCGGCTTGAAACGGTTCGGCTTGAAACGGTTCGACTTGAAACGGTTCGGCTTCGAAACGGTACGGGTCGAAACGGTTCGCGTCGAAACGGTTCAGCTCGAAACGGTTCGGGTCGAAACGGTACGGGTCTAAACGGTACGGGTCGAAACGGTACGGGTCGAAACGGTACGGGTCGAAACGGTTCGGCTTCGAAACGGTACGGGTCGAAACGGTTCAGCTCGAAACGGTTCGGGTTCGAAACGGTTCAGCTCGAAACGGTTCGGTTCGGTTCGATACGGTACGGGTCGAAACGGTTCGGCTTGAAACGGTTCGGCTTCGAAACGGTACGGGTCGAAACGGTTCGCGTCGAAACGGTTCAGCTTCGAAACGGTACGGGTCGAAACGGTTTGCGCCGAAACGGATTTTTTGGATTTTTTAGAATTTTTTGGTTTTTTTCGAATTTTTATGATTTTTTAGAATTTTTATTATTTTTTAGAATTTTTTGTAATTTTTTTTGATTTTTTGGAAATTTTTTAATTTTTTGGAATTGGATCAAAATGGCAATTGAAAACATTTAAAATGAAAATCCTCAAAATACCCGTGGTTAAAGATGGAGTTAGGCAAAGTGATCAAAATGGTAACAAAAGGGAAAAGTCAGGGACCCAGATGCAAAAAAAAAAAACTATTTGGATCAAAATGGCAAATTTGGACAAAACTCAGGGACTAAAATGGCAATTTACTCTTTTCACAATAACGGTGGTTTTCATTTGAACCATACCCTATATAAATATATATTTATATTTTATCAAACCCAACAAGTTATTATTTTTGAATTTAAGACAGAAAGGACTGTTTAACATTTTGTCATCTTCCTTTTGTTTCTACACTCTACTTAATTTTGGAGGGGCCAACTTTTTTTGGTTTTATTGTGTGATATTCTATATAGAGTTAAATGCGATTTTAGTCCATGTGGTTTGGGTTATTTTGCTAGTTTAGTCAAAATGTTTCATTTTTAACCTGTGGGTCCAAAAAGGTTTCACAGTTGCCATTTTAGTCAACTGGGTTAACTTCATCTATTTTTTCTGTTAACGAGAAGGCCAATTCGGTAATTTTGTATGTAATTCTGTTAACTAAAAGGGCAATTTAGCCATATAAAATGATCGAAATGGTCTTCTCGTTAACAGAAAAAATGGGTGGAATTAACCCAGTGGACTAAAATGGCAACGGTGAAACCTTTTTGGACCCACATGTTAAAAATGAAACCTTTGGACTAAACTGGCAAAATGGTCCAAAACACAGGGACTAAAATGGCATTTAACTCTTCTATATATAAGAGAAACTTAAGAGTTGCTTTATTGTGTGACATTCTATATATAAGAGAAACTTAAGAGTTGCTTTCACTAAGAAGTTGCGATGTACGAAGAAGAAGTGGTGATAATCGGGGCAGGGATCAGCGGGCTAGCAACGGCCCTCGCCCTTCACAAGAAAGGGATCAAAAGCGTAGTAATGGAGAGATCAGAAACTCTGAGGAACGATAGCGGAACAGCAATTGGAATCCGGCCAAACGGATGGCGAGCTCTGGATCAGCTTGGCGTCGCGGATATCCTCCGTCGCACCGCCATCCCTTTTCAAAGGTCTCCTTTTGCTAATAGTTAGTTTTCACTTTTCAAAATCATTACAATTATATAAAGTTCTATATGATGAATAATATGCAGCAGTAATTAACATATCAGTAAAATTTAAAACAAAATAGGAATAAGTTTAACAAAACTGCACTGATAAAAATACATAATTACTAATTAGCTATCAATGAGTTCAAGTTGAAAGGTAACTGAGCGAAAGAAGTTCACGAATGATCGAAAAATCGATTTAAAAAAAAAATGAAATAAGATATTTAACTAATTTTCCTTAAGACGCATATGCCTCTACCAAGTGGGCTAGTCGTATTTAACATGTAATTTTAAGTTTTGATTCAAACACTCTAACCTATTTAATAAATAAGCTGTGTTTTGAGTTAATTTGTCACGTTTATGATTCCGTGATCTTAAACATCAACTATCATGTTAGTCAATAATTGGTATATATCCTCAATAAAGAGTTAATGATGCTAATATGCGATGGTACTTCTTGTCTTTGTATAGGGAAAGAGTCGTATCGCTTGATGGAGGGAGAAAACAAGACATCTCATTGTAAGTTCTATGAGCTTAGCGAATGACATTCTAAAATGTTTTTACTTTTAAGTTCTTACATATTTAGGATTTGAATCTAATGTGACAATAAAGTTGAATGTCCTATGGAATTATAATCTAGTAACATTTTGAGGGTGTAATAAGGCTTAGAGATCATTAGGTTCTCAGTGAGTGGTTTCGATTCCCACAAGAGAGGTTTTTCTCAAATTTATTGGTATATAGGCATTAATGCTTAGTGGATATGGATATGATCGGGTGGTTCTGCTTGTACCACGACATGATACTCAAATGGTCCGTCAGTGATTCAAATTTGCCATTAAAAAAACAATAAAGTTGAATGACATATGAATCACTATTTTTGATCAAACTAAGAGTTGAACTTACCTTGGGCCTGACGAAGCCCTGCCCCTCATTCTTTTCGCTTCATATCCTTCGTAGTGTTAATTTTATAAAAAAAATCCAATTCTTTTTATGTAGTGTAAACTTTTGGATTTTCAGAGTCCGGGCCCCCTCATTTAACAGAAAACTAAGTTCAGCATCCACAAATGCTAAGAATACTAGAGTCCATATACTCTTCCCCATGCTCAAATTTGAGGGAAAATCTAAGGTTTTGTTTATCTTTACTTGTACGTTAGATTCCCCATTCCCTTGTCCCATACCCTAAATAAGTAAAAAACTTCTTTTTGATTGGCAACACACTATATATAAATATATAGGATCTAACAAGTAAACTTTCATATTTAGGTTCATTATTTATCCTCTGACTCATATTTTTTTAGTGGTTATAAGTGAAATAAAATATTATTTAGTTGATTTATGAATCTATATTAAAAAATAGAATTTCTATGGTCTATTATATTAACAAATAAAAAATGAATATCAGTTTTTAAAAATACTTTATTATTTGAACATGTATTTTTATGATTTATATTGATATTCACGTATTTTGTTATAAATATTAATAAATGAGTAAATTACGTTTTGAGTCCATGTCTTTTATTGGTTTTAACACTTGAATCCAAAATCAAAAACTTTAACATCTTGAATCCCTAACCGCTCATTCTCTAACGCTTTGAGTCCAATTTTTAACATTTGTTCTTTTGATTTTGGACCCAAGTAGTTAAAACCACTAAAATACATGGGCTCAAAACGTTATAAAATGAGCGGTTAAGGACTCGGAGTGTTAAACTTTTTTATTTTGGATTTAAGTGGTTAAACCACTAAAATATAGGGACTCAAAAAGTAATTTATTCTTAATAAATTTATGATATTTGACATATATGTAATTTCCTGAAAACTAATTTCTTTATAATTGAACATGTCCCCCAAGTATTCTCCGGCTAGACCGAATACTCTCAACTCTTCGTTCGACTGACTAGGGAGCTCCTAGCGACTTCTGCAACCATGCTTCTAAATAAAAAGTCCACTTGTTTACATAGCATATTTATATAATAAAAACGTATGGGTTAACCACTAAAAAAGAACTAAGGGACTTAATTACTAAGATGACAAAACTCTAACACGACACATCCGATCTACGGGTGTAAATTTCTGATATGCACAAAAAATGCCACAAATATAAGATGAAATTAATGGGTTTAGGTTTACTATATACGAGTTTAAGTCAAAGTGAACACGTTTAGTTAAATGGATCGTGTTCGTGTCAACCTGTAGGGTTCACGATTTGACACGTTTAACAGATTTATTTGTTTATTTTTTTTTAAAGTATAATTTCACATAAGATTTTTATAACTGAATTGTAATTATTTTACATACTTTTTTTTTTTTATTTTGATTGTAAAAGTGTAATCTAAAAGTATCAATATACAACATGTTTCGTTCGAGTCCATATGCGAATATTCATGTCTTGTTAGGGTTCATGTCTCTAACACGACGAGTTCATGTCAAATTCTGGTGTCCATGTCAGGGTGGTGGTCTGGATTCTCTAGCATAAACCATGTATATCAAGATACACAATGTGCTTGGTAACAACATTTTATCCTTTCCCCCACAAACTTAAGGGCTAATTATTTTTATATTGTTTGTGTATCGAGGTATCATTGTGTTGGTGAAACACGTTGCTTGCGAAGGAAGGATATCATCGACACTCTTTATGCTGCGCTTCCAGCGGCCACCGTCAAGTTCGGTTGCCAACTTGAATCTATAAAATTACACCCACACACTACTAAACCAATTCTTAGGTTCATCGATGGAAGCTCAATTATCACTAAGGTATTAACCAAATTTAAACAATCTTGTTGGCTAGTTTTGCAAGTCACTACATGCTTTCATTAGAATAAACGATGCCTCTTGGTTGTTGTAGGTTGTAATTGGTTGCGACGGTGGCAAGTCGATCGTTGCAAATTTCCTTAACCTCAAGCCTACAAAGACGTTCCCGATATTTGCAGTTAGAGGCTTAACTAACTACCCACACGGTCATCCCTTCGGCCACGAGTTTACGAATTTCATGAAAGATGACATGCTTGTGGGTAGAGTTCCGATTGACAATAACACGATTTATTGGTTCTCTTCACAGCCATACATTCCTAAAGGTCTTTTTATCATCTTAAAATATTAATAGAAGTACATTGAGAAATATGATGTATAATATAAAGTAAACCCTAACAAAGATATTCTCTTTGATTATAACTATGATGAATAGATGAAGGAGTTTGGAAAAATCCCGAGGTAATACAACAATACGTCATAGAGTTGCTAAGCAACTTTCCCCATGAGATTCAAGAAATGGCTAAGAACGCAGACATTAAATCATTGTCGTTTACACACTTAAGATATCGTGACCCGTGGGACTTACTATTGGGGACATTTTCTAGAGGAACAGTGACAGTTGCTGGTGATGCGATGCATGTCATGGGTCCATTTATGGGGCAAGGTGGCTCTGCAGCACTAGAAGATGCGGTTGTGTTGGCTAGAAATATGGCTCAACTGGGTTTAAACCATATTCAGAGTGGAAGTAATGTCATTGTCCATAGAGTTGGGGAAGCATTTGATAGGTTTGTAAGACAACGAAGGGTCAGAGTGGTTCAATTGTCATTGCAAGCTTACCTCGTTGGCATGATGTTGGGTACTTCTTCGCACCTAAAGAAAATAATATGGACCATGTTGTTAAATTTCTTCTTTCCGAACCAAAAGAGTCATATGGATTATGATTGTGGTGATCTTTGATGTGTTCAAAGATATTTATGCTTTATTCATTAATATATTGCAAAGATATTTTAGTATCGGTGCAAAGATATACAAATGCATAATAAGTTGTGTGATATGATTACAAGTTTGATGATTTATATACTCTTTACTTAGACATTACGGTGTACTCACTTGGACCCTTTGTGATGTTGAGTTGAAAGAACGGTACTGTGGGGAACACCACACTATGATTTGCGACCCCCACGAGTAGTTATCACACTCGGGGTTGTGACCTTGTGGGGATGGAGACATTGAAGAATTTTTACTTTTTTATTTTTCTTTTATGTTTTTGAGGATAAATAGGAAACACGATAACTGAGAGATATAAAACAAAAATCTGTGGACTAGAAGGTATGGGGAGGCTCATCCCCATGAGGATGGGCCGCCACGTAGGCGCCACATCAGCATCCCATAAAGGATGGGGCTCATTGCTTTTTGAGGGGGTGGAGGATGGGGCTACCCCACCTAATTATTTTATAATTTTCTAACTTTTATTTTGTTAACTTAATAAAAACTTTATAAAAATTAAAAAAATACAACATAAATAAATTCATTTCATAAGATAAAAATAAAATTACATTTCCTAAAAATTAAAACTACTAATCCTAGAAATGGTAAACATAAAAACGAAAAAAAAAATAACGATACGATTAAAAAAGTCCTCCGCTCACAACCTACAACGCCCATTTCTTCTTAACCTCCTCTTTCATCCGCCGATAAACCTCGCGTTCATCCTCCGGAACCGAGTCGAGATCCAACCTCATAATCCTAAAATCCTCCGCTCGAGCATAGTCGGCCGACACGGTTTTCTTGTGACTATATTTTTCGGCCGCGAACTCTTTGAACGAACGGAATTCGTTTATCAACTCGTCCATTTTCGAAGCCGCCCCCACCACCCGAACCGCCCCCTCCACTCGAGCCGCCCACTTTTCGCTTTCCGGCCGCCTCTTTTTTTGATTTGTCCCTTCCGGTGGGACGTTTGTTCTCGCGAACGAGCAACACATCCTCGTCATATATCGGGTCGTCGTTTATGTCGATTTGACAACGAGCGGTGGAGCCTCCCACACTATAACTTCCGGACTCGGAAGTTTTAGTCCGTTTGGCGGTTGCGACCTCATTTGGAACCGGCATCCATTTTGGTTCTTTCTTTAAAACGTTCCGTGCTCGGAGGTGCGGGAAAGGCGCCAGATTTTTTGAATCCCATTTAGCCATCGCAAGGTTAAGAATGTCCTCGTCGTTACTCCCATTAGGAGGACAAGTGTAAATTTGGTTATAATACCCGCAAAATTCATTAACGGTCTTGTTCATTTTCCGCCACTTGCCCGATACGGAATCGATATCACGCAACGGGCCTTGCTCTATATGCTCGTTAAATCTATTCGTTGTCGCCTTCTAAAAACTAGTACCCGTTTGATTGTTCCCTAAATTTAAAAAAAATGCATTAGTGAAAGTAAAAAATAAATCTTTTTAAATTTAAATTAAAAAAAAACTTTGGTTCATACCGACAATCGGGCAAGTTGAGGACTTAACAAACGCAATTGCTAGCGCCTCCTCCTCTACTTTTGTCCACTGTCTCGGCTTTGCTCTCGAACTGCTTTTTTTGCGGTGTCGGGTTCGGTTTCAACCGCCTTCCCCTTCCCCGTGTTTTTTTTTGCGCTTGAATTCTTTAGGTGACGATTCGGGGACGGCTTCTTCATCATCATCGTCAAGTTGAAACGGGGGTTGCGGTTGGAAAGTTGGCGGTTGCGATTGGAATTGTTCAAGTTGAACTGAGTTGCGTTGCATGAATTGTTGGAGTGCTTGGTATTGTTGCATTTGTTGAACTTGGGACATTTGTGAGAAGGCGTTGGGTGATTGTTAGAAACCCGAAAACGTAAATTGTGGAGACACCCACGAAGGATCCATAGTCGGAGTGTAAGCGGGACTCGAAAAAAAGTTAGGTTGGTTCGGGTTGGGATTGTTCGGGTTGAATGGATTCATGATTGTATAAAAAAAGGGGAGTGTTTTTTTTTATAAAAATTGATGAGAATGGGAGAAGAATGGGAGAAGTATTGAGAAAATGGTATAAAAAATGGATGAAAGGAGGGGTATTTATTTAAAGTGAAAAAGTTTTTTTTTTATTTAATACATAGCCGTTGTAATGGCTACATTGTTTGAATTTGAGGCCCGTGAAGAACGTCTTGTGGGAGCCGGATACGACGCGACGGGGCTAGGGGGCGGTGTGGGGGACCGGCGACGGGCCAGGACGGGCCTAAGCCGGCCCCCATACCGTCTAGTCTAAGGGGTTCATACATTATCTCGAACACTGGGAATGTAGCACAACACAATCTTGGATTCTATGGTATTTGTTTATGAGAGGCGATATGGAAAGTCTTGCACCAAAATAACGTAACTTTTCTTAGAATAAGGAAATGTACGTCTAAAGATCAAGCAACAAGTTGGCATGCCTATTATCAAATAATTGACTACAAAAGTTTTTAACTTTCACATTAGCATATGTCAACTAAAATAGAGATATAAGAGTCAGGGAGAGTATTATCCACCTTGTATCTGCTTTCCTTCACTAGGTCTTGTCTTGTCATGCTGAGTTTTTATTGTAAACTTTTCAATAAGACAACATAACTAACCCGACAACCAGGGGTGAAAATATGTGTTGCATTCTTTTCCCTTATCTATGGTTTTATCTCACCTGTTGCAACCAATATTGTTACCGAGCAACAAGTTAGATAAAAACTCGCTTCAAGTAAAACAAAAAAAACATACATTAACCAACATAGAAAATAAAAAATATACAAGTTAATCATCATTTGACCAATCTTAATCCGACCTGTCTTCATATGGATCAAAGCGCAGATGATCCTATTTATTATAATTCTAACCGTCTTTACCGGGACCATTATAATACGTACTTAACGTCTAAATCAAGTAAATCCTCATCTGGAATCTTTTCGTCATAGCCTTCAACCTCTTTACAACCAGAATGTTGTCCGCTTCGACCCCTATAGCGTTGTGCAATTCGACCACATAGCATTGTCTGTTTCAATCACCGGAACGTTTTCAAGTATATCTTGTGGAGGCGGTTTTAAAATCTAGAAAATATTACCATGTTGATTATTCGGGTTGTTTGTGTCCACTTTTTTTCCAAAGGGATTTAAAGGGGTTGGAAGATAGAGATGCTTGAAGTTTCTTTATAAAAGTTAGTTTCATCTATACTATACTATATTATAATGCATGACGGATGGGCATTTTAAGATATACAAAAAAATAAGAACTTTTTTTTCCCTTAATGCATAATATACAACCCTAAAATGAGGGTAAATTAGTCTTTTAAACACTACTTACATTTTAATCCCTTCATCTTATTACACTTTTTTTTTTTTTGAACGGCAAATTTGGATCACTTTAATCTCCCATCTTTAACCAAATTATGGATAATTAATTAGTAGTTACATTTATCGCCCTTATAAAAAACGAACCACCCCCATGTTTTTTAAATGACTATAACCTTTACGTACGTTAATATTTTTTTTTAAATTGCACCATAAAAACGAGCATTTTATTCTCTTTAATTTGAGTATAGCATTGCTATAATTGTTGATGCAATAATTGTTTTAATTAAATCTTAATATATTACGTGATTACTAGTGTCTATGGGTGAAAAATAACTGAACCGTTAACCGAATCTGAACTGAAAATAGAGGAAATCAAACTGAAATTAAAAATAAACCGAATTAATTGAAAACTGATTAACCGAATTAATCAAAAACCAGACATCGCCTGATTTTTTTGAACCCCCGTTTAACCAAAATTAACTAAACCAAACCGAACAATTCATATTTCTATACATTTCATAGATTTTATACCTTCAGTTCATGAATTTTAAATTAAATGAAACGGAATCTAATATAACAAACAAAAACCATCAAATTATAATAAAATAGCCATGGAAAATGAACAAGCATTTCCATCACATAATATTGTTAAAAGGGCCTTAAAACACGAGACTTTGATTTGGGCGATGCAAATTTCATTACAAAATTCAAAACCTACGCAACTTTGACTTGAGTGGTCCAAATTTCATTTCAAAATTCAAAAGCTTTTCTTCATTTGTTTGCATCTCCCATGCACTCCCTAGGGCTTAAGACAATGAAGACGAGCAAAAAAAAGCGACTTAAACGCAAATATTAGTGTTACTATCATTTATATGAGTCCAGGGGTTAGTTAGTAATATTGAGAAGTAGAGGGGTTAATAGTGTTAAATGTGTAATAAGTTTAGTTAGTTGTAATAGTTGTTAGTATGGGCGGGAAAATCAGTTGTAACCAACTATACGTAACTGATTTGTTAGTGAATGAATTAGATTGGTTTGTGTGTTCTTTTCTCTGTTGTTCTTCTCACTTTCTGTGCTAACAATTTGGTATCAGAGCTACCGAACCTCGGTTAACTCTTGATTTCAACAAAATCGTTCGATTCAATTCCTTGAATTAATCAATTGTTCGGTTAAACTCTGTTTGATTTCGTTTCAATCTCAGGAATTGATCATCTTTCGATCAATTTGATTTCAAAACCCTGGCAACTAGAAGCCAAACTTTGGAACAAAGGATGCAAGAACATGAAAATTCGATGAACCAGTTTGCTGAGAATCTTGCAGCCATAAAAACTCAAATGGAAGCACAAATGACTGAGGTTTTGCAGAGTATTCAATCGATGGGAATTAATCAAACTACTGGCAGTAATCATGGACCTACGAATGGGAACTCTTACAACAGTTTTAATAATAGGCTAACAAAGATGGATTTCCCTAAATTCAATGGTGAAAATTTAGAAGGATGGCTTTGTAGAGTTGAACACTTCTTTGTGATAGATGAGATTCCAGAACACTTGAACATATGGAGGATATGGTAGTTTTATGGCATCAATCTTTTGTGCAATCAAAGGAGGAAGTATCAATGGTATGTCTTGGAATGAATATAAGAATTTCATTGCTGCTAGAATTGGTAATTTCTTAGGTCAAGATGCTATGGGGGCTTTGGCTTCTTTGAAATAAACAGGAACATTGAAAGAATTATGTCAAGAATTTGATTTAGCTTTAACAAAGGTCTCAAGCTGTGATGAGTATGCGCTCAGTTTATTTTTAAGGGCTGTGAGGCCAGAAATAGGTTTTCCTGTGATATTGTTATGGCTATCTAGTTTACCTAAAGCATACATGCTAGCTAGAATGCAAAAAGAGTCTCTTAATGATATACAACCTAGTAACCATAAAGGTGTCATAACCTTAGAATATCATAATAAGCAGTATCCTGTTACTAACTCTTCTAATTTTCCATTGTTACCTGCACCATTCAATAAACCAAAACTTCTGAATTCCAGAAGATTAACCCATAAAGAAATAGAGGAAAAATGGCAAAAGGGGAATGTTTTGGTTGTACTGAGAAATATGCACCAGGACATGTGTGTAAGAATAAACAGTTGTTTTCAATTGAACTAGTTGAAGTGGAAGATGATGATAAGGTGGATCTTAGTGAGATTATGTCATAGGAATTACAAGAGCTGAAAATTTCTTTAAATGCAATAATGGGGGTACATTCTTTTTCAACTATGAGGGTAAAAGGGTCAATTGGTACACAAATTCTCAACATATTAATAGATTCTGGTTCTACTCATAATTTTTTGAACATAGACCTTGCTAAGAAGATGAAATGTCCAATGAAGGAAGTAGGAACTTTAAGCATTACCATTGTAGATGGCAATGAGATGTCTTGCACTCAGTTATGTGAAAATTTTCAATGGGTAATGCAAAATAACTGGTTATCTGTAGATGTCATGTTAATACCTCTAAACAATTATGGTATGTCTTTAGGGGTTTAATGGCTACAGACTCTTAATGATATTATGTGGAACTTCAGGAAGTTATTTATGAAGTTTAAAGTGGAAGATAAGTGGATAGAGTTGAAAAGATTAGATTCTAGCACGGTTTCTTTGTGCTCTACAGAAAAAATGGAAAGTTTGGTCAATGGAGATGAGACTATAGCAACTGTGCAGTTGTTTAGTTTACAATTGAAGGAGTTGATTATATCCTTATAAATGGGTCAAATATAAAAAGCCTAATCGTGTTTATTCAATCATGAATATGATATTAGACATCAAATCAGTAAAACTTACTTGTTGGAACAGAGATATGAGATAAGAATGTTGAATCCACGATTCCCGTTATGGTACCTTGTGTTGATGGGTCACATTAGAGATAATTGATCATGGTGTTCTTAAGGAGTTTTCCATACATTTTTATCAATACCAATGATCAATATATAATGATCATAAGTGATGGTAGGTTACGGAAAACTCTATATATTCTCTTATTAAAAGGTACCTAAAGGGAAATCTTAATTGCCCCCTTAAACTATTCAATATTTACAATTACTACCATCAAGTAATTGTCGGGGACTAGTTATGTCATATTGGTAACTTACTCAAATGATTCGTAAGGCCACATCAACAGGTTATTTCTAACATTCTCCCACTTGGCTGAGTGATCATTTGTGACAAGCGTAAATAAGTTTGGCCAAGTTAAAACATTAATCCATGTTTCAAATTGAAACTGTAATAGACAAATACAGTCATTGAGTCATTGTTAACTCAAGACCCCCATTAATCATGTTACAACCGCAAATCAAAACATGCGTAAATTTAAGACCAAAATGACAGAGCTAAGCCCTTTAAAATTAATTTGTATAATTCTTGTCTATACGTCATTAGGTGCACATACGTATTTATCGACAAACAAATTGTATAATTCAGGAAATAATTACAAATCGTTCATATGTACGATATGCTATTATGTAAGGCCTTTAGTAAAACACGTCTTTATTATGAGCTCTTAAAAAGACTTTCGGTGTAGACCTTAGTTATCGGATCCGCAAGCATATCATGAATGTAAATGTACTCGATACAAATATTTAGTTTCCTCTTCTTGTTCATAAGCGAACAATAATTTTGTATCGAAGTTTAATGCAGCACCTCTCGAACTGTTACTGTTTGAGGAAACAAGGTAGTTGACTTTTCACACTAGGCCTTCAATATAGTATATAAATGGAGTTAATAAGTTTATGAGTCCACTGATAAGTTTTCAACAACATTTAGTGACAATTGCGTTGTTAATTAACAACATATTATGTCATTATAATTTAGGTTGTTGTTAACAGTTTCTTATGACTTCTCCATAAGTAAGATTTGTCCGCAGACATAAGAATTACCCCAAATTGACATTTAGTTTCTTTTGAATATTATAAAATCAAGGTAAGAGTAATCAACTTCTTCTTATAGTGTTTATCGTTTCTTAAAGATAATGTAAGATGCCTCACAATAATCTAGAGTGGTCTAATGTTCATCAATGTGAGCAATATCTAAACGAGTATAGACTTGAATCTTTGTAAGGCTTCTAATTAATAAAGCATAAGGAAGTAATCTCATTTATCATTTTATCCTCTAAAGGAGAGCAATATTGTTTGTTACACATGTAAGAGCCCGCTTTAGAGTAAAGCTTATGGGATGAAACTAATGTCCTGTTGGGTCTATCTCTGTAATTTTTAGATATCTCTCACGTAAGTGGTATCTCCGAGATTCATTATATCAAAATATGTGTGAGAAATTTCTTGACTTGTGTAATATATACTTATCCAAAGAGTACCATCTATATAAGGACAAGTTTACATTAGTTGCTCTCACTCATCTTGGGGTAGGTACATAAATACTCTTAACTCTTGATGAAAAGAATTGCATTAATATTTCATCATATTTTGATGCTTGATTCAACCCATACATGGAATTTATTAACATACAAAGTAAGTGTTCTTGACCTTCAGTTTAGAACTTTCAGGTTGTTTTATGAATATGTAAGTCTTTGTTTAAGGAAAGTTGTTTTAATATTCATATAATGTAGCTCTAAATAATTATAAGCCACTAGAACAACAATGATCCTCAAAGAAACATTTTGTAAGAAAGGTAAGATGATTCTTTGATAAATAATTCTCTTCTGAGCATTACCTTTAACAATCAATCATACTTTTAGTGTCTTAACGTTTGCATTCAGATTTTGTTTAGTGATGAACACCCTTAGGTAATTCAATCAAATCCCAAACGTTATTCTAACAAATAAAATCAAATTTGCTAATAACAATTCTTATTCCATTTAGAAAATTGATTGATGTTAATGGCTTAAATAGAGGAGGTATGACCAGTAAACTTTCCAATATCCATTTCAACTTCAGTCAAGGAGGATACATAATCATCAAAGTTAGTAGGATTTTAAACCTAGATGGCCTCCTTAGTTGATTTTAGGTTTATTAAGAGTTTCAGTTTTATGGATTAACTCTCGTCTAAGTTGCTATCACTTTTAGTATTCTAAATATGTAAGAGTTGGTGCGGTATGGTGTGCAAGAGGTGTAATCCAAGTAAAATTTAATAGGTCTCTTCCCCCCGCCTCTTGCACTTCCGGCAAGTCCTCATAAGGACTTTTACTGCTCCTACTGACTTAGAAATCTTTAACAATTTAGCATGCTTATGGTCAACATTAGAAGACCAATAAATTCTAATAGAGAAACAAATTAATGAAGTTACTCATTGTAGTTTCTCTGTTTGAGGATTACAATTTTGGTAAGAAATCTGAGTGTGCCCACATTTAAGCAACAATGAAACTTTTGTTAAAGTAGAAGTATATTCTTAAAGAGAAAAGTTGTGAAGGAGCAGTGTCTTGTACAAGAGGTACAAATTGAGGTAACAACAAGTTTTCACTCCCCTACGTCTTGTAACTCTCGCAAATTAAGATTAAGACACTTAATGCTCCCACTAACCTTAGATCTCTAGGAATGCTACAAGATAAGTTTCAATGATGTACGTGCTGTGGGAACATGTCATATATGTTAGACTAGATTTCCTTAATGTCCAGATGTTATAAAAAATTTGAGCACATATTTAGAAGGAATCATAGTATATATGAATTAATTTCTTTAATACCTTGATCCATAAGGGACATATTAGACACAAGTAAATATTATTTGAAATGATAAATGACTTATGTCTGAATATTCCATTTTGGGATAACTTCCAATGAAATATAATTTCTAATGGAACTTGATTTATTCCCCCAACCATTTAAATATTAAGGCTTTTAACACATGCTCGAAAGTCACTAAGAATGAGATTTGATAATATTTCATCCTTCATTAACCTGGTCATGATTTCGCATGCAATTTGGTCTTAATGGATGAAGTTTGTAGATCTCATTTTTCTTTTGTTAAATTTTCATTTTCAAGATAACAAAAGCTGTGAAAAAATGTAGTATCATCTAGTTCTATCTTATAAGGTTTCTATCCAGATTGTGATGACAAATAATATGAGAGTTTAAGGTAAGAGTGACTTTGTTTTAACCATACAAACCTCACAACTGTCATGATGTAGCTTTCATATTGATACTAAATTCTGAATAATATATAGAATATATAAAGTATCATGAAGCCCAGTTATGAAACAGTTTAATATGGTTCTTATAGTCTTAACATTAAATTTTGCCACTAACTCTCATCTTAAGTATTTGTTGATTTCTGGTAGGGAAACACATAGAATCAGAGTCAATCCGTCATGTGTTGATTGGAATATTATCATTAGCAGACTTAAATATCATAAATATCTGACTACTTAGCTTAGCCAGCTGTTCCATTGAATTATGGATAGTCTCGATGCTCATGCCTAGTTTAATGACATAAATTTTCAGTGAAACTTTCCTTTTGAAGAAACTTATAGCTGGAAGTAGTACTTGTACACTATCTTTGAATCTTAAAAGTATCCTCCTTTAAGGTTTAGTGGCGGTGAGATGAACAACATCTAATTTTCCAGTTTCATGCATTCATTTTCCTGTACATATGTTGCTAATCAACAGACTCATTTTCCTAACCAGGTTAAATTATGGGTCATGGTATTGTACATTATGATATATTCACATGTGCAAGTAAATTTTATGGTTATAATCTAGAGTAAATGCGTGCATCTTAGGAGTTATTTTGATTCTTCTAAAGAAAAAAAATTAGTCTTAGGAAATTTAGAATGTAGAATAGCTCACACGATGGCAATAATTAAGTGAGTTCTTGATTATCATAAGAGATATAATGTTTGACTTATCTCACTAGTCATGCTCTAGTTTTCTTCTCTGATACTTTTATCAGAAAAGAGCAGTAGGATTGCCATATCTTAAGAGATAATCAACAATCCAATAAGTGCAAATTTTGTAGAAACTCTTTAGTAAGCAAAACATTTTAGGTTTTGAAATTAGAGTGGATGAAATAGATGGGATACAAACTTAAGAAGAAGCTTGGAGTGATTTACATTATGGGGTAATCAAGTAAGGCAGACACAAATTATTATATTGAAATTATAGTCTACTATTACACCAAAATAACAGACTAACTTAAGGTTCTACCTGAATTTTTGTTTCGCTTTGGCTTTGACCAAAATTCAGACACATTATGAACATACATAAATAACAGATTGTCTTGATGTTCTACATAAATTTGGCTTCGCTTTGGCTTTCACCAAAATTTATGTATTATGAACATACATAATAGATTGACTTATTGTTCTACATAAACTTTGGCTTCGCTTTGTCTTTCATCAAAATTCATGTATTATGAACATACGTAAATAAAAACCAACTTAATGTTCTGCCTGAATTTTGGCTTCGCTTTGGTTTTGACCAAAATTCATGTATCATGATGAACGTACATAAATAATAAGGTAAAACACATAAATATAACATAACACCTTTGGGTAAGAAATGCTACATTTATGTAAATTAGGCTAATAATTTATTATGTGCATCATCAAACAATTAATTGTTGAGTTCATTATCCAACAATACACATAATCACGTCAAATGACATAAATCAAAGTTGGGCCATTCACAAGTTATGATCAAGGCTTCCAAAAGGTGAAGTAAGGCATGTTAAATGTATACATTTCGTATAAACATTTTGCAAAAAGTTTATGCAAAATAATTTATACAAAACATATCACACCAACAAATTTATACAACTTAGTTTTGCGAAAGCTTAATATATAATTCATGTAGATCATACGAAAACATCAATTAATTAATTTCATAAATTAAATGAGCCATGTGAAATTGGAGATATGATTCACACCAACAAATTTATACAACTTAGTTTTGAAATCCATCGACATAAGGCAAGGCACTAAATTTTAAATATAATGACTGATCAATTAACCGTATATAAAAGACATCATAGCAATCTAAACCCATCAATTAAGGTTCAACACACATAGTTCATATATATATAGGATAAAAGAATCATAGGTCACATGATTTAATTACCAATTATATTTTAGTATATGTGATTTAAAACTAAATTTTATGAGTATTTAATTCATGTGCAAAATTCTTTTCCAGTAACATAATTCATGAATATATAAATAATTAATTCATAAGGTGTAATTCAAATTAAATGAAACATTCTGGCATTACACCGCCTAAAAATTAATTAATTTGAGAAGTCCGATTGTTTCAAAGCTCCAATTCCATAATACTGATTGATATGTTTTGCAGCTAACATAAAACACAAAATAGAAAATCAATAGAATGAAAACAAGACAATAGATCAATTAACGTGATCGGATTGATATAATCAACACTGCTCTGATACCACATGTTGATTATATCCTTATACATGGGTCAAATATAAAAACCTAATCATGTTTATTCAATCAAGAATATGATATTAGACATCATATTTGTAAAACTTACTTGTTGGAACAGAGATATGAGATAAGAATGTTATCCACGATTCCCGTAATGGTACCTTGTGTTGATGGATCACATTAGAGAGAATTGATCATGGTATTCTTAAGGAGTTTTTCAAACATTTTTATCAATACCAATGATCAATATATCATGATCATAAGTGATGGTATGTTATAAAAAACTCTATATATTCTCTAATTAAAAGATACCTAATGGGAAATCTTAATTGCCCCCTTAAACTATTCAATATTTACAATTACTACCATCAAGTAATTGTCGGGGACTAGCTATGTCATATTGGTAACGTTACTCAAATGATCCGTAAGGCCGCATCAACAGGTTATTTCTAACAGAAGTGTCAAGATTCTTTTCAACATGAAACTAAGGTAAATGAAGAAAGTAAAGATACTGCATTAGAGAGTCTGATACAGAAATACAAAGACATATTTGAAGTTCCTGTCATATTACCTGCAACAAGAGATTGTGATCATAGGATTATCTTAAAAAATGAACATGTAACTATTAATCAGAAAGCTTACAGATGTCCTGCTGCTCAGGATGTGTTAGAAAAGTTAACCCAGGAATTGCTAGATACAGGGGTAGTGTCACACCCCAATATTTCCACATATTTCCGGTGGGCCCGGTGGGGAGTATCGTGACGTAGTTGATATCATAGACAAATAAACACAATTATGGCATAGCGGAAGGCTTGGAAGTTATTACTATTACAACCCGAAATGTTCAAAGTTCAAACGAAAGAATATACAGATGGTTGTAATAGAGATTCACATGCGGACCATAAATACAAATACATGAAACTGAGTTTAACAGACTTCAGGCATCTAAGGATTTGCAAGATCCTCTTAATTGACACCAAGTAGCTCCAGCCTAGTTTCGAGAGGTACCTATCACTTAGTCTTTGGAAAATACTTCAGTTTTCACTGGTAAATACAATTAACTGACTCATTTGAAAACATTTAATAAAAATTGATTTAGGTGCACAAGGCACAAAATCTTTTATAACTTGGGACAATTCTTATTAAAATCTTGTATACGGATTTACATGTTTGTCATACAATTGAGGCCGGTTTGGAAGCCGGTCATGATTAACCAACTCACCACTTATAAAACCCACAAAAGAGTTATCCCCAACATGTGGGTTATTTATTTAGCATTTTACATCTGTCGGGTGTATGCCTACACCCCGTGCATAAGCCGTGGCCATTAATAACTTAAATGAGCCGAGGATATCCAAGACACGGTCGTTAACACCAATGTTTATGTTATCAAACAAAACAGATTAAAACGGGTTATGCGGATTTATTTAAATCAAAATCCGACTAAATAATCCCATACCCGACCAAGCGGTAATAATTTACCGTATCCCAAACCCGTATAGGGAAAATAAGTTAAAAGTATATACCTGAGTTAATTATGCAAAGGATGTTACTCAGCCGTATATTCTTAGGACTTCATGCAAATATCTTCTACCGAAGCTACTTAATCTGTAAGGAAGGTTTTATTAACCTATTAGGATACTAACGGGTCTTATTTAAGTCAACGACTTAGACCGGTTAGTTTTAAAGATACTTTACGGTTCGAAATGCTAGATTAAGCGGAGACCGGTGATAGAATGTAATTTAGACCCAACAAGCATGAATACTTGTATAATATAGGTAAACTAAATACATTCTAGATTTTGAAGTTTAAATGACAAGGTTAAACCCGTTTCGGCTAATTTATGCAAACTAGTTACATAAACCGAACTGAACGCGTATAAGCATAACGGGTAACCAAAAGAACCATATACAAGTTCCATATATTATTATGCTTAAAATATGTTAAGACATCAGTAGGATGTCAACATATATGCCCAAAAAGAATTTAAAATTGAATTAAGTCTCATAAAGGCATTTTGGTCATTTTAGGATTTATAAAAGAGGTTTATAGGTAAACTGCTGTTCTGGTAAAAAACATTCTGTAAAAATATTTATTTTATGATGTTATAACAGTGGGATATCATACATATATGTGGTTTACCATTTATGGCCAAACTATGCCCCGAAAGGGTATTTTGGTCATTTCACATATGCTTTTAAGGACATAATTGGAATTCTGAGTTCATAACTTATACCTACTGTAAAAATATTAAAAATCATTTACAAAGTCAGTAGGTAACAAGTATTGGGTACTAAATATGGTTTTAAACCATACTATGCACCTAATTAGCGTAAAAGCCGATATTTGACGATAATTGCAAAGTTTAAGTGATTCTGAGATTTTGACCAGCCTTGAATGGTCAAAATATTTTATTTTTCATGTTAGATCAGTAGCAAAAAGTTTTGCACACCAATTATATGTAAAACTCATTTTATTTTCTAAAAGGGCATTATCGTCAATTACCAGCTTTATACACAAACTCAATGATAAAGTCAACATATAATCTGGCCCAATATTCAAAAAATCCTTAAAAATAATATCACAACAGTAGGTAAAGAGTTTTGGTTCAAATTAATGTTTTAACCATGATTTATACACCTAAAGGTAATTTAGTCTTTATAAAAGCTAAATTTACGATCTTTTATATAACATCAGTTTATGACCAGAAGATAAGCATCAAAATACATTAATTATGTTTACTAATCAGTAGCAAATCCATTTGCATGTTTATTTATTCAAAAATCCTATCTTTAGACCAAAAGGGATAATTGTCAAAAATGAGCATAATAATGGAAACATGCATATAATTCAGAATAATAAGTGACCTGGTATTATAACTTCAGAGAGTTATAGTAGAACATTAAATGGTCACAATGGAAGCTTAAAACACAAAGGGATTAAGCTTAATCGGGTCAGAACTGAAAGTCAAAGCAAAACTCAAGCTTTTGCGACTTTCGGTTGCGACCTGAGCTTAAACTTAGAATTGTCAGGTTGAACATGTTTAGACATGTTCTAATAATGTTTACCAAGTTATTAAAGTGATAAGACATGTTTTTATAACTTCTACATTGTCAGTTATGATTTTTATTTAAAAATCTGACTAGTTTGACTTTTTACTTGATTACTTTGACCCGACAATTAACTAAGTAAACGTGGTAATTAGGAGGTGCCCTTTTGAGGGATTAACACCTACCTAATTATGATCACGTAGCCATATTCACCTCGAACAATGGCTGGACCGTTTAGGTCTAAACCAAAAGTCAAAGCTGTTTTGCGGTAATTTGACTTTCGGTCTTTAAACACATAAAAACCGAACTAGAGTGGCTAAGGACACTTACAAAGGGTCCTAGCTCGAACTTTAAACTCAGGGGAGCTTCCTTTTTTATCAGGAACCTCTAGAAATGATCATGAAAGCTTAAGCAAGGAGAAAGATGAGAAACTTTTGAATGAACAAGGAAATGAGGCTGCTCAACCCCTATTTATACTTGAAGAGTGCAACCTTGGATCATGCCAGGTGTTAGGGGAGTCCAGGGATGATCACAAGTGTCTATAGTGGTTTTAAAAACCATCAAAAAGCTCCATGTTTCGAGTTATGTGGGTATAGGGTGGTATGTGTGGTGAACAAGGAAGAAACCTTCAGCTGGCAAGGAGTTTCTGTCGAAACAGGGCCGTCCCGTCGCACCCGGCGTAGAGGGGGAGGGGTCGCGCAGCGCGAGCACCCCGGTTACCAGCCAAACATGTTTCATTCTTGACACTTTCAGTCCCTGAACATTTCAATGCATATTATCTTTCATTCTAGGCACTTTTAACCCTCCTAGTTAGTTTGTAGGTGATCTTAGAAGGATAACCAAACACCGTTAGGCCCGGTTTCGTTAAATGATCACCGAATACACTAGTTTCTTCTCGTTGACGCTTTTAACCATTCTTCTTGAAAGTTTGTGTATTAACACATAACGGTGTTGAAACCTTGTGAATTTATTATCATGTATTCTTAAGAGTATAATCGAACATTATGAAGCCCCGGGTTCGTTAAAAGGTCACTCAGAGGTAAGAATTAACATGTTGACACGTTTAACCCCCCTGTCATGTAAACTTTCGATTTCTTTTACAAACGGCTTCTTACGTCCGAATATTTACTCGTTTAAGAATACGTTCACCATGTGTGGTCAATCAGAGGCATAAGTTTAGCATGTTGACACTTTTAGTCCCTCCACATACGTATTTTCATTGTTTGTCAACTTTAGTCATTCTAACTCAAACTTTCACACTTTTAGGGTTTAGGACACGTGTCTCCACATAATTGGACACGATTTAACGAGGTGTTACATCCTCACCCCCCTTAAAAGAAATCTCGACCCTGAGATTTACTGAAATAAGTGAGGGTACTTTTGTCTCATAGTGGACTCAACCTCCCACGTATATTCAGGACCTCTACGGGCATCCCATTTAACTTTCACAATCGGTACATGCTTCTTCGGAGCTTTTTAACCTGTCGATCCTTGATCAATATAGGTTTTCAAGAAACCTCAGGCTTTCATCTATCTGTGCGTCTTTATGAGACATTGCTAGCGATTCATCAGCTTGACACTTCTTTAAGTTACAGACGTGGAACACATTGTGAATTCCACTAAGCTCCTCAGGCAGGTTTAGCTTATAAGATACACTCCCGACACACTCGATGATCTTGAATGGTCCTATGTACCTTGGGCTTAGCTTGCCCTTCTTACCAAAACGCGTCACACCTTTCCAGGGTGATACCTTTAGTAAGACTTTGTCTCCTACCTCAAACTTTAGAGGTTTGCGCCTCTTATCAGCATAGCTTTTCTTCCTATCTCTGCCAGCCTTTAGGCGATTACGAATTTGGAAAATCTTGTCCGTTGTTTCTAGGAATATCTCAGGTCCTGATAACTGAGCTTATCCAACTTCTGCCCAACAGACGGGCGTTCTACATTTTCTCCCATATAAAGCCTCGAAAGGCGCAACCTGAATACTGGTATGGTAACTATTATTGTAGGAGAACTCAATTAGGGGAAGGTGGTCATCCCAGCTACCACCTAAATCAATGACACATGCACGAAGCATGTCTTCCAATGTTTGAATTGTACGCTCACTTTGCCCATCCGTTTGAGGATGGTAAGAAGTAATGAAATTCAAACGAGTGCCTAATGATTGTTGGAAACTTTTCCAGAAATGAGAAGTGTATGTAGTATCTCTATCGGATACAATAGATACTGGCACTCCATGGAGAGATACAATATTATCCACATACAACTGAGCTAGCTTATCAGAGCTATGAGTCTCCTTGATGGGTAAAAAATGAGCTGACTTAGTTAATCTGTCAACTATGACCCATATATTATTATTTCCATGCCTTGTCTTAGGTAACTTGGTAATGAAATCCGTGGTTACCATCTCCCACTTCCACGTGGGAAGTTCTAATTGGTGTAGTAATCCTGATGGCTTTTGATGTTCGGCTTTAATCTGAGTGCACGTCAGACATTTAGCTACGTGTGTGGCTATGGATTTCTTCAAACCCATCCACCAATAGTTTGCTTTTAAATCTTGATACATCTTGTCACCTCTAGGGTGAACTGAATATCTTATGAGCTTCCTGGAGGATTACATCTCTAAGTCCTCCACGAATAGGAACCCAGATTCTACCATTTAATCTGAGGATTCCATCTTTGCCAGGTGACAACTGATCAATAGTTGCACCTAATTTTTATTTGGAAAGTTAGTCTCTAGTACAGCTTCTTTCTGAGTAGCTAACAGCCTTTCATACAAGCTGTTCTTAAGTTCAATACTTTTGGCATTAATCCGTATGGGTTTAACTCTTTCCTTTCTGCTTAATGCATCTGCGACTACATTCACTTTACCAGGATGGTAGCGAATCTCACAGTCGTAGTCATTCAAGGTTTCCATCCAACGACGCTGTCTCATATTGAGATCTTTCTAATTGAACAAATGTTGGAGACTTTTGTGATCCGAGTATATCACACATTTGGCTCCATACAGGTAGTGTCTCCACAACTTAAGTGTAAATACAATGGCACCCAATTCCAAATCATGGGTGGTGTAATTCTTTTCATGCACCTTCAGTTGTCATGATGCATAGGCAATTACTTTACCTCTCTGCATGAGCACACAGCCCATGCCAGTATGTGAAGCATCATAATAGACAACAAAGTCTTCTACTCCTTCAGGCAATGTCAACACAGGAGCATTGCTCAACTTATGTTTGAGGATCTCGAAGGACTCATGTTTCTTAGGACCCCAATTAAACTTCACATTCTTGCGGGTTGGAGTAGTTAACGGTGCAGCTATTCTTGAAAGGTTTTCGATGAACCTTCTATAGTAACTGCTAATCCCAGAAAGCTGCGAATCTCTGTAGGTGTCTTAGGTGCTTCCCAGTTCATAATTGCTTCTATCTTGGAGGGATCTACTTGGATACCACGCTTGCTTACAACATGTCCAAGAAATTGGACTTCGCGAAGCCAGAATTCGCACTTGTAGAATTTAGCGTAAAGCTTCTCCTGTTATAGTAGTCCTAGGATGCACCGAAGGTGTTTATCGTGATCAGCTTGATTACGAGAGTATATAAGTATGTCTTCTATGAAGACGATGACAAACTTACCTAGGTATGGTTTGCAGACTCGATTCATCAGATCCATGAATGCTACAGGTGCGTTAGTGAGCCCTAAAGGCATCACTAAGAACTCGTAGTGACCATACCTTGTTCCGAACGTGGTTTTGGGTACATCTTCAGTTCTAACTTTAAGTTGATGATACCCTGATCTTAGATCAATCTTTGAGAAGAAACTTTCCCCTTGGAGTTGATCAAACAAATCGTCGATCCTGGGCAATGGATATCGGTCCTTGATTTTTACCTTGTTTAGCTCGCGGTAGTCAATGCACAGGCGCATTGAACCATCCTTCTTCTTTACAAATAGTATGGGTGCTCCCCAAGGCGACGAACTGGGTTGTATAAAACCCTTTTCCAGTAAGTCATCCAGTTGGGTTCTCAATTATTTCATCTCTGTTGGAGCTAGACGGTAGGGAGCTCGTGCAATCGGTGCTGCTCCTGGCAGGATGTCAATCGTGAACTCTACTTCCCTCTCAGGAGGTAATCCAGGTAGTTCGTCAGGGAAGACATCAGGGTACTCAGAAATGATTGGAATATCTTCTATCTTGGGTTTCGGATCATCAACTGTCACTTGTGCCATATAGATGGCACATCCACCTTTCAGACACTTGGATGCTTTGAGTATAGACACATTGTCAGGCAAGCCATAGTGTGTATCTCATGAATGGTGATTAACTCACCAGATGGGGTTTTGATGTTAACTAGTTTCCAATTTGGGCTTGGTTTCGTGACAACCAATCCATGCCTAAAACTACATCAAACCCCGCTAACTTCATCGGCAAAAGGGATAATGGGATTGAATGATTCTTAATGGACATAAAGCATCCATCAAGAAGAGTTGAAGCGGTTTCTAAGGTACCATCTGCGAGTTCCACCTCATATTTAATGTCTAGAGTTTTAATAGGCAGATTCAACAATTTACTACATTTATGGTCTACAAACGACTTATCAGCACCTGAATCAAATAAAACTCTAGCATAAATATCATTAATGAGTAAGGTACCTGTTATAACTTTATCATCATTCACTGCCTCCTTGGCATTCATCTGAAACACCCTAGCATTTGTCTTTTTCGCCTCATCAGGCTTCTTGATGTTCTTTGGGCAGATTGTTATAATGTGCCCTTTTTCATTACAACCATAGCAGGTTGCATCTTTTAAGTTTCGGCACTCCAAAGATTTGTGCCCTTTCTTTTTACAGATTCCACAAGGCTTGGCTTGTGGATCCAGATTGCATTTCCCGAAATGCCTTTTGTCACAATTCTTGCACCTGGGCTTGTCACCAGACTGACCCTTCTTAAACCCCACCCCTTTTTCTTCTTGTTTGACTGGTGGGACTGATCATCCTCCCTCTTTCTCTTTCCATCCTCAGTGGTCTTCCGTGACTTACTCCTTATAACATCAAGAGTAAGAGACAGTGATAGATCTACAGTCGATCTATAAGTGGTAGGCTTCGAGGCCTTGACATTCCCCTTGATTTCAGGGGCTAAACCACCAATGAAGCGAGCAATGCGCTTAGGCTATGGAGTGACCAGGTATGGAACGAGTCGGGACATTGAGTTAAAACTGGTAACATAGGATCTACAATCCAGATCTTTCATAACCAAAGTGAGGAATCAGTCTCCACCTTTTCGACTTCGTGCTGTGGACAGTAAGTGTCTTTCACAAGTTCAACAAATTTAACCCAAGAGAGGTTATACAAAGGAATCTTTCCTGTGGATTGCACTAGAGCTTTCCCCCATGTCAAGGCGTCACCCTTAAAGGACTGAGACATAAACTTTACAATGTCCTCCTTGACACACCCACTGATATCAACAACTGTCTCCATCTCATCTAGCCATTTCATACAATCAATGGCTCCTTTTTCCCCAGTGAATCTCTTGGTTTACAAGAGACAAAATATTTGTAAGTACAACCCTTGTTGTACCGAGGAGCCTGGTCAAATACAATCTGCTTTTGGGATTCACTCTTCTGATTGGATGAGTGTTGAGATTCATCCTTTTTCAACGTATGCGGTTTTAAGAGAGTTTTCGAACGAGCATTGCTTGGATCTTTAAGTACCTCATTCACAGATTTAGTAACGGCTGTGTTTATAATAGCTTGTAACTTAGCATTAGTGAGGTTTATTCTAGCAGTGTCATCCCCTTTAGCTGGGTGACTATTAGCTTCATCGGATCTAGCCATGATTTGAATGCTATAATCAAGTAACAACAATTTGTTTAGTTATTATATAACGAATCATCGTAATTGATGATTGAATAGCCATGGTATAAATAAACCATATTGGCTAATAAAGAAATATGTTTGAATTTATTTGATTATAATTTGCCTAAGTTACAAACGAACCATTATTGGTATTTAAACAGGATATAATCATTTATATTTATTAGACAAGGGACATAGTCACAACTTTCAATGTCGTGTTGACATTTTTATATATAGCACGTAGGCTTGTCTCGAAGGACATTTAAATGGCACAAAAGGCCTTATCACTAAGACAATTAAAAATATGATTTTGATCCTTTTAGATCAAAGGTTTTAAGGGTCGAACATAGTTCATCGCCTTTTGACAAGAGGTTATAGGATATAGCTATTTTTGTCATGAATGCACATTGGCCTATAGGCAGAATGAATAACATCTCAAATGGATGTTTTAGTATTAACATCATATTTGATGTTTTTTTAGCCATGATTCGCATCATTTAGGCTATGTAAGGGATTGGAAGAATCCAATACTTTGAAGGCCGGTGTGGTTTCTCAAGCCACACTGCCAGGAGTGTTAACATGTTTTTAGATGTTAACAAGGAATTATTGTCTTAAAAGGGTTATACCATCATAGCCATTGATATTTTGGCTAGGTTATACCTTTAAGAACATCTTATGAAATTGCAAAGCAGATCAATTTAAATTGAAATGATTATTGGCATGTTGATGTAATGAAAATACATATATATGGATTTCAAAAGAAAATTCCATTAATAGTACTAAAGATTACAAAAACTTCCCTAAATGGGTCTTTGAAATAAATAAATTGTCCACGCAGGGACTAAACAGGAAAGATAAGTCCTCGCAGGGACTGATACTAAAAAGAAATGTCCACGCAGGGACCTAATTGAAATAACAATACAAAATAAATAAAATAAAGGTCTTCAATGATCCTTCTTCTTTCCCATAATAAATTTCGCAAGACCTTTGAGAAACTTATGGTTCTTTCTATCACGTTCTTCCGCCCTACGTTCAACCTCTTCCACCCTTTGTAAGATTTCTTGATGTTGTTGTTGTTGGGTAGGAGGTTGAGGTTGTTGCTGATATGGAGGGTATTGATACCCTTGGACAGGATACCCAGTTTGGTATGCAGGTGGAAACGGAGAAGGATATAGGGCGTTGTAGTTAACTGCTTTCACATATGGGTCGTAAGCAGGAGGTAGACAACTGTAACCGGTAGGAGCTTGTGGCTCAAACAGGTTATACCCAGTCGGACCTGGGTAGGTAGGTATTGGGTTTTCATAACCCATTGGAGGTGGCGGTGGTGCAAAGGTGGCTGGTGTGGTATCAATTTTCGGCACCGCGTGTGAAGGTCCACCCATTTGTGGATCTTCGGGAATCGGAGGGTAGTTACTAGAAGCTTGAGGGGAGCTAACTCTTGGTCCCCCTCGCACAGATATTCAAGCATTCCTCCGTCTTCTTGTGGCTCAGGAGGTGGCTGAGGTGGTTCCTCAGCTGGCAGTGGTGGTGGAGTCACCGCTTCAAAGTGTGGATCCTCATGTGGCAGCTGTGGTGGGGTGTTGTGGAATGAAGGAGTGTTTACAAAATCCCATTGCCCAAACCATTCTTTGTAAGTATCAGGACCTTGATAGGGAGACCCCGCAAAAGAAGAACCGCTAGAAATATCAATGGGATGCGTAGGCGTCCCAGACGGTGGCTTTGCTGGATCCGGATCATCGTCCATATCCATGTCCTGTGAAAAATGGTCCTTGAGTCCCAACGGGTTATATCCCGCTGGTGCATTAATATAATCATCAGGGTTAAAGTGACCCTGAGAATAAGAATGATGGGAATGAGAGAGATGTGATGAGTGGTGAGAGGAGTGGTGAAAAGAGTGTGAGTGATGTGAATGTTGGGGCTCGTTTGGTTGCAGCGGCCCGAACGAATAATGGTATGAAGGTGAGGTACTAAGTGAAACGAAGCGTCTCGCTAGTTCAAAAGTGTGTCTCCAATCATCATTTGAATTGGAGCTGCTGAATGACGCTGAAGGCATGCGTCTATGAGAGGGTTCGGCATGACTGGATGGTCCCCTCTCACGGGACCTTTTCCTTTTCCCCTTATTCGTGGCAGCATTATTTAAAACCTGTCAAAAACAAGGAAACAACATATATAAATAAAACAAAGGTTAAGAATAATCCTAGGTCATTTGCCTAGACTCGGAAGTCTAAGGAATGTGCTATTGTGTCATTGAGATTAAAAACAAAAAAAGGCTAGTGTTTAACTCTCTCAATGTTGGCTCTGATACCAACCTGTCACACCCCGATATTTCCACATATTTCCGATGGGCCCGGTGGGGAGTATCGTGACATAGTTGATATCATCATAGACAAATAAACACAATTATGGCACAGCGGAAGGCTTGGAAGTTATTACTATTACAACCCGAAATGTTCAAAGTTCAAACGAAAGAATATAAGATGGTTGTAATAGAGATCCAAAGACGGACCATAAATACAAATACATGAAACTGAGTTTAACAGACTTCAGGCATCTAAGGATTTGCAAGATCCTCTTAATTGACACCAAGTAGCTCCAGCCTAGTTTCGAGAGGTACCTGTCACTTAGTCTTTGGAAAATACGTCAGTTTTCACTGGTTAATACAATTAACTGACTTATTTGAAAACATTTAAGAAAAATATATTTAGGTGCAGAAGGCAGAAAATCTTTTATAACTTGGGACAATTCTTATTAAAATCTTGAATACAGATTTACATATTTGTCATACAATTGGGGCCGGTTTGGAAGCCAGTAATGATTAACCGACTCACCACTTATAAAACCCACAAAGGAGTTATCCCCAAACATGTGGGTTATTTATTTAGCATTTTGCATCTGTCGGATGTATGCCTACACCCCGTGTATAGGTCATGGCATTAATAACTTAAATGAGCCGAGGATATCCAAGACACGGTCGTTAACCCCCACTGTTTATGTAATCAAACAAAACAGATTAAAACGGGTTATGCGGATTTATTTAAATCAAAATCCGACTAAATAATCCCATACCCGACCAAGCGGTAATAATTTACCGTATCCCAAGCCCGTATAGGGAAAATAAGTTAAAAGTATTTACCTTAGTTAATTATGCAAAGGATGCTACTCAGCCGTATATTCTTAAGACTTTATGCAAATATCTTCTACCGAAGCTACTTAATCTGTAAGGAAGGTTTTATTAACCTATTAGGATACTAACGGGTCTTACTTAAGTCAAAGACTTAGACCGGTTAGTTTTAAAGATACTTTACGGTTCGAAATGCTAGATTAAGCGGAGATCGGAATAGAATATAATTTAGACCCAACAAGCATGAATACTTGTATAATATGGGTAAACTAAATACATTCTGGATTTTGAAGTTTAAATGACAAGGTTAAACCTGTTTCGGCTAATTTATGCAAACTAGTTACATAAACGAACCGAATGCGTATAAGCATAACGGGTAACCGAAAGAACCATATACAAGTTCCATATATTATTACGCTTAAAATATGTTAAGACATCAGTAGGATGTCAACATATATGCCCAAAAAGAATTTAAAATCGAATTAAGCGTCACAAGGGCATTTTGGTCATTTTAGGATTTATAAAAGAGGTTTATAGGTTTAGTGGCGGTGAGATGAGCAACATCTAATTTTCCAGTTTCATGCATTCATTTTCATGTACATATTAGGGGTGTTCAAAAAATCCGAATCCGAATCCGAAATATTCGAAAACCCGTATCCGAAATATCCGAATTTTCGGATATCCGAAAATCGGATATCCGAAAATTCGGATAATCCGAAAATTCGGATAATTCGGATTCGGATTCGGATTCGGATAGTGATTTTGAGAATTTTCGGATAATCGGATTATCCGAAAATATCCGAAAATTTAATTTTTATTATTTTCGGATATCCGAATATCCAAAAATATCCGAAGTATCCGAAAAATATCCGAAATATCCAAAAAAATATCCGAAATATCCGAAAAATATCCGAAATTTATATTCGGATATCCGAAACTATCCGAAAAATCTGGTTCCAAATATTAAAAAATAATAAAAAAATAAAAATTAAATAAAAAATTGGATATTCGGATATCCGATTAGATATCCGAACCCGAATCCGAAATTTCGGATATCCGAAATTTTGGATTCGGGTTCGGATGTCAATATTTCACTATCCGAAATTTCGGATATCCGATTTTCGGATATCCGAAAACCGGAATATCCGATCTTGAACACCCCTAGTACATATGTTGCTAATCAATAGACTCATTTTCCTTACCAGGTTAAATTATGGGTCATGGTATTGTACATTATGATATATTCACATGTGCCAGTAAATTTTATGGTTATAATCTAGAGCAAATGCATGCATCTTAGGAGTTATTTTGATTCTTCCAAAGAAAACAAATTAGTCTTAGGAAATTTAGAATGTAGAATAGCTCACGTGATAGCAATAATTAAGTGAGTTCTTGATTATCATAAGAGATATAATGTTTGACTTATCCCCTAGTCATGCTCTAATTTTCTTCTCTGATACTTTTATCAGAAAAGAACAGTAGGATTGTCATATCTAGAGCAAATGCATGCATCTTAGGTGTTATTTATAAAAGAGGTTTATAGGTAAGCTGATGTTCTGGTAAAAAACATTCTGTAAAAATATTTATTTTATGATGTTATAACAATGGGATATCATACATATGTGTGGTTTACCATTTATGGCCAAACTATGCCCCGAAAGGGTATTTTGGTCATTTCACATATGCTTTTAAGGACATAATTGGAATTCTGAGTTCATAACTTATACCTACTGTAAAAATATTAAAAATCATTTACAAAGTCAGTAGGTAACAAGTATTGGGTGCTAAATATGGTTTTAAACCATACTATGCACCTAATTAGCGTAAAATCCGATATTTGACGATAATTGCAAAGTTTAAGTGATTCTGAGATTTTGACCAGCCTTGATGGTCAAAATAATTTATTTTTCATGTTAGATCAGTAGCCAAAAGTTTTGCATGCCAATTATATGTAAAACTCATTTTATTTTCTAAAAGGGCATTATCGTCAATTACCAGCTTTATACACAAACTCAATGATAAAGTCAACATATAATCTGGCCCAATATTCAAAAAATCCTTAAAAATAATATCACAACAGTAGGTAAAGAGTTCTGGTTCAAATTAATGTTTTAACCATGATTTATACACCAAAAGGTAATTTAGTCTTTATAAAAGCTAAATTTACGATCTTTTATATAACATCAGTTTATGACCAGAATATAAGCATCAAAATACTTTAATTATGCCTACTAATCAGTAGCAAATCCATTTGCATGTTTATTTATTCAAAATCCTATCTTTAGACCATAAGGGCATAATTATCAACAACGAGCATAATAATGGAAACATGCATATAATTCAGAATAATAAGTGACCTGGTATTATAAGTTTAGAGAGTTATAGTATAACATTAAATGGTCACAATGGAAGCTTAAAACACAAAGGGATTAAGCTTAATCGGGTCAGAACTGAAAGTCAAAGCAAAAGTCAAGCTTTTGCGACTTTCGGTTGCGAACCGAGCTTAAACTTAGAATTGTCGGGTTGAACATGTTTAGACATGTTCTAATAATGTTTACCAAGTTATTAAAGTGATAAAACATGTTTTATAACTTCTACATTGTCAGTTATGATTTTTATTTAAAAATCTGACTAGTTTGACTTTTTACTTGATTACTTTGACCCGACAATTAACTAAGTAAACGTGGTAATTAGGAGGTGCCCTTTTGAGGGATTAACACCTACCTAATTACGATCACGTAGCCATATTCACCTCGAACAATGGCTGGACCGTTTAGGTCTAAACCAAAAGTCAAAGCCGTTTTGCGGTAATTTGACTTTCGGTCTTTAAACACATAAAAACCGAACTAGAGTGGCTAAGGACACTTACATAGGGTCCTAGCTCGAACTTTAAACTCAGGGGAGCTTCCTTTTTTATCAGGAACCTCTAGAAATGCTCAAGAAAGCTTAAGCAAGGAGAAAGATGAGAAACTTTTGAATGAGCAAGGAAATGAGGCTGCTTAAGCCCCTATTTATACTTGAAGAGTGCAACCTTGGATCATGCCAGATGTTAGGGGAGTCCAGGGATGATCACAAGTGTCTATAGTGGTTTTAAAAACCATCAAAAAGCTCCATGTTTCGAGTTTTGTGAGTATAGGGTGGTATGTGTGGTGAACAAGGAAGAAACCTGCAGCAAGGAAACAGGGCCGTCGCGTCGCACGACGGCGTACAGGGGGAGGGGTCGCGAAGCGCGAGCACCCCGGTTACCAGCCAAACATGTTTCATTCTTGACACTTTCAGTCCCTGAACCTTTTAATGCATATTATCTTTCATTCTAGGCACTTTTAAACCTCCTAGTTAGTTTGTAGGTGATCTTAGAAGGATAACCAAACACCATTAGGCCCGGTTTCGTTAAATGATCACCGAATACACTAGTTTCTTGTCGTTCACGCTTTTAACCCTTCTTCTTGAAAGTTTGCGTTATTAACACATAACGATGTCGAAACCTTGTGAATTTATTATCATGTATTCTTGAGAGTATAATCGAACATTACGAAGCCCCGGGTTCGTTAAAAGGTAACTCAGAGGTAAGAATTAACATGTTGACACGTTTAACCCCTTTGTCTTGTAATCTTTCGATTTCTTTTACAAACGGCTTCTTACGTCCAAAAATTTACTCGTTTAAGAATACGTTCACCGTGTGTGGTCAATCAGAGGCATAAGCTTAGCATGTTGACACTTTTAGTCCCTCCGCATATATATTTTCATTGTTTGTCTACTTTAGTCCTTCTAACTCAAACTTTCACACTTTTAGGGTTTAGGACACGTGTCTCCACATAATTGGACACGATTTTATGAGGTGTTACAGGTAGTTAGAAACAGAAAAAGTGAATTCGCATCTCCTGTAGTGTTAGTAAAGAAAAAAAGATGGATCTTGGAGGTTCTATGTAGACTAAAGGCAATTTAATGAGGCTACAGTCTAGAATAGATTTCCTATTCCTTTGATTGAAGAGTTGTTAGATGAGTTGGGAGGGGCTACAGTTTTTTCTAAGCTAGAGTTGAGAAATGGGTATCATCAAGTGAGAATGGATGAAAGAGATATTCATAAAACTGCTTTTAGAACTCACCAAGGGTTGTCTGAATTTGTTGTTATGCCTTTTGGCTTAACAAATTGCCCTGCAACATTTCAAGCCCTAATGAATTATACTTTCAAATCCTTGATGAGGAAGACTACATTGGTTTTCTTTGATGATATATTAGTCTATAGTTGTCACACCCCAACCGATGGCGGAATCATCGGGGCGCGGCACTAGGCGAATCAGATTGCTCAAGAGAATCCATAACAACTATATTGCGATAATATTTAATACATTCGTTATCCCATATTAACAAATAATACAATCACATAAGTCATCACAGATTTCTTGTCCTCTCGAACAATACAAATCCGACAACCTAGATTTTAGTTGAGTTTCTAGACTCCCTAGCTTGATTTGATATAGTCTGCGATCTAACCTGCAACATACGTTAAAATATTTGTCAATACAAAAGTATTGGCGAGTATACAGGTTTGATAAGTATAGCATAATAGATTAAAAGTGCTGCGAATTCCCACATGCATAAACGTAATACACGACATATATACTCACAAAACTGATACTACCAACTAAGTCCTCGATGCTCGAATGTACGATGGCATAACTAGACCCCGTCGGGCGCAATAGTACTATACTAGTCGTGGTGGGACGTCGCGAGTATAAGCCCTAGCACATATGCAACAAGCATCACGTATATCTATGCATAACAGTTATTCGTAAGTAATAATTCGATTGATTGAATAGTTCGTTTGATGAGTTTGATTTGATAGAAACGTATGTTACACCCAAAATTCGATTAAAAAGGGGTCAAGTATACTCACAGTGCGTATTTAGCGAGATTACAACTTGATTGAGTCGGTTACGAGTTGTCTGTAATGATCCTTGAAGAAATAGAGTAAACGAAGTACGGTTAAGCGAGATTAACTTGAAAAGTTACACGTTTAGGTCAATTGGTCCCCATCCATACGGATGACAAGCCATCCGTGCGGATGATGGGTCATACGTGCGGACAGTGGTGTTGTGCGTGCGGATGGGCCTTGCTTGTGCGCGCGGACGAGTGTACGCACGGTTGACCTGTGCGCGCGGGTGACATGTCATCCGTGCGGATAACAGTACGCGCGGGTGGGGTGTGCGTGCGGACATCATGATCCGTGCGGATGGCAGTGGTCCGTGCGGACTTTATCCTATTAGAGTAGGTTCAAAGCTTGGAAATAGACGTCGAAAATCGTATCATTACAACTTTATCCTATGCTTGCTAGATGTCTGATGCTGAAGACTTTTGCTGGAGCGGTTGTTGTTGTACTCAAGTTCACGGTTCGATGCGGCAGTTGCGGGTGAAGTGACCGTAACGGTTGCAGCTATTGCAATAGCGACAGTCATCCCTAACTGGATGATGATAGGTACACGAGTAACACTGAGGATGAGCTCCAGTGTAAGCTCGTTTTGGAAACATCGGAACTGTTCGAAGAGGTTTCGGTTGCAGCAGTTCGGTTGTTGATGAGTTCGGGCTTGAAGTCTTTCGCTTGCGGCTGGGTTTGTCGGTGTCTTGCGAAGAAGTGTCGTCGTTGGAGGATTCATCTGAAGACTCGCTTGCGGAGTCTTTGGCTGATTTGTCGGGGGATCCGTCGGCAGATTTTTCAGAAGAATCGGCAGCAGATTCGTCCGAGGAATCGTTAGCAGATCCGTCAGAAGAATCGTTAGCTGATTCATTAGAAGAATCGCCAGTAGATTTGTCGGAAGATTCGTCTGTAGATTCATCAGAAGATTCGTCAACATGTTCGCCTGAAGGATTACTGGCGATTGCTTGATGAGCTTGTCTGACAGGGTTTCTTGAGAATAACCCTTCCACGAGTCGTTTGTTGTTGATTTCTGCGGCTAAGCGGTAGGTTTCTTCGATGGTAGCAGGCCTTGCAGCTTCGACAAAATCACCCACACACTCAGGCAAGCCACGAATGTACTTCACGATGGCCTTCCCCGGAGTGTTGACTTGACTTGGGCAGATTATGCTAAGCTGTTTGAACCTTGCGGTGTAGCCAGCATTGTTACCTTCGGTTTGCTTGATTTCCCAAAATTCGTTTTCCAGCTTCTGAATCTCGTGAGGAGGACAGTACTCTTTCTCCATGAGTTCTTTCAGCTCATTCCAAGAGAGAGCGTAAGCTGCGGAGATCCCACGTTTGTTACGCTCGGCGGTCCACCAGTCGAGTGCTCGCGATTGAAATACTCCGGTGGCGCAAGTAGTACGGAGACTATCGGGACACCCACTTTGACGAAGGGTAACTTCGATAGAATCGAACCACTGGAGTAGTTGAGTCGCACCTCCTTCACCCGTGAACTCCATCGGGTCACAGGCTTTGAAGTGCTTGTAGAGAAAAGCAGATTGCGGCTCTCCTGTCTTAACGTCTTTCGAAGCTCGAGAGTGGCTGAGAGAGTGCACTCGAGCGGCAATTTGAGAACTAAGCTTACTCACTTCCTTAATCACAAGTGAAGCAATCCTCTTCTCGGCGCTTCGTTTGGCTTTCCTCTTAGCTACTCGTCTCGAGGTAGAGTTGTTGGAAGGCATCTAGACAGGAAGAGACTTGGAGTGAGATTCGATCATAATGATTTTTTTGAGTTTTGCGTTGCGATTGAACGCCTTCAAAACTTGGTGCGATAGTATAGTAATACGAACCACATAGGAGCCACATAGGAAACACGAAATTCCTAAGTTCTCACACAATGACTTGTTTGCTTATACGTATATATATATATATATATATATATATTTATATAGATGTAATTTGTAATCATGCACATACAGGTCGATTTAGAATAGTCGAGGTCGCGTTGAAGTGAGAAGACGTGATCAAAAGCGATAGATTATGCATTAGTTTTGTTGCGAACATTCGGATTTCGTTTTAGATTGCGATTGGCTGTGCGAATTGTGCGTTTATAAAGTAGGGAGTGAAAATCGTTACTTCGAGAATTCGATAAAGCGTAAAGTTTCAAAACGTAATTAAGTTCCAATCATTGTAAAATTGGCGGGTCGTATGATAGAGTGCCTTGGGTGTTTTAGGCGTCGACTACCCAAGGTAACCCAACTATTTCTAACAAGTTCGAGCATGCGCGTTGACCTAGTGGACTTCATGCTTCCACTGGGATGCAGCTCGTGGCATTCGTCTTCCTAGTCAGTGCGTGGCTCGAGTTATCATGATAGTCGAGTCCTTGGTGAGAGCTTTTGAAAACCAGTTTATAGAGAATGGGACGACTTATTAAGGTACGGGTTTCACCCCTGGCTTAACAGTTTCGTTCCTAATTGTGGCTATGCTCCTCGAATAAATTTGTGGGTTCCACTAGATTTAGAAATGGAGACTTTTGTCGAGATGTGGATGTCACTCCTAACTCGACGAAAAGTTCTCGTGCTAGAAAAATGCGCTGAGTGAGCAATCCTATCGAGAGTTCTTGGTTTTCACTCCTGATCTCGACTGGATCGCTCGGTTTTGTTATGCGAGTATTTTCGAAAACACGTGTATTGTGTCGGCCTTAGAAAAGACTAAGTAGTATTTCAGCCTTAGGAAAGGCTTCCTCGTGTGAGATTGTAGTATGCGGGGTTCACACAAAGTTGTATCTTTTGGCAATTTCGATCGAGAGTATCAAGTAAGCCCAATACAAACCCCACCGGGTTTGTATGAGTCGGCCTGTTGGTACTTAGACTATAGACTAGGTCAATTTCTAAGACGTCGACCCGGACTAGGTCGAGTCTGACCTAATTCCCTATAGTTATGGCTCTGATACCAATCTGTCACACCCCAACCGATGGCGGAATCATCGGGGCGCGGCACTAGGCGAATCAGATTGCTCAAGAGAATCCATAACAACTATATTGCGATAATATTTAATACATTCGTTATCCCATATTAACAAATAATACAATCACATAAGTCATCACAGATTTCTTGTCCTCTCGAACAATACAAATCCGACAACCTAGATTTTAGTTGAGTTTCTAGACTCCCTAGCTTGATTTGATATAGTCTGCGATCTAACCTGCAACATACGTTAAAATATTTGTCAATACAAAAGTATTGGCGAGTATACAGGTTTGATAAGTATAGCATAATAGATTAAAAGTGCTGCGAATTCCCACATGCATAAACGTAATACACGACATATATACTCACAAAACTGATACTACCAACTAAGTCCTCGATGCTCGAATGTACGATGGCATAACTAGACCCCGTCGGGCGCAATAGTACTATACTAGTCATGGTGGGACGTCGCGAGTATAAGCCCTAGCACATATGCAACTAGCATCACGTATATCTATGCATAACAGTTATTCGCAAGTAATAATTCGATTGATTGAATAGTTCGTTTGATGAGTTTGATTTGATAGAAACGTATGTTACACCCAAAATTTGATTAAAAAGGGGTCAAGTATACTCACAGTGCGTATTTAGCGAGATTACAACTTGATTGAGTCGGTTACGAGTTGTCTGTAATGATCCTTGAAGAAATAGAGTAAACGAAGTACGGTTAAGCGAGATTAACTTGAAAAGTTACACGTTTAGGTCAATTGGTCCCCATCCGTATGGATGACAAGCCATCCGTGCGGATGATGGGTCATACGTGCGGACAGTGGTGTTGTGCGTGCGGATGGGCCTTGCTTGTGCGCGCGGACGAGTGTACGCACGGTTGACCTGTGCGCGCGGGTGACATGTCATCCGTGCGGATAACAGTACGCGCGGGTGGGGTGTGCGTGCGGACATCATGATCCGTGCGGATGGCAGTGGTCCGTGCGGACTGACTTGTCTGGTTCGCACTCTGACCACCGTTTCTGGATGTTTAACGGAAGGAATACGTTCGTTTTTTTACTAGGGTTGTGTAATTTCGCACTAACACCTGAAGTTCCGTCAATTCCGACTCATTCTAACGGCCGGGAATCACCCCGTTCCATCAAATCTGGCCGTTCATGGTGGTTCTTCATGGTTAACTCGAAATCGCACAGATTTAGGTGTGATTTGTCATTAAAACATGTGGAAATCACCTGGATCTGAGTCGTTTATAGTGAAATGAGACCCCAACTTGAAGTTCCTAAGAACTCTTGGTGACATCACCTCAAAACGCCTCAAATCCGTAGATTTCACGGTTAGAATTCGAGTTTTGAAAGATAGAATGATGTAGATTCGAGTGTAGATTGTAGAAGTACAAGTTTTAGGTTGAAATCTTACCGGAATCGCGAGGAAATCGAGAGAAAAGAGTCTTGGTGCGCGTGTGGTTGAACAGGAGCTGTCACATCACTTGAATAGTGGTGTGGCAGGCTATTTATAGGCGAAAGAGGAGAAGAAGAGGGATCAGGCCCGGATAGCCCATCCGTGCGGATGGCCCATCCGTGCGGATGGCCCATGCGTGCGGATGGCCATCCGTCCGGATGGTCCATCCGTCCGGATAGAAATCCTGACGATTGGAATTTCCCGTTTTTGATCGTTTTGATAGTTTTCGAAGCGTGTACGTCCATAATTAGTTTACATTATCAATATATTGTTATTATTATAATATTATATATATATATATCACTAGGGGTCGTATTTACGTATCCATAATCCAAAGTTTCGATAATTAACAGTCGGTTTCCGATTCGAGTATGCGATTATTATCGACGTTGCACGGCCATCAATGAGGGTAGTATAGGTCCTTTCTTGATGTCATCGTGAACGTTATTTCGTGTAGTGCCACAAAGACTGACGGGGTACCGTTTACTCGTATTGTCATCATCGTCATGACGACTGGAGCTACAGTACTCACCCGAGGGTCCTTGTTAGCGTTAGTTGTTTACGTTCGACACATCACGGCCACTGAGGAGGGTAGAATAGGTCCTCACTCAATGCCTCCATGAGTGTTAGTATGATAATAGTGTAGTATAGTAATATTGTATTTCGAAAATATGCGATTATCCTTCGAATAGCAACATATACGATATAGTTACATTATGATCTGAATCTCCGGTGCTAGGCGTAACGAGTATAACGAGTAGTAACAACGCACAAAAGTGCGGGTTGTTACAATAGTCCTGTAATGGCTCAACATATATTGGATCTAGAAAAAGTGTTGATTTTGTTGAGGAAACATTCTTTAGTAGCTAAGGGATCTAAGTGTTCATTTGGGGGAGCTTCAGTTGAGTATTTGTGCCATGTTGTATCAGGTAAAGGGGTTCAAACTGATCCTTTAAAGATTGCAGCAAAACAACAATGGCCCCGGTTAACTTGAAACAATTGAGAGGATTTTTGGGTCTGGCTGGATATTGACGTGATGTCGTGGTCACAATTTAATCCCAATAACAACTATAGATAGTGGTAAATGGGTATCGAACACAGGGAGTTTGTGGAATATGTGTTATCTAAATGTTTATCTAAGTTAACTATGATTAAACTTTTATGCATTAAAAGTAAAAAAATTCAAGAGTTTATATGAGTGAATTGGTTTTAGACTAAATTAAACTAATTAAATTGCAAGAGAAAAGTTTTGCTTGTAAACAAATTAGAGACAAATGACCATCCTAAGTTTCCGGTTTGCTTCAGCATTTGTGCGATCATCCACTAGAAAGAACTACATAGACATAGTTCATGTGCAATTACTTGTTGTGATAAAAGGGAACGAAGTACTCAGATTCCTAGAACGTGAGGTTGTTACCCGATGACCAATCAACCCTTACCTGATCCTAGTTCTACCCATGATATCTCGATTGCCCACGGCACCAAGAACGTATGGTTTCAAACTAGAATATCATAAGAATCAACAATTTACAAGTAAGCAATCACACACCATAATAAACAAGACATAGATAAAGTTTACCATTCTAGAAATATGGAATCCAAAACACAATTGTCTCATACAAACCTTCAACCTAGGATGACCATAGAATGTTTAGCCACGCATGGCTTGAAGCGACATCATAATGCAAAAGATAATATTGTTCAACACAATCCAAAGCAACAAAGATTAGATGAAAAAATTAATGACAAAGATGATGTTCTCCCCTTCCAAAATGTCTCCAAGATACCCAATTTTCGTTCTAAATCCAGATGTAACCGAAAGAAGATGATTAGACCCCATAAATCTTCTCCAAATGACCATTTAATGTGTAAGTTACACTTTGAGCCCAGTCGGCGCCGTAACCTACGGCTGCCTGCCGTAGGTTACGGCAGTAAGCTAGTCAACAGGTCAACATGGAGCCGTAACCTACGGCCGCCTGCCGTAGCTTACGGCGAGCAATTAAGCCTTACGGCTGGGGGCTCCTGTTTTACGGCGGGGAGATGTTGGAAAGGTTTGGGGCCGTAACCTACGGTCAAGTGCCGTAGGCTACGTCGCTGAGTCTTGTCTCCTTTTATTTATTTCACCAACTCTTCACGTCTTTCACTCTTTAACTCCACCAGCTTCTAGCAACCGATCCTGCCTTCTAAAACCCACATTTTGAGTACTTTAGCACCTGCATCATCAAACATAGAGTGGTTACCAAGTTCAAGCAATTAACCGAATAAAGCATGGAATGTGCATGTATTTAGACCTTTTAAGGGTTCTCCTATGGGCCACCCGTCACATCCCCACACTTACCCATTGCTTGTCCCAAGCAACCCCTTCAAAACTATTCACAACCATAAGCGATCAATTATGCAAACCAAGCTAAAATGTGCCGTCCTTTTACTAACTTTCAATCGTACCACAAGACACACCCCTCGCAAAAAATCTCTCGGTGACAAGAATTATTAACATAATGCTACCACTCAATGCATGTGTGTGTGTGCGCGACAATAAGCTTATATAAAAATCAAGTTTCCTCCTAACAAATATCTAGCATGCTTTTGAATCAAAGGAACTTACGGGTTGTAACGGGGCTAGGTGTAAAGGTAGGAAAATGGTGGAATGTATACATATAAGAGCTAATTGATTTGACCCGGTTTTTATTTCCACTACTAACAAAGCACCAACTATATACAAACTTTTTCAACATTCTCAACTCCCATACAAACTAATCATATCTTTTTGTATTTTTCTCATGTTTTTTTTTAGCATATAAAACTCAACAATATATACAAGAACATCAACCATCACAAATAAATTCCTAAACCGGGTCATCTCAAAAGGGTAAAATTTTATAGGAAGTAGGTTTGGGTCACAACCGAATGGTATAAGGCTCAAACATGGCTTTCTAAAGACCAAACCCCCACCCCTCACAATACCAAGCTCATATATGTAAAGTATGAGGTCCAACCCACCAATCCCGCACTCTCACACATCTAGACGAGGCTTCCTCAAAGTTCCCTATCATTTTCAAAAGCATACTAACTCTAGGATTTAACAAGTATTCACACACAAGTTCTATTAACACACAATACACACCGCCACTCAAACAATGAAATATCAATAACAATCATGTGTGGCTCAAATCCTCACCAAGAAAAGACTAGGAATGGGTGTCGGTGTGTCACATAGGACCATATCAAGCTTTCAAATTTTGACAATTTTGCTCGGTTTTACAAAAAGTTTTAAATTTCTCAAAAATTTCCCCCATCCCCACACTTGGGATACATTGTCCCAATGTATGGCTTTGAGGGAATGATCGCTTTTAACCAACAACATTAGCCTTTGCTAATATTCTCAAATCCCAACTTTCTTTTTGTAAATTTTTTTTATATTATACTTTAACTAAAAACACCACCAACTTTCACATCCCAAAACCACACATCAACATCAAAACACCACCCTACCTCCCAAACATAAACATAACATACGAGATAAACAAATGTACACAAAATGTACAAAGGAGCAAGATACGACCTGGCTAGTAATACTTCGGCTGTGGAGGCCCGAAGATGGATGTCATCATATCATTCCACTCGCCAACACCAAATGCTCCGCTGCTACTGCTACCACCTTGATCACCGCTTGGATTCGCCTGCTGATAACTCATAGCGTGTGGATCCACCCACTGAGAATGATGTAATGGTGGGGTGGGATACGACACACTACCGGCATAGGGCGGCAATGTGGTATAATCCACAACTGGCGGATCTGCTTCAATTGGTTGGCCCGCATGCCATTGATCATGCACACGTCTCTGACGATCATCTAGGTAGCGATTGTTCACTTCTTCTTCATGAGCATACATATGAGCACGGTTCCATTTGTGACAACCGTCACTTTTCCGTACATTCCGTACACTAGATGAACAGTAATTTGTGCTTTAATGACTGTACATGATCTAGTTTACCAGACAAATAAATTCCTGAATTCCATGCAAGTGAATTCATGCATGATATATGCTACAAGAATCACGTTATGATAGCGTTGCGTCAAAAATTAGTAAACTCACAGGTAAGACACATCGTGTCAACAGAACTGCAGAAAGCAGTCAGACATTAGAATTAGGGCCTAAGTGTAGGTCCAACGTCAAAAATACATTAAAACCCAAGGATACATACAAGGGTTACATATATACCGCCCGGATAATATTTAATCCCACAAATATTCTGTTATGATTAAAATTTTATTTTAATCAGGTTCGTGTTGAAAAATAAATTAAAACGCTTAAAAACGTTATTTTTCAAGTTTAAGCGCGTACCGTGTGTTCCTACGCGACACAATGCTTACACTGCAAAACGCAGACAACGCAGCAAACCCAGGAATATGCCAGGAATATACCAGGAATATACCAGGAATATGCCAAGAATATGCCAGGAATATACCAGGAATATACCAGAAATATACCAGGAATATGCCAAGAATATGCCAGGAATATACCAGGAATATACCAGGAATATGCCAAAAATATGCCAGGAATATACCAGGAATATACCAGGAATATGCCAGGAATATGCCAAGAATATGCCAGGAATATACCAGGAATATGCCAGGAATATGCCAAGAATATGCCAGGAATATACCAGGAATATACCAGGAATATACCAGGAATATGCCAAGAATATGCCAGGAATATACCAGGAATATACCAGGAATATGCCAGGAATATGCCAAGAATATGCCAGGAATATACCAGGAATATGCCAGGAATATGCCAGGAATATGCCAGGAATATGCCAGGAATATACCAGGAATATACCAGGAATATGCCAGGAATATGCCAGGAATATGCCAGGAATATGCCAGGAATATGTTATATGGAATGTCTATAAATACCACCATTTCATCACAACACTCTTCTCTCCCTTCCTCCCTCCATGGCTACGGCCCAAACACCCCTCTTTCACCCTTCACTTTTCAACTCCTTTCCAAGCAATCTATGGTGATTCTAAGGTGTCTCGAGCTTAATTAGGAAGGTTGCAAGCAACGGAACTTGAAGGACCTTCACCATTTGCTTTTATCCACCTCATTTGCACTCTTGAACTTCCCTAGCCTTGAGCTAGTAGTAAGTGTTCTAAAACACCTTCTTGATCTTGTTTATAGTGATTAATAAGAATTTTAATGGTTAAAAATCAAGAACACACAAGATCATAACTTAAAGTCTTGAAAGTAAGATGAATATGTTGGTTAAAAGCATAAGAGTTGTGTAAAACTTGTAAGACTTGTTTTGTGGTGATTATTTAGTGCAGATCTATGTTGTGGTAGCTCGGATCATCATCTAACCCGGATTAGTCATGTTCATGAAACATGACATAGAATATGTTAAGAATGAAAATGGTTAAATGATGAAACTCTACTACACACTAAACATGAACTTGTGTAAAAATAGTTTTTCTTATAAACTGGAGTTCTAAACTAGTAGATCTAAAGATCTACAAGTGGTATTTTCGAAGAACCAACTGTAAGACAAAACCATGTTTTAAAACCGGATCTTTCCTAAACTAAAGGTGTTTTTGAGAACCAAAAAGTGTGTAGACATTTGTGTAACGAAAGAATTTAACAAAGAAATCTTTCCGTAAATACCGACTAGAAGTTGTAAAACCTCATATTCTCTAAAAAATAAAGTTTTCGAGATAATGATTTTGTTTTTAAAGATGGAAAGACTTACTAAACGTGCTAGTAAGTTACTACACATTTTTGTAAATATTCAAGTTCATGAAATGGAGAAATTAGTGATTGTTGTTGATGATTACTGTTGATAATTGTTGTTGATGATTGTTGACGATTTAAAAGAAAATAAACACATGTTTTGAAAACATGGGAAACCTCCATTTTTAGGGGAAACTCTGTCAAAATTTTTATAAATTTTGACACTTAGAAAAATATAAGTTTTTGGGGAACTTATTCCCTAAAAATGTATTTAAAGTATTACCAAGGTTTCCCTAATTTTTGGTGATAAGAAATGAGGATTTCTTCAAGAATAAAAATGGATATAAGTATGTATATTTTTGAGAGAAAAATATATATTATTTTATCACCAACTTTTGTGCTAAGTGTGTATAGTATGTGTTATACGTGCTAGTGTATTAAGACTTAAAAATACACTAAATACTCATGAGAAGTATAAACATAAAAATACACATACAACATACAAGATACATAATTCGGGTGCAAAGTGCAAAACACGAGATACTTATATTAATTTTAGAGAAAATAATATAAGTAAGATACGTAGTTAAAAATATAGAATATTTTTAACACAAGAATACGTACACAAGAGATAGTGACTGTACTTGTGCGATACAAGTCTAGTGACTAACGTTAAGAAAACGCGTATAGGTTACGACGTAAATTAAGCAAATCCGGTGAAGTTTACGACGCACAGGAACGCAAAGTTGTGAGTTCATGCTCCCCCTTTTCTCTAGCTGTTTTTGGTTTTATAACTCTCGGGGGTGAAATACATGTTACAAATATTATAATTTTTACAAAGGGTAAAAATACAAGAAGCACTCTTGGTGAGAACGAGAACCGAGTGCAATATGATTTGAGAATACGAGAAGCACTCGTGGTGAGTGCAATATGATGAGCTTTGAGAAAAGCCTAGAAAATACTAGATCATGTGAGCTTAAACTAAATATTGAGATGCCATTAATACTTAATTAGGGACGAGGGTTAGATCTAACGGGTACGGCCGAGCCCCACTCATGGTCCTTATGTGACCACTTGAGTGCTTCGGTGTCCCAGTCGAGGGAAATCGACGCAGTCGAGGGTAATCGACACAGTCGAGGGTAATCGACACAGTCAAGGGAAATTGACACAGTCGAGGTTAATCGACACAGTCGAGGGTAATCGACACAGTAAAGGAGCCAACACTAATGCTCCATATGCTCACATGCCTTAAAGGAGCCAACACTAATGCTCCATATGTCCTCACATGCCTTAATGTCCTTGTATAAACAATCATTTAAAACGTGGGGTACACAAGAAAACTTGAATGATAATTGAGTACGTGGGGTACTCAAGAAAACGGGAATTATACTTGAGTACGTGGGGTACTCAAGAAAGACTTGAATTATACATGACAAATACTATGTTTTCATACGAAGTATAAAAACGTGAAATACAAAAACGCATGAACTCGCTCAACTTTATGTTGATGTTTTCCAAAATTACATGTATTTCAGGTGACAGGATGGATCTTGGGCGCAAGTGTCGTAACTAGAGGTAGACTACAAGTTTAGATGTCATCCACTTTTGTTGAATAGTAACCTTGTCAAAGGTCGTGTTTTGAAAACTTAAATAACAAGTGTTTGTAATACTCAAATTTTCATAAATGGATGAACATCGTTTGATCATGTAGTTGTTTATTACGATTGAATGCAATGATAACAAGCTAGTCACACATCATACGCTTCCGCAAAAGACAGGGTGTGACAGTTTGGTATCAGAGCTTCGATTGTAGTGAACTAGGATTCTTTCTCGAGTCTAGACTACAATCACTAGAGTTCTCTCACGAAAACATTTTACAAAAAGGTTTTCATTGCATTCATGAAAGCGCCAAGATCCACAAGTCAGACACTTTTCAAAAAGTGACAAGGCAAGGACATTAGTGAGGAATACCTTTAAAATATGGTGCCAACCAAAGCATAGTCTACACGAGTTAGACTTGCCAAAAACAAAATGACCCCCCCAAAAACGAGAGTTATACGTGATATAATGCATTAAATTGCTTGATTATGCTAAGTAGCATATATGTTATTGATATACATACATACAAATAAGTGTACGGAATGATTATTGAAGTGAATGAGATACTTTCGACTCTGACTCCTATTACTATACGTGACTCGCACGATGAAGCTACCGACCTCGCGTCCTTTGCAAAGCTCATGGCTGGGAGTGATTTCCAAACAAGATGCTGAGCTTACTTCCGTGGGAAATGGCTGCTCTTCCCTCTCGAACGTGAAGATGCCAGACTACGGCGATGATGACGAGGCAGAGGCGGCAACCTTGAACAAATTCTTGACCAACGGGACGAGATCCCTGCGGCTTATGAGAAGCAAGATTGACGACGCACTTGACCAGAAAAGGAAGATGAAGTATTCATCTCGAAGGTGCCCCTCCAACTACTAGGAATTTTCTCTATTCCTATTCCATCTAATCATGGTGCCTATACGCGCGTAACGATAACGAATTTTAGCGCGTGGACCATCGCAAGGGTCCTTTCCATGACAAGAGGTATAAGGACAGTAGTGTCCCCTCTTTGATTGATCATCTGCTTGGACGAGAGAAAATTTGGGTAACTCTGCAAGACAATTTATTATTACGGGGGCCCACGTAATAACGACTTGTAGTGCACAGAAACCCTGGTGGACTCTGCGGGCTAAGCTAATGAAAACCATACAAAATTAATCTATAGGTGCCCTCACCTTCATCTGGTAGAACAACACATAGATCAGTGCTTTAGCACGTTAGAAAGTAGGAAGCCTGTCTTAGCCTACTTCGTGACCAACACTTCTACCTGCATACGAGACGTTTGAGAAAACGATGTTTAAGCAAGAGAGGTGGAATGACATTCAGGAAGAATCAGTGACGATACACTCTCTACCACCTCGACACGGACAACCCCATCTAAGGGAAAGTATACGCACCAGTAAAGCCAAAGACCTAAGAAAAACCAATGTAGCAGGAAATAACTAAAACTTGACTGACCGAGACGATGTAGCCTCGAGTTCATTTCAAACAATAAGCCAAGTTGGCAAGCCTATGTGAAGGCTCAATAACTGTTTCCTCGCTTATACACTGATTATATATACGTGTGAAATTGGGTGATTACATAATGGCTTATGGTGCTATGTATATCATAGACAATTGAAATGTTGTCTAACCTACTTCATTCCGTCTTGGCAGAAGAGAATGCCGCCTAGGCGAGACACAAACACCAGTACGCTGCCAAGAACAGAAGCCGAGCTGCAAGAACGCATCTCACAGGCGATTGCTCGACATGAAGCCCTCCGCTCTAAGCACAGCAATGGCAATACTGGAAATAACCCTCCGACTGGCTGCACCTATAAACAATTCCTGGACTGCAAGCCATTAAATTTTGATGGCACAGGAGGTGCCGTTGCATTTGTTCGTTGGGCAGAAAAGACTGACTCCATTCTAAGAATGAGTAACTGTTCGCCCCAACAGAGTGTTACCTATATCTCAGGGTTATTCATAGACGGCGCACTCTCCTGGTGGAACCTTCAGGTTCAAACCCTTGGTGCAGATGCTGCTTATGCACTAAGCTGGGACGAGCTCAAGGAAATGATGGAAAAGAAGTACTGTTCTAGGACGGAAATCCAGAAGATTGAGGTGGAGTTCTGGAATTTGAAAATGGACGGACCGAAGATTCCTGAATACGTCCAACGATTTCACGACTTGTCTAGGGTCGTCCCCTACTTAGTCAAACCGGAATTTAAAAGGGTTGAACGATTCATTTGGGGACTTGCACCTCAGATCAGGAGCATGGTTACTACCTCAAAGCCCTCAACCATTGCAGAGGCTATCGATATGAGTGTCACCCTTACTGAAGAAGCTCTACGTGCGGGAAAATTTTCGGAATCTGAGAATAACAAGAAAGAGACTCATGTGGAGTCGTCAAGCAACAAGAAGAGGAAGTCCTCAAACCTAAAGATGAGCACCCAAGTCAACTATGGAAGCTCTAAAACAGGCAAAAGAAAGAAAGTGAAACCGCCGCATGACAGGAAAACTGATGGAGCCACTAATAAGGCTTGTGGCAAAATATACTTGGGGACTAAGCCGAGATGCGGGGAATGCACTTTTCACCATGAAGGTCGATGCCTAAGGCCTACGTGCGGAAAGTGTGGAAAAGAAGGGCACAGCAAGGATGCCTGTTGGGCGAAGGACCCAGATGGGAGAAATAAGAGAATACCGGGTTGCTACAGATGTGGTGAAGCAGGGCACTTTAGGAAAGATTGCCCTAGGAAGAAACAAGCAAGGAAGGGTTTTCACGATCGAAACTCGTGAAGCACGCCAGGATCTAGATGCGGTTATGGGTACGTTCCCTATTAACCAACCCAATGCATCTACTTTTAATTAATACTGGCATCAACTTTAACCTTGCATGCTTAGAACTTAAGAAACCGCTTGGCCTAGTAAAATAGACGTCTCGTATTCCTTAGAAATAGGCATAAGGAAGGCTAGTTTAAACAGTCGAAGCAATTGAGGATTGCATTTAGGGACTCCGAAGGCTGGAACCTTCTGTTACCATTGACTCGCGAAGTCATAATATGATAGTCAGCATGGATCAGAAATCCAAGTATACAACTGAAGTTGTTCGATATGAGAAAATCAGACGCATCCCTCTTGCAAATGATGAAACCCAACTTTCCTGCAATAGGTGTAAGGATGCTAGACCCCACAAGGCGGCAGATCTACGACATCCCTCATTGGTCGAAGAGGCATGGAAACGCCTCCGAGTAGACTGCAGAGCCTGAGAACATCCCCGTGATGAAAGAAGTCCCAGTAGCCTTTTCAGAAGACTTGCCAGGAACGCCTCTCTATAGCGACGAGAGGAGTTCAGAATAAATCGCGTGCCAGGAGCAGCACCAGTGACGAATGACGCCATACCGACTAACTTCTCCAGCGAAGCATGAACCTCTGATATAACTGCAAGAGCTGCTAGACAGAGGAAATTAAGGACATAACATCCTTAATTAAGGAGACAAGGAGAAAGTTGGTAGTCTCCACTTTACATAAACTTCGGAAAATTGAGAATCAGAATCCTTTGCCAAGGATCAACTTGAGGACAAGAGGTCCTCCACTGTGAATACAAGTGGAAATATCCCTAAAACGACCTATAGGACTTGCTTCGAGCATTACAAGATCCTTGTCGTACCATTTGGCTTAACACATGCATCGACAATATTCATGGACCTCATGAATCGAACGTGTAAGCCATGCCCGGATGGATTACGATCATACTTATTGACTACATTCTTATATGGCCAACGACCAAGGAAGGTCGTGAGCAACAGCTGCAATTTACCTTGCAACTCTTAGAGAAAGCACAGTTATGTGCAATGATGACGGAAAGCGGATTTCGAGTTCGCGAAGGGAAAACTGAAGAATACATGGTGGATAAGAACGAAATTCATGCCAACCCTGCAACCAAGAGCTAAGGAGCTATAGTTGCAATTATGTGACGTCTCTCGACAAAGTCTCGATTGTACGTCGATGCAACGAGACCACGACATTGCATACGCGGCACATTGATTAAGGAATCATGAGAAGAGACCTTGAGATAGATACAGTAATTGCGCACCGCAAACTGGACGTCATTACCTGAGAGGAAACGCTGCATGATCTTTAATGATCACAAGGGTTGCAGCACACCGATGATCGTAAGAACTCGAATATGAACTGAGCTGCTGAATGATGCAGACTGTATGAACACAATACGTGCTTGTGTGATAAACTTTAATGAAAAGTCGGAACACTCAGTTGCCCTTAGTGGAGTTTTCCTACAACGGTATCTATCACACCGCCGTCTAAACCGCTTCGTGTAAAGCTTTAGACGGAACATAACGAGTCAATTCCCGTCATGATTGAACGGATACAGAAATAAACAATCAACTAGCCCGAGATGGCCCAGGAAAACTAGAGGCAAGATCGTTCAGATATGTGATCATATCAGGACAGCCCGCAGAATACAGAAAGATTACGCCGATGAGCGGCAGAAATCGTATGAATTTGAGACAAGAGGTATGACTAAAATGAGAGCCTCGCCTAGAGGAGGTGTAGTATGTTTTGGAAAACGAAAGGGTTGAATCCCCGGTGTAGGGATCAGAACCATTGCTCACAAGATGAAGCTCCCAGAAAAAGATCAGTAGTGATCGCGACACATTCATGTGTCTAGTCTGTAGAGGAGTCTGACTTAAGGAACGGTCATTGTTCCCATAAATAAGATTCACGTCAATGACAAACGACAAGAATTACTATAGAAACCTGTTGAGGTTTTGGACCAAGAGTCCGTGATACTATAGAAACCTGTTGAGGTTATGGACCAAGAGTCCACAAGATACAGAGAAGTCATGATCGACCTACTGGAGTACGATAGAATTCATGACCTGACCCAGAGATTTCATGGGAACATAAAGACAAATCATGAATCTAAGTGACCATATTGGCTTCACAACTCCCCTGCGACCGATGGCATCGCTTGAATTTCGGGACGAAATTCTTTTAACGGGGGGAGACTGTGACAACCGTCACTTTTCCGTACATTCCGTACACTAGATGAACAGTAATTTGTGCTTTAATGACTGTACATGATCTAGTTTACCAGACAAATAAATTCCTGAATTCCATGCAAGTGAATTCATGCATGATATATGCTACAAGAATCACGTTATGATAGCGTTGCGTCAAAAATTAGTAAACTCACCGGTAAGACACATCGTGTCAACAGAACTGCAGAAAGCAGTCAGACATTAGAATTAGGGCCTAAGTGTAGGTCCAACGTCAAAAATACATTAAAACCCAAGGATACATACAAGGGTTACATATATACCGCCCAGATAATATTTAATCCCACAAATATTCTGTTATGATTAAAATTTTATTTTAATCAGGTTCGTGTTGAAAAATAAATTAAAACGCTTAAAAACGTTATTTTTCAAGTTTAAGCGCGTACCATGTGTTCCTACGCGACACAATGCTTACACTGCAAAACGCAGACAACGCAGCAAACCCAGGAATATGCCAGGAATATACCAGGAATATACCAGGAATATGCTAAGAATATGCCAGGAATATACCAGGAATATACCAGGAATATACCAGGAATATGCCAAGAATATGCCAGGAATATACCAGGAATATACCAGGAATATGCCAGGAATATGCCACGAATATGCCAGGAATATACCAGGAATATACCAGGAATATGCCAGGAATATGCCAGGAATATGCCAGGAATATACCAGGAATATGCCAGGAATATGCCAGGAATATGCCAGGAATATGCCAGGAATATGCCAGGAATATGCTATATGGAATGTCTATAAATACCACCATTTCATCACAACACTCTTCTCTCCCTTCCTCCCTCCATGGCTACGGCCCAAACACCCCTCTTTCACCCTTCACTTTTCAACTCCTTTCCAAGCAATCTATGGTGATTCTAAGGTGTCTCGAGCTTAATTAGGAAGGTTGCAAGCAACGGAACTTGAAGGACCTTCACCATTTGCTTTTATCCACCTCATTTGCACTCTTGAACTTCCCTAGCCTTGAGCTAGTAGTAAGTGTTCTAAAACACCTTCTTGATCTTGTTTATAGTGATTAATAAGAAGTTTAATGGTTAAAAATCAAGAACACACAAGATCATAACTTAAAGTCTTGAAAGTAAGATGAATATGTTGGTTAAAAGCATAAGAGTTGTGTAAAACTTGTAAGACTTGTTTTGTGGTGATTATTTAGTGCAGATCTATGTTGTGGTAGCTCGGATCATCATCTAACCCGGATTAGTCATGTTCATGAAACATGACATAGAATATGTTAAGAATGAAAATGGTTAAATGATGAAACTCTACTACACACTAAACATGAACTTGTGTAAAAATAGTTTTTCTTATAAACTGGAGTTCTAAACTAGTAGATCTAAAGATCTACAAGTGGTATTTTCGAAGAACCAACTGTAAGACAAAACCATGTTTTAAAACCGGATCTTTCCTAAACTAAAGGTGTTTTTGAGAACCAAAAAGTGTGTAGACATTTGTGTAACGAAAGAATTTAACAAAGAAATCTTTCCGTAAATACCGACTAGAAGTTGTAAAACCTCATATTCTCTAAAAAATAAAGTTTTCGAGATAATGATTTTGTTTTTAAAGATGGAAAGACTTACTAAACGTGCTAGTAAGTTACTACACATTTTTGTAAATATTCAAGTTCATGAAATGGAGAAATTAGTGATTGTTGTTGATGATTACTGTTGATAATTGTTGTTGATGATTGTTGACGATTTAAAAGAAAATAAACACATGTTTTGAAAACATGGGAAACCTCCATTTTTAGGGGAAACTCTGTCAAAATTTTTATAAATTTTGACACTTAGAAAAATATAAGTTTTTGGGGAACTTATTCCCTAAAAATGTATTTAAAGTATTACCAAGGTTTCCCTAATTTTTGGTGATAAGAAATGAGGATTTCTTCAAGAATAAAAATGGATATAAGTATGTATATTTTTGAGAGAAAAATATATATTATTTTATCACCAACTTTTGTGCTAAGTGTGTATAGTATGTGTTATACGTGCTAGTGTATTAAGACTTAAAAATACACTAAATACTCATGAGAAGTATAAACATAAAAATACACATACAACATACAAGATACATAATTCGGGTGCAAAGTGCAAAACACGAGATACTTATATTAATTTTAGAGAAAATAATATAAGTAAGATACGTAGTTAAAAATATAGAATATTTTTAACACAAGAATACGTACACAAGAGATAGTGACTGTACTTGTGCGATACAAGTCTAGTGACTAACGTTAAGAAAACGCGTATAGGTTACGACGTAAATTAAGCAAATCCGGTGAAGTTTACGACGCACAGGAACGCAAAGTTGTGAGTTCATGCTCCCCCTTTTCTCTAGCTGTTTTTGGTTTTATAACTCTCGGGGGTGAAATACATGTTACAAATATTATAATTTTTACAAAGGGTAAAAATACAAGAAGCACTCTTGGTGAGAACGAGAACCGAGTGCAATATGATTTGAGAATACGAGAAGCACTCGTGGTGAGTGCAATATGATGAGCTTTGAGAAAAGCCTAGAAAATACTAGATCATGTGAGCTTAAACTAAATATTGAGATGCCATTAATACTTAATTAGGGACGAGGGTTAGATCTAACGGGTACGGCCGAGCCCCACTCATGGTCCTTATGTGACCACTTGAGTGCTTCGGTGTCCCAGTCGAGGGAAATCGACGCAGTCGAGGGTAATCGACACAGTCGAGGGTAATCGACACAGTCAAGGGAAATTGACACAGTCGAGGTTAATCGACACAGTCGAGGGTAATCGACACAGTAAAGGAGCCAACACTAATGCTCCATATGCTCACATGCCTTAAAGGAGCCAACACTAATGCTCCATATGTCCTCACATGCCTTAATGTCCTTGTATAAACAATCATTTAAAACGTGGGGTACACAAGAAAACTTGAATGATAATTGAGTACGTGGGGTACTCAAGAAAACGGGAATTATACTTGAGTACGTGGGGTACTCAAGAAAGACTTGAATTATACATGACAAATACTATGTTTTCATACGAAGTATAAAAACGTGAAATACAAAAACGCATGAACTCGCTCAACTTTATGTTGATGTTTTCCAAAATTACATGTATTTCAGGTGACAGGATGGATCTTGGGCGCAAGTGTCGTAACTAGAGGTAGACTACAAGTTTAGATGTCATCCACTTTTGTTGAATAGTAACCTTGTCAAAGGTCGTGTTTTGAAAACTTAAATAACAAGTGTTTGTAATACTCAAATTTTCATAAATGGATGAACATCGTTTGATCATGTAGTTGTTTATTACGATTGAATGCAATGATAACAAGCTAGTCACACATCATACGCTTCCGCAAAAGACAGGGTGTGACACCATTGCTCACTCCTATCATAACTCTTCTTCAAAGCCCTCTCCATACTCGCCCCCATGAAAGTTTGTTGATCGAAAAGCATCTGGTTTGGTTCACTCCATTCACCGAAAGTGGGTGGCCGCCTTTGTTCAATAATTTGGCCCATATTTCCTGAGTGGGCCCAATAAGGATCATATGCTTGCTGTGCATAATCAAATGCACCCCCTACATAACCAGCTTGCACTCCGGCTCCCTGAACTTGAGCATCAACCATGAAGATATCTTCACGGTAATCATCATCTCCACTTATCTCTTCATCGGTCGTTTCGGGCTCATCAGCCTCACCCGGTCGTAACGGTCTTGCGTCCACCTTCAACGCTCTCCGCCTTCTCCCATCTGTTTTCAGCTTATGATACCTCTCCGATTCCGTGTAAATCCAACCTGGCCCAAGATTCTTAAGGTCGAATGGTCTAAACCTCTTGTAAGAACCTTTTTCATCACCTTTAATCGCCCCATATTTTTTTAACAACGCCGTAATCAACCGGCAATGAGGTATAATCTTTCTTTCTCCACTATTTTTGCTCAACCAGATGTTATTCAACACGAGAAATCGGAAAGGGACCTTGGGAGATCCATGTATCATTATACATGCACAATGTCAACAACAATTTTGCTTCCATCTTGTATTGTTCCTATATAACTTCCCATGTGTTGTGCCCGGAAGGAAAAGGTAGTCAAGCATATTGTTCCTATATAACTTGTCACCCCGCCTCGGAACAACATTATACATGCACAATGTCAACAACAATTTTGCTTCCATTCTGAAATTGCTCCTATATAACTTCCCATGTGTTATGCCCGGAAGGAAAAGGTAGTCAAGCATATTTTGCCATTGCGGATGCTTGTTGGGCTCGTGGTAGAGATCTTTGAGACTCGGGTGAATGTACTCAGTTGCGGGTTCGTCGTAAAACTTTGCTATTTTGCGCAAAGAGTCATAAGACATTTCTACTTTCACCCCGTTACACCGTCCAACTAGCCTCATCTTGCTTGGGGCCTTAAACGGGGGACATTCAAGTGAAGCCACCCACTCTTGAATCTGAGTGTCGTACATTTTCTTCACCTCCCCGTCATAACACTTTAAAGCTGCACGCCAACCCAATTCCTTGAACTTCGCAGTGATCCCAAATGGCCCGAAATCAACCTCTTTGATCTCCTTCTCACAAATAAATGCTTCACCCCTTTGTTTTAGCTTGTTCATTTGTTCATGAAATAGATCCTCTCTCCATTCCACGGGTTGGTCTAGCAATGAACCGGATGTCCAATCCGGCTTCGGACCCCTTGGAGGTGCATCCTCCTCCGAGACCGGGTCACCAACCCGGGTCAATCTCCTTATCTTGGGTTGCTCCTCTTGAGGCTCGTTAGACGAACTCGCAACTGCTTTTCCCTTTTTCTTCACCATATCTACACACATTCACAAACCACACAAACAATTTCAAGTTAGTACTTCTTCCCAATCTTCCCCACACTTACTTCATGTTATGGGTATAAGTGTGCAAAAACCAAAATTTCATTCTTTCAAACAAAATTTCAGCATGATGTCCCCTATAATTCCGAATTTTTCCAAAACATTTTCACTAGACATCAAATATATTCATACCCAAACATTCAATAGTTCACAAATTCCTACATCTATCATGTACAAGCAAGTGTGTAAGCAAAAACTATAATGGAAACTTACAAACCTCAATGTACATAAAAGAGTAACAAGAAATTGCATACCTTAGTGTTGTAGAAGATGAGACTCACAAGAACTTGAAATTCACACAAAAACCCACAAAAGCCCCAAAATTTTCGGCACCCTTATGTGTAAATCCGACCCAAAAACCAAGGATTCTTCGAGATATGAGTATAAAACTAGAATCCTTATGAAATTTCACCCAAAATAGACCCAAAAATCACTGAAATCGGGCTAGATATGAGGGAGTTATGAAGATTTGAAAGTTATGGGACCTAGGGTTCTTAGTGAAAGAAGACGGAGAAGATGAATGTGTGGATAGGGAATAACAAGAATCTATATGTGTGGTGGGGGAAAAATTGTTTTATTAAAAGGTTTTATTATTATTATTAATAATATTTTCGGTTTGTTTGTTTTTTTTTGTTTTTTTTTTATGTGTAACCGACAAAAAGGGGGTCCCCAAGAATTCAGCTGCGAACCGTAACCTACGGCTCTATGCCGTAGGCTACGGCAAAACCTGGGCAAAAATACAAGCCGTAAAACAGGCTCCGAGTGCCGTAAGAATCAAATTTTTGGATAGCCGCCGTAAGCTACGGCCCCCCAGCCGTAGGTTACGGCTAGCACTGGGCAGCAAAGGGGGACCAAAAATTTTACTTGTAAACTTTTATTTATTGTTTTTTTTTTACTTTTTAATTTTTATATGTTTTTCTAATTGATTGAAAACAGGACAATTATTATCCTACCCCCCATTAAAAACCCGTGTTGTCCTCAACACTATGTTCGGGAAATCCGTAAAAAATTTCCCCACACTTGTTTCGAACACCGGTTTAAACGGAACTTATTCAAACCAAAATAAACTAAACTAAATATTTACAAACACCAAACCTGGGCCTCTTTCACGTTTCTTCGTCATCCACTAGGCGTAAGATGTACCCCACTTTGTCGAGCTCGAGATTGTTGATATCGTTACCTTCCAAGTACGGTTTGAGCCGATGCCCGTTCACCGTTTGTTGCTTATTTGTTTGTTCGTCTTGAATGTCAACATCACCAAATCTTCCCACTCTTCGGACAACGTAAGGACCCATCCACTTGCTTTTGAGTTTCCCCGCGAACATCTTCAATCTTGAATTGTACAACCACACTTTTTGACCCACTTCAAAGTTCTTTTTCCTTATCTTCGCATCATGAACTTTCTTCAGTTTGTCTTTATATGCGGATGCACACTCATAAGCTTGATCCCTTATTTCCTCAATTTCGTTCAATTGTAGCTTTCTCGCCCGACCCGCTTCGTCATAGTTTGCATTCACCGTTTTAATCGCCCAATATGCCCGATGTGCTAACTCCATAGGCAAATGACATCCTTTTCCGTACACCATTCGATAAGGAGTGGTATCAAGTGGAGTTTTGTAGGCCGTTCGATAAGCCCACGACGCATCATCAAGCTTGCTTGACCAATCTTTCCGATCCGTTCTCACCGTCTTCATTAGAATTTCTTTAATTTGTCGGTTAGACACTTCCACTTGACCACTCGTTTGCGGGTGGTACGGTGTAGCAACGCGGTGGTTTACATTATATCTTTTTAACAATTTTCCAAAATTGAAGTTCTTAAAATGTGAACCGCCATCACTTATTATCACCCTAGGCACACCGAATCGAGCAAAAATATTGGATTGCACAAACTTACATACAACGGCGTGATCGTTGGTCCTCGTAGCGATAGCTTTAATCCATTTCGAAACGTAGTCAACCGCAACCAATATGTACAAAAACCCATTTGAGTTTGGAAAAGGACCCATGAAATCTATTCCCCAAACATCAAACACCTCAACCACCAAAATTGGTTGTAGAGGCATTTCATCCCGCTTCGATATGCTTCCAACTTTTTGACAATTAATGCAATTCCGGGCAAACTCGCAAGAATCTTTGAAAATTGTGGGCCAATAAAACCCACATGATAACACTCGGTAACCCGTCTTGTTCCCACTAAAATGCCCTCCACATGCCGACGAATGAGCATGGGTCAAAATCTCTAAAACTTCAGTTTCGGGAACACACCTTCTTATCACTTGATCAGGTCCGATTTTGAACAAGTCCGGTTCATCCCATATATATTGCTTCACTTGACTAAGAAATTGTTGTCGTCTCTTCTTTGTCCAATGATTCGGAATTGCACCCTTGGCCAAATAATTCACATAATGGGCGTACCAAGGTGCAACAAAAGTAGAGACGGCTAACAATTGTTCATCGGGAAACCGTTCATTAATCTCGCTCGGGTCATCAACACCTTCCAATGGGATCCGAGACAAATGATCCGCAACAACATTTTCACACCCCTTTTTGTCCCGGATCTCTAAATCGAACTCTTGCAACAAAAGCACCCAACGAATCAACCGGAGCTTTGCATCCTTCTTTTCCATTAGATAGCGGACCGCACTATGATCCGAATACACGATCACCTTGCTCCCCCAAATGTAAGCTCTAAACTTGTCCAAGGCATACACCACCGCTAATAATTCTTTCTCGGTTGTGGTGTAATTCAGTTGCGCCTCGGACAAAGTTTTACTTGCATAATAGATTACCACCGGCTTCTTATCAACTCTTTGACCCAAAACCGCTCCAATGGTCGTGTCGCTAGCATCACACATCATCTCGAATGGCTTTGACCAATCCGGTGGTTGCAAGATAGGAACCTTCACCAACTGTTCCTTCAACACATGAAACGCTTGCAAACATTCGTCAGTAAAATAAAATGGAACATCTTTTAATAATAAATTACATAAAGGTTTTGTAATTACACTAAAACCCTTAATAAACCTTCTATAAAATCCCGCATGTCCCAAAAACGATCTCACCCCTTTTACATTCTTTGGTGGGGGTAGAGAAGAAATTACCCGAATTTTTGCTTTATCTATCTCCATACCCCGGTCCGATATTACATGTCCCAACACAATACCCTCTTGAACCATAAAATGGCTCTTTTCCCAACTTAGCACCAAGTTTGTCTCAACACACCTTTTTAAAACTTTTTCTAATTCATCAAGACAAGAGTCGAAACTTGGGCCAAAGATGGAAAAATCATCCATAAACACTTCAAGAGATTCCCCGATCATGTCTGAAAATATACTCATCATACATCTTTGAAATGTGGCCGGGGCGTTACATAGTCCAAATGGCATTCGCCAAAAGGCAAATGTACCATATGGACATGTAAACGTGGTTTTGTGTTGGTCATCCGGGTGAATAGCAAATTGGTTATATCCCGAGTACCCATCCAAAAACAATAGTATTTTTGACCGGAAAGTTTTTCAATGATTTGGTCAATGAGGGGTAACAGGAAATGGTCTTTGGAGGTAGCGGCGTTTAATTTTCTATAATCGATACAAACTTGCCACCCAGTTACCGGGCGAGTGGCGATTTGCTCACCTTGCTCATCTTTTATTACCTGGATGCCAGATTTCTTAGGCACTACCTGAGTCGGACTTACCCACGCACTGTACGAAATGGGGTAAATGATCCCCGCATCCAACCACTTGATAACTTCTTTCTTTACTACCTCTCTCAAGTTCGGGTTCAACCTTCTTTTGTTTCACGGGTTGGCTTTGCATCTTCGCTTGTAATGATTTTATGCTTTACAATGGATGGACTAATGCCTTTCAAATCGGCTATCGTCCACCCAATTGCCGCCTTGTGAGCCTTCAACACCCGTATCAAATTCTCTTCTTGAGCTACCGCCAAATTAGAAGCAATGATCACCGGTAAGGTGTCATTCTCTCCCAAAAATACATACTTCAAATGCCTCGGTAACTCTTTCAATTCCACGCTTGGTGGACATTCCAAGGAAGGCTTTGTACCCGAATCAATTCCCACCGGTAAAGTGTCCGTTTGGTGGGTCCATGGCGGTCTTCCTTCTTTCACCGCAAGAGCCTCTTGCTCCTTCTCTTCCTTTTCCAAATCACATGCGTGCACCTGCAAAGACACATCACAAACACAAGAACCCAAAATCTCTTCCTCGAACTCCTTTGGGTCATATCCATCTATGAAATCTGCTACAAAACACTCATCACCATAAATGTTAGTACCATTAGTAAAAACATTTAATCTCATCTTTCTATTACCGAATGTCATGTCGACCGTACCATATCGACAATCAATAACGGCATGTGCGGTATTTAAAAACGGCCGACCCAAAATAACATTTTGTTGCTGAATTGGGTCCGCGGATGAGTAATCTAGCACAAGAAAATCCACGGGATAATAAAACTCATCAACTTTAACTATCACATCCCGTACAATACCCCGAGGGAGTTTGTGAGACAAATTGGCTAATACCACCGTTGTCTCAGCCCGTTTCAATGGACCAAAATCGTATTGGTCGTATAACCCCCCCGGTAAGATACTTACTCCGGCTCCAAGATCCAATAACGCCCTTGCGGTTTGAAAATTTCCTACTTGAATATTTATAAGAGGCGTTCCCGGATCTTGTAGCTTAGGAGTAAGATCTCCTTTCAAGACCGCGCATACCCGCTCCGTCAAGTCAACCAATTTAGGCACTTTTTGTTGCCTCTTTTGAGTACATAATTCTTTTAAAAACTTGGCGTAAGCGGGTACCTGTTTGATTGCTTCAAGTAAAGGAAGATTAATTTTTACTTGTTTGAAAACCTCCCACATTTCCTCCTTTTGAGGACCCCGTTTCGAAATGAAATTTTTCTTACCCAGATCTAATAAAGCCGAGGGAAATGGTACTTGACTAGATCCCTCACCCTCAATTTTCTGTTCGTTTTCTTTATTAATTTTGGGTTTTTCAAAATTGGGTTTTTTAGAAGAAACAATAGGTGGTTCATTTTCTTCATCACTATCTTGACCCGTTATATCTTCAACCACCCCATCAACCAAATCCGGTGAAGGATTGGTTTTGTACTCTTTCCCACTTCTCAAAACACTTACATGGTGAATATTAACATTATTACCTCTAGAAGTACTATGAGACGGGTTTACCTTAGTGTCGCTTGGTAATTGACCTTTGCTTTTCTTCAAATCCGACACTTCAGTTGCGAGTTGACCCATTTGGGTGGTCAAAGTTTGAATTGCTTTGTCTCGGGCCTCATCCTTTTGTATGCGAGCATCATCCATTTGGTTCCTCTTTTGCATTTCCGCTTGCATGCTCTTCAACATATCCATCATCTCATTTCCACCCGAAGACCCCCCTTGTTCTTGACCCGCTTGATATTGCCTTTGGTATCCTTGGTTGTTCCCACCTCTATATCCACTTTGGTTATTGTAAGGTTGGCGTGAACCATAGTTACCTTGGTTACCTTGGAAATTCGGATTTGCTTGATTTGAAGGGTTCCCATAACGAAAGTTTGGGTGGTTCCTCAACCCGGGGTGGTAAGTGTTAGAATTCATATTGTTGTAATTTCTACCACCCCCTCCTTGACCTTGTACTACATGAACTTCTTCATATTGCCCTTCCACCATTCCTTGGCAATTTTCAGCCGCATGACCTATTTCATTACACAATCCACAAACATCATAAATTTGGTTAGTAGTTTGAACATTACCATCATCTATTGCGTGCACTTGAGGTCGGGCAATGGCCGGTCGTGCTCTCCTCGATGCTTGAGCTTTTCTTTTTGATGTAGTTGCCATGTTCTCCAAAAACTCCCAATCATCATTCTCGTAATTTTTACCAAAAGTCCCACCGGTAATAGACATTAAATCGCGAGCATCTTCGGCACTCAACCCCTCGTGAAAAGCATTCATTAATTCCCACAATTCAATTCCGTGATGCGGGCAATTTTTTATCATCATATTAAAGCGCTCAAAGGCTTCATGAAACATTTCGCCTTGTTGTTGTTGGAAACTCCTCAACCCCTTCCTAGCATCGTTGGTCTTTTGAGCGGTATAAAATTCGTCTAGGAAAATTTGTTGCATCTCCGCCCAAGTATAAATAGATGCTGAAGGCAAAGTGTAGAACCACTTCTTTGCCTTATCCTCCAAAGAAAATTGAAATAGTACCAACTTGACATCATCGGCCGCAAAACCTTGACTCCCAAGAGTATTGCAAATTGAGTCATAGGCCTCCAAATGAAAGTAGGGTTCCTCCGTTGCTAAACCCTTATATTTCGGAAAACTTTGCAAAGAATTGGTTCTCACTTCAAAAGTTCTTCCTTGATTGTTGTGGGGGGTAACCACCGGTGAAGGGTTATGAGTAATTACCGGCCTAAAATACGCTTCAATTCCCCTCGCATGTTCCCTAAGATGCCTTCTTGGTACACCCACCCAACCCCTTGGACGAATAGGACCCATTGGTCTTGGTATATGCCCTTGTGGTGCGAATGGTTGTTGAAATTGTTGTTGTGGCATCGGTGGGTATTGAATTGGCCTTTGGAATTGTGGTTGAACATTTTGTGGTCGCACTTGTTGCAATGGTATAGGACGTTGCATTAGTGGCCCTTGTGGCCTTGGCCGGATATGTTGTGGTATAAGTTGTTGTTGTTGTGGCATTCCACCAACACTTGCCATTCCTTGAGATTGACCTTGCACATAAGCAAACTCCCCTTGATCACTATCACCCCCATAAGCATAACCGTCCTCATCATAACCCTCAAAATCCTCATATCCATCTCCCCCTATTCCCGAAGGTTGCCCAAATGGAAGGGTCGAGTATTGAAAACCCGATTGGTTCGATGGTCTAAATGTAGAAGTTGAATGAACGACAGTTGAACCTTGGGGGAATGTATATGTTGAGGATGATTGACCTGAAACTGGGAAAAAATGAGTGAGTTGTGGAATCGTAGTTGAAGGGCTAAAGGAAAGTGAAGGTTCTTCTTGAGTGGTAATGGGTTGAGTGGTATGGGTTGGTGTAACATTGTGAGGTTGAGTAGGATTGGTAGTAGTGTTTGGTATGGTAGTGTTTGGCGAAGGTTGAGTGGATGATGGTATGAAAGGTGGTATAAGTTCACCCGTAGTGGGTGGTGGTTGTGGTAGATCCATGTATCGAATTGGTGTGATTGGTGTAGTTGGTGTTGTTGGTGAACCGCTTATTCTGTTTTCTCTTAACAAAATTCTGTTTCCTCTTAATGTCCGCTCAATTTCTGGATCAAACGCCAAAGGTGATAGCTTGTGAGAGCTTCTAGTACGCATGCACCTGTAAATACCTGCACACTAACACACCCAGCGTAAACCAGAAAAATAACAAACTAAAAAGGATAAAAAAATAACACACGTTGCGCACTACTCCCCGACAACGGCGCCAAAATTTGACGTGATGTCGTGGTCACAATCAAATTTAATCCCAATAACAACTATAGATAGTGGTAAATGGGTATCGAACACAGGGAGTTTGTGGAATATGTGTTATCTAAATGTTTATCTAAGTTAACTATGATTAAACTTTTATGCAATAAAAGTAAAAAAATTCAAGAGTTTATATGAGTGAATTGGTTTTAGACTAAATTAAACTAATTAAATTGCAAGAGAATAGTTTTGCTTGTAAACAAATTAGAGACAAATGACCATCCTAAGTTTCCGGTTTGCTTCATCATTTGTGCGATCATCCACTAGAAAGAACTACATAGACATAGTTCATGTGCAATTACTTGTTGTGATAAAAGGGAACGAAGTACTCAGATTCCTAGAACGTGAGGTTGTTACCCGATGACCAATCAACCCTTACCCGATCCTAGTTCTACCCATGATATCTCGATTGCCCACGGCACCAAGAACGTATGGTTTCAAACTAGAATATCATAAGAATCAACAATTTACAAGTAAGCAATCACACACCATAATAAACAAGACATAGATAAAGTTTACCATTCTAGAAATATGGAATCCAAAACACAATTGTCTCATACAAACCTTCAACCTAGGATGACCATAGAATGTTTAGCCACGCATGGCTTGAAGCGACATCATAACGCAAAAGATAATATTGTTCAACACAATCCAAAGCAACAAAGATTAGATGAAAAGATTAATGACAAAGATGATGTTCTCCCCTTCCAAAATGTCTCCAAGATACCCAATTTTCGTTCTAAATCCAGATGTAACCGAAAGAAGATGATTAGACCCCATAAATCTTCTCCAAATGACCATTTAATGTGTAAGTTACACTTTGAGCCCAGTCGGCGCCGTAACCTACGGCTGCCTGCCGTAGGTTACGGCAGTAAGCTAGTTAACAGGTCAACACGGAGCCGTAACCTACGGCCGCCTGCCGTAGGTTACGGCGAGCAATTAAGCCTTACGGCTGGGGGCTCCTGTTTTACGGCGGGGAGATGTTGGAAAGGTTTGGGGACGTAACCTACGGTCAAGTGCCGTAGGCTACGGCGCTGAGTCTTGTCTCCTTTTATTTTTTTCACCAACTCTTCACGTCTTTCACTCTTTAACTCCACCAGCTTCTAGCAACCGACCCTGCCTTCTAAAACCCACATTTTGAGTACTTTAGCACCTGCATCATCAAACATAGAGTGGTTACCAAGTTCTAGCAATTAACCGAATAAAGCATGGAATGTGCATGTATTTAGACCTTTTAAGGGTTGTCCTACGGACCACCCGTCAGATATTACAGAAGATTTATAAAGTCTTTTGGAGTTATGGCAAGGCATTTGACTGAGTTATTAAAAAGATGCATTTAAGTGGTCTGAGATAGCTAACAAGCATTTGATCAGTTAAAAACAGCTCTTACATTTGCTCCTGAGCTAGCATTACCAGATTTTGACAAACAATTTATAGTGGAGACCGATGCTTCTTCTAAAGGAATGGGAGCAGTTCTAATGTAGGGAGGGCATCCTTTGGCATTTATTAGTAAACCATTATCAACTAGACAACAGTTACTTTCAGTGTATGAAAATGAGTTATTGGCAATATTGATGGCAGTGAAACAATGACACCATTATCTAGTTATAAAGAAGTTTGTAATCAAGACTGATCATAAGAGTTTAAAATATCATTTGACTCAGAAGATTACCCATTCCTTTGCAACAGACTTGGTTAGCTAAGCTAATGGGTTACACATATGAAATTTATTACAAGAAAGGTAATGAAAACATGGTAGCCGATGGGTTGTCAAGAGAATAAAGGATTGAGTTCTATAGACCCTATGTTATTGCAGAGAATAAAGGATTCTTGGGAGACAGACAGTAATTTACAGTTGGTAATTCAAAAATTAAAACAAGGGCGGATTATGGATAAGGTATCATGGGACGGGTGGCTACTTAAATGAAAAAGGAAAGCTGTGGGTTGGAAATGATTTGCAGTTGAAAATAGATATCTTGCATCTTTTTCATAAGTCACCTATAGGAGGGCATTATGGGCATTTACCTACTCTAAAAAAATCAAAGCTTTATGTTATTGGAAAGGGTGTTCTAAACAAGTGTATCATTTTGTTAAAGAATGTCATGAATGTCAGCAAGCTAAGTATGAGCCGGTTGCAAGCGCTAGATTGTTGCAGCCATTACCTCTACCTACACATGTTTTACAGATATTTCTATGGACTTCATATCAGGATTGCCTAAAGTTCAAGGTAAAGAGACAATATTGGTAGTAGTTGATCGATTGACCAAGTATGCCCATTTTATTCCTCTAAATCATCCTTATACTACACCTATGGTAGCTCAACTGTTCTTAGATTGTGTATTTAAGCTACATGGTTGTCCCACGACCATTGTTTCTGATAGAGATCCCTTGTTTTTGAGTCAATTTTGGAAGGAATTTAAGAGGCTACAAGGAGTTCCGTTATCCTATTCAACTGCATATCACCCTCAGAGTGATGGTCAAACTGAAGTGCTTAATCGATGTCTAGAAGCTTATTTGAGGTGTATGTGTGTGCATAATCCTAGTCAATGTATTAAATGGTTGAGTTTAGCTGAGTGGTGGTATCATTCATCTATCAAAACCACCCCTTTTGAAGCATTATATGGTTTTCCACCCCTACTGCATATTCCCTACATTGCTCATGATACAAAAATTGTTGCAGTAGAGGTTTTACACAGGGATAAGGAAGCTATGACTAATCAATTGAAGAAATCATTAATGCAAGCAAGACATCGAATGAAACAATATGTGTTGATCAGTTCTGCTTAAACATGATGGAAAACATGTTAATCATACGTGTTACAACATACAGGCCAGCAGAAAATCCAGTGAGAGATGCAACCATGGAGTTTGACATTATAGCCAGCTTGATTTGGTTCCCCTTTAGGATGTGTGTCAATGATGGTAGTACCGAGTTCTTTAGGGTTGAAGAGCTCGTAGTAATGGAAAGAGAGGAGGTCGAATTATGTGCTTGATGTTATAATTGTCTAACCTTAATTTCTCTCTAGTAATCTCCTTATATACACCTAAGGGGAAACATTATTAGTTGATAAGGGTAAATCGTTCCATCAACAATTACCAACTAATATATTATAGGGTTTTATATATTTTGATCTATATTATATAAATGATAATGATGGCTACTAGATTAAATATATATAAATACATATTTATTCTTACATTCTCCCACTTAGCCGAATAATCATTTATTATGGGTATTAGATTAGTCTAATAAGAAGTTAATACCCATTTTATACTTAAACCAAGAACTGTGGCAGAGAAATACAACCGTTGAGTCATTATGCAACTCAGGACCCCCATTAATCATACTACAACCTCAATTTAAAACCTAGTAGTTATGGTCAAAATATTCAAGTAAGCCCTCTAACGTTTGATTTGTATTTATGTTTATCTATATGTCATTATACCAACAGAACGTATGTTAGAGACATACAAAATCAAACTGATGGGGAAAATTAATAGTTAATCATTCATTGTACGATATGCAGTTGTATATAGTCATCAATAAACCCGTCATTATTATAGGCGCTTACATAATAGTTATGGGTAATAGACTTTTAGTTATAGGATCTTTAAGCATATCATGAATGTATTCGATACAAAGATTTAGTTTCCTCAATTCATTCATAAACGAATAATCAATTTCGTATCGAAATTTAATGCATCACCTCTCAAACTGTTACTGTTTAAGGAAACATGGTAGCTGACTTTATCACAACAAGTCTTCAATATATAATTTATATGAAGTTAATAAACTTATGAGTCTACTGATAAATTTCAACAACATTTAGTGACCATTGCTTTGTGATCAGCAACGTATTATGTCATTGTAACTTAGGTTGTTGCTATCAGTTTATTATGACTCCTCCATGAGACAGGTTTTGTCTGCTGACATAAGGATATACCTGAAATTTCATTTTGTCATCTTTGAATGTTACAAATATTATGATTCCTCCATGAGAGAGGTTTTGTGTGTTGACATAAGGATATACCTGAAATTACATTTTGTCATCTTTGAGTGTTACAAAGTTAGAGTAACCAACCGGTTTGAGTTCTCACTTCTCTTTATAGTGTCTTGTTTCCTTTATAGATATTTTAATACTCCATAAGATGTTTCACAGTAATCTAGACATATCTAGTGTGTTGCAATGTGAGTAATATCTAAACGAGTAGACTTAAACTACATAAAGCTTCTAATGAATGAAGCATAAGTAAATAATCTCATTGATCCTATTATCCTCTAAAGGAGAGCAATATTGTTTGTTACATATGTAAGGACCCATTTAATGTTAAACTTATGGAACGAAACTAATGTCCCATTGGGTCTATCTCGGTATGTTATGGTATCTATCACATAAGAAATATCTCTGAGATCTATTATATCAAAGTTTGTGTCTATAGTTCTTTGACTTATGTAACACATACTTGTCAAAGAATGTCATCTATTGATGTGTGTAAAATGCAACATATAAATTACATCAAATGTGGCATAAAACTAACCCTTTTTTAGTACTAATGTTAGAAAAAGTGTGCTTTTGTCTTCCTTTTGTATTTTCAGGGTTTAATGAGCTTAAATGAACAAAAGAAGCAAAAATGCAGCCAAATCTAACAATAATACAAGAAAAGGAATAAATGTGGCATGCCCGACCCCTCGACAACATCTTCCCAAGCAAAAACAAGACATCAGAAGGCTGAACACGCCCCATGCTCATTGAACACGGGGGCGTGCCCAATTGTCTGCAGAAAAGACAAAGCTGTAGAAGCTTCTATTTCCCAACACGGGGGCGTGGCCAGCGGACACGGGGCCGTGGTCAACGCTAAGATTCGCAGAATCTAGGCAAATCTTGATAGTACAGATACGCTTCTGCACACGGGGCCGTGCCCAGCGGACACGGGGGTGTGGTCAACTAATGCAGACAAACTGCAATTAATGAAGAGAGAAAAGATGGGTAGAAATGGGGCTGTGCCCAATGGACACGGGGCCGTGTCCGGGCTTCTGTGCAGGCTATAAATAGGGGTGCTTGGCTCACTTGCAAATCATCCCTTGGCAAACCACCTCTCTCACACTTCACCTACCCACCACCACCACCACCATCACAACCCACATCCACCACCATCATCCATCATCCATCATAGAGTGTGTGTAGTAGTCTCGGGATCCAAGATTGATCGTAAGAGTTCTTAACAATCAAAGGCCATGTTTGCCTAAGTCTCTTACATCACTTGGTGAAGACAAGCATTTAATGTAATACTTTTTATTTTTAATCTTTTGTCACTTTTTATTTGGTTATGTATTAATGACTTTAATAACTAGTTTCTTATGTTGAAGGTGAAACTTCCTTATCATTTGTCCATGGTGTCTTGGCGTTATTTTACTGTCTATATAAAATAAAAGATTTACACCATTCATATCTCCACGATCTATATGGAAATATGTTGGCTACCTGGTCGGGGGTTAAGGGAATGGTTTGGTAAGCGTCTTGCCTTGTTCAGTGTATAGATCCTGCAAGGACCTGGGTCAAGTTTAGTAGGACCTCCTTCAATACCCACTGGTATTGGATGGCGGGGGTTCGAATTTCTTGATCCCCTCATATGTAAGCTACTATTAATACATTAACCCGGCTACTTAGGATTGTATCCCTGCTGACTCAAACTACTTAGCCGAGGGTAACGTCACCTTCAAAAGAGGGGCCTACCACATTACGCATTAATAACTTAATTAATTATCTTTCAATAATCCAACCCTTTAGGATTGTATCCTTGCTGACTCAAACTACTGGGTTGAGGGTAACGTCACCTTCAAAAGAGGGGCCTGCTACTATAACTAAGATAATCTCTTAAAAATTGCAAAAGTGCGGAAATAATCAAAGGTTACACTAAAGGCGAGTCGGATCCAAGTGATTCATCTTGTCTATCTGTTTTATTTTAATTTTTATTTTCAGCATTTTTAGTTTTTATTTTTATTTTCAGCATTTTTAGTTTTTATTTTTCATGTTTAAACCTTTTTCTAAATTTTTGATTTGATTAGACGTTGAGGATAAACCGGTACTAAAGCTCGTGTCTCCTTGGACGACCTCGGTATCTTACCAATGCTATACTACGCTCACGATGGGTGCACTTGCCCATATGTGTGTTTAGTGTTAGTAAAATATCGTGTTTTATAAATTTAAAACTTGACAAAAGTATTAAAAAGGGCTTAAAATATACATAAAACCTATCACACCTAACGCACCTCATCTATATAGAGACAAGTTTGTTTTAGTTGCTCCCACTCAATTTGAGGTAGGTACATTAATCCACCTGGTTCTTGATGAAAATAACTGGATTAAGATTTCATGTAAGACCCAAACACGTTTTAACCATAAAGACGCAGCGGAAATACGAGCCTTAAAATTTCTTTCTTTATAAACGTCTTGACATACTTGAAATTCCATTTTAAAATAACTCTTTTACAATAAATACATTCTTCGTTCTCATTTATGAAAAAAAAACATAACTTATGTTTACTAAATTACATAATCACACATTCCCGTACAATCTATCTTATGACTCGATCTTCGACCACTTACACCTCGTGATGATGATCCGTGATTCCGTACAACCTGCATTCACCACATACATTCACATCATTAGTATTTGGTGACATTATATATAATCTACGATTCATAATTATAGGATCACGTCGCGTTCTATCCTCATATACATTCCATTCGGTTATCTTTCTGAATTAAAGCATTTCATCTCGGTTCAATGAGTCAACAATAATGTACCTGCATTTCATTTCATTCTCAAGGGCAACCCGGTTAGCATCGTTAATACTCATATATATTTACACCATACATACATACAAGTCTCACTCATTCGAATACATATGGTTCAATAACACGCATACATATTATCTAAACCAACTCATTTGAGTATAATAAATTCCACTTCATACACCTACCCCTCTATCCAAACTCTTACATAAAACTTACATTCTCACATATTCATAGTAACAATTCTTAGTCACAAACTACTATACATACAAGTCTCTTACATACCAACCTACGCGTATACTCATTTCTATTCGTGTTTAGTAATGGGTTTCATCTACTAACATACGATTAATCTATTCATACATTCCTACATATTTATTTCCTTCCCACACATACTTGCAAATACGCCCCATTCTTACCCGTACATCATAAACACTCTTCAATGAGTTTCGGGTACATTTCGGGAGCTTAAAAATGATTTCTATAATCATCCGTACCTCACAAAACTATATGGTAAGGTTGGGGTACATTATGGAAGTTTAATGGGGCTTGGGAACGGGTCTACGGGGTCCGGAACCGAAGAAAAACAAAGAAACGAGGTTGCTGGCGTCGGCTGGCGCGTAGACAGCAACTTAGGGCGTCGGCCAACTGTTGCCCAGCGTCGGCGACGCTGCCCCTGCAGCACTGACGTCAGATTTCATTCTTTTTGACGGTTCGACCCCCGTTCGCGCATCCCGAACTTCCCAAAACGTAAAATAACATTATTACAAGCCCCCAAATCATTCTAACACTTAACCCCAAGTTCCCACAACCAAATCCTATACTTTTATCTTACTTTCTTGATTTTGACCCGTTTGATGTTACCGAGTTGTTTCCGACAAAGTTAACTACTTTTTACCCGCTACAACAATACTTACCTTAATACTAACATTACCTAACATTCTTACATGGTTCCCGTACCACAACATCCAAAATCCACATCCGACACATTACTTTCCACATTTTGACCCGTTTGAACTTAACAAGAGTTTTCATTCATAACTAATTCACATATTACCCAATACGACCTTACTTACTTTTGATCTATCATTTCTTACCCATCATTCTTGCAAATCAAAACTCATTATATATAAATATATTTAGTTCGGGAATCACTTACCTTAAGCGTTCGTGTTCATGCTTGCTTCCTCGCCTCCGCTTGACCCGTTAACCTTCCGTTCTTGAGTTCATGCTAATGTGATTCCTATCCTTTCATGTCATCACAATCACATTATGGTTAGCACACATGATCATTCATACTAACATTCATTTCTTTCCATTCATACCTTACTTAACTTTTTATTAACCAAATACCACATACACAAGGCATAGACTAAAAGTCACCTTGTTCCACATTTACGCAACTCAATTACATCATACATAACACATGACTTCTCTACTATTACAATTGTTTCCGAAAGGCTAACCATGCTATTCATTCATGTTGACTTTCAGAAAGTCAACTGTCCTACTTACACACTTTCAAATTATGAACATGTATCCATCTTAATATGGTAGGCCATAGTATTAACATTATACGTATTACATACTCGTATTTTATGACATATACAACTACATGATCACTTATATACACACACACACATATACATACATAATCCATTCCATTCACACTAGCATTCTCATATTTTTACAACTAACACCTTAACCCATACTAAGCTAACCCAACATCATTTCAACATAATATCCACATGAACTATATCTAAATCACACGTCTCATGTTAGTTTACTATCAATTTCATTATTCTCACGTTCTATACATGTTTACCCATTACTTGTATATAATTTCACATATTATTGTCATTTAGACATTTCATCAAACACTTGGTGTGCGTACTACTTTCTAAGCATAATGTACAAGTATTTCATGCTTTTCTTCCTACTTGTCACTTTCATTCATCAACACAAGTAAATATCAAAAAAATTCCATACCATACTCAACCTATATAACGATTACACATCACATACTACATAATACATCTAATTTGCGTAACAATTGGACATGGGTGATCCACCCATGTCGCCATCTTCATCATCACCAAATGGGTTTATGTCAAAAACATCAAATTACTTGAAATTGTTCATAACTAAAGTTTTATTTGGTGATTCTAACACACCTTCATACTAAATTTCATACAAATTCAAGAATTTATCATACACCAATTACTTGCAAAATCGTCAAATCAATTTCTATGACTTACCACATGCTTGTTAAGGATAGATGATGCTAAATATTAATCCATGCACATAATCATCAAGCCAAATGCCTTCAATTTGTTGAATTTCTTCAAAACTAGAATGGGTTTTCTTTCTCCCCTTGAAATGTCGAACATCAGACATTGTTTTGATGTTCCTCTCATTCTCCACGAACTAGTTATAACATTTTTTACAATATACACATTTGGTCCCTCAAGATTGCTTGCTTATATTACTTGGTCATAACTTATTTATTTAGTTAACAATAACCTTAACCAAGTTAGCTAGTGACTTATTTATTTCATGCCATATCCCAAGAAGCGTTACTAGCTAATTAAGCCCTTGGGTTTTGGGGTGTTACAAGTCTACCCCCCTTAAAGGAGGTTTCATCCCCGAAACCGTTCTCATTTTTACCAAACTATAACTACCTTTACCTACCGATTGCTCATTCTCTCATTTCATCCACTATGCATACTATGGCACGAATTCACTCATGTCTTATACAAAGGAGCTTTATTCATGAACAAACATAGTCATATGTTTTGTCTCTACCTCTTGTATTAAGTAAAATGCTTTCATACATTTTAATCATGATAAACTGATTACTTCTACTTGTACTAGTAAATCATTCTTGATATGTTATCCTTCTAATTACTTTCATAGTCACATAAAAGTTAGAATACGGTCATGTCTTTATCATAAATATTAAGTTATAGTATCGCTATCGCAACAAGGCTACTATTTCATACTCACTTAATCGTACTTAAATCGAGTGTTGAGCATCATTATATGTTTGCTATCGTTACTTTTACTGTGCACGCCCTCGGGTTAAACCTTGAACCGTTTCATTTATGTCACTTTATTATTTGCTCTCTCTTCATGCACTACTTATACTATTTAATTAAGTATGTTGCAAAAGTTCATCATATGAGTATTCAACCAATACCCCAAAATTTTCACTCATGGTCCTAATGGCAAAAATTTTAAGATGAAATTTCTTCTTATATTGACCGGTAAAAGTCAAACATTCCATACTATGCCATAATTATCCTGCCATTCGTTAGTTCATAGGTTGTATTCAATCTACCAATTCATACTTATCAATCATGAGTTAAATATTTTACTAACCTTGATTTCATTGCATAAATCAACGATCCGTGACATGGATCGGCCCGCTCCTTCATGAGTCCATTCCATAATTGGATTGATCTTACCCATCCATGTGATGAGCCTCCGCTCGCGAGCATCCTTTCACTAACTCTACTAGTTTCATCACTTCAAGCATTCTAGCATTCTCATTGACAAAATTATCGATTAGACCTTCTTATTCGAATATTCATTTCGATTCGGTGTTTATTCACCTATATTTCTTTCACAAATTTCTCACTTACAAGCTATACTACATTGCACATTTTGTTTCTTACGTATTATTCTTACAATTCGTTAATTATTGTCAACTTCTACAGTTTGACTTTTCAAAGTCAACCGCCACTTATTACTTATTGTTTATAAATGTTGGAGTACGCGTTGTACTTACTTTCAGTTCGAACATACTTACAAAATGTCATTTCATAATTTTAGCATTTATTGCAAAAACTTTCCTTTCCCATCAATACTTAAGCCATTCGCCCGGGTCTTGAGTCCATGCTAATGTGATTCCTATCCTTTCATGTGTTCGTGTTCATGCTTGCTTCCTCGCCTCCGCTTGACCCGTTAACCTTCCGTTCTTGAGTCCATGCTAATGTGATTCCTATCTTTTCATGTCATCACAATCACATTATGGTTAGCACACATGATCATTCATACTAACATTCATTTCTTTCCATTCATACCTTACGTAACTTTTTATTAACCAAATACCACATACATAAGGCATAGACTAAAAGTCACCTTGTTCCACATTCACGCAACTCAATTACATCATACACAACACATAGATCATCTAATACATAACACGTGACTTCTCTACTATTACAATTGTGTCCGAAAGACTAACCATGCTATTCATTCATTGTTGACTTTCAGAAAGTCAACTGTCCTACTTACACACTTTCAAATTATGAACATGTATCCATCTTAATATGGTAGGCCATATTATTAACATTATACGTATTACATACGCGTATTTTATGACATATACAACTACATGATCACTTATACACACACACACACACATACATACATAATCCATTCCATTCACACTAGCATTCTCATATTTTTTACAACTAACACCTTAACCCATACTAAGCTAACCCAACATCATTTCAACATAATATCCACATGAACTATATCTAAATCACACGTCTCATGTTAGTTTACTATCAATTTCATTATTCTCACGTTCTATACATGTTTACCCATTACTTGCGTATAATTTCACATATTATTATCATTTAGACATTTCATCAAACACTTGGTGTGCGTACTACTTTCTAAGCATAATGTACAAGTATTTCAAGCTTTTCTACCTACTTATCACTTTCATTCATCAACACAAGTAAATATCAAACAAATTCCATACCATACTCAACCTATATAACGATTACACATCACATACTACATAATACATCTAATTTGCGTAACAATTGGACATGGGTGATCCCCCATGTCGCCATCTTCATCATCACCAAATGGGTTTATGTCAAAAACATCAAATTACTTGAAATTGTTCATAACTAAAGTTTTATTTGGTGATTCTAACACACCTTCATACTAAATTTCATACAAATTCAAAATTTATCATACACCGATTACTTGCAAAATCATTAAATCAATTTCTATGACTTACCACATGCTTGTTAAGGATAGATGATGCTAAATATTAATCCATGCACATAATCATCAAGCCAAATGCCTTCAATTTGTTGAATTTCTTCAAAACTAGAATGGGTTTTCTTTCTCCCCTTGAAATGTCGAACATCAGACATTGTTTTGATGTTCCTCTCATTCTCCTCTAACTAGTTATAACATTTTTTACAATATACACATTTGGTCCCTCAAGATTGCTTGCTTATATTACTTGGTCATAACTTATTTATTTAGTTAACAACAACTCTAACCAAGTTAGCTAGTGACTTATTTATTTCATGCCATATCCCTAGAAGCCTTACTAGCTAATTAAGCCCTTGGGTTTTGGGGTGTTACATTTCATCACATTTTGATGTTTGCATTAACCCATACATGGATTTTGTTGGCTTACAAACAAAGTGTTCTTTAACCTTTAGTTTAGAACTTTCAGGTTGTTTTATGAACATGTAAATATGCTAGTCAGTTGTTTGGGAAAGTTGTTTTAATGTTCATCTAATGTAGCTCTAAATTGTTATAAGCTACTAGAACAGTTATGATCCTCAAAGAAATCTTTTGTTAGATAGGTAAGAAAGATTGTTTGATAATTTATCTCTTCCTGAGTATAACCTTTGACAATCAATCATGCTTCTTCATGTCTTAATGTTTATATTAGGATTTGGTTTGGTTATGAACACTCTTAGGTAATTCAATTTAGATCCTAAACGTTATTCGAACACATAAAATCAGTCTTACTAGAAAACAATTTTATTCCATTTAGAAGATTGATTGATGCTAATGGTTTAATTAGAAGAGATAGGATCAGTAAAGTTATCCAAAATCCATTTCAACTTTAGTCAAGAAGGATATGTAATCCTCATAGTTAGTAGGCTTTTAAACCTAGATGACCTCCTGGGTTGATTATTGGGTTTATTAGGAGTTTCCGTTTTATGGATTAGCTCTTGGTTAGGTTGCTATCATTTTCAGGATTCTAAGTGTGTAAGAGTTGGTGCAGTATGGTGTACAAGAGGTGTAATCGGAGTAAAATTTAATGATTCTCTTCCCCCCTCCTCTTGTATTCCTTACAAGTCATGATAAATACTTTTACTGCTCTCACCATCCTTAGAAGTCTTTAAGAACTCAACATACTTAGGGTCAATATTTAACGATCAACAGATTCTAATAGAGAAACAAGTTAATGACGCTAGTCGTTGTAGTTTCTCTTATTAAGGATTATTTTTGGTGTTGGTAAGAAATCTGAGTGTGCCCACAGTTAATCAACAGTGAAACTTTTGTAAGAGTAGCATTAAATTCTAAGGAGACAAGTTTTAATAGAACAGTGTTGAAAGGGAGCAGTGTCTTGTATAAGAGGTGTAAATTGAAGTAATATGAAGTTTTCACTCCCCCACCTCTTGCAACTATTGCAAGTTATTATTAAGACACTTAATGCTTCCACTGATCTTTGATATCTCTAGAAATGCTACAAGATAAGTTTCAATAAGATACGTGGCGTGGGAACCTATCATACATATGTTAGACTTTATTTGATTTCCTTAATGTCCAAATGTCATAAGAAACTTAGGGACATATTTAATAGAAATCATATTATATATATATATATATATATATATATATATATATATATATATATATATATATATATATATATATATATAGATTTCTTTAAAACCATGGGCCATATAAGACCGGATCGGATATCTATTGATTCACTGATTAAATAGGGTGTATTTCAAATATTTATGTAAGTGTAAATATATAATCATTATATAAATATTCAACAAAAAAGAAACTAGTTTAGATATTAATCATTTGAAAAAACTAAATCAAATTAAATAAAAAAAGTTTAAGCTTTAAAAGTGAAAATACATTTATAAATTAGGGTGGAGATATAATAGGAAGTTAATTTGGCTAGGAAGGCTAGGAAGTGATCTTGACCATCCATTAAGTAAATCAAGGGCTAAGATTAAATCAGGGAAATTGAAAGTAAGAAAAGAGGCGCGTGACTTTTTTCAGGGGCATTCTAGTCAAGTAAGCCAATAGTTTCTCTCTCCTCCAATTCCCCCCCATTTTTTAAACGTTAATAACTCTTTCATACGACATTATTTTTTTATAAAAATTGCACCAAAAAACGAGCGTTTTTTTATCTTTAAAACGAGTATACTATTGCTATATTTTGAAAAAAAAAATTTTAAACCCAGTTGCGTAAAACGCAATAGATAAACCCCCAGTATTGTAAAACGCAATGAAAAAAAAACTCTAAAAAATGACATTTTTCTAAAACGCAATGCTTCAAAAACACAAAGAAATGACTTATTTGTAAAACGCAATGGCCAGAAAACACAAAGAAATGTTTTATTTCTAAAACGCAATAGCCTAAAAACTCAAAAGAAAATGTACTTTATAAAACGCAATTGACTAAAAACCCATAAAAATGTGTTTTACCTAAAACGCAATGCACCAAAAACACATAAAAATGTGTTTTACCTAAAACGCAATGCACAAAAAATACAAAGAAATGTTTTATTTGTAAAACGCAATGGCCAGAAAACACTTAAAAATTACTCATTCTAAAACGCAATGGACTGAAAACACCTAAAAATATGTTCTACCTAAAACGCAATGACTAAAAACACTTCAAAAATGTGTTTTACCTAAAACGCAATAACTAAAAACACTTAAAAATGTGTTTTTTCTAAAACACAATAGCTAGAAAACATATAAAACTCTCTTATTTCTAAAACGCAATGGACACATAAAACTGTCTGAGAACTGTCTGAGAACTATCTGTGAATTGTCTGTGAATTGTCTGAATTGTCTACGAATTACTGTCTTCGAAATGAGCCAATTTCTGGAAAATTAATTTTTCTGATGCTACCGGGGGCTGCCGCCCCCGGACCCCCGCCAAGATCGTAAAACGCAATGACTAAATCAAAAACCCAATTCGTAAAAATGAAATTAAAGAATTTGTTACCTGGATCGAAGTGATTTCTTCAACAATTGACGAATTTTGAATGATTGAAACACTTATCAGCTCTCGAATCGAACGAATCGAGTAATTATCTTCAAAATCACCGGAAAAAAACGAGATTTTGTATGAATTTAAACTGTGTTTTCTTCAAAAAAGCTGAAGAACACGTTGATCGGGTGTTTGAATCATTGATTGGTGATGAAAATCACACTATAATGTAGTGATTATTGAGATAGAAAGTGAAGAAATGGTTGAAGATGGTGGGTTTTGAAAATGGTGGGTTTTTGAATTTACTGGGTTTTGAAAAAGGAAGAAGAAGGAGTTGGATTGACTAAAATACCCTTTCTCTTTATTTTAAAATTTGCCACATGTCATAATCCTATGGCTTCCTATCCTTCCTAGCGAAAATTAACTTCCTAGTTGATCTTTACCCTTATAAATTATTATGGAATATTTAAATATATTAAAAGAAGAGTCTGATGAAAGAAGGCAAAATTGACATTTTGTAATGAACTAGTTAGATGCCCGCCCGCGTTGCGGGGCGGTGGACGAATAATGAGCGAGTGTTAGGCAGCAGCTCATTGAGACGAAAAACAACTAAATCGAGTCAACCAATAAAAAAAAACACTTTTATATTTTTTATAAAAAAAAACTAAAACAATGGCAACATTGTAATTTTTAACTGAGGGAAAAGTTGTATTTTTTTACTGGGGTAAAATCAAAACCTAAAGTCATGGCAGTACTGTAAATTTGAGGGGGGGGGGTGGATTTGAAATTTTAATAGGGACAAATTCGTAATTTTGCTCCTAGGGTAACAGCGTAATATAAATTTGAACTACGGGCACAATCGTAATTTTAAGCTGGAGGAAAAACCACAATTGTATTTTTAACCGAGGGCAAAATCGTAATTTTGACTTTGGGACAAAAGCGTCATTTTATTTTGAAGGGGGGAGAAACGTAATTTTCAGCTGAGGGCGAAATCGTAATTTTTTTAACGGGGAAAAATAACATTTTTTTACTGAGGGCAAAATCGTAATTTTTAGCTGGGGGAAAAAACGTAATTTTATTTGGGACAAAAGCGTAATATTATTTTGAGCTGGGGGGCAAAGCCGTAATTTTAAAATGGATAAAAAATAATAAACTGGTTGGTCCAATGGGAGAGTGGCAGACGAAATCGTAATTTTGACTTGAAGGCAAAATCGTAATTTTTAACTGGAGACAAAAGCGTAATTTTAGTTTGAGCTAGGGGCAAAACGGAAAGAAAGAAAAAAAAATGTTATTAAAATGAGCCGCCCATTTTGGCCAATGGGAGGCACCAACCGACATTGTACTTTGTAGTATTGTATAATGATGGTCAAATTGCATAGTTTTTTTTTCCCAATATCCTAATCCAATCAAATTTCATTTTTAAAATAGAACCGAAAGAAACAAACGGTGACACCATTCTCCATCTCTTACCATAAGCGCAACAAAATCGATCGTCTTTGGTCTTGATTCTAGAACGAATGTGGGACCAGAAGAGCAAACATGTGACGATAATCGTGAAACTGACAACTGGAAGAACCGAACGGGGAACTACAACTGGTGACTGAAACAGTGGAACGAACGTTGCGTTGGCTGTTGAGTATGAAGCCACTTGATCAAGTGGACATCAGAATCTCTGACAGGATAAGAGGATAAGGGGCAGGGGGCCATTATTCACAAATCTTTTTTGGGACAATTTTCTCTTTCTTCAATCTCTATATAAGAGATTCATATGTATTGTAATTGCTTGTACCTCTCCAAGTATTATAAACTCATAGTTACCCGTGGACGTAGGTCAGTTTAGACCGAACCACGTAAATCCTTGTGTTCTTGATTGTGGCAGAGTGTGTGAGAGCAGAGTGTGTGTGTGGTCCGAGTTCGTGTGTGAGAGTCCGATCCTAACAACTGGTATCAGAGCTCAGGCTCGTGTTGTTGAACCGAACAGAAACCAATCAGAATGAACAGAAACCGAACAGAAACGAAGGTGTAGAAGAAGAAGATACCTGAAGGTGCAGAAATCTGAACTAGGGTTCCGATTTGCATCAGTTTCTACCGGATTGTTCACGTCAGCCATTTTCTGTTCGAAGCCGCTGCCGCCCACACCGCCGGATTCCGTCAGAATCACGACCACCACCATCAGAATAGCCTCCACCGCCATCAGAACCGCCTCCAACGTCATCAGAATTGTCTCCACAGCCGTCAGAACCGCCGGTCATCTTCCCGCCGCCAGCCGCCGCCTAGGGTTTCGAATTAGAAACCATTGTTGCCGAATATCGCATCTAGGGTTTCAAAATCGAAGGTTTAGGGTTTCGATTTTGCCTGGGGTTCGCTGGATTTCAGAAGGAGAGAAGTTTTTTCTTTGTTCTGTGCGTAGGAAGAAGAAGAAAAAAGACAGGCGTGTTTTATTTTGGTGGAGAAGTAAAGTTTTTCAATTTGACCAGAAGGCCCCTCAACTTTAAACAAAGAACAAAATTGGGTTTAGTTCTTTTTTTTAATTCCTTGGCAGTAGTAGTCAAACTTTTATTTATCAAAGAACTAAGTTTTTTTTTGGGGCATCAGGCAGAAGGTTTAAAAAAAAAATTTCAAGATCAGTTTTTTGACCGGTTAAACCAGCAAATTTTCAGAGTATCGTTCATTTAAGATCGAAGAAACAGAACCGTAGACCAGTGCTTGTTTTGGTTGTTTCAGTGTTGATTTTCGGTTTATATTTCGATTTAAATTTCGGTTAGTCGTGTTTGTTAAAATGGCAGAAGACGGGAAAGTTCAAATCGATAAGTTTAACGGTACAGATTTTAGCTGGTGGAAGATGCAGATTGAGGCATTATTAGTTCAAAAAGATCTTGATATTGTGTTATCAGGAGTTAGACCAGAAAAGGTGGAACCAGCAGATTGAGAATCAAAAGACAGGAAAGCCAGGGCAGTTGTTACATTGGCGTTATCAAAGACTGTGGCATTCAACATCATGAAGGAAACCACAACTAGTGGCATGATGTTAGCCCTATCTAACATGTACGAGAAGCTTTCGGCAGCTAATAAGGTCTTTCTGATTCGAGAGCTGGTGAATACTAGGATGAGGGAAGGCAGTTCAGTCACAGAGCACATCAACAAGTTGAATTCGATATTGGCCAGACTTGCGTCAGTCGGCATCAAATTCGAAGATGAAGTTCAAGCCTTGCTACTGTTATCTTCTTTGCCAGACAGTTGGTCCGGAACTGTTACAGCGATTTCCAGTTCATCATGTACCAGCGGATTTAGTTTTGAAGGAATTCGTGAGCTTATTCTGAGCGAGGACGTCAGAAGGAGAAGTTCGAATGGATCATCGAGTGAATTACTGAATGTTGGCAGGGGAAGGAAGAATAACAGAGATAGTCAGAGCAGGAACAGAAATAGGAGTCAGTCTAGGGCTCGAGGTGATGTAACCTGTTGGAACTGCAAAGAGGTAGGACATTTTAGGAATCAATGTCCAAATGAGAAGAAATAAACGCTATAGTAGCCCACTCAGATGATGATGTTTTGATCTGTAGTGTGGAAAGCAGTGTGGATTCCTGGGTTATGGATTCGGGTGCTTCATTTCACGCTAGCCACAGCAGTGAAGCACTGCGAAATCTGAAAGAATGTGATTTTGGTAAGGTAAGACTTGCGAATGATGAGGTTCTTGATGTGACGAGCATGGGTGACTTAGATCTGAAGACTCCAGTCGGTTCATGGACTTTGAAGGATGTCAGGGTGATTCCAAGCTTAAAGAAACAGTTAATTTCTGTTGGGCAGTTGGATGAACAGGGGCACGAGGTTAAGTTCAAGAACGGGCAGTGGAAGGTTCTAAATGGAAATCTAGTCGTAGCTCGAGGAAAGAAACGGGGTTCGCTGTATATGGTCAGTTTACCGTCTGAGGGAGTAACCGTCCCAGTTCAGAAGAAGACCAAGATCCGGTTCACAGAATCTCGTGGGCAGAAGAATGTTTGTTTTGCAGGAGACAAACCCAGAGCCACAGGTCAGATTCAGGTTGAACGTGCTAGGAAAGGATCAGAGAAACCAGTCAGGGGTTTTCGTGGCAGTGGGAGCACAGGTAGTGCTTCAGTCAGAACTCCCAGACAACAGTGGGTTAAGAGAACCTATATTCCAGCGGTGAAAGTCTCTCCAGTGAATTACCTGCTTATGATGGAGAGTGTTAGTTCTCAGGTTTTCTCAGAATCCAGCAGTTCGTGTCAGTGGGAGCCGGTGGAGACAGAGAACGGGTCAGGGGCAGATTTAGCCATGACTGATGAGTTGAGGCTCAGTGGGAGCTTCAACGGGCCTTCAAGTTAATTGAAGAAAAGGCCGGGGTAACTAGGAAGGAGCTAAGATCAAAAGGTTTTTACAGAAATACAGATGCACAGTTGAAGCACAGGTGAAGATTATCCCGTGGCTTCAAGTGGGAGATTGTTGAGTATGAAGCCACTTGATCAATTGGACATCAGATTCTCTGACAGGATAAGAGGATAAGGGGCAAGGGGCCATTATTCACAGATCTTGTTTTGGGACAATTTTTTCTTTCTTCAATCTCTATATAAGAGATTCATATGTATTGTAATTCCTTGTACCTCTCCAAGAATTATAAACTCCTAGTTACCCGTGGACGTAAGTCTGTTTAGACCGAACCACGTAAATCCTTGTGTTATTGATTGTGGCAGAGTGTGTGAGAGCAGAGTGTGTGTGTGGTCCGAGTTCGTGTGTGAGAGTCCGATCCTAACATTGGTGGGTCTAGTTTAACAAGTGAAGTGTAAGGAACTGGGAAGAAGCAGAGAAAAGTCGTGTTCCTGTGTTTTTTTTAAGAAGTGAAAACAAAAGAAGAGAAAAACAATGAAGATTGAAGCTTAATATCTTCCTTCCAAATTGGAGAGATTCGAAAAGAAATGAACGAGATCAAACGCTAATTCTTTAAAATTTCCTAAAATTGTCCTCAACCTATTATTTTAAAGGGTGTAATCGTAAAATTGTAACTTTTATTTCCTTCTCCTTTCAACTCACGAACACATAAAATATTTATTTTTTTTCAAACTCGGGAACATAAAATTACATTATATCTTTCTCTTTCCCTACTTTTTTCCCTCTCTCATTAGACCGTGGGGTATGGTGGGGCTTGGGTTGGGTCGTGGCTTGGCAGTTTATTAAAAAAAAGCGAATAGGACATGACCAACAAAGCGAATAGGAGCCCGTCACATAGGATCGCTAGCCCGCTCCACGCCCGGCTTTAAACGTCCGCCCCTTGGGCCACGCCCCAACCCACGACCCAACCCAAGCCTCCGGGGTGGTGGCTTGGGCGTTTTCAGCCAACCCACGCCCCAACCCAAGCCCCATACCCCATAGTCTTAATTCCCTTCCCTTTCTTTTCTTACACTTATTATTAAACTCCGGAACATAACGAAAGATCTATGAAGCCGAGTGGAAGTAAAAATGTGGATCTGGACAACGAGTGTCGAGCAATAAAAAGTTCAAAACCCAAAATAAAAAAATTAAACTCGATGACATGACTGTTTTCATCCTGCTCTTTTGCTTGAATTAAGAAAAAAATCATTTAAGTTTAATAACTGTAAATATACATTGTATAGATCAAAATCAAGGGAAAATCCTTCCGAGTTGTGAGAACTTAGAGAACTCAGCTTTCCTGTGCGAGTTTTATCCCCAAGTTTTTTTCACACCCCTAGATGAAAATGTTACAAAACACTGTCGTAATTTTTTTTTCGAAATTGAGTTTTTTAGCCCCTTACAACAGTTGTAAAAAGCTGATGATATAAGCTAGCATGACATCATTTTTTACAGCATTTACGGCTACCGTAAATGAAAAAAAAAACTAGTTTTTTTTTTTTGGGAAAAGTTGATTTTTTAAGGATTTTTGGTAAAAAAAAAATTTTGAAAAAACATTTTATAAGGTCGAGTTCTTTAAGTTCTCACAACTCGTATAAGTTTTCATTTAAACTCGTAAGTCTAGTTAAGCTTGACTTTGTTCATTTAATTTAACGGGACCAAAAATAAGCTCCGGCTCTGGCTCGAGCTTGTTCACACTCGGCTCGATTTGAGCTTTTAACAAGCATATATTAAGTAGCTCACCCGCACGTCAACTTGTTTACATCACTAATAAAAAGTCATTGCTGTGTAATTACATGTATATGATGATTAGAGCTTGAAAAACTACAACCCAATTTCGGGCACATATATTGTATGGGGAGAAGAAAAACCAAGAGTGTAGGTATGGAACGAAATATCCATTTGAAAACAATAGATGTTTGATTATTGGTTATAGCCACTTTTTTCGACGAACTACAAACTAAAACACTGGTCGCAAAATGATTCCCACCAATAAACGACTAAAAGCCTGAGCATGATATTAGCTGAAATCTTATGGTTAAACCAACAATGCGTTACCAAGGGGCAAGCCGTCACAAAACCGTTTCCAACACCGGCGGATCTTGTCATGGGCCAAGGGGTCCCCGGACCCCCCGCCCCCTGTTTTTTTTAGCTTCGTAGTGTTCATTTTACCGAAAATTTTCAATTTTTTTATGTAGTGTAAAATATTGGATGTTGAGAGTCCGGTCCCTCTAATTTACTAAAAACAAAGTTTAAAATCTGCCTGCCAATGGTTCCCATTGACAAATGTTTGAAAAGCTTGTGTGGAAATCTTATCAGAAATATTAAAAACGGATATCAGAGTGAATGTTTGTCGGAAAATAGTTCCTACCGACAATGAAAAAAAAAATTATCCTCAAAAGACTTACCCACGACAATGGTTCCTCGGTAATCCGTCATTAATCATCGTAGATGAATTATACTAATGGATAGTTATATTTTTTTACTTTTTATAATTTTTTTCATAGGATTCGTCTTTTATATGTTGGTAAGTACCAAAGAAGTGTGGTCGACATTGGAAGGGTTATAAAGATTCATAGACGAATTACACCTGGATCTGGTTGTAGTGTTGGAGGCTTAGGGAAAACAGGACCAGAATACAGGATTGCTGATATCAAGTAGTTAAAAGCAGCAGTGGAACTAAAGCTTTTTACCGCGAAGGAGAGGGGTTATTATAAGGTTATTTTCTTAACCGGGTAGAACTAGAAGGTTAAAATCGTGTTTTTTCTTGAAAAATCTCAAGCTTTATATATATAAATTTAACAAATTTCTATGGCGAGAAGGTTAGCGGACCCTCTTAATTTCCCTATAACCCGTTTCTGTGTTAGACTGTAGGGTGTGGGGCGGCGGTTTGGGTTCAACGCCGGCTGCTCCACCTCGGGCAAGCGTTGGGCATGGCATTACCCCTTTAGCATGGGGATTGAGCCTGACGTGGGGCGGGGGGCTGGGTGAAATGGCTGGCTTTGGTTGGCCGGTTCGATCTAGACGTTGGGGGTAGTCGTTGCCAAACCAAAAAAAAATCCATATGGCTGACCACACCAAGCTAAGTCACGCCACACCACGCCCCTAGTTTTTGAGTATTACCTTGTTGATCTCACCATCGTCACATGTCGAGCAATGCCTCCAACTCAAGCCCCTCTACACCCATACTCTTAGAGATAGAGTTAGGGGCTGTTTGGCTAAGCTTATTTTGGAGTGACTTATGACTTATTGACTTTTTGGAAAAGTAAATAAGTTATAATGGAGTGACTTATTTACTTATTCCTCTCACATAATAAGCTAACCCAAACACCTTTTAGCTTTTCAAAAAGTAAATAAGTAAATAATTCACTAAAATAAGTTTAGCCAAACAGCCCCTTAGAGATAAGTAAAATACCTTTTTGACCGTTTAAATTGGAGAGCAATTATTAATTGAGATTAAGAGTCGTAGAGCACTTTTTTTTCTTTCTTTTATTATACATTATACACTATATAAATTAGCAACTATCTTATGCATCTTGACTTGTACCCCATGCTTGGGGCCTTTTTCAAAAAAAAAAAAACTTCATTTTCCACTTTCAACCTTAGAGTTTTATCTTTTACATTTTAACCCATTACTTGATTTTCCACTTTCAACCTTAAAGTTTTATCTTTCACATTTTAACCCATTTGAAATTTTTACTTTTAACTCAAACTTTTTCAACTTTTGTAATTTAACACAACACTTTATTATTTACAACTTTGGTCCCCCATACTTTTTATCTTTCGTAAGTTTTTCGTTTTATGTTTCGTTCTAAATTTTGCGAGTTAACTTGTCGTAGCGTGCATGTGAGGTTCAACGTTTTTGCTCTATTTTTATATTTGACAGACCCGTCGCAACGCGTCCATTTTTTCCCTTTTGAAAAAATTCGCCGCAACGGGCGGGTCCTAGATCGACTAAGTTATTATTTTCTACGTTTTACGTTTCTGGTTAATTTCTTCGCATTAACACACTGTAACGGGTGTGCGTGGTTCAACGATTTTAGTCTCCTTTTCGTTCAGTGTAGTTTTTACCATTTTATCTATTTTATTTTTACGATGTTGTGAGTCGATGTCGTTGTGGCATTGGTGCTACTTGGCACGGTTTTACGAACGTTTTTAACCTATTAAATCTTTACTAATAATTTGTTTCGGTTTACCCCTATACTTCCTTAAAAACTATTTTGCGTGCATATTTTATGTACGGGTATGTATAAATATGATTTCTTCTACATTCCGACGTAAACTTTTTTTATAGACGAGTCAGGTCAAATATAATACGTTTTCGTTTAAAGAAACCATTTTTACGTGCATATTTTTATGTACGTTTTCGTATAAATCCAAGTTATTGTTCGATATGAATTCCATTTACTTTACGTTTGATCAAATGACCATGCTTATACAGGTTACATTGAGTTCAACTGGATACGTCGAAATGTGTGTTTTCATATGGTTAATGCATCATATAACGTTTGGACTAATACATTCAATGTTTACGATGTACCCGCGCCGCAACGCGGGCGGGTGTTAACCCTAGTTATGTTTATTGTTTAAATTATTGTTTGTTTGTTTGTTAGTTAGTTTTTCTTTCTTCTATTGTGTTTATTGTTTAATTTAAATTATTGTTTGTTTGTTTGTTAGTTAGTTTTTCTTTCTTCTATTGTGTTTATTGTTTAAATTATTGTTTGTTTGTTAGTTTTTCTTTCTTTTATTAGTGTTTATTATTTAAATTATTGTTTGTTTGTTTGTTAGTTTTTAATTATATAAAGGCAATTTTTTCTTTCTTTTATTATGTTTATTGTTTAAATTATTGTTTGTTTGTTTGTTAGTTAGTTTTTCTTTCTTCTATTGTGTTTATTGTTTAAATTGTTGTTTGTTTGTTAGTTTTTCTTTCTTTTATTAGTGTTTATTATTTAAATTATTGTTTGTTTGTTAGTTTTTAATTATATAAAGGCAATTTTTTCTTTCTTTTATTATGTTTATTGTTTAAATTATTGTTTGTTTGTTAGTTAGTTTTTCTTTCTTCTATTGTGTTTATTGTTTAAATTATTGTTTGTTTGTTAGTTTTTCTTTCTTTTATTAGTGTTTATTATTTAAATTATTGTTTGTTTGTTTGTTAGTTTTTAATTATATAAAGGCAAATTTGAAATAATTAATCCCACCTAATTCAATTTGGCCGATAATAATTCCAAGTCAGTTATTGGCCAGATAATAATCTGAATTGGTCAATATTTTTTTTTTTGTAAATTAGTCCGCCGTTAAAAAGCTTAACGGAGTTAAGTTTTTTTTCCGAATTACAAACCGATGTTTTATGGCTTTTGATCAGAACAAAGATACGGGTCGATTGATGTAAAACTTACCTCGAAATACCTGCCAAACCCACGAAAACGGTGCTTCAATTCGGGTGTTTAAACTTCCAATTAATAAAAATCAAGTCATTTCGAGCACAATTTCGAGGTAAGTTTTACATCAATCGACTCGTATCCTCGTTCTGATCAAAAGCCCTAAAACATTGGTTTATAATTCGGAAAAAAACTTAACTTCGTTAAACTATTTTAACGGCGGACTATTTTACAAAAAAAAAAAAAATTAACCAGTTCGGATTATTATCGGCCAATAACTGACTTGTGATTATTATCGGCCAAATTGAGTGAGGTGGGATTATTTATTTCCAATTCGCCTTATATAAATTAATTTTATGTGTACGACCGTTCAAACCTGTAAAACCACCGATTCGATCATCGGTCCGATTTTTATAATGTTACTGTGCATGTCTCCCATACTGATCCTAACATTTTATGGGAGTAACCAAATTACTACATGAAGTTTTATGGTATAAATTATTATAGTTACTAATTTTTTTATATTTCATGAGTACACTATATAATACAACATCATAGTCATAGGTTTACAAATATGAACATTATTATATATATCAAATGATAAAGGGTTGTTGCGCCAGTTGGTTACTCCATGGGTAATATTTGAGTTTTATTGGTGGAAGGGGTGGTTGGGCAAAACGTGTCATTTGTGTGCACAACCATTTCAACACATTTTTTTTTATGATTTATCTTACTTTCGTTTTTTTACAATAGTAATTGTCATTATATGTAATCTTAATTTGAGATGTTAAGATACAAGTTATGCATTTATCTCTACCCGTCAATATTTTTTTATTAACTAAATAAAATAAACAATACCAATTAAAAAAATACATGTTAACATATCAGGAATTTAAAACAAAATTTCATTTTGTAACCGATCGTTAGTCAACGTATTTATGTATTGCTATTGCTATATCGAATTATTATATATATATATATATATATATGTATATCAAATGATAAAGGCTTGTTACGTGAGTTGATTTCATGATATTTACGATTTAGCCACTAAAGTTTTAGTTCTTTGAAAATCTACTGGAATATCCATGGGTAATATTGAGTTTTATTGGTGGAAGGGGTGGTTGGGCAAAACGTGTCATCTGTGTGCACAACCATTTAAACACATTTTTTATGATTTCTCTTAGTTTCGATTTTTTTACAATAGTAATTTTCATTATATGTAATCTTAATTTGAGATGTTAAGATACAAGTTATAAATTTATCTCTACCCATCAATATTTTTTTATTAACTAAATAAAATAAATAATACCAATTAAAAAAATACATGTTAACGTATCAGGAATTTTAGCTTTCAGTTTTATTAAATTAAAACAAAATTCCATTTTGTAACCGATCGTTAGTCAACATATTTATGTATTGCTATTGCTATATCGAATTTGAACTTTTGTATTCGTTTTATGGATGTAAAACATATGTTGATTTTCTTTTGGACATACCACAACTTTATTTTTGGGTCTTCTTTTTCGGTTGCTACTTGCTATACTAGCACCGTAACAAACCCAACCAATACCGACCGAATCCTTCTGCATAGTGAACACGCCGCAACGTGCGAGCATTAATATCTAGTTATAATGAAAAGAGTTTGGGTTTTAACTCTAAACAAAAGAAAAAAAGAAAGAAAGAAAGAAATGATTGGTAATTGGCTGAGTATGTGACCATATATTCTATAATATCATTTGGACCGCAAATGTCTCTACAAAACAATAAGTTTTGTCTATGTTTGAATCTTCATTTTTACCATCTAGAAAATACATATTCGACTTTTTTATTTCGATTTTAAATTTATTATATCATATAATTTAGTGCACCATCGGCAAAAGATATACTATACATGCATGCACGGTAGGTGGTCGTAGAGCGAAAGCAACAATTTTCGTCGTAAAGGTCAGTGACAGTTCTAAGAACTTTTTTCACTCGGGGTTCTCACTAATTTTTCTCATTTTTTCTAAACCGAATGAGTTCCTTAAAGGAGAATATTCTAGAATTATAGGATATATATCTCTTTTATTTGATTTATCTTGTTTCCTTGTTTAGCCCATGATTATCGGCTTGGTTGTTAGGCCTTATGGCTATTTATTTGGTCTTGTATTATGTTTCGATTATCAATAAACAAAACCCGAATTCCCTGTCTCTGATTTCTTCATGGTATCAGAGCGGGATTCTTAATCACCGCTCATTGGTCAACGATGACCGGAGGGGCCGACAAAACCGGCGGCAGTGGCAAGACCGACGCCATTGACGCCAACTCACCATATTACATACACCCATCCGACCTACCTAAACAAATGCACGTAAACGAATCCCTGACCGATGGAAACTACAGCGATTGGGCGAAGGAGATGACGAACTTTCTGTTTGCAAAGAACAAAATGGGATTCGTGGATGGCACAATCCCCAAACCCGAGAAGGCAGCAGAGAATTACATGCAATGGATGCGTTGCGATGCTATGATCATTGGTTGGCTCACCACCGCAATGAACAAAGACATTAGAGGAAGCGTGAAATACGCTAATACATCCTCTGAAATATGGAAGGATCTAAAAGAAAGGTTCGGGAAGGAAAGCACTCCTCGAGCGTATGAACTGAAGCAAACCCTCTCGGTTACTCATCAAGAAGGATCCTCGGTCTCCGCCTATTATACCCGTCTCCGTGGCATCTGGGATGAAATACAGTCGGTGTTGCCGATTCCTCTATGCACCTGCGGAAACTGTTCTTGTAACATTGGGAAGAGGCTGTTGGATTTCAAGGAAAAGGAACGATTGTATGAATTTTTAATGGGGCTTGATGGAGAATTTTCCACGATTCGGACTCACGTCCTCTCCATCAAGCCTACGCCAACTCTTGGGGAAGCTTACCGTCTTGCATCTGAGGAGGAGCAACAAAGACAAATCACCCTGAACAAAAGAACTCAAGCGGAGCCGGCTGCCTTCAAGACTCAAGGCCGAAGCTTCGGCCGAGACAGCAAAGGAACTTCGAAGGATCCTAAACGGGGTTACGGAGAGGAAGTTGACCACTGTACTCACTGTGGGAAGGATGGTCACAAGCGGGAAGGATGTTTTAAGCTTGTTGGTTATCCCGAGTGGTGGCCCGGGAAAGCCAAGGTTGAAAAGACAAAGCCGAAAGCTGCTCATGTTGATGCCGAACCCGGCTTGGCCGGTCTGACCGAGGCCCAATATCAAGCTCTCATGAAACACTTTAGCAACAATGAACAGAAAACCGAAGGTGATCCAACCCGTAAGGCAAACATGGCTGGTAAGCTCGATAAAATTATTAATTGGATCGTTGATTCGGGTTCGACAGAGCATATAGTTCATAAACTGGAGTCTCTCGATAATGGTACTCGAACCGAACGAGAGACACCCGTTATGATACCAAATGGCAACAACATACCAGTAGTTGCAAAAGGAGAATGCACGTTGGTTGGTGGGAACAAAATCGGCGATGTCTTATGCGTTCCCGAATTCAATTGCAATTTACTTTCCGTTAGTAGATTGTCCAAGGATTTGCAATGTGTAGTAAGCTTTTTTCCGGATTTTTTTGTGATGCAGGACTTACACTCGAAGAAGTTGATTGGCACGGGTGAATGCATTCGAGGTCTTTATCGGATGGGTGTGGCAATTCAAGAAAGGAAGGCTATGGCTGCTAACGTTGACGCAATAAAGTGGCATTCAAGATTAGGTCACGCTTCCGATTCTAAGTTATCAAACATTGATTTTTTTAAGGGTATTTCTTTTAAAAACGATGAGTGTGATTCTTGTGTCAAAGCTAAACACAAACGAACCCCCTTTCCTAAAAGTTTCATTAAAACTAATGAGTGTTTTGATCTTATTCATTGTGACATTTGGGGCAAATACCGCAAACCGTCCACCACGCATGCCGGTTTCTTTCTCACCATTGTTGATGATTTTAGCCGGGCGATTTGGGTTTATCTCATTAAACATAAAAGTGACGCTAGTGATTGTTTGATAAACTTTCATAACATGATAAAAACTCAATTTTCAAAACCTATAAAGCGTATTAGATGTGATAATGGAGGAGAGTTCACCTCTAATCGCATGAGGGAATTTTATGCTCGTGAAGGAATCCTCCTTAACACGACTTGCCCGCACACACCCCAACAAAATGGGGTTGTCGAGCGAAAACACCGGCACCTCCTTGAAACCGCTCGGGCTCTCATGTTCCATGCGAATCTTCCTAAACGTTATTGGGGAGAATGTGTAGAAGCCGCAACCTACATAATAAATCGGCTCCCATCTAAAGCCATCGGTAACAAAACGCCATTCGAAATTATGTTTGGGCAAAAACCCGATTATGAGCATATGAAGACTATTGGTTGCTTAGCTTATTACTGGAGTATAGAAACGGGAGGCGATAAGTTCGAATTCAGGGGGAGACCCGGGGTTTTTATGGGATACCCACAGGGAACAAAGGGATTCAAAATCCTTGACATCGAACATGGGAAGATGGCTATTTCCCGTGATGTCAAATTTATTGAGAATAAATTCCCTTTTGCTCAACTCAAACCAAAATTTCAGGCCACGGACCCCTTTGACACACCTAACTATGAGGAGGCCGAAATCCATTTTAACGAGACAGGTGAAAATATCGGTTTGGCTCAATCGAATCATCAAGCCCAATCTGATAATGATTTTGATGATGATATAGAACTGGCCCATTTGGAACCTCAGGCCCAGGTTGGTGACTTGGTAGATGGGCCGATTCCATTGGATCATGAGACAGAGCCCACTTTGTCCTCACACCCTTCTGTTGATGGGCCGATTCCTGATGCCGAAAACAATATTGGGGAGGGAACACACAATCAGGCTCCTGCCTCAAGGGCCTCGAGAAACAAAAACCCGCCCTCACGGCTTCAAGACTACGAAGTTACATTGCCACCCTCCGTAGACCATGCAAAGCACGTGCCCGATCAAACTTCTTCCACGGTACATCCTCTCTCAAATTATGTTTCTTACGGCAAGTTTTCAAACTGACATAAAGCTTTCTTGACGGCCATTACGTCCCGTAATGAGCCTAAATCTTTTAAAGAGGCTATGCAGGATGAAGAATGGCGACTTGCCATGCAACGTGAGATCCATGCCCTTGAAAAAAATGAAACATGGACCTTGGAAGATTTACCACAAGGGAAACATGCCATTGACTCGAAGTGGATTTATAAAATTAAGTACAAACCCAACGGGGAAGTCGAGAGATACAAGGCTCGTCTCGTTGCGAGAGGATTCACACAAGTTGAAGGGATCGATTACCGTGACACCTTTGCCCCAGTTGCAAAGCTCGTAACAGTTTGGACTCTCATCACAGTGGTGGTCAAGAGGAACTGGTTGTTACATCAACTTGATGTCAACAACGCTTTCCTTCATGGTGACCTAATGGAGGAAGTTTATATGAAAGTTCCGCAAGGGTTCTCGAACGGAAAAGATAATAAAGTGTGTCGTCTTCGGAAGTCATTGTACGGCTTAAAGCAAGCTTCCCGTACGTGGTATCAAAGGTTCACTGTTTCGTTGCTTGAAATCGGCTACAAGCAATCACAGGCCGATCACTCGCTTTTCACTTACAATGGAGAAGACAAGTTCGTTGCCATCTTAATCTATGTTGACGATGTAGTAATTACCGGTGATCACGAGGAGATGATTAAAAGAACCAAGGATCACTTAAATGTCAACTTCAGCATCAAAGACCTTGGACCTTTGAAGTATTTCTTGGGCATTGAAGTTGCCCGTACTGATGACGGAATTGTGCTCAGTCAACACAAGTATTGCATGGATATTTTGTCCGATTGCGGGCAGCGTGGATGTCGGCCGAGTGCCTTCCCTATGGAGCAAAATTTAAAACTTGATCATTGTCAAGAAAGTCACAAAACCGATGCTTCGCTTTACCGTCGCCTCATCGGCCGGTTATTGTACCTACAAGCAACTCGTCCCGATGTTGCTTATTGCGATGCCGATTGGTTGGGATGTCCTTTCACTAGACGCTCAAGAACGGGTTACTTGCTATTTTTGGGAGGGGCTCTCGTGTCTTGGAAAACGAAGAAACAATCTGTTGTGTCCCGTTCATCGGCCGAAGCCGAATATCGGGCCATGGGCACAACGGTTAGTGTAGTTCTTTGGCTGCGATGGTTACTAAAATATTTTATGATCACCCTAGAAGAAGCCACGCCAGTTTATTGTGACAACGAAGCCGCCAGGCACATTGCAAATAATCCCGTGTTCCACGAAAGAACTAAACATGTCGAGATGGACTGTTACTTTGTTCGTGAACGTGTCGAGTCTCATGAGATTGTTCCCCTTCCCGTTTCCAGCAAATAACAACTTGCCGATCTTCTCACGAAACCTTTGGGAGCTCAGGATCTTCGGAACTTACTTGACAAGCTGGGCGTTCGGGACTTACACGCTCCAGCTTGAGGGGGAGTAAAGGAGAATATTATAGAATTATAGGATATATATCTCTTTTATTTGATTTATCTTGTTTCTTTGTTTAGCCCATGATTATCGGCTTGGTTGTTAGGCCTTATGGCTATTTATTTGGTCTTGTATTATGTTTCGATTATCAATAAACAAAACCCAAATTCCCTCACAAAAATAACCTAGATCCGCCCCTGATAGAGGTGAGTCAGGTGACTGTAATTTTAGAATGGTTGTGATGTTGTGGTACATATTCTATAATCTAACAAATGTGAAGGACATTAACAGTGAAATACAATTATTTAAACATAAGGTACAATTAAAATATATTACTTCTCTAAAGGTTTGCAAGTGTCAAAAGTAAAAGGTTTAAGAAATGTTTTTTTATTGTGGTTTTTATTTTACTATTTTAAAATAACTTTTTTATAACAATTTTTATACTAAAATTACTTTTAAACATATTGTATTTTTTTTCTTATAACTATTAAGATACATTTTTTTATAAAATTTTAAATATATCATTATGATATGCTTAAAACCGAGTTGTGAATAATAATTTACAAGTGATCACATACGTATATGTCATCAACGTTATGTTGTGATTTAGTTTTATTAAAGAGACGAGTTTACCTTTTTCGCTATTTTAGCAAAATAATATAATGTTTTATAAATTTCGAATATTCGTTACGACATGCTTATTATTATCTAGAATTTGATAAAAAAAATATTATTTGAACTTATCAAATGTAGTTATTTTTTGTTCCTTCCTTGAAAACTAGACCAATACCAAATAACAATGGTACATGTACCATATTCATTTTTAGTGATTTTCTTAATGTGCCAAACAACATTGTTACGGTAACGGTACCGTAATGCGTCGAACTGATGCCGGCCAAACAACATTGTTACCGATACTTATATAGTAACGAATCAAACCGATATGGACTGAAAACCCGCAGCGAAGCGCGGGAATTCCACTAGTTTGCTACAATATCAAGTAAACGATAACGATTCACGAAATATCTCCTCCAAGATGGATAAAACATCAACACAAATCGCCATATTACATACAATCTTAAAAGACAAAGTCGGTGGGGTTTCCCACCGGCTTTGCCTCCCTGCTCCCTCGTACTTTTACGATGTTGCAATTTTAGCCCATTGACTTTGATACCTTCAAAGTTTCATAAAATGGCAAATTTAGTCCCTAGATCTTCTATTTTGAATTGCAAAACCACAACCTCATCTTTTAAACTTTGTCAGCACCAACCCTCTACTTTGTTCTCCACCATCACCCCCTTAGCTCTTACACAGTTACGCCACCAACCCTCTTCTTTTACATTTCCGCCAACACCCCCTCATCTTTTACACATTTCCGCCACCACCCCTATACTTTTACACTTTGTCTTTTTTTAGACTTTGCTTTTTTACCCCTTGCACTATTACTTCATTTTTATACCAGCCCAACTTTAAAAAAAATTGCAATTGTAACCCCTAGACTACAACTTCTACTTTTGCAAATGTCAATGCATTGTGTTTTACGAAATGTCTTAGGTATTGTATTTTACACTTTGTGTCTACCTTTGTGTTTTACACTTATTTTGTAATTGTCTTTTACGCACTACATTTTATGAATCGTGTTTTGTCTTACTATATGTTTCCACCCGCCACACGCCGCCGCAATGCGTGGTGGGCAAAACACTAGTATATATTACACAAGAACCCTATACGACTGGTCTGACAACTGACGCTAGTCACTCGTCTCTATTGCACATGACCACGATTGGTACGAAAAACTGATTATGGAAGTGGGTGGAGTCGCTTCTTGAAATAAAAATCATTTCATATAAGATGCATAACATTATTACACTTACGTAACCTTTTAAATAATATTAAAGTGACGATTAAATAGAGTTTTTTCCCAAATGGGTGTAGTTAAGAAAATTATTTACCAAAATGGGTTGTTTTAAAAGTATTTACCAAAATGGGTTATTTTTTAAAAATGATAAAAGAAATATAGAAAAATCCCCCAACCTTCCCATCGTCTTCTTCCTTGTTAAATCTGCCAGATTGAAACCAGGATCTGCCCCTTCGATTGTTTAAGAATCATCACTTTAAGAACCCAATTTAAAAAGATGGTAAAAAAAAAACTTCTCAATCGTTGTGAGAAATTAGTGACAAGTTGTCTGCTGCTGGGTAAATTTCTAGAGAGTTATTGATATGATAAGCACATACAAGTGATTGAAGAACTTTGCAAAAGATTGAAAACACTACTTCAGTTTCTCATTAGAGAGTACACAACTTCTCTCATTGTATTATTATAGAGGCTTTTGCTCAAATTCAAACTAAAAGATGAATATAGTACCTCCAATCCATTGATGTTAACATAATTTAAAGGTTCAATTTATAAGTTTTTACAATCTCAGAACATTGTCATTCAGTTTTTGTCGCACCGTTTCCGAACCTCCCATCTCGAACTTGACTGATTAATAGTTTGAAAACAAGACCATCAGGTTGTCGGTTGGGTGGTAGATTGGCATCCTTTGAAGGATCCATACGAATCGGAGACTTCCAATTTTGCATGGGGTTGGGAATCGCAGAAAGCCCATGGCAGATTCATCTTACCATCAATACCCATGGCAACGGACATGGCGAATTCCGGCGAACCCCGCCTCTTTCGGTTTATCAATAGATAAGGGAAGTGATTTGATGGTGATAACCAGGGCGTCCCCAGATTTAGCGAGGAAGAAGACGATCGGATGGTTGGGGGATTTTTCTATTTTTTTTAAATAACCCATTTTTGTAAATACTTTTAAAACAACCCATTTTGGTAAATAATTTTCTTAACTACACCTATTTGGGAAAAAAACTCCGATTAAATATAAATAAGTTTTTCTGTACGAAAGTACTATTTATAACACTACGCATCGAAAAGTTCGAGGGGTCGGGCGCCCCCTCGGAAGCCTTCTAAGCTGCGCCCCTGCTAGTAACATTTTTATAAATAGTGCAACCCCTCGTCTTACAAATTTGTGTAAGCTCATATTTTTTCTCTCACAAGGAAGATATAACAAGTAAATAGGGGTAATCATTATTATTAAAATACTTTAATTTAGAGTTAATTACTGTTCATCCATGTGGTTTGTTAAAAATCACTCTTTCAGTCTATTAGTTTAAAAATTACGATTTCAGTCCCTCTAGTTTCACTTTCATAACCATTTCAGTCCACCTCGTAACCATTTCAGTCCATGTACTTAACATAATAATGGATTGGAATGGTTACGAAAGTGAAACCATAGGGACTGAAATAGTTACGAAAGTGAAACCAAAGGGACCGAAATCGCAATTTTTAAACTAGTGGATTGAAATAGTGATTTTTGATAAACCACATGGATGAAAACAGTAATTAACTCTTTAATATATTATAGTATTAATATTATTGCTATGCTTCAATTATGGGTCATGCTAAAAACCTCTCTGAATTTCCTTTTGACATATGTATAGAAAAAGATATTTATAAATTAGAAACAAGTCTACCACATGATTAGAAAATCAACAGAACTGATTAGAACTGATTACCATTAGACTATAGGACGTGGAGAAGGCAAGTCCTGAATGATGCCACTCAACATCATCACCACGTCAATATCTAAGGAGGATGTCCCTCCAAGAATGGACTAAGAGGGATGAAGGATGAGTCTCCCCTCATCTTTTTTTTAAATTTAACATGTTTTTTTTTAACATTTAAAAAGTCATAATATAAAATCATTAATATTAAAAAACAAACATTACACAACTTAAAAGAAAAACATACTTTAAAAAAATACTAGATTGGTAAAAATTAAAAATCTTAAGAATTCCATTTTTAGCAATCTTTGTCTTTCATTTTACGTAAAACTAGACGGTCTTCTTCCGGATACGAGTTGGTATCGGCTGTCATTATCTCTCATCCCTTTAGTTTTAACGCCTCTTGCTTCGACCAAACCCGTTCATCCACTTCACGTTGCTTCGCTTGTGCTTTTTGAGCTGTGACCTCGGTGTATGCTTTGAACTGGGCCACCAAGTCGTCCATTTTCGAAACCCCCCCCCCCCTCTGATTAGACTTTTTTTTTTTTTTTGAAGCTGCTGCCTTTTTGAAGGAAGGAGCACACCAGAAGAAAGGGAGAAGAGGAAGATTGTGGCTAGGGTTTCGAGCGAAGGTATTTATAGGATCCGGATTGTTGGTTGGATCGGGTTAGGCCATACGGGGCTCCCTTAATGAAAAAAGCGGACCCAAGAGTTTTGGAGCCAAAACTCACACGAGAAGCTCTAATATTGCGCCATGTCAGCCCAAATATTTTCATTTATATAATATACTAGGTTAAAACCCGTGTTGTACACGGGGTTGTATAATAAAAAATTTAAAATGAATAAAAAAATTATAACAAATAAATACGTATCGTATTTGTACATTTTATATTTATGAAAAAATATATTTTTCTATTTAGATATTGTGCACAATCTTCTCCTGTTAGGGCTGAGCATTTGACAGGAACCGGACCGACCCGAGAATTTACCGACCCAACCCGATACCCGATTTAAGCCTAAAACTGGAACCGAATATAGTACCCTATATGATAGTCGGGTCTCGGTTCCTACCATGTTCGGTGTTCTCGGTTCGTAGGTAATATCTGAAACCGATAAATCACAGTTACATCCATTCCATTTCAGAGTTACTGCTATCTATTTCGGTGCTTCTCAGGTGTCTCTTAGCTTTCACAATCTGATTTAATGTCAAATGCTCAGCCCCATCATCCATTTCATTCGATTTCCATTGTAGGCAGCCACATACTGAATTACTTATTTATCCATTGTAGGCAGCCACATACGGATTCAGAGTTCAGACATGTATGGAGTAATTCAAGATTTCACATTTGACAATGGGCTAATCAATAATAGAACTCATGAGGTAAGTTTAATTTCGTATGAAATTGTTTTGATTGTTATGAAATTGATGTATTGTTTTGATTGTTATGAAATTGATGTTTAACATTTGATCTCATATGAAATTGATTGTTTGGTTATGCTTCATTGAAATAGTCTTTTATCTAAGGTTGAACTTTATGCACACCACGTGTTCGATAAAATGTCGAAGTGAAATAACTAGTAACATAACTAATGTTTATGTTTTATATCTCGCCCTTTTATGAGATTAGAGTTAGAAGCAATGTTTGAAAGCATGGTAAATTCGTGAGAGATTGCAAGGTATATAATATAATGATAAACATCCAAAAATTCAAAAAGTATTAAGAACTTCAAACACAATCCAAAACAAATGAAATAAATCCAAACAAAAAACAACAAATCCAAAGCAAACGGACTGAAACCGATACTACTTTAAGTCCTTTCTCCTTTTTCCGTATCCATCTCCACCCATCCGTTAATCGACATCGATGTTCATGTGATCCGGTTCCACTTTATCATAAATTTCTACATGAAATATATACATATATATATATATATATATATATATATAGGGCCAGGATCATTTCAGAACCATAAATATTTACAGAACTCGCAGAACTCCTAATAAACAATCTTTTTATTTATATATTTTTATGTTTAGGATAATTTTATCATTTATTATGTGTATTTTTACGATTACATACATGTTAAGAGTAATTTTATCATTTTTTATATGTAATTTTAAATTTACACATATGTAAACTAGTTTTTTTACATATATGTAATTAGTTATGACACATATATATAATTTTGGCAATAAAACATATGTAAACTACTTTTAACATGTATGTAATCAAAGAAATACATATGATAGATGATAAAAAGATCCTAAATACAAAAACTTATATATAAAATGATTGTTTATTAGGAGTTTTGAAAGTTCTATAGTTATTTAGAGTTCTGAAATGAACTCAACCCTATATATATATGTATATAATGATAAATACAACGTAAACAACAAACTAAGGATGTGTATCGGTGTTTGTGAAAATTACCTTTTCCAATATCATCAAACTCTATCGAATCTTCGATGTAGATTTTCTTTTTAATTGATGCACGAATCCAATCCCTAGTACATATTAATGCCTCGACAATCGGAGTTGATAAAGAAGTTCGATAAGTGTCGATAACTCTTCCGCCTGTACTAAACGCCTCTTCATAAGCAACACTTGATACCGGGATAGCCAATATGTCTATAGTGATAGGAAGAAAATCTAATTAACACTATCGTATTATTATAAGTAATATAAATAAACTACTAATTAGTAAACATACCTTTCGCCATTTTCGCTAATACATGGTATTTTGAAGATGCAGCCTTCCACCAACCCAGAATATCAAATCCCTTGTAATTGGCTTCCTCTCCGTCGTCTAGGTACCTTTCAAGTTCTGACTTGGTTACATAAGATGTAGAACCGCCATTCACTTTAAATTCTGCAAAAAAAAAAAATCACTCTCTCCTTGTGCTGATGGTTCAAAGTTATCCTGACTTGGTGAAACTTTATCTGAACCTTGTTTTTCACTGCTTGATGCATAATGCTCATACAAAAGCTTCAATTCATCCTTTATACTTGTAACTACAATTTTAACTCGTTTCTTCAAATTATCTTCTGTCTCTTCATCTGTTTTTTCAGCCCTGAATATTCTCTCAAATCCAAACTGAATAACATGGACCTTTAACCTCAGATCTAAAATTGCAGCAAAATACAGAATGTAATTAAAGGATTTGCCAGTCGGTAGATTTCTATAGTACTTGTCGAACTTCTGGTGCGTCTTAGCACCCATAAATTTACCTTCCAAGTCAGCTCCGTCTTTCATGTTCCTTAAATGCTTGTCTATATCCATAACCTCGCTAAAAAATAAATTAACGGTAACTGTTTTTGTAGCAGAAGCGTTGTCAGTTTTACGCTGAAACAAGTCTAACACACTTGCCATTTGTCTCACGTAGCACCTGTCACTAACTCTAGGAGCATCATCACCCAAATCATTTTTATAATTTGGGTCATCCAGATCATATCTGTTAAACGCCTTCTCAAACTTTTCTGCCTTGTCTAACATCTCCCAAGTCGAGTTCCATCTTGTAGCCACATCTATACCTATTAATGCTTTGCTTTCGATCTTTTCTTCCTTAAGACATTTTTAAAAGTGTCTAATCGCTGAGGAGACATTCTAATATAGCAAATTGCATCTCTGATACAATCTATGCATGTTGACCCATCACGTAAGCCGTCTTTCACAATCAGATTGATTATGTGTGCCATACATCGGATGTGCAAGTATCTCCCGTCGAACAAGAGGTTGATTAACCTACTTTTTAGAAACTGTATGCAACATCATTAGCTGACGCATTATCTAATGTAATGGTCAGCACATTTTCAATGTCCCATTCTTTTAAACATTGAATAAGGGACCTACCTATCTCGTCTCCCTTGTGGCTGAATATTTGCTTGAAGTTGATGATCCTTTTGTGTAACACCAGTTGTCATCTATAAAATGAGCTGTAACACACATATAGTTAACCCGCTGATTTGAAGTCCACGTGTCTGTGGTTAGACACACCCGTGTGCTATTCTTTGCAAAAAATGACTTCAACTTCCCCTTTTCCTCTAAGAATATTTCCCCTATATCTCTCGCAATCGTAAACCTGCTAGGCATCTTAAAATTCGGATTAAAACTTTCTATAACCCTTCTAAATCCCTGATGCTCAACAGTTGAAAACGGGACCTCGTCTATTAACACCATCTCTGCTATGGCTCTTCTACTTGCTTTCGCACAATACTTCCATGCCTTTACCTCACCACTACCGCCCTCACCATCATCATCTTTTTTCAAGAAAATATTGCTTTGGTTTTTTCACATCTCCTACTGTGTTTACTCAACGCCGATGTGCCATTTTTATACGGGTCTGCAGCCAAATCCTTCGAGCAATGCTTGCATCTTGCCCGTTGGTTTCCGTCCTCATCTTTATACTTCTCAAAATCAATCCAAACAGTAGATTTTCCCAATGTTTTAGAACCTGTCGTTTTCTTCGTTGTTGTGGTTTTAATTTTCTTTTTTGCGGTTTGTTTTTCGACATTTTGTGACTTCCTCTTTCCTCTTCCATCCACGTGAGAATCGTCGCTTGACACATTCTCGATGTCGACATTTGATGAATCCATCTACAGTTTATCATAAAACGTACAATCAATTACGTAATCATTAAACGGGTAATTGTGTCAAAGATTTCATTTAAATGGGTCACTTAGTTTACATAGTTAGAAAATACGAGGCTGCTTAATGAATGACTTTGAATAATATATGAGGCTGCTTAATGAATGACTTTGATTAATATATATAGGGGGTTTGGGGGGTTGAGTGGGTGACACAATACACCTAATGAAAATACAATTTGTGAGTTCTCGAGACATGCATACAAATCCTTTACTAATAACTTCTATGGGTAATACCAGGACCATTTGATGTATTGACTACACAATTGAGGCTTCCTGTAATAATAATCTACATGATTCAATCAACTTGTATTGTTCTGTATCGTAATATAATTTGTTTAGATCAAGTAATTGTAAATTTTTAGTATCAAAAATTTGGATGAAAGTCAGAAAGCTGGACGTATGAGACTGCTGTTCATGCTGCATGTATGAGACTGTTCGCAACCGGACCGACTGCTGCATGTTCGCAGCTGGTCTGCAGCATATTCGCAACAAAATAATACATGACTTGAAGCTGCTGTTCTGTACATGAGACTGTTCAATCACTTTCATTACTGCACTCCGTTACATATTTACATAGTTGATAATAGTTGCAGAAAAATCGAGCGTACCTGGACGACTTGAAGCTGCTGTTTTGTCTCTGTCGTAGGGATGTATGGCCGTATGAACTGTCAGGTATTCTCAAATCAATACATGATGTGAAGCTGCTGTTTTATGATTTGGTGGGCCCCTAAAATTCAGTATAAAAATAATATTTTGTTGTAATCTACTGATAATCTTAACTCAAAGATATATTTTTTTTTTATAAAATTGGGTTTAATAGATAAGTATATCTTCGGTTTATTATGTGTTTTAAAAATTCAGATATATTAGGTGTTTTAAAAATTAGGATGTATTATGTGTTTTAAAAATTCTTGAATGTTTTTGGACGGCTTGAATGCTTGATGTTAGTGCTGATATTATCTGTTAGTCGCAGGTTTTATTTAAATATTGTTTCAACTTTGCATTGTCTCTTGTTATTGAAATTAACATATTATAGTCGTATCATAATTCATAAGGTATTTTTAATTCATTATAAATTTTTTGGTTCAAAAATCGAAATTATAGATAATGAGTCTAAATTTGTGAAATAAAAAAAACATATCATATAATTCAAGTACATCCAAACACGAATTCAACACAGTATAACAAAACATAAGAAAAAAAAACAATGAAATATTAACGGCTTCATGAGTTCACGTCTTGATGTTTTGCATTTTCAGCCACAATCGCTCCGTAATTGTCATTATTTTCTGCAAAAAAGAAATATAATTGATGTTAATTATATAGCGTAAACGAATAACGTAAAGTAAACCAGTAAATTGGTTCGATCATGTAAATAATGTAACTACCAGGACGTTGCCGACATCTATTAAGATGCCTTATCAATGCGGTTATTCCGTTTTTTACCCGGTCTGCAGCAACGACCATTGCACAGTGTTTGCATCTTGCCTTTTGATTCCCATGATCATCCGAAAACTTCACAAACTCATCCCAAACTCTATAATTTAACGAACTTGTTCTCCTTCTAGCCATCTAAGTTTAACCAACAATAAAAACTAATATAATTCTGATAACATGTTATTTGTTTGTTATATTCAACATTGATTATTGAAGCAGTTGCAGCAATTCTGATAACATGTTATTGAATGTCACTTCAGTCTTACCCAAGAATATGAAGCGATCAAAGGTAATCAAAATATTCATCAATAGTTTGCTAAACTTTGGTAGGTGCATCACAACTTATGATATCATTACTCAGTAAACAATAAAAAAATGGAAAACAAATTTGCTTAGCTGATGTTCACATAATTAGGTTTCTAAGGTAATAGCACTAATCATACCTCAACCTTGTGAAGCAGCTGCAGCAATTATGAACAGTATTGAAGATTTATTGAAGTATGGATTTAGTTCTGATATATCTTACCTACTGTTTGATATATCACGAATTAGGTTAACTCATTTTGATGGGCTTTGGCCCAGATTAGTTGTTTGTACAGAATCCATATATTTATCTCAGTTCCACAGGTTTGGCTTCGGTTCTTTGTTGTTCCCTACCCGACCCCACCCAATACCCGACATACTTGATTTGCAGGAACCGAACAAATACCCTATATCCTATATTAGGGTCGGTTTCGGGTATTTTTCGGTTCGGTTCTCATCGGGTCGGACCTATTTATGCTCACCCCTACCTCCTGTTTAAACATGTAGCAATGGTAATCAAATAATTATGAAGCTTTTTACATGCCAATCAAGGAAAAGATTGTAAACTGAAAAACTCCTCTATTATCACGATTTCCATGTGGGCTGCTAGCAATTTTAGGCCTAAATGCATTTGAATTGCGATCCAAGGTAGTTTCAACAACCTCTGTCCTAGCAGGCGCATTTTCCACATTGTTATGACGGTTAACACAGTTGCAACCATCACAGTATATTCCGGATGCAAAACATTCACAATATCTGATGGACCATACAATGATAAATGTGTATAGCGTCAGAATGTAGAAAATTGATCAGGGATTACCAACATTATGGTTCATTAAGTAGATATATACTAAATGATTTACTTACAACTTCAAGCATCGAGAGTGTTTGGAGTTGCATTGCTTTTGCTTTTTTGGAGTACCATCCTTTACTTTGGCATTTTGTCTTGGCCGTGCTTTTGGGGACTCGATTTTCATGAAATGGCAAAATAGTAATTTTATTATAGTTAATGGATACTGTTGAAGCCTTTTTGTAGCAGAAAGTGTATTGGCAAGAATAAAAGAGAGGCTATGAGTGAGTGGCAAATCCTTCATAATGTAGATTATACTTTTACATTATACAAAAAACAAAGGTCATCATATGCACAAAAAACAGGGTATCGTCATTCCCAGTAACATAAGATAAAGGTGCATTTACCTTTTAAAGGGAATTAGTAAGAAAAAGGAAAGATTTTTTAATTGTTTAAGAAGTTTTCTTGTGAAAATAGTTAGCAAAACTAATGCCTTATCCCCGTCGTTTTCAACAACATCTATAAAACACATGGACGTGCTGAACCACGAGGAAGAAACCAACTGTAACACCCCAAAACTCGAATTATTAAATTCTTGAGTAGGTTACCATGTGTAATTAAATGAAATACAATAACTAAGTTTAAAAACTTAGTTAAATGACTAATAAATAAGTAAAGGAATGAAATTTGTGGAAACTATGATGGTGTGATAAACTTGAGGGACTTAGATTGCCAAAATGGAAACTGGAATAAACAAAAAGAAAAATAAAAACACACACACTGTGCGTGTGTGTCTGGTCGATCGATCAAGGCAGAGGTGAAAGGGGTAAACCCTAATTCACAAGAAATCTCTAAATTGATAAGGAAATTGAAGACTTTTAGCATGCATGTATCAAGATTTTCGATCTCCTAAGTGTTCTTCACAATCAAGTAAGTTAAATTTTATGATTTGGTGATGTTGGGTGAAGTGGATTTTGATGAATTCGTGAATCTAAGTGAAGTTAGGATGGATATGTAATAGAAATACCTTATGAAACTTGAATTATGCTTAGATTTCTGATTATTATGTATATTTATGAAAAACCCACTTGTAGTGGCTCTTATATAGGATGATGATGATGTATTTTATGTTAATTTGATGATGCTTGATGTTTATGACAATGGATGTTATATGTTATTGATTTTGAATCTAAATTAAAGTGAAAGTTATGTGAAGAATTAGTAGGAATCATGCTTTAAAAGCTTGTATATAATGTTTTGCAAATGCGAAACCCGCCAAGTGTTCGATGAAATGCCTAAGAGAACAAATATGTGAAATTGTATGCAAGTTGTAAGTTTATATGTATAGAAAGTGATTATGATGTAATTGTTAGCAAACTAACACGTGAAGTGTGTTTTAGATGGAGTTCATGTGGATTTCTAGTAAGAATCATGTTGGGTTCAAGGCATAGTAGCAAATTAGATAATCTTGAATGATGATGTTGTTAGTTATGAAATTATGAGGATCCTAGTATGAACGGAATGGAATGTGTGTATATAATCAAATGATCTTGTAAGCTTACATATTGTACAATATGAGTGTGAAATGCGAATGATGTTCATACTATAGTCTACTACATTAAGACGAATTCATATTCTTAATTTGAATGGAATTATATAAGCTGGACATTCGACTTTTGAAAGTCAACTATGTATAAATGCCATGAATGAGCTTGTGGACATAGTTGAATGGGTGTATGTATGCTAATTATGTTGTGAATGTGACTGCTTGTACGGATAGGAGCCATGTCATCATGGATACAAGCACGGAAGGACAACGGGTCAAAAAGTAAACATGGGAGCTATGCGTAAATTCGGACGCACGAGGTAAGTAATTTCCCGGACTCCCTCTTTATTAGTAAAGTGATTAATTGCAAGAAAATTGTTAGTAGTTATGTCGAAACGTGATTTTGACGATAATATCAAGAAATAGTATTAAGTGAGTGATTTTACGGAATCACTTCTTAGTGTATTAAAGTATGGATGGGTGTTAGTTTAATTAAGAATGAAATTGGAGTCTAGAAAGGTTTGGGTACATAGAAGTGGAGGTTTCCGCTAAGTGGACCAAACGGGTCAAAATGAGGGATTATTATATTACGGGTATGATTTGCATGAGTTATGACGACGGTGTTATAACTTGATAATGAGTAGAATTCCTTTTAAATGCACTAATCGAGAAGCGGGGAAACGGATTATTGGGAAACTTTTATTAGTATAATGTTCATGTGAATTTTTAGAATGAACAAATGAGTTGTTTGGTAAAAACATGAACGGGTCAAATAACTACTAAATGAATATAAAGTCAAAAATGTATAAGTTAAGAATTTTCCTTTGTTAGGATGTTAGACTTGAGTCCTTATGATAGAGGGTTAAATTACGGTCATGTGGGAAGAAACAGGAGGTTAAACGGGTAGTCGGTTTGAAAGATATGCATGTTTTCGTACATTATAGGTTGAAAATGTAGAGCTGGGCAGATGCAGCTCAAGAAAAAAAAAACAACTTGCTGTCGAAAACAGGGCGTCGCGTCACGCGATGATGAGCCCTTAATTCAGTCGCGCACCGCGACAGCCGTTGCGCCCTGCGAGAGATGGAGGCCTCATTGGTCGCGCCCCGCGAGTGAGCCAAATGCTGGCAAATCTTGTTTTCTTGTTCGGTTTCGTACCCGGACCTGGTTTAAATGTGATTATAAGCTCGTATGACTAACTGTTTTATGGTTTATGATATTGTTGATCACATGTAAAAGTTATGAGTCTCCGGATAGTATAAGTACGGGTTCACTTACGTGTTAGAGATAGAAATTTATAGGGAAATGTGTTTAGAAATGAGTAAGTATGTATTTAAATATGTATAGAATCATTATTATGAAAAGCCGTGAATAAGACATGTTAGTATAAGTATATGAGGATAAAAGTGGTAAGTAAGAACTCGTAGGTATGTACGCGTGTATGAATGTAAGTTTCTATGAATGTATATAGGAAAGGTTTCATTACGATTTGAGTATTACCGATTGCTAATGTTGTGTCTTGAGTATGAAATGAGAACCCAGGTACTATTGGCGCATATATTTCCTTTCCTCTTTCTATCCGATGATTTTTCCTTTGATGCAGGCCCCTGTTAACTATTTTCCTTTTTTAGTGCATGCCAGTTTTGTATTTATTTCCTTGCTGTGTATCTCTTTTGATATAAGAAAATCAATAAACAATTGAACCTTGTCTTGATATCATCGATTTGTTCATGGTATCAGAGCGGGTTCAAAACCCTACTCTAATCGAAACCCTATTGTAAACGATGGCTGGAAATAAAGAAGATGGAAGCAACATTGACAAGAATGGAGTCGCACCAGACACGAACTCTCCTTATTACATACATGCTTCGGATTACCCGAAGCAGATGCATGTGAATGAAACTCTCAATGATCACAACTACATCGACTGGGCACAGGAGATGTTAAACTTCCTGTTTGCTAAAAACAAGGTAGGGTTTATCGACAGCTCTATCAAGAAACCTGAAAAGTCTTCACCCAACTTCATGCCATGGATGCGTTGCGATGCCATGTTGAAAGGTTGGCTCACAACAGCCATGGAGAAAGAAATACGAAGCAGGGTTAAGTACGGCAACACAACATTCGAAATCTGGAAAGACCTCAAAGAGAGGTTCGGGAAGGAAAGCGCGCCAAGAGCCTATGAACTAAAACACACTCTCGCGATGACAACCCAATCAGGTACTTCCGTTTCGGCATATTTTACTAAGCTACGCGAGATCTGGGATGAGATTAGCTCGGTTATGCCTATGCCGAGATGCACCTGTGAAGGTTGTACTTGTGATATCGGAAAAAAACTTAGCGAAGCGAAAGAGAAGGAGAGACTCTATGAGTTTCTCATGGGGTTGGACAACGGTTTTTCAGTCATCAAAACTCAGATTCTCGCTACTAAACCCATTCTGAGTTTAGGGGCTGCCTATCATCTAGTTGCTGAAGATGAAAGGCAACGATCTATATGTCTCGACAAGAAACCAGGAGCCGATACTGCTACCTTCAAAGTCTTCGTTCCAAGGCGAAGAGAAGAGAGCACCAACCGGGAAACAATGAAGCATGACAAGTCGGTGGCAAGGGATGCTCAGCGTAGCGACGTCACAGAACACTGCAATTTCTGTGGGAGAGACGGCCATAACAGAGAAGGTTGCTTCAAAAGAATCGGCTATCCCGATTGGTGGCCGGGAAACAAAACAAAACGTGAAGGCACCAAGGCTGCATATGTTGAAACCAGTTCAAGTCCCATCCCAGGTCTCACAGAGATAGTATCAAACCTTCCTGAACATTTTTGCAACGGACAAAGCCGGTTCGAATGATGAAGAAACTCATGTCGTCAACTTCGCAGGTAAACAAGAAGATCAGGATGAGTGGGTAATGGACTCGGGGGCTACCGACCACATTACTCACGATCCGGATTTTCTTAGCAATAAAAATGAAAACATTTATGAAGCTCCTGTTACAGTAGCCAATGGAAACAAGGTTCCTGTTAAAGGAAGGGGAGTTGGCACCTTAAAAGGGGGCACTAAAATTGAAGATGTCCTTTATGTTCCTGAACTCAAATGCAATTTATTGTCCGTGAGACAACTAATTAAAGAATTGCAATGCGCAATTTCATTTTTTCCTAATTTTTGTGTTGTGCAGAAACTCCACACCGGAAGCTTGATTGGTGCGGGTAGATGCAAGAAGGGACTGTATTGGATGGGGATGATCAAGAATGAAAGAAGAGCTATGGTTGTCACTAAAGAAATTTGGCATAAAAGACTAGGACATGCTTCCGCTGAGAAACTCCATGAGATTAGTTTTCTTAAAAACGTTATTTTCAATAAATTGTGTGATGCTTGTTCCAAAGCAAAGCACACGAGACTTCCTTTTCCCATTAGTACCACTAAAACAGTTAGTTGTTTTGATTTATTACATTGCGACATTTGGGGTAAGTATCGTACACCCTCATTCACAGGAGCAAATTATTTTTTGACTATTGTGGATGATTTTAGCCGTGCTGTTTGGGTATTTTTATTAAGATATAAACATGAAGCTAGTGGGTATCTTAAGGATTTTCACACGATGGTCCAAACACAATTTGAAAAAAATATCAAGAAAATTAGATGTGACAATGGAGGAGAATTTACCTCCAATGACATGTTGGCCCTTTATAAAGAAAATGGGATGATTCTTGAAACAACATGCCCACACACATCTCAACAAAATGGTGTCGTTGAAAGGAAACACCGTCACCTCCTTGAGACGGCCCGTGCTCTTAGGTTCGAGGCAAATTTACCAAAAAGGTTTTGGGGGGAATGTGTTTTGACGACCACCTACATAATTAACAGGTTACCCTCTAGTGTCAAAAATAATAAAACCCCTTATGAGTTGCTTTTCAACCAAGAACCCGACTACGATTTCATGAGGGTCCTTGGTTGCCTAGCATACTACTGGAATACCGACCCTAAAGGGGATAAACTCGAAGAAAGGGGGAGACCCGGGGTCTTCTTAGGGTACCCACCACACACAAAAGGTTACAAAATCTATGACATTGAGAATAAAAAAATAATTATCTCAAGAGATGTTCGATGTAATGAAAACCATTTTCCTTTTAAGGACATTCAAGTCCCTCAAAATGGTGAGTTTTTTGATCTTGAAACCACCCCTACTGATTGCAACGAAAATCAAAACCCAATTGGGCCTACTCAAAACAACAATCCATTAACTGAAATTGTGGGAGAACCAATTAGTGAGCTCCTATCCCAACAAGAACCCTCAACTAGTGGGCCTCTGCCTCCTCAAGAGCCTACTTTGAATGGGCTTTTACCTCAACAGGAACCAACTTTTGAAGCTAATGGGTCTCAAGATGAACACCTTGATCATGGCGCAATTGAAGGTCGGGGTAAGCGAACCAGAATTCCATCCACTCGTCTTGAAGGCTATGAAGTCAAGCTTCCCCCATCCGTAGTCCCTGCGTCTACAACATCTAGTCAAGACTCCTCAACGGTACACCCCTTGTCCAATTTTGTTTCCTATGAAAAATTTTCAAATGCTCACAAAGTCTTTTTGGCGGCCATTAACTCACATAATGAGCCTAGAAATTTTGCACAAGCCATACAGGATGAGAGATGGAAAGAAGCTATGAAAAAAGAGATCCACGCTCTTGAAGAAAATGGCACATGGACTCTTGAAAATTTACCGGAAGGAAAACGTGCCATTGACTCCAAATGGGTCTATAAAATCAAGTACAAACCCAATGGGGAAATTGAGCGGTTCAAGGCTCGTCTTGTTGCAAAGGGTTTCACACAACAAGAAGGCATAGATTATCACGACACCTTCGCTCCCGTCGCCAAGCTTGTGATGGTCAGGACCCTCTTAACCATAGCTGTGAAACGAGATTGGATTATTAATCAGTTGGACGTCAATAATGCGTTCTTGCATGGGGACTTGCACGAGGAAGTTTATATGAAGATACCACAGGGATTTTCTAAAGAAGGCGAAACTAGAGTTTGCAGGTTAAGAAAATCTCTTTACGGCTTAAAGCAAGCTTCAAGGAATTGTATCAAAAATTCACATCCTCCTTACTTGACTTGGGCTTTCACCAATGCAAGGCAGATTACTCATTATTTATCCGCAAGCAAGGCACCAACATTGTGGCGATTTTAATATATGTGGATGACGTCATTATGGTTGGAAACAACAATGAGATCGTTCAAGAAACAAAGAATGAATTGAATCGCCGGTTCAGCATCAAGGATCTTAGGGACCTCAAATATTTCCTTGGCATTGAGGTAGCTCGCACTTTGAAGGGGCTTGTTTTGAGTCAAAGGAAATACACTCTCGACATTCTCGAAGATTGTGGCCTCCAAGGATGTCGACCGAGCTCATTTCCTATGGAACCGAGCTTGAAACTTGACAAAGAAACTACAGAACCGAAGGTGGATGGTGGTAGATACCGTAGGCTCATGGGTCGATTACTTTACCTACAGGCCACCAGACCCGACATCACATACGCTGTTAATGTCCTTAGTCAATTCGTCTCAGATCCTAGACAGTCTCATCTTGATGCGGTTCATCGTGTCCTCCGTTACCTCAAGGCTACTCTAGGTCAAGGAATTCTTTTGTCACGGGAGAATAATTACAAACTTGTTGGGTATTGTGATGCGGACTGGCTTGGCTGCCCCTTCTCAAGGCGTTCACGAACAGGTTATTTGCTTTTGTTAGGAGGTGCTCCCGTCTCCTGGAAAACTAAGAAACAATCAGTTGTTTCTCGTTCCTATGCTGAGGCTGAGTACCGGTCAATGGCTTCTACCACTAGTGAAATTTTATGGATGCGCTGGCTTCTACAGGAACTCGATGTTCCTTCGGATGGTCCCACGCCTCGTTTTTGTGATAATCAAGCAGCTCGCCATATTGCCAACAATCCCGTCTTTCATGAACGCACTAAGCACGTGGAGATGGATTGCTACTTTGTCCGCGAACGGGTAGAAACTAAAGAGATACAACCCCTCAACATCAACTCAAGCATGCAAATCGCTGATCTGTTCACGAAAAGTCTAGGGGCTCCTCAACTCAAATTCCTTCTTGGCAAGTTGGGCGTTATTGATCTACACGCTCCAACTTGAGGGGGAGTATTGGCGCATATATTTCCTTTCCTCTTTCTATCCGATGATTTCTCCTTTGATGCAGGCCCCTGTTACCTAGTTTCCTTTTTTAGTGCATGCCAGTTTTGTATTTATTTCCTTACTGTGTATCTCTTTTGATATAAGAAAATCAATAAACAATTGAACCTTGTCTTGATATCATCGATTTGTTCAGGTACACTATTAAGGACCTTGAGAAGGTTTAAGGAATTGGAATGCATGATTGTAAATGGAAAGCTGATTCGAAAAGATTAGCATGGGGAGAAGGAATACGGAGTGTTTATTTGATTGAGTATGTTTAAATTAGGAATGACGTCACCAAATCTTAATGATGCGTATGTATGTGGTGAATGTAGGTTGCGCGGACTTAATATCATTATGGAGAATAGGACGATTGGAGATCGAGTCAAGAGCAAGAATTGTACAGGAAGAGTGGTCACTCAATTGGAGCTTCTACATATTTTAATTAATGTGATAAATAAAAAAATGAATGTTTTAAATCTTTTTAGTAAAGTGTTAATTATTGTAGTAATAAATCTTCAAGTATGTGTAACATCCCAAAATGCGAAATCGAATGTAGTTTAACATAAAATTTATTACAAGAAAGTTATAGCAAATTTAATCCTTATATATGTGAGCGTGTGTATTTATGTTAATAGCAAGAATTTGTGTAGGTATAACTAATATTTGAAAGATAAATAAAATTACTATCTTGGCTAATATCTATAAGTAAGGTTTAAATTAAAAAGGAAAAGAAACTAGCCAAAAATAATAAAGGAATGAATCCTTAGGGGGCAAACATGTTAAAAATGAAACTTGAATGGTTAAATGGGGTTAAAACACAAACACACACACTGGTAGGTGTGTGTGTCGCGTGTATCAGGAAGAAGAAAAGGGAGAAAACCCCTAATCATCATAAATTCAGCACATTAAAGCCCTAGATGTGATCTTGAGTCCATGCATGTCTCGATTTTGGATCATCTATGCATTCTTGAACACAAGGTAAGTAGAATTTTGGTGTTTAATGACTTTGAATGTGATGAATGTTCATAAATCCATAAACTTTTGTGAATTTAGTATGAATATGGATTAGAAAACACCAATAGAACATGATTGATGCTTGAATTTGACTAAATTAATAGTGAATATGAAAACCAACTTGAAAGTGTGATGATGAGAAGAATTATGTAGAAGTTCTATGTTAATTAGTTTAATGATCAAGTATGATAGTGTTCATGATAAGGGATTTTTAGTTAGAAACAATTTAAAGTGAAAGTTACATAGAAAATTTATGAAATTTGGTGTTCATGATGGTGTTGATATGTAATAGTTATATTATGTTTATGATGCTTGTACATTATGCTTAGTTAGTTGTATGCATGCCAAGTGTTTGTTAAAATGCTTGAATGAAGTGAAACTCATGTTAGACAACACCACCATGTTAGAATTTAGAAACTTTGAATGATGGTGCTTTTAAACCAAGAAAACGAATGTAATTGTGACATGAGGTTTAAAGTAAGTTGATTTTGAGAATTGTAGGAGTAAAAGAAGAAGGTTCAAATCATTCCGGATCGCAAGCAAATAGCAACAAAGGTAAGTTTTCACGCTTACGAACTTAGAAGCATGTAATGTGAATGATATTTAATTCTCTAGTTTCATATTTCGCTAATATCGTGAATCTCATGTAAAGATTGTATTTAGGTTATGGGTCGAATGAGTAGAATTGGATAATGTTGAATTCGGAATGCTACATTTAAAGTAAGTGAGAATTGAAGTAAAGAGATGGCATCGAAATTAGGTAGTAAGTGACTTTCGACTCACTTCTTAGTATACATATAGAATTTTCATGTTTACGAACGTGGGAAATCATGTATGGTTATGTAATGAATGAAGGAAGGTATTAAGGTAGGTATTGATCTAGTTGGACGAATGTAGTTATTTAAGTCAAGGTAGTTTGATGGGATTAAACGGGTCGAATAAATAAGTATAAGTAAGGTAACTGTGACAAGATGTTAAATCAGGATGACTGTGGATTTTCCGCAGGTACCACATCATCCCCAACTTGAAAGGGAATTTCGTCCCGAAATTCACCAGTCGTAACAAGATTTGATTCACCAGTTTCAATTAGCTGAGGATACTTGAGCTTCGTCTGATCCTCGCGTTCCCACGTGAACTCCGGTCCACATCTTGAGTTCCAAGGAACCCTCACGATCGGAATACGACTATGCTTACGAACCTTAATTTCCCGATCCACGATTTCGATAGGTTTTTCGAAAAACTGCATTTTGTCGTCGATTTTCAGTTCTTGGAGTGGTACAACAAATTCTTCATCGGACCAACACTTCTCTAGTTGCGAAACATGATAACATCGTGAACGTTACCCAACTCAGCAGGTAACTCGAGCTTGTATGCTACTTTACCAATACGTTCCAAGACTTTAAATGGCCCAACATAGCGCGGATTAAGCTTACCGCGTTTCCCAAACCGTACCGCACCCTCCCAGGGTAAGACTTTCAATCATGATACGTTCGCCTGCAGCGAACTCCCAGTGTTTTCCCTAAACTTATCAGCTTTTCTGGCTGTCACGCGTTGTCTCCCCACGATTTTCGATCTAAACAAACTTCTCAGAGATTTCATGTACAAGTCCGGGACTTGTGATTAGGTTGTCACCCACCTTAGTCCAATAAGGAAGTTGGCATTATTGCCCACGCAATGCCTCAAATGGAGCTGTCTAAATACCAGAGGGGTAATTGCTGTAGTAGAACTTAACCAAAGGTAAGTATCCTTCCAATTTACTAAAGTCAATCACACACATGCTCACAACATGTGTTCGAGTGTCAGGGTGGTTCGTTTGCTTTGACCGTTTGACCCAATGCTCATGTCTAGACGTGAGCCAAGGGTGTTGTGTGTTGTCTATCATAAATTAAGCATAGATCAAAATCAGAGGTAACAGGAGTTGGCACCTCGTGCCTAAAAGCCGCCTCTCTCAGAGGAACATTCACAGCTGTGAAGACTCGTCAGTTTCCTTGATTGCAAGAAAGTGTGCGGGTAATGTGAGACCATCAACGATCACCCATGTGATATTGTTTCCGTTTCGAGTTGTAAGTAGCTCAGTGACAGAATCCATGGCAGTCTGTTCTCATCCCCATATAAGTGTTTCTGGTTGCTATGCTCCACCTTGACTTTCCCACAGGTCAAACATCATTCACATACATAGCTAGGTGAGCCTTCATGCCCAATCACCAGTACAAGATTTTTATAGATCCTAATATCTCTCATCAAAACCCAGACGACTAGAATATCGAGGCCGGTGTGCTTTGCTCCACACGAGTTCCCTACAGGTGCCGTATCATGAGACTCACATTCATTCCATGAGGTAGCGAATATCGTCCGACCTGCCAACGGTTGCTTCTCTATGCCCCGCATGGGTTTTACTTACAAATTCTCTTCCTTTAGTTCTCCAGCTTGAACAGAGCGAGTCTGATTAGGTAAGTTAGAGTCGATAGTGAACTGCAAAGCTCGTGCACGTTCAGTTTTCACAGTCGTAATCATTCAAAAGTTCCATCCAGTGATGCTATTACATGTTTAGCTCTTCCGAAACAAAGGTACATGGGAGGCCCTTGTGATCGGTCTAAGTAGTGCATTTGGTACCGTCAAAGTAATGCCTCCAGCTCCAATCCGAGATCGTGGCTTCCACCCCAGGTTGTGAGAGGTGCAACTCTTCCTTTTAATCCACCACATAAGCCATCACTTTCTCGTGTTGCATCGATGTGTAGCTGGGACTCTGATTCGAACCCTTAAGGTATACCAGTAGATCACTCGCACCCTCGGGTGAAGACGATGCTTTGTGCATTGCAGAGTTGGGATTCAAAAGCTGAAAAGACGTTCTCCTGTTTTGTCTCCCACGAACACAGCACCCTGCTGTGCTTAAAGGGGTTAAGCTGCGCGATCTTTGAAAATCCTATGATGAATCTACAACAGCATCCACCGAAACCAAGAAATTGTTGTACCCCCAAAGGAATCTTTGGTGTCAATCAGTTTCTTACAAAATGGATCCTAGCACAATCCATGCGTATTCCCACTTCGTTGGTTACACGATCAAAATGCATCTCTCGAATCTAGATGCTACATTTAACAAGACTTCACACGTAATGACTCCTCCCTCAGGAGCTCTAAGATAAGATACAGATGTGGTCCATGACGTCCCTTCCTCCAGGAAATGACCCAAAATGTCATCAAACTGTCACACCCCCAAAATACCACTTGCGAAAACACCGGTGTTTCCTCACAAATGGGATTCGTCGAAACACTAATATTTCATCACTTTTGGTATCGACGAAAGACATGGGGTGTTTCGCCACCCCTTAACTCGACGAAACTTGTGGGTGTTTCACCATGGCTTAACTCGAGGAAACTTGTAAGAGTTTCGCCATGATTGTAACTCGTCGAAACCTAAGAGTTTCGCCATGTCTGATCTTTCATCGGATACCATCTGAGAACTATCTTAACAGAACAATTGATATAGCATGAACTGTGTTTGATGTGAATATTTAGTTACGTGCTTGACTGAGTTATTGCTTATGTAACCCACGAGACCTGCTAATTGTGTATTGATGATTAGAATAAGTATTGCTATGTGTTTTACTGATACGTTACTTGTGTAATGTGAACGAAGGATATGCGATTGATGTGTTATATTTATACGTGACCCCAAACAGTTATTGTAACATGATATGTGATGAACGTCATGACATACTAAGTTGATAATTGGGAACATGAATCTGTGTTATGAACCACTACGTGCACTGAATGACTAGGGTGTATCATGAGATTATATGCATAATATGCAAGGTGTTGGTTATGTGATTTAAGGGTACATGAACTGATTGTAATGATAATCGTACTAGGTTTTGGTTGATCAACGTGAAACAAAGTAATATAACATACCGAGCAATCTCAGGTGAGTTCACTGCTCTTTTTCCAAGCATGCATCCCGGGGAGGGATATCTGGTAATTGTTCCGGGGAGGAACGTCGGGTTATTGGGATGTTGGTTATTACACTCATTTCTATCGATAAGACCCCTTACATCTACCTTTTAGTTGCCGGGGAGGCAACGAGGTTATTAGTTGATAGCGCTATTAGGTTTGGCACCCTCACACCGTACCGGGAAGGACGTACGTGAACTAATTACCTTAACCACTTGACCAATGTTTTGATAGAGACATTGGGGTTGGGCAAAAATATCTAGTAGCCATCTGCGGTGATGGAGTTAATAACAACATCAAATCAAATCTGTGAAACGTTTTAATCTGGTAACTGGTATCAAAACACGTTAACAAAACTTTGAACTCACCAGCGTCGTCTGACACACTTGTCTGCATGCTTGCAGGTCTATAAGTTGATATCATTTGGAACTTGCTGTCTGGAAGGCTGGAGTGGTCATGGGTCGAGATACATGAAATCGCAACACAAGTCTAATGGTTTACTTACGCGTGGTTTATCAAACACTTAACAAATGAGTTATGCTTCCGCTGTGTACAATGAATTATATGTAACGTTGTGTAATACTTTATGATAATGAATGAAAGTTATTTAAATGTATTTATGAGTTCAATGTGATTGGTGGCTAAGATCCTGGTACATCACACTCCCCGCGGTGTTTCCGCAAGTGGTATTTTGGGGGTGTGACAGTAACGGTAATGAAATTCGCAATGATAAGGGACCCGGGTTGAGGATTCTTAGTCTAATAGATAGGGAATTGTTTTACAAATATTTAGGAACATGTTCTAGGTGATTCAGACGTAAAACGAGCAAGTTAGGAGGATTTTGGTAACAAGTTGGAGGGCTGAACTGGGCGCCACCGTAGCTTACGGTGCCCACCGTAAGTTACGGTGGGTGCTGGACCTTTCTTTCTGCCGTAAGGCAGTCTATTGTCGCCGTAAGCTTTTTGGAGGCTACCGTAAGCTACGGTAGTTAACTCTGGCGCCCCGCGAAAGAGTAGACAAGGCTGTCGCGGCCCGCGACAGACCTTACTGCTGGCAAAATTATTTATTTGTTTCTGTGTGGAACTGGTCGTAAATGCTTTTCAAGGCCACTTAATTAATTTTTATGCTAATTTTAAATAAAGTGATGGTTACGGGCCTCCGATTCTTCACAAGGTACTCTAAAACCCAATTAAGATGCGTTTAGGGAGCGTGATCACGATTATAATGTATAAGTAAGAATGTAAAGGAATGAACTAAGTTCGTGGTTGTTTATTTATATTTTGACATTTATGCATATGGAATAAATTACCATCCAATAGTTGGAACTTATAGGTGTTTATGATGAGAAGTAAGAATGCATGCTAGGTCGTACGTACGTGGTCTATTTGTATGGAAGCTTGTAATTAGTATACCTTAGTAAACCTAGGGATGATTTAAGTGTTTTAAAGGAGTTGTACGTTTGTATGGGGGTACGTAATCATGTGTGGATGTTCACACCTACGTATACATGTGTGTTTGTGCCTGTGTTTGAAGTAGGATTCATTGCTTATGAGCGAACGAAACTTGTGTATGTGTTGTACAGTTTAAATCAGTTGAAGTGTTAAGTTACTAAACCATTGTCTTGAGTGTGAAATGAGAATGTAGGTATTCTATTAATGTCGTTATCAAGTTTAAGGAAATGGAATGCGCGAATGTATACGGAAAGCTTATTCAGTTATTCGTAAGGATTAGTATGGGAAGAAGAAACGCGGACTGGTTATTGATTATTTATGTTTAGTTTAGGAATGATGTTATTAAATCTAACCGATGCACATGTATGTGGTGAATGCAGGTTGCGAGGACTTAGCATCTTTATGAAAAATATAAGGATTGAAGATCGAGTCAAGAGCAAGGGTTGTACGGGAAGGAATCGGTCAAATAGTTTGACAAATATAGGTCTTGAAGCATTAATATAATGGAACGTGGTAAATCCTTTTTAATGAATGTATGAAATTTGGTAGTTGAACCTTCATGTAAGTATTATGTATAATCAAGAACGAAATTTTTGGGCTCATATTTTCCGCTGTGTCGTATTTCGGTTCTTACAAGTTGGTCATACAGGGAATTGTTCATAATAAGAACGGGTCATGCCCGAATTTTGTTAAAGAATAGTATGTTAATATTACCTTTCCGGAATAGGAAATTTTGGGCGTTACAGTATGTTACATGGTTAATAAAGGAAGAAATTTTTGGGCTCATATTTCCGCTGCGTCGTTTTTAAGTTATTACGTGTTAGGGCGTTTCACCAACTATCTGAAATAATCATATATCGGTTATCTTATCAATTTTAGAAACCCATGATGATAGTGAATTAAGACTTACAGCGCTAGCTTTGACGATCTTGAAAGCAGAAACCACCAACACAGTGACAACTAAGAAAGTCAAAGCCTTAAACCGGTGTAGTTGTCCTTTCAATGTCTAGAACAATACATCTCTAGAACATATTTTGATAAACTGTTGGGAGATCATAATAATTAAACAAATTTAGTTAATTTCAGACTATTTAGGTAGTGTAAGATCCCTGCCTTTTGAGATGTATTTATAGTTTGACCACCTGCAAGCAGTTTGGATCTTTAAATAGGACCATGACTTGGTGTTAACCAATCAAGGCCTAATTTATAAAGTTAGATTGCAAGCAGTTTGGATCTTTAAATAGGACCATGACTTGGTGTTGACCAATCAAGGCCTAATTAAGGTTCACAAAAAAAAAAAGAACCTTGTAAAATAACTAAAATTGACCATATGGAAGGTGAATTTTGACCTTAAGTTTCAACTTCAAAGCACACCCAACAGTTTACCATTTTTTCAACCTCAAAGCACACCCAACAGTGTACCATTGATTTTGATCTAGAAGATTCAATTATTTTAATTTTAATTGTATAATATAACATTTCAGATGATTGAGTAGTTATTGGAGCGACTCACCTATTCACCTGAATTAAACTGCTAGTCGCCGAAAAACCAAGCTCGTAGCCGGACTGCCGGAGTAGTCGTGAGGCACTGAAACAGAACATAAACATCCTTGACGTTACTGATCTAAAGAAAAAATAGAATCATGAAACTGAAAAGGCTTACCTAAGTACTCGTCGAAACCCTAGCCTTGACCGGAATCTGATATGTCGTTGCAGTCTTGCAGTATGGGTTTTTCCCCACCAAATCAGGCATTGTAATCCCGATCAGTGCCAATATAAAACCCAATAATCACCACTCAATGAATTTCACACAGAACAACCAACAAAGTAATTAAATAGATGACTAAAAAAACTTGCAGGTACAAATAGGGTTTCAAATTGGCGACCAAAACATGTTTTATCCATGATTGAATCTAAAGTAATACAACTTCATCAATATGATTATGAGAAAGGGGTTCCTAACCTGATCAATATGATTATGTTCCACAACCGATATAATCGTCCTGCGATTCCACGCGGATTGAAAGAAGAAAACTGATATGAAGAAAGGTATGTTATAGAGAGAACGCAGAAGATCGATTGTATGAAGCGGCTGAATAGGGTTTGAATGATGCGTGGGGATACTAATGAAAATCTCGGGTGCGTGACTTAGAGGCTGGCGGAATTTTTGTGCGTTTTAAAAAAGTTGTCACGTGTTGTTAAATTGGTAATTGAAAGGGAGATTGGGGGAATGACAGTTGTCAAGAAAAAAAATGATTTGCTTATGTATGGATGACACATCATCAAAATAGCTTTATTATATTAGTAAGTATCGATAAGATGAGATATATCAACCAAGATATCACACAAAGGCCTTTTGGCTAAATACCCCCACTTGTGGCCTAGTGGTAGGAGACTTGGGTTTTCCAATGGAGAGTTCAATTCCCACTTGTGTCATATTGGGGTGAATATTGGACAATGATAGTAAGAAACCCACCGAGGGGGGTTCGATCCTGAGCCGCACTCCGGTTTTCATCCGGCTGTTACTTCAGCGAGGCATCTCGTGTGGAGGCAGTATGGTTTCCGGGAGAACGCCGTAACCAAGTCTGACCAATCCAGCGCGAGCTCCGTTAAGACAACGTAGTCTGAGTAGATCTTGACTAGAGCCGCCGTTTAAACGGTGTGATATTAAATCACTTAAAAAAAGAAAGTTACCGTTAAAAATAGGCCTTTTGGCCAGGGGCGAAGGATATAAGGGGCTGGGAGGGGCGCCCGACCCCTCGAACTTTTCGCTCAATAGTGTTATATATGTGGTTTTCGTATAGAAATTTTTGGGTATATACGTTTTTGACCCCCCGGTTCTATAGAAATTTTTGGGTATATACGTTTTCGACCTCACGTCATTCGGGTCAAGCTTCGCCACTGCATTTGGCTATGGGATTCAGTATGCAACACAAAAAATATAAAAATAGGCTTAAGATAGTGAATGCTTGTGCATCATTATTAAAATCGGGAACACATTGGCTCATATTTTGTTTTACACTCAGCCTTGTGATCTTTTTGGTTGGCGGGCCAGCATGTGATTTTTTTTTTTGGGTGGGGTGCCAGCATTCTTTTATATAATCTAACAGCGACCCACTAATGGATCTAGCCAAAAAAAAACAAAACAAACATTTACCCTCACTAACAAAGATATCACGATGTATGACGAAGAAGTGGTGATAATAGGGGCAGGGATCAGCGGGCTAGCGACAGCCCTCGCCCTTCACAAGAAAGGGATCAAAAGCGTAGTAATGGAGAGATCAGAAACTCTAAGGAATGATGGATCAGCTATCGGAATCCGGCCAAATGGGTGGCGAGCCCTGGATCAGCTTGGCGTCGCGGACATCCTTCGTCCCACTTCTATCCCTTTACAAAGGTCCCCTCATATCCTCGTTCTGATCAAAAGCCCTAAAACATCGGTTTGTAATTAGGAAAAACACTTAACTCCGTTAAGCTATTTTAACGGCGGACTATTTTTCAATTGGACGAGGTCGGATTATTATTGGCTAATAACTGACTTGGGATAATTATCGGCCAATTTCAGAAAGATGGGATTATTATTTTCCAATTTGCCTTTTTTTTTTAACATAACCCTGGAAAATAATTAACTTTTGAATTGGACACTTATACCTATTTAGTAAATAGGTTGTGTTTTCATTTGATATATGTCTAACCCGTTTAATAAATAAACCATTTTTAAGTACTATTAAAATGAAAAACTTTGCACAGATAATTTGTATATTGAAGGGGTTTTTAAGAGTTTTCTTGAATATTTATATCCTGCAAAATATTTTTTAAGGCTTGAAAGAGTAGATAAAAGAAGTTTTATGTATGGGTTGTATATAGGTTAGAAGGTTTTACATGTATTCGGGTTAATATTGATATGTTTAACACGGATGATTATATTGGTCTTTTTTTGGGTTCCTTTATGGCAAGCAATTAACCGATACCGAACTGATCAAGATGATTAATGATTAACTCCCCCCATCACTATCTATTTTAAATTAAAAGAACTTGTTTTCTATTTCGTTCAGATTAAAAAAAAAATCATTTACGAATTTTGTAATATCATGTTTGTCACTTATTGGTATATATATCCTCATTAATGAGTTAGTTGGTATATATATCCTCAATAATGAGTTAATGATGCTAACATGTGATGGTACTTCTTGTCTTTGTATAGGGAAAGGGTCGTATCGCTTGATGGAGGGAAACAACAAGACATCTCATTGTAAGTTTTATAAACTTTGGTGACTTAACGAATGACATATTCTAAATTGTTTTTATGTTAGTTGTTACATATTTAGAGTTCGATAATGTAGAATTATGTACGAGTTTGATGGATATCCATATCTTTGTTTTTTTTGTTTTTTTTTCATCTTTGCCAGACTGAATCAATCATTTTTATATTTTTTGGATCAAGGCATTTGTATATTACATATTTTAATATAATAGGATTCACTTGTGACCAAAGTGAATTGTAATATACATTAAGCAAGTTAGAAGGTGCGGTAGTGTACATTTATTTGAGTTGTTATAGTTCTAACTGTTTGGAAGGAGCCCCTAATCAATGGGGGTTCCAAGGGGACAACGCCCCCTGAGAGCAGGATTCAAGGGTCAACAGCCCCTGCCTGATAGGGTCTAAGGGGCAAAGGCCTTGACTAGGGTCGAGCTGGAAGTGATTGGATTTTTCTAATAACTCACCGAAATAATTAGATTTGAAAGTGAGTAAACACCACCAGATTATATTATATTATGTTGAAATCTCTATTTCTCCAACATTGTAGCGTTTTAATTTGTTTTTCTTTTTTTTTCTCTTACTCAAATATAAATAATATGGTATTTTTCTGCTGATTTTTTTATTCAATACTTCTAACTAAAAAAATAACTCGTTTAAATGGATTTGCGCAAAAAGATATTTATAGGCTAAGCCGCTACAAAAAAAAAAAAAAAAAGGATTGAGGGACTTAATTATTAAAATCATGAAAGCGTAACACTGGTACGTCTGTTCTATTGGCATGAATTTTTAACACGTTTAGGTAAATGTGTTGTGTTTGTGTCAACCTGATAAGTTCACAATTGACCTTTTAACATGTTTTTAATAAAAATATGTTTTGTATCATAAATTAAATGTATTTTATGATAAAACTTAAGTGTAAAGGTTAAAAACAAATGAATCTTAACATACAAAATATCCTTAACATACAAATGTATTTTTTTCTCTACTATTTGAGAATGATATTTAATTGCAGAATGTAAAAAAAAAAAAAAAAAATCGTGACTTTACAGTATTAGAGTGATTATCGTAGGGTAATTATAATTACTCTACAATCTTGTATAGTAATTATAATTATTCTATAAAATTACATAATTACTCTAATAGTGTAAAATTACAAGTTTTTCTTAGTTTTAAGACTAAAATACGTGCTTAATAAGATAAGAAAAAAATTTCAAAAAAAAAGATTATCTCCTTCACTTCTCAGGTTAAAGATATTTTGTATATTAAGACTCATTTGTACAATAACTTAACCTTAAAACATAAAGAGTTAAAATTGAATTTAACATAAGGTTATAAAATTAAACGGTAACTATTTTACCGACATTTTTTACCTTTCATTGCAAAATTGTAACCTTAAATTATTAATATGCAAAATAAATATAAATAAAATAAATCAGGTTAACACTTAACAGGATTTTATCTTTGTCATCCATAGGTCTAACCCAACATCAAAAAATAAACTTCAAGGGCTAACTCTTTTTATTGTTTGTGTGTGGAGGTACCATTGCATTGGTGAAACACGTTGCTTGCTAAGGAAGGATGTTATAGATACTCTTTATGCTGCACTTCCACCCACTACCGTTAAGTTCAGTTGCGAACTTGAATCTATAAAATTAGACCCAATTACTACTAAACCAGTTCTTAGGTTCATAGATGGAAACACAATTACTACAAAGGTATAAACCATATCAGATTAATGTTGCTGGCCAATTATGCAAGTTAATGCATGATGTCATTACTCATTATAGAGTTAAACGCCTAGTTGGTTCCTATGGTTTATCATATTTGCAGAGTTGGTCCCAAGACATCAATAATTATAAAGTTAGTCATTGTGGTTGCAATTTTTGCACTCGAGTGGTCCTTATCATTAACATATGTTAAATTTCTCAGTTAAGCATGTATGAAATGACTAGATTACCCAGAACAACTAAATTTCTCAGTTAAGCATGGTGAAGGTGGAGATGGTGGTATGGTCTTTTTAGAGAGAGAGATAGAGAGATGAGGAAGAATATGAGGGTCGGCCCATCTTTATATTTTTTTTCAATGTTTAGGGGCAATCTAGTCATTTTGTACACACTTAACTAGGAAACTTTACATAGGTTAGTGTTAAGATCCATACGAGTGCAAAAATTGTAACCACTGGGACCAACTCTTTAATTATTGAAGTCTTGGGACCAAATCTGCAATTTCCGCAAACCACAGGAACCAACCAGACATTTAACTCTTTCATTAAAATAACTATACTTCTTGGTTGTTGTAGGTTGTAATTGGTTGTGACGGTGGCAAGTCGATCGTTGCTAATTTCCTTAACCTCAAGCCTACAAAGATGTTCACGGCGTCCACAATTAGAGGCTTAACCAACTACCCACATGGTCATCCCTTCGACCTCGAGTTTACAAAGTTTAAGAAAGATGGCATACTTGTGGGTAGAATTCCGATCGATAATAACATGGTTTACTGGTTCTGTTCGCAACAACACATTTCTAAAGGTCCTTTATCATCATGAAAATATATGTCAAAATTAAATATTATTGATCAACTATACATAAAAGTACAACAAGAATCATTTCATATGAAACTTTATCAAGTCAAATATACTGATTTTGGTAAATATTATACAACTATTGTATTTTATATATATTGCTAACATTCCCTTCAGTAGTTACATAGCTTATTTTATTTTATAACTATGATGAACAGATGAAGAAATTTGGAAAAATCCCGAGGTAATACGACAACACACCATAGAGTTGCTAAGCAACTATCCCCAAGAAATTCAAGAAATGGCTCAAAATGCAGACATGAACTCATTGTCTTTTACACACTTAAGATATCGTCACCCATGGGACCTGCTAACGGGGACATTTTTTAAAGGAACAGTGACGGTTGTTGGCGATGCTATGCATGTCATGGGTCCGTTTTTGGGACAAGGTGGGTCTGCAGCTCTAGAAGACGCGGTTGTATTAGCTAGAAATATGACTCAACTAGGTTTAAACCATGCTGAGAGCGGAAGTAAAGTCATTGTCCATAGAGTTGGGAAAGCATTTGACCAGTTTGTAAGACAAAGAAGGACCAGAGTAGTTCGACTAACACTACAAGCTTACCTTATTGGCATGTTGGCGACTTCTTCGCGTCTAAAGAAGATAATATGGATCATTTTATTAATTCTTTTATTTCCAAACCAGAATAGTCATGTGGATTATGATTGTGGTGATCTTTGATGTGTTCAAAGATATTTATGCTTGTTTAATTAATATATTGGAAAGATATTATAGTATAGGTGCAAAGATACAAATGAATAATTAAGTTGTATAATATGATTACAAGTTTGGTGAGATATATACTCTTACTTAGACCATATGGTGTACTCACCCAAACACATTGCAATTTTGAGTTGGAAGAGTGATGTCATGCTGATTTGGAAGAACGAGGTCGTGGGGAACACCACACCATGATATGCGGCCCCCACGTGTGCTTTTTCGCACTCGGGGTTGTGATGTTATAGGAAACATTATAATGTAAATAACTGAGAGATATACAATAAAAATATGTGCAACTAATAAGGGGTTCAACCCTTATCTCGAACAATGGGGAATGTAGCACAACACAATCATGGATCTTGTGGTATTTGTTTACTCATCGGGTTCGAGGTTGATTGTCATCCTGTTGGAAATTTATTCGATTTACTGATGAACATGAGATGAAATTTCAGAAAACAAACTTGGATTTCTCTTGGAATCGTGTACGTATGAACCGCTTTCAGATCAAACTATTTGTCGGTACACACAAATATTTAATCGGATTAGACTAAGAGGTTTGTCAAGAACAAATTTGAGTTTGTATGTTGAGGAAACTATACCCCCCTAATCTTGAATTTTGACCCAAAAAAATAAAGGAAATTTCCATCATGAAACTGTTCCATTCCCCATCTGTCGAACCAAAAACAAAATAATATATATCACCCACAGGTTCCAGGGGCGGATCTAGGCCACTTTTGTGGGTTCTCAGGAACCCATTCGGTTTAGAAAAAAATGGAAAAAATTAGTGAGAACCTCGTATGATTTTGGAAAAAAATAGTGAGAATAGTGAGAATCTACCAAAAGGAACCCAGTGAAAAAAGTTCTTAGATCCGTTACTGACAGGGTCCATCGATTTTGGTTTTACCAAATAATCAAATCTTAATCCATTTACCAAGCAATCAAATCTTGATCCATGATATTAATTGTTTTAATAAGCAATCTAACCCAATTACTTGATATAAACCACTTAATCTATAAGTGAGCTTAAATCTATATAATAAATCATTAGATTGATAAACTAGGCCCAAATCAGTTAATAACCAAGCCCAATTGATATAAACCACTTAATCTATAAGTGGGCTTAAATCTATATAATAAATCATTAGATTGATAAACTAGGCCCAAATCAGTTAATAACCAAGCCCAAATTAAATAGTTATATACTTATATATACAAACCGAAACCCCATCTTATTAAATTAATTTGAGTCTGCACTCTCGTATCTCCTAACTCATTTAATTTTAGTTAGACCGACTTAGCCGACAAGCTAATCCAATACCACCAAAATACGTGAATAACACTAAAATTACCAACAATCCTTGCATGCCCCACTTGTGTATGCTGTTTTTAGGGTTTTGATAAGGGATTTTGAGATTTCTGAAAAGAGTGAAGTGTAAAGTGGTAGTTGTGGTGAGGAAAGTCTTCAGGAGTTTGTTAATATATACAGGTGAAAATGAAAGTTTTGCTATAAATGGCATTAACCAACTCAAGATTTCCTTATCTTTTTATTCTTTCTCTTCATTAATGCTTTAGATCTTCCATCGAGACATGCAGCAGGGTTTGTGAGATGAAGTGCTTGTGCATTTATTAACTAGGCGGCTACATTTTATAGCTCCTAATCATTTTTGTGCCCATGTGTCTCCGTATACCTCTCTAAGAAAGATGACTAAGCATGCTGTGAAAGTAGAAGATAAATGAATTTTGTTCAGAAAATATTGGTTGTGACGTGATCTTCCCTATAACTTAGAACTTGTTAATGCAAGTGGCTTTTTCCCCTTTTCTTTTTTTAATTTTTTTTATTTATACTTATTTCAAACAAACTAAGGTGAGAAGAAAAAAATACAAAAAAAAATTTATCTACGGATATTTAGCCATATAAGTATGAAGTGTGAATTAGAAAATATGAAATCCATCGGATTTTCTGATGACCAGTAATGTATCTGATGATCCATCAGATTTTCTGATAAGTTATCAGACTTTCTGGTGATTCATTAGATTTTCTGATGTTTCACCAGATTTCTGACAAATTTTATCAGAAATTATGTTGTACCTATGTATCTTTCTTGAGGTCATCAGAATTTTCGTTTACATTCTGATTATCTCCTTTGGATTCATATATTTGATTTTCTTTTTGTGACAGAGTGTTTTCTGTAACTTCTTCATGTTTTATGTTAACCATACCGAGTTTGCTGACCAGAAAATTGTGTCTCTTTTCATTAAGAGGTTTTGTGAAAATATCAGCAATCTGGTTTTCTATTGGAACAACGTACATTTCTATGTTACTTTTTTCAACATAATCCTTGATAAAGTGATATCTGACATCTATGTGTTTGGTTCTGGAGTGATGAACTGGATTTTCTGTTATTGCAATATCACTCTTTGAGTCACATGGGATTGGAATCTTTGTCATATTTACTGTACAATCCTTCAGCTATGTTTGCATCCATAGCACTTGTGAACAGTAACTTGCTGCGGTTTCATATTCAGATTCAGTTGTTGATGTTGCAACACAATTTTGTTTCTTGCTTGCCCAACATACCAGTTTTTCTCCCAGCATTTGACATGCACCAGATGTGCTTTTTCTATCAATCTTGCATCCTGCATAATCTGCATCTGTGTATGCTATTAGTTCCAGATTTATATCTTTTGGATGCCAGAGACCAAAATCTGATGTGCCCTTTAGATATTTGAAAACCCTTTTTACTGTTTTTAGATGAGACTCTTTAGGATTACATTGATATCTTGCCAGAAAACATTTAGTAAACATAATATCTGGTCTGCTTCCAGTTAAGTACAACAATGATCCTATCATTCCTCTATAGGTTTTAATATCCACACTTTTACCTTCTTTATCAGAATCAAGCTTATTCCTGTTGCCATGGGAGTTTTTGAAATTGAGCAATTTTCAAGTGAGTATTTGTTCAGTATTGTTTTTACTTACTTAGATTGACTCAGAAATATTCCATCATTTCTTTGTTTGACTTGTAAACCTAAGAAAAAAGTTAACTCGCCCATCATGCTCATTTCAAAGTGGCTGGTCATTAATTTTTCAAACTTTTTGCAAAATTTTTTATTTGTTAATCCAAATATAATGTCATCAACATAGATTTGGACTAACAAAGTGTGACCTTTATGAGTCTTAAGAAAGAGAGTTGTGTCAATAGTACTTTTAGTGAAACCAGAATTAAGTAAGAAGTTTGAGAGAGTTTCAGACCATGCTCTAGGAACTTGCTTCAAACCATACAAGGCTTTGTTTAATCTATAAACATGATTTTGAAATTTGGGATCAACAAAGCCTTCTGGTTGATGCACATACACTTCTTCTTCAATCTTACCATTTATGAATGCAGATTTTACATCCATTTCGTATACCTTGAAATCTTTGGATGCTGCATAAGCAAGGAAAATTCTTACTACTTCTAACCTGGCCACTGGTGCAAAGGTTTCATCATAGTCTATTCCTTCTTGTTGACAATAGCCTTTTACCACTATCCTTGCTTTATTCCTTGTTATTGTGCCATGCTCATCAGATTTGCTTCTAAATAGCCATTTTGAGCCGATGACAGATTTGTCATTTGGCTTTGGCACCAGATTCCATACTTGACTCTTTTCAAACTGATCAAGCTCTTCTTACATTGCTTGAATCCAATCTGAGTCATTCAGAGATTTTTTGACAGACTTAGGTTCCATCATGCTCAGGAACCAGCAAATGCACATTCATGTGCTGTAGCAGATCTTGTTTTCACACCATCTTCTAGATTCCCAATGGTGTCTGGTTGAACATGTCCTTTTATCCATCTGAGATTATTGTGAAATGTTGTTGATTCTGATGGATGTGAGGTTTCCCCCTGATCATTTGCCTCATTTGTATGGAATGTATCAGAATTTTGATTATCAGATGAGTTTGCATTGTTCTGCTTTTGTATCAAAATTTCTGATACATCTTCCACTTGTCCTGCAGGGTTAGTACATGATTTCTCTATTCATTTTTATGTGAGGTATTGATCAAGTCCTAGGAACTCTCCTGTTAGTGTTTCAAAAAGATGATCAAGATTTTCTTGTTTATTAGAAAGATTTACTCCCTTCATGTATTCATCAGAAACTTCTGTTTCTATTGAATCATCAAAAGATACATACAAACTTTCTCTGATTGTCCTTGTGTTAAAAATAAAAATCGTATAGGCTTTTGAGGACAAAGAATAACCAAGAAAGATTCATTTTTCTGTTTTTTCTGTCAAAATTTTCAAGACTCTCAAAATCATTAAAAACAAAACACCTACAACCAAATGTGTGCAAAAATTTTACATTTGGTATTCTTCCATTTATGATGTTGTAGGGTGTTTTATGAAGTCTCTTGTTAATTATGGATCTGTTTTAAGTAAAACAAGCATTTGCTATTGCTTCTGCCCAAAAATGAGTGGGCAGTTTTGCATGAGCAAGCATTGTTCTGGCTGCTTCAACCAAGGTTCTGCTTCTTCTTTCTACAACTCCATTTTGTTGTGGAGATCTTGAAGCAGAAAAATCATGAGAGATTCCTTTGCTTACAAGGAAGTTCTCAAGTTTTGAGTTTTTGAATTCTGTTCCATTATCAGTTCTGATCCTTCTAGTTGATAATTTTAAAAGATTTTCAATTTTTCTGATAAAATATATGATCAGATCTGGAGTTTCACTTTTTTTTCTTAAGAATTCTACCCAAGAGTATCTGGAATAGTCATCTACAATGACCAGAATGTATTTCTTTCCAGAAAAACTTTCAGTGCTTATTGGTCCACGAAGATCCATGTGCAAAAGTTCTAAATTTTGTGAAATTGATGATTCAGAAATTGTTTTATGTGAGCTTCTTTTTTATTTTCCCATTTCACAAGCCTCACAAATCTTATCCTTCTTTGAGGATATGAAAGGTAATCCTTTCACCAGTCCTTTGTTTGCTAATTTACTTAGATTTTTAAAATTTAAGTGGGCTAATCTTTTGTGCCACAACCAACTATTACCTTTGTTATTTTTTGAAAATAAGCACAACTGAGGATGTTCATTTTCTTCTTTAAAATCAAAGTAATAGATAGAATTTATTATTCTTTTTCCACTTAAGTAGATTTTGTTGTCATCTAGACCAATTAGCAAACATTTTTCTGGTAAGAAGGTTATCTGAAATCATTTGTCACAAATTTGACCACAGCTTAGCAAATTGTATTTAAAGCCTTCTACATAGGTTACTTTTTCAATGGTTAATGATCCATACTTTATACAACCATACCCCAATGGCATCCCCTTTACTCCATTTTCAAAGTTGACTAATTTACCTTGTTTTGGAACAAAATTACTGAGCAAGCTCCTATCTTCAGTCATGTGCTTGGAGCTACCAGAATCGCAGTACCAGATCTGCTGCACATGATGGTCCTGAAATGGTAAAGTTAGAGGGTTTATGGTACCCAGACTTGCTTGGGTACTTTTTCTGATGAATTCTTAATCAGACTTTCTTATTTAGATGAAATTTCATCAGAATATCTGTTGCATACTGAGCCATGAACAGATTGTTCAATTTTTGTTTGGAGATGGTGTTGAACTAGCTTCAGTATGTCAACACACATACAAGTCTCTTTATCAGAATTTCCTGATTTGTATTCTTGCGATGAAAGTTTTGGATATTTTTGAATTTTTGAATGAATCTTTTCTGGAGTTTTTGAAAATTCTTGTTTGGATTCATTTCTTTTTCCTTTAAAGTTGATTTTTGAAGCTTCAAAAGAGTTATCAGAACTTATTGATTTGCAAGATTCTGTATCAGATTCTGATGTTAATTTGCAAGATATATATATAATAGCTAAATATCAAGCCAAATTATTAAATTATATATATAAATTTTCTTTTCCGGTTTTAAAACTAATAACATCCCAAACTATTTTTTTAGGCTTGGCAAAGATGAAGCATATCAACTTCTTTGGAGTTCAACAGATATGCAGAAATAATTGCATTAGAATGGGTTTATCATTTCTTTCTGAATTGTGTTAGTTTGTATATGATCGTGTGTAAAACTGTCTAACCATTCAAATAATAATGACAGGATAGGTGTTGTCTGCCATACCCTCGATTGATAGTGATGTCGTTCGAATGAGGTTAGATCACATCCGAACTTATCATGAGCTGCTAACCGTGCCAATTGAGGTAATATATGTTTATTTAACACACATTTTCTCAACCATATTCAGCTTATTTGTTAAAAGAAATTGTTAATTAAATGCGAAAATTTCTATATGTTTGTTTCCAGGCTTTGCTTGCCTTCATTGTAGAGCACGACCGTTTATCTATTGCCATTGAGTAAGTCTTTTCTCAATTTCTTTATGTACTCACATCCCAATATCATTGCAACTATTGCTTTAATGAAGCCTTGTTGCTTAATCGTACTTGACTTTTGTATGTTGGCTTTTGTTTTACCTATTGTAGGTACTAAAACCTTCTAAATGCCCAAGTCCTTGGAAGGGAAGTTCCAGACTTCCAGATGATGCTAAAGCTAGAATGGCTGATATGTTACATGATCTGCACCGTACAATCTACACACATGCAAAACTAAAGGTAATTGGTAAAATTCAAAGTTGGTTAATATGAAAATCCAAAGAATGTGATATCTTATTGAGTTTTTTTGGAAATCTTCTTGTAGGCGATATAACTCATGTTTGTAGATGCTCTTATAAAAGCAAATAACCATCTACTTGTTTCCTCATATATTCATGATCCATCTCAGTACTGGAAGGTAGTATTATATGTTACATAGCTTCTAAAGCAGTAATTATATTTGCTTTTTCACTTATGTTATTCATTATCTGCTGTTGGATGTTCCCATGATTTTTAGTCTTGAGGAACATCAAATAAAACTACTATTGTTTGTTGGTTTACACATGTAGGACGTGGTTATTAAGGAGCTCGTTAAGGAAGAGGAAAAAGAGAAAGAAAGTTCAATGGAATTATAGTAGAGTTGATGACTAAAAGGGAAAAAGATAAAGTGGAGAAAGATACTATGCTTGTTAGGATGATGAACATTGAAGCTATGTTTGTGACAACCCGAACTTTTATGGTTAGTGTTACCTAGTCTCATGATCGTTAAACGAGTATTGTTATGTGTGCTCATTGCGTGATTCTAGTAAACGTGCTTGATGTGCTTGATTTATACTTGATTGATTAAATGAGATTTAGTTGTATTATGGGTGTGTGGGTTGGTTGAGCCTAGCCGCACACTACCTGAGTCGCATACTAGAACCGGGCCACACATTTGTTCTTGTTGCTTGTCTTCGGCCCAAATGAAGCCCGAGTTGATCTGGGCCCAAATCTCTTGAGGGAATGCGCATACTTGTAGCATACGAAGTTGTGGTTGTGATTTAGAAATCACAAAAATAAACCTAGCACGCTCCTCCATCCCCTTAGGCGACCGGCGACTGCCAACCCCTTCGAAGCCTTGCTCTCCCTCGAATCCCGCACTCTTTCTTACATCTCCTAATCTGGTTAGTGTATTTTGCTTATCTAGAGTTGATCCTTTGATATGCTTGGCTGAGAATACATTTGTTGATTAATGTGCTGCTAGTGTAAGAATAACTATGAGTTAGGGTTTTTTCTAGAATCAATATGATTATGATCGTGTGAATGTTGTTTACAAAGAAGGAATATATGCGATGAGTCCGTGTGGTCCGATCTAAACGTTCCTTTTTTGAATAATAACCAATTGATAATTCTTTGTGACGATGAATCACTAGATCCATGCTAAGCCTTGGCTATGATTTGATTGATAAACTATTATGAAAATTAACATAAAGCTTTGTAATCTGTGGATCATGTGTAAATGGATGAAAACATGTGGAATAGAAATCATAATCATGTGTTAGAAATTTATGAAGAATAATCATTGAATTCGTTGCTATGCTATTCGAATTGTTATGGTTATGAGTCTAGATGAAACTGTTAAAGCATGATTGGGATTGTGGCATAGGGATGATTAACGGATTAATCAGATAGGGATGGGTATGTATTGATAGTTATTGTTAATTACTAATTAATGAAAAGGAAACTGTTATGGGGATTAGTTGTGCACCGAATTGATAGGGATGTGGTTGTTGGTTACGGAATCTGTGGAGTCAATCACACACGTAAACTATAGTCACACACCGACATCATAGTTGCACACTTTAGTATCGATCGCACAAGGTTGCACACCACTCATGGGCTTTATTCGGGTACTGGGTTGCACCGCCATTGGATCACACACCCCTTGGTTCGAGTTATGTTTGGATCGCACAAGAGCACCGAGTCACACACACTTGGTCCTGTCGCACAAAAATCATTGAGTCGCACAAGTCCAAAATAGTTGCATGAGTCGCACAAGCTGAACGCGGTCGCACAATTTGTTGGGCCAACTTTGTAACCGGATCGCACACTCTCGGCCCAATCGCACAAGAGCATCTAATCACACAACTCCAATGTAGTCGCACAAGTCATTAGGCTTTGGGTTTAGTGGGCCGGTAGTGTTGGGTTGCACACGGGATACTAGCCCACGAACACGCAATGAATCGCACACGTAGACCTTAGTCGCACATTGCATGATTGGGCCGGCCATGTTTGTGTCAAGTCACACACTTAATTAACCATAGTTGAACTGTTACATGTTGTTGAGTTGTGGACCTGAATATGCATCACTGGATGAGAATTGTATGTGAAATATGGAACATGAAATATGTCTATGTGTACAGATTGTTAGCTTATGTGAGATAATGTGTGAACTATTTGAATGTGAAACTGATTTCTATTGGTAACCGTATTAGGATTTAGTTGACCCACTGTAATCAAGTAACTAGTCTTACTGAGCAAACCTAAGGTGAGTTCACTGCTCTTTTTCAAGCATGCGTCTCGGGGAGGGACATCTGGTAAATATTCTGGGGAGGAATATTGGGTAATGGGTTTGACTAGAATGTTAAACTGGTAATGTTGGATAATACACTCACTCCTATCACCTTAAGTCCCATCTTCTACCGAAATAGTTGCTAGGGAGGCAACGGGGTTATTAGTTGATTGCGCTATTAGGTTTGGCACCCTCACACCGTACCAGGGAGGATGGGCGTGAACTAATTACCTTAACCACTCAACCAAAGCTTTGATAGGGGCATTGGGGAAGGGCAAACAATCTGGAGCCATCTTGCGGTATCGAGTTATTATCAACATTGTTTATGGAATTGCTTTTGAACTGAACTAAACTTTTGGCAGCCTAACTTGTAACATGATTTTCGGTAAACCAAAACTGTGAACTCACCAGCGTTAGCTGATACTCTTTTCTGCATGCTTGCAGGTCCATAGGTACATTCATTTGGAACTTGCTATTTGGGATGCTGGACTGGTCATGGGTCGAGATACATGGAATCACGAGACAAGTCTAATGGTTTTTATACACTTGGGTTATGAAACTCTTAACTATTGTGTTATGCTTCCGCTAAACAATGAATGATGTTTTGTAACGACTTATTTTGATAAATGAAAGTTTTATTTGAAATCTTGTTATGAGTTCAATGTGATTGGTGGCTAGATCCTGGTACGTCACACGCCTCGCGGGGTTTTCCGCAGGTGGTATTTTGGGGGTATGACAGATTGATATCAGAGCCAGTGGTTATAGTGAACTTGATTTGAAAAAGTGTTTTTATAAAACCAGACTATAACCGAACAGTTCTGAATATGTTAATATGACCATGACACTCAGCTCCAGATTGCAAGGTTCGTCTTTCTTACACCTGCTGCATACATTACATGATTAGTACACACTTGTTTATGATGTAGCATATGGACACACACTAGTCACTATAGCATAATTACATGAATTGCTTGCTTACATTATGATGCATTGTTAGTATGTCGTAGTCCTTGGATTTCTGTGATCTTGTCATTTTGGCAACCTCCGTTGGATATTTGAGTTTGAGGAACCATTTGACATGAGTTAGGAGGAACTGAGATAAGCATGCAAAACACAATATTATTGTGGGTGCACACATAATAATAATGTGGGGTGCATGTGAGTCCCAGTGAGGCTTTACAAGTGAAAAAGGGGTTCTGTTCCGTTATTCGATTTAATGAGAGATTCAATAATCCATAGGAGTCATAGCGATGATTGTTTCCTATTCGAACGATATCCATACACCTCCATCTGAATTCTTATTAAGTGTTGCTTAAGCACGTACCTAAACGTCTAGTGACCCGTATGAGAAGGCTAGGTGCTAGTGCGAACATCTCTGAGCTAGTTGCTGAAGTGTTGAACGTTTGGTCTGTACTCTCCTCGCTTTTCTCGAATACTTGAACTCAACGAATTGACGCCTCAAATTCTGAAGTATGGTCACCTCTGCAATTCACAAGCGACATGTCGTGTATTATTCAATCGACTCGCAAGACCGATGGATAAGAGGATGGGCGTGATACATTTCCGACCTCAGTATCAGAACGGCCCTGAGGGCCAGCAACGAATACCAGTAGATTGACTTCAATCGGGTCCCTAGCCCTAGTCAGCAACCTCTGGGAGCCAACTCTCACGAATCAATCGGGGCATAAATGATGACAAATGACTAGAGTGTGAAATGTGTAACTGCTAGCACAATGGGTGGCACCTTAGGATGTGACACGGAATGTGAAGAGATGGATTCCTTTGGTGAAAGATCGCTGAGATCTGTTTACAAAGCAACAACATTAGGGTCAATGACCACGGTGACAACAAGGTACTCGTAATCATAACCTTCAGTACGGAAATGAAGGTGACTTTAACAAGGATTGCCCATGTTAAATCAATACGTCAACACCCAAGGGAACCATGACAATATTGGAAGTCCTCGTAATGAAAACAACAACACTAGGAGTGGTGCTCGTGGAAGAACATTTAGGATTGGCATGGCCGACGCCAGGTATAATAGCAACAGGGTAGCCTGTATGTTTTTGGTAACTAAACGCTTCGTCTCTGTTCTGTTCAACCCTGATACCTCTTGAAGCCAGACACGCTGTAGAAGTGGCTGATGGCAAGCCAATTGAAGTCTCACACGTTCACTTAGGGTGCAAACTCAATCTTGTAGGTCACGTGTTCGACATTGACCTTCTTCCTGTTACTTTTAGAAGCTTTGATGTAGTCGATAGTATGGACTGCATGTCCAAGCCTCGAGCAGAAATCTTATGTAAGAAGGAAATCGCATGTATGTCTCTCCATGGTGGAGATTCACTGATTGTCAGTATCACTTTGGCGGTGGGAGCCCAGAAGTGTTTCAACTACCCTGTTACTCTACCATTGGTTACCGGTACACAGCCCGACAAACTTCCAGGTTTACCTCCACATCATCAGATGGAATATCGGATTTGTATCACGCCAAAAGCAGTCCTGATTTCTAGTACCACTTATCATCTTGCACCTGGAGAGTTGCAAGAATTGTCCAATCAACTTCAGCTACTACTGGACGGGATTTTTATTGACCTAGTTCCTCGTCTTCGGGAGCCCGAGCTCTATTGGGAAAAAGGAAGGACAAACCCTTTCGTACGTGTATTGACTACCGCAAGGTGGCAATCAGAGACCGTCACCCTCTACCTCGCATCGACGACCTGCTTGACCAGCTGCAAGGTGCAAGCTTCTATTCGGAAACCGACTTAAGATCGGACTGTCACCTGATGGGAGACCCAGGGGAGGATGCTCCTAACATGGCAATACAGACGCAGTACGGCCATTACAATTTTCTGTTCATGTCATTCATGTTACCCAACACACCAACAGCCTTATGGATCACATGAATAGTATGTGTAAACCTCATCTAGCCAAATTCTCTGACTGTGTTTATTGATGGCGCTTTTAATCACTTCCAGGAGAAAGGAACACCGTGAACGTCACTTGTATCTTATCATAGAGCTCCTAGGGGAGGAACAACTCCATGCGAAGTCTTTCTAAGTGTGACTTCAGGATTCGAGAAGTACACTTTCTTGGTCACGTAGTCAACAAATTGGGAATACATGTGGATCCCGCTAAGATCCATTTTATTAGAAATCTATTGGCACCGAAGAACCCTTTGGAGATGCAGCAATTTCTTGGTCTCACTAGATACTATCGCAGATTCATCAAGGGATTTTTGAAGATCACGCAGCTTTAATCTCTTTAACACAGCAGGGTGTTGTGCATACGTGGGAGATAAAATAGGGGGCGTCTTTTCTGCATTTGGAGCCAAACTATACGATGCACTGAATACTGTCCTTACTCAGCGGTACAGGTGGTTTTCAGCTTTTCAGCTTTACACTCCTCGACAGTTGAAGATTCACGAGGAGGATTTCATGACTCACAACTTGGGGTGGGAGCCATGGTTTTGGATTTAAAGTCTGGAGGTATTACTTGGACGGTACCAACTACACAATTTATACCGATCACAAGGGTGTTCAGCATATCTTCGATCGGAAAGAGTTAAACATGCAACAGCACCGCTGGATGGAACTCTTGAATGATTACGACTGTGAAACCTAAACGTGCATGAGCTTTGCAGCTCATCATCGACTCTAATCTGCCTGGTCAGATTCGTTGGCCAAAGCCGAACGATTGAAGGAGGAGAATCTTCGAGCTGAATCCATGCGGGGCATGGGGAAACAACTACTGGCGACACCGGACAGCATTCACTATTTTATGGAGCAAGCATGGGTCCCACTTTACGGCAACCTTAGGGAGCTTGTATTCGGCGAAGCACGCAAGTCTCGACATTTTACTCGTCTGGGTTTTGATTGGATGTATTAGGATCTAGGGATCTTGTACTAGTGATCGGGCATGAAGGCCCACATAGTAGCGGATGTGAACGATGTTTGACTTGTGCGATAGTCAAAGTGGAGAATCAGAAACTTTGTGGTTTGCATTAGCAACCAGAAACACCCATATGGAAATGGGAACAAACTGCCACGGACTTTGTCACTGGTTTACCCAAAACTCGAATCAGAAACAAAATCATCTGGGTGATCGCCGATTGTCTCATGTGACCAGCACACTTTCTTGCAATCAAAGAAATTAACAAGTCCTCGCATCCTGTGTATAACTATCTGAGAGGCGGCCTCTAGGCATGGGGTGCCAACTCCTATTACCTCCAGTTTTGATCTACGTATGTACCAGATTTATAGCAAGCAATATATGAAACCCTTGGCTCACGTCTAGACATGAGCACCGCTCATCACACCCTTGGACAGATGGACAGAGTGAACGACCCACCCAGACACCCGAAGACATGCCGCGAGCATGTGTGAATGACTTTGTTAAAGGCTGGAAAGGCATTTGCCTTTGGTTGAGGCATTGTATGGACAACAATGCCGACCTCTTTGTTAGACTGAGGTGGATGCCAGCCTAATCACAGATTCAGGAATTGTACTCGAAACTCCTTAGAAGATCGATTAGATAAAAAATCGTATGGCGGAAGCGCGTGACCGTCAGAAAAACTGGCAAGCATAAGAAATCCTTGGAATTTGCAATAGGCAATCGTTTGTGTTGAAAATTCCACCCGGGAGGGGTGGGGTACGCTTTGGGAAGCGTGGCAAACTTAATTCACGTTACGTTGTACCATTCAAGATTCTAGGAGGAATTGGTAATGTGGCCTATAGACTCGAGTCACCTGACGAATTGGGAAACGTTCACAATGCCACTTATGTTTCGAATCTAGAGAAGTGTTGTCCGATGAAGCACTTGTGATACCCTTACTAGAGCCTAAGGTTAACGAAAAGTTGCAGTTTGTTGAGGAATCCCATTGAAACCATGGACCGGGAAGTCAAGATTCGTAAGCACAGTCGAATTCTAATCGTGAGGGTTCGTTGGAACGCAGGACGTGGACCAGAGTTCACGTAGGGAACGGAGGAACCAGATGAATCTTAGTACCCTAATCTGTTCTGATACAACTGGCAAATTTCAGGACGAAATTGGCTTTCAAGTTGGGGATGATGTGGCACCCGAGGAAAATCCACAGTCATCCTGATCTACCATTTCACTCCTCTGTGATAGTTTATCAAATTACGGGATGAAATTTCTTTCAAGTTGGGGATGATGTGATAACCTGAACTTTTATGGTTAGTGTTACCTAGTCCCATGATCGTTAAACGAGTATTGTTACGTGTGCTCATTGCGTGATTCTAGTAAACGTGCTTGATGTGCTTGACTTATACTTGATTGATTAAATGAGATTTAGTTGTATTATGGGTGTGTGGGTTGGTTAAGCCTAGCCGCACACTACCTGAGTCGCATACTAGAACCGGGCCACACCTTTGTTCTTGTTGTTTGTCTTCGGCCCAAATGAAGCCTGAGTTTATCTGGGCCCAAATCTCTTGAGGGAATGCGCATACTTGTAGCGTACGAAGTTGTCGTTGTGATTTAGAAATCACAAAAATAAACCTAGCACACTGCTCCATCCCCTTTGGCGACCGGCGACTGCCAACCCCTTCGAAGCCCTGCTCTCCCTCGAATCCCACACTCTTTCTTACATCTCCTAATCTGGTTAGTGTATTTTGCTTATCTAGAGTTGATCCTTTGATATGCTTGGCTGAGAATACATTTGTTGATTAATGTGCTGCTAGTGTAAGAATAACTATGAGTTAGGGTTTTTTTCTAGAATCAATATGATTAAGATCGTGTGAATGTTGTTTACAAACTAGGAATATATGCGATGAGTCCGTGTGGTCCGATCTGAACATTCCTTTTTGAGTAATAGCCAATTGATAATTCTTTGTGACGATGAATCACTAGATCCATGCTAAGCCTTGGCTATGATTTGATTGATAAACTGTTATGAAAATTAACATAAAGCTTTGTAATCTGTGGATCATGTGTAAATGGATGAAAACATGTGGAATAGAAATCATGATCATGTGTTAGAAATTTATGAGGAATAATCATTGAATTCGTTGCTATGCTATTCGATTTGTTATGGTTATGAGTCTAGATGAAACTGTTAAAGCATGATTGGGATTGTGGCATAGGGATGATTAACGGATTAATCAGATAGGGATGGTGTGTATTGATAATTATTGTTAATTACTAATTAATGAAAAGGAAATTGTTATGGGGATTAGTTGTGCACCGAAATGAAAGGGATGTGGTTGTTGGTTACGGAATCTGTGGAGTCAATCACACACGTAAACTATAGTCGCACACCGACATCATAGTTGCACACTTTAGTATCGATCACAAAAGGTTGCACACCACTCATGGGCTTCATTCGGGTATTGGGCTGCACCACCATTGGATCATACACACCTTGGGTCGGGTTATGTTTGGATCACACAAAAGCACCGAGTCACACACATTTGGTCCAGTCGCACAAAAATCGTTGAGTCACACAAGTCCAAAGGAGTTGCATGAGTCGCACAAGCTGAACTCGGTCGCACAATTTGTTGGGCTAGCTTTGTAACCGGATCGCACACTCTCGGCCCAATCGCACAAGAGCATCTAATCGCACAACTCCGATATAGTCGCACAAGTCATTGGGCTTTGGGTTTAGTGGGCAGGTAGTGTTGGGTCGCACACGGGATACTAGCCCACGAACACGCAACGAATCACACATGTAGACCTTAGTCGCACAATGCATGATTGCCCGGCCATGTTTGTGTCAAGTCACACACTTAATGAACCATAGTTGAACTGTTACATGTTGTTGAGTTGTGGACCTGATTATGCATCACTGGATGAGAATTGTATGTGAAATATGGAACATGAAATATGACTATGTGTACAGATTGTTAGCTTATGTGAGATAATGTGTAAACTATTTGAATGTGAAACTGATTTCTATTGGTAACCGTATTAGGATTTGGTTGACCCACTGTAATCAAGTAACTAGTCTTACCGAGCAAACCTAAGGTGAGTTCACTGCTCTTTTTCAAGCATACGTCCCGGGGAGGGATATCTGGTAAATATTCCTGGTAGGAATATTGGGTAATGGGTTTGACTGGAATGTTAAACCGGTAATGTTGGATAATACACTCACTCCTATAACCTTAAGTCCCATCTTCTACCGAAATAGTTGTCGGGGAGGCAACGGGGTTATTAGTTGATAGCGCTATTAGGTTTGGCACCCTCACACCGTACCAGGGAGGACGAGCGTGAACTAATTACCTTAACCACTCGACCAATGCTTTGATAGGGGCATTGGGGAAGGGCAAACAATCTGGAGCCATCTTGTGGTATCGAGTTATTATAAACATTGTTTTTGGAATTGCTTTTAAACTGAACTAAACTTTTGGCAGCCTAACTTGTAACATGATTTTCGGTAAACCAAAACTGTGAACTCGCCAGCGTTAGCTGATACTCTTTTCTGCATGCTTGCAGGTCCATAGGTACATTCATTTGGAACTTGCTGTCTGGGATGCTGGAGTGGTCATGGGTCGAGATACATGGAATCACGAGACAAGTCTAATGGTTTTTATACACTTGGGTTATGAAACTCTTAACTATTGAGTTATGCTTCCGCTGAACAATGAATGATGTTTTGTAACGACTTATTTTGATAAATGAAAGTTTTATTCGAAATCTTGTTATGAGTTCAATGTGATTGGTGGCTAGATCCTGGTACGTCACACGCCTCGCGGGGGTTTCCGCAAGTGGTATTTTGGGGGTGTGACAATGTTAAGAACTTCGGTTCAGAATAGCTATAAACACTTCTAGTTTGAATGTATAAATTAGATTATTGATGCTTAAACTTGGATATTTATTCTATAAGGAACACTGGATGTTTGTTATAGTTTTGAAATTTTATAAAATCGTTACTTTTTTAAGTTCTGATAGTAGGTATAAAAGGCACATATAAATGGATATTAATAAAGCAAAACGGTAGTAAAAATGTATAAAAATGATAGTAAGTAAACTGTGTTTCGTTTGAATGAGGTTTTATATACACAACAACTTATTTTGCTTTATTTTTTGTCTTTTTACGTAATGAATGAATTGTAGCATGCAAAATAAACTTGGATATTTAGATTATTATGAGCAAATCGTATCAAATCCTGTAATCAAACCGGTATCGTATCGGTACCAAATTTACTATACCAAATCATTTTCGGTACCAATTTGGTACCCACCTTTTGGCGTTTTCAGAATCGTTACTTTCGGTTCGACACGGTCTAGCACCATACCTATATTTATTGATTTTTACCTTCAAATACCATACCGTATTGTACCGAGCATTTTCGGTGCCGGTACCTAATTTCGGAAATTTTCCTTTCCTTTGGGAAGGGAAAAGGTTGCAAATTTGGGAATTTTTGGGTCGACCGTTTTTTACTTATTACAGAAGAGAGAGAGCACCTTACAGAAGAGAGATAGCACATCGATCAGTTTTTACTTTTAGTTTCAATTCCAAAATAACATGACAGAAGAGAGAGAGCACATGACAGAGGAGAGAAAGCACCTAAAAAGGTTCAAATGAGAAATATCTTAAGTGATCATAGAAACTGTAGCTTAAGAACTAGCATTCTTTCCCGATCAAATCAAAAAAAGAAATAAATGTAAAAAATGTTGGACCATCCCTTATTTCTATGTTATCCACTTTTTCAATCAAAAATCCGAGGAGCAAAGCTAATCCAACGAACCCATCATTTGAATCAACAGGTAAAAAAGAAAACCTATGGGACGGAAATAAATAGAGCTGCTTATCACGATGAATTATATTTGTTCGATACAATATTGTCAATATAAAGGTTAATAAAAGAATACGATGGACTTGATCCCAATGCTTCTCCACGCTCAACGAGATGCGCCAACCTCGGGATGCTTTACTCCTAACCCCACAAGGTTCCGAGATGGAGCTTAACCTGAGTCTCGGTTAAGAATGGCGATGACCTATGTTTCACACGGCGCACGATTCCATGGATAGTTTCATTCGAGATCGACTCAGTTTCTGTAATGTATTAATAAGCTATACCCATGCTGCGGGTTGTTTCATGACATAAATAAACGCGAACACTCAAGAAATCTGTTGGGCAGGCGGATTCACATCTCTTACATTGTTCCCTCAACAAGCTGTCAGAGTCCCTTGTACTCTGACAACAGACGTTCCGTGCGATGGCCCAGGACGAGGCGGTACTTGTGATATTTCGGCTTGGGACACATTTTATTTGGCAGTTTTTTGGATGTTAAATACCATTGGATGGGTTACTTTTTATTGGCATTGGAAGCACTTTACATTATGGCAGGGTAATGTTTCACAGTTTAATGAATCTTCCACTTATTTGATGGGCTGGTTAAGAGATTATTTATGGTTAAACTCTTCACAACTTATTAATGGATATAATCCTTTTGGTATGAATAGTTTATCCGTCTGGGCATGGATGTTTTTATTTGGACATCTTGTTTGGGCTACTGGATTTATGTTTTTAATTTCCTGGCGTGGAGCACCGGGCGGACTATTAGCTAGTGTGTATCATCTTACTAGAATAGAGTATGGCGTGGATCAACCAGAAGAGGTATGCATAAAAGTATTTGCCCCGAGGAAGGATCCTAAATTGATCCATTTATAGTCCTCTACTAGTTGGATTAATGGATCGTCCAATTGGAAATGATAACATAATGCATAGGTTGTTAGAAGAAGTTCTAACATGCATATACATATAGTATACCACCGAATTACCCTATTTCCTTTATGGGGAAGAAAGAAAATTAAGGACCCTTCTGTACCGGTTCCGAAAGTGCCACATCTGAGAACAACATATGAATTTGCAGCAGGAATGCAGGAAAGTGCTAAGATCTGTAATGCCTCATCTATATCGATTCCCCACAGTTATTCCGACTACATCCTAAAAGGAGGTATCAACGAGTCTTTCCGTTAATTCAATATATCGCGGAGCTTACGCGGTATCTAAAACAATTTCAACGAGCAAAAACGGTTTTTAATTCCTTTTTCAATCTATTTTTTTATAAAAGTGACGGATAATTCAAAATCAGAATAGGTCCCCAGGGGACAAATCAATAGGAAATGTAATTTGCTTCGGAAGAATCATAATTCACTTCTATGAAAGACTTTCACGGGAATTGTCTTGATCGTCAGATATCATTGAGAAAGAAATAGGAAGAAGTGTTATCGCCTGCAATTCTTCCCAGCATGTGATGTGACGCGTGTCCGTTAGCCAGCTGTATTCCAAATGACATGGTTTTTTTTATATTTTCATCTCTTTTCTTTCCCCTCCCCCTGTTAAATGAGACTCGGGAACAGTGTGTAAATCATCGCAGTTCGCGTGGATTAGACCACGTCAGCCACGACCCTCCCATTTGATTATTTTAAGACAAAATTAAAAAATATATATAGAGGATAGTGGTTTGGGTCATGACCACATCCTTATGTTAGTATTTTTGGATAGGCCATTTCCCGCTAAGTGAGTGTGTTCACGGGTTAAAGGTATCTTCCTGACCACTATCCAAAGGATTCAGGCCTCTAAGTGTCATACCCCAACCGATGGCGGAATCATCGGGGCGCGGCACTGAGCGAAACAGATTGTCCAGAAGTTTCCATAACAACTATCATTACCATTTAAGTAAACATTACGTCCCATACCGTAACATAAATAGTCAAACAAGTTATTACAAGCAACATCAAAACAAATACTCTGTTCCGACAACTCAGATTTAAGTAAGTAGCAATTGTTTAGCTGCTTCTAGAGACCCCTAATAAGTTATCTACAAACAACTATTTGTTGGGCTTTAAAGCTTTATTCTAGCTTCCAACTCCTACCACATATGCGTCCTAAGCACCTGTCACATACGTTAAAATAATGTCAATACATAAAATGTAAAGGTGAGCATACAAGTTTGATAATAGCATATAGAGTTCGAATTCGTTTACGCATAACCAGCACGTACACATAGAGAAATGAAGCACGTTAGTTATCGACATAGATCCATCGATACCAATGACTGCGGGTTGACTGCCCGAGGCAGTTCGCAATACACGATTACCACTGTAATCCATGCAAGTAAAAGATCCTTAACAACCCCCGTGTGAACGGGTGCTGAGTCCAAACTATAGTACTATCGTTGCTAAGGCAGGTAGACAGCATTCCATGTGTAAACATAACAAACAAGCATTCATAAGCCACGTATAACATGCATTAATGGTTAAGCGTTAAAATAGTTCGAGTAGTGTGATAGTTGTGGTTTGAATAGTTGTAACGTATGTAACACCCAAAAGTGCTAAAAGCAAAAAAGGGTTCGAGTATACTCACAGCGATATGGATTGAAGGGAGCGCTTTACAGCGAGTACGGTTAGCCTGAATAGATTCGATAACGTAACGATAAGTGACGCGTAAAACAGTACAAGTGAGAGTGGGTAGGATGACTGATCGTGCGAATCAGTTATCCGTGAGTAGAAGTCATCCGTGCGCATGACCTATCCGTGCGGATGGTGATGTGTGCGGATGGTGATGCGTGCGGATGGTGATCCATCCGGGTAAGTTATCTGTGCGTGTGACTGTCCGTGCGGGTGGCAACCCGTGCGGACTAGTTGTACGTGCGGACGACTTATCCGTACGGTTAGATTGCTTGTGTGGATAAATGTTCAAGTGGATTGTTTCTTCCTAAGATGTGTTTGTGTATGATGGCTTGTGCTTTGGAGTTTTCATTGTAGCATTTAGGAGACACCTAAGTGTTTCTACCTTTCAAGCCGGTCGCGCGGACGGTAGTCCGTGCGGGCAGCGCGGGCAGAGACAATCCGTCCGGATAGCCTGTCCGTGCGTATGGCTTGGCCGTGCGGATGAAGATTGTTTGATTTTTATTTTAAGGTCTTAGTATCTCATGATCCGAAGAGTAATCCATTCAGAGGTCGTCCGTCCGGATAGCTCGTTCGTCGATACTCAAACCTCGTTTGGAAAGTGGGTCCCAAGGGTAGTCCGTGCGGGTGACAACCCGTGCGTATGACCTGTACGTGCGTATGACCTGTACGTGTGGACAGCTTGTCCGTGCGGACAACTGGTCTGGTTGTTCCGTTCGTCTACACTTGGTTTCTGTTGTCGTTTATCGAGACGTTCTGATTACGTGGCAACCACTTGGAATTGTATTCTCACCCGCGTGACTAGACCGGTCAGGAACCACCCTGACTCAGCCCGTCGGCGACTCAGAACGATCATCCCGGTTAACCCCGAAATCAGTTGTCTATGGGTAGGACTCCAGATCTAGTACTAGGGCATCACTATTGACGAGTAGAACACTAGGACTGATCGGATTCGTACCGGTTTTAAGGGTAAGAGAAGGAGAGAACTTAGGTTTATTTCTTTCAACTCTTTTATCCTTAGAAAAGTTTAGATCTAGGTGAAGTTATGGTAAAAACTTGTAGAAATCGTTTAGATCTGAGATATTCTTGGTGGAATGAAGCCAAGCACGAAGTTCTTATGAACTTCATGATGACGTCACCCGCGAATACCTCGAATCCGGATGATTTCATGGTTGAAAGTGAAGATTTGAAAGATGGAAATGTGTAGAATGGTGTAGTGATCAAAGATGTACAAGAATTAGTGCAAGATCTTACCTGGATTGAGAGAAATCTGAGAAAAGGTGAAGAAAGCGTGTGGTTCGGACGTCACTTGCCAAAAGTGGAAAAAGTGGAGAGTGACCCGTGTATTTATAGGATGCCAAAAAGGGAAAGGGTGAGCCGTGCGCATGGCACGCACCCGGGTAGGTTATCCGCGCGGACTGGTCATCCGTGCGGATTGGCAATCCGTGCGGATTGGCAGGCAATCCGTGCGAACGCCACCTCCTTTGGTGTGTTCGGTGCAATGTTGATTCGGTTTTGATTAGCGAGCGATTCGATAGGGTTTCCTAATTAAATTACTTTCAGTCCCAACTACTTCTTATAGGGTTCGACTCGGAATTCGGGTTCGGGTTCGTTTATATTCGAGTTAGACTTCGAGTTCGATTGAGTTCGCTTGATTATCACACCATATCATAACATAAAGTAAACATGCACAGGTAACACGTAAGGCACACACACACGTATAAGTGACAAGTAAAATACGTAGCTCGAGTTACGATTTGATGTCGATTTGATTAGCATAGCTTGATTAACTTTATCGCATTGTTACTTCCTATCCTTCACAGTCGTAGGTCGATTGCAATGTACGACATTTACTCCACATAATCTAAATATCATACAAACAATTCTACGAGTCACGTCGCGCGAAATCGGTCGTTGACTTTGACCTTGACTTTGACTTTCACTCGTGAAAACACGGGGTGTTACAGCCAACCATTGTTTAGGAAATTTCGTCCCGAAATTAAGCCGGAAGCTGTAACTAATTCGTGAATCACGTGTGAGAGTCCTTCGTTTGGATCATTGAAAATCGTCAAATTAACCAGGATTTTACGGTTAAAATCGGCTGATTTTTTTTTTTTTGATATGATAAGCGAAAGTACCTGATTTAAAAGCCTATAAAGTTTTAGATTTCAATTCGAAGTCGTTTGAGAGAAATCTTTTTCAATCTTTAATTTTTCATTTTCAAAACCTTTTTCTTTTTCTTTTCAAAACCTTGATCATTGTAGGTTCCGGTTTGAATTCGTTTCGATTGCGATCCGACTCGTGCGACGTGCGGAATTCGTGCACGAGTGAGATCGAACAGACAAAAACGTATAATTTTAACGCGATTCATTTGATGATCTGACGATTACAAGCTCTGGAAATCACGTGAGAGACTTTCTCTCTCTAAGATTATCTCTCTAATTAAACAACTGCGGGTACTTGGCCTTCATGTCGCTTTCGAGTTCCCAAGTGAACTCCGCGCCTCGCTTGCCTTCCCACCGAACTTTCACAATAGGAATGCGTGAGCGCCTGAGTTCTTTGGTTTTGCGATCCATGATTTCGACAGGCTTTTCCACGAAGTGTAATGTTTCGTTCACTTGTAGATCATCTAGAGGAACATGTAAGTCGGGGTCGTAGATGCACTTTCGGAGGTTTGACACGTGGAAGGTCGGATGGACATTGCTAAAAGGTCCCACATATCGAGGCGCGAGTTTCCCCTTTTTTCCGAATCGGACTACACCCTTCCAAGGTGATACCTTTAGGAGTACGTAGTCACCAACGACATACTCACGGTGCTTGCGCTTTTTATCGGCGAGAAGTTTCTGTCTATCCCGAGCTTTCGCTAGATTGTCTCGGATTTGGAGAATTTTGTCTGTCGTTTCTTGTAGCAGCTCCGGACCGGTTAGTTGCGAGTGACCGATCTCGTGCCACACAATAGGCGATCGACATCTTCTTCCGTATAAGGCCTCGAAAGGTGCCATCTGGATGCTAGCCTGGTAGCTGTTGTTATACGAGAATTCGACTAACGGAAGGTGTCTATCCCAATTACCACCGAAGTCTAGAACACACGAACGGAGCATGTCTTCAAGCGTACGAATCGTTCTTTCAGTCTGACCGTCGGTTTGTGGGTGGAACACAGTACTTAGATTAAGCGTTGTACCGAGTGCCGTTTGAAACGTTTCCCACAATCGTGAAGTGAACCGGGCATCACGATCAGAGATGATGTCACAAGGCGTCCCATGTCGACAGATGATCTCGTCGGTGTAGATTCGGGCTAATCGTTCTACCTTGTAGTCTTCTCGTATCGGCAGAAAGTGGGCTGATTTAGTCAAACGGTCAATAACAACCCAAATGCTGTCGTGACCTGATGACGTGGTTGGAAGCTTGGTTACGAAATCCATAGCTATGCTCTCCCACTTCCACATGGGGATTGGAGGTTGTTCGAGCAAGCAAGAGGGTCTTTGATGTTCAGCCTTGATTCTAGCACAGGTTAGGCTTTTTCCGACGTAAAGAGCGATATCCCGTTTCATACCCGGCCACCAGTACCTATATCGAAGGTCATGGTACATTTTGTCAGCACCAGGATGAATAGAGTATCGGGATTTGCGGGCTTCATCCATGATGATCTGTCGCAGGTTGGTTCGCTTGGGAATCCAGACTTTGTCTAAGAAGTGGAATATCCCGTTTGATTTGCTCACAAGTTGGGCTCCATCGTGGTAGAATATTTCTTTCTTCAAGGTGCGTTCGTTGAAACATGCATGCTGGGCGTCGCGAATAAGAGCTTCGAGATTGTGCTGGGCTTGAACATTTCGAGTGCTAAGCAGATAGCTCCGTCTGCTAAGTGCGTCGGCAACAACATTTGCTTTGCCCGGGTGATAACGGATCTCACAGTCATAATCGTTGAGAAGCTCTACCCATCGGCGTTGACGCATATTTAGTTCCCTCTGATTAAAGACGTGTTGTAGGCTCTTATGATCGGTGAAGATCGTACACTTGGTACCGTACAGGTAGTGTCGCTAAATCTTTAATGCAAAAACAACTGCGCCTAGCTCGAGATCATGGGTTGTATAGTTCTTCTCGTGGATTTTGAGCTGACGAGATGCGTAAGCTATAACCTTGTCTCGTTGCATTAAGACACAACCGAGACCAAGGTTAGAAGCATCACAGTAGACAATGAAATTATCGTTTCCGTCGGGTAGTGTGAGAACAGGAGCATTGCAAAGCATGTACTTGAGGGTTCGAAAGGCAGACTCTTGTTTGGTTCCCCAGACAAAAGGCTGATCCTTATGAGTGAGAGAAGTGAGTGGTACAGCAATCTTCGAGAATCCTTCGATGAATCGTCGATAATAGCCCGCTAGCCCGAGAAAGGAGCGGACTTCAGTCGGGTTCTTAGGCGTAACCCAGCTCTTAACAGCTTCAATCTTCGCAGGATCGACGTGAATACCCTGACTATTTACGATGTGACCCAGAAACTGAACCTCCCCCAGCCAAAACTCACACTTGGAGAATTTGGCGTAGAGTTGGTTCCCCTGGAGTAACTCGAGAACCAAACGTAGATGTTGCGCGTGTTCGGCTCTTGTTTTGGAATAGATCAAGACATCGTCGATGAACACGATGACGAAACGGTCCAGATACGGTTTACACACTCGATTCATCAGATCCATGAAAACTGCTGGTGCATTGGTTAGGCCAAAAGGCATGACAACGAATTCGTAATGGCTGTAACGAGTGCGAAACGCGGTTTTGGGTATATCTTCTACTTGTATACGCAGCTGATGGTATCCTGAACGTAGATCAATCTTCGAGAAACACGTAGCGCCTTGCAGCTGATCAAACAGATCGTCGATTCGAGGTAGGGGATAGCGGTTCTTGATAGTCAACTTATTCAATTCCCGGTAGTCGATGCACATCCGGAACGACCCGTCCTTCTTTTTAACGAAAAGAACTGGTGCGCCCCAAGGAGAGGTGCTCGGGCGAATAAAGCCTTTTCAAGTAATTCCTGGAGTTGGGTTGAGAGTTCGCGCATTTCGGACGGCGCGAGTCAATAAGGAGCTCTGGCGATAGGATTAGCTCCAGGAATGAGATCAATGCGAAAATCAATATCACGCCTCGGCGGTAGTCCGGGAAGATCCTCTGGAAAAACTTGAGGAAATTCTCGAACCACTGGAACGTCTTTTACTTTCTTCTTCTCTTTCTTTTCCTTCTCCACTTCTACAACGTGAGCCAAGAAAGCCCCGTATTCCTTACGGAGATACTTGCTAGCTTGTAGGCATGACATAAGCTTGAGACCCTTTGAAGTAGTATCACCATAGACGCACAAAGAATCACCGTTTGCGAGCGAAAAACGAATCATTTTATCAAAGCACACAACTTCGGCATGGTTTTCGCGAAGAAAGTCCATGCCTACTATGACATCGAAGCTTCCTAGTTGCATTGGAATGAGATCGATCGAGAAGATGTGATTGTTGAGCTCGAGAGTGCAATCACGAATAATGGAGTTTACAGCGACGGTCCTTCCGGTAGCGACTTCAACATCGAAAGTAGAGGAGAGTCGAGAACGTTTACGACTAAGGAGTTTCTCAAATTCGAGTGACACAAAGCAATTATCGGCTCCAGTATCAAACAAACAGGAAGCATAAATACCATTCACAAGGAACGTACCATTCACCACGTTGTTGTCGGCCTGGGCTTGACGTACGTTGAGATTGAAAGTTCTGGCACGTGCGGCCTGTTGCTGCTGCTGTTGCTGTTGCTGTTGCTGTGGTTGCTGCTGTTGCTGCTGGGGTTCTAGTTTCACCACCCTGTTCGGGCACATGCTGGCGAAATGGTTCGGGTCGCCACATGTGAAGCATGCTCTGGCTTTGACTGCGGGCGCCGGAGGAGCTTGTTGACCCTGTGGGGCAGCGAGTAGAGCTTGATTGGCAGGGGCTTGACGAATACGGCAATTGGCAGTAAAGTGGCCGTAGACGTTGCAATGAGCACAGAAGCGGCATTGAATAGCAGTCGGGTGATGATAGGTGCAAGTAGGGCAGAGTGGGTGTGGTCCAGTATATGCACGCTTTGCAGGCGGTGCATTGGCCACAGGCGCCACTACTTGACGCTGTTGAGCAGGTACAGCTTGGATCGGTGCAGCAGTAATCGCACAGTTCTTGTTGGTGGAGCTGTTCTTTCTCTTGTTCTTTCTCTTGGTGTTTGACGACGTGGGTTCAGCAGTTGGTGCAGTAGCGGTAGCTTGATGCAGATGCTTGGAGGTCTTATCCCACACCCCAGCCTTGACCCTTTTGTCATTGATCTCAGCGGCCAGCAGATAGGTTTCTTCGATCGTGGCAGTCTTAGCCGCTTGCACGAAATCAGCGACGCAGTCGGGTAAAGCTCGGATGTACTTCTTGATGGTCATCTCAGGGGTCTTGACTTGGTCAGGACAGATAATGCTGAGCTGTTTGAAGCGAGCGGTGAGACCAGCATTGTCTCCATCCTTCTGATGTATGTGCCAAAATTCATCTTCAAGCTTTTGGCGCTCGTGAGGAGGGCAGAATTCCTCCAGCATGACTTCTTTGAGCTCTTCCCACGACAAACCGTAAGCTGCATCATTCCCTCTCTTGTTCCTCTCGGCCGTCCACCAGTCCAAAGCACGGGACTGGAAGACGCCGGTAGCGTTCAGAGTTCGGAGGTCATCAGGGCAACCACTTTGTCGCAGAGTAACCTCGATAGAGTCAAACCAGTGGAATAGAGCAGTAGGACCTCCTTCGCCTGTGAATTCTTTCGGCCCACATGACTTGAATTGTTTGAAACTGAAAGGTCTCGCGGTAGCTCTAGGACCCTCAGTCCTCGATTCCTCGGATGATTTGCTGGCATTCTCGCAGACATCGCTCACAGCCTTTGCTACAGCTTTCGCGACGATGGAAGCAAGGCGTCTGTCCCTCTTTTCCTGACGAGAGAGTTGATGACGGGATCCAGACGACATTGTCTGCAATAGACATCGCCATGGAACTCAACACATGTATTCGAATCTCACCTCACACGTCTAGCACTACTAAAGCTCAGTAACACGTACCATTTAAACGTACATAGTCACAGAATCACAGATTTGCACAAAATCACATAGACATATAGAGCACATAATCACAGTATTCCTAATCACATAAGCACAATCAGCAAGAAACACATATACTTAGTCACTAAAAGCACCTACGAGCATACAAACCATTCTGACTGCCTCTATTGTTAATTCGCTAGCGATGAGTCGTGTGGGTTTTGTGTTTCAGCAGAAGTAATAGTGTTGAGTTGAAACCAATAGTACCCCAAAACGTTAACAAATAACAGAATATTCACAAAATTTTCATAAAGATCGATAAATCGAAGGTAGATTGTCTGCGGCTAATAGACTTCGACTAACCAAAGTAGCTCGACTATTCGCAAGGATCCTGCACAACGACCTCCAGGACTATGCCTTTGCCTCGATTCGTGGGCGCTGGCGCAATTCCCGTTGGTTAGGTTGTGTCTTTAGACCGTTGGAGTCCATCGAACTTTGGTGGAGTTTTGTATAAAAGCGGGACGAGTCGTCAAGGTTTGGGTTTCACCCCTATCTTGCAACTTCCGTCCTTGTCTTTGATAAAGATTGAGGAGATTATTCATCAAAATATGGATTTCACTCCTGTTTCGGTATAATTCTCCCCGTTTGTAGCTAAAACGCAAGTTGATCTGGCAACTTTAGTCGAGAGTTTGCGGTTTTCACACCTATTCTCGGCCTTATTGCCTGTTCACAACTTGAAAATTCGCGTGTAATGATAGAAAAGAGTGAGTGATAGTGGCGGATTTACGCATACGCGTGAGTTGGTCTGTTGGTTCTTAACTATAGTCTAGGTCTCTAAGACTTCGACCCGGACTAGGTCGAGTCTTGCCTAATTCCCTATAGTTATGGCTCTGATACCAATCTGTCACACCCCAACCGATGGCAGAATCATCGGGGCGCGGCACTGAGCGAAACAGATTGTCCAGAAGTTTCCATAACAACTATCATTACCATTTAAGTAAACATTACGTCCCATACCGTAACATAAATAGTCAAACAAGTTATTACAGGCAACATCAAAACAAATACTCTGTTCCGACAACTCAGATTTAAGTAAGTAGCAATTGTTTAGCTGCTTCTAGAGACCCCTAATAAGTTATCTACAGACAACTATTTGTTGGGCTCTAAAGCTTTATTCTAGCTTCCAACTCCTACCACATATGCGTCCTAAGCACCTGTCACATACGTTAAAATAATGTCAATACATAAAATGTAAAGGTGAGCATACAAGTTTGATAATAGCATATAGAGTTCGAATTCGTTTACGCATAACCAGCACGTACACATAGAGAAATGAAGCACGTTAGTTATCGACATAGATCCATCGATACCAATGACTGCGGGTTGACTGCCCGAGGCAGTTCACAATACACGATTACCACTGTAATCCATGCAAGTAAAAGATCCTTAACAACCCCCGTGTGAACGGGTGCTGAGTCCAAACTATAGTACTATCGTTGCTAAGGCAGGTAGACAGCATTCCATGTGTAAACATAACAAACAAGCATTCATAAGCCACGTATAACATGCATTAATGGTTAAGCGTTAAAATAGTTCGAGTAGTGTGATAGTTGTGGTTTGAATAGTTGTAACGTATGTAACACCCAAAAGTGCTAAAAGCAAAAAGGGTTCGAGTATACTCACAGCGATATGGATTGAAGGGAGCGCTTTACAGCGAGTACGGTTAGCCTGAATAGATTCGATAACGTAACGATAAGTGACGCGTAAAACAATACAAGTGAGAGTGGGTAGGATGACTGATCGTGCGAATCAGTTATCCGTGAGTAGAAGTCATCCGTGCGCATGACCTATCCGTGCGGATGGTGATGCGTGCGGATGGTGATGCGTGCGGATGGTGATCCATCCGGGTAAGTTATCCGTGCGTGTGACTGTCCGTGCGGGTGGCAACCCGTGCGGACTAGTTGTACGTGCGGACGACTTATCCGTACGGTTAGATTGCTTGTGTGGATAAATGTTCAAGTGGATTGTTTCTTCCGAAGATGTGTTTGTGTATGATGGCTTGTGCTTTGGAGTTTTCATTTTAGCATTTAGGAGACACCTAAGTGTTTCTACCTTTCAAGCCGGTCGCGCGGACGGCAGTCCGTGCGTACGGTAGTCCGTGCGGGCAGCGCGGGTAGAGACAATCCGTCCGGATAGCCTGTCCATGCGTACGGCTTGGCCGTGCGGATGAAGATTGTTTGATTTTTATTTTAAGGTCTTAGTATCTCATGATCCGAAGAGTAATCCATTCAGAGGTCGTCCGTCCGGATAGCTCGTTCGTCGATACCCAAACCTCGTTTGGAAAGTGGGTCCCAAGGGTAGTCCGTGCGGGTGACAACCCGTGCGTATGACCTGTACGTGCGTATGACCTGTACGTGCGGACAGCTTGTCCGTGCGGACAACTGGTCTGGTTGTTCCGTTCGTCTACACTTGGTTTCTGTTGTCGTTTATCGAGACGTTCTGATTACGTGGCAACCACTTGGAATTGTATTCTCACCCGCGTGACTAGACCGGTCAGGAACCACCCTGACTCAGCCCGTCGGCGACTCAGAACGATCATCCCGGTTAACCCCGAAATCAGTTGTCTATGGGTAGGACTCCAGATATAGTACTAGGGCATCACTATTGACGAGTAGAACACTAGGACTGATCAGATTCGTACCGGTTTTAAGGGTAAGAGAAGGAGAGAACTTAGGTTTATTTCTTTCAACTCTTTTATCCTTAGAACAGTTTAGATCTAGGTGAAGTTATGGTAAAAACTTGTAGAAATCGTTTAGATCTGAGATATTCTTGGTGGAATGAAGCCAAGCACGAAGTTCTTATGAACTTCATGATGACGTCACCCGCGAATACCTCGAATCCGGATGATTTCATGGTTGAAAGTGAAGATTTGAAAGATGGAAATGTGTAGAATGGTGTAGTGATCAAAGATGTACAAGAATTAGTGCAAGATCTTACCTGGATTGAGAGAAATCTGAGAAAAGGTGAAGAATGCGTGTGGTTCGGACGTCACTTGCCAATAGTGGAAAAAGTGGAGAGTGACCCGTGTATTTATAGGATGCCAAAAAGGGAAAGGGTGAGCCATGCGCATGGCACGCACCCGGGTAGGTTATCCGCGCGGACTGGTCATCCGTGCGGACGCCACCTCCTTTTGTGTGTTTGGTGCGATGTTGATTCGGTTTCGATTAGCGAGCGATTTGATAGGGTTTCCTAATTAAATTACTTTCAGTCCCAACTACTTCTTATAGGGTTCGACTCGGAATTCGGGTTCGGGTTCGGGTTCGTTTATATTCGAGTTAGACTTCGAGTTCGATTGAGTTCGCTTGATTATCACACCATATCATAACATAAAGTAAACATGCACAGGTAACACGTAAGGCACACACACACGTATAACTGACAAGTAAAATACGTAGCTCGAGTTACGATTTGATGTCGATTTGATTAGCATAGCTTGATTAACTTTATCGCATTGTTACTTCCTATCCTTCACAGTCGTAGGTCGATTGCAATGTACGACATTTACTCCACATAATCTAAATATCATACAAACAATTCTACGAGTCACGTCGCGCGAAATCGGTCATTGACTTTGACCTTGACTTTGACTTTCACTCGTGAAAACACGGGGTGTTACACTAAGACAGTCCCATCATTCTTGAGAGTCTTTATTTGTAGCTAAATGCAGAGGGTCCGTTACAGACAGGTGCGGAGAACTAGTTAAGGTGACTTGGGAATAAGGGCTTGGAAGAGCAATGCGTAGAATCAGTTGTTGATTTCGCCCATTGTTGTTGCGAGCTCCATTGTAGTTGGAGCGAGAGGAACGATTATCAGAAGCAGCTGAAGTCTGAGACACAAAGGCTGATTGCTGCTCACTGTGTTGTGCAGCTTGTATGCGATGAAGACGCGATTCTTGGTTAAGGACCTTAGTCCGCAGCTCCTCAAACGATGGAACAGTCTTAGAGTCGGAGATGGTTGTAACAAAAGCTTCATATGGCAGCTTTCAGTCCCATCTTCAGTTTCGGGACATTGTTCCTATGCCTCTTTTAAGAGAAGCCCTTGTAACAAGTAAATCCTTTGTGTGTTTTGAATCCGAAACGCTTGAGTACCCCCGTTTTCTCCCCAATCGAGATGCCCGGCGAAGAAGCCTTTCGGGGCTTCCCTCGCCTGGCTACACCTTCCCTTTCTCCCCTGAAGGCATAATTAATATTCCCTTTTTTGTTAATTGTGTAAGATTTAAACGTCTCCTCATTATATCCAAATTCATTTCTTTCCTTTGAATATAGGATATAGAAATTTTTCTTACATTAAGATTCATCACCAAGGTTCTCATAAAACTTCTTAACAACCCACATTTGGTTGTCATGTTTAGCTCTCTTTTGATAAAAATGAGTCTTTGAACATTCACCAGCTTCATATGTTGAATTTTAAAATTTTTTGAAATATTGCAGTTCTTAATTGGATTAAGAACACTAAACACACATTTCCAAGTTCATTAGCATGGTAATCAACATTCAAATATGCTATAGATATCAAATTAAACTCCTAAATACATGTATATCATAATCTTCTATTTGTGATATATTATAATGTATATACAAATATAGAATATTAAAAGTAAAATAATCCGAGCCAAGCCGAGCTAGCAAATGAGCCAAACCGAGCTAATCTGGCTCGTCATGAGCCGAGCCGAGCTAAGCTAAGCTCACTTTCTAACCTAGCTGAGCCGGCATGACTCAGTTCAAACCGAGCCATATCGAGCGAGCTTTTTCCGAGCTAAATCCGAGCGAGCTTCAAACGAGCTCCGAGATTTTTGGACATCCGTTACAGTATATTTTTGGTAAATAATATTTTAGAAACGAAAGATATGAAAATATGGTTTTGTACATATTACCAAGTATATCATATTTTCGACAAAAAGAAAATATATTATTTTTGGGAAGTTAAAAATATATATTTTCCTAGGGTATTTAGAAGATATATAATTTTTGGGAAAAGTATATATATTTTCTTGGGAATACATTATTTTTGACAAATAAGTTATATATATTTTCTAAGTGGGACTTAAAAATATATTATTTCGGAACTACAATATACATGTATAAATACCCCCATCCTTGGGAAGGAAATATGGAGTTAAATACTTTAGAAATGTTAATACAAAAATATTGATTAAACAATTATTCCAAAACTAAATATAATTGAAAGTTAAAATAATTAATATTTTAACAAATAATTATAACTTGGAATAATATTCGGAGACTTAAGAAACGCAACTCGAAAACGTTAAACTCTAAGCCAAGGCACGACCCGTTCGTCTAATAGACGTTAGTACACTGTAGGTAGTCGTGATTAGCTGCGGAGATTTGAGTTGACGGTACAGAAGACACACTACTGTGAGTTCATGTTCCCCCCTTTTTCTTTTAACCGTTTTCAGTTTTATACTTCGGGGGTGAAATACATGTTACAATTATTACATACATACTTTTACATGGTATGGTTAGCTTAAGAAGGGTTTACTACTTAGATCATGTGAAAGGTGGGTATAACACTTAAGGTCATTAATCCTCGTCGTAGAACCGAGGGACATGAGTGATAGATCTATTTGGGTGTAGCGAGCCCACACCCATGCGGACCAGGGTGGCCTATGTGGCGACTATGTCTTATTCCCGGAGACAAGTTTGCTAGGTTTGAGTACTTCCTGCACCATTTCACACATACCATTAGCTTTGCAACCTATTGGTGATCTCTTTTTTCCTTAATGCTACATACCAGGGACTTTCATACATACAGACATACTTTAAAGGTTTATACACACAGGCATACACATGAACTCGCTCAACTTTTTTGATGTTTTTTCAAATTACATGTATTTCAGGGAACTAGTGGATCTGGCAGGGTATGCATGTGTCGTCAAGCTGCGTTTGAATAAAAGATGTTATCCATGGTTGTTGGGTTTAGAGGGTGTATCCTAATCCTGGACGGGATACATGATTCTAAACTCATATTTTCTTTAAGTACTTTTGTTGAGTCTTTCTGAACTCATTTGAACACGTCATGGTTTGTAACTTAAATTGGTATTGATGTTTTCAGACAATGGTATTGTGGTAGCTTCTAAACTATATTAATGGATAAACATCTCGTGTTTTTATCATATAGCATTGTTATGATTGATTGCTATGGTATTAAGAAGTCACACCAATAACCCACGCTTCCGCAAAAGTCAGGGTGTGACACCTTACGACTATTTTATATATAAATAAAGAAAAAAGCAAAACATCCAAAGAATTACATAACCTAACCCATCTATTTATACTAAACTAATTACTTGGAAAAGAAGCTATCCTAAACCAATACTAACTCAAATACTTAATAAACCATCTAATAAAAAAACTATATAAGCGTATTACTTTAAACTAATAATTATCTTTACCTATTTAAATACTTATTCCTATATCAAGATTAATCCTTCACCCCTCGGGCTAATTCGATTGCCTATCTCATACATGACTCTTTTAAGTTTAACATCTACTTTAACGCTCGTGTGTTCCTGAGTTACGCAAGGAAAAAGAAGGGATTTGGAAGTATGTCAGGAATTGTCGTTTTCCATAGTTTTTTTAAGGATAGAAATAAAGAGAAAAGAAGGGAAATGGAAGGAAACTTGATGTCTATTTCCTTCATCGCAAATCCTTCAAATTTGAAGAGATTTTGAATGAAAGGATATTTTTTATACAGGTGAACTTAACAACAGATGACTAATTCACACCCGCAAGACGCAGGCCCGCAACCACTCAGTACCAGGACTATGTTGTCTTAACCGGGCCCACGCCTGGTCAAGAGGGGCGTTACGCTGTCCCCGAGAAAATTTCCAGACTCCTACCACATGACAGGAGTTGTACCCTCCACAAGAGCCGACCATCTAGAGTAAATGCACTGTAGTAGAAAACTCGGATGGGATCAAGGATCGAACCTGAGTCCTTCGCCATCATTTCCAAAAAGGACATTTAATACAAAAATTCTTTGCCTTTCTTTTCATTTTGTTAGGACTTTCGAACAATAGTAGTTAATTAAATCTTTCTTTTTCACTATCTTTCTTTTATGTCCTTACTCTTAGGGTATAAAGAATGGCTAATCACTTGAGAGTGGTAAACTAAAAAATCAACTAATGAGAGTGTGTCACGTCATTCAAAGAAAAGCGTTTAAACTATGCTGAAAAGTGTTGACAATGGTTAGACAATTGCTGAATTGGTAAACTTTTTTTATTTTTTATTTTTTGTAAACTAGTATATTTAATATTTAAGTTAATAAATGTAGAATAAATTAACAATAACATTACATTAAATTAAAAACATTAAAATTGCATTAAACTAAAAAACAATAAAATTACATTAACTTGAAATAAATTAAACTAGTCTTCGTCAAAATAATCCGCCATGAGTGTCTCATGTCCCACCTCACGTTAACGTTCGATATATCTCCTTCGGTTAGATGTTCCCGTGTCTTGAAGTTCGGCGTCTTCGATGAGATTTTGGAAAAAAAGAGTACTACTATCGGATGAATCGCCGCTACTATCGGGTGGGAACCATAACGGGAGTTCATCCGCCATTTTGTTTTGGAATGGTTGGGTAAATGTTTGGTATTTTTTGGTTTGGTTGGGGTATAAATTTGAAAGTGTTTGGGTTTGATTTGTGTTAGGTATTTATAGTTTAATTTTTAAAAGAAAATATATATATATTTTTAATTTTAAACGGCTATAAAGCCGTTACCTTTTCCAACGGTCAAATTTTTTGGGTTTTATCGATCGATGACCAAACGCCGAAGAACCAACTTCACCGCGCGGCAAACTTGGTTGACGGTGGTGTTCCCGAGTGGCAAACACCTTTTGCCGCACCAGTTTGCCGCCCACTCCGTATCCCCTTAATTCTCTTCCACTTCCCTTCCTTCAATTAGTTTATATTTTTTGGCCCAAACTATCTACACACCAAGTAGATAGTCACCCCAAAAAGGTGTTTTTTTCCTTATGTGCACACCCTGCAGTGTCGAACTGTGGTCAAAACGCGCCGTTTTGGTCCGGTTAACCAAACAAAGACTGACGGGTGTCTGACGGGTCTGTTGACCGGACCAAAACGCCGAGCTTTGGCCGCGTTTTGGTCCTGTCAACCAGACCGGGTGTCAGTCTTTTGTCTGGTTGACAAGACCAAAACGCGGCCAAAGCTCGGGGTTTTGGTCCGGTCAACAGACCCGTCAAAAACCCGTCAGTCTTTGTTAGGTTAACCGGACCAAAACGACGCGTTTTGGCCACAATTCGACACTGCAGAGTGTTCATATAAGGACAAAAAACATCTTTTAAGGTGTGTAGATAGGCTAATGGGTGTGACAATAGGTACACCCTATTTTTTTTTGGTGAAGGGGCCAGCATTCTTTTTTATGGTTACATACTATATATAATCTAACTGCTACCTACTAATGGATTTTTAGTGAAAAAACAAACACTTACCCTCACTAAGAAATATATCACGATGTATGACGAAGAAGTGGTGATAATAGGGGCAGGGATCAGCGGGCTAGCGACGGCCCTCGCCCTTCACAAGAAAGGGATCAAAAGCGTAGTAATGGAGAGATCAGAAACTCTAAGGAATGATGGATCAGCAATCGGAATCCGGCCAAATGGGTGGCGAGCCCTTGATCAGCTTGGCGTCGCGGACATCCTTCGTCCCACTTCTATCCCTTTACAAAGGTCCCCTCATATTTTCCCTCCTTTTGCTAATATGTTAGTTTTCAAAATCCATTGCAACTATGTGAAGAAGCTCTATATGATGGATAATATGCAGCAGTAATTAGAATATCAAAACAAATAAGAAATTCACATGTGAGCAAAATTCAAACAAAATAAGAATAAAACTAAACTGATAAAATACATTCTTTTTAACAAAAAATTTTTATACTTAAATACCACGTAACCTTGCACTAAGTCATGGATAACTAATTAAATTCATAATTAGCGATTCATAAGTTCAAGTTAAAAGGTTATATATAATTGAGTCAAAGAGGATTTATGAGTGATCCAAAAACAGATCTTAAAGAAAGAAGATACCTAACTAGAGAGATGGACAGGTTCTAAATTTAAAGATGAGTTAAATGCTACTTTAGTCCTATGGTTGGGTCATTTTGCCAGTTTAGTTCAAAAGTTTCATTTTTCACCTGTGAGTTCAAAAAGGTTTCACCGTTGGCATTTTAGTCCACTGGGTTAACTTCATCCATTTTTTATGTTAACGTGAAAGGCAATTCGGTCATTTATATGTAATTCTGTTAACTAGAAGGGCAATTCGGCCATATAAAATAACCGAATTACCCTTCTGGTTAACAGAAAAAATGGATGAAGTTAACCTATTGGAATAAAATGGCAACGGTGAAACCTTTTTGGACTCATAGGTGAAAAATGAAACAATTGGACTAAACTGGTAAAATGGCCCAAACTACAGGGACTAAAATGACATTTAACTATTTAAAGATTAAAGAATTTGAAATTTCTTTTCTTTTCTTTTTTTCAACTAAATTCATAATATAACAGCACGTTAAAAGTTGATTGGTTTTTAAGTGGTAATTTCAGACATGACGACACAGAAAATAATTAAGTTTTGAATTGAACGCTCAAACCTATTTAATAAATAGGTTGAGTTTTGAATTCATATGTCTAAGTCTTTTAATAAACGAACCATGTTTAAGTTTTATTAAAATGAAAAAGTTTGCACAGATCAATAATTGGTATATTGAAGGGGTTTTTAAAAGTATTCTTGAATATTTATATCCTGTAAAGTGTTTTTGAAGGCTTGAAAAGAGTAGATAAAAGAAGAAGTATGTATGGGTTGTATATAGGTTAGAAGGTTTTACATGTATTCGGGTTAATATTGATATGTTTAACATGGATGATTATATTGGTCTTTTTTGGGTTCATTTACGGTAAGCAATTAACCGTTACCGAAACTAACATGATTAACACCCCTTATAACAATCTAATTTAAAATAATTTTTTTCTATTTTTTGTTTAGATTAAAAAATCATTTACGAATTTTGTAACATCATGTTTGTCACTTATTTGGTATATATATCATCAATAATGAGTCAATGATGCTAACATGTGATGGTACTTCTTGTCTTTGTATAGAGAAAGGGTCGTATCGCTTGATGGAGGGAAACAACAAGACATCTTATTGTAAGTTTTTATAAGCTTAGGTGACTTAACGAATGACATATTCGAAGTTTTTTTTTTTTTTTTTTGTTAACTTGTTATATATTTAGAGTTTAATAATGTGAAAATAGCGTAGAATTGCGTTTGCTTATGGATCACCACCACCTTACTTATACAAGTTAGATGGAGATCCACATGTTTTGTTTTTTATTCATATTTGCCAGTATAATAATTTAGATGACAACTGCTTTTTTGATAAACTAACATATAGTTGTAGTATTATATTCATGGGTTAACGTGGATTGAATCAATCAATTTTTATATACTTTTGGATCAACTCATTTGTATGTTAAATATTTTAGTGTAATAGGGAATGATTTTTGTATGTTCAATTTTATCTTTGTCATCTAAAAAAACTTGAAGTGCTAACTCTTTTTATTGTTTGTGTATTGAGGTATCATTGTGTTGGTGAAACACGTTGCTTGCGAAGGAAGGATATTATAGACACTCTTTATGCTGCACTTCCACCCACCACTGTTAAGTTCAATTGCGAACTTGAATCTATAGAATTAGACCCACTTACTACTAAACCAATTCTTAGGTTCATCGATGGAAACACAATTACTACAAAGGTATTAACCATATGTCCATATCAGATCAATGTTGCTGGCCAATTATGCAAGTTACTGCATGATTTCATTAAAATAACTATACTTCTTGGTTGTTGTAGGTTGTAATTGGTTGTGATGGTGGCAAGTCGACCATTGCTAAATTCCTTAACCTCAAGCCTACAAAGATGTTCCCGATATTTGCAGTTAGAGGCTTAACTAACTACCCACATGGTCATCCCTTTGGCCGTGAGTTTACTAGGTTTAAGAGAGATGGCATGCTTGTGGGTAGATTACCGATTGACAATAACACGATTTATTGGTTCTCTGCACAGCCATACATTCCTAAAGGTCCTTTATCATCATAAAAACATGTCGAAAATTAAATATTATTGATCAACAATATATAGAAGTACAATGAGAATAATTAGAAAGGAAACTAAATATAATATACTAATTATGGTATATGTTATACAATAAACCTAACTAATATATTTTATCTGATATATCTCACTAACATTCCTTTGAATGGTTACATTGGCTTATTTCATTTTATAACTATGATGAACAGATGAAAGAATTTGGAAAAATCCCGAGGTAATACGGCAATACACCATGGAGTTGCTAAGCAACTATCCCCAAGAAATTCAAGAAATGGCTCAAAATGCAGACATGAACTCATTGTCTTTTACACACTTAAGATATCGTGACCCATGGGACCTGCTAATGGGGACATTTTTCAAAGGAACGGTGGCGGTTGTTGGCGATGCTATGCATGTCATGGGTCCCTTTTTGGGACAAGGTGGGTCTGCAGCTCTAGAAGACGCGGTTGTATTAGCTAGAAATATGGCTCAACTAGCTTTAAACCATGCTGAGAGCGGAAGTAAAGTCATTGTCCATAGAGTTGGGAAAGCATTTGACCAGTTTGTAAGACAAAGAAGGATCAGAGTAGTTCGACTATCACTGCAAGCTTACCTTATTGGCACGTTGTTGGTTTCTTCTTCGCGTCTAAAGAGGATATTGTGGATCATGTTATTATTTCTTCTATTTCCAAACCAGAATAGTCATATGGATTATGATTGTGGTGATCTTTGATGTGTTCCAAGATATTTATACTTGTTTCATGAATATATTATAGTATTGGCCACTTACTAAACAACCTCGGTTTCGGTACCGGTTTATATTTTTTTGTTGTTTTTTTCTGATAAACTGACACCGTAAGGCTGCCGTACTGTACTGAACAACATTGGTACCCATATTGATATTCATTTATCAGCGCAGACAGAGTTGTATTGTAGCGGTACTGTAACGAAATGAACCGATACCAATCCAATGCCTACGGTCATGCACCTTCACAATGTGGTAGAAAAATAACTTGTAATGTTAATAAAATAAATAAAGATAACTGCGGATCTAGAATTTCTTTAAAAGTTAACGTAGGCAAGTTCTTACTAAAATATCAAGTTAAATAATAGATTAAGTACTACTAAAAATTAAAAAGCAAATACTTAAATTTATCATTTCCTATTTATTAGTAAAAAACAAATTAAAGAATAAATAAAATACTATCAAAAAATAAAAACAAAATGTTTAAAATTTACCAACTACTATTCATGAACACCTAGTATAATACAAAGTTGGGAGTTCTAAGTGAAGTTTTTTTTTCTTTCTTTTTTTAATCCTGATCACCAAAATCATATAATGCCTTACTTATATGTATATGGGTTGGTTTAAGTTTTCAAGTTAAAAGTATTTGAATTAAACTTAATTTTGTTTTAAAGATTATAAAAATTTTTAAAAAAGCGGTCACTTATAACAGTACTGGTTTACTTTTTTTTTAAACGATAAAAAGTTTTTATTATAAAACAAGCAAGGGCTAGATGAACCGATCCATCAACATAATTACAAGAATAAAAGTGGGTTTTGTTATTAGTGAACCCAACTAAAGTTTGACTTTCGATTCCTATTGACATACCAATGAAACGGAAAAGAAACAACATAATCAAAAATAAAATCTCGAGACTCATCTTAATGAACGAGCTCGCTTTACTCGTGCCCTATAGCCTGGTCCTCGTCCGCCCCTAAGCATCTTGAATTCGCTTGATGGGTTAGGAATTGGAGTACAAGAAAGATGGTTAGACTATGTGTAGTCGTTGGGGTGAATAATGTCTCACTCTAGGGCGTTTTGCGTCACGTGGCATCGTTGTCAGTAAAGGGACATTGCGAAGAAATGGGCGTAGTGGTATTAATGTCCCACCCTTGGGCATTGTCCCCCATGTGTCACTTCCACACTTTACTATTTTTTTAGAGTAAATTACAAAACTCGTCCTTTATGTATGTCACTTATTGCAAAGTGTGTCATTTGTCTTCAAAAAGTACAAAAAACGTACTCGATGTTTGCAAATCCTTACATGTTACGTCCTTTAGCCCTAACACAGTTAGTTTTTATGGTTAAATATGACAAAATGGACCCCACATGAGGATGTTTTGGTCATTTTACCCTTTATCAATATTATATGTATACACCTTTCTCTCTACCCCTTTCTCTTTCTTACGAGTTCCCTACCGCCACACCATCAACCACCACCGCCCTACCAACCACCACCACCACCACCTTTCTCACTTCTTTCTAAATCAGAAAGACCCATCACTCTGGTTTGCTCTATCATGTTGAGCAATCGAGCTTTCCTGTTGCCCACATATTCCCCATTTAATCAACTTTTTAAACAGCTCATTGCTACAATTTTTGTCGCCATGGCCACTATCAAACCCATTATCATGTCTACCACAATTAAATATATCCCACTGTCCAAAATTTGGAATATTACCCTATTTAGTAAAGATGAATGATATGAAGAGTTTAAACTTTCAGCCACTCTATAAAATTACCAATATGAATTTGTTATGGGCCAATTGATTTAATCATTTAATCCATCTGCAGACCCCCCAACCACCACCGCAACCATTGCAGCCATCACCAGTCAACACCGCAACCCAAATCTGAAAACCCTTCACGGGAACCCTAGATTTGGCCAACGACTACCGCCGTATCTCCACCACCGTATCTCCCCAACCAAAAAGATCTGAACTCACATTCTTCTCTGTTACAAAATCTGAACTAACCGCCATCCAAGATCTGAGCCAGATCTGGTTGTGATTTGGTCTAATGAACTTACCTTCTTCTTTGTTACATAAGCCTCTGCCACCTGATATGTCATAAAGATTGAATATTGCAAATGAAGTTGTGATTTGGTGTGAAGATTGTTTTGGTGTTGGGAATGGAGATGGTGATTTGTGCAGGAGGTTGGTTTGTTGGGTGTGGCGATGGTGGAGACCTCCTCATAAGAGAGAGAGACGAGAAAGAGAGAGAGAGAGGGAGGGATAGAGAGAGAGAGTAGAGAGAAGTGTATTTTATTTATTGTTTTTTATAATTATTTATTTTAGTATTTTGGGTAAAATGACTAAAATACCCTCATGTGGGGTCCATTTGGTCATATTTAACCATAAAAACTAATTGTGTTAGGACTAAAGGACGTAACATGTAAGGATTTGCAAACATCGAGTACGTTTTTTGAACTTTTTTAAGACAAAGGACACACATTGCGATAAGTGACATACATAAAGGACGAATTTTGTAATTTACTCATTTTTTTAAACAAATTATATTTTATTAATTAAATAAAAATTAGATAAATAATAAACACAATTACATAATATTTTTAAAACTAATAATATTTTTTTAGTAATAATTTGCAACGGTCAAGTCACCCTCATCCGCTAAGAAATTTTTGTAGTAATAATTTGCAATGGACGACGAGGAAGTGGGGGGATCCATTTTTTATAAAATGGGGGAAGCTTGTATAAAATTTTGGTTGTGGTTTGTATAAAATGAATGAGAAATGAGAGTTTTTTTTTGTTGTGATTTGTAAAAAACTAGAAGGAGCACCCTCCGCGTTGCGGCCGGTTACACATTTTGATAACGAAGACCAGATAAATTGAAGATTGAAGGACTTTATACTTGAAAATCTTTTATTCTTACTTGACTTTTATTGATCATCAGCATTTACCATCAATCCCAAAGATCCCTTAAATCTCAGTTTTGGTTGCCTAACTTCGTCGATTTGCTTTTGTAGTCTACCTTCAATTCCATTTCTATTTCCCATTTTCTCTAGCACCTCACATCCTCACCTGCACTCAATAACTTGCGCCTTTAGTACATCTTTTAAACTCAACCCTTTTCACACATCTCAATTTAAATCTTTCAGCCAACCGTGAAGACTCAAATGAGTTTCTTTCTTGAAAACACAAATGAATTGTCGTCTCGCATAAACCTCATTTTCATCTCCTCCATGAAAATGGATACATTGCAATTGTGCATCCAGATTCATGCAAAAAACAATATAATGGAAGTTGTTTGAAGTATAAAACTACATAAAATTATAAAAATAAAATTATCACATAAAAAGGGTTGTAGATAAGGATACAACACACCACCACCAACACAAAACCGCCGCTACAACCAACCACGACAGCACATGGCCCCCACTCAACACCGGTATAAGGGGAGTGGGGGCGGTTCGTTATGGACGTCCCACCATGCGTTGAACTCGAGCACAACACCGCCGCCACCACCCGTATCACGCGTGAACATATCAACGCGTTGAGAACATCACACGTTGAAAAGTAAGGTTACCGTTTCCTTTTTTGACTGTTTGGCAATATTTGACCGTTGGGATTTAACTTTTTTGATGGTTTTTTATATAAAATCCAAATTATTCCCCCACTCAATCAAAAAACTCTCCAATTCAACTCAAAAACTCTCCAATTCAACTCAAAAAATCTTCAATTCAACTCAAAAATTATACAACAAACATGGAAGTTTCAAGCAAGAGAGGTGGGGGTTCAAAAAAAAGAGGTTCGGGTACGAAGAAAAATCCCGTAAGACCCAAGGTTCGAGCGAATCTTGGCGAGCCGACGCGCTTTAGGTTGCAAGACGAACCCGAGCAAGTCCCACCCTTTCAAACCCAACAATATCCACCCTTTCAAACCCAACAATATCCACCCTTTCAATCGCAAACGTATCAAAACCAACCGTTCGTTCCACCGTTTCAACCTCACCAATTTCAACCCCAATCGTTTCCAAACTTTCAAACCCAACTCCACCAACTCGACCCACTACTAGAAGACAACACCCTCGTCCGACAACATTGTACGAGCGAGGAGGACGTGTCCTTGGTGAAGGCGTACTTGCACATCTCCGAGAACAAGAAACATGCCAACGAGCAAAGAAATGATACGTTTTGGAGACGGGTCAGTAATCATTTTAGCCGACTTCCCGATGCAAAGGAACGAAACATGGACCAAATGACGTCGAAATGGACGGATTTGAACGGGAAAATTAGTAAGTTCAACGGTTGTTTCATTCAAAAGGTATGTTTTTTTTTATAAAGTTTAAATCTTTTTTTTAAATACAGAAAACTTTTTTTTAACAGAAACAGTTTTTTTTTAAATAAAACAGAAAACAATTTATTTAAAAAAAAACAGTAACAGTTTATTTTTTTTTAAAAACAGAAACAGTTTAAAAAAAAGAAATAGTTTTTTTAAATAAAACAGAAAACAATTTATTTTTAAAAAAAACAGAAACAGTTTATTTTTTTTAAAACATAAACAGTTAAAAAAACAGAAAACAATTTACTTTTAAATAAAACAGAAAACAGTTTATTTTAAAAAAAACAGAAACAATTTTAAAAAAAAACCGAAAACAGTTTTGTTAAAAAAACCCAAAAACAGTAATTTTTTTATAAAAAACAGATTTTTTTTAAAAAATACATAACTTTTTATATTTTTTGTAGAGCCGAAATCCACAAAGTGGAGCGAGCGAGACGACAATCATGCAACAAGCCACCGCAGAGTATTGCGAACTCTACAAAAAAAGGAGTTTTCCACACGTGGCGGCATGGGAGGTTGCGAGGAGTCACCCGAAATGGGTCCAGGTTGATTTGGTCGACGTGGTTGGGCCTAAGGCTCCAAAAAAAAAGAGGAGGTCCGAAAAGATCAAAGACCTCCGATTCGGGGAACTACACGACTTCCGCGTCGGATAACTTGACCCAAATGAATTTAAACGAAGACCCCCTTGACGAACCCGATCAACCCGCTGACGGCCCCGTTGAAGAAGATACACCTACAAGGTCACACCGTAGGAGAAGTGGTGAATCGTGTGACAACCCGAGATTTCAAGGTCCTTCCTATGCATATCATTTGTTTTGCAATCCTGTTCTTACAATTTGATTTATGTGGTGTCGTGTGCAGTTATCTGAATGATTAATGTTTATGTGTAATGTTTGGTTGTTAAATGTGTATGTGTAATACTTGGTTGTTAAAAGTGTTGTGTTAAATATAATATAATATAAGGTTCTTCGTCACAAGTCCTTCCCGACGAAGAATAGGATTCTTCGCCACATGTAACCTCGACGAAGAATGGATCTTCGTCGAGGATTGTTCTTCGCCGTAATGGGCTTCGGCCCAGGAAACGTTTGACGGCCTAAATGATTTCAATTGCATAAATCCTCTCGTAACCTTAAAACGTAAACCCTAAAAACTCTTTCTTCCTCCCCTTGCTGTACGATAACATTCGTGAATCTCGAAGCCTTCATCTCTATCGGATTAATCTCCTTGGTATCACGGTTAGTGTCTTCCTGTTAATGGTGTGTTATGGTTCTGAGGTTGTTTTGTTATGTAACTGATTAGGGTTTTAACAGTAATATAGTAATCTAGAAATTGGCACGATGAGGATTCAATGGTTTATACACATTCTTGCCCAGGATGGGGTTTTATGATTCTGATTGATGAGCTTGTGCCATAATAAACTGATAATCCGTTTGTGTGTAGTCATGGGATGATTAGGGGTAATGATTGGTTAGTATAGTTTGCATGATGAATGAAAACCATTATGTTATAGAGGATTGATGATGATTCATAATTAGGGTATATGTTCATGATTGAAAAGTATTGTTTGATCTAGATTAGGAAACTATCAAACTGTTAGCGTTAATCACGTAATGGTAACTGTCAGACGAGGGGGTGACGAAGGACCTCCCCCACGAAGAACTGAGTTCAACGAAGGATATGGTTCTTCGTCGACTATCCCCTGACGAACCACTGGGCTTCTTCGTCAAACCCCAACGCGACGAAGGATAGTCCTTCGCCATACGGTCCTTCGCCATAGGAGCATTCCACAAAGAATAGGTTCTTTGTGGAGATGATGTAACTGTGTAAACCAACAGAACAGTCTAAGGTGTGTTTTATAGTGAATGTTTGTACTTATGAAAACTATTGTTGCATGATAATAAAAATGAGACAACTGGTGTGACTTGTGTGAATAACAAACCTGTCTGTTATGTGTATTACGCGACTTGATTGATTATGAAACTGATTTGATTTATAACCACGGTAGGGTTTGGGTTGACCAACTTAGACGGGTAACAAAACATACCAAGCAAATCTAAGGTGAGTTCATTCCTCTTGAGCATGCGTCCCGGTGGGTGGGACAGTCATTGGGTATCCCTAAGAGGGATAGGTTTTTGGGTAAATCAAATGGGTATTCCTGAGAGAAATACGTCTTGTGGGTAATATTTGGAATGTTGGATAATACACTCATCCTATCACCATTAAGTCCCATCTTGTTTGTTACCTGAGAGGTAACGGGGTATTAGTTGATAGCGCTATTTAGGTTTGGCACCCTCACCCCGTACCTGAGAGGGCGGGTGTGAACTAATGACCCAGTCATGCCCAATGCTTTGATAGGAGCATTGGGGAAGGGCAAAATAATCTAGAGCCGTCTTGTACTCGGGTTATTATCAACATTGTAATTAATGAACTAAACTAAACACTTGGTAACTAACGTTTTAGTAAAACTATGAACTCACCAGCGTTGTCTGATACACTTGTTGCATGCTCGCAGGTCGTTAGGTACTATGGACAAGGAACTTGCTATCTGGATGGCTGGAGTGGTCATGGGTCGCACTGCTTGGATATGCATGACTTGTTTTCTGATTTCAGTATACACTGGGTTTTGAAACGTTAAACAATGTTTTATTAATCGCTTCCGCTGAACCTGATGAATTTGGATTATGTTATGAATGCTTTACCTTAATAAATGGAAACTTTATTTCAATCTTGCTATTAGTTCAATGTGATTGGTGGCTAGATCCTGGTACGTCACACGCCTAGAGAGGTTTTCGCATTGGTATTTTAGGGGTGTGACAAATCGTCAAGCAAAGGAAAGGAAGCGGTGGCGGAGTCGATCTTCAGAATCGAAGAGGCGAAAATGACGCAATACAACGAGGCCAAACAAAGAAAAAAAAAATTATGTCCGTCAAAGTTGAACGCGAGCAGGCGTACATGGGACACTTGAAAAAGGTAGAAAGACAAAATGATTTAAAAAACTTGTGTGAAAAGCACGCTCATCTCGACGAACCGTTTAAGTCAATTGTAATTCAACAAAAGCGCGAGATTTGCGAAAGGTGGGGTTGGGAGATGCCACCCGTTTAATTTAAGTTTTTTTTTCCAATGTTTAGTTGTTTTTTATTTTGCTATGTTATATATTTTTTAATTTTAATGAAATTTATAATTTAGTGTTTTATTGTTAATTTCTAATTTTAAAATAAAAATTAAAAAAATTTGTGAGTGATAGAATTCTATCACTAGTGACCACCGCCACTACAAAATGCTTGTGAGTGATAGAATAGTGGTTGGTGACATGGCAGGAGTTGATTGGATATTGTGAGTGATAGAATTCTATCACTAGTGACCACCCCCACTCCCCTAATCACAACTCATTCAGCCTTCCATGCTCAGATGCGTCTGACTGCATCATCACACCCGTAAATAATCGCATCAGGAGCATTTTAAATGTGCCAAACCTCATCATCATAATCGTGTCGAACATTATTTCACCTCCGATTCACTTTCAACTTTCTATGCAATAACGAAAGTCGAAATGGATGGAGTTTTTAAGGAAAATTAGTAAGCATTACCAGAATGGAAAAGAGGGAACTGAAGTAAATGGTGAAGAAGCGACCCAAATACGAAACCCAGAGAAAAGCCCCAGAAATTGGGGAAAAATAGGTAGACCCGTTCCATTGTAAAATCTGTCCATTTAGATGGCAAAAGTGAACTAAAAATAGAAATGAATCATGATTGATGTTTGATTTGTCCAATCTTAACGTGTACAATTTATAAGTAGATATAAATAAATAGGAATTAATGTTAATTATCATTTATATACCAAAGTATTTTCATTAAGTGCAACCTTTGGTTACCTGCAATACTATTAGATGACATGACCTTTGGAAATGAATTGTATGACACCTCACTACTGGTGACTTTTCCCTTCCATATATCACCAAGAATAGAGTGATAGACTATGCCAAACACATTTAACATGTTAAATAGATATGAAGTCATAAAGATAGAAAAGTCAGTAATGATGCTTTAGCATACCTCTTCATCTTTATCAACAACAACAACAACAACAATAATAATAATAATAATAATAATAATAATAATAATAATAATAATAATAATAATAATAATAGTTTTAGTATATTTCTGCATGTCGCATTTTACAAGTTCGGAAAGATACCTGAGAAAATATTTGGCATATGTGGTTGCTGAAACAGCTGTGAATTCACTGCCGGTGAACCATCAATCAGCGGCGGCATGTAGTTGTAGTTAACGTTCATTGCTTCAAAGGTGTATACTTGGCATGACTGGCAGTGCCATGAAGCTGATGCTTTTGTTATTGGGGTGGTCGGAGGTGGTGAAGTTGTCCTGGTTTTACACGTAGCCAGCACCACACCACCGTCATAATCACCCAACAAACAGATGGTACAAGCTTTTATCAAAAATCATGGTTAATTGTTATATCACACCAACTCAAGAACCCCCATCAGTTTCTTACATTAATAATAATACTAAAAGTAAAATAAAAAACACTAAAAACACTATGTAAGAACCCTAATTCTTCAAATGTGAACTCTATAATACTTCAAAATCAATATAGAATCAACATAAACAGATCAAACCTCCACAAAAACAAACCCAAAGAATGCATGAAAATCATCTTATATATGTAAACCATAACAACCACAAAATCAAACCTTAGCCTCTGCAAATGTAATATAAGCAGCAAATTAATAAATCTCATACCTAGGTGAACACTGGAGGTGCTCCGGTGAACGGTTGGGAACTCCGGTGGTGTTCGTGCGGCGACAGGGAACTCCGGTGGTGGTGTTCGGTAGCGGCAGGTGTTCGTGCGGTCGTTCGAACCACATCACTTTCACCATCGCACCTCTCTCTCTAATTTTGTCTCTATCTCTCTCTAGGGTTTGGTGTTGGGTGGGTATAAGGGTGCAAACGAGCCGAGCGGCTCGCGAGCTACTCGAGATCGGCACGAGAAAAAGCTCGAAACGAGCCGAGCCTTATCGAGCCCGAGCCGAACTTGAGCCTCAAAACAAAGCTCGTTTGTTTATCAAGCCCGAGCTCGAGCCTCGCATATGAAGCTCGTTAGGCTCGTCGAGCCTTATCGAGCCTTAGTGTAAACGAGCCGAGCTTATTTAAACTTGTTTACAAGCCGACCTCGAATCTAAAAATAAGCTTATTTAGTAAACGAGCCCGAGCTCGAGCTTCACTTATCGAGCTTGCGAGCCTAAAAAATCTATTATTTAATTATATTATTTTTATTTAATATACTAATTAATAGATAATAAACGAGCCGAGCTCGAGCTTTGAAAACAAAGCTCGAATCAAGTCGAGCTCGAGCCTGGTCGAGCTCGGGCTCGGCTCGTTTGCACCCCTAGGTGGGTATGTAAACAAAAAGAAGAAAAAGGTAGATGATAGATAAAGGAAAAGACAGGAGATACAATATCATGCATCAACAATTTGTAAGTACAACATTACAAAGCACATACCATGAACTAAGCATAATGTACAACCTTTAATGCCTAGAAATGTTAGAAATTAGAGTATTATATAATGGATGAGGAATGAGAGTATTTATATAAAAAATGGTTGAATAAAAAAAATAATTAGACCATCCGTAGTGGGGCGTTTTTTTTTTTTAAATTGAAAAAAAAAACGCCCCAAAACGCCCCCCACCCCATTACACATGGCGTTATCCGGCGTGATTTTTTGAAAATTTGGATGTGAGCGTTTTAATTAAAACGCTGAAGAGAGAGGGGATCATGCATGTGGCCAATCAAATTTGAGGTACCCACATGGTGGTCTGACAACTTTTGAATATAATATGGAGTAGCACCTATTTTGTGTACATGTGTATTTCGTTTTTTTTTTTTCATTAAAAATAAAATGGGCGTTATTGGAATAATGCTCCACTACACCACTTTATGCTATAATGCCCCATGCTGACTAGGATGACACGTGTCGAATAATGCCCCATGGTGGGGGCATTATAACAATTTACCACTACACATGGTCTTAAAGCAACTAGCCGTTTATGACCGTTGCATAGTTCTCACTGGTCAAGATTTGCCCAATTTGGCGTGGAATATTGGATGCCCCGACAAAATTTTTGCAAAAAAAACGCCCAAGGGGCGCTCGATGTTCGGCATGCTTGGGGGCGTGTTTGGGCTTCAAAACGCCCACATACAAACAATTACGGGTGGTCTTACAAATTGTTTATACTTATCTCCATATAATAATAATGATAGTAACTATATTATTAAATATTGATGATAGACATCCATTTTCCTTAATTTGTCTGTACGTTCTTAGACTTACTATTGTTTGACATCGACCTTTTCTTTTTAAAATCCCAGCATACATCATTATTGTTGATCTAAGACCCACCGAGAAAACAAACACTAAATCCTTCTAAGAAGGAGGTATGTATGATGATCAAGTGGTAATAATCGGGGCAGGGATTTGCGGGTTAGCAACGGCCCTCGCTCTTCACAAGAAAGGGATTAAAAGCGTAGTAATGGAGAGATCAGAAAATCTAAGGAACGTCACTGGAGCAGCAATCACAATCCGACCAAACGGATGGCGAGCTCTAGATCAGCTTGGTGTCGCGAATATCCTCCGTCGCACCGCTGTCCCTTTCCAAAGGTTCCTCATACCTTTCCCATCCTTTTGGTGTTCGTCGTATAGATAATTACAAAGGAAACAACATATCTTATAGTCAGTGACATGCTATGCTCACTTAGTAAACACCGATGTTTTCATGTGTTATTTACCTAATACTCATTTTTATGTGTTATTTACTTGTACGAAGGTCGACTAACAAATTCACCCCACGTATTGAAATAATGATACATATTTTTTAATTAATTTATATTTTTGTTATTTTTGTTAGACGTTGATTGATATATTAATGGGGTATTGGATTTTAATTATCCCAAGTTTCACTAATTGGCCGGTAATAATCCCAACTTCAAAAATTGCCTACAACAGTCTCTACTTGTAAGATTTTGACCACCAATGATCCTTGTCTAACTGGGTTATAACCTTGTTGGGCTGGTGACCTGCAACTTATTCCGGCGACCCGTTTTACCCCTGAAACCACCAAACGAGACCACCACCAATCATCTCCGACCTCCTGTAATCTTCTCCGCTTCTCAAAAGTTTAAAATTTTCATCATCTACGCAACTCCGGTGACCTGCAACTTATTCCGACGACCTTCTTTACCCCTGAAACCACCAAAGGAGACCACCACTTGTCATCTCCAACCTCTAGTGACCTTCTCCGCCGCTCAAAACTTCAAAAAACTAACTGGGTTATAACCCAGTTAGACAAAGATCATTGGTGGCCAAAATCTTACAAGTTGGGACTGTTGTAGGCAATTTTTGAAGTTGGGATTATTACCGGCCAATTAGTGAAACTTGGGATTATTAAAATCCAATACCCCTATATTAATTAACAAAATATTCTTTAACACGTCAATTTCTTCGAGTGGTGGTCGCAAACACAAGATTTGCAACTATAGAAACGTTCACTTAATCTAGTTGCAAAACAGGATTATCTCTCGCAGAGGCGGATTTAGGCCACTTTTGTGGGTTCCCAGGAACCCATTCGATTTGGAAAATATGGAAAAAATTAATGAGAACCTTGTACGATTTGGAAAAAAAAAATAGTGAGAATTCTTGAGAATCTACCAAAAGGAACACAGTAAAAAAGGTTCTTAGATCCGCCACTGATCTCTGGAGGTATTTGTGACTGCCTTTTCAGTCGAAAATACTCAGTTTTCTAGTAATGATGTGTTGCCAATTATCATATTCGTAACTTATTGGTATATATTCTCGCTGACGAGTTTATGATACTAACATGATAAGATGGTACTTCTTGGCCTTGTATAGGGAAAGAGTTGTATCGCTTGATGAAGAGAGACAACAAGAAATCTCATTGTAAGTGTAGATTAAATTATGTTATGACAAATTACTTAGAAGTAGCTATTTATATTTTATTAATGTAAATCTGGTTTATATCTTCATACACCTACTTTTCGTTTTTCTATTTTACCCAATATTTTCTTAATGAAAATATCAAATGTTAAGTTATATTTCCGATAAAAGAATAAGGGCAAACGTAAAAAAGTTGATTTTCACTGAATTGACATATATGTCGATTTGTTTAAATCTAGTTGTTTTCAAAACCCACGATGACACATGTGCATTTTTTTATCTTGATTTTTTTTTTCAACTCATGATAACTTATATATATATATAGACGTAAAAATGTTTAGGGGTTAAATCACAGCCCAATAGAACTAAGGGACTTGATTATTAAAATTTGGTTGTTTTTAATTTGTTATATATGACAACCGAGTAGGAATATATTATATCTCACACTATGTTTCAGCGTTTCTCATACTCAGATAAATTTAATAGGCTCACACTATCTGCACACCTTGGTTGGCTATCTGCACACTTAGGGTTTACCTACGCTGCATATAGGTCTATACGCAGCGTATATAAACCCTTGTTTTCTGTGCAATGATTGCTGATAAGCAGGGGCGCAGGATAAGTGGGGCGGGAGGGGGCGCCCGCCCACTCGAATTTTTCGCTCAGTAGTGTTAGATATGTAGTTTTCGTATAGAAATTTTTGGGTATATACGTTTTTGCCCCCCTGGTTCTATAGAAATATTTTGGTATATACGTTTTCGCCCCCCCTGTTTTCGAAGGCAAGCTTCGCCACTGCTGATAACAGTGGCGGAACTAGAACAAAAATTCAGGGGTATCCCAAAAAATTTTTTTTTACCGTGCAATCATACAATATTTAAAAAAACAACAATACATAAAATAAAGTAAAACAAATACCTAATAGATTTGTCCTCTTCTTTTTTTCATAGCTTGAAATCGTTCCACCACATCGTCGTCTTTTACTTCACTTAAAAAATCCTTTTCGACCGCACAAACCATAGCACTGTTCAAGAATTCCGGACCGATTCGATTGCGTAAATCCGTCTTCACAAGCTTCAATTTCGAAAAACATCTTTCAACGGTTGCGGTTGCCACCGGTAAAAGCAAAGCTACCTTAACTACCCGATAAACTGTAGGACAAGAACTATGCGTTCCCGTTTCAACCATAACACGCGCAAGATCACTTATTCCATTCAAGTCTTCAAAGTTATCATCATCACTTATTGTGTGACGAAATGACTCAATATCACCCAAAAGACTCCCTATTTCTTGTGTAGTAAAATCATCCGGGTACATCTTAGCAAAGGCCAATATCTTCGATGGGTCAAACTTAGATAAACCGTTAGAAGGATTTAAACCCGACATATTTTTTATCAAACTAGTTGTTACCTCACTAAATCGATTTCCTAATTCTTGAATTTGCATGTCCAAAACCTCATTAAAAATGTCTACTTCAAAATGATGTCGATTTGTAATGACATTCTTTCGGTTTCTTGGATTACCATAACTTTCCGTCATGTCCAACATTGTAATGTCATATTTTTTACAAAAGGAAGTCACTTTTTCCAACATCGGCTCAAACCCATTTTGTCTTAAATCATTTAATGCTCGTTTTGTACCATTTATCAAGTTGGCCGCTTCTAAGAAAAATCCGATAAAACTCTCTCTAACAACACCAAGTTTATCAACATATCTAACAACTACAGCCATTTGCTCCTTCAAAGAAACATCACTGGATTCATCTACCAACAACCCAAACATGTCATCTTTAATTTGTGCACAAATGCTTTTTGTTACTTCCTTTGAAAAGCATTCAATAATCTCCTTGAGAATTAGATTCTTCCGACTCATCATGGCCACGAAAGGGTAAAGAGTTTTCTAAACAGAATCTAGCACTCATAACAGAACCTAGTAATCGATAATAATTTGCAATCATTTCTTCTTTAGTCAACTTCTTCATATTCTCATCCATATGTTTCTTTTGATTCATGAGATTGTGACATTTTTGTGCCGCCTTTGAATGATGACTATCAACATTCCCAACATGTTCCTTTAATGACCCCTTTTTACTCCAATCACTAAAGCCTTTAGAACTAGAAGACCACGTATCTCTTCCGCCTTGATTACCAACATCTTCTTTAAACAAGTAACAATATAGACAATATACTTTGTCTGCTTTGATGCTATACTCTAACCAACTACAATTATTAAACCAACTAACAACAAAACGTCTTTTTTTTCCATAACAGTCTTTAACAGGAAACTTATGACTACGCGGTTGAAAAGCCCCTTTAACAAGATACGACCTTCTTATGTCATCTATTTGATTTGGGTGATAACTAGCAATAGGTGGCCTATCAAATGGATCCGAAGGAAGATCATTCAAATCAATAATACCTCGTGTTGTTGGAATTGAAGTTGTAGGATTATCATTTTCAACATTCGGACTTGCATCCACGTCATCATTTGCTTGGATATTATCATTATCAACAGTCGGACTTGAATCAATGTCAACATTCGGAGGAGTTGTTTCATTCGGAATTGTATCATCATCATTAATTTCTTCGTATTTTCTTTTGAAAAAGTTCCCAATTAAAGCTTGTTTTTTGGAATTTGGTTTCGCCATCACTTCAAAGAATTATCAAACAAATAACAATCAATTAACAATCAAACAATTATCAAATAATCAGCAGCCAATAACAAGTAACAAGAATTAAACTGCTGTTCAAAAAAAAAAAAACAAATTCCCAATTTTGTATAAATGTCGATGATGAGTAGTTGAGTACAGCCAACTAACAACAAGTAACAACAATAAAACATTAAAACTAATGTTCGAACTTCGATGAGTATACTCACAGCCAAAATGTTCCCAAATCCCAATATTGAATATTCAAAGAATCAAAGCCCTGAGCTACCTGCCAATTCCCAATTTTGTATAAATGTCGATGATGAGTACAGCCAATTCTCAGTTTCTGTTGATGTGTTTTGTCTCTGTGTTCAAAGATGATCAGCGATTCAGCGACAAGGCCAAGCACAAACAATCCTTTTTTTCACTTTTTGGACGTCTGACTCTTCTAGTCGACATTTCATAATGCCGCCCATTCAATTTTGGGATATTATTTAGTTATTTGGGCTTATCTAATATGTTATTGTTTAGTTATTTGGGCTTATTGTTTAGTTTTTTATTGGGCTTATTATTGGTTTGTGTATTCATTATCACCAACTGGGCTTATTATTGGTTTGCAAAAAAAATTGAGGGGTGTCCTCGTATTTGTTCAGGGGTATCCTTTGTATAAAAATCAAAAAAAAAAAATTTACACTACTGGTCAAAAGTTGAGCCGTAGCCCGGGCTACGCCTCACATTAAGCCAGGTCCGCCCCTGGCTGATAAGGCTCTGAAATCCATGGTTTATATACGCTGAGTATAGTTCTATACGCGTATAGAGGTAACCATACGCAGCGTAGGTAAACCCTGATTCAACTAGAGTTTGGTGTGCATATAGGCACATTGGTGTGCCAATAGGTACACCCATCTAATATCAAAGGTTATAACCGTGCTTATGTAGTGTAACTGTCTTTATTTATCCATTCCCCTTCTTAAATTATCTTTTATGTGCCATCTAAGATATATGTAAGTGTGTGTTACGGGTTTCTTGCATGCAGAACCAAATCTGAATTGTGGATGTTAGATAAAATGAGAGAGATATATAGATAGACGATTATGCAGTTACATAATCATTTTATGTAATTTATGTAACGTATGTAAATTAATAAGTATAAGTATTTAAAGTGTACAAAACTTATGGGCTAATTCTTTTTATTTGTTTGTCTATTGAGGTACAATTGTGTTGGGGAAACACGTTGCTTGCGAAGGAAGGATATTATCGACACTCTTTATGCTGCGCTTCCAACGGCCACTGTCAAGTTCGGTTGCCAACTTGAATCTATAAAATTAGACCCACACACTACTAAACCAATTCTTAGGTTCATCGATGGAAGCTCAATTATTGCAAAGGTATTAACATGGTTTGAGTATATACAAAAAAAAAAAAAAAATACAACCTAATCATCTTAATGCAATTTCAGATTCTTATTATATCCTTACTGCCAAAGCAATTCTCATAATATTCTTACGGCGAAAGCAAGTTACTTCACTACTAGAAAACTGATTTTCAGCGATGAGAATATTATTATGGATCACCGATAGATAGTCAAAACACATATATACTCTTTTATAGTGTCCTTCCATGATCAGCGCTGAATCATCATGGACAATGTCAGTGTCGATCAATATTTTTTTTTTTTTTTTTGTGATGGACACGTAGTTAGTTATCAGTCCGCATTTGTGAAAATGAAATTTTGGATGAAATTTCGTCCCAAACTTATTTGTCATTGTCAGTAAGATGATCCGTCAGTGATTCATATCCTTTGTTGATTTGATGGTGACGCCTCCCTTTGCTACTTCATAACAATGATGTCTTGCATTGATAATCCGTCGATGATATCTAGGTAAATTTTATCGATGAATTCTTTAGCCACACCACTTTTCCCCCAATAGCCTTCAGCTGAGGACTATCACATTCACATAGAGACCACCGGCAGCTTCGTCCATCCATCGCTAAAGGTCCTCTGATATGTAGTGCTTCTTCCTTGTTGTAGGTTGTAATTGGTTGTGATGGTGACAAATCGATAGTTGCTGATTTTCTTAACCTCAAGCGTATAAAGATGTTTCCTTTATGTGAAGTTAGAGGCTTAACAAACTACCCCTACGGTCACTCCTTCGCTCATGAGTTCACTAGTTTCAAGAAAGACAACATACTTGTTGGTAGAATCCCCATTGACAATAAACTGGTTTACTGGTTCTGTACACAGCAGTACATTCTTAAAGGTAGTTTAGTATCATGTTTTATTATTATTTTTGTATATATTTCATTTTAAATGTTACATAACTTATTTTTGTTTACAACTATGAAAATTAATGCACAGATGAGAGAATTTGGAAAGATCCAGAGGTAATACAACACAACACCCTAGAGTTGCTAAGCAATTATCCCCAAGAAATTCAAGAAATGATTAAAACCACAGAGACAAAGTCGTTGTCTTTTAAACGCTTAAGATATCGTGCGCCATGGGAGTTGATAACGAGCACATTTTCTAGAGGAACAGTGATAGTTGCTGGCGATGCTAAGCATGTCATGGGTCCGTTTTTGGGGCAAGGTGGTTCAGCAGCACTAGAAGATGCGGTTGTGTTGGCTAGAAATATGGCTCAACTGGGTTTGGACCATGTTGAGGACGCTTTTAATCTGTTTGTAAGACAACGAAGAATCCGAGTGATTCGAGTGTCATTGCAAACATACCTCATTGGCATGCTATCGAGTAATCTGTCACGTCTAAAGAAGTTTATATGTATTTTGTTAATGATTCTTCTCTTTCGAAACCAGAAGAGTCATATGGATTATGATTGTGGTGCTCTTTGATGCGTTCAAAGATCTTTATAAACATTGTTATATCTAAGATTAGTGCATAGGTGTAAACACGAATAAGTTGTGTAATATAGTTATAGGTTTGAACTTTGATGATAAGCTTTACATTAGATGGATTACACAGGGTTTTTACAATCATGTTTTATTCATCTACTTTGTGTTCATGATGAAATATCACACGGATGGTGCACTAACACATGTTTTCCAATAATTAAAGACATCGTTGATCGTAATAAAAAAAGTATTGGTAAAACTCATAACACATTTGCAATGAAATAACGGATACAATTATACAAATATATTGTTGGAAATTTTGTGAAAATAGCATTTTTCACAAATATAGGAAAATGATTTTTTCCTATTTTGGACTAGAAATAAATATAATAAAATGAGCGGGTTTTATATATTTATTTGTGGGTTTGTGTTCTATGTCGGAAGTGCTTCGCAACGAACTAAACCACGTCCAAAACGGAGCTAAGATGAATGAGATATCGATGCTCAAAGTTTGGTGTTTGAAACTTGAATGCTGAAAAAGTGGGAAAGTGGCACATTGTCCCACATCGGATGAGATATGGAACTTAAAGGGGTATTTAAGTGGGAACTCTCCATCCTTATTGTTTTATGGAAGCACTCACTAGTGTACCCGCGAAGGGTGCTACCCTAACTCGCACACGCGCGCGTGGCGTGGGCGATGAGGCGCAATGTGGCGCTTTGATGGTGCACTTTGCACTTCTCGCCGCTTGAGAGCCGCCTTTGTATTTTTGACCACGTGCGCGTGGTGGATCACAGATGCTGCAAGGACCAAGTGGTGTGAAGGTTCGAGGCGCGTGACGTGGCAGTCCGCGCGCATGGACCTGAGTGAGTATGGCGCACGCGCGCATGGCAGTGAGCCAAGTGGACGCACCGCGCATGGAACGTGCAGACCTGGGCGCTCGCGCACCAGTGTGACTTGCGCGCACGCGCAGAAGCTTCCAGCAGCAGTTAATGCTGTGCAGTTACATTTCAGCATTCGAAACTGACAAAGTTAATGCGTTTGACTGAGAATTAAGTGACGAATTAAAGTGCATTAAAGACGTCTAATGCAGTTTAATTCTCCCATTTAATTTATTTTTCGGTTTCGAGTTCAACCTGGTGTATAAATAGGAGGCTCCTTTCACCAGATGACACACACCGAAAATTACCAGCTATCTCTTTTCTCCACTGCAGAATTCTATATTTTCTTTCAAGCTTCAATGTATACCTTCGGGTTGGAGTCAAGACCGGCAGTGCAACTGCTTGCGGCTGTTGTATCCTGGAAACAAACGTGTTCTCCTGGGAGACACGAAATTTGTTTTAAGGGACCCGTGTTTAACACGATCCTCAGCCAAGAACAGTTTCGTCTGTTCGTGTTTTTTCTGTTCTTGTATTTCTTTTCAGTTGTATTAGTATTGTATTTATTTTGTTTCTGTTTAATTCTTGTAATTCAAGTTAATAAAGGAATTTTTTATTTATTTTACACGAACGGATTCCTACAATCTTAAAACAAATTTTAAAACACCGTTCGTGTAGAATCACAAACTTCTCTGCTGTGAATTTAATTTTTTTTCTCACAGCAGTTTGTGTTTTAAAAGGTTTTCCCTGTTTCGATTCAAAGTAGCAATTTTGTCAAAACATAACTCTGTTCTTCTACTCCTTCTTTCTCTGCTGTGAATTTAATTTTTTTTTTCTCACAGCAGGTTGTGTTTTAAAAGGTTTTCCCTGTTTTGATTCAAAGTAGCGACTTTGTCAAAACATAACTCTGTTCTTCTACACCTTCTTTGTCTTTGGGTTCTAAGATCTTCTCTTGTAGTCTTCAAAGTTGGACTTAGAAGCTACGAGGCTGATTTTGTTACTCATCGATTTTGTTAGTAAAATAATAAATCAGCACATTTATTATTCTAACGGTTTTATTAACTTGGTTTTGTGGAATTTTTCAGAATGTCGACTGAAAATACCAACGTCAACGTTGTTGTCGGTTGTCACGGCCCACGACCCGGTTTGACCCGTTTCAGGAGCCGCGACAGAAAAATACTGCGGTATTTATTTAATTGAGTTTTACAGCGGAAGTTTTCATCAGGATCTTTTAAAATATAAATATTTCCTGATTATTTTATTTCACAACGCGGGATAAACCCGGTAATTTACAATAGTTTGATTTTACAAAGAAATCTTTTTTTTTTTTTTACAAAACATGTTTCTTTATTTTATACTGAGCCACTTCCTTGAGCTTTATAGTGCTATATGGCACTTTTCCTGATTCATAACAGGTCACCTGAAACATGTTTGAAAAAGGTTTTGTCAGTGGGAAATACTGAGTGAATCATTCTATTTTGCATAATGATGCATAGTTATTAATTACAGCATAAGAGCGATTACAATGGCTTCTATCTTATTTTTATCTGGCATTCTGTCACAATGATGACATGTCACAATGGTGACGATGGTCATACCACTATTTAGATCAATGAACCTAAATAGTGACGATTATCCCTGTAGGTTAATGAACCTAACAGTGATTATCCCGAGTAGGTCAATGAACCTAACTGGAATAAAATTAGTAATGTGCACAATACCCCACTAACCAGTAATTCAAGATATCCACGACTTAGTCCCTGTAATTATAATCTTGAAAATAATTTGGAGTATTGTAAAATAGTTGATAAAAAGAGAATGACTCACAAACTGTGAGAAAAGGAGAATGACTCACATTGCAGATTTTATACGGGCAGAGCCTAGCCTACTGATTAGCCTTTTATCCTAATTTTAATAACAAGCACACAATTTGGGGTTAGTAATCAATCCAGCATTTACGATAACTCACGAGATCAAATTCTCACAACGAACGACAAAGTGCAATACTTCATCCATCGAATTAACGATGATCCGTCGAATTAACAACGAATGACAAAGTATAATACTTTATCCATCGGATTAACGATGATCCGTCAAATTAATGACGAACGATAAAGTATAACCCTAATGTGGGCGGCACTTAAACATTCATTGGATATTTTGATCAATCGGACAATGAATCGTAGCAGCGATTGTGCTAATACCCTGATTGCAGCTTCAATTAGAGACCTGTGTGTGTTAATTGAAGTATACAGCAGAAAACTCGGTGTATAATTGAAAATTCTTTCGACGTAAAATGTTCAGAAAGCAAGTGCCAATGTCCTCTATTTATAGCTGAAATTTGATCAACCATACGCACCGTAGCACTTATAACCCCTGCGCATCGTATGGTAAGCATACGCACCGTAGGCCTTAAACCCCTGCGCATCGTAAGGGTTTGAAAGTCGGTTATAGAGTAGCCACGTGTGGGACTAGGCCTGATGACTTGACACCTTCGGAAATTTCGAAGTGGACAGCACGTAATTGTAGATAATCATCAACTAGGGTTTACCCCCCCCCCTGAGTTTTAGAGGCCCTAATCCTGATTCCAACTGTTCTAGAAATTTTTAGGGTTTGCACAGAATCACTTGGGTGTCTCAATTAGGGTTTCCTATTGGTCAAATTAATTTAATATTTATGACTTTTGATGAGAGTCGTTACATTCTCCCCACCTTAATAAAAATCTCGTCCTCGAGATTTACTGGAATAATTGAGAATACTTTCTCTTCCTTTTTTATTCCAGTTCCCAAGTATATTAGGATCCTGTCTTTGAATCCTACTTTACTTAACATTATTGGTTACTTTATATCTTGGAAAGGTACTACCAAAGATTCGTCTGATAGACATTTCTTGAGATTGGATATATAAAATATATCATGTATTCCAACTAACCTTCCTGGTAGTTGTAAACTATAAGTAACTGATCCAATACGTTGGATTACTGGAAATGATCCTACATACTTTGGTCTTAGCTTTCCTTTCTTACCAAATCTAACAACTCCTTTCCAAGGAGATACTTCCAATTATATTTTGTCGCCAACTCGAACTCCAACGGCTTTCATCTATTATCTGTATAATTCTTATGACTATCTCTTGTTGTTTTCATCCTTTCCTTCGTGATACTGAATATCACAGTTGTAGTCATTTAAGATTTTCATCCATCTCTTTTGCCTCAAATTCTTTTTGCCAAAATATATATATATATATATATCTTAACTTCTTATAATCTGTATAGATAGTATCCTTACTTCCATACAGATAATATCTCCAAAAATTATGGCTCTAAATTCTAACTTATGAGTGGTATAATTCCTTCGTACCTTTTTCAATTGTCTTGATGCATATGCAATTACCTTTTTGCGTTGCATTAACATACTTCCAAATCAGAACTTTGAAGCATTACTATATACTTCAAAATCTTCAGTTCCTTCTGGTAAGTCTAGGATTTATGTTTTAATATCCTAAAAACTTCTTTTTGTTTAGATCTCTAATCAAACTTAACTGTTTTACAGGTTAACTTAGTTTAATGGTATAGCTATTTTGAAAATTCCTTAATAAACTGTCTATAATACTAAACTTACAAAATTCCTAATTTCCATTGCGGTTTACAGAATCTTCCATTTGGTAATTACTGCTATCTTAGCAAGATCTAAGTGAATACTTTCATGATTCACCATATGACCTAAAATTGCACTTCAGCCAAAATTTATTCTTCAACAATTTGGAGTAGAGCTTTTCTTTTTCTTAACAACCAATATTGTGCTAACCGATAAGGTTCCCTGGCTTATCGGTAATATTCCTGGAATTAGATGAATTTTAAATTCTATCTTCATGTAATCCAGGTAAATCTTCTGGAAATACATCTGGGTATTCGGAATTTACAGAAATTTCCTTAAATTCTGCATCTTTAGTATTAATGATTACTAAAATCATATATACTATTCCTTTGCTTTCGTTTATAATTAGCAATTTCCATTACTGATATGAACTTCATAGGCTTACATGGTTTATCTCCTGTAATCATAATTACTTCTCCGATGGTTGATTGAATTTCTAAGAAATTCTGATCGCAGATAATGATCATAACATCGAATTCAACTAATTTCATAGATAATAGGATTGTGGAAAACTTATAACTTATTTCTATGTTCTACATAACCTTATTTATTTTAACTGAATTCCCATCTGCCGTTTCTAATATAGAAATTCATCTAATGTTGGTAAGTTAAGAGTTTGGCAGAGTAAAGTATTTATAAAACTTTGGTTTGTACCAGAGTCAAATAATACTTTTATGTAAACGTTGTAAGCTAAGAACATACCGGCTATCACATCTGGAATCATCTCGGCTTCATGAGTAGTCAGCTGAAAGGTTCTCGCATTCCTTTTTGCTCCTTCTGCTGGTTTGGCTTGATTGTCAAATGGTTTATTCAGTTTTGGACAATCTGGCCTAAGATGTCCAGTTTCTCTACAGTTGTAACAAACTGAAAATTTCTTCCTCCTACAGTCTTCTTCTTGATGCCCTGGAATCTTGCAAAAATTGCAATATCCTTTGCATCTTCCAAAATGCTTCCTTTTACAAAAATTGCAAAATGGACTAGTAGAAGATTGCCCATTCCCTCCTTTCTTGAAATTGTTATGGTTACCCGAACTGAATTCTTGGGTAATCTTTTGGGCTACTTCCTTCCTTCTATTTTCTTCTCTTGTCCGTACTAGCTCATCAGTCATAGTATTAGCTAATTCTACTGCATCATCAATCGTGCGAGGTTTCGCAGCCTTGACGATATTACGGATTTCGGAAATTAATCCCCAAATATAACGAGAAATAAGTACCGGCTCAGGCGAAGCCAGGGTTGGTACCACTCGAGCATATTCGAAGAATGTCGTAGTATACCCTCGACAATCTACATCCATCATCTGGTGAGTTAGAAACTTATTTGCCATTTGTTCCTTTTCATACTCGGGACAAAATTTTCTTTCTACAAGACTCTTAAATTCTTCCCATTTCATGGCATAAGCCCTATTTCTTCCTTTAGCCTGTAACACCGTGTTCCACCATTCTAGTGCTCCTTCTTTGAAAAGGTTTGACGCGTACATGACTTGATCATCCTGAGCACATTTACTTATGGCAATTACTGCCTCGGTTTTCTCTAACCAACGCAGTGCCGCAGTCGCTCCTTCATTGCCTGCAAACTCAGTGGGTTTACAAGCAAGAAATTCTTTATAAGTGCAACCAGGCGTTGCAACTTTCCTTTTCTTAGGGAGCGGAGCTTGCCATGGTTCATTATCATGATTAACATGATTACCTCCTCCATTTACGCTATTACTGAAATTATCTTCAGAAATGCGTTTACTAGGAACAACTTGTTGAGGTTCGATTGGATTTTTAACAGCAGCAATGATTGCTGGAATAGCATTGGCTATCCCTTGAGCAACTATTCCTGGAATAGTGTTGGCTATCTCTTGAGCAATGATATTTTCTATATCTTGCCTAGTCACATATTGGTTCCCTGATTGTTGCTCAGATTGATTAACCTCATTAACTGGTTCATTATTAGCGTTTTCCATCTGATATCTAATTTATAGATACATAATTAGTATAAAGGAAATAATTCAATATCACAATTTAGTTGCACATAATCACATAAATGAATATACAAACAAAATTGTAACTTTTCTAATATTTCCTTATATCATGTTTCTATATACACCCGTTTTATTATTTAATTTACACATACTAATTTTACTGTTACTATTTATATAACCACAGTTTCATAATCCCCTATCCTTTGTCAGATGATGTTCTAGTAACGGCGTTTCTTCTCATCGTATTTCCAGGAAATCTGTCCCAAAGTCTCTTGGATCCTATTCCCAGCATCCATGTTGTCAAAATGATGGAGTTCAGTCCTATTCTCGTTACTTATTGGTAAATTTGGTAAAGGTTCTGAATTGTACTTAGGAAAAAGCCTATAGGGATGGTTTTGTAACAATATTTCATTATCCAACCATTCGTCTATATTCCAGTGATTAGAAGAGTTTGGAATAGATGGTCCTAAGTTCATAAAATTATTTTCATTAATAGGCTCAATAGTATAATCGGTTGCCATTATAAAATCTAGTTCTTCTTGAGATGGTAATCCCTCCATTTGCCTAGAACTTTCCCCAATTTCCATTTTCTTAGGCTTAGGTTTCTCAAAAGGTAAAGCATTGAATTCTATAGGTTCTTCTATGTCTGGAATATACCTATTAAAATCTCTGGAAACTTCGATTCTTACTGGATAGAGATTTAAATTCTGAAGGGCTTCCGACAAATTACTCATGCTGTTTAGCAACATACACACAATTTACTAAGTCATAACAAAATTTTATAGAACAACTTTTTAAATAGTATTTCATACTACCAAACCAACTGAAAATTAAAACATACTAGGTTTTATTTGTAATTTATTTATAAATTTTCTAGACTGTAAAAATACTAAACTTTAAATCAGAATTTTTTAAAGATTTATATTTATTATTACAGTTGTTAACATATAAAAATCTATATACTAAATAAGCATGATGACTTAATTTATATACATTAACTAGTCATTATCATGGTGGATATTGGTTAGTGCTGCCTTGTTTAAGCATAGGTGATCAGTCCATGCCTAACTAAGGCTAGGTTATCCAATATCTGCCTTTGATAATAACCCTAGTATTTAAAAATAATCTTAATACTACTACTATTAATATATTATTATTAATAATAAAATTATTAATAATAAATAACTAAACAATAAATTTAAATAAGAGTATGCTTCAAACATAAAAATATAATTTCTTTACCACAATATAGTAATACTATATTAGGTAATTCCATATATTAATCAAATAAATTTATATATAATGTTTTTCGATTAACGATGATAGAGCAATAAATATTATAATATTTGTTAACATATAAAAATCTGCCCATACTATTCAAAATTAGTCAAATAATTAAAACATATAATCACAAAATAGCAATTAATAAAAATTATTAAGTATTTTCCAAATACTTAATTGGCTTAAATCAGTGGCTCGATAAGTGGCTCTGATACCACCTTTTTCTGTCACGGCCCACGACCCGGTTTGACCCGTTTCAGGAGCCGCGACAGAAAAATACTGCGGTATTTATTTAATTGAGTTTTACAGCGGAAGTTTTCATCAGGATCTTTTAAAATGTAAATATTTCCTGATTATTTTATTTCACAACGCGGGATAAACCCGGTAATTTACAATAGTTTGATTTTACAAAGAAATCTTTTTTTTTTTTTTTTTTTACAAAACATGTTTCTTTATTTTATACTGAGCCACTTCCTTGAGCTTTATAGTGCTATATGGCACTTTTCCTGATTCATAACAGGTCACCTGAAACATGTTTGAAAAAGGTTTTGTCAGTGGGAAATACTGAGTGAATCATTCGATTTTGCATAATGATGCATAGTTATTAATTACAGCATAAGAGCGATTACAATGGCTTCTATCTTATTTTTATCTGGCATTCTGTCATAATGATGACATGTCACAATGGTGACGATGGTCATACCACTATTTAGATCAATGAACCTAAATAGTGACGATTATCCCTGTAGGTTAATGAACCTAACAGTGATTATCCCGAGTAGGTCAATGAACCTAACTGGAATAAAATTAGTAATGTGCACAATACCCCACTAACCAGTAATTCAAGATATCCACGACTTAATCCCTGTAATTATAATCTTGAAAATAATTTGGAGTATTGTAAAATAGTTGATAAAAAGAGAATGACTCACAAACTGTGAGAAAAGGAGAATAACTCACATTGCAGATTTTATACGGGCAGAGCCTAGCCTACTGATTAGCCTTTTATCCTAATTTTAATAACAAGCACACAATTTGGGGTTAGTAATCAATCCAGCATTTACGATAACTCACGAGATCAAATTCTCACAACGAACGACAAAGTGCAATACTTCATCCATCGAATTAACGATGATCCGTCGAATTAACAACGAATGACAAAGTATAATACTTTATCCATCGGATTAACGATGATCCGTCAATTTAATGACGAACGATAAAGTATAACCCTAATGTGGGCGGCACTTAAACATTCATTGGATATTTTGATCAATCGGACAATGAATCGTAGCAGCGATTGTGCTAATACCCTGATTGCAGCTTCAATTAGAGACCTGTGTGTGTTAATTGAAGTATACAGCAAAAAACTCGGTGTATAATTGAAAATTCTTTCGACGTAAAATGTTCAGAAAGCAAGTGCCAATGTCCTCTATTTATAGCTGAAATTTGATCAACCATACGCACCGTAGCACTTATAACCCCTGCGCATCGTATGGTAAGCATACGCACCGTAGGCCTTAAACCCCTGCGCATCGTAAGGGTTTGAAAGTCGGTTATAGAGTAGCCACGTGTGGGAGTAGGCCTGATGACTTGACACCTTCGGAAATTTCGAAGTGGACAGCACGTAATTGTAGATAATCATCAACTAGGGTTTACCCCCCCTGAGTTTTAGAGGCCCTAATCCTGATTCCAACTGTTCTAGAAATTTTTAGGGTTTGCACAGAATCACTTGGGTGTCTCAATTAGGGTTTCCTATTGGTCAAATTAATTTAATATTTATGACTTTTGATGAGAGTCGTTACATCGGTACCCCTGCCAACACTGTGGGAGCGTCCACAGTGGCGAATCATGCTGAACGACCCGAGAAGTTCTCGGGTCTCCACTTCAAAAGGTGGCAACAGAAGATGTTCTTCTACTTGACCACCATGAACCTTGCGAGGTTCTTAACGGAGACCGCTCCCCAACCGGCGCAAGGGGAGACCGATGCTCAGGCTCTGAGCGCGGTAGAGGCGCGGAAGCACTCGGACTTTATATGTCGAGGCTAGGTACTCAACGGTCTCTCGGATGCGCTGTATAATGTGTACTATAATGTCAAGACTTCCAAAGAATTATGGGAGTCTTTAGAGAAAAAAGTACAAAACGGAGGATGCGGGAACAAAGAAATTTGTTGTCGCCCGTTTCTTGGACTTTAAAATGGTTGATAACAAGTCTGTTATGAACCAAGTCCAAGAGTTGCAAATTATACTAAATGACATCCATGCTGAGGGAATGGTACTTAGCGAAACTTTTCAAGTGGCAGCCATGATCGAAAAATTACCTCCTGCTTGGTTGGATTTTAAGAATTATCTTAAACACAAGCGAAAGGAAATGTCGGTCGAGGACCTTGTTCTTCGTCTTCGTATAGAAGAAGAAAACAGGGTGGCCCAAAAAGGCACCATTTTGCAAGCTTCGGCTAAGGAAAACATGGTGGAAGTTGGGGAGTCCTCAAAGGGCAAGAAAGGCAAGGGTAAAAAGGACAGCAAAGGGAAAGCAAAGGTTAACAACCTTGGACCTAAAAAGGGGGCTGTGAAAAAGAAGCCTGCGCCTTTCCAAGGTACTTGTTACAATTGTAACGAGACGGGGCACCGTGCTAACCAATGCAATAAACCTAAGCGTGAGCGTGCGCATATGGTTGATGAGGATGGTATGCCTCTGATTGCAATGATAACCGAGGAAGCGGCTATGATTGAAGAAGTCAACGCAATGGGTGAAAACCCAAAAGGATGGTTCGTTGACACGGGTGCAACCCGCCATGTTTGTGGAGACAAGGCTCTTTTCTCTACATTCAAGGAAGCTTCGGGTGAAGAAAAGCTTTATATGGGGAATAAAGCTACCGCAAGCATCAAGGGGGAAGGCACGGTCGTTTTGAAGATGACTTCGGGCAAGGAGCTTACCTTAACCAATGTGCTTTATGTCCCAGAGATTCGGAAGAATCTCGTGTCGGGATGGATGCTCAACAAGTTTGGATTTCGTCTAGTGTTTGAATCGGACAATTTTGTCTTGTCTAGACGTGGAATGTTTGTTGGAAAGGGCTATGCCCTTAATGGTATGTTTAAAATGAATGTAATGGTTGTAAACCAAAACAAGAAAATGAATGAAAATTCTACTTCTACTTACATGATTGAGTCTTCTAATGTTTGGCATGGTAGACTAGGGCATGTAAATTTTAATTCATTACGACGTTTAATTAAATTAAACTTGATACCAACATTCCATATCGAGTCCAATCACAAATGCGAGACATGTGTTGAATCCAAACTTACGAGATCATCGTTTAAATCGGTTGAACGAATAACTGAACCCCTTGATTTAATTCATACCGATGTGTGTGATTTAAAAGCGGTTCCCACGCGTGGTGGAAATAAGTACTTCATCATGTTTATTGATGATTGTACTAAATATTGCTACGTGTATTTACTAAAGAGTAAAGACGAAGCAATAGAGAAGTTTATCTTGTACAAAAATGAAGTTGAGAATCAACTTAAAAAGAAGATAAAAGCTTTGAGAAGCGATCGAGGAGGTGAATATGTTGCACCTTTTGCGGACTTATGCGCAAAAAGTGGCATTGTACATGAGTGTACACCTCCTTATTCTCCACAATCAGATGGCGTTGCGGAACGAAAGAACCGCACATTGAAGGAAATGATGAACGCCATGTTGATAAGCTTGGGAGTGAACCGAGAAATGTGGGGGGACGTCATTCTCTCAGCAAACTATCTTTTAAACAAGATACCTTTGAAAAATAGGGACGAAACTCCATATGAGTTATGGAGAAAAAGGAAGCATTCGTACAAATACTTGAAAGTGTGGGGGTGTCTAGCTAAGGTGATTGTACCACCTCCCAAGGCTCTTAGGATAGGACCCAAAACTGTTGATTGCATTTTCATTGGATATGCACATCAAAGTAGTGCGCATCGTTTTCTTGTACATGAGTCCAAGAATCCCGATATACACAAACACACTATCATAGAGGCAAATCCTAATGTCGTCTCATATTTTGAGAATGTGTTTCCTATGTTAGGACAAACACATGCGCTTTCATCAAGAGCGGTTGATGAAGCAGGTCTAAGTTCGTCTACATGGTTAGATGAAGCAGGACCAAGTTCATCTACGAGGATAGATGAAGGACATGAACGACCTGAGGTCGAGGAAGGTGAGCTTAGACGAAGTAAACGACAAAGGGTTGAAAAATCCTTTGGTCCAGACTTCATGAGCTATATGGTTGAGGGTGAGCCCAATACCTACCGCGAAGCGGTTACCTCCGCGGAAGGACCTCAATGGGAAGAAGCAATTAAGAATGAAATTGATTCTATATTGCAAAATCATACTTGGGAGTTAGTAGATCTTCCACCTGGTTGTAAACCACTTGGATATCGTTGGATATTCAAAAGGAAGATGAAAGCCGATGGAAGTATTGATAAATACAAGGCAAGGTTAGTGATCAAAGGATTTAGACAAAAGGAGGGTCTAGACTACTTTGATACTTACTCGCCTGTAACGCGAATAACCTCTATACGATTGGTTCTTGCAATTGCGGCTCTAAGAAATTTGGAAGTTCACCAAATGGATGTAAAGACCGCATTTCTAAATGGCGATTTAGAAGAAGAAATTTACATAGAACAACCTGAGGGTTTTTCCGCCCCTGGAAACAAGGGCAAAGTATGTAAATTGGTCAAGTCTTTGTATGGCTTGAAGCAAGCTCCAAAACAATGGCATCAAAAGTTTGATCATGTCATGATTGACAATTGTTTCAAAATAAATGAGTGCGACAAGTGTGTTTATTTTAAAGACACACCAAGAGGTTATGTGATTTTATGTCTTTATGTAGATGATATGCTTATCATCGGGAGTGATGATAACATGATCAAGTCAACGAAAGACATGTTGAAAGCGAGGTTTGACATGAAAGACATGGGTCTCGCGGATGTGATTCTTGGTGTAAAAATCACTAGAACCCAAAATGGTCTTGTGTTGAGTCAATCTCACTACGTGGAAAAGATCCTTGGGAAATTCAATTCGGACGATACGAGTATAGCTCGATCTCCAATTGATAATACCCAACGCCTAAGGAAGAATAGAGGCAAGAGTGTTTCTCAGTTAGAGTACTCAAGGATCATTGGTAGTCTCATGTATCTAATGACATGTACTAGACCCGACTTAGCATATGCAGTGAGCAGGCTAAGTAGATACACCAGTAATCCGAGCGAGGATCATTGGAAAGCTATCACGAGGGTGCTTAGATACATAAGATACACGAGAGACTATGGATTGCATTATACCCGTCATCCAGCAGTGATCGAAGGATACACTGACGCGAACTGGATATCGGATATAAAGGATCACAGATCCACAAGTGGTTACGTGTTTACACTTGCTGGCGCAGCTATAGCTTGGAAGTCTTCCAAGAAAACGGTTATAGCGAGATCCACGATGGAATCCTAATTCGTCGCTTTAGATAAGAGCGGGGAAGAGGCGGAGTGGCTACGTCAATTTGTGGAAGATATTCCGAGATGGCCAAAGCCGTTGACGGCGATCTGCATACATTGTGACAATCAGTCTGCTCTTGCTAGAGCACAAAACATGATGTACAATGGCAGATCAAGGTACATTCGACGTAGACACAACACGGTACGACAACTTATCTCAACGGGTGTTATCTCAGTTGACTATGTGAGGTCAAATGAGAACATTGCGGACCCGTTAACGAAAGGCTTATGCACAGATAAGGTGTATAGGTTGTCAAGAGGAATGGGACTAAAGCCCATAGATGAAGGGAATATGAGGGAAACCTAACCTAGTTGACTGGAGATCCTAAGATCTAGGTTCAATAGGCAAACTTAATCATAAACCCAAAGGGAGTCACTGTGGGGGGTGCCCCAAAAATCAATAAAGGGAGTTGTATACTTCCTAGTCCATTCCAATCAGTGTCATGAAGGAAATGTTAAGCATGTTGAGGTTAAGGATTTTGAGGAAATCCAAATTAACCATGATGCTTTTAATGATTCAGAGGAATCACCTATGTTAGAGAGAAGTGGGGTCGCTTCGAATGGATTTGTGGGGAGGCGCAAATCCAAGAGCTCTTGCAGAACCAGGAACGTGTTCCATGACCATGAACGGACACAACCATGAGGTCTTAACTCGACTAGGGAGAGTATTGTGTGAATGTATATTGTCGCCTACATAAATGGGGGATTGTTCAAACACCCCGCGTCTACAAGACCCTAGGAGGCTAAGTATGCTTCACAAAAGAAGGTTCAAAGGTTACACCTACCTATCTTGCAATGCTCAACTGTTGAACGTGTATCGTTGAAACTTGATAGATCGATTTCTATTCATGTGGGGGATTGTTGGAAATTTTGTGAAAATAGCATTTTTCACAAATATAGGAAAATGATTTTTTCCTATTTTGGACTAGAAATAAATATAATAAAATGAGCGGGTTTTATATATTTATTTGTGGGTTTGTGATCTATGTCGGAAGGGCTTCGCAACGAACTAAACCACGTCCAAAATGGAGCTAAGATGAATGAGATATCGATGCTCAAAGTTTGGTGTTTGAAACTTGAATGCTGAAAAAGTGGGAAAGTGGCACCTTGTCCCACATCGGATGAGAGATGGAACTTAAAGGGGTATTTAAGTGGGAACTCTTCATCCTTATTGTTTCATGGAAGCACTCATTAGTGTACTCGCGAAGGGTGCGGAGCACCCTAACTCGCACTCGCACACGCGCGCGCGCGTGGCGTGGGCGATGAGGCGCAATGTGGCGCTTTGATGGCGCACTTTGCACTTCGCATCGCCGCGAGCCGCTGGAGAGCCGCCTTTGTATTTTTGACCACGTGCGCGTGGTGGATCACAGAGGCTGCAAGGACCAAGTGGTGTGAAGGTTCGAGACGCGTGACGTGGCAGTCCGCGCGCGAGTACACATGGCATGGAGGCGCATGGTGCATGGGCCTGATGTGACGTGCGCGGCGCACCAAAGTGAGCCAAAACGGCGCGACTGTGTGGCGTGCTCGTAGAGGCTCACAGGTGACGTGGCACGCGCGCGCAGGCGCGCATGGACCTGAGTGAGTATGGCGCACGCGCGCATGGCAGTGAGCCAAGTGGACGCACCGCACATGGAACGTGCAGACCTGGGCGCGCGCGCACCAGTGTGACTTGCGCGTACGCGCGCGCAGAAGCTTCCAGCAGCAGTTAATGCTGTGCAGTTACATTTCAGCATTCGAAACTGACAAAGTTAATGCGTTTGACTGAGAATTAAGTGACGAATTAAAGTGCATTAAAGACGTCTAATGCAGTTTAATTCTCCCATTTAATTTATTTTTCAGTTTCGAGTTCAACCTGGTGTATAAATAGGAGGCTCCTTTCACCAGATGAAACACACCGAAAATTACCAGCTATCTCTTTTCTCCACTGCAGAATTCTTCATTTTCTTTCAAGCTTCAAGGTATACCTTCGGGTTGGAGTCAAGACCGGCAGTGCAACTGCTTGCGGCTGTTGTATCCTGGAAACAAACGTATTCTCCTGGGATACACGAAATTTGTTTTAAGGGACCCGTGTTTAACACGTTCCTCAGCCAAGAACAGTTTCGTCTGTTTGTGTTTTTTCTGTTCTTGTATTTCTTTTCAGTTGTATTAGTATTGTATTTACTTTGTTTCTATTTAATTCTTGTAATTCAAGTTAATAAAGGAATTTTTTATTTATTTTACACGAACGGATTCCTACGTATATATGTACATTTGACTACATACAAATATGTATATTTGACTACATAAGAAGATGAATTTATACTAGAAAAATGCAAAAAAGTTTGTATTAAAGGAAATTGTTGATATAAACTAATGATCGATGAGTCAAGAAAAAAGATGTGGGGTATTTATAAACTCATTTGTGTAGTTGTTAATTGGAATTTATAGTGAAATTAGTTTGAAGTTAGTAATCATAATTTAAATATAAATATACCGAATCATAGTTGAATGTATTTTAATGATCATTAAATTAATTAATTAATTATATGATATGGATATATTTTTAAGAGTACAAGACTAAAAGATGGTGACTGCAATAAAAAGAAGATCATTTGGGTTCTATATATACTGGACTGTGTATGATTTAACAATAAAGGGTCCATCGGATTAAAGTGATGGGCTGAAGAATTGGGCTAAATTAGCTTTGTGATCATTGAGCTGTCAAGAGAAAACGACTAAAATTATTTACATAGATGTATCTTTTTCATCTTCATGAGAGGCTAATGTTTGGCAATCAGTTAATGTAGGCTATGTCTATGTAACATATCGAATACTTATATGAAAATTTGAGTTAACATGTTGCAATCCAACTTAGTTGAAAGATAGTTACGTTTGAGCATTTAAAAGTATAACAATTATAAGCATGTAATTTGCATTTGTTATTATGTGATTGATTATTGCGCTTATTTGATAGACGTTTAGAGTTCATCACCCGATCGTGCCCAGTATACTCTAGTTAATTTGGTTAACGATTAAACAGATGGTATGTAAGTATATGCGGATCATGCTTTAGGTCACTGACTTTGTAGTCGATTAAACTTTATTTTCACCAAGTAAGTTTTACATAAATCAAATCATATCCTCGTTCTGATCAAAATCCATAAAACATCGGTTTGTAATTCGGAAAAAAGCTTAACTCCGTTAAGCTATTTTTAACGGCGGACTATTATCGGCCAAAAACGGACCAGTTCGGATTATTATCGGCCAATAACTGAGTTGGGATTATTATCGGCCAAATTGGGATTATTTAAATCCAATTTGCCTTTTCTAAAATGACATATTTAAGACTGATATGTGGTTAGCGTGCAGTCATGCATAGGTATAAAAAGCAATTAGTCAGCACAACCCAGCTTAGCAGTTCAATATAAACATTATAAGAACATTATCAGCTAGTGTACATACATAGTCAGTCTATGGCATACACACAACTTTGAATATCAATATCTCATTCACCTTGTTACAATTTTAAACATATATATTAACTGGTGAATAAACCCTCATCATGAAGAACTTATGACCGTAGAATGTTAATTAAACATCTCATGTGTAAGTAATAAGATAGTTATCTCATCGATATTAATTCATGAACTTAGAGAATATCATCTCACATGGGCTTTGAACCAACTCACGTTGACTACTGCTTTTGAGTTGATTAATTAAAGCCAACATGCCTTAGTATGGGTGTCCAACACTAGCTAGCATATAGGCTTACCTTGTGCCATAAGCTGCCCAACAAACCATCAACTTTCATCAAACTTCAAACTTGGGCATACTTATACCCATAATTATTTGTAGTCACGGTTCATGATACGTGAGTTTTCTTCGTCAAACTTCTTAAACTGTTCATTATTCCCAATGATCTAGTTAATCCAATTTTCCATAAGTAATTTGTTACTCCTTAAACCCTTTTGCAATTTTGTCTTTACATAAGTTGATACTTGTGTTCATACTTATATTAAATCATCTATGTTGCCACTTAGGTTATAGTCTAGTGGTCAAGAGAAATGATCTTTTGTGCAGAGACTAAGGTTTAATCCTTTAAAGATGTAAGTATTTAAAGGGAAAAATTAGTCGTTAAAAAAATCATCTATGTTAAATACTTTTTTCAAAGCATCATAATTCATAAATAACAAGTACTAGTTCATTATATAGAAAATATGATGTTAAAACATATAATCATATTAGTACATCATTTTCATAAATGATCTATGTTAAATACTTTTTTTCAAAGCATCATAATTCATAAATAACAAGTACTAGTTTATAATACTAGAAAATATGATGTTGAAACATATAATCATATTAATAATTCGTTTTCATTTTCATAGAGTAAATTACAAAAGGTCACCTGGTGACATCAGACTGTAAACTATATCATTTTCCTTCAAAAAGTAAAAAAACCTAACTCAATTTTTGCAAACCCTTACACATTACGTGCTTTAACCTTAACTCAAATAGTTTTCATGGTTAAATCTGATCAAATGGACCTCACATGAGGGTACTTTGATCATTTTACTCTAAATACTAAAATAAATAAACATAATCATAATTAATATTAAATAAAATTAATTATGTTTAATATATATATATATATATATATATAGGGTAAGGTTCATGCGAGAACCACATTTATTGCGAGAACCAATGTGAACACAACCAAAAATACCTAAAAAAACCGAACCCCCACCCCGCCCCCCAAAAAACCTAAACCCCCCACCCCCCAAAAAAAACCTAACCCCCCCCCCCCACACCAATGCTAAAAACTAAACCCCCAAAAAAAACCTAACCCCCCCTCCCCCCCCCCCCCCCCCCCAAAAAAAAAAAAAAACCTAAAAACTAAACCCCCAAAAAACCTAAAAAAAAATAAAAAAAAAACACACACACACACAATTTTTTTTAAATATTTTTTACATTAAAATCGCTACTTTTAGTAGCCAAAAAAAAATTAAAAAAAAAAACTCTTTTTGACTACTAAAAGTAGCGATTTTTTTATAAAAAATATTAAAAAAAATTGTGTTTTTTTCCCTATTTTTAGGTATTTTTTGTTGTGTTCACATTGGTTCTCGCGGTTCTTGCGGTTCTCGCAATAAAGGGTGGTTCCTAACGGATCCTTCTCCTATAGGGTAAGGTTCATGCGAGAACCACCTTTATTGCGAGAACCAATGTGAACACAACCTAAAATAGCTAAAAAAAACTTAAAAAAAACCTAACCCCCCTCCCCAAGCTAAATGCTAAAAACTAAACCCCCAAAAAAACCTAAAAAAAACCTAACCCCCCCCCCCCCCACCCCCACCCCCAAGCTAAAATACTAAAAACTAAACCCAAAAAAAACCTAAAAAAATAAAAAAAAAAAACACACAAAATTTTTTTTTTTTTAATATTTTTTACATTAAAATCGCTACTTTTAGTAGCCAAAAAAAAATTTTTTTTTTTATTTTTTTTTTGCTACTAAAAGTAGCGATTTTTTTATAAACAAAAATTGTGTGTTTTTTAGCTATTTTTTGTTGTGTTCACATTGGTTCTCGCGGTTCTCGCAATAAAGGGTGGTTCCTAACGGATCCTTCTCCTATATATATATATAAGGAAAGTGTAAAATACAATATCCCTTAACGTACATTACGTACGATATAGGGAAATCGCATGTTATAAAATAGCATTGATGAAATCGCATGTGATAATTTTGATGAAATCGCATGTTGGTTTTTTGTAACAATTTCGCATGTGTTAATTTTGATGAAATCACATGTTAAAAAACAACATGCGAAATTGTTAAAAAAAACAACATGCGATTTTAACATGGGATGAAGATCTAACGGCTGAGATTAAAGCGTACATATTGTACGATAAGGTTATTTGTACGTTAACCTAACCCTATATATATATATATATATATATATATATATATATATATATGTTAAACACACAAAGATCCCCCCTCTCTCTCTTTCTCTTTCTAAAACTAGCTTACCACAACCACCCACCTGCCGCCACCACCCACCACCATCACCATTCCCTCTCTTTCTAAAACTACCCTACCACCACCCACCCATTTACCGCCACAATCACCCACCCACCCGCCGACGCCGCCACCTCCTCCCCCACCTCAACCACTCTTAACATCGCCACCACCACACCATCTTATCTTCACCGTTAACATCACCACCATACAAACTCAAACCCCTATTTCACAAGACCTATATCCCGACCCACAATCGCCGCTACCCTTACCCCAACCCTAACGAACACTGTCATTAAACCCCAACAAAGAACGACCTTCAAGTGGGAGTGGTGGTGGCAGATGATGGAGAGTTAGGTAGAGAGAGAAAGAAGTTCGGTAGAGAGAGAGAGAAATAGTTAGGCAAAAATACCCTTGTGTTAGAGATAGAAAGAAGTATATGTATATAATATGATATGATATTTTGTTTTGTTTATTAATATGTATTTTAACAAATAGGTAAAAAAGACTAAAATATCCTTTTGTTACCAAATTTAACCAAAAAATTAACTGAGCTAGGGTTAAAGGACGTAACGTGCAAGAGTTTGCAAACATCGAGTACATTTTTTGTACTTTTTGAAGGTAGATGATACAACCTGCAATTTGATGTCAACATAAAGAACGATTTTTGTAATTTACCTTTTTCACAACATTATTCTTATAAGAGTAAATTAATTGTAGGTTTCGTCCCCGGGTTTTGCTCCATGGCTCCAAACATCAAGTTTTGTCCACTTTTAACACTCTTCTCCTTTGACATTACAAGTCTTAACACTTTCATATAATTCACTAACTTTGTTAAGTTTTTTATTATTGTTTGTTAAAATACCAAAATACCATTTGGGTGCGGTGTGATGTGATGGTTTGGGTTAGGGTTAGGGTTGAACGGTGGAAGATGGGGGAATTAGAAAAGTTGTTATCAAACAAGAAGAAGTTGGTGCCATACGATGGTAGTTAACATTTATGTTCTTGGGCAAATTAGTGACAAAACTTATATGCAATCACAAATTTTGATTGCAGAAGTTATGCCGCACAATGAATAGAAACTGAATTTTGGTTCTATAACAAACATAAAAGTTTTATATTGCTAATGAATAAAAAGAAAATTTTGATAAATGTGATCTTGAGCAAAATAGTAACAAAACTCATATGCAATCATAAATTTTAGATTGCAAAAATTATGCCGCACAATGAATAGAAATGGAATTTTGAGTAATGTTAAAAAATTTTATTTGATTTGTGGTTTTGTGAAGTTATGAAAATCTAATGTATACAAATAGTCAAATACTATAAAGGAAATTGAAAACACAACAAATAAAAAAACGTAATATGTTAGAATTATGTCAATCTTCTAAAGTTGGAAACACAATATATAAAAAAAATGTAATATGTTAGAATTATGTCAATTTCCTATACTCCAATATATCCGCACAACATTACTAAAAAATAATATTTCTAAATTGACATTAGCATATAAAAATATATAAAACTCTCCATCTCCTACTCGCGCTCACCGTACAAAGACCCCACCACCATCGAAGACAAAAAAACTCCATCAAGGAACCGTCTTTGCCACCACCGTCGCAGATTTGTAAGTTGTCATCCGCCCCTCCCAACTCGTCTCCGCAAAATCAAAATCATTAATCGGTGATGACGAATCCTCCTATTCTCGCTCCCATGTCAGACGCAACCAACTTCTTCGTCTCTACCGTGAGTGAAAGAGAGGGGCCGGTTGGGGTTTCTCTGGTGAGGCCCTTGCGGCGATCCTCGGTGGTAAAAAATGTGTCGTTCATGGCCTTGAGATATCCATCAAACCCATCGCCGTTGGTTTCCTTCGGACACAAAAACCCATTAGATCTGATTATGGCCGATTCTTAGATGACCGAGTGAACCCGTATACGCGTTGATGATGTTTGCAACTTTGGATTATATTTTTCAGATGCAAACGATGGCTGTTATATAGGGTGTTGGTACCCTCAGCCGAAGCATTATGTCATTTCCCGAATCGTTGTGAACTTGTTATAATGAAGCACATGAAACATTGTGTCATTTACCGAATCGGTGTGAATGTATTTCATTAACACACATGTTCGTTTAAAAAAGATTCGATGGTTTTAATACCATTTCACAAACACATTTACGGTTAAGGAAAGCACTCGCTGCTTTTTGGATTGCATGTACAACTTGTATGTTTTAGAAAATAAATGCATATAATTGATCTGACAATTCCCCAAAACCATACACATGTGTGCTTATGATCATTAATTTAGTATTTGTATATCTTATTATAGTTTGATGTTCGAGAAAAAAAAAATTGAATGGATGTGTAATTATGTGAAAGGGTAAAACTGAAAGGGTGCGTGAAATGGTGTGTCTTAATGCATGAAAGGGGGTGTGTCTGAATACATTAGTTTGAAGGGTTGTGACTTTTTGAAGAGTTGTGATCTAAATCATGGTGCCCCAAGTTACTTTTTGTAGGGATATATAATATTTCACACATAACTCATCATTTTGTTTTACTTACTTTAGGATCATAACTCATTTCCATTGACTCATAAAGTACTTCATTTTGAGCTTTGTGTGTCACTTTGGAGAAGAGATTCATCACCAAAATTTGTCATTTTTCGGGACAATAGGTCAATCCCCCATCAAACATTTACTAGAAAGAATGAAAAAAAAAAATAACAAAACAAACCCAAAGTAGCCCAAAACCTAGAAGACCAGGTCTAACAAATGGGTTTTCTCAACCCGATCTGAAAGGGACCTAGACTGGGCGCAAACCTATGACTACGATTAATGAGCCCAATCCTATGTCTAAAACTAACAGGAAAACATAGACCCACAATTATAGACCTAAATAAATTCCTTACTTCTTAGGCCCAACACAAAGTCAAAAGATGAATGTCTAAAGAAAACTAAAAATGACAACCTTAGACACAAATACAAACTACGATTAATGAAGTGAAAAAAAGTCATATACTTCCAAGTCTTCATGGCACAATTTTCTATGGACCACACCCTATTATAACCCTTTCCCCCATATTGGTTTATAATGTAACTATTTAGGTCTACTACAAACATGCCTTAACCGATATAACCGTCCAGAAAGCATTCTGCTTATTCTAAACACATCCACACCATTGATATATTTGAGCGCTCGGATTGCCATGGTGGAAATCAACAACATCTCGGAATTAGCATGGTCATAAGATTAATCCAATTAACAACCTTTAACTTCCAAGTAGTTTGGCCCATCTCCCGTATATTTACCTGGTGGAATAAATCCGCCCACATATATGTAATAAATCGAGAACTCATTTGCATTTTAATCAATTCTTTCAAACTAAACATCACAATTTTTGTCCAATAAGTTGAGACTAATGCCTGACCGACTCCACCATAACACTCCCTCTAAAGGCGCCCATGAAATAAAAAATAAAGCGTCTTAACGAAACTTGACTAATGTTAACCTTCTCAATAAATGATTCTGTCCAACTCAGTTTGACTATTAATATTAGAAATGCCAGCAAATAAGGACTCCTAAGCAACCACTGAGTTAACCAAATAAAGTGTTGATTATCAACTTGAACCTCGACCCATAGTTGACTGAGCCATATACTACCCCAATCAAACCATTGACTTACGCTTTGACTTGTAACTGTCTTTGTTTCCCTTTGCAATGGCCGCTTAGATTCATGATAATTCTGACCATACTAAAGAAAAGTTCCCAATAAATAATGCTTTCAACTTCCAAATCTTTAACTCGTCCAAATGACCAATAGACAAGAGTGTTAATAAAACTTTATATACGACATTGATTAAATTAAACTTTCATACCGTGGTGGAGCATACTCAAAGTATGATGACCTCCATATGCTAATAAATGGCAACATCATACCTTGAAATGAACTTTGCAGTTGAGATACCATCGCTAGCATAACAATATGCATCCTTAAATCCTAAAAAAAGCCTCATTTAGATAGATGGAATAAATAGAATGCAGGTTTGCCAAAGACTAGATAGAGAATATAAAATTTAAGGGTAGAAGTAAGCACTCAAAAACTCGTTTCCATAGTGCTTCCTTATAACCCTTTGGTTGGTGCTAGCATGTAACACATAAAACAATCCTAAAGTTCCTAAATCAGCCAAAGAGTTTATCACATGGGCTATAATGAGCCATATGCCATGACCAACAAAACCAAAATTTGTCTTGAATGACACTAACCTACAATCCATACTGTCTCCTATCGGAGTCAATTCGATTAACATTTAACAACATGACATTCATTATATTATCTTAAATTACGTCAACCTTTCACTTATCATGTCATACAAACCATGTATTCGAGACGAAATCCCAACATAAAGACCAAAACAACTACCTTGTTTCATTCATGATTAAAGTAGCAAAAGTTTTTCCATGTCCTTTAGACCGGACGATATGGGGGACGGCCCCAGGCCCATCCCCTTGCGCTGCCCCAGTCACCCCACCCCCTTGATTCGTCGCCGCCCCAGGCTCGTCCCCTCCGTCCGCCCATAGCCGCCCAAGCCGGGCCTCACCCCCTCACACACACCTATACATACATACATACATACATACATACATACATACATACATACACATATATAAAGAGGTTCATCCCCCATCCCCTAGGTCCATCCCCTTTAGGCCCATCCTCACACCCGCTTACGTGGCGGTGACGTGGCGGCCCATCCTCCCCACACCATACCTTCCAGTCTTATTTGCGACAAGGAAACCCTATCTCTAAACCCTAACCCTACTCTAAAGCTGAACCCCTAGCACAAAAAATTGAAACCCTTATGCCTTGATAAAAGTAAGAGCAAAACATAAGAGACCATGGGGTGTGGGGAAGGTCCCACCCCGTCGCCGGCTCGCCCCCCTCGTCTCACACCGCCCCCAGGCTCGTCGCGGCGCTTCCGGCTTCTCCAAGCCGTTGGAGACGAGGCAAAAAGTGGGGCCCCCTTAATTAATGCCGTTTTTTAACGGCTATTTAAAAAAAATTAATTTTTTAATTATTTTAAAACCTCTAAATACCCATTCATTTAACCTTTTTTATACACAAATTCACCCACACTCTCCAAACAAACCCCTTTACAAAATAATCTTCTCTAAAAAATAGACAATGTCATCTTCCTTTTCGTCGGGTTCGACGGATACCAGAAAAGCCGTAAAATGTTTTATAAACACGGTGGTAACCACGACACAACTAATTCTGGAAGAAGAGGAGGAGGAGGTTTCATCACAACCACGAAACAGGAACCCGGCCATCAACCGAGACCGAGAAGGTTAGTTTTATTTTTATTTTTATATTTTATAGCGTTGCATTATTTTTATAAGTTATATATGTGTTACTATATATTACTTGCCACATCGTGTAGGTGCTCACGAAAGATTAGTCGCCGATTACTTTGCCGATGAACCGTTGTACTCGGAGACTATGTTTAGACGTCGTTTCCGAATGAGTCGTCGACTGTTCTTACGTATAGCTTACGATTTAGCCTCTTATGACCCTTTTTTTACATTGCGATACGATGCTCGAGGCAAAAGGGGCTTCACCACCTTACAGAAATGCACTAGGCGATTCGTCAACTAGCTTATGGGACAACGGCCGATGCTTGGGACGAATACTTAAAGATGTCCGAAAGAACTGCTAGAGAATGTCTATACAAGTTTTGCAAATTTGTGGAGAGGCTCAACAACAAAAAATATTTGCGAAAACTGAGTTACAATGAGGTACAACAATTGTATCAACACCACAAAGCAACGCACGGTTTTTCAGGAATGCTCGGAGCATTGATTGCATGCATTAGCCATGGCGGAATTGTCCTACCGCATGGCGAGGAATGTATACGCGAGGCGATCAAGGACATCCAACAATAATTCTAGAAGTTGTTGCGTCTCAAAACCTATGGATTTGGCATGCCTTCTTTGGGATTCCTGGTTCGAATAAAGACGTCAACATTCTACAAAATTCCGAGATTTTTGAAAATGGTATAAAAGGGACCGGTCCTGATACGAGGTTTACGGTTTCGAGAGTGGAGTATAGTCGCGGGTATTATCTGGCCGATGGAATATACCCACAGTACTCTACAATTGTTAAAACTGTTAGGCGTCCACCAGATGAAAAAAGTAAGAAATTTTCCAAGTTTCAAGAAGCGGCGAGAAAAGATATTGAACGGTGTTTTGGTGTTCTCCAACAAAGATGGCATATTATTGAAAACCCGGCACGCGCTTTTACACCCAAAAAGTTGTGATACTGTATGTATGCTTGTATTTTGTTGCATAATATGATCATCGAAGACGAAGGCCATGCAATTTGTGAGTATGACGAGAATGCGGTGGAGCAAAATAATGTTCCGGTTAGCGAAGAACAACAAGATTTAAACATGTTCTCATTACATAATGATTTCACACATGCCAATCTTCAATCAGACTTGATCAAACACATTTGGAATCTCGAAGAAAACAACGATTAGTTTTTTATTTATTTGTGTTGTATTTTTTTTAAATGTTTAGTTTTTTTAAATGTAACTTTAGGTTTTTTTTTTTAAATGTAACTTTAGGTTTTTTTTTTAAATGTAATTTTAGGTTTTTATTTAAATGTAACTTTTTTATTTTTATTTACTTTGTTTTAATTATTTAACTAAATAAAAATAATAATAAAAGAAGGGTGGAGAACTACCTCCACACCCTTGGGTAATCCCCAAAGGGATGGTCCTCCACCTTTGGTAATGTAGCGCCTACGTAGCAACTAATCTCTTTGGGGACTAAGCAAAACCACACCCTCTAGTCTGAGAATACTATCTATTTAGGGATCATTACATTACAATGAGCTAACCTAGGAAAATAAAACATACATAAAGAAAGCTAATATGTATATATGAAAACCAAACATAGGCTAATCATAGAAATAAAATGTTAACCCACACACATGGTTAACCAAACATAATGGGTAATCCCAATCCATAATGCTAAGCATTATCAAACTAATCTAAGGTCTTTAATAGTTAGCAGAGGCGTCTCTGAGAATTTACATACCCTGTTCGAACTTGAAAAAATATGCCCAGCCGTTATGTTTTGTTATTATTTAAAAAAAATCAAATTAGTATTGCGGTTCAATAAACCTAATTCCAAGTGGGCTAAATTCTAAACGATAAAAAATGATTTGTAAATGGACTTATATTAGAAGTGGTATGTGTTTACTATTTGAAAAAAATAACATATACGTATCGGATTTTTTTTAAAATCGCATGCCCCTCGAAATCGCAGGCCTTGTGTGGAGGTCCTCCCCGCACACCATCAAAGCCTCCCATGATAGTTATATTGGTTTGTCTATAACTAACAAAGTGGCATATGTTGTTGGTAGTGGTACATAGATGTGCCCTAATGAATGGAGAGTTAAGTGTCCAAATTTGTTTGCTGAAGACGCCCCCAATTCTTAATCTTTGAGAATATAAGATTTTTTTGGATGTGGAGGACTAAAGATGAAAAGTTGATACGTTTTGCTACTTGAGCAGACTTCAAAGATCTTTGCCCAGAGACAAATTGGTCTAAGGTGGTGTGGTAAAACAATCTACTCAAAGCCACTTATTTATTTTTTGTTTTGTATGCAAGAACAGGTTGTTTACGCAAGATAGGCTAAGTAAATGAGAAATGAGTAGTGGATTTTTTTTTTTAACAGCCAACAAACTCAATCCCGAGCACTCTCGGGGCACCCACTGGACAAACGGAGTACTCCGATAGTAACCCGAGTCCACCACCAATTTCGGGGAAAACCCGGTAACCTACCCGCCCGTAGGCACGACGGTAAAATTATCAGTAAAACCCAAGGGATTCTCTTCTTTGATTGTGATTGCCTTATCACTACTATACGTGTAATGTAAACCACTCTAATGTTGCGTCCAATAAATATATATTGTCAAAAACACGTGTAAATAAATACGTGTAGCTACTCCCAACCTAAAACTTGTGTATCTATGGAGAACTTAGAACTGTTGAAACGGCCTATTATTATTTGCGAAATAAAGACCATAAATGAATGTGCTCATATGTAGATTTAATGAATGAATGCTCATATGCAGATGTAAGGGTGTCCGGTGTGGGTGCGGCAAAGGGTGTCGGTAAAGGCTTTTGCCGCGCGGCAACACCGCTGCCGACCCTTTGCCGCTGCGGTTTCGTTGCACAATTGGTGAGGCCTTGCCGTGCGGTGAAGGGAGGGTATGAGAGAGAGAGGGTAGTGTGGGGTGGGGTCCATTACAATCTCAACCAATCACACATTTTTCCTTTTTTTTTAAATAGTTTACCACTTCACCAAGTGTCTAACCATTGCCAACACTTTTGAGCATAGTTTACCACTTTGACATGACACACTCTCATTGATTGATTTTTTAGTTTGCCACTCTCAAGTGTTTAACCACTCCTTAGGGGAGTGGGGTGGTCACTAGTGACAGAATTCTATCACTCACAATATCCAATCAACTACTGCCATGTCATCAGCCACTATTCTATCACTAGTGAAAGAATTGTAGTGACGGTGGTCATCACTAGTGATAGAATTCCATCACTCACAATTTTTTTTTAATTTTTTATTTTAAATTAGAAATTAACAATAAAACACTAAAATTATAAATTTTATTAAAATTAAAACATACTACTTCAATTTAACATACTAGAAATTTTTTTAGACTACAATTTAAAAAAAAAAAACCTACTCCTCGTCCGACTCATGAAACTCCAAACCTAGAGAACCTACTAGTTCGATTAAATCGTATCTCAACCGAAAGTGAGTTTCTTCATTACGCAATTCTTGTTGGATATTTTGTGGAACTTGAACTTGTGTAGGAGGATCCGGCACCCAATCCGGGGATATTGCACGTCTGTCTTCTTTGATTATCATATTGTGCAATATGATACATGCATACACTATGCTATGTATTGCTTTCTTGTTCATCGCACGAATTGGTCGGTGTGGTATACCCCATCTACCCTTTAAAACACCAAATGCCCTCTCAACATCTTTTCTTGCCGATTCTTGCAATTTTTTGAACACGATTTCTTTAGCCTCGACAGGAAATGAGGGAGCTTTCACAAAAACAGACCATGACGAGTAGATACCATCCACACGAAAAAATTCTCGTTTGTAATGTCGTCCGTTAACATAGAAAGGAGAGGAAGGTGCGGTACCATCCATTACGGTTTGAAACAACGGCGACGTGTGCAACACATTGATGTCGTTGTTTAAACTTGGAACACCGAAATACGAATGCCAAATCCATAAATCATTTGACGTCACCGCTTCTAGTATGGTGGTTGATCTTTTGATGTCACCCCTAACATACGCCCCTCGCAACTCTCTTGGACAATTTTTCCACTCGATATGTGTACAATCGATGCTACCGAGCATCCCGGGAAAATGTCATCTAGCCTCATGTGCGGCGTAAATACGTGAGATGTGACACCTGTGCCTCCACGGCCATCAAACAAGTACCAAATCAATGAAATGTTATATTTCATACTTGGGATTTGTATAAATATGTGTATCATTTGCACATATCAATTCTTGTTCGATTTCGGGCTCTAAATCGCTTTCTGGAAAGTTGTACGCGCACTGATGCGTAAACGTAATCAGTTTAACGCGAAAAAACACTCCGGAACAGTGACATAGGCTTAACATACCTTAAATAACCTTTACATAACTTAGAAATAAGTTTTGAAGGCTTTGTTATGGCAAAATCAAGTTTATTCGCTTACAGGGACTAAATTCGACAAACTGCGAAAGTATGCCGATTCGTACTGTAACGAACATTCCGGAACATGAACATAAGTTAAACATACCCTAAATATCCTTTACATAGCTTAGAAATAAGCTTTGAAGGGTTCGGTGTGCTAAAATAAACTTTTTGGTCATTCAGGGACTAAAAGCGTCAAAAAGTGCATAAGTTTGCATTTTCGCGCATATCTTACGTTCTGAATACATCCGGACATCCAAAAATTTATGTAATCATTAAAATATTTTATTTTAGTGATTGGCATGAGAAAATTCCATTCGTCGCGTAATTTGGATCGTTTTTCGCATTTGTTCATGTTTCGTCGTAATTAACCGAACAACGCAACCGTACGACCAAACGAACCGACATCCGAGATATTTTTGAGCATGTTTCATGTTCCCTATACTTAAACTTCATTTTAGAGCCTTGAAATGGGATTAACGGGGCTTAAACGTGTCAAAAATGCATCAAAAGCCATGTTTTGCACATTCAGGGACCAAAATTGACAATCTGCCATAGTTATCTTAGGAAGGGACCAAAGTTGAAAATCTGATTTCCATCTTGTTCCAGCTGTTCCCCTCATTTGTACATGGTTTTAATGAAACTAGGGGCTTGTTTTGGGGTACCCATGGTATTCTAAAACCATGGGCACACATGTAAGGTCCAGATCGAAGCTCGGTTTTCGATGAACGATCCTAACGGTCTTGGTTTTCCTATAAATACCCCCACCCTCTTGCTTCAAAACTCACACTTTGATCTAATTTGGCTCTCTAAGTTGAAGTTATACACTTCATACCTGAGAGTAATCGGATCAAAACTCCATAGCTTGGACCCGTTGTAAGTCCTCTTTCGTTCTTTTACGCGTTTTAGCGTGAAAGTCAAACATTGTTTGGCTTTCAGCTTTGACCAGTTTATGGTCAACACGAAGTTCCTTTGAACTTCGTAATGTGAGCGTAATCACGATGGTTCTAGTCCCTTGTGACTATACCTACTGATTACCACGTTATTTAGGCATAGTGGTGAGTCGTAGTTTCGGCCAAAATGCGTATTCTTGCGTATTTTGTAACCAAACTACTTTTAGGTATCAAGACCGTTTGTTTAGGTTTAGTGCTTATATATGGTCGTAACATGTTTAGCTCCCTTGTTCCTTTTGTTTTAACATGTTTAGCTCGTTTGTAACCAAACTACTTTTAGGTATCAAGACCGTTTGTAACCAAACTACTTTTAGGTATCAAGACCGTTCTAGTCCCTTGTTCCGTTTGTTTTAACATGTTCAGCTCGTCACTTTAGGTTTAGTGCTTATATAGGGTCGTAAGGTAAGCGATCTAAACAATCGCTTAGACTTTCGAACCCGACCCGTTTGGTCGAAAATTAGGATCCGACCAAACACATTGGGTGACCATAGTTGTATAGGGAATAACCTTCCGAGGTTATACCTGATGGTCACGTCGTTTAGTTAGTTGTATGATAGGTAGTTTATATGCCTTAGGAAAATTACAAAAATGCCCTTTTTACGCCAAAATTCATTTTAAGCATATGTAACATAATTTTTGATATCTAAACTGATTTGGAAACAATATTAGACATGATAAGGCATATTTTACTTGTCATAGGACTAGTTAGGCGGTCCGAACGCATTTTACGCGAACGACGCGTTAAAGTAGCATAAGCTACCTAAACGAGTCGTAATGGGTCGTAAGCACTTAGGATAGGTTCCGTTTTAGAATGTGAGCTTTGTTAAACCATATTACATGAGTTCTTACACTCATTTGGTTTACGAAACCACATTTTATCCGATCCTCCGATTTAGGTCCGTTTATTTACATAGTTACCTATATTACGTGCCGTTTGATTCCGTGATCCTTCTAGCGTTGCTTGGTGGTTATCTAAAGACTATTAAGCAATCTCAAGTGAGTACATAGTCCCCTCTTTTACTGTTTTTCAAACATTTTGGGGTGAAACACATGTGCCTACTTGTTACTTTCATGTTTTCCATGTTTTCATATCATATACTTGCTATGTTCATTAGTACACTATTAGTACATGATTTCATTATGTTTTTGCTATGTATGCCCATTTAGTGCATACTTAGTACATCGTTTTACATTACATTTCATGCTATGTATGTCCATTTAGTGCATACTTAGTACATTATTTTACATTTCATTTCATGCTACATATGTCCATTAGTGCATACTTAGTACATTATTTTACATTTCATTTCATGCTATGCATGTCCATTTAGTGCATACTTAGTACATTATTTTACATTTCCTTTCATGCTACATATGTCCATTTAGTGCATACTTAGTACATTATTTTACATTTCATTTCATGCTATGTATGTCCATTTAGTGCATACTTAGTACATTATTTTACATTACATTTCATACTATGTATGTCCATTTAGTGCATACTTAGTGCATTATTTTACATTTCATTTCATGCTATGTATGTCCATTTAGTGCATACTTAGTACATTATTTTAGATTTCATTTCATACTATGTATGCCCATTTGTTGCATACTTAGTACATTATTTTACATTTCATTTCATGCTATGTATGTCCATTTGTTGCATACTTAGTACATTATTTTCATAAAACATGCTTACATTTTGGTATGACATTTGGTTTGTTTAAATGGCTCAAAAATACATTCATTAACATTAGCTACGCCGTTCGTTAGTAGGTAGTGGTACCATAGGAATTGACAACTCCCGTTCCTGACATCCTAGGTATGTTTGGATGGAAGGAATGACCGAATTCGATAAACATAACTCAGATAAATCTTTAATTCGTTGAAGGGTTTATCGCCACAGTCTCAAGGCTTGAATGTATGCATTTTCACAATACCGCATAGATGTTTGTATCAGTAAAGCATGCATTATTTTACAAAACATAAATTTTGATTATAATTTATTAAATGCATTGTTTTGTACATTCCTTTCTTATAGGGTCGAGTAAATGCTTTTAATCAATAAAGGCTTTTTATTCACTCTACATCACATTTGTTTACTCAATAACATTTCAACATTTGTTTAAACATTACATTTAGTTATACATGGACATTTTTACATTGGTGGTTTCTTTGGGTAAGTGATTTAAGTAACGAGATGTGTGTAATATGATAAAAGCATGGTGGATACGCCGCTGGTACTTCCTATATATAAGTGCTTTTATGATATTACATATCGTAGCGTTATTTAAACCATTTCAATTTTGACATATTACATTTTACACAATTAACGTATCTTTACAAAACATTGTTTTACAAACAACACATTTTATATAAATTCATTTTTACTCGGTTATTTACTTAACCATACATATCTCTTTTATATCATCTGTTTCCTTATCGATTTTTATATGATTTATAAAACAAAAACATTTTTCAAGGTTCATGACTACTTTTGTTAAACCTTTTCTTTAAACTTACAAGTCATGAATCCTAAATCAATAAAACCTATGTATCTCACAAGCATTCTCATGCTGACGTACCTATTTTCACATGTGTTTCAGGAAATGATGCATAGGATTGATCAAGATACACTTAGGAGGACTTGGGCCTTAGTGACAATAAAAGATGCAAGACTAGTTATTTATGTTGTGTATTTCTGTTTTTAAGACATTGTATCATCTATTAATCAATAAAACAAAATTTCAAATTTCCATGTGTTATGAAACAATGATTCTGTTACAACACTCCCCGATGTTTCCGCCATGATTTGTTGTTTTACGTGGTCGGGGTGTGACAGAAAAGTTGGTATAAGAGCTCATGGTTATAGGGAATTAGGTTATTAGTAATGCTTTGACCTAGTCTATAACCTTCCTAGGACCCTAACGCGAGTTTACTTGCGTTTAGTCATAAAACAATACCGTCACCTATCCTTAGGCGACAACCACAACAAGAACACAAATTTCAAAACCGCTCTGAAAAGCAATCATCTGTTCTAGGATGATTGATTACTAGGTTTTGAACCCTCTAAGTTTTCAAAACGATTTTGGAAATAATCACCCACCCTTTTGGATGATTTGTTTTTGGCTTAGTGCCATCCGAATTTTTCAAAATCCCGTCAAATTTTGGTCTTATAGTGTGAACACGTGCAATCTGGAAGAGTGGATGCCTGTACTCTGAGTTTTCTGTCTAAGGCTAGAGTGTTCGTACACATCCACATAATCGGACCAGTCACTCTTACCTGGGAACTCTTAGGGTGAGTGTCCACTTATAGGCTAAAGCATGTCTTCGCGATACATCATTATGACCCGCTTACTTTGATTTGTCACCATCTCATTTGTTTGCCTTAGGTAACAAACAAATGATCGCAATTTTTATGCATTGCCATTCTGTTTTGTTTATCCAATGACATTTCACTTGTTTCCTCCTGTGTCTTTCACTTCCTTCAGAATGTCTCTTCATCGTAGCGACACTCAAATGTCTGAGAAAACTGCCAAATTTGCCCAGCGAATAGGCGAAGTAATCCTGAAGTCTGTCGATTTAGGTATCGCCATGTCTCATCTCAATAATAGAGCCACTCAAGAAGCATCGAAGGAAGCAGAAGCCAAGCCTTCGAAAAGGTCAAGGAAGCGTAAAACTTCAAAGAATTCTCCAGTCATTGCACCAAATCAAACCAGACCTAGCCAGGTGGCAGCACCACCAGCTAAGAAGCAATACAAAGGAACGGCACCGTTATGCAACAAATGTAACGGGCATCACCAAGCTCACCTACAGTGTCGTGTGTGTGTATCATGTGGGCGAATTGGTCACCTGGCAAGTGCTTGTCGAACTAACCCAACCCAAGGTGGTCCAAATCAACCACAAGCCAACCCTATCCAAGCTCGTTTTTTCACCTGGATCGTGCTACAACTGTGGCGAGACGAGCCATTTCAGGAAAAAATGCCCAGAGATTGTCAATGCAAATCCAACCCACAAATGAGCATTTGGCCGATCAGAAGAAGCTGCTTTAAATAATCTGAACTTTCATGCTTTATATCTTTGTTAAACCCTGAAACAATCTTTAAATAAATGGTTGTTCACAATTCTGATGTACAAGTGTAGTTACATATGTGTATGGCATTTCCCTATGATACCTACATCAAGGAACTATGTTCTTTAAACAAACTACTCTTGTGATTCTCCCTTTCAAGTGATCGCTCATGATTTCCTCGAAAATTTTAAGTACTCGTTTCATTCTAAGAAACGAAGTACAGAAAATAAGTGACATTATGAGTAATCGTGCATTATGCACATCTGTGCCTTTAAATCCTTGGTTAGATAACTAAGGGTAATTTTTCGATCTCATGCCCATTGCATTCTGATTTTCATAATAACATGCATAGCATAAGTTTTCAAAATAACCTTCATGATTTCAAAATATTTCATATAGTTTGAAAACAAATTTTATGTAATATATCAAATGCATGATTTCAAAAGCATTGTCTATGTTTCAGAAGCAACCTTGATGATTTCAAAATATTTCATATAGTCTAAAAACAATATTAACACAGTATATTTTCTTAATATATCATGTGCATAATTTCAAAAGTATCATTCATGTTTTCAAAAACCTTATACATAATTTCAAAATTCATCTCGCATGATTTTAAAACATTTTATAAATATACTTATCTAATACACCTACTTTATGATTTCAAAAGTATTATGTAAGGTTTCAAAAACATTAAACACACTTCAAAAAGAACCCCATGCATAGTTTTCAAAAACATTTTCCCATACATTGACTTAACCTTCAAACTCTGCTTCATGTGTCGCCTTGGCATATCTAGCATCTCAACTTCATGAGCATTTTTACCTCATGTTTCGACTTAAGCACGTCTAGTGCAAAGTTTTGAAACGCCTCCCGCTTTTCAAATCCCAAAATCCATATGGGATCTTCTTACCTTCACAATTAGATCCTCGTGGATGATTATCGTTCAAATCAGAGTCTTTCATTGGATTCCTTGTATGCCTTAATTTGAACATTTCGATTCCTTATAATCGAAATCGAATTTTCTTTTTAAGATCTTCCTATCTTTATAGTTAGATTCTTGGAAAATATTTAAAGTGCCAATCAAAATCCACGGATTGGATACCTGGTGTGCTTTAAATTCATGTGCAAAATTAACAAAATGATTGTAACACCCCGAAAACGGGTTTGGTAATCAAACCCCGTTAATACTAAAAGACGGGTAAAGTACCGTTAGTGGTAAGAGTAACCCGATAAATATTAGGATTTAAACAAATAATCCTAATATTAAATACAACGTGAATAAATGCTTTTAAGGAAATAAAGTTTATAAGAAGTCTGAATTAACGGGACTTAAAATAAACTGAGTCATAATTTCCCCGAACCCACTAGGTTAACTAGGAATATTTAACCTAGTTAATAAGTGGGAATAGTGTTAGAAATAGTTAGATTGTGTCCTACTTAATAACTAACTAAACTTGAGGGACCAAAAGGGGAAATACTAAAAGATTGGGTTTATTAATAAAACAAAACACAACACACACACACACACCAAGTGTGTGTGTGTGTGTGTCGACTACGGCTGGAGAAAACAAGGGGAAACCCTTGTTCATCAAAGATCACCAAATTGAAGGAGTATTTGGGTCTGAAATTCGTGCATGAACGCGTAGAAACGATCACCAAGTCATGGGGATCACAAGGTATGTCACAAAACCTAGATTGGTTGAAGTTGAAATTTGAGACAAGTAGGTTACTTGCAAATAAATTGATGGATTATGATCCAAGGATGAAATTAGGAATGATTTTATGTCTATGAGTAAACCCTAGTCATTTACTTGTTGAATTGAGGTTCATAATTGTGAATTTCATGATTATCCATTTATGTGTTAAATGGGTTTTGTAGAAATAAGATGAACCCTAGAATTATGACTATTAAAATGGTGTTAACTGATTTCCATGAGATGAATCTGAGAATAGTATGCATGCTAGACATAATGGAATTGAAATTATGTTTATGTTTAGTAGAAATAACTAGTTATAAACTAGTTGTAAATGTGTAAAAATTTATGCACATTAGGTGTTTGTTAAAATGCCTAAATGAGAACTAAAGTGTTGAAATTAGAGTGAAAATGTGTATTTGAATGATATGGCAATTACGCGTAATATGAAGTGATAAGGGTTCTAAATATTATGTTGCTTTAGACTTAATGTTATAACCCATGTGATCAAAAAGTAGTTAACTTTAGATAAGCTAAGTTAACTAAACATGAAGTCGAATAGTAGCTTCGGCATAGAAAATAAGTGAGGTGGAATAGTCGTGATTTTTATGACTAATTTAACCGCCTTGTAAATGATTGAAAATAGTTTGACGCCTAACGAGCTAGGTGGAGGCTTGGGAAAGGAAGCGGGTCAAACAAATCAAGAATGGAGGAAAAGCATAATTCGGATGCAAGGTAAGTATAGCTTACACTAGTCTTAAATTGTGGAATATTCTCTTATCATATAAATTATGAATGAGATAACTAAACAATTGAAATATGATGTTCCGTCGTGTAGTCGTACGGAACAAGATAATCAAAGATGAAAGAAACCATAATAATGGTTAAAAAGAAGTAAATCGATAATTCGGTCATATTATGACGAAAGGAAAAATGAACTTTTAATGGTTACCTGTTATGATAAGCCAAAACAAATAATAAGGGCAAAACAGTAATTTAGTCACACGTTGACAATAACCGTTAGTTTCAAAAAGACGCTTTTCCGCGTAAGACATAAAGAGTCGAAAGTGGTAATAAACGGTTTATAAGTAAAATGTCCGTACGGTGTTAAACGGAACGAGTCATGTAGATGAGATGATAATAAATATCATCTCGCATAGATAAACGGTCAATTCGGCCAAACGGGTCAAAAGGTGTAGACATTTATAGCGTGAGTATGATAACTAGTAAAAACACAACATCAATGCACTATTGCATTGTGTTAACCATACAAATAGAGACAGACGTCATACCAAGTAGGATAGGCGGATATCCGACTAGGTAGATATGACGGAACATACAGACTCGATAACAAAAGACCGTTTAACATACAACGAAACAAGACAAGTTACAGACACAAAAATGAACTAACAAACTCCCCCTTGTCTGTTGCTTGGTCTTCGCTCTTTGAGTCTTCAATCTTCAGTGTTGTTCGGACCACGAACTGCCCGCATGAATTCCTCGGTAGTAGCAGTAACAAGCGACGCGCTGAAATTTCAACGCTTGATGCGCGTCCTTGTCTTCGTAGAAAATGTCATGCCGATATAACTTTTCAATGTCAGTCGCAGACATGTTAACGATCCACATTGGATCTAACATTCTGAAATTTTCACGATTTCCATCAAAAACAATCACTGCCTCGTGCATATCGGAGTCATAGCACCATAACCTCATTTCTCAAAGAAAGTTTTGCTTCATCGGCATCAAGGGTATCTTATCCACCACTTTAGCTGGCTCATAAACAAGCTTGTATCTGCCAGTGTTGGTTTCCGGATCAAGAGTAAACTTGATTTGCTGATAAATAGGGAACTGAGGCTTGTACGACTCGTCTTTCCATCCAGACTTCTTGTTCATCTTTATCAGTCGCTCGAATAAAGTTGCGCCTTCAAAGTTTGAGCGATTTATGAGCTCAATCTTCGTCAATGCTGCCACATCATAAAAAGGCAAAGATAGTATGCTCAGCAACGACCGGAAGTATTGAATTCCAAATTCCCTTTTGACGGTAACGCAATGAATTTCTTTGACGAACATCCAACAGAGGATTCGTCCACTCGGCTTCGCTTTCTCTAACTGTAAGTAATCAACTTGAGCATCATCTGGTACCGGCTTGGAAACCCTCGATAAGAACTGTTGTCGCCACACGGAGAACGCATCTGTGGCATTTTCAGACGTATCACGGTTCTTTAAATGCTCATCAATGATGTCCACATTCTCTTTTAACCAATCTTCATCAAAAGGAGCGAATTCAGTCCCGTCCTTACGCACATACGCTGACTTCTGCTCATTTCCCTCAAAAACAATTTCTTCAATGTTTTCAACATCAGTAGATTCGGGCTCACTAGGCATTCGATCAATCTCTGCGTCATCAATCTCTCTCATAGCATGTAAAGCAAGCAATTTCTCATGTGAAAGATCCTCGACAATTTCTCCTTCTTCAAGTAATTCCCCACTGATTGGATGAATAACCTGCAATGCAAGATCAGCACTGCTAGGAACAGAAGATATACCTTCAATCTGTTGAACTGTTCCAGAGGAGGTTCCTTGAATAGATTCGATAGCTGACGGCTGAACAACAACGATTTCAGAAGATGTAGTGGCTGCCGGCTGCTGTGATGTAGTAGAAGGATTAGGATTCCCTTGATCTTCAGGATCATCATCCCTTTTCTTCATTACTTCTTGTTGCTTACATCGATCATCCCACAGAGTAGCAACCTAATTTTTAAGAAACTCATAGCCAGCAGTTATCGTCTTAACTCCATCAAGTATCGTTGTATTTCGTGACTCGTACCACTCTTTCATGTAGTCACATCTTCCTTTAAGATCTTCAGCCAAATTTTGAAGGATAGAGCTGCTTCTTTCTCTCTATGCGTCTGCAGCTATCAAACGTACATTTTCTGCTTTAAGATGATCAATCCCAGCTTGTTGGCATTCTATCACAGTTCGTTGTTGATCAACAGTGGACTTCAACGTATTTATTTCCACTAATTGACTGAGCTGATCATTCTTCGTGATCCTTATGAAATCAGTTTGCCTCTGAATACGATCTGCAGTCGCTTCAAATTGAGAGAATAAGAAGTTGTTCTTCTCGTCTTGAGAAATTTCTGAGAAAATCCTTTGGCGTTCAGAACTAGGCTGAGAAGTAGTTGCTCTAATTGCAGCAGCCATTGATCTTTGTGGAACAGCCTGAGGAGATACTGTTGGAGTTTCAGGAGTTGAAGTAACCACATGAGGTGGTTGAGTAGCTGTAGTTGGTGGTTCTGTAGACCTCGGAGGAGACGGCACCATTGTAGAAGCTTCTTCAGCTGTGAATCCAAAGTTTGGATCCATTGCAGCTTCTTGTATAGGCTCAGAAGGAACAGATTGCTGAGCAGACGAGGAAGTACCAATGTTCTTTTTAGCTTTCTTCTTGCGAAGGACATCCTTTTTCTTTTTCTGCAAACGTTCGGTCTCAGTATCTTTTTCAGAGCCTACTTGTTCATCTCCACCAGCACTACTAGCGCCAGGTGCACTAGCAGCTGTCGCTCCAGCATCACCACCATCACCATCACCGCCTTCTTCATCATCATCACTATCAGCCGAATCAGATGAATCACGCTTGCGCTTGAACTTTTCTTTCATCATCTTTTCTAACTCTGGTTCCTCATCATCTGACTGGCTGTCGTCATGACGCCATTTGTCATTAACAGGAGCCACGTATGCTTTGTTCAATAGGGCACCAAACATCTTTCGAGGAGGGTCCGATTCTTTGTATCTCTTAGCAGAGAAACCCTTGAATATCCATAACGAGTTTTCCAGCATAGCATCGATTTTAAGAATGTCGTTATCGGCCTTGGGAAGATCTGGATGTTGAACGTTCATTATCATTTGCATAAATCTCGGATACATCCAGAATTTGTTGCCGGACGTACGAGTTCCTGTTCTCCTCAGATTGTCTTTCATGTTGGCGAAGATAAACTGTGAAATGCTAAAAGGTTTGTTCAATATCAATGCGACCATCAACCCCACAAGATCATTCCCTGCCTTATCATAACCTGCCCGGCTTTTGCTTAAACATTGAATTAGTACATACAGCAGGAACTTGTACTGTAGTGGCAAATTAGCTTTGTTTATTTGCCCAGAAAAGATATCGCCAGTGTATTTCATTCTCAGTAGGCATCCACGCGTGCACATGATCGGAATAGAGAATGGAGCATTTGCGTCATCTTGAAGCTCCAAGACAGTGTTTAAAATATCTGGTGATACATCTACATTCAACTGATGAACCTGCCCTTGTATAACTTCCTTCCCGTCAACTTCTATGATTTTCGCAGTTTCCCAGAAAGCTTTAATAAGTGACTTGTACACAGGTGTTGAAAATGTAACAGCCTTGTTAATACGAGATTCCCTGAGCCATTGCATAATCTCCTTGTAACCTTCAACTTTTCCTTCAGGATCTAAGAAAGCAACCATATTGTGTCGAGGTTCGGACATTATTTGTTCTTCTGTTTTGTCCGTTTTCTTTGTGGCTTTGCGCTTTTGAGCTTTTGGAGCCATTCTGTGTATGAAACATACTCGTAATGAGACCAAAGCATACAACACTTTAATAATACATATATGTATACACATTTTATGTTCACTGTAAACATTAATCATGTATAAATATACCCACTGTATAAGAGTTACAATTTTTGACAAAAACAATGAAATTTTCTAAGTGTTGAGTTTCAAAGAAAGGTTCACAGTTACGAAGGTTTATTCCTCATGACGAAGTTTGATCCCCTTTGACGAAGGTTAAAACTTCGTTGCTTATGTATGACGAAGGTTAAATGGTCAAACAGTCAACGTTAGTTAAAGTTCGCCGTGCACAGTTATGAGAAACTTTAAATTATGAGGAAGTTTAAATTATGAGGAAGTTTAGACTTCGTCAAAAAAAGGGTTCGTCATCTGGTTAAAACCCAGTTGATTCCTTGTCAAATTTTATCACCAAAAAGAGGATCCCAGAACCCATACATTTAACCAAAACTCCTATTGTTTTGTCGAGTTATATGCTTACAGGAATAGATATCCAATGGATACTCGCATCGTTCTTAATTAGCGATTATAAAGCAAGGTATTAAAACCGGGTAATAAGTTGATCCGAGCCAGGTATGTATTATAGATCAACTCATCATTTAGAACTTGAAGTTCTATGAGAGTTAGGCAAAGTAAAAAGGACATTCGGTTACCTTAAAAGGTAAACCGAAGGATTTAAATTATAGACATAGTGTTTTGAAAACAAGATTTGGTTAAAAATAAGATTTTGGGCGTGCATGGCTTAAGCAAGCCCTTCGTCGTAAAAGAAGGGTTAAAAATGATCAAAACGCCATTGTAAGCAAAATTAAGCAAACAACCCTTAGAAGTCGCTTGAAAACGAGTTTTATAATCAAGACAATACTTGGAATAAGTATAAAAGCGAAAGATGTAAATCCTTGGTCAAAAGACTCTATACGAGTCTTTGCCGTAAAATGATAATCCGAGGGGTAAAACTCGGATTATATAGATCGCCACATTAAACCCATCACAAATATAGTTGTCATGGAAGATCATTTGATAAATAATATGGAAATAAGATGCTAGAAATAAATGAGTGTGAAATCTTACGTAAAAGTGCTTAAATGCCCTTAACGGGTCAATTAAACATCTAATTAAAAACGGGTTTAAGAATGTATATATAAACCCGTGATTTGAATCTAATATGATAAGAAACATGGAAATGATGAGAATTTAGAATCAAACAACATGTTTGTTTGATAAAATCACGAACGGGTCAAAATTTGGTAAAAAGGGTAATAAACCAAAGACTTAAAAGTCTTAAACTTTGTTAATCCGGATGTTGGATTTTAACTCCATATGATGGAGGATCAAATTACAATCATGTAGGAAGAAACGGTAGGTCAAACGGACAAGCGGATTAAAAGTTATGAAGGTTTTCGTTTAGAGAACGGCAAACTTGGAAAGACCTGCAGAGGCCACCGTAAGTTACGGTAGCTACCGTAACTTAAAATAGCCTAAAAGTCTTTACGCCACAAACCCCCTGCTTTACGGTGGGAGAATCAACATTCAGGGGCTACCGTAAATTACGGTAGCCACCGTAATTTACGGTAGACCCTGCAATTTAATGTATTTTAATCAGTTTCGTTTCCCGGATTCGTTTAGACACGTTTTAAACCCCGTATGACTAAAGCATTTCATGTTTATGAAATGTAGGTACATTTTGGATGCCGGAAGATGATCAAGCTCATCGAAGAACCGAACACGATAAAGATACATGCTTCCGCACATTGCCCCGTCGTAAATTTTAAACGACGAATTCAATCACGTTATGTTGAATAACTTATGATTTGTAAAAGTTTTTAATAACCCCGTATTTATATAGTATGTTTAGTCTTAACTACACAACTAATTGTTGGTATTTACATGTAAAACCGTTAAATAATAACTAGGGTCTTACAATGATAACAAATTAAAGATCAAGATAAACAATTTTGTGGTTATGTGATTATGTGTTATGTGTTTTCTTTTGTGTTTTTGTTTTCATTATCCAAATCCTCGTAGAATCTTCCATATCTTCATGTGAAAGATTCATAGTAGGATATCCAAAGGTACTACCCTAAATCCTTAATGGGCTTCTACGTAATCGTTAAGACCCTTGGATTATATAGTACCATTCCATAATTCAAAAGAGGCCCCTTTGAGTGGTCTAAGTCAAAAGATTGATTCAGAATCTGGTTAAGAATGACATGTGGTGATATAGCCGAACAGACTCCTTGGTAGTCTATTTAAATCATTTATTGATTTAAGTAAAAGGACCCTATTGTGGTCTAGTCACGCTCATCACAAGTTTGTTCATTTGGTTTTCCCCTACACATTATAAAATGCACTGTGCGGACTATGCAAGGAATTATGTAATTATGGATGCGTACATAATTATGAAATTCAGTGCACGGGAGCCCAGTAAGATTTATCATGTGTAAGAACCTATAGTGGCAACAATAACGAAACGTGAACAATGTAATGAAGGCACGGTGGACGCACCAATAACGCTTTATATACTTGTATATAAGTGTCCCTCTTACATTGCAAGCATGATGTTATTAAAGTTACTAGAAGTTCAAAACTTTAACCAGTGTTGTTTTATCTTTTCAACTTCATGTTTCAAGCTCTCACAAGTTTCCTCTAAATAAATTTCGGGACGAAATTTCCTGAAGTAGGGGAGACTGTGACACCTGTGCCTCCACGGCCATCAAACAAGTACCAAATCAATGAAATGTTATATTTCATACTTGGGATTTGTATAAATATGTGTATCATTTGCACATATCAATTCTTGTTCGATTTCGGGCTCTAAATCGCTTTCTAGAAAGTTATACGCGCACTGATGCGTAAACGTAATCAGTTTAACGCGAAAAACACTCCAGAACAGTGACATAGGCTTAACATACATTAAATAACCTTTACATAACTTAGAAATAAGTTTGGAAGGCTTTGGTATGGCAAAATCAAGTTTATTCGCTTAAAGGGACTAAATTCGACAAACTGTGAAAGTATGCCGATTCGTACTGTAACGAACATTCCGGAACATGACCATAAGTTAAACATACCCTAAATATCCTTTACATAGCTTAGAAATAGGCTTTGAAGGGTTCGGTGTGTTAAAATAAACTTTTTGGTCATTCGGGGACTAAAAGCTTCAAAAAGTGCATAAGTTTGCATTTTCACGCATATCTTACGTTCTGAATACCTCTAGACATCCAAAAATTTATGTAATCATTAAAATATTTTATTTTAGTGATTGGCATGAGAAAATTCCATTCGTCGCGTAATTTGGATCGTTTTTCGCATTCGTTCTTGTTTCGTCGTAATTAACCGAACAACGCAACCGTACGACCAAACGAACCGAAATCCGAGATATTTTTGAGCATGTTTCATGTTCCCTATACTTTAACTTCATTTTAGAGCCTTGAAATGGGATTAACGGGGCATAAACGTGTCAAAAATGCATCAAAAACCATGTTTTGCACATTCAGGGACCAAAATTGACAATCTGCCATTGTTATCTTAGGAAGGGACCAAAGTTGAAAATCTGATTTCCAGCTTGTTCCAGCTGTTCCCCTCATTTTCACATGGTTTTAATGAAACTAGGGGCTTATTTTGGGGTACCCATGGTATTCTAAAACCATGGGCACACATGTAAGGTCCAAATCGAAGCTCGGTTTTCGATGAACGATCCTAACGGTCTTGGTTTTCCTATAAATACCCCCACCCTCTTGCTTCAAAACTCACACTTTGATCTGATTTGGCTCTCTAAGTTGAAGTTATACACTTCATACCTGAGAGTAATCGGATCAAAACTCCATAGCTTGGACCCGTTGTAAGTCCTCTTTCGTTCTTTTATGCGTTTTATCATGAAAGTCAAACATTGTTTGGCTTTCAGCTTTGACCAGTTTATGGTCAACACGAAGTTCATTTGAACTTCGTAACGTGAGCGTAATCACGATGGTTCTAGTCCCTTGTGACTACACCTACTGATTACCACGTTATTTAGGCATAGTGGCGAGTCGTAGTTTCGGCCAAAATGCGTATTCTTGCGTATTTTGTAACCAAACTACTTTTAGGTATCAAGACCGTTTGTTTTAATACCAAACCTATTTTCTAAATTCGTTAAACATGTTTTAACATGTTTAGCTCGTCACTTTAGGTTTATTGCTTATATAGGGTCGTATGGTAAGCGATCTAAACAATCGCTTAGACTTTCGAACCCGACCCGTTTGGTCGATCATTAGGATCCGACCAAACACATTAGGTGACCATAGCTTTATATCGGGAATAACCTTCCGAGGTTATACCTTATGGTCACGTCGTTTAGTTAGTTGTATGATAGGTAGTTTATATGCCTTAGGAAAATTACCAAAATGCCCTTTTTACGCCAAAATTCATTTTAAGTATATGTAACATAATTTTTGTAAGGACCTTCAAAAATGTCCCAAAACGACCCATAAGTAAAAACTTGGACCCCTGAAACCCTACTGTGCATGAAAAACCAAGAAAAATAGATTTTTGGTTCTCACGCGGGCCGCGTAAGAGTAAGCCTAGGCTTACGCGGGCCGCGACAGATCATAAAATCTCTGGATCAGCTTGCCAGGCCACGTGGCAGACCTAGGTGTGACACGCTAGCCATAGTCTACGTATAGGAGGCCCTCGCGGGCCGCGTAAGATCAAGAGGAGGCTTACGCGGATCGCGTAAACCTCAAATTTTAGCTATAAATAGCTTAGGTCATGAGCAGTTCACTGGTGTCGAAAACAATTCTCAAAAACTAAGTGCTACTGCTCAATTTCGAAAATTAAGGTAGTGAGGCGCTGCTACGATACAGGGTATTAACTCGATCGCTATTACGATTCAATGTCCGATCGATTTAAACTATCTAATGGATGTTTAAGTGTTGCCCACCTTAGGGCTATACTTTGTCATTCGTCGTGAATTCGATGGATGTTTAAGTGTTGCACTTTGTCATTCGTTGTGAGGGTTTTAATCTCGTGAGTTATCGTAAACGCTGTATTAGTTACTGACCTAGTTCGTATGCATTGTTATTTAAATTAGGTTACAAGGCTAATCAGTAGGCTAAACTCTGCCCATTTAAATCTGCAATGTGAGTCATTCTCTTTTATCAAAAGTATTTTTACAATACTCTAAATTATTTTCAAAGTTATAATTACAGGGATTAAGTCGTGGTTATCTTGAATCACTGGCTAGTGGGGTATTGTGCACATTACTAATTTCTCACGGTTAGGCTAATAAATCCTAACAATGATAATCATCACTACTTGGGTGAAATGACCCAATAGTGGTATGACCATCGTCACCAAGAGGTGACACGGCGCCAGATAAAAATAAGATAAAAGCCATTGTAATCGCTCTTATGCTGTAATTTATAACTACGTGTCATTTTATCAAATTTGAGTGACTCACCAGTATTTCCCTGATGACAAAATATTTTTAAAACATGTTTCAGGTAACTACTGTGAACCAAGGAAAAGTGCTACGGAGCACTAACAAAGCTTGAAGTAGTGGCTTAGTTAAATAAATAAACATGTTTTATAATTCAGGGAATTTCCTTGTGAAATTTCTCTATTGTAAATTACGGGGTTTTATCCCGATTTATGGAATAAAATAATCGGGCATTTCATGTTTAAGAGATCTTGTTAAATCTTCCGCTGTCAACTCAATTAATCAATACCACGGGTTTTCTGTCCCGCGGCTCTTGGACCGGGTAAAAACCAGGACGGGGGCCGTGACAGAAAAAGGTGGTATCAGAGCCACTGATTTAAGCCAATTAAGTATTTAGAAATACTTAATCTTTCTAATTGCCATCCTGTGATTATGTGTTTTGTTAACTGACTATCTGTTAGTTACAGTATGGGTAAGTAAAGAATTTCGGACATCTATCGTCAATTAGATAGTTCACCAAAAGATAAGGGAACTTCATCTCAATCAAATTCCTCAAGAAACTCAGCAGATACTGAGGAAGGAATATTTGTTCGTAAGGCACAGTTTGAGAAACCACTTACCCCTAATAAAAGAAGTTGGATTATTAGAAAAAGTCAAGAGAAAATAAAGAAGTCACAACCAAAAGGAGTGATGGTTAATAAGGAAACTCAGGAAATAGGCAATAACCCACCATGGGAAGATGAATTAGATGAACAATGGGCAAATCTCTATATGTTAGCCACTACAGCAGTAAATGTTAACTTATAATTGAATCGCCAAACTAGTACTAGCACCCATATCATCTATAAGCCAGAAACTTTCAAGAAACTTTACCTATTAAATAAACAACTTAGTAAGAGAAGATAGATTAGAATAAATTATGAATGCACAAACCCTAGTATATTTTGAATTTTAGTGTAAATTGCAATATATATATATATATATATATATATATATATATATATATATATATATAAATCGCAATGTTTGCTATTTTCTGCTTGAACAATGATACTTGAATGGTTGTATTAAATATTGGTCTAGGAAAATTTAACTTACAAAGTTGTGTGTTTCTTCATGGATACTAACAGCATGAATGAGTTATCTGAAGCTCTTCAGAATCTCAATCTCTATTATGTAAAAGTGGAAGTCTCCAAAGACTTTACCGGTTATTGTGCCGATATCGAGGAACCTATGGAATTGCAAGCCCAACCTCCAGAGAAACCAAAGCCAAAGAAGAAAAGAAGATTCGTGGGCTGGAGGCGGGTACGCAGGAAGAAACCAGCAAATAAGAAAATTGATAAGACAGAAGATCCCATGAATAAAGGAAAAGAAATAGAGATCAAGGAAAGCTCCAAGCAAGCCGAGGAAATACCAATGTGGGAAGAGTTGGATCGCATGCTGGCAGACTGTGATATCCTTAAGCCTGTCAATGAAAACCTTTTTACTTATCCTGCCGAAACTCAACTCCCAATAAATTTGGAACCAGCCATCCCAGATCCCCTTGTCAATACCCGACCTTTAGGAGAAATGGAAGAATGGTGGACCAATGACTGGCAGTTCCAGAACCTTTTAAACAACCCTTATACCTTTCTCCCTCAGTTTGACCCAGAGCCTGCACCAAACCCCCCGATGAGCAATGAGAATTTGGCTGAACTCCGCCGTTTTGGCGAGGAGCTGGTGGACACAGGGAATCGAATCCGGGAGGTGGGAGAACAGATCTCATGGAAGTACGACGAGAGGGAACATCGTTACTGAAAATACCAGCTGATGGGATAGTATGTAGTAGTGGAAGCATATGTTTAATAATAATATAACAATCAAAATATAATTATGTGAAATAACCTAAAAATAAAACTTTTGTAAGATAAATGGTGTGTACGGAAGCATATTATAATATATAAAAATGGAAGTCGAGAAATCGACAATTTTGGCTATACGTGTTGGTGTGATTATGTGCGATTGTTTGTTATGTTTAATTGTTAATTATTTTGTGCTAATCACTTATATATATTAATTACCAGATGGAAAACGCTGGTAATGAACCCGTTAACGAAGTTAACCAATCTGAACAAAATCATGAAGATCAATTTCTGAATAGGCAAGATATCGAGAATATCGTTGCTCAGGGAATAGCCAATGCTATTCCAGCAATCCTTGCTACTGCCCAAAATCCAGTTGAACCTCAACAAATTATTCCTAGCAAACGTACACACGGCGACAATTTTAGTAATAGTGTAAACAGAGGCGGCAACCATACTAATAACGACAACGATGGGATACAAGCCCCACTCCTTAAGAAAATGAAAGCTGCAACGCCTGGTTGCACCTACAAGGAGTTTCTTGCCTGTAAACCGACTGAATTTGCAGGCAACGAAGGGGTGACTGCTGCACTGCATTGGTTAGAGAAAATCGAGGCAGTGATTAAAATAAGTAAATGTGCCGAGGAAGATAAGGTCATGTACGTGTCGCATCTTTTTAAAGAAGGGGCGCTAGAATGGTGGAATACGGTACTTCAAGCCAAGGGAAGCAATATGTCCTATGCCATGAGCTGGGAAGAATTTAAGCGACTGGTGGAAAGAAAATTCTGTCCCGAATATGAGAAGGAACAAATGTCGAATAAATTCTTGAACCACCGGATGGTGGAGGTAGACTGTCGAGGGTATACTTCGACATTCTTCGAGTACGCTAGAGTAGTACCAACCCTGGCTTCGCCAGAGCCGGTGCTTATTTCCCGCTATATTTAGGGATTGATTGGCGAAATTCGTGATATTGTTAAAGCTGCGAGACCTCTCACTATTGACGATGCAGTGGAATTAGCCAACACTTTGACGGACGGACTGGTGCGTACGCGAGAAGAAAACCGGAAAAAGGAAGTGGCCCAAAAGATTACCCAAGGATTCCGTGTGGGTAACCGTAGTAATTTCAAGAAAAAGGGAACTGGGCAATCTTCCACTGTTCAATTTTTCAATACCTGCAAAAGAAAGCATTTTGGAAGATGCAAAGGGTATTGCAATTTCTGCAAAATTCTGGGGCACCAAGAGGAAGATTGCCGGAAGAAGAAAGCAACAATCTGCTACAACTGTGGAGAAGCTGGACATTTCAGGCCAGACTGCCCGAAATTAGTCAAACCAGCTGATAACAAAACCAAACCTGCAGAAGGAACCTCCAAGAAAAACGGAAGAGCCTTCTAGTTAACTACTCAGGAAGCAGAGCTAATCCCTGACGTAATAGCTAGTACGTTCCTAGTTCATGACTTTATGCAAAAGTATTATTTGACTCTGGTGCAAACCAAAGTTTTATAAATACTTCATTTTGCCAAGCTCTTAATTTACCCCTAACCAACCTTAGGCAGATTTTTACAGTCGAAACGGCAGATGGGAATTCTGTTAAAATAAATAAGGTTTTGCGAGAAGGAAAGATAGAACTCTTAGGCCATAAATTTTCTGCAAACCTGTTACCTATGAATTTAGCTGAATTCGATGTAGTGTTAGGAATGGATTGGTTAGTAGCCAACCATGCTCAAATTCTCTGTGATAAAAACTCCATAGAAATTCATACACCCATAGGAGAATTAGTGGTGATTACAGGAGATAAGCCACGAAAGCCACTGAAATTCATTTCCATAATAAAGTTGGCCAGTTATTCAAGAAAACGAGAAGTGGTGTATATGATTTCGATAATCATTAACACGAAAGGTAAGGAACTTAAAGAAATTCCGGTAGTAGCTGAATACCCAGATGTATTCCCAGAGGAACTACCAGGATTACCACCTAATAGGGAAGTCGAATTTAGAATTCATCTAATTCCTGGAACTACACCGATAGTCAAGGCACCTTATCGGTTAGCACCTACCGAAATTCTAGAATTGAAAAAGCAATTAGATGAATTACTAAACAAAGGATTTATACAACCTAGTTCATCCCCGTGGGGAGCTCCGGTGTTGTTTGTGAAAAAGAAAGATGGGTCAATGAGAATGTGTATTGATTATAGGGAATTAAATAAGGTTACAATTAAGAATCAATATCCATTACCTAGGATTGATGATCTTTTAGATCAATTACAAGGAGCTAGATACTTCTCTAAGATAGATTTACGCTCCGGATATCATCAGTTGAAAGTACAAGAAGAAGACATACCTAAAACTGCTTTCAGAACTAGGTATGGTCATTACGAGTTTACAGTCATGCCCTTCGGATTAACAAATTCTCCTGCAACATTTATGGACATGATGAATAGGATCTGTAAACCATACTTGGATAAATTTGTAATTGTCTTCATCGACGATATACTTATTTATTCCAAAAGTCAGGATGAGCATTGTGAGCACCTACATGCACTTTTAACTTTGTTAAGAATGGAGAAAATTTACGCCAAATTCTCGAAGTGTGAATTTTGGCTACAGGAGGTGCAATTTTTAGGACACATGGTGAATCACGAAGGTATTCACGTAGATCCTGCTAAAATAAAAGCAATCACTAAGTGGAAGGTCCCGCAATCAGCTATGGAAGTTAGAAGCTTTTTAGGGTTAGCTGGTTACTATAGACGATTTATTAAGGATTTTTCTAAAATAGTTGTACCATTAACTAAGCTAACCTGTAAAGCCGTTAAGTTTGAATGGGGACCTAAACAAGAAGAGGCCTTTAGGATTTTGAAGCAAAAGCTAACAAACGCCCCAAGTCTTGCTTTACCAGAAGGAACAGAAGATTTTGAAGTCTATTGCGATGCTTCTAAGCTAGGATTAGGATGTGTGCTAATGCAACGCAAAAAGGTAATTGCGTATGCCTCAAGACAATTGAAAAAGGCACGAGGAAAACTATACGACTCATGACTTAGAATTAGGAGCCATAATTTTTGCCCTTAAGATTTGGAGACATTATCTGTACGGAAGTAAGTTTACTGTCTATACAGATCATAAAAGCTTAAGATACATATTTGGGCAAAAAGAATTAAACATGAGGCAAAGGAGATGGATGGAAATTCTAAGTGACTACGACTGTGATATTCAATATCACGAAGGAAAAGCAAACGTAGTTGCAGATGCCTTAAGTCGTAAGTATTATGAAAAGTAAAAGCGAGTTCGTGCTCTTAGATTAAATCTACAGTTAGATTTAATGGAACAATTGAGAATTATTCAGGAAACAACAATCAAGGATGATGCTGAAGGAATGAAAGGAAGAATAAAAGAATTAGAGCAAGGAAGTGATGGAATTTGGAGATTCCACAAGAAAAGGATTTGGGTACCTAAGCAAGGAGAATTAAGGAATAAGATTTTAGAGGAAGCCTATAAATCTAGGTATACCATGCACCCAGGAAATAATAAGATGTACCAAGATTTAAGAAATAATTTCTGGTGGATAGGAATGAAAAAGGACATAGCTAGATATGTTTCTAAATGTCTTACTTGTTCACAAATTACGGCAGAACACCAGAAACCTTCAGGTCTACTACAACAATTAGAAATGTCTGTATGGAAATGGGAACTTATAACTATGGACTTTGTTACTAAGTTGCCCAAAACCAGAAAAGGTAATGACGCAATTTGGGTAATTGTGGATCGATTAACCAAATCAGCTCATTTTCTACCTATGAAGGAAACCTTTAGCATGGAAAGGTTAGCCAAGTTATACGTAGACGAAGTAGTATCCTTACATGGAGTTTCTCTCTCCATTGTATCGGACAGGGATAGTCGTTTCACTTCCCATTTCTGGACAAGTTTCCATGAAGCAATGGGAACCCGACTCAATTTAAGCACTGCATACCATCCTCAGACAGACGGACAAAGTGAAAGGACGATCCAAACCCTGGAAGACATGCTCAGGGCATGTGTGATAGATTTTGGTGGGAATTGGGATGACCACCTACCCTTAATTGAATTCTCCTATAATAATAGTTATCATGCAAGCATAGAATCTGCCCCATTCGAAGCACTGTATGGACGAAAATGCAGAACTCCAGTTTGCTGGGCAGAAATAGGGGAAAGTCAATTATCAGGTCCTGAAATAGTGCAAGAAACTACCAACAAGATCACTCAAATCAAGGAAAGACTGAAAATGGCTCGAGATCGCCAGAAGAGTTATGCAGACAATCGACGCAAGCCGTTACAATTCCAAGTTGGAGACAGAGTACTCTTGAAAGTTTCTCCTTGGAAGGGAGTAGTTCGATTCGGAAAAAAAAAGGAAAGCTAAGTCCAAGGTACGTAGGACCTTTCCCAATAATCCAGCGAATAGGACTAGTTGCCTACCGCTTGCAACTACCAGAGGAGCTAGCCGGGGTACATGATGTATTTCATGTATCCAATCTTAAGAAATGTCTATCTGACGAATCCCTGGTAGTACCCCTCCAAGATATAGAGGTAAATGAGAAATTGAAGTTCGTGGAGAAACCACTTCAAATAGAAGACAGAAAGATCAAGTTTCTCAAGCACAAAAGATTGGTACTAGTTAAAGTCAAGTGGGAGTCAAAAAGAGGACCCAAATACACCTGGGAGCAATGTTGTAGAAGGCGCTAGGCGCTAGTCGGGCAGTGAGGTACCGCCTAGGGATTAATCGGGATTAATAGGGATTAATCGGGATTAATAGGGATTAATCGGGATTAATAGGGATTAATCGGGATTAATCGGAATGGGAATTTATATATGTAATTTTTCAAATTTATATATATATACACAATAATATAAAAATAATACTTCAAAATTCACATAAATACTTCAAAATTCACATAAAAATTCAAAAATTAACCACTTTTGACCAAGTAGACCGACTAGGACCGATTTTTACCGACCAGGACCGATTTTTACCGACCAGGACCGATTTTGACCAAAAAACCCATGGTCCGATTAGTCCGACTTGACCGACTTTTGACCGACTAGGACCGACTTTTGACCGACTAGGACCGATTTTGACCTGGACCGATTAATTGGCCGATTTGCTCAAAATTAGGCGATTAGTAGCCGACTAGCGCCTAGGCGCCGATTAATCGGCCGCCTAGACCGATTTCTGCAACAATGCCTGGGAGCTGGAATCGGAAATGAAGCGAAAGTATCCTCACTTATTTCAATAAATCTCGAGGACGAGATTTTAAATAAGGTGGGGAGGATGTAAGGACCTTCAAAAATGTCCCAAAACGACCCGTAAGTAAAAACCCGGACCCCTGAAACCCTACTGTGCATGAAAAACCAAGAAAAACAGATTTTTGGTTCTCACGCGGGCCGCGTAAGAGTAAGCCTAGGCTTACGCGGGCCGCGACAGATCATAAAATCTCCGGATCAGCTTGCCAGGCCACGTGGCAGACCTAGGTGTGACACGCAGGCCCTAGTCTACGTATAGGAGGCCCTCGTGGGCCGCCTAAGATCAAGAGGAGGCTTACGCGGGCCGCGTAAACCTCAAATTTTAGCTATAAATAGCTTGGGTCATGAGCAGTTCACTGGTGTCGAAAAAAATTCTCAAAAACGAAGTGAGGCGCTACTACGATACAGGGTATTAGCTCGATCGCTATTACGATTCAATGTCCGATCGATTTAAACTATCCAATGGATGTTTAAGTGCTGCCCACCTTAGGGCTATACTTTGTCATTCGTCGTGAATTCGATGGATGTTTAAGTGTTGCACTTTGTCATTCGTTGTGAGGGTTTTAATCTCGTGAGTTATCGTAAATGCTGTATTAGTTACTGACCTAGTTCGTATGCATTGTTATTTAAATTAGGTTACAAGGCTAATCAGTAGGCTAAACTCTGCCCGTTTAAATAAGCAATGTGATTCATTCTCTTTTATCAAAAGTATTTTTACAATACTCCAAATTATTTTCAAAGTTATAATTACAGGGATTAAGTCGTGGTTATCTTGATTCACTGGCTAGTGGGGTATTGTGCACATTACTAATTTCTCACGGTTAGGCTAATAAATTCTAACAGTGATAATCATCACTACTTGGGTGAAAAGACCCAATAGTGGTATGACCATCGTCACCAAGAGGTGACACGGCGCCAGATAAAAATAAGATAAAAGCCATTGTAATCGCTCTTATGCTGTAATTTATAACTACGTGTCATTTTATCAAATTTAAGTGACTCACCAGTATTTCCCTGCTGAAAAAATATTTTTAAAACATGTTTCAGGTAACTACTGTGAACCAAGGAAAAGTGCTACGGTGCACTAACAAAGCTTGAAGTAGTGGCTCAGTTAAATAAATAGACATGTTTTATAATTCAGGGAATTTCCTTGTGAAATTTCTCTATTATAAATTACGGGGTTTTATCCCGATTTATGGAATAAAATAATCGGGCATTTCAAGTTTAAAAGATCCTGTTAAATCTTCCGCTGTCAACTCAATTAATCAATACCACGGGTTTTCTGTTCCGCGACTCCTGGACCGGGTAAAAACCAGGACGGGGGCCGTGACAATTTTTGATATCTAAACTGATTTGGAAATAATATTAGACATGATAAGGCATATTTTACTTGTCATAGGACTAGTTAGGCGGTCCGAACGCATTTTACGCGAACGACGTGTTAAAGTAGCATAGGCTACCTAAACGAGTCGTAATGGGTCGTAAGCACTTAGGATAGGTTCCGTTTTAGAATGTGAGCTTTGTTAAACCATATTACATGAGTTCTTACACTCATTTGGTTTACGAAACCACATTTTATCCGATCCTCCGATTTAGGTCCGTTTATTTACATAGTTACCTATATTAGGTGCCGTTTGATTCCGTGATCCTTCTAGCGTTTCTTGGTGGTTATCTAAAGACTATTAAGCAATCTCAAGTGAGTACATAGTCACCTCTTTTACTGTTTTTCAAACATTTTGGTGTGAAACACATGTGCCTACTTGTTACTTTCATGCTTTCCATGTTTTCATATCATATACTTGCTATGTTCATTAGTACACTATTAGTACATGATTTCATTATGTTTTTGTATCATATACTTCCTATGTTCATTAGTACACTATTAGTACATGATTTCATTATGTTTTTGCTATGTATGCCCATTTAGTGCATACTTAGTACATCGTTTTACATTACATTTCATGCTATGTATGTCCATTTAGTGCATACTTAGTACATTATTTTACATTTTAGTACATTATTTTACATTTCATTTCATACTATGTATGTCCATTTAGTGCATACTTAGTACATTATTTTACATTTCATTTAATGCTACGTATGTCCATTTAGTGTATACTTAGTACATTATTTTACATTTCATTTCATGCTATGTATGTCCATTTAGTGCATACTTAGTACATTATTTTACATTACATTTCATGCTATGTATGTCCATTTAGTGCATACTTAGTACATTATTTTACATTTCATTTCATGCTATGTATGTCCATTTAGTGCATATTTCATTTCATACTATGTATGTCCATTTGTTGCATACTTAGTACATTATTTTACATTTCATTTCATGCTATGTATATCCATTTGTTGCATACTTAGTACATTATTTTCATAAAACATGCTTACATTTTGGTATGACATTTGGTTTGTCTAAATGGCTCAAAAATACATTCATTAACATTAGCTACGCCGTTCGTTAGTAGGTAGTGGTACCATAGGAATTGACAACTCCCGTTCCTGACATCCTAGGTATGTTTGGATGGAAGGAATGACCGAATTCGATAACATAACTCAGATAAATCTTTAATTCGTTTAAGGGTTTATCGCCACTGTCTCAAGGCTTGAATGTATGCATTTACACAATACCGCATAGATGTTTGTATCAGTAAAGCATGCATTACTTTACAAAACATAAATTTTGATTATAATTTATCAAATGCATTGTTTTGTACATTCCTTTCTTATAGGGTCGAGTAAATGCTTTTAATCAATAAAGGCTTTTTATTCACTTTACATCACATTTGTTTACTCAATAACATTTCAACATTTGTTTAAACATTACATTTAGTTATACATGGACATTTTTACATTGGTGGTTTGTTTGGGTAAGTGATTTAAGTAACGAGACGTGTGTAATATGATAAAAGCATGGTGGATACGTCGCTGGTACTTCCTATATATAAGTGCTTTTATGATATTACATATCGTAGCGTTATTTAAACCATTTCAATTTTGACATATTACATTTTACACAATTAACGTATCTTTACAAAACATTGTTTTACAAACAACACATTTTATATAAATTCATTTTTACTTAGTTATTTACTTAACCATACATATCTCTTTTATATCATCTGTTTCCTTGTCGATTTTTATATGATTTATAAAACAAAAACATTTTTCAAGGTTCATGACTACTTTTGTTAAACCTTTTCTTTAAACTTACAAGTCATGAATCCTAAATCAATAAAACCTATGTATCTCACAGGAATTTTTATGCTGACGTACCTATTTTCACATGTGTTTCAAGAAATGTTGCATAGGATTGATCAAGATACACTTAGGAGGACTTGGGCCTTAGTGACAATAAAAGATGCAAGACTAGTTAATTATGTTGTGTATTTCTGTTTTTAAGACATTGTATCATCTATTAATCAATAAAACAAAATTTCAAATTTCCATGTGTTATGAAACAATGATTCTGTTACAACACTCCCCGACGTTCCCGCCACGATTTGTTGTTTTACGTGGTCGGGGTGTGACATGAGATGTCGTGGCTCGTCAGTTTACATAAAAACTCTTTACCATACAACTTAATGACCGCGTTGCAAAAAAATTGCAAACATTCACGTGAAGTTCTGGCCGCCATAGCTAGGTATTCATCATATTGATCGGGAGGGTTACCTGTCGCTAGTTGGCGAATGGTGGACGTGCATTTTTGTATCGGCGTGAAACTTGGTTTGCCCCTCGCATCGTAACGTTCTTGAAACCATTCCTCGCTTGCTTCGATGTCTCCAACAATCTTTAAAAATAATTCTTTGGGTAAACGAAACCGATCTCTAAACGTTTCGGCATTGTAGAGCGGATTTTCCACAAAATAATCGTTCATTAACACTTCGTTGGCACGTATACGATCACGGTCTACCATCTTCTTCTTTGGGCGGGACGACTCGGTATCAAGTTCGTTATACCCCGACACAAAATATTTTAGCGTCTCATTTTCGAAAGACGACTCGGTATCGCTATCGCTAGACATCGGAAACGTCGAATCCGTAGAGAACTCCATTTGAGAAAGACGTAGATTGTGTGAAATGGGTTTATGTTTTGTTGTGTGTAAAATGGTTTAAAATGGAGATATAAATAGATAAAGTGTTTAAAGGTTATTTTTTTTTATTATTGAAGTTTACCGTTATTCAACGGTCAAATACAAGCCCAACGTTTGAATTTTGTAAACTTTCAACGCGTGATTGTTTCAACGCGTTACAAATATAACGCGTGATAATATAGGCGGCGGCGGTGTTCGTGATCATATAACGCGTGAAGGGACGGCCATAACGGACCGCCCCCACTCCCCTTACACCCTAATGGTTTTACTAATAAACAGTCAAAGGTTTATTATAAACATAAATAGGGTGACAAATATTTATTTGATCCCCGATTTAGTATGTTCTAATACGTTGGTAATGATGAAGCAGAACATAAAAAAAATATTCACAAATGTATATGTATTCAATTAAACTGATGCATAAAAAAACATGTCTTTTGATAAGTGTAGGAAAACTCTAAACGTGATAGCTTTTTTTATTGGATTCAATTTGATAAAAAAAAATCATAAAGTGTATTTGAATGAATTTATAGCAAAAGGGTGTTGTTTGTAAGTTTCCATAAAGATTAGGGGCTGTTTATGGAAATATAAAAGAAATGTGTCAGTATGTGAGTCGGAAGTCTCTTTCTGGTCAAAGAAGTTGGAGACAGCTAGCAAACTAACCTGCAACATAGAATAGAATCCACAGCTTTGGTTTTCTAAAACCGGTGAAACGTGCATTCTTCTCCTAATCAATTTATTATATTTCCCTTAATAAATGAGTAAATGGATTTTATCACCTCAACTAATTAAAATTTGTTGTTATCATTCTTAACTTTCACTTTGACTCTAACTACCCTCAACTGGACACTTTGATGCACCTGTCACCCCGGCGTTAACTAAACATTAACTCTGTTTGTTTTTTAATCCTACGTGTCATTGTAATCCTACGTGGCCAACCCCCTTATCCAAAGTGGCATGCTTACATGTCAAGATATAATCATCATATCATAGAAGTCGTGTATCATTTCACCAGATATTCTTCCATATCTCCAGCACCCAGGTCTCCAGATCTCAAATTCATATTCAACTGAATCATGGGGTTCAAAGAAACCACCACTAACAACAACACAGAAGCAACTTCACCAACCCACACACTCAATCTTCCACGAGAAACCACCCCCTTAATCAAACAATCCCATCAACAATCCTCCCAATTCAAAACCTTCACCAACGTCTTCATCGCCATCGTCGGTGCCGGCGTCCTCGGCCTCCCCTACACCTTCAAACGCACCGGCTACCTCACCGGAACCCTAACCGTCTTCTCCGCCGCCTTCTTCACCTACCACTGCATGATGCTCTCCGTTTACACCCGTCACAGACTCGAATCCATCAACGGTTTCTCCAAAATCAACTCCTTACGGATACTAAAGATGTGTTGGTTGTAACAGCTAACGGGTCAAGTGCTGAAAGTATACCCTTTTTGAAAACTTGGGTGAATTAGCCTATGGCTATTGGGGATTAGAGACTGTGAGGCTGATGTGGGAGATTAGCGTTAGGGTTCCGCCAGTTCTCGTTGTAGAGTGGGCTGCCGGTGGCGGGGTGGTTTCAATACCACTCCCAATTTTCAATTTGGCTCCCACCACCCTCTACTTAGCATTTAGGTGTCAGTGTCACCCCTTCGTTAAATAATCACTAACTAGGTTTGTTTATTTTGCTAATGTGGCTTTTTATCTGATGTGGCAAGGTGACGTGGTTTTTTTAATTATAATTAATATATATATATATATATATATATATATATATATATATATATATATATATTGATACCAATATATCAGAGAGGGTGGTAAAATACTGGTAAAAAACTGAAAATATAAGAACTTACAGAGAAGATGAAGATATTCATATCAGAGAGGGTGGTAAAATACTGGTAAAAAACTGAAAATATAAGAACTTACAGAGAAGATGAAGATATTCACAGCGGATGATGATGGATGAGAGTATACACAGCGGAGTGGATAGTTGCAGAAAGACTCTTTTTTTTTTTTTTTTTTTTTTTTTTTTTTTTTATAGGTTGGAATATAATATGAAGAACTTGGAGAAAATCTGGGATGTTAAGGGATTTAGGCTAAAGAGATGTGGAGAGTTTTTAGTGTGCCATTGAAGTTAGAATATTATTGCTCTCAATGGTTACTCGTACATACAACTGAAAACAAATGCCCTATATATAGGCAGAAATAAGAAACACTAAGCATCTATCTAAACAAATAAGTCAAAAAGCCTAGTCTATAAAGAAAAGAAAAAGAAAAGCCACCGAAAAAAGCTTAAAAGAAAACAAAAGTAGGTGTTGAAATTTTTTGCCATTTGTCGACCACTGTCTGTATATAATTGAGATTTAATACATCATTGCTTATGTCATGATTTTTGTCTTCTGTCTTGTGTCGTCATTGCTTACGTTTTCTTCTAGAAATCTCTGTGTGTACTGTCTATCGATTGTGGACTAGAGCAGTCTTCTAGATTATTTTCCTCTTCATCTTCTAGGTTGATAATATGCTGTAACTGTAGGGCGTCTCCTTCCCCTGCAAAGGGTAGAAGCATTCTCCAAACTGGTTTTGCATAGACTTGAATGTAATGACCTTCACCTATCAAATGATAATTTCTCCATGGATAAAAATCAGGAAGATCTGGGGTTTCCTGATGATTTTTAATAAACTGTGTAAAACTGTCTGGAATTTTGTCATCTGAATGACTCAACCAAGGTAGAGTTGAAAACTCTATATCAGTTTTAGTCATTGATGTCTGTAGATGGTATTGATGACATATGTTGTTTTTATGTTCAATAAAAATCCTTTTTCTTGCTGGTCTATATGTGTATGCATCTGTATAAGGGAATGAGGAAATTATTTTGCAACCAATGATCGAAGTCACTGTTCTGGTTGCCATATTTCCTGCAATTAGGATCATCTTCTCTCCAAGCTGATTAAGAAGATCTTCTGTTTTTCTGTCTAACTTTATTTCCAAATAATCAATCATACCATGATGATAAAATTGAATTATTTCATCATTTGTCAACTTTGTAGGATATTGTATTTGAAGTAATAGAAGACCAGTTCCGTCTCCTTTTTCATCTGTTCTTTCTACTACTTTAAATCCTTGCTGTTCACTATCAAATTTGAACGCCATGTCTACCAGCTGTTGTTGAAGATTATACAGAATTAAAGGAAATTCTGCACAAACTTTCTGTGAAACAAGATTCTCAAATTCTGGGAATCTCTCTGTAACTGGTTTTAGGCATTGCTGCCAAGGTGTATCAAGCATTCTTGTCCTGAAACATTCAAACTTCCTGTGTACCTCTGTTTTATCTTTGTTTTCTTTTTTCTCAAGCTTTTGTAATAACTGTGTATTTTTTGCTTCTAATAAAATCATTTTTTGTTTTAATAAACTGTTTTCAATTTTTAATTGTATATCTTGTGCATTTTTTGCTTTTTCTTCAAGTTGTCTTTTTAACTCAGAAATCAGTTCTTGTTGAGCTTTAATATACTGCTCAGGATCTGTTTTTGCTATGTCAGAAAAGCTTTTAACCTCTTCTGGTTGTATGTAAAAATTTGGACCCAACTCTTCTCTTGCTGCTTGAAGAGCTTCAGAAAAACTTGGATATCCTCTCCAAACTGCTCCTCCTGCACAAATTGTATGTTTTGCTGCTGTCTCCCATTTATTAAAAATTCCAAGTTTTGTACCCCTAAATATAACATAATGTGTGTTGATTGGCTTTTGTTTAAACTGTCTTTCAGGTGTTTTTGAACTCTGTTCTTGGAAATAAATGCTTAAAGCATTTAAAACCTGTACTTTGAATGATGAAGCTTGTGGCATGGTTTGAATATGCCAAAGATTGTCTAATAAACATTGCTGTTTATCTGTTAGTTTCATTCCCATAATAGGACGAAACTTCCTGTCAGCTTCATTGCATATCTGTAAAGCATATGTTCCAAACTCAATTACAGGTTTGGGTGGGAAGTTTGTATACAAAGGTCTCTTGCCAGCTGCTTTTGATTGCTGTGATGTATAAGCCTGTCTTGTCATTGTCTGTGGTAATGTTCTGTAAGGAGAACTGTATATTTTTTTTTCTATTGACTGTAGATAAGCCTGTTGAATTTGTTCTTCTTCTGATAAAGAACTCTCCTGTTGCTTTTGTTTTGGATGTATAAGCTTTAGCTTCTCTTTATCATTTTTCCTGTCCATCTAAAACAAACCATTTGTTTATATTTCGAGACAACATATCAGCTATCCCATTATTTTTTCCTTTAATATGTTCAAAATTTATAACATATCCATTTCCTTGTATAATATTCTGTAAATTAACCCATCTGGTTCTATTTACCTTTTTACTTTGATCATTTTTTACAAACTTAACTATTGCTTCACAATCAGTTCTTACTGTAAATTCTTTATTAAGAAAAATCTTAAACTTTTCTAATGCATTTATTAATGCCTGTATTTCAAAATCAATTGTAGTCCAATTTGTTTTGTTTTGAAAATTACCACTTGAATAAGCGCAAATTTTCTCTTCTTCCTTGGGCCTGTATTTATTTGGTTTACATAGAAGGACTGCTCCCCATCCTTCTTTGCATCCATCTGTTTCAATAATTATATAATCTGTAACTAATGGTAATTCTAATGGTTTAATATTTTTAACTGCTTTCTTAATTTCTTTAACTAATTTAATATCTTCTTGGTTAAAATACCTTTGACCGTTTTTAGTGGTTTTACCATATAGAGGTCCAACCAATTTTGACAAGTTTGGAATGAATTTCCTAGCATAATTTACTAACCCTAAAAAAGCTTGTATTTGTTTTAAGTTTTCAAATTTTTCTGGGAAATTTAAAATCTTTGTAGAAATATGTGGTTGTAATTCTATTTTTCCATTTCCAATTTCTAATCCTAAAAAAGAAATTTTTCTTTTAAAAAGTTCCATTTTTCTTTTTGAAACCACTATACCATTTTTCTTTATTTCTTCAAATACCTGTTGTAAGTGTTTTTCATGTTCCTGTACTGTATTGCTTGCAACTAAAATATCATCAATGTATACTAAACAGAAATCAAACTTTAAAAATATACTATCCATAAATCTTTGAAAAATTGATGGTGCATTTTTTAATCCAAAACTAAGGACATTCCACTCATACTGTCCTTCTGAACATGTAAAAGCTGTCCATGGTTTAAAACTTTCTTCTAACTTTAACTGATTATATCCTGATTTTAAATCAAATTTTGAAAATACTTTTTTGTTTTGTATAAGATTTAACAAACTATCTTTATTAGGAATATTATATCCATCATCTATTGTATTGTCATTTAGTCTTTTATAATTGTAAACTATTCTAGCTTTTCCTCTTTTTATCTCACTATGATTTCTTACTAAAAAAGCTGTAGATCTATGAGGACTTTCTGATTTTCTAATTAATCCTTGATTTACCATTTCAGGGATTTGTTTTTTAAACTCTTCTTTATCTAATGGGCTATATTCTATATTAGCTGTTCTAATTACTATATCAGGATTTTTTAATTTAAATTTACAAACATATTTTACCTTTGATTTTGTTATGTCTTCTCCAATATATCCTATTTTTTCTAAATGTAATATCATAGGATGATTTGCACTTTTTGTAATGTCCTGTCCTTTTTCTATTTCATGGCTTAAAAAATCCGTCAACAGTTTTAATGATTCATTTTCTATAAACTGTTTTTTATTTTGTGTTTTCAAGAAATCTAAATTCCCTTTATCCCCTCTTTTTTGAACAATCTGTGTTGTATTCATATATCTAAGGGTTGGTATTGTATATAACTGTTTACTTAATGTTATAAAATTTCTTGTAATTGTAACTGCTCCATTTAATCCTAATATAAAATTTAATCCTATAACAAAATCTTTTGATTTTATCTCTGGTGGATTAATATTTATTTGTGGCATTTCATATTTTATACTATAATTATTTGCAAAATCTAAGAATTGTATTCCTACTGGTTCTAAGCAATGTGTAATAGATATTAACCTATCTTCTATTGTTCTTGTACTTAGTTCATATGATAATTTTTTATGATATTCTATAGGTGCTAAACTATGTGAAATTAAGCTTTTTGTAGCTCCTGTATCAACTAATGCTGTTAAATCTAGGTATTTATTATTATCTAACCATAATCGACATTGTATATTTATCATTTTTATTGATCCTTGTGTCTGTATGTAAGTTTGATCATCTGGTTTTTGTAGAGCCATTTTACCTATTTCTTCTATTTGGCTTAATCTTTCAAGTTCTTCTATTTTATTTTCTAAATTTTTTATTTTTAAACTATGTAATTCTATTGTTAATTCCAGCTTATCTATCCTTTCATTTTCATTATTTTCAGAATTTGTTTTCACTTTTGATGTTGTAGCTATGTCTTTATCATATATTTCTTTAAGACATTTAAAACAAATTTCTTTAAAACATTTATTACATTGTGATCTCTTTTCTATACTAGGATAATACCCACAATGACAACATCTTATATGATTATTTCCTTTATTTTGCTTCCAATCATGTTCACAAATTTCTTCTGTATTCATATATGTATATGTTACTTTTGCTGTTGGATTTTCTTCTTCACTATAAATACTGTATACTGATTCATTATCAGATTCATCATCTGTTCTTAGAGCTTCTATTTCATAATCTTGTAATTGCTCTACTAAGTTAGCTCTTTCCATATTCTTTCTTTTATTTGGACAATTATTAGCTAAATGTGTTGTTTCTCCACAAGTGTAACATCTACATTTTCTTGATTGTGGTTTTTTAACATATTTACTTGTATTATAATATTTTCTATAATTTTTATTATATGTTGTACTTTTTCGTATCTTTTTCTTTTTATCATAAACTCCATATGCTTGTGGTGTATAGATTGCTGTTTTACAGAATGCATAAGCATTTCTTTTTAATTGTTCTTGTAATGCTACCTCTTTACATTTTTCTTCTAATATACCAAATGTATAAGTTATTCTTGGTCCTATTCCTAAATTTTGCTGTGTACCATAATCTGTTTTCCATGCTTCATGTATAGATTTTCCTAAATCTCCTGGTAATTTTATAAAATATTTATCACATAAATTATCATCCATGGCTTTTCCTGTTTGTGATAATAATCTTGTAAAATCTAATGTAAATTCATTTATATATTTCATATTTGCTATACTTAATTGTTCTAAATTTCTAATAGCTGTATCCTGTATTAAAGAATTATTTTTTGCTGGATCAACTCCTAATATAAGTGTTCTAATTTGTGATGTAAAATTATAAGGATTATCTCCTAATGCTTTAAGATTATTAATTTCTTCTGGATTTTGTGTCTTCTTACTTTGCCATATTCCTAATGCTATTGGTCCTAATGTAGTTTCTAAATATGAAAACATATCCATACTGTCTTTTTTATTTGTTTCCCATAATCTTACTACATTTTGTTCCCATGTTAAGACTTCATCTATCCATAACTGTGGTTTTTGTTGTTCTAATAATAACATATTTCCACTGTATATCTGTCCTATAGGTAATCTTCTTCCTTTTCCTATAACATTAGACTCTTGTTGATAATTAACTGTTGGTTGTGTCCATGGTTCTCTACCATGACTTTCGTGTGTACCACTATATCCTTCTCCCCATTCTATTTTAGGTCTTTTTAGAGGATTAAACATTTGTGTATCCATAAAACTTTGTTCTTGTTTATAAAAATCTGATAACATAGATTTTCCATTCATAATATCTTCTACTAATGGTAAATTATAATATTCTTGTAGTTTATTATAACTTTGTTCATAATCTAATCCTAATTCTGTTATACATTCCATAAGCATATCATCTACTTCTTGTTGTATATTTATTTCTGTAAATTTTCGATCTATAATCTGTTCTATTGTTTTATTTGTTTCTTCTACTTTAAAACAATCTATTGATTCTTCTTCATAATCTAACAGTGTATAATCCATTGTTTCTTCTTCTTCAAATTTTAAGAAATTAAAATCTATTTCATCTTCTTCATTATCTGTATCATATGTAGATAATATTTCATTTTCATTCTCTTTCTCAATATTCATAAAAAGAATTTCATCTTCCTTATTTTTTTCTGTTTGTTTTTCTTTAAAATCAATATATCTTAATTTTTGTTTTCCATCAGTTTCTTCATATATATAACTCTTCTTAGGTACTAAAACTGTATCTTCTTCTTTTTCTTGTAAATCATCTAAATCCCATTCTAATCCTGTTAATTGTTCTGGATCAATTTTTATAGGTTCTATCATTTTTATAGACTTTGATGCAATTGTTTTTACTATTCCTTCTATATTTACTTTGTATTTCATTCCTGAACTGTTACTAGCTCTTCCTAATACTCCTACGCTTACTACTAAATTATTTCCTTCATATTCTTCATATCCTTTTGTTTGTAAAGCTATTTTAATATTTTGTAAATCTTTAATATCTTTTAAAATATCTGGTGTACAATAAAATATAGCTATATTTTGACTTAAATCTACTTCCATTCCTGAAATTATAGCTTTTTTCATATCTGATTTCCAACTTTTATCAAGTATTAAAGCTAATAGTTTAGTTCCTAAATTTTTTCTTCCTAAAGCTTTGACTCCTATTATTATTAATCCTGTGTGTACAAAATGTTTATTTTGTTTTTTAATCTTTTCAATAGTATCTGGTGACAAAAGATCTAGAATTACTGTATTATCTACTACCCTTAAACTTTCTTCTCTACTACTTCTTATAAGAGTTGTATTTATATTAAATCTCCCTGTTTGATATAAAATCCTTGGGTTTAATATGTCTAATTGATGTTGATTATATAATTCCAAATTTCTGTCTAAATCTATTTCTTCTTCTAGTTGTATTATATGTCTATTACTATTAGATCCTGATCCTCTTCTAACTATCCTGTTTAAAAAACTGTCTGATGTTATACTATCATTTATATTACTTGTAGAATTTCTAGCTTCCTGTATAGTTCTACTTCTTCCTAAGAAATGATTACTCATTTTCTTGGTTGCCAATGTTTATATGGAGTAGGTTTTTTCTCTATTTTTAGTTTTTGTAAAGCTTCTGTGATTTTTTCAATTTCTAGAGGTGTAGTCTTTTCTGTTAATATATTAGACTGATTTTTTATATAATCAAGGTTTTGTGATAATTTTTTAATTTCGACTGTTAAATTTTCTATTTTTTGTTTATTATTTATAGCTTCTTGTTGTAAACTAAGACTTAGATTTATCAATAAATCTACTAAAGTGTTTAATTGTGGATTATTTGTATGTAAACTATGTTCACCAATATTATTAAGATTACAAACTATATTAAAACTATCTGTTGCAAAAGCTTTTCGGTGAGATTTTTCAGCAAATTCTAAATTTAAGAACTCTAAACGTTTGAGTGTTTGAGAAGTACCAATTATTAATTAATTCCGACTCTCTTTAGCTTTTTATCCCTTATTCTAGATTTCTCTTTAAATATTTTCTTATATTCCAACTATTAAAGAACAATAATATACATATTAACTTATCAAACGATTTCGATATATTCTATCATATAACTTATCATATTCATAGATATAATGCATTAAACGATATTCATCTATATAATCTAACCAATCTCTTGATTCTAAATCATAGATTAATATTTCATATATATATATATATATAGGGTCAGGATTTAGAGAAAACGGTGAAAAGTGTGAGAATAGTGAGAACGGTTATGGATCGTCCGATCAAAACAATCTATGGACTAGATTGGCGCAGTGGCGTTTTCGTAAATAACACCAATTCTATTAAGTGGACGCGCTTCATTAAGGGTAAAAGGGTCTTTAGACTTCTCTACCAAAAACGTCAAACTCATGAATAAAACGCCATTACGGGCCAAAACACATCCTATATAAACAAAACATCTCAGACATTCATTAAAACACACCCCCCGAACCGCAAACGCCATATTTACTACTATATACCATTCATCTTAGAAACGCCAAAAAACCCAAAACATCAACCACACCAAACTCTAAACGCCATATTTTACCAATCATCTTAGAAAACGCCATAAAACTCAAACATCAAAGATTCCAAATCGACGTTTCTTTTAGATATACTATTTTCTCAGTAAAACGCCAAAAATGGTAAACATCATTTCTTGTGTATTCAATATTGTTCTACGCGAAGTTTCGTAGAATGCATTCTTAGCTGAGGGGTGTAACTCAATAACATTTTGCTACATGAGATGGGCAAATCTTCAAGAAAAAGTTGCTGATGTCTGACTTATGTCATTTTTTGTGCTTTGTTGTTGATAAATTTTTGAATGGCATGAAGATACGGATAACACTGATGAGTGGTTTGAAGATAAAGATGAACTTCAAACAAAAAACCCACGTCATTTTGTCCTTCCAAACGGCCACAAAAAAACTACTTCAACAACAAGAAAACAATATGAAGCATACCAAAGTCAAACTGCCAGTGAACATGTTTTAAAGAAGAAAGAGACTGCTGACAGTGAAGATTTGAAAGATCAATTGTTACAATTTTTTTAAATATTCTTTTTCAGTTGTTTGTTATGTATTTTTCAGCTAAGAACAAAAATACATTATTTTAACAAAAAATGCCACCCAGAGAAAATACTTGTGAAATGCCATCAGGCAATAAAACGCCAAAAAACTCACAAACTATAATAAAATTACTTTGGAAAATATTATTAAAAACTCAAAAAAAGGCCAAAAACTACATAACGCCATTAAAAACGCCAAACTTGGAAGATGGGACGTCTATCACCCTAAAATCTTAAAAAAGCTGAACAAAAACAGTAAAATACACATAGTAACTGAAAAAGACGGTTACTTTATTAATATCATTTATTATAATAAAATCCCGCCTAAAACTACGCGCCAAAAACATCCTATAAGAGATACGTCTCTTCACAATCAATTGATCACACCCCCAAAAATAACGTCATGTTTCCTAGAAACCACTCACTTTAAAAACGCCAAAAAATAGTTAAAAAACCACAGATGGGAACCCTCATTTCTTCAATCTTGAGTATTTTTCTGAATGAAGTTTCATTGAATAGATTCTTCTCTAAGGTGGGTATCTCTATAAGCTTTTGCTGAATGAGATGGACAAATATTCAAGAAAAAGAGACCGATGACACTGATATGTCATCATGTCACTTTGTTCTTGATGGATATATTGATGGCATGAAGGGATCAATACCACTGTAAAAAATGCTATTTTGAACTCCATTATTATAATCGCATTCGAACAGGCGTTGATCTTCAACATGTCAACAAACAAGAATATATCAAACCAAAATACAGGATGCCACAAAAAATAAGCTTCTTCTAAAGACGGGAGGTATGTAGGAAAATTAGCATCTAGGTAAGGTATTCATAAAGGTTCAAAACGCCAAAAAGGTACAAGAAGAAGAGGCTAATGACAGTGAAGATTTGGATGAGAAATTAGATTAGAATTTTTAATTTTTTTTCATTTTCTATTGTTTGTTATCTAATTCTCTGTTGTTTATTATCTAATTCTCTACTAATAAAAAATTAAGTATAAAATGCTAAAAACTACAAACACCAAAACGCCTGATAGTATGAAAACTGTGAGATCGGATGCTAGCAAGGCACGTTGTTGCTATATAAAACGCCAAAAATGCCAAACAATGTATTATTAGAAAACAACGACAGATGAAACTGAACGAAAACAGTAACTGCAAATATTAAAAATGAAAAGACGGGAACATTATTGCTAAAAATTTATTATATTAAAAGCCACTACATGGGAAATTGAATTTATTTATCTTTTCAAAACGTCATAATTGCCTGTAACATTATAGGCCTGCATCCTACATGACACAACAATTGATAAAAAGAATACACATTCACTAAAAACGCCACATTTTGTCTAAAACGCCACATAAATGGTACATGTTATTGCATGTAGGTTTGAGAGGTCAGAGGACGTTTCGTCATTAAGTTCTCTGACAGGAGTTGAGTGAAAGTCAAAACAATCAAAGCCATACTTAGTTAAAAACCAAAGTATTTAATGCTCCTGACCTAAAAAACAATAAAAGCGCCATGTATTTGTTAAACGCCAAAAAATGGAGAGATATTGAGAGACGCGTTTAAAAAAAAGAATATGAAAGGATAAAAAAGCCCCTCCGCCCTTCACTATGCCGCGTGCCACGTGTTAGGCCAGAATCCGTTCTCACACTTTAGGGCGTTTTCTCCTGATCTCATACCTATATATATATATAACACAATACAGTCACTTTATAAAACAATCTTTCTAACTCTCCTTCTCTCTCTACCTTGGAGAAGACGACGACAGCAAGATCGTTCTGGTTTCAAGCTTGATTTTGGGTTGTTTTTGTTGAAATTCGTGGCTCCGGTTCCACTAACACCCAAATTCATCACCACCTCCACATTCCTCTCTCAAAACCCCCAATTAGCCGATCAACCACCGTCTCCGACCACCACCACACCGCTACCACCTAACTCCGCCACCGACAGCCCACTCTACAACGAGAACTGGCGGAACCCTAACCCTAATCTCTCACCATCAGCCTCACCATCTCTAATCCCCAATTGCCATTGGCAAATTCACCCAAGTTTTTAAAAAGGGTATAATTTCAGCACTTGACTCGTTAGGTGTTACAACCAACACATCTTTAGTATCCCTAAGGAGTTGATTTTGGAGAAACCGTTGATGGATTCGAGTCTGCGACGGGTGTAAACGAGAAGCATCATGCAGTGGTAGGTGAAGAAGGCAACGGAGAAGACGATTAGGGTTCTGGTGAGGTAGCCGGTGCATTTGAAGGTGTAGGGGAGGCCGAGGACGCCGGCGCCGACGATGGTGATGAAGACGTCGGCGAAGGTTTTGAATTGGGTGGATTTTTGATGGGATTGTTTGATTAAGAGTGTGGTTACTCATGGAAGATTGAGTGTGTGGGTTGATGAAGTTGCTTCTGAGTTGTTGGTGGTGGTTTCTTTGAACCCATGATTTAGTTGAATATGAATTTGAGATCTGGATATCTGGGTGCTGGATATATGGAAGAATATTTCTGGTGAAATGATACACGGATTCTATGATATGATGAAAATATCTTGACATGTAAGCATGCCACTTTGGATAAGGGGGTTGACCACGTAGGATTACAATGACACGTAGGATTAAAAAACAAACAGAGTTAGTGTTTAGTTAACGCCGGGGTGACAGGTGTAACACCCCGTGTTTCGAAAGTCAAAGTCAAAGTCAAGATTGAAGTCAAAGGAAGAAAAGATTGCTAATTGCAATCTATCACTCCTTGCTCAACTACTGTATTGACTTCATTGACTTGTAATCGAATCTATTATTTATTTTCTTTAGTTGTATTATGTGGAGTATCTATTAGTAATCGAGGTTTAATCGCTATTTAATCGCATATTTATCGTAAATCGACTTATCGTATATCGCTATCGCATTCGCAACTCGAATTAGGTGTTCTGAATATTGTTTTACGTGTGTGTGCTACTTATGTGTTACTTGTCCATGTTATGTTTATGTTGAGGTGTTAATCGCAATCGCAATCGCAATCTATCGCATCGCGATCAAATCGCAAACGCTAAACACAAGCTAAGTATAGTGATTGTATGTTAGATATAGTAGATATGTTATTTGTGTAACTAATGGGTAATACTATCGCATCATTCACTCAAATCGCAACGCTCAACACGCGAATCGATACAACAAAACTCATCGCGCCGTACACCAGGATCGAGTGGCCAGCCGATCAAGTGGCCATCCGATCGGATTGTCATCCGATCGAGTTGTCGCCCGATCGGGTTGCCACCCGATCGGATTGCCACCCGATCGACCCGACACTTCACCACTTTCCTTTTTGGGAAACCCTATAAATACCCACCTATCACATCATTTGTGATGTGACAGCTCCTTGTTCGACCAACCGCACTCAAGCTCTCATTTCTCTCGATTTCTCTCGATTCTTGTAAGTTTCCAACCTAAATCTTGTACTTCTATGATCTACACACACTTCTTAATCATTTACACCTTTGAATCTTAACTTTTAACCGTGAAATCACCGGATTTGAGGTGTTCTAGGGTGATGTCATCATGGAGTTCTTATGAACTTCAAAGTTTGGCTTCATTCCACCAAGAACAACTTAGATCTGAAGGATTTCCACATGAATAATCAATGTTTTCGCTTAGATCTACACTTATTCATGGTTAAACGGATTGAAAGAAGGTTTTCCAACTTTCTTTCAACTCTTTTACACTCAATGCACTCAAAACCAATAGAATCGGAGCTCGTTCTGATCCTCTACTCTTTCTTAGTGATGGGTTAGTTCAAGATCTGAATTCTATCCGAGAGACAACTGATTCCGGGTTTGAATATGAACAACCGTCTCGAACCGTGAACCAGTCGGACTAGGGTGGTTCCTGTTCGATCGGATCACTCGGGTCGGGATGGGGTTCCTGTTGTTTAAGCAAGATATCACTCGGGTCGGGATGTGACAGGTGCTTAAGATGCTAGGATGCTTGCTTGTTCTTTGATGGAATCAAGTAGGAGAGAGTCTAGAAACAAACAAACAATTTATTTTTATTTGAATCTGAGTTGTCGGAACATGTTTTGTTTTGAGAATATCTAAGTCTGTAATAATTAGATTACTTAATGGGTTATGGTATGGGACATAATATTAACTATTTGGTAATTTAGTCGTTATAGAATTTCTCTTGACAATCTGTTTCGCTCAGTGCCATGCCCCGATGTTTCCGTCATCGGTTGGGGTGTGACAGATTGGTATCAGAGCCATAACTATAGGGAATTAGGCAGGACACGACCTAGTCTGGGTCGATGTCTTAGTCACGACCTAGTCTATAATCTAAGTACCAACAGACCGACTTGTGCATGCCCAGTAGGGGATTGTACGAGCTTACTCGCTATTTCTCGTTCGAACTCGCTGTACACTACACACTTGCGCGAACATCGCATACTACAGTTCGGCGCAAGATCAGCTTTTCCTAAGGCTGATTACACACACAAACAAATGATCTGGTTAAGATTAGGTGTGAAAACCGCAAACTCTCGACCAGATTACTCGTTCGAATTGCTATTTTTACTATAAACAAGAGAATCTGCGTTGAGACAGGAGTGAAATCCATACCTCAACGAGAGTCTCACCTTGCATCTACTAAAAGGATTGTCTTGGCCAAGTTTTTAAGTTAGGGGTGAGACCCGCACCTTAACGACACGCCCTGCTCATTATAATTTTTTACAAAACTCTCACCAAAGTCTCGACGGACTCCAATGACTTGAGTCGCACCGTAACTGGAAGGACGCGTGCCAATCGCTCAAATCGAAGCGAGAGCACAGTCCCGAAGGCCAAGCGTGCACTTACGAGTCCTTGTGAATCGTCGAATCACTTTGGGTAGTCGACGTCTATCACACCCATACAATCTATCCTCGAATTTTACGTGTTTCGATTCTAGATTTGCTGCCGCTAACTCTGTGATTTATCAATTTTATGTGGGTTTTATGTGTTTTATGTGATTTCATGTTTCAATTTTGAATTATTCATTTTCGCTCTTCATTTCGATCAACACGCACTGCACATCTATCTCAAAACGCAAACAAATCCCTGGTCGTTATTCGCAATCGCTACTCGATACTCGCAATCGCTGTATTTAATCGCTATACGTGCTGTGAAGGATAAGGAATACGTGAAACATATAGCAAGGTTTCTGTGTTCTGACTGCCTTATGTGCTTCTGTGCGTTACGTGCCTTACGTGATTATGTTCCTATGTGTTTATGAGCTTATGTGATTCTGTGTTTATGTGACTACGTGTTCCTGAGCTTTATGGTGAATTGCTAGACTATACTAGGAATGATCGAATAGTGTTTTGAATCCTATGGCGCTGTCTGTTGCAGACAATGTCATCATCTGGATCCCTACACTCATGAGCTGCCAGGCGTAAGCACGCCGACAAGCGACTCGCCTCTCTCGTCGCGAGTCAAATCGTCAAGGTCATCCCTCAGATCGTGAGTGAACTAAATGTGACACCTCGTAATTTCACGTCCAATAATGTATTGACACGTGTCATAATCTTTGAACGTGTAAAAGAATACTCAAGAGGGACTAAAGTTGACAAACCAGGAAAGTATGTGAATATAAGGGTTCAAAATGTCAACAATGGATAAATATACTTTACAATAACCCTACATGATGTTTATACCCTTAAACGAATGAATCATGGGTCATACGAAGCTAATTGTGAAAGAAAGTGAGAGATTACAAACTACAGGGGTTAAATGTGTCAACATGTTTAAAGTATACCTCTGATTGGCCTTTTAGCAAACCCGAAGCTTTGTAACGATTAATTATGCTCACTAGAATGCATGATAAAAATTTCACCAAGTTTCGTTATCATATGAGAAAGTTATGATAAAATTCGTATACTAGGGGTTAAAAGCGTCGACATGTTAATTCATACCTCTGAGCGACCTATGTATAAATCCCCAACCCTTAACCTGTGTTATAAACATCTGATAAGCATTTTAATCCGGTTAATACAAAATGATGGATTCAAATTGTAAAGAATGGGATCCTATGAGGATGTCCACGACAATCTTCGTTTATAGACCTTTCAAAAGCACCCAAGACAACTTTAGATCATGTCAAGGTGGTCATAACTGTTCAAGCATGATATAAAGGTCCCATACTGATAATTCAAGCCCCAAAATCGTAATACCTAAGTTGCCCTTTCAAAGCTTGAAAGGTTACAAAAATTTGCCTTCTGGTAAAGGCTTACGGACCGCAAGGACCTGGTCTTACGGTCCGTAAGATCCTCTTACGGACCGCAAGACCCTCCGCTTACGATCCGTAAGGTGGCCCCAGTAACAGAAAACGTAACAGCAGCCCGTTTAACGAGTTTAACCAACTTACATTGCCGTTTTTTCACTCCCATGTGCAATATAAACTAGTTCTTAGGCACTAGGGACACTTGTGATTGATCAGGGATCAATCCTAGAGTTGTTTGTCATGATCACAAGCAATCAAAGGCACTATATAAAGGCCTCATTGTTGCAACCTTGATCATTCATTCCAAACTTCACTCCTGAAGATTTCTGGAGTTCAAGGCCACTCTCTAAGCATCACTAGTCGTGCATAGGACTTTGGTAAGCTTCCTTATCCTTCCTTAATCGTGTTTTACTTAGTTAATTAGCTTAAAGTCAAACCGTCGTAATTAAGGTTTGACTTAACGATTAATCACTAATGGTTCAGTGTTTAGTCAAAGTAGAAGTTGTTATAAGTTGGTAATTATGTGGGCATTAAACCCTTAAAAGGGCACCCCCTAATTCCCGCTCGAACCAGGTCAAATGTCGGGTCAAACTTAATCCGAAAAAGTCAACAGAAACTTAATTTTCGATTTAACGCATAATTAATAATGTAGAAGACGTGTAACCTGTTTTGCCACTCATATAACTTGGTAATCAATGTAAGAACATGTCTAAGCATGTCCGACCCGACAATTTTCAGTTTAGGACCGGTTCGGAACCGAAAGTCGCATACTTTGACTTATGCTTTGACTTTCAGTTCTGACCCATATTAGTATGCTTTAGAAATGCCTTAGAGTTCTGTTAGGACCAGCTTGTTTGATAGTATAACCCTCTGCGTTTATACTACTTAACTCGTTGATTGTCCGATGTTTCCGTTAATTGCTTAATGTTGACCATAATACCCTTTTGACCATAAAACGAGAATTTTGGAAATATGAAAGGACAATAATCTTTGTTACTGATTTATAAACATGTCCCTAAAATTTCACATCAGTTTGAGGTCTAGATTAGGAGTTATGCTCAATGGCGTAATTAGAACGTTTTTATTAATTAAACGGCGTCATTAGTGTAAAGCCTATCTAAACCCAATTTTTGACACCAAACCTTTTACCCACTGATGTAATATAATATTTTGGGATTTTTTAATATTTTTAATTATTTTTAAACTGATCATAACAAAGGGTTATCGCCTTGATTCGGTAAATACCGATTATACCCTTTTTGTGTATAAAATGAGTTTTACGTAATATTTTGACACCAATTCAATTGCTACTGACTTATATAATAAATGAAGTATTTTGGACTTTATAACCTGGTCAGAAAACTCAGATTTCCTGTATAACTCGGAAATCGCTTAAAATGGCTTTTTAAGCATATTAAACACATAGTTTAGGTTTAAAACCATTTTGTCATATAAGACTTATCACCAACTGATATAACTTGTTAAAATAAGTTTTTCTACTGATTATTTCAGAACCGAGTCTCGGAATTATAATTAATCTCTTTTATAATCTTTAAAATGACCAAAATACCCCTACGGGGCTTAATTTGAGATTAAACTCGTTTTGGGCATAATGGAAGGTATCCTACTGATATCACAACATATTTAAGGCATATTAACTTAGGAAACCTGTATATGACTCTTATGGTTACCCGATACGCTTCTTGCGCGTTCGGTTCGGTTATGTAACTAGTTTACATAAATTAGCCGAAACGGGTCAAACCTTATCGTTTTTATCTCAAAATCCAGAATGTGTTTAGTTTACCCATATTATACAAATCTTTAAACTTTTCAGGTCTAGATCACATTCTATTCTGGTCTTCGCTTAATCATGCGTTCGAACCGTATCCTTATTTAAAACTAACCGGTCTAAGTTTAGGCTTAATTAAAGACCCGTTAGGATTCTAATAGGTTATTATAACCCTTCGTTCTAGAATAGGAGACCCGGTAAAAGCTACGTACACTTGCTTGTTGAGATTAATACTTGCAAAGGTAAATACTTTTAACTTATTTTCCCTTATACGGGCTTGGGGTACGGTACCTAAAATACCGCTTGGTCGGGCATTCGACCTTAATCGATTGGTGGTTAAGTATTATCGAGATGACCCGTTTAAAATATGTTTTGTTTGCTTAAACGCCTTTGGGGGGTTAATGACCATGTCCCGGATATCCTTGGCATCATTTTACGAAATGGCCACGACCTAAGCACGGGGTGTAGGCGTACACCCGCCAGTGCCTAAATAAATAATGTGGTGTGTCTATTGATATTTAACCCGGCACAAACCGGGCTACTGAACGCATAAGAAACATGTAATTCGTTTACGAGTATTATATTCAAATAATTATCCCAAGTTATAAAAAGTTTGTGCCACGTGCATTCAAATCAATTTTATTAAACGTTTTTTAAATGAGTCAGTTATTTGTATTTACCAGTGTAAACTGTCGTATTTTCCCAAAAAGCTTAAGTGCAGGTACTACTCGTAATAGGCTGGCTTTCTCCTAGCATCCACAATAAGTCTCGCAAGCTTGGATGACATAATACTGTTGAACAATGTTTCTTTTTATTTTGATCCACCTGTGGATTATTTTCAACTGTATTGTGATACATGATATTACAATTTTATTTGGTTGAAATGAATCTATCTTTTTCTTCCGCTGTGCATTTATATATTGTGTTGTTTGACTATAACGATATCAACTACGTCACGATACTCCCCCACCGGGCCCACCGGTAATACGTGGAAATATCGGGGTGTGACAGGTTGTTATCAGAGCCAACACTGAGTGAATTAAACACTAGCCTTTTGTGTTTAATCTCAGTTACACAATTGCACATTCATAAATTTTCGAGTCTAGACAAAGAACTTAGGAATAATCCAAATTGTTCTTTTATTTTAACTTTGTACTTTATATTTCTTTGTTGTATCTTTTAATTTTTTGACAGGAAATATGCCACCGAGATTCCGGAGATGAGGAAGAGGCAAGGGGCCAATGCACGCCCCCAACGATCACGAAGGCAGGCCTTCATTCCGGCGAACTCCTTCTGCAACTACGAGTGCCGATCCTCAAGGAAACTGGAGGACCTATGTGGAGCCCGCTAGACGGTCTGTCTTGCATAGCTCAACACCTCCTTACCGCCATTCCTTTGGGCCGCAATCGGAAAATGAGCCTGAAGACTCACGCCACTCCTACTTTCCGTTGCAGCGATCCATGTCGCACCATTCCTTTGGCGACCCCACTCCTGTCTTTCAGGGCCGGTTTAACCCGGCAAACTATATACAAGAACCAGTGGGTTTTAACCCATTGGGACTAGATGATCATTTTTCTGGCGATCAAGCCATGGATATGGATAAGGACACCGACCCTGTTGAACAACCAACTGGAACCCCCACACACCCTATTGAAGTCTCTGATGGATCATCTTTCCATGGATCGCCTTACCGTGGTCCAGATAGTTACCAAGCAAGGTTCAACCAGTATGAGTGGTATTTTACACCCTCTCATCATTCATCGCCTCACCAGTAGCAGCAGCAACAGCAACAGGATCCCTCCGAGGATTCGCGATTCGTGGCAGTCACGCCACCGCCACCACCGCCACCAGTGCAGCTAGCGCCTCCAGAACCACCGAGACGTAGAAGAACAGGCGCACGAATGTCCGTGCGAGGAGGGGGTTTTCACTTTAGCACCCCTCAACACTCCAGTGGCAGCCACTATCCGCCACTGCATGAAGACCCACAAATGGGTGGGCCCTCAAACCCAGTTCCAGCGATGAATTCTGCAACAGTTGCACCACTGCCACCACCAATGGGTTTTGGTAACCCGATTCCTACCTACGCCGATTCGACGGCGTACAATCCATTTGAGTAGCCGGCTCACACTCACTATAACTATGCTGAAGCCGACCCGTATCTTATAGCATCAAACTACAACGCCCTTCATCCTGAAGGACCATATGGAGCCCCTTGGGGAGTGGGATACCCAACTCATGGGTATCAAATACCTGCTCAACCTCCGGTTCAGCACCAGCCGCAGCCACCACGGTTTTCCCCACCGGAACAGGAGGAAATCCTCCACAGGCTACACAGGGTGGAGCAAGAATTTCAAGAAGAACGTAGGTACAACCGGGGATTCCTCAAGGGCCTAGCAAACTTGCTTAAAGGAAAGAAGAAGAGGGATCATTGAATCCCTATATGTATTGTTGTATTTACTTATGTGTACTTAGTCCCTGCGTGGACTTGTCTTTCCTTAGTCCCTGCGAGGACTTGTCTTTTTAGTCCCTGCGTGGACACCTATCTTAGTAATCAGTCCCTGCGAGGACTTGTATTTACAGTTTAGCCCCTGCGTGGGCAAGTTATTTCTGTTAAAAGTCCCGTTTAGGGCGATATGTACTCTTTTTAATGTTAATGGAATGTTAAGTTTTAAAAATTTAATTTTGATTATTATATGCATAATATATTATACATGAAATAAATAAATCAAAATCATTCCTTTAAAAAAAATCTGCCTATATAAATATTAAATAAGAATCTTAAAGGTGTAACCTAGCCTGCATGTCATTAAAAGACTCGGCCAAAATGGTAAGACCTGTTTAAAAAGGTTCAAATCCCTGTTAACATCTGAAAACATGTTAACGCTCCTGGCAGACGTGATTCGTTACAATCACACACGCCATTTTTATAATAGGATTCTTCAAAAGATTCCTATCCTAACCTGATGATCTATAAATCATGGGTTTAAACCATCAATTAAGATGATTATATATTAAACATCCATAGGTAATGTAGTGCCTACGGGCCATACCCATTGTCATATAAAATAAAAGACAGTAGTAGTCTACGACTCCCTGTCAGAAAAAGGTAAAGAACTATGTTCAAACCTTAATGCCTTGATTCTCTGAAATCATGGCTTATGATTTAGAATGTCCCTGAACTATGCCTTTTGTGCCACTAATAATACTGTTATTGTTTTATAATTAGGATAAATTATAAAAAAAATCCTAAATAAATATGATTAACAAATTAACCAAATATGGTCTATGTTTACCATGGTTAATGAATTGCCATAAAAGACAATTCCATAATAAACTCCCAAATAAATTATTGTCAATATATTATGTAACAGTTCAAACGACATGGCTGACTCGGAAGAGATCAACAGTCACCCAAGGGAGAATCACGATAATACCCGAATCAACGTAGCGGGTGCAGAACTGCAGGCAATGATAGACCATGCCATTACTCGAGCGTTGGATAGATAGTTCCATGAATCCAGTGGTACCCATGAGAGGACCAAATCTGCACCACACTCTAAACCACCCTCTAAAACTCACACTGCTCACAACAGTAATTCCCATCACTCATCAAACCAAAGGAGTGTTCCATCTCAAAGGATCATACCGAATCAGGAACCCCGTGATAAGGGTTGCTCCTATAAATATTTTGTTTCATGCAAACCCAGGGATTTCACTGGGGAAAAAGGAGATATAGACTGCATGACATGGTTGGATGAAATGGACACTGTGGTGGATATCAGTGGTTGCGCTAATAAGGATGTGGTGAAATTCGTGTCTCAGTCATTCAAGGGTGAGGCATTAGCTTGGTGGAGGTCTTTGATCCAAGCTACAGGGAAAATCCCATTGTACAATATGACTTGGGAACAGTTTGTGTCATTGATCAAGGAGAACTACTGCCCTCAGCATGAGGTTGAGAAGATTGAAGTTGATTTCTTGTCTCTGGTTATGAGAAACCTGGATTGTCAAGCCTACCTTACAAGCTTCAACACCATGTCAAGGTTGGTTCCTTATCTTGTGACACCGGAACCCAAGAGGATAGCTCGATTCATCGGGGGTTTAGCCCCAGAAGTTAAGGCCAGTGTGAAAGCCTCTAGACCAGCTACTTTCCGGTCTGCAACTGATATAGCATTATCTCTTACTCTGGACGCGGTCAGGCAGAGATCGCTGAGAAACACTGATGCTGAGAACAGGAAGCGTGAGGATGATAGCTCACGACGATCGGATAAGAGACATAAGGGAAACAATGACCACAAGAAGGGTTCTGGATCTAAGAAAGATGGTCCTCAATCGGGTGATAAACCCAATTGTAAGATCTGTAAGAAACAGCACTTCGGGAAGTGCATATATGAGTCGAAATCCCAGTCACAGCCAAGGGCATGTGGGATTTGCAAGTCTTCTGAGCACAAGACCCTAGACTGTAAGAAAATCAAGGATGCTACGTGCTATAGCTGCAATGAAAAAGGGCATATCAAGTCCAACTGCCCAAAATTTGCAAAGAAGACTGAGGATGGGAAAAAGACCAACGCTAGGGTCTTCAGGATGGATGCTAAGGAGGCAGTGCAGGACGACAATGTGATCACAGGTACCTTCCTCATAAATGATGTTTATGCAAGAGTGCTATTTGATTCAGGAGCTGATAAATCATTTGTAGATAATAAGTTTTGTAAGCTACTGAATTTACCTGTTAAAACCCTAAGTGTGAAATATGAGGTGGAATTAGCGGATGGTACCTTAGAAACCGCCTCAACCATGTTAGATGGATGTTTCATATCCATTAGGAACCACTCTTTTCCATTGTCTTTACTTCCTTTGAAATTAGCCAGTTTCTATATAATAATAGGCATGGATTGGTTGTCTCGCAACCAAGCCCAGATCGTTTGTGCTAGGAAGCAAGTGGTTGTCAGAGCTCCTCACGGCGAGCCTTTGACAATCCAAGGAGATACTAAGTACGGAACGCCTGAGCAAGTGTCCATGCTCAAGGCATCAAGGTGTTTGACAAAGGGTTGTGTTATCTACATGGCACAAGTAACCCTTGATGAACCAAAGCCTAAGATCAAAGACATACCTATTATCTCTGAATATCCAGAGGTATTCCCTGAAGAACTACCTGGTTTACCCCCAGATAGGCAAGTAGACTTCAGGATTGACATTATTCCTAGAGCAGCACCTGTTGCAAGAGCGCCTTACAGATTGGCACCAACGGAGATGAAAGAGTTGAGAACTCAACTGGATGATTTGTTAAGCAAAGGATTTATTAGACCTAGCTCATCACCTTGGGGAGCACTAATTCTGTATGTGAAGAAAAAGGATGGCTCGATGCGTCTGTGCATCGATTATCGATAACTTAACAAAGTTACTATCAAGAATAGGTATCCATTGCCCAGGATCGACGTTCTGTTCGATCAATTACAAGGGGCAAGCTACTTCTCTAAGATCGATTTGAGGTCAGGCTATCATCAATTGAAGGTTAGAGATGAAGATGTACATAAGACTGCATTTAGAACTCGTTATGGTCATTACGATTTCCTAGTGATGCCTTTTGGGCTCACTAATGCACTTGCCGCATTCATGGACCTCATGAATCGCGTCTGCAAGCCTTACTTGGATAAATTCATCATCGTTTTCATCGACGACATCCTCATCTACTCGAAGAACCAAGCTGACCACAAGAAACACCTTCGCTGTATTCTAAAACTTCTACATCATAAGAAGCTCTATGCCAAATTTTCGAAGTGTGAATTTTGGCTCTGAGAAGTCCAATTCCTTGGACACGTGGTTAGTGAGCGTGGTATCCAAGTGGATCCCGCTAAGGTGGAAGCAGTTATGAACTGGCAAGAGCCGAAAATGCCCACTGAGATTCGCAGCTTTCTAGGGCTAGTAGGATATTACAGGCGATTTAGTGAAAACTTCTCAAGAATTGTAGCGCCCCTGACTTTACTCACCCGCAAGAATAGCAAGTTTGACTGGGGGCCTAAGCAGCAAGAATCTTTCGATATTTTGAAGCAGAAGTTGAGCAACGCTCCTGTATTGACATTGCCTGATGGAATCGATGAGTTTGTGGTATATTGCGATGCATCACACACCGGGATGGGATGTGTGCTTATGCAGAAAGGCAAAGTTATTGCCTATGCTTCACGTCAGTTAAAGGTGCATGAAAAGAATTACACCACCCACGACTTGGAGTTGGGTGCCGTTGTATTTGCACTAAAACTATGGAGACATTACTTGTATGGAACCAAGTGTGTGATCTATTCAGATCACAAAAGCCTTCAACACTTGTTTAATCAGAAAGATTTAAACATGAGGCAACGACGATGGATGGAAACTCTGAATGATTATGACTGTGAGATAAGATACCATCCAGGCAAGGCAAATGTGGTTGCCGATGCCTTAAGCAGGAAAGAAAGAGTGAAGCCTATAAGAATCAATGCCAAGAGCATTGAGATAAAGAATAGTTTGAATGAATGGTTGTTAGCGGCACAGAAGGAAGCTGTGTTGGAAGCTAACTATCCTGCTGAAAAGCTGGGAGTAACTGAAGAGCAGTTATCTTATGACAAGGACGGAATCCTAAGGTTAAATGGACGAATACGGGTTCCAGTTTTTGGAGGACTTCGAGAGGTTATCCTCCAGGAAGCCCACAGTTCTAAATATTCCGTTCATCCTGGAGCTGACAAGATGTACCAGGATCTGAAAGCAAATTTCTGGTGGATAGGCTTGAAGAAGTCTATAGCCACTTATGTGGCCAAATGTCTGACGTGCGCACAAGTTAAAGCTGAACACCAGAAGCCGTCAGGTTTGCTACAACAACCTGAACTTCCCACCTGGAAGTGGGAAATGGTGATAATGGATTTCATCACCAAGTTGCCAAAAAAAGAAGAAAGGAAATGATACTATATGGGTGATAGTAGATAGACTGACCAAGTCAGCACATTTCCTACCCATTAAGGAGACTTATAGCTCCGACATGTTAGCCCAATTATACGTAGACAAGATTGTATCTCTGCATGGCGTACCAGTGTCTATTATCTCTGACAGGGATACTAGATACACATCGCATTTTTGGAAAAGTTTCCAACAATCCTTGGGCACGCGCTTAAATTTTAGTACGGCTTACCATCCTCAGACAGACGGGCAGAGCAAGCGTACCATCCAAACTCTGGAGGACATGCTTCATGCATGTGTGATTGACTTAGGTGGTAGTTGGGATAACCACCTGCCGTTAATCGAATTCTCCTACAACAATAGCTACCATACCAGCACTAAGGCTGCGCCCTTCGAGGCCATATACGGTAGAAAGTGCAGAACGCCCATTTGTTGGGCGGAGGTTGGAGATGTCCAACTAACAGGACCTGAAATAGTCTTTGAAACGACAGATAAGATTGTCTAGATTCGTGATCGCCTGAAAGCTGCCAGAGATGGGCAGAAAAGCTACGCAGATTTAAAGCGTAAACCTCTGAAATTCGAGGTAGGTGACAAGGTACTACTCAAGGTATCACCCTGAAAAGGGGTAATGCGTTTTGGCAAGAAGGGCAAGTTAAGCCCCAGATACATAGGACCATTCGAGATCATCGAATGTGTCGGATCAGTGGCGTATAAGCTAAATTTTCCTGAAGAGCTCAGTGGTATTCATAATGTATTCCACATATGTAATCTGAAGAAATGTCTAGCTGATGAATCACTAGTCATACCACATACAGACGTGCACATTGACGAGAGCTTAAAGTTTGTTGAAAAACCTTTGTCGATTGAGGATCGACGGGTTAAGAAGCTTCGAAGGAAGCATGTACCGATCGTAAAAGTTAAATGGGATGCCCGTAGAGGTCCTGAGTACACGTGGGAGGTAGAGTCCACAATGAAAGAAAAGTACCCTCATTTGTTTTAGTAAATCTCGAGGTCGAGATTTCTTTTAAGGGGGTGAGGATGAGACACCTCGTAATTTCACGTCCAATAATGTATTGACACGTGTCATAATCTTTGAACGTGTAAAAGAATACTCAAGAGGGACTAAAGTTGACAAACCAGGAAAGTATGTGAATATAAGGGTTCAAAATGTCAACAATGGATAAATATACTTTACAATAACCCTACATGATGTTTATACCCTTAAACGAATGAATCATGGATCATACGAAGCTAATTGTGAAAGAAAGTGAGAGATTACAAACTACAGGGGTTAAATCTGTCAACATGTTTAAAGTATACCTCTGATTGGCCTTTTAGCAAACCCGAAGCTTTGTAACGATTAATTATGCTCACTATAATGCATGATAAAAATTTCACCAAGTTTCGTTATCATATGAGAAAGTTATGATAAAATTCGTATACTAGGGGTTAAAAGCGTCGACATGTTAATTCATACCTCTGAGCGACCTATGTATAAATCCCCAACCCTTAACCTGTCTTATAAACATCTGATAAGCATTCTAATCCGGTTAATACAAAATGATTGATTCAAATTGTAAAGAATGAGATCCTATGAGGATGTCCATGACAATCTTCGTTTATAGACCTTTCAAAAGCACCCAAGACAACTTTAGATCATGTCAAGGTGGTCATAACTGTTCAAGCATGATATAAAGGTCCCATACTGATAATTCAAGCCCCAAAATCGTAATACCTAAGTTGCCCTTTCAAAGCTTGAAAGGTTACAAAAATTTGCCTTCTGGTAAAGGCTTACGGACCGCAAGACCCTCCGCTTACGATCCGTAAGGCGGCCCCAGTAACAGAAAACGTAACAACAGCCTGTTTAACGAGTTTAACCGACTTACATTGTCATTTTTCACTCCCATGTGCAATATAAACTAGTTCTTAGGCACTAGGGACACTTGTAATTGATCAGGGATCAATCCTAGAGTTGTTTGTCATGATCACAAGCAATCAAAGGCACTATATAAAGGCCTCATTGTTGCAACCTTGATCATTCATTCCAAACTTCACTCCTGAAGATTTCTGGAGCTCAAGGCCACTCTCTAAGCATCACTAGTTGTGCATAGGACTTTGGTAAGCTTCCTTAACCTTCCTTAATCGTGTTTTACTTAGTTAATTAGCTTAAAGTCAAACCGTCGTAATTAAGGTTTGACTTAATGATTAATCACCAATGGTTCAGTGTTTAGTCAAACTAGAAGTTGTTATAAGTTGGTAATTATGTGGGCATTAAACCCTTAAAAGGACACCCCCTAATTCCCGCTCGAACCAGGTCAAATGTCGGGTCAAACTTAATCCGAAAAAGTCAACAGAAACTTAATTTTCGATTTAACGCATAATTAATAATGTAGAAGACATGTAACCTGTTTTTCCACTCATATAACTTGGTAATCAATGTAAGAACACGTCTAAGCATGTCCGACCCGACAATTTTCAGTTTAGGACCGGTTCAGAACCGAAAGTCGCATACTTTGACTTATGCTTTGGCTTTCAGTTCTGACCCATATTAGTATGGTTTAGAAATTCCTTAGAGTTCCGTTAGGACCAGCTTGTTTGATAGTATAACCCTCTGCGTTTATACTACTTAACTCGTTGATTGTCCGATGTTTCCGTTAATTGCTTAATGTTGACCATAATACCCTTTTGACCATAAAACGAGAATTTTGGAAATATGAAAGGACAATAATCTTTGTTACTGATTTATAAACATGTCCCTAAAATTTCACATCAGTTTGAGGTCTAGATTAGGAGTTATGCTCAATGCCGTAATTAGAACGTTTTTATTAATTAAACGGCGTCATTAGTGTAAAGCCTATCTAAACCCAATTTTTGACACCAAACCTTTTACCCACTGATGTAATATAATATTTTGGGATTTTTGAAGATTTTTAATTATTTTTAAACTGATCATAACAAAGGGTTATCGCCTTGATTCGGTAAATACCGATTATACCCTTTTTGTGTATAAAATGAGTTTTACGTAATATTTTGACACCAATTCAATTGCTACTGACTTTATATAATAAATGAAGTATTTTGGACTTTATAACCTGGTCAGAAAACTCAGATTTCCTGTATAAGACCATGGGGTATGGTGGGGCTTGGGTTGGGCATTTGGTGACACGTGGATCTTAAATATTAAAAACCCAAAGCCAAGTTTTTTAGCGGTATGGTGGGGCTTGGGTTTGGTGTGGCTGGGCGGCGTGGCCTAGCCACATCAACATTTTTTTTATATATATTTTTATTTATAACTAAATAAAAAATAAACATACATATTTTTTTTTTAAATACATAAACATACATAATAATTATCAAAATAAAAAACAGTCATTCTTCGTCGTCTTCGTCGGGTTCGAACCCAGGAATCGTTGAAACATGTTCCAACAAATCAGCTCGAAGGTTCTGATGTATATCCCTTGACTTTATTAAAAATTCACTATAACTTGAAGAACTCATGGCAATAATGTGTTTTATGTTTTGATATTGTGTGAAAAAAATGTTAAATGTGGTAAGTATTTACAAAGGAAATTTTTTTTTTAAAAGGTAGCCCCCAACGGCTACTTTTAATGGGCCAATCACAATCCGCCAACTCACCTTGCTCCCCCGCCCCACGCCCGGCTTGAAAGCCAATCCCCAAGGGGCCACGCCCCAACCCAAGCCCACCCGGGGTGGTGCCTTGGACGTTTTACCCCAACCCACGCCCAAACCCCCGCCCCATACCCCACGGCCTAACCTGGAAATCGCTTAAAATGGCTTTTTAAGCATATTAAACACATAGTTTAGGTTTAAAACCATTTTGTCGTATAAGACTTATCACCAACTGATATAACTTGTTAAAATTAGTTGTTCTACTGATTATTTCAGAACCGAGTCTCGGAATTATCATTTATCTCTTTTATAATCTTTAAAATGACCAAAATACCCCTACGGGGCTTAATTTGAGATTAAACTCGTTTTGGGCATAATGGAAGGTATCCTACTGATATCACAACATATTTAAGGCATATTAACTTAGGAAACCTGTATATGACTCTTATGGTTACCCGATACGCTTCTTGCGCGTTCGGTTCGGTTTTGTAACTAGTTTACATAAATTAGCCGAAACGGGTCAAACCTTATCGTTTTTATCTCAAAATCCAGAATGTGTTTAGTTTACCCATATTATGCAAATCTTTAAACTTGTCGGGTCTAGATCACGTTCTATTCCGGTCTTCGCTTAATCATGCGTTCGAACCGTATCCTTATTTAAAACTAACCGGTCTAAGTTTAGGCTTAATTAAAGACCCGTTAGGATTCTACTAGGTTATTATAACCCTTCGTTCCAGAATAGGAGACCCGGTAAAAGCTACGTACACTTGCTTGTTGAGATTAATGCTTGCAAAGGTAAATACTTTTAACTTATTTTTCCTTATACGGGCTTGGGGTACGGTACCTAAAATACCGCTTGGTCGGGCATTCGACCTTAATCGATTGGTGGTTAAGTATTATCGAGATGACCCGTTTAAAATATGTTTTGTTCGCTTAAACGCCTTTGGGGGGTTAATGACCATGTCCCGGATATCCTTGGCATCATTTTACGAAATGGCCACGACCTAAGTACGGGGTGTAGGCGTACACCCGTCAGTGCCTAAATAAATAATGTGGTGTGTCTATTGATCTTTAACCCGGCATGAACCGGGCTACTGAACGCATAAGAAACATGTAATTCGTTTACGAGTATTATATTCAACTACGTCACGATACTCCCCCATCGGGCCCACCGGTAATACGTGGAAATATCGGGGTGTGAGACTAAACAAGAATGCAAGCAGATCTTCTGAAGAGTCCCGAACTGATTCGCCAAAAGCTACTTTCAGCTTCAAGCAGTTCAAAGCCTGCGGCCCGAAAGAGTTTACTGGTGAAGATGGTCCTACGGCCATGTTCCAATGGTTTGATTCTATCGAAGAGTCCCTGCGCCAGAGTGGCTGTCCTGACAATCTCCGCACTCTGAACGCAACTGGCGTCTTCCAGTCCCGCGTTTTAGACTGGTGGACGACTGAGAGAAACAAACGCGGAAATGATGCAGCTTACGGGCTAACATGGGATGAGTTGAAGGACGTGATGATGCAAGAGTTCTGCCCTCCCCATGAGCGCCAAAAGTTGGAGGATGAATTCTGGCACATTAAGCAGAAAGATGGTGACAACGCTGGTTTGACTGCGCGCTTCAAGCAGTTGAGTATAATCTGTCCGGACCAAGTCAAGACGCCCGAAATCACCATCAAAAAGTATATCCATGCTCTTCCGGATTGCGTGGCTGATTTCGTTCAAGCTGCAAAGACGACAATGATTGAAGAAACCTACTTGCCCGCTGCTGAGATCAACGACAAGCGAGTAAAGTCTGGTGTCTGGGATAAAGCTTCCAAGAATCTGCATCAAGCTACTACTGCTTCAACCGCTGAAACCGCCGCCGCTCCTCAATGATCCAAGCTCTCGAGACGCAAGAGGAAGAACAACAGCAGTTCCAGCAACAAGAACTGCATTGTAACCAATGCTGCCCCGCTCCAATCAGTTCCAGCTCCTCAGCAACATCAACACCGCCAAGTAGTGGCCCCGGTCACCAACGCACCGTCGACAAAGCGTGCGTATACTGGTCCTCACCCGACTTGCCCTACTTGCACCTATCATCACCCCGTGGGAATCACTTGCAGATACTGTGCGCATTGCAACATGTACGACCACTTCACCGCCAATTGCCATACAGGTCCACGCCAAAACCCCGCTCCAACCCAAGGTCAAGCCCTGCTCAACAAGCTCTACTTACTGCTCCTCAAGGCCATCAAGCGGCTCATGCACCCTCGGTCAATGCTAGAGCCTGCTATGCGTGTGGTGATCCCAACCACTTCGCCAACATGTGCCCGAACCGAGTGGTCAAGCAAGAGCCACAACAGCAGCAGCCTCAGCAACAACAGCAACAACCAGCAGCCTGCGGACGTGCATTCAACATTAACGCCCGCCAAGCTCAAGCCGATAACAATGTGGTCAATGGTACGTTCCTTGTGAATGGTATATATGCTACGTGTTTATTTGATACTGGAGCAGATAACTGTTTTGTATCGTTTGAATTCGAAAAGCTCCTCAATCGTAAGTGCGCTCATCTCCCCTCGACGTTCGATGTTGAAGTTTCCACCGGAAGAACCGTCGTTGTCAATTATGTTCTCCGTGATTGTACGCTTGAACTTAACAATCACGTCTTTCCTATCGATCTTATTCCGATGCAGCTCGGTAGTTTTGACATCATAGTAGGCATGGACTTTTTTCGTGAAAACCATGCCGAAGTTGTTTGCTTCGATAAGATGATTCGATTCTCTCTCGCTAATGGCGATCAATTGTGTGTTTACGGAGAAGTCGCGTCGAAGAAACTCCAACTTATGTCGTGTGTTCAGGCTAGCAAGTATCTCCGCAAGGAATGCCTAGCTTTCTTGGCACACATCATAGTAGCGGAGAAGAAAAGAAAGAAAAGGCGGTAAACCAGGTACCTGTTGTGTGTGAATTTCCTAACGTTTTCCCTGACGATCTCTCGGGATTACCTCCCGCTCGTGATATCGACTTTCGTATCGACCTCATTCCTAGAGCAAACCCTGTTGCTAAAGCGCCGTATCGTCTCGCTCCTTCTGAAATACGCGAACTCTCGAGTCAGCTCTAGGAACTTCTTGATAAAGGCTTTATTCGCCCCTAGCACCTCTCCATGGGGCGCGCCTGTCCTTTTCGTCAAAAAGAAGGATGGTTCGTTCCGGATGTGCATCAATTATAGGGAGTTGAATAAGCTAACAATCAAGAATCGCTATCCCTTGCCTCGAATCGATGATTTGTTTGATCAGTTACAAGGTGCTGCGTGTTTTTCTAAGATCGATCTACGCTCAGTTTATTACGCATTCAAGAGGAGGATATTCCCAAAACCGCTTTTCGAACCCGCTATGGTCATTTTGAGTTTGTTGTCATGCCTTTTTGTCACACCCCGATATTTCCACGTATTACCGGTGGGCCCGGTGGGGAGTATCGTGACGTAGTTGATATCATCATAGTCAATTTATCACAGTTTAAATGCACAGCGGAAGTCTAAAGTAAAATATATTACAAACCGAATGAAAATAACAAAAGTATAACAAAACGGTTGTAAAAGGATCCACAGGTGGATCTAAAATAACGGAAACATTGTTCAACAGATTTTTAAACATCTAAGCTTGCAAGGCTCTTTGTTGATGCTAGGAGTAGCCAGCCCATTTCGCTTAGTACCTGCACTTAACCTTTTTGAAAAATACGTCAGTATTCACTGGTAAATACAATTAACCGACTCATTTTGAAAATATTTAAGAAAATTGATTTAAATGCACAAGGCACAAATAATCTTTTATAACTTGGGATAATTATTTAAAAATAATCTTGTTAAAGAATTACATGTTTATTATACGTTCAGTAGCCCGGGTTGAAAACCGGGTTAAAGATTAATAGACACACCACATAATATATCCCATGGCGAGTTATTCTCGAACAGGTGGGTACATTATTTTACATACGCACCGGCAGGTGTATGCCTACACCCCGTGCTTAAGTCGTGGCCATTTCAATGAATGAGCCAAGGATATCCAGGACATGGTCATTAACCCCCCAAAAGCTTAAAATAAACAAAACAGATTAAACGGGTTATCTCAATGATTTAACCTTCATATGATTAAAAATTCAATACCCGACCAAACGGTATTTTATATACCGTACCCCAAGCCCGTATAAGGGAAAATAAGTTAAAAGTATTTACCTGAGCAAATTATACAAATTTATCCCAGCCGTATACAATCAACAAGTGCAAATATCTTTTACTGGGCTCCTATATCTGGAATGAAGGTTTTAATAACCTATTAGATTCCTAACGGGTCTTACTTAAGTTTAAACTTAGAAAGGTTAGTTTTAAAGAAAGGTTTACGGTTCAAAACGCAAGATTAAGAGAAGACCGGATTAGAATGTGGTTTAGACCCGACAAGTATGAAGACTTGTATAATATGGGTAAACTAAACACATTCTGGATTTTGAAGTGAAAATGATAAGGTTTGACCCATTTCGGCTAGTTTATGCAAACTAGTTACATAAACCGTTCCGAACGCGATAAATGCATAACAGGTAAACAAAAGAGTCATGAGCAGGTTTCCTATGTTAATATGTCTTAAATATGTTGTGATATCAGTAGGTTACCTTCCATTATGCCCAAAACAGATTTAAAATCAATTTAAACCCCGTAGGGGTATTTTGGTCATTTTAAGGATTATAAAAGAGGTTAAGTATTAACCTGAGGTTCTGGTCATAAATGATCAGCAAAAATATTTATTTTTGCAGGTCATATCAGTAAGATATTGCATATATGTGAAATTTATCATTTATAACCAAACTATGCACCATTGGGGCATTCTGGTCATTTCACATAAGCTTTAAAGGTCAAATTTGGAAATCTGAGTTCAAAAATCTTTCTTACTATCAAAGTATAAAAATTTACTTAAAACATCAGTAGGTATTAAGTCTTATATGCCAAAAATAGTTTTAACACATTCTATGCGTTTAAAACGCGTAAAAAGTCAGTTTTAAGCGATTTTCAGGTTATACAAGGGAATCTTAGTTTTTGATCAGTTTATAAAGTTCAAAATATTTTATTTATCATATAAAATCCGCAGCAAAAGATTTGGTATCAAAATGTTATGTAAAACTCATTTTATTAGTAAAAAGGGTATAACCGTCAATTACCGAATCAAAGCAAGAACCCCAAGTTATAATCAGTTTAAAAATTAATAAAAATCTTCAAAAATCCCAAAATATTATATTACATTAGTGGGTAAAAAGTTTGGTGTCAAAATTTAGGTTTAGATAGGCCTTATGCTAAAAATGCCGTTTAATTAATAAAAAGCTTTCAAATTACGATATTGAGAATAACTCCAAATTTAGACCTCAAACTGATGTCAAATTTTTAGGACATGTTTATAAATTAGTAATAAAGGTTTTGGTCCTCTCACATTTTCAAAAATCTCGTTTTAAGGTCAAAAGGGCATAATGGTCAACATTTAAGCAATTAACGGAAACATGCAAATGAATCGGATTAATTAGGAACCAGGTTGTATAACCTCAGAGGGTTATACTAACCTATAACATGGTCCTAATGGAACTCTAAGGCATATTTAAACTAAGCCAAATCGGGTCAGAATTGAAAGTCAAAGCAAAAGTCTACTTTTGCGACTTTCTGTTCCGAACCGAGCCTAAACTCAACATTGTTGGGTTGAACATGCTTAGACATGTTCTTACATTAATTACCAAGTTATATAAGTGTTAAAACAGGTTTCATAACTTCTACATTGTTAGTTATGAGTTTATTTGCAAAATAGCTTTCTGTTGACTTTTTAATATTAAGTTTGACCCGACAATTGACCTAGTTAGAGTGGAAATTAGAGGGTGCCCTTTTAAGGGTTTATTACCCACATAATTACCAACTAATAGCCACTTTCAATTCGAATAATGGCTGGACCGTTAGTGATTAATCACTAAGTCAAAGCTTAATTACGACGGCTTTGACTTTTGGTCATTAAACTAATAAAACATGAACTAGGAAGGCTAAGAATGCTTACAAAGGCTCTTAGCACGAATTAGGAGCTGAAGGAAACTTGCTTTAAGTCCAGAGAGCTCCAGAGAGTGTGTTGCGAAATATTTTTGAAAGTGAGCACATGAACGATCAAACAAGACTCTTATATAAGAATTTAAACTTCCCAAGATCACTCCACATAAGTCTAAGATTGATTCCTGATCATCCCAGGTGTCCCCTATGCATGAAAAACCATTGGTACAATCCCTGAATTCGAAAACTAGGCTTTTAAGGCGGTGGAACTGGCTGTACAGGCACCTGTCAACATTTTCTGCACCTGGCAGTCTTACGCGGCCCGCGTAAGACTTGCCTTATGGCCTACGCGGCCAGCGTGAGGGTCTGATCCGGTCACCAAGTTTCAAATATTGCAATTTTGGTCCCTGGTCCTTCTAAACTTCTTTTAACTTGTGTTTATTGCACTTTTAACCCTCAAACTTGATTTTTAAGGATCTTGAATCTTTAAACATTTAACAATAGGCCTTCGGTTAGTTACGAGGTCACCCGAACTGTCTTGAAATGCAATATTAACGCATTTGGCCCTTATTACTTGAATTTAACATTTTGCTTATTTATGTGCGTGGAAACTCCACGAATTTAATATCCGATATTCTTGGGATCCAAATAAATTATCAGAATGTTTTTGGGATCATTAAAAGGTCGTTCAGAGGTTACTTTCAACATGTTGACACTTTTAACCCCTATGTTTCATAAGATCCCTATTTTTAACACACACGACTTCTAATGTTCGATAAATTATTCGTTAAAGAATACGAACGTCGTGTGAGGTCAATCAGAGGCACAAGAATGGCATGTTGACACTTTGGATCCATTTATTCACATATTTACATTGTTTGACAATTTCAGTCCCTCTAGATCAAATCATTATACGTTTAAAGTCCATGACACGTGTCTTTATAATATTGGTCATGATTTTACGAGGTGTTACATCCTCACCCCCTTAAAAGAAATCTCGACCTCGAGATTTACTGGAATAAATAAGGGTACTTTTGTTTCATTGTGGACTCAACCTCCCACGTGTATTCGGGACCTCCACGGGCATCCCATTTAACCTTCACAATCGGTACAGGCTTCTTTCGAAGCTTCTTAACCTGTCGATCCTCAATCGACAAAGGTTTTTCAACAAACTTTAAGCTTTCATCTATATGCACATCCTTATGCGACATGGCTAGCGATTCATCAGCTAGACACTTCTTCAGATTGCAGATGTGGAATACATTATGAATTCCACTGAGCTCTTCAGGCAGATTTAACTTGTAAGCCACTGTTCTGACACATTCGATGATCTCAAATGGTCCTATGTATCGTGGGCTTAACTTGCCTTTCTTGCCAAAACGCATCACCCCTTTCCGGGGTGACACCTTAAGTAACACTTTGTCACCTACCTCGAATTTAAAAGGTTTACGCCTTTTATCTGCGTAGCTTTTCTGCCTATCCCTGGCAGCTTTGAGACGATCACGTATCTGCATAATCTTATCTGTCATTTCCAGGACTATATCAGGTCCTGTTAGTTGGACATCTCCAACTTCTACCCAGCAAACTGGCGTCCTGCACTTTCTTCCATACAAAGCTTCAAAAGGTGCAGTTTGTATACTGGAGTGATAGCTAATATTATACGAAAATTCAATCAATGGAAGATGATCATCCCAACTTCCACCTACATCAATAACACAAGCTCTTAACATATCCTCCAGCGTCTTTATAGTACGTTCACTTTGACCATCTGTCTGAGGATGATATGCAGTGCTGAAGTTTAACCGAGTGCCTAGGGATTGCTGAAAGCTTTTCCAAAAATTGGATGTATATCTTGTATCCCTGTCGGATGTCACACCCCGACCGCGTAAAACAACAAACCGCGGCGGAAACGTCGGGGAGTCGTGTGGCAGAATTATTGTTTCAAAACACATGATAATTAAAGTTAAGTTTTACAAGCTTAAATTGTTACATTGTCTTAGTTCAAACAAAACACATAACATAAAAGATGATAACTTTCTTGATTTTAGATTGCTAAGGCCCAAGTCGCCCTAAGTGAAGCTCGCTCACATCAAACAATCGCTCCTGAAACATATGTGAAAGTAAATACGTCAGCATAAAAATGCCTGTGAGTAACATAGGTTTAGTGTTGAAGATTCATGACTTTAAAGGTTAAAAGAAATGTTTAACGAAAAGTAGTTATGAACCTTATAAAAATGTCTTCTTTTATAAAATCATATGAAAATCAAATGTTATAAAAGAATGATATATGGTTAATTTAATAACCAAATGAAAATAATATGTATAAAATATGTCATGTCTTGTCTTTGTTGAAGTGGTTTAGATAACGCCACAATATGCAATATAATAAAAGCACTTATATATAGGAAGTACCAGCGGAGTATCCACCATGCTTTTATCATATTATACACGTCTAGTTATTTAAATCACTTATTAATAACCATGAAATAATGTCTTGTTTAAATGTCAATGTCACGTGTAACCAATGTCCAATGTCAAATGTCTAGTATAAACCATGTCATGTATGGTGAATAAATAGTATTTACTCAAGCCAAATGTATAATGTCATGTATAAATAAATGTCTTATGTAATCAAATGTCATGTATAAAACAAAGTCTTTGAATAAACAAAAGTTTAAAACAAAATTTATGTTTTGAAATCCATTGCTTTTATCGATATGAACATTTATACGGTTTGTCTATCACATACACTCAAGCCTTGAGACTGTCGGATAAACCCTTATCAGGATCAAGGTTTATCAAAAATGGATTCGGATTCTGTCATTCCCCTTCTGAAATTCCTAGAAAGCGGGAACGGGATTTGTCAAGTCCTATAGCGCTATTACATACTACCGAGCGACGTTGATATTCGCTAATTTACACATATTTTAGTCCCCCGTTTTACTCCTATTTTATGCGTTTTCGGCCGTAAAACCGTCATTCGGATGCTTAATCATCTACACTTTTGTTTACAGGCCTAAAACAGCATACCAGACAAGATGATAGTGAAAACAAGGACTTTTCGGACAAAACGACGAAGCTGCGAACATTCTGTTAAGAAAAACTGACCTGGGCATTTGGAACGGTCGTGCGACCTGATGCACGACCGTGTATCTCCGACAAAACCAATTCAGTCCGGCATTGAACGAACGTGCAAATCGGTGTGCAAGGAAATCAAGACCATCTCGGTGATGCACGGTCGTTCCAGATCTTGCACCCCGTGCGGATCCGATGACCCAGCCAAACCTCGGAACTGAACGACCAGCGCGACTAGGCGTGCAACAAGAACCCGGCATTGAATGACCGTGCCATCTGAAGAACGGTCGTGCGATATCGAATCTGGTCAAAGATCTGATGACGTCATGCAGTATGGTGCACCATGCTACAATAATTGCTTAAAGTGAACGGTCGTGCAACAGGACGCACGACCGTGCGAAACCGAATTTATATAAAAAACCTGCAGAAACATTCTGCTCGATATTCTGGAATTTTGGGAGCTTCACAGGCGATTTTACAGGCTCCGGAGGCTTCTGCTTTCACCCGGATTCAAGCCACATTGTGCCGATTAGCTTCGTTATCTTCCAGATTCTTAATCTTATGCTTGTTTATGGTTTGGTTTTCTAATCTTTCCATGATTTTGTTAATCTTTCAAGCATTTAGATTAATGTTTATGTATTGTTGTAGCCTTTGGGCAAAAACACAACAATCCCTTGCTTGATTATAACCATTAGTATGTTAATCTTTGTTTGTAATGACATTTGGAAGTATTTTCTATGATTATCTTTGATGATTAGTTTGCAACCTTGTTATTGATATTGATTTCTTGATTATAAGTAATTGTGTTGGATGATTGGTACATGGTTAGTTAAGATAGTTGAAAAATGAAGCTTAATTAATCTTGTATTAGTAAACTTTAAACTTGGTTAACTAGTTTAGCTTGGTTAAAATGTGTGCATCATGATACTATAAATGGTTAGTGATTTAATAAAATGTAATTATTGTTAATCAAGAAAGCTTGCCGTCACGTAAGGACCTTAACGGGTTAAATGGTGTCGTTATAAATTCTTGCCATGATTTGTTAGCTTAGTTAGTAGTTTAGGACAAAATTGCTATCTTGGTGAATTTATGTGCAAGATTTGTAAAATGAACTCGGTTGTGATTTAATCTAGTTTATGCTTTTCTCGGTGGTTGCATTGTGTTTATCGGTGTCGCTTTCATTGTTTAAGTGAGGTTAGAAAACTCCTAACGGATGACTAACTTATTTTTAAGAGATTTTCATAGACATTTATCAATTGCACGTTAAAGAACAATTTTAGGTGGTTAAAGTGTGTTTATCGTTTTAACTTTCCGAATGATTGTCATGTTAGGATTCCCGAAAGGGATACTAATTGTCTTAAAATGGAAAATTGACCGAATGCTTCTAGTGCCAAAATCGACTTAGTTGACATGCTTTGGTTATGTATTAAGCAAGGCTATTTATCTATTTTCTACTATGTTTTATAAGTATTTGTTTATGCTTACTTTAGTTTATTAAAAATCACAAAACTTATGTTTTTACCGGTAGTTTAGTGACAAAGGTCTAATATTATTTCTCCGCCCATTTCCTTGGATCGATACTTGGTTCTTACCGATACTTTACTACATATATGACGGGGTACACTTGCCTCTTTCGTGTGTGTTTTGATGTTAAAGTAATAATCACTTTTATAAATTTAAAACCGATTCGTGTGTAATTTCATTGCAAAATTATGTATATATACGCATACGTCAAGTTTTTGGCGCCGTTGCCGGGAAATGGCGAGTTTTAGGAACGACCCGAGTCATTGAGTTATCGGCGTATATACTTGTTAATATTTGTGTATACTTTCGTGATTATTTATTTGTTTATTTATTTGATAATATTTCTTGCTTTTAATTCGATTTATTCGTTTTCGTGATTCTTTTGTACACTTGTAAATTTTTGTTCCATTTATTTATTTGATCCGGATTTATTTATTCATTTATTCTTTGGGTTTTCGGCACCTTAAAATTATTTTTGTATTAGCCGATTCGATTATTTTTATTGTGTTGATTTTTATAAAATTTCGTGCCCATTTTCTGATTTTTATAAAATTTTCAGCCCATTTTTAATAATATTCTGTTTCTATTCAGCTAAAAAAAACAGCATTATTTTATTAATAAAATATTCATTGTGTCAAATTTTTGTTTGCAGGTTAATGTTCTCGACCCCCGCTCCAGATGTTGTTGAACCGTCAGACGAGCCCGAACGTGATCTTAGGAGACGTCTACGCGCGAGAGGTCGGGCGGTTAGGCTACTACTCGCAAGTGGCGAGCCGGAGCCGGTGGTACCCGCTGAAGCCGAGGGCTCAGGAGGAGACGCAATCATGGCAGACGATGAGCGACCTTTGAATGAGACAAATCAGCCCGGAAGGGCAGGCCTGGAGCCGAGTATCCTTCAGCCTACTATTGATGCACCTACTTTTGAAATTAGATCTAGTATTATTAATATGGTGCAGAATTCAGTACAGTTTGATGGGCGTGAGCATGAGGATCCCGGACGACATATAGCTGCTTTTCTCCACATTTGTTCCACGTTTAAGATTACAGGTGTTTCGGAGGATGCAATTCGGTTGAGGTTGTTTCCATTCTCGTTACGTGACAGAGCTAGAGCTTGGCTTGTGTCACTCCCAGCCGGGTCCATCAGGACCTGGAATCAGTTAGTGGAGCAGTTTATGCAGAAATATTTTCCACCTGAGAAAACGAACAAGCTACGGAACTGAATTGTTTCCTTTCGCCAGGACGAGGGCGAGTCGTTGCATGCAGCTTGGGAGAGATACAAGGATTTGTTGATTGATGTGCCACATCATGGTTTCTCCAAGAGACATCTGGTGTTAACGTTCTATCAGGGGCTCAGCTACGACACGCAGGAGCGATTAGACGTGAACGCAGGAGGCGATCTAGGAACTAAGACGCCGACTGAAGCGTACGATATCATAGAAAAAGCTGCGTTGAAATCCCGCTCACGTCGGGAAGGAGATAGAGGCCGGGCAACATCATCATCATCTCGCGCAGGAGTTCATGCTGTAGACGACTATACGGCCATTACTGCACAAATCTCAGCTCTTTTCAGGGATGTGACCAGTGTGGAGTGTCACACGAGCCTGGGGCATGTTTTCAGGGAGTCGTATATGAGGGCCACGAAGAAGTAGATTTCGTGAGTAATCAGGTGAGGCCGAAGAACAACCCGTACAGTAACACCTATAATCCAAGTTGGAGAAATCACCCAAACTTTGGGTGGCGAGCGAATACAGGCAATCAAAACCCATTGGGGTTCAATCCGCGCGCTCCAGCACCGCAGCAGGGTCAGGGTCAGCAGTTCCAGCAATACAACCAACCTTTCCAGCTGCGTCCATATTCATATCAGAATCAGGACACTGGGAGTAGCTCCCAGCAGCAGGCCCCTCAGTCTAGTTCGAAGCTGGAGGATATGATGGCTCAGCTTCTTACTAGCTCCTCGAGTGCGAATCAGTTGGCGGAAAAACGCTACCAGCAGAGCGAGGATCGTTTTCTTTCTCATGAGGGAGAAATGAGGAGTCACAAGGCCTCGATTCAGAATATCGAGAATCAGGTTGGTCAGCTGGCACAAATGATGTCTAAAAGACCCCAGGGTGGTCTTCCGGGTAATACAGAACCAAACCCGGGCAGACACAGGGATGTGAATGCTGTCATAACCAGGAGTGGAAAACCTACCGGACCCGTCATATCGGACTCAGCACCGATCACTGAAGCGGTCCCGACTGACACACCGGACGAGGTGCAAGCCAGGCTACGCCTAGCAAGTACAGCACAAGTCAAGGAGCCGGTCAAAGATTACACTCCTCCAGTACCATATCCAGGCAGGCTGAAGAAGCAGAAGAATGAAGAACAATACGGTAAATTCCTTGAGTTGTTTAAGCAACTACACATCAATATACCGTTTGTTGAAGCCTTGGCCCAGATGCCAAAGTATGCGAAATTCCTTAAGGATATCCTCTCGAATAAACAGAAGCTCGAGGATATATCATGTGTGGTGATGAATGAAACTTTTTCTGCCGTTCTACAAAACCGTCTGCCCATGAAAATGGGAGATCCGGGTAGTTTTACGCTCCCGTGTTTGATTGGAAACATGTCTGTTAGCCATGCATTGGCTGTCTTGGGAGCAAGTATTAACCTTATGCCATATAAGGTTTTTACTAAACTGGATCAAGGTGAGTCGTCACCTACTAGGATGAGCATTCGGTTGGCAGACCGTTCAATCAAGTATCCGCGTGGATTTGTGGAAAACATGCTTGTAAAAATCGATAAATTTGTTTTCCCCGTGGATTTTGTTATTCTTGACATGGACGAGGATTCAAGAGTACCTTTGATACTTGGACGCCCTTTCCTCAATACAGCGAGGACGATTGTTGATGTGGCAGCTGGCCAAATCACGCTCCGAGTGAATGATGAGCACGTGACATTCGATATCAAAAGATCGATGCAGCATCCGCAAAGTCACGATGACAAGCTTTATTTTGTCGACATTGTCGATGCATGTGTGTGCTCTCATTTTCAAGGTACTGTTGACGAGATTGATTCGGACACACGTCTGTCGTGTGGGGACCTGATTGGCATTACGCAGGAGGGCCACAATTTCGAGCAGCCAGTCTATCAGATTGGTGACGATGGTTCCCAGAGTCCGGAGAGATTTCTTGAAATTGTTCATGTAGAAGAAGAGAAAGCAAAACCGTCGGTTGAAGATCCACCGTCTTTGGAGTTGAAAGAACTCCCGCCACATCTCGAGTATGCATTTCTTGATGAGGAGCATCGCTTACCGGTCATAATTTCGGAATCATTGGAAAAGGTTGAGAATAATCAGCTTCTTGAGGTTCTAAGACTTCATAAGAGAGCCATTGCATGGAAAATCATGGATATCAAGGGCATCAATCCTTCTTTCTGTACTCACAAGATTCTGATGGAAGACGAGTACAAACCATGTGCACAACATCAGAGGCGTTTAAATCCAAATATGCAAGACGTGGTGAAGAAAGAAGTGATTAAGTTGTTGGATGCCGGGATGATTTATCCTATATCCGACTCTGTGTGGGTTAGTCCAGTGCATGTTGTACCTAAGAAGGGTGGTATGACTGTAGTTTCAAATGATAGGAATGAGCTAATTCCTACCCGTACCATCACTGGGTGGCGAGTTTGCATTGATTACCGCAAACTCAATGATGCTACTCGTAAGGATCACTTCCCGCTTCCATTCATCGACCAGATGTTAGAACTTCTGTCGGGGAAGTTGTATTACTGTTTCTTGGACGGGTTCTCTGGGTACTTCCAAATTCCTATCGCTCCCGAGGATCAGGAGAAGACTACCTTTACCTGCCCCTTCGGCACATTCGCCTACCGGTGGATGCCTTTTGGGTTGTGTAATGCACCAGCGACCTTCCAGAGATGCATGGTTGCAATTTTCCATGACATGATCGAGGATTCCATGGAGGTTTTCATGGATGATTTTTCGGTATTTGGGGATTCCTTCGATTATTGCTTGGAAAATTTGAGAAAGATGTTGAAGAGGTGTGAGGAGACGAATCTGGTCCTAAACTGGGAGAAGTGCCACTTCATGGTGAAGGAGGGCATAGTTTTGGGGCACAAGATTTCTCATGCGGGCATGGAAGTCGATCCAGCTAAAGTCGACGTTATTTCACGACTTCCGCCTCCCACCTCTGTGAGAGCGATACGGAGCTTTCTTGGTCATGCGGGGTTCTACAGGCGATTCATCAAAGACTTTTCAAAAATCGCTAGGCCCATGACCCGTTTGTTGGAGAAAGACGCTCCGTTCATATTTGGAGATGATTGCTTGAGGGTTTTTGACCTTCTCAAGCAAAAGTTGATTGAGGCCCCTATTTTAGTTGCACCGGACTGGAGCTTGCCGTTTGAAATCATGTGCGACGCGAGTGATTACGCTATAGGGGCCGTTCTGGATCAAAAGAAAGAAAATCACTTTCAACTGATCTATTATGCGAGCAAAACTCTTCACGACGCTCAAGAGCATTACACCACGACTGAAAAAGAGCTCTTGGCGGTCGTTTTCGCATTTGATAAATTTAGATCGTATTTAGTGCTTTCGAAAACCGTTGTATATACTGATCACGCAGCCATTAGATACCTCTTTAGCAAACAGGACGCTAAACTGCATCTAATCAGATGGATCCTGTTGCTGCAAGAGTTTGATATTGAAATACAGGATAAAAAGGGTGCTTTGAATGTAGCGGCTGACCATTTATCTCGGTTAGAGCATGGAGACATCGAGGACGCGTGTTGGGATTCAATCAATGACAATTTCCCACACGAGTCTTTGATGGGTGTAGAGATATGTGATGAGTCGCCATGGTTCGCCGACTTTGCGAACTACCTTGCTTGTAGAATTCTGATTAAAGGGTTGACTCACCAGTAAAAGAGGAAATTCTTTTCAGATATCAAGCATTACATTTGGGACGACCCTTTCTTGTTCAAGGTGGGTGCTGATCAGGTGATCAGAAGGTGTGTATCAGGGACTGAGGCGACCGATATTCTGCGCCAGTGTCATGAGGGACCTACCGGAGGCCACCACGGAGCCAACTTCACCGCGAAGAAGGTGTTGGATTCCGGGTTTTACTGGCCGACCATTTTCCGTGACGCGCAGAGTTGGGTGAAAGCGTGCGATGCTTGTCAGAGGGCGACGGACATATCGGCACGCGAGGAAATGCCCCAGAACTGGATACAAGTTTGTGAAGTCTTCGATGTTTGGGGGATAGACTTCATGGGACCGTTTCCCCCCTCACGAGGTAATAAATACATCCTGGTTGCAGTTGACTACGTATCAAAGTGGGCTGAGGCGCAAGCCTTACCCACAAATGACGCCAGGGTGGTCGTGAGATTCTTAAAAAGTTTGTTCGCCCGATTTGGCGCTCCGAAAGCGCTTATTAGTGACCGAGGGACTCATTTCTGTAACACACAGCTTGAAAAGGCTTTGTCCCGATACGGTGTGCATCACCGTTTGTCCACGCCCTATCATCCGCAGACGAGCGGGCAGGTGGAAGTCACGAACCGTGGGCTTAAGCGCATCCTTGAGCAGTCTGTTGGTGCTAACCGCAAGGAGTGGTCAGACAAACTTGAGGAGGCATTGTGGGCATTCCGTACAGCTTATAAGACCCCTATAGGGACCACCCCCTTTAGGTTGGTATACGGAAAGGCATGCCATTTACCGGTGGAGTTGGAGCACAAGGCTATGTGGGCTTTGAAAACCGCGAATTTGGACCTTAAAACCGGAGGTGAAGCCCGGTTTCTCCAAATTCATGAATTGGAAGAATTGCGTCAACAAGCCTATGAAAACTCCGTACTCTACAAATAGCGCACGAAGAAACTTCACGACAAACGCTTGAAGGACCACAAAGAATTCCAAGCGGGTGATCTTGTTCTTCTGTACAATTCACGGCTGCGCTTATTTCCTGGGAAGCTTCATTCACGCTGGACAGGACCATACACGGTTAAGGAGGTATTTCCGTATGGTACTGTTGCAGTTGAGAACGCGGATGGCGTTACATTCAAGGTAAATGGTCACTGGTTGAAGTTGTACGTTGTCGGGCCGATAGAGTCGGCGGTGGAGGTAATTGAGCTCCAAACCCCGCGCACCTCATAAGTGTGGGGAGGAGAGAGTCTACGCTACTGACTCGCGGATCAAAAATGTAGCAAGAGCGTATTTTGCGCTTTAGGGGTAGTATCGTCTTTTTTAGGTGTTTTTCTAGTTTTAGCGTAATTTAGGTTAGTTAGGTAGTTTCCGTTAGTTTGTTTAAGTTTCATACGTGCCGGGCGAAGGTTCTATGGTGAAATATTGTTTAAACAGTTTGTGTGTCGAAAAAATGGCGAAAAACGGCCAAAACAGTTGCTGGAAATGGCTTCTGCGGAAAATTCTGATCTGCAGCTGTTGCACGGTCGTTCCACCAGTCGCACGACCGTGCGTTTCCGGACACGCCGCACGGTGAGTCGCACCCCCGGTGCATCTCCGAGAAAATGCTGCAGGTTTGAAAAATGTAGGTGACGCACGACCGTGCGAGCTGTCGCACGACCGTGCGAGAGGCAGGGGCAGTTTGGTCTTTTGCACAATATAAAAACCCCCATTTGCTTCTTTTCCCTTCATTCGCGAACCCTAGCCATCTGCAGCCGTTCCAGAGCGATATTGCTTCAAATCGCACGGTTCTTCGCACGATTTCACACCCTACTTCGCACGGTACGTTCCTTCATGTAGATTATCTGTTTTTCCGCTTTCTAGGGTAGATTCATCCGTTTCTTAAAGGCTTTTTAGGGTTCTCTTCATAAACAAATCGAAACCCTAACCCTTGTAAGAACCATTCGTATCGTGAACATCCGGTGCATTTTCTGACCCATGTTTGTGTAAAAAAAACTTGATGATTTGTGAAAAAATCGGGCTACTGAGAGCCTGGGTCAGAATCTGCAGAAAAACGAAGTTGCACGGACGTTCCTCGTATGGAACGGTCGTGCCTCACCGGTGATTCACGATGATCTGCTTGTTGGTCGGTGTTGCACGGTGGTGCCGTTGGTCGCACGCCGTGAAGTTCTGACAGATTTGGGCTACTGATGTTTGTTGTCGACGATGCACGACCGTGCATCTTGTCGCACGACCGTGCCATATGCCCAGATCAGATTCACAGTAGCTTCATAACTGTCTGCTCGGCTGTTTTCAATTGAAATTTTTCCTGTTTCCATCTTTCTAACGTTATTTCTCATACAGATGGACCATCCTTTCCTTCAATTTGACCCCAATAATGAGCGAGAGGCCCTTTGCATCCCGAGACGGGACGCCTTATGGGCAAGGCGGGGGCAATTCGGAGTCCCCCGGTGGCTGGATTGGGAAGTGATGAGTGAGCTAAACCAGAGTGACAGACTTGACAGCATGCTTACTTACCCACTTGCCCGCTTAATATCCATCAACCGACCCGTCTACCTTGAGCTGACAATAGAGTTCTTTTCATCATATGCCTATGAGAAGCCGGTTGCTAATAGAAGGCCCAAATTCTGCTACAAGGAGCGGATAGCTTTCCGGTTGGGTAGAAAATGGCATACTTGGACTGTGGGTCGATTAGGTAGGAAGCTCGGGATTTACACGAGAGATGACATGGATACCGAAGTCTTCAATGATCAGTTCACATTTCCAACCGATGAAGCACGGAACCAGTTTTGGGCTGAAAATGCTATCGGTGACCCTTATGACCCTAGAATGTCGAAGGCTTCACGACTGAGAGATCCTTTGGTGCGAGTGATGCACCATGTGCTCAGCCACACAATTTGCGGGCGCATGGACAGTCTTGGGAACTGTCCAACACCAGATTTGATTTTCCTCTATGCGCTGGTTGAGAGAGTCCATATCAACCTAGCCGCAAGGATGGCGGAATACTTCGTGAAGTGCTCGGGGCGGAAGCCCAACAGTCAAATCCACGGTGGTCAGTACGTGACCGAAATTGCTTATAATCTGGATTTGATGACTGACGAGGTACTTCAGGGTCTCAATCTGATAACCGAGGGTGTTTATGTTGACATTAGGTCACTGAAGGCGATGGGAGTGATTGCTGAGTTGCCTCACGGGGATAGATTGAAAGGGTTGAACCACGAGGTCTGGGACCCGTTGCCTCCAGCTGTGGGGGAAAATGAGGATGAAGAGATGCACGATTAGGAGCATCCGGAGCAGCAGCACGTACCACATCCACCGACACCACCACACTCACCGCAGCACCATGCATTCCACCAGCATCAGGACTGGCCCGAGTTCTATCAGCAGTTCCAGCAGATGCAAGTTAACCAGGATCAGATCAGGGTTAACCAGGAACAGCATGGGGTTAATATTGACCAGATCCGGTCTAGACAGGACGAGATTAGGGCCGCTCAGGATCAGCTTCGGGCAAACCAGGATAGTTTATATCAGGGAGTAAGTGTTGGGTTTTCATACCTGTTTGGGGAGATGCATCACGCATATCCCGACTATTTTCAGCATCCCCCACAGTTCCCACCGTGGAACCCACCTGGTTACGGAGATGCGGGTCCGTCCTTTACTAGAGACGATGATGGTGATGACGCGTAGGAGTCGGTGGTATTGATTGTTGGTGGTTGTTTTTATTTCAGTACTTTATTTTTGGTGTTTATTTTGACTGTTATTTCAAACACCCCGGCTATATACTCTTTTATTTTCTGACACTTTCGTTTGTTTACTTTATTTGGTATTGGGATTTCTAGTATTTCTACTTATGTACATTATGGTTTATTTGTGATTTTTCTGTTTCTGTTCTGTTTTGGTGCACATGTGACATACTTGCAGGTTTTGGGTATCAAATCTAGGACCGGAGCACGTGGCAGATACAGCTTCGGAAGTCTCGTTGCATCAACATCATCTTGAGGGGAGTACTATTATCCTTTTCTCTATATTTCGGATCTCGCATTGGGGACAATGCGAAGTTCAAGTGTGGGGAGGGGGTTAACTTTGTTAACTTTGTTTGTCCTCAATTAAAAAAAAAATCAGAAAATCAGAAAAATCATTCAAAAATACTTGTATTTTGTATATATTTTAGTAAATAAACCGGTTGGTTGTGTTTTAGAAAGCTTCGGACTTGATAAAAACTCGACAAGCAAAATATTTTTGAAAAAGGAAACCGGAAAGCGTGACAAACAAAGAAAGACTTGCATGATAGTTTTCACACTTTTACCCATTCCTTCCGTTACGTGACCATATTGAGCCTTGATATTGTTATATATTTTGTTCGTTTCGGATATAGGAGTTAGCCGGATGTTATGTGTAATTTAGAACTTGTCACTAGTATGCTTGTTAAGACCATGAACTTGCGGAATTGTGTAGAAGTGATAGAGGCACTTAGATTACCCCTTTGTTGTAAACCTTGTTCTTTGTGTTGTGCTTCCCACCTTACATTACCCTTTAGGATTAACCATGTCGAGCCTTCCCGTTTACCTTTGTTTACCCAACATTATCGCCCACTTAGCCAAATTTAGCCTTTTTATATTTTTAACCCTTTTTAGTGTTGAAACTCGGTCAAAATAATCGTTTAACTAGCGTTTGTTATAATTTATTGTATATATAGTTTGCAAAAAAAATAATAATAAAACACCCTAAAATAGGGTGAAGTTGACAAAAATCGAGCAATTTTGAATGTTTAAATGTTAAAATTTCGTTGATTAGCTCGATTGCGCAATAGTCGCATTTTTAAGGCATTTGTTTGTATAGTTGTATTGTTTCTTGCTAGTTAAACGCTACTACCGAGTTTTAACCATTTTTGCCACTTTAAATATCCATTTCCATGCCCTTCGCCCAAGCCTAACGTTATAACCCGTAAAAACCTCTTGATTTACACTTTTTCGCATGTTAGTTGGTGGAGACGAGATCTTATGACAAGCTTATGATATTACACATTTCATTGACGAGGCGTTGAGTGTTTGCACGTACACATTTTATGTATGTTTCATAAATAAAACCGAGTGTGTGTGAACATTGTGAGTTGTGTGAAGATTAACATGTTGAGTCAATTAAATGTGAAGTTACGGCTTTTTGGTTGTCGCTATATATTTGCATATGCTTGTTGGGTTTGAGTCTTTTGATGTCGTCTTTCGAAAAATCGACTAACCGTTTATAGTTGTTTTCAATAAAATAGTGTGTAAATTTTCATTCTTGTTTGGTTCTATCTTTTATTGTATTTTAGTTTAGCTTTCTTGAGGACAAGCAAGGTTCAAGTGTGGGGAGATTTGATATTCGCTAATTTACACATATTTTAGTCCCCCGTTTTACTCCTATTTTATGCGTTTTCGGCCGTAAAACCGTCATTCGAATGCTTAATCATCTACACTTTTGTTTACAGGCCTAAAACAGCATACCAGACAAGATGATAGCGGAAACGAGGACTTTCCGGACAAAACGACGAAGCTGCGAACATTCTGTTAAGAAAAACTGACCTGGGCGTTTGGAACGGTCGTGCGACCTGATGCACGACCGTGCATCTCCGACAAAACCAATTCAGTCCGGCATTGAACGAACGTGCTACTCGGTGTGCAAGGAAATCAAGACCATCCCGGTGATGCACGGTCGTTCCAGATCTTGCACCCCGTGCGGATCCGATGACCCAGCCAAACCTTGGAACTGAACGACCAGTGCGACTAGGCGTGCAACAAGAACCCGGCATTGAACGACCGTGCCATCTGAAGAACGGTCATGCGATATCGAATCTGGTCAAAGATCTGATGACGTCATGCAGTATGGTGCACCATACTCTAATAGTTGCTTAAAGTGAACGGTCGTGCAAAAGGACGCACGACCGTGCGAAACCGAATTTATATAAAAAACCTGCAGAAACATTCTGCTCGATATTCTGGAATTTTGGGAGCTTCACAGGCGATTTTACAGGCTCCGGAGGCTTCTGCTTTCACCCGGATTCAAGCCACATTGTGCCGATTAGCTTCGTTATCTTCCAGATTCTTAATCTTATGCTTGTTTATGGTTTGGTTTTCTAATCTTTCCATGATTTTGTTAATCTTTCAAGCATCTAGATTAATGTTTATGTATTATTGTAGCCTTTGGGCAAAAACACAACAATCCCTTGCTTGATTATAACCATTAGTATGTTAATATTTGTTTGTAATGACATTTGGAAGTATTTTCTATGATTATCTTTGATGATTAGTTTGCAACCTTGTTATTGATATTGATTTCTTGATTATAAGTAATTGTGTTGGATGATTGGTACATGGTTAGTTAAGATAGTTGAAAAATGAAGCTTAATTAATCTTGTATTAGTAAACTTTAAACTTGGTTAACTAGTTTAGCTTGGTTAAAATGTGTGCATCATGATACTAGAAATGGTTAGTGATTTAATAAAATGTAATTATTGTTAATCAAGAAAGCTTGCCGTCACGTAAGGACCTTAACGGGTTAAATGGTGTCGTTATAAATTCTTGCCATGATTTGTTAGCTTAGTTAGTAGTTTAGGCCAAAATTGCTATCTTGGTGAATTTATGTGCAAGATTTGTAAAATGAACTCGGTTGTGATTTAATCTAGTTTATGCTTTTCTCGGTGGTTGCATTGTGTTTATCGGTGTCGCTTTCCTTGTTTAAGTGAGGTTAGAAAACTCCTAACGGATGACTAACTTATTTTTAAGAGATTTTCATAGACATTTATCAATTGCACGTTAAAGAACAATTTTAGGTGGTTAAAGTGTGTTTATCGTTTTAACTTTCCGAATGATTGTCATGTTAGGATTCCCGAAAGGGATACTAATTGTCTTAAAATGGAAAATTGACCGAATGCTTCTAGTGCCAAAATCGACTTAGTTGACATGCTTTGGTTATGTATTAAGCAAGGCTATTTATCTATTTTCTACTATGTTTTATAAGTATTTGTTTATGCTTACTTTAGTTTATTAAAAATCACAAAACTTATGTTTTTACCGGTAGTTTTGTGACAAAGGTCTAGTATTATTTCTCCGCCCATTTCCTTGGATCGATACTTGGTTCTTACCGATACTTTACTACATATATGACGGGGTACACTTGCCTCTTTCGTGTGTGTTTTGATGTTAAAGTAATAATCACTTTTATAAATTTAAAACCGATTCGTGTGTAATTTCATTGCAAAATTATGTATATATACGCACACGTCAGGCGTGATCAATGTTAATGAATGTACTACTAACCCGTTAAACATACCAAATGTCCTTTTCAATGTAAGCATGTCATGAAAATGTCTTTGTAAAACCATGTAAATAGTATACTAAGTCAATATGCCAAGTAAAATGTCTTTGAAATAATGCATTATATGTACTATGTAACAAAAATGTATAATGTCATGAAAACGAAAAGTAAAATTATGCACATATGCTTCACCCCAAAACATTTGAAAAAGTAAAATAGGGGAACTATGTACTCACCTTTGGGTGCGTTTTTATATGTTAACACAATCCCTCAAATTGTTTATTCGTCCTAAATTAAATAAGAACGATTTAATAATCAAAAACCCACAAAAATACCTAAGTTTCTCCGATACTTAGAATTTTCACACAACTTTGAGATTTTCTCGAAAAGTTATTATTTTTTTATTATATTGGTGTATTTATATATATATGAGTTCATATATATACATTTTAAGAACTTTGCGACTTGAACGATTTTATTGGTGACCCTCATCACGTTATAAGCAATATATCTACGATTTGCGCGTCGAAATATATATACTCAAATGTGACATACTAATAATAACGTAATACACATAATCTTGTCAAGTATTAACATGTCATCATACACATATTATAAAACACATAACACATTGTAACACATAAAGTTTACCCATGAATAACCCATTATAGTGTATGTTGAAAAACGCGTATTTTAGCGATTCGGTAACGTTTTTGGGTGTCGGAAATCACGTATGACTAACCAAACACCAAGTAAACTTAATATGAGTTAAAATACTTATTTTTATAGCAAAAATATCAGTTTAGTTACTGATCTAAGACAGTTGTATAAAAATCTTCCGAAAATCCGATTTTTAACCGTTTTACCACATAGTTTTGCATCAAATGTTACCATAACCATCCCAAATCGTAACGACTTGATATTTTAACATAACCCATGTTATTTACTGAATAAAATAGTGGTTATACTCATGATAGTGCAGGTCTCACATAAATCATGCAAATTTCACATATTTTACCACTTTCTAAGCTACATGTACAACATGCAAAGCTATCAAGCCTATGAAAAAGTTTCATGCCATTATAATATACCAAATAATGTTATTTTTAGTGTTTATAATCTGTTCTAAAACATTTTTTTCATACAATCATTTTTTATCATTTCTTGAGCTTTAAATCAACATGCATGCTTATGTACAAGTATCTAAAGCACACTTATCATATCATCATCATTTCATATGAACTTAAATGCTTCAAACATGTAATTTATTCATGTTTACTTACTGATTTGAATGAAAATTCATCATATCATGCACAAATCATCAAACACTTGCATTTTAACTATCATTCAAGAACGTGCAACAACTTAAAAATTCTCAAACATGTCTAATAAATTTTCGGCCATTTACATGTCAATATACTAAAATTATTTCAAATTATAACTCATGATTCAATCACTCCTTTATATCTCTAAGATATTTGCACATAATCTTGTTCATGCAAGCAAACATCCTAAACAAGTATTTATCAAAAAAATCAACTCAAACTCAAATCTCATACACATACATATATATACGGTTATATATACACACATATATACTACCATTTTTATTTTGTATCAAGACCCATTTCTTTTTAGATTTCAAGTTTGTGAAAAATTCCAAGATTCAAGAAACTTCCAATCATCAAGAACAACCAAGAATTAAGTGTATGATTTAAACATAAACTTTATACCTTCAAGATTCAAATGAGTTTTTGATGAGATTTTGATGATATGGAGCTTGAAATCACTTGAAAACACCTTGGAAACTCCTTTGGATCTTCACACAAACTTGAAACTAGCTTGGAATGGAGTTTAATCTTCAAGAACAAGATTGAAAAATTGAAAATGGGAGTGGTGGTGGTGTGTACGGTTATGGGGGGGGGGGTGAGGAGAAGGTTTGTTTTGATTTTTTTTTTTTTGTGATCTTCAAAGATTATGGAGGATTTATTAAGATATGGAAAATTTACAAAAGATTGCATGCATCACAAAGCCAACAAGTGGCAAGGTAATGAGAGAAGTGGCAATCTCTATTACATGCATATGACAACACACACCTATATATGCATACATACATATATTTAATATGTGTAGGTTAAAAAAACAGGTATTAAACTGGATACCGGGTATTTTATCTAGCGTTTTAATCCCGGTTTATGGCTTTTTATATTATTTTTATTATTCTATAAAAATAAACTCGCCAAAATATTACTGAAATAAATATCAGTTGCCGAGACTGGCTGCGTTGTCTGCGTTTTGCAGTATAAGCACTGTGTTGCGCAGTAACAATCGGTACGCGCTTAAACTTGAAAATAACGTTTTAAGCGTTTTAATTTATTTTTCAATACGAACATGATTAAAAGTAAAATTTTAATCATAACAGAATATTTTTGGGATTTAAATATTATCCAGGCGGTCACCAACGTTCGTTTCGCAGTTGTGTCGTAAATAGTTCTAAAGTTCAAATAAACATGTTTTTGCCATACCGAATCCTTCGAAACTTATTTCTAAGTTATGTAAAGGGTATTTAGGGTATGTTTGGCTTATGTCATAGTTCCGAAGTGTACGTCGCGTTAAACTGATTATGTTTACGTAACGGTTTATGATTTCACTTCCAGAACAGGTTTGAGAGTTCGGAATTGAACAATGATTGAAAACGTGTAAATGTCACAAATAATTAACAACTATTGGAATTAAAACACCATATTTTATTAAATACAGAATTGTTCAGAAATGTACAAGGATTAAAATACACAGATGTCACATCGGAGATAATAGACACTGGCACTCCGTGGAGAGATACAATCTCATCCACGTACAGCTGAGCTATCTTATCTGAGCTATGTGTTTCCTTAATAGGTAAGAAGTGGGCTGACTTGGTCAATTTGTCGACTATAACCCAAATAGTATCATTTCCTCGCTTTGTCTTTGGTAACTTAGTGATGAAATCCATAGTTACCATTTCCCACTTCCAGGTGGGCAGTTCAGGCTGTTGTAGCAAACCTGACGGCTTCTGGTGTTCAGCTTTAACTTGCGCGCACGTTAAACATTTGGCCACATATGTGGCTATAGATTTCTTCAAATCTATCCACCAGTAATTTGTCTTTAAATCATGGTACATCTTATCACAGCCAGGATGAACAGAGTACTTGGAGCTATGGGCTTCTAGAAGAATCACATCCCTAAGCCCTCCATAAATTGGAACCCATATTCGTCCATTCAATCTTAGGATCCCATCCTTGCCATACGATAACTGTTCAGCAGTTACGCCCAGCTTTTCATTTGGATAGTTAGCTTCTAGTACAACTTCCTTCTGAGCGGCTAACAACCTTTCATTCAAGCTGTTCTTCAATTCAATGCTCTTGGCATTGATTCTAATGGGCCTAACTCTTTCCTTCCTGCTCAAAGCGTCGGCGACTACATTTGCCTTGCCTGGATGATATCGGATTTCACAATCATAATCATTTAAAGTATCCATCCATCGATGCTGTCTCATGTTCAGATCCTTCTGATTGAACAAGTGTTGAAGGCTTTTATGATCAGAATAGATTACACACTTGGTACCATATAAATAATTCCTCCAAAGTTTTAGTGCAAACACAACGGCACCCAATTCCAAGTCGTGGGTGGTGTAATTCTTCTCGTGCACTTTTAATTGTCGGGAAGCATAGGCAATAACCTTGCCTTTTTGCATGAGCACACATCCCATCCCTGTGTGCGATGCGTCACAATAAACCACAAATTCTTCAATTCCTTCAGGCAATGTCAACACAGGTGCATTGCTTAACTTCTGCTTAAGAATATCAAAGGAATCTTGTTGCTTCGGACCCCAATTAAACTTGATATTCTTACGAGTTAATGAAGTTAGGGGTGCAGCAATCCTTGAAAATTTTTCAATAAAACACCTGTAATATCCTGCCAGACCCAAGAAGCTACGAATCTCTGTGGGCATCTTCGGCTCTTGCCAATTCATGATAGCTTCGATCTTAGCGGGATCCACTTGGATACCACGCTCATTAATCACATGTCCAAGAAATTGGACTTCACGAAGCCAAAACTCACATTTTGAAAACTTGGCGTAGAGCTTCTGTTGCTGAAGAAGTTTAAGAATACATCGAAGGTGCTTCTCATGATCAGCCTGATTCTTTGAGTAAATAAGGATGTCATCAATAAAGAAAATGACAAACTTGTCCAAGTAGGGTTTGCAAACGCGATTCATGAGGTCCATGAACGCTGCTGGTGCATTAGTGAGCCCGAAAGGCATCACTAAGAACTCGTAGTGACCATAGCGAGTTCTGAATGCAGTCTTGTGCACATCTTCATCTCTGACCCTCAGCTGATGGTATCCTGACCTTAAATCAATCTTGGAAAAGTAACTAGCTCATTGAAGCTGATCGAATAGATCGTCGATCCTGGGCAATGGATATCTGTTCTTGATTGTAACCTTGTTCAGCTCTCGATAATCAATGCATAGACGCATTGATCCATCCTTTTTCTTCACAAACAGAATCGGCGCTCCCCAAGGAGATGAGCTAGGTCTAATAAATCCTTTTGTCAACAAATCATCTAACTGAGTCCTTAATTCCTTCATCTTTGTCGGTGCTAACCTGTAAGGTGCTCTTGCAACTGGTGCTGCTCCAGGAATAATGTCAATTCTGAACTCCACTTGCCTATCTGGTGGTAAACCAGGTAGTTCTTCACAGAATACGTCTAGATATTCAGAGATAACAGGGATGTCTTCAATCTTGGGCTTTGGTTCTTCAATAGTTACCTGTGCCATGTAAATGACACAACCCTTCTTCAAACACCTTGTCGCCTTAAGCATAGACACTTGCTTAGGCAACCCATATTGAGTAACTCCTTGTATTGTGAGGGGCTCACCATACGGAGTCTTGATAACCACTTGTTTCTTATCACAAACGATCTAAGCTTGGTTATGAGATAACCAATTCATGCCTATTACTATGTCGAATCCAGCTAATTTCAAAGGAAGCAAAGACAATGGAAAAGAGTGATTCCTAATCGATATAAAACATCCATCTAACACGGTTGAAGCAGTTTCTATGGTACCATCGGCCAATTCTACTTCGTACTTTATGCTTAGGGTTTTAACAGGCAGATTTAACAACTTACAAAACTTATCATCAACAAATGACTTATCTGCACCTGAATCAAATAATACCCTTGCATAAACATCATTGATAAGAAAGGTACCTGCTATCACGTTGTCATTCTGAATCGCTTCTTGTGCATTCATTTGAAAGACCCTAGCATTGGTCTTCTTACCTTCTTCAGGTTTCTTCGCATACTTTGGGCAGTTGGACTTGATATGCCCCTTCTCGTTACAGTTGTAACAAGTCGCATCCTTTATCTTCTTACAATCCAACGTCTTATGTCCACTAGATTTACAGATCCCACAAGCCCTAGGCTGCGATTGGGATTTTGATTCATACCTGCACTTTCCCAGATGACGCTTCTTGCAAGTCTTACACTTGGGTTTTTCACTCAACTGTTGGTCACCCTTCTTGAACCCTGAACTCTTCTTGTGAACGAAGTTCCCCTTATGCTTCTTATCTGAACGGTGTGAGTTATCATCCTCACGTTTCCTCTTCCCCGCATCAGAATTTCTAAGCGATCTCTGCCTAACCGCATCAAGGGTAAGAGATAATGATAAATCAGCTACTGACCTAAAGGTAGTAGGTCTTGATGTTTTCACACTAGCTTTAATCTCCGGGGCTAAACCCCCAATGAAACGGGCTATACGTTTTGGTTCTGGTGTTACCAAGTAAGGAACCAATCGAGACATGGTGTTAAAACTCGTGAGATATGCCTGACAGTCTAAGTTCTTCATAACTAATGTCAGAAAGTCAGTCTCGATCTTCTCAACTTCATGTTACAGAAATTTTCTTTGATCAAAGCAACAAACTGATCCCATGTCAGGTTATACAACGGGATCTTCCCAGTAGCTTGGATTAATGACCTCCACCAAGATAGAGCTTCTCCTTTAAACGATTGTGACACAAACTTCACGATGTCTTGCTCTGCACAACCACTAATATCAAACACAGTGTCTATCTCGTCGAGCCACGTCATACAATCGATGGCTCCTTTCTCCCCTGTGAAATCCCTGGGCTTGCAGGAGACAAAATACTTATAAGAACAGCCCTTAACACGTAGCTCTTGATTGAGCACAACTTTCCTAGATGGAACACTCCTCTAATTCGATGAGTGATGAGAATCGCTCTTGCGAGCTGTATGAGTCTTGAAGGGTGGTTTTGAATGAGGTACAGACTGAGTTCTGACACGAGTTCCACTCGATTCATTAAATTGTCTGTCAATAGCTCAAGTAACGGAATTATCTATTAATGCCTACAATTCCGCGCCCGCTACATTAACTCTGGAAGTGTCATGATTCTCCATCGGGTGACTGTTGACTTCGTCTGACCCAGCCATGTAGCTTGATTGCTACATAAAATATTGACAAGATTTATTCAAAAGTCCATTATGGAATTGTCTTTTATGGCAATTCATTAACCATGGTAACCATAAGCCATATTGGTTAATTTAATTTATTAAAATTTTTATTATATTTCATCCCAATTAATAACTATTAAGGATAATAGGGTGGCATACAAAAGGCCTAGTCACAAGGACAATTTAATTTATAAGCCATGATCTTTTAGGATCGAGGCATTAAGGCTTGAATCATAGTTCATTACCTTTCTTGACAGGGAGTCATAGACTACAACTGTCTTTTGTCTTATATGACTAATGGATGTTTAATAAAAGAAGGGAATTGGAAGGATCCAATATAAGGATGACTTATGTGATTTTATCAAATCACATTTGCCAGGAGTGTTAACATGTTTTCAGATGTTAACAAGGATTTTGAATCTTACAAGGAACTACCATCCTGGCCCTGTCTTAAAATGACACATGGCTAGGTTTTGCCTTCAAGATTTTCTTTTATATATAATGGCAGATTCATTTTTAAAAGGAATGATATTTTGTTTTATTTCATATCTTATATTTATGCATATAATGACAACATGAAATTTTAAATTAAAACATTCCACTAAAATTAAAAGGGAGTACATATTTTCCCTAAACGGGACTTTAACAGAAATAACTTTCCCACGCAGGGGCTACAATGAAAATACAACTCCTCGCAGGGACTGAATACATAAATAGATCTCCACGCAGGGACTTGATTGAAATAAGGAAATTATAATACAAATAAATAAGGAATCTTCAAAAATCCCTTTTCTTCTTTCCCTTGATTAGATTCGCCAGACCCTTGAGAAATCCCCGGTGGTTCCTACGCTCTTCTTGAACTTCCCGTTCCACCTGGCTCAACCTCTGAAGAATCTCCTGTTGCTGCGATGGCGGTATTAGTGGCGGCTGCGGCAGCTGCTGCTACGAAGGTTGAGGAGGTGGCGGGTATGGATACCCAAAAGCTTGGTACCCAGACTGGTACGAAGCTGCATAGGGCCCTTCAGGGTGAAGGGCATTGTAGTTGGCTGCTACGAGGTACGGGTCGACATCGGGGGCATTGTAGTAGTTGTACCCCGGGTAGACAGGCTGCTCAAAAGGGTTATACGCCGCTACACCAGAGTAGGAAGGAATTGGGTTATCATAACCCACTGGTGGCGGTGCGACTAGAGCTGAGTCGACTTCTGAGACGGGGTTTGAAGGCCCACCCATCTGCGGGTCTTCATATAGTGGTGGATAGTGACTGCCACTTGAATGTTGAGGGGTGCTGAAGTGGAATCCCCCTCGCACGGACATCCTTGCTCCTGATCTCCTACGCCTCGGTGGCTCCGGAGGCAGTTGTTGCTCAAGCGGTGGTGGTGGCGACGGCGTGACCGCTACAAAACGTGAATCCTCAGAGGGATCCTGCTGCTACTGCTGCTGAGACGGATTGAAGGAGGGAGTAAAATCCCAAGGGTAGGAAGCAAACCTTGCTTCATAGCTGTCTGGACCACGATAAGGTGATCCATGAAAAGACGACCATCTGAAATCTCGATGGGATGAGTGGGTGTCCCAGATGGTGGTTCGGCAGGATCTGGGTCATCATCCATATCCGTGTCCTGAGCTTTAGGAAAATGGCCTTCGGGGCCCAATGGGTTATGACCCATTGGTTCTTCAATCTGATTTGTTGGGTTAAACCGGCTCTGGAAATACGGGGTCGGGACTTGAAATGCGCGGTGCGACCCCGACTGCTGCAGTGGTAGGTAGGAGTGGTGTGAATCATTGGGCTCGTTTTCCGATTGTGGCCTAAAGGAATGATGATAAGAGGGTGATGAACTAAGCTGACGGATCGCCTCGCGGGCTCCAAATACGTCCTCCAATCTTCTTGAGGACTTGTGCTCATAGTAGCTGACGGAGTTCGGCGGTGAATGGCCCCTTGCCTGTTCCTCCTCTTCGGAACCTTGGCGGCATTTTTGTTGATCCTGTCAAAATAAACAAAAGAAACAACAAAGGAAAACAATAAAGGACAAAATAAAATAAATTAGGATTTGTCCTAAGTTCTTTGCCTAGACTCGGAAGTCGAGGAATGTGCAAACTGTGTCATTGAGATTAAACACAAAAGGCTAGTGTTTAATTCACTCAATGTTGGCTCTGATACCAACCTGTCACACCCCGATATTTCCACGTATTACCGGTGGGGAGTATCATGACGTAGTTGATATCATCATAGTCAATTTATCACAGTTTAAATACACAGCGGAAGTCTAAAGTAAAATATATTACAAACCGAATGAAAGTAACATAAGTACTACAAAACGGTTGTAAAAGGATCCACATGCGGATCTAAAATAACGGAAACATTGTTCAATAGATTTTTAAAAATCTAAGCTTGCAAGGCTCTTTATTGATGCTAGGAGTAGCCAGCCCATTTCGCTTAGTACCTGCACTTAACCTTTTTGGAAAATACGTCAGTTTTCACTGGTAAATACAATTAACTGGCTCATTTTGAAAATGTTTAAGAAAATTGATTTAAATGCACAAGGCACAAATAATCTTTTATAACTTGGGATAATTATTTAAAAATAATCTTGTTAAAGAATTACATGTTTATTATACGTTCAGTAGCCCGGGTTGAAAACCGGGTTAAAGATTAATAGACACACCACATAATATATCCCACGGCGAGTTATTCTCGAACAGGTGGGTACATTATTTTACATATGCACCGGCAGGTGTATGCCTACACCTCGTGCTTAAGTCGTGGCCATTTCAATGAATGAGCCGAGGATATCCAGGACATGGTCATTAACCCCCCAAAGGCTTAAAATAAACAAAACAGATTAAACGGGTTATCTCAATGATTTAACCTTCATATGATTAAAAATTCAATACCCGACCAAGCGGTATTTTATATACCGTACCCCAAGCCCGTATAAGGGAAAATTAGTTATAAGTATTTACCTGAGCAAATTATACAAATTTATCCCAGTCGTATACAATCAGCAAGTGAAAATATCTTTTACTGGGCTCCTAAATCTGGAACGAATTTAATAACCTATTAGATTCCTAACGGGTCTTACTTAAGTTTAAACTTAGACCCGTTAGTTTTAAAGAAAGGTTTACGGTTCAAAACGCAAGATTAACCGAAGACCGGATTAGAATGTGGTTTAGACCCGACAAGTATGAAGACTTGTATAATATGGGTAAACTAAACACATTCTGGATTTTGAAGTGAAAATGATAAGGTTTGACCCGTTTCGGCTAATTTATGCAAACTAGTTACATAAACCGTCCCGAACGCGATAAATGAATAACGGGTAACCAAAAGAGTCATGAGCAGGTTTCCTAAGTTAATATGCCTTAAATATATTGTGATATCAGTAGGATACCTTCCATTATGCCCAAAACGGATTTAAAATCAATTTAAACCCCGTAGGGGTATTTTGGTCATTTTAAGGATTATAAAGAGGTTAAATATTAACCTGAGGTTCTGGTCTTAAATGATCAGTAAAAATATTTATTTTTGCAGGTCATATCAGTAAGATATTGCATATATGTGAAATTTATCATTTATAAATTAACTATGCACCGTAGGGGCATTCTGGTCATTTCACATAAGCTTTAAAGGTCAAATTTGGAAATCTGAGTTCAAAACCTTTTTTTACTGTTAAAGTATAAAAATTTACTTAAAACATCAGTAGGTATTAAGTCTTATTTGCCAAAAATAGTTTTAACCCATTCTATGCGTTTAAAACGCGTAAAAAGTCGGTTTTAAGCGATTTTCAGGTTATACAAGGGAATCTGAGTTTTTGATCAGTTTATAAAGTTCAAAATATTTTATTTATCATATAAAATCATTAGCAAAAGATTTGGTATCAAAATGTTATGTAAAACTCATTTTATTTGTAAAAAGGGTATAACCGTCAATTACCGAATCAAAGCAAGAACCCCAAGTTATAATCAGTCTAAAAATTAATAAAAATCTTCAAAAATCCCAAAATATTATATTACATCAGTGGGTAAAAAGTTTGGTGTCAATATTTGGGTTTAGATAGGCCTTATGCTAAAAATACCGTTTAATTAATAAAAAGCTTTCAAATTACGATATTGAGCATAACTCCTAATTTAGACCTCAAACTGATGTCAAATTTTTAGGAGATGTTTATAAATCAGTAATAAAGGTTTTTGTCCTCTCACATTTTCAAAAATCTCGTTTTAAGGTCAAAAGGGCATAATGGTCAACATTTAAGCAATTAACGGAAACATGCAAATGAATCGGATTAATTAGGAACCAGGTTGTATAACCTCAGAGGGTTATACTAACCTATAACCTAGTCCTAATGGAACTCTAAGGCATATCTAAACTAAGCTAAATCGGGCCAGAACTGAAAGTCAAAGCAAAAGTCTACTTTTGCGACTTCCGGTTCCGAACCGAGCCTAAACTCAAAATTGTCGGGTTGAACATGCTTAGACATGTTCTTACATTAATTACCAAGTTATATAAGTGTTAAAACAGGTTTCATAACTTCTACATTGTTAGTTATGAGTTTATTTGCAAAATAACTTTCTGTTGACTTTTTAATATTAAGTTTGACCCGACAATTGACCTAGTTAGAGTGGAAATCAGAGGGTGCCCTTTTAAGGGTTTATTACCCACATAATTACCAACTCATAACCACTTTCAATTCGAATAATGGCTGGACCGTTAGTGATTAATCACTAAGTCAAAGCTTAATTACGACGGCTTTGACTTTTGGTCATTAGACTAATAAAACATGAACTAGGAAGGCTAAGAATGCTTACAAAGGCTCTTAGCACGAATTAGGAGCTGAAGGAAACTTGCTTTAAGTCCAGAGAGCTCCAGAGAGTGTGTTGCGAAAGATTTTTGAAAGTGAGCACATGAACTATCAAACAAGAACTCTTATATAGGAATTTAAACATCCCAAGATCACTCCACATAAGTCTAAGATTGATTACTGATCATCCCAGGTGTCCCCTATGCATGAAAAACCATTGGTACGGTCCCTGAATTCGAAAACCAGGCTTTTAAGGCGGTGGAACTGGCTGTACAGGCACCTGTCAACATTTTCTACACCTGGCAATCTTACGCGACCCGCGTAAGACTTGCCTTATGGCCTACACGGCCCGCGTGAGGGTCTGATCCGGTCACCAAGTTTCAAATATTGTAATTTTGGTCCCTGGTCCTTCTAAACTTGTTTTAACTTGTGTTTATTGCACTTTTAACCCTCAAACTTGATTTTTAAGGATCTTGAATCTTTAAACATTTAACAATAGGCCTTCAGTTAGTTACGAGGTCACCCGAACTGTCTTGAAATGCAATATTAACGCATTTGGCCCTTATTACTTGAATTTAACATTTTGCTTATTTATGTGCGTCGAAACTCCACGAATTTAATATCCGTTATTCTTGGGATCCAAATAAATTATCACAATGTTTTTGGGATCGTTAAAAGGTCATTCAGAGGTTACTTTCAACATGTTGACACTTTTAACCCCTATGTTTCATAAGATCTATATTTTTAACACAAACGACTTCCAATGTTCGATAGATTATTCGTTAAAGAATACGAACGTCGTGTGAGGTCAATCAGAGGCACAAGAATGGCATGTTGACACTTTGGATCCCTTTATTCTCATATTTACATTGTTTGACAATTTCAGTCCCTCTAGATCAAATCATTATACGTTTAAGGTCCATGACACGTGTCTTTATAATATTGGTCGTGATTTTACGAGGTGTTACTCTTTTGGTTTGACTAACGCTTATGCAGTCTTCATGGATTTAATGAATCGAATGTGCAAACCCTTCCTTGATTGCTTCGTAATCGTATTCATCGACGATATCCTGATCTATTTCAAATCAAAAGCCGAACACTCGCAGCATCTACGTTTGGTTCTTGAGTTACTCCAGGGAAACCGTCTCTACGCCAAATTCTCCAAGTGTGAATTTTGGCTAGAGGGGGTCCAATTCTTGGGTCACATTGTTAAGAGTTGGGTTACACCCAAGAATCCGTCTGAAATCCGCTCTTTTCTCGGACTGGCAGGCTATTATCGTCATTTCATCGAAGGTTTTTCTAAGATCGCTGTGCCGCTTACCTCTCTTACTCATAAGGATAAACCTTTTGTTTGGGGAACCAAACAAGAGGAAGCTTTCCAAACTCTCAAAGCTATGCTTTGCAATGCTCCCGTGCTCTCACTGCCCGACGGAAACGACAACTTCGTAGTCTACTGCGATGCCTCGAACCTTGGTCTTGGCTGTGTTCTTATGCAATGAGACAAGGTTATCGCGTACGCTTCTCGACAGCTCAAGATCCACGAGAAGAACTACACCACACACGACCTCGAGCTTGGCGCAGTTGTTTTTGCGTTAAAGATTTGGCGACACTACCTTTATGGTACCAAGTGTACGATCTTCACCGATCATAGGAGCCTACAACATATCTTTGACCAGAAAGAACTGAATATGCGTCAACGACGGTGGGTAGAACTACTAAACGATTACGATTGTGAGATCCGTTACCATCTAGGCAAAGCAAACGTCGTGGCCGATACTCTCAGTCGATGAAGCTACTTGCTTAGCATTCACAATTCCCAAGCCCAGTTTAATCTCGAAGTTCTTATCCGTGACGCGCAGCATGCTTGTTTTACCGAGCGAACTTTGAAGAAGGAAAGAATTCTAAACGATGGCGCCCATCTCGAGAATAAATCGAATGGTATCTTTCATTATTTGGAACGAATTTGGATTCCCAAGCGTACGAACTTGCGACAACTTCTTATGGTTGAATCTCACAAATCTCGATATTCTATTCATCCCGGTGCTGACAAGATGTACCAGGACATGCGCTACAAGTACTAGTGGCCGGGCATGAAGAAGGATATCGCAATCTATGTTTCGAAGTGCCTGACCTGTTCCAAGGTCAAGGCCGAGCATCAAAGACCCTCTGGCTTACTCATTCAACCCGATATCCCGATGTGGAAATGGGAGAGTATAGCCATGGACTTCATAACGAAACTTCCGCGTACTCAATCTGGTCATGATAGCATATGGGTTGTGGTTGACCGTTTGACTAAGTCAGCTCACTTCATGCCGATACGAGAAGACTACAAGGTAGAAAAATTAGCCCGAATCTACACCAAGGAGATCATTTGTCGACATGGGACGCCTCGTGACATCATTTCTGACCGCGATGCTTGGTTTACCTCGTGTCTTTAGGAAACGTTTAATCTGCTCTCGGTACTATTCTTAATCTAAGTACTGCTTTTCATCCCCAAACCGACAGTCAGACTGAAAGAACGATTCGTACTCTTGAAGACATGCTCCGTTCGTGTGTCATAGATTTCGGTGGTAATTGGGACGCACACTTACCTTTGGTCGAATTCTCATACAATAACAGTTATCATTCTGGCATACAAATGGCACCATATGAGGCTTTATACGGAAGGAAATGTCGATCGCCTATTGTATGGCACGAGATTGGAGACGCGCAAATTACCGGTCCCGAGCTGTTGCAAGAAACGAATGACAAAATCCTCCAAATTCGAGACAATCTACTGAAAGCTCGGAGCCGACCGAAAAGTTACGCTGATAGACGTCGCAAGCCCCTTGGAAGGGGGTGATCAGATTCGGCAAGAAAGGAAAGCTCACGCCTCGATATGTTGGACCCTTTAAGATTCTGGAAAGGAATAGAAAAGTGGCCTACAGACTCGAACTGCCAGAGGAACTGAGTAACGTCCACCCGACTTTCCACGTTTCGAACCTCAGAAAGTGCTTGGCCGACCAGGAATTACATGTCCCTCTCGAGGACCTGCAAGTGGACAAAACATTACACTTCGTGGAAAAGCCTGTCGAGATCGTGGGATGAGAAACCAAGGTGCTCAGACGCTCACGCATTCCCATTGTGAATGTTCGCTGGGAACGCAAACGAGGCGCCGAGTTCACCTGGGAACTCGAAAACGACATGAAGGCGAAGTACCCGCAGTTGTTTGTTATGGCTAAAGCTTAATTTCTGGACGAAATTCCATTAAGTAGGGGAGGCTGTAACACCCCGTGTATCGAAAGTCAAAGTCAAAGTCAAGATTGAAGTCAAAGGAAGAAAAGATTGCTAATTGCAATCTGTCACTCCTTGCTCAACTACAGTATTGACTTCTTTGACTTGTAATTGAATCTATTATTTATTTGCTTTAGTTCTATATGTGGAATATCTATTAATAATCGAGGTTTAATCGCTATTTAATCGCATATTTATCGTAAATTGACTTATCATATATCGCTATCGCATTCGCAACTTGAATTAGGTGTTCTGAATATTGATTTACGTGTGTGTGCTACTTATGTGTTACTTGTGCATGTTATGTTTATGTTGAGGTGTTAATCGCAATCGCAATCTATCGCATCGCAATTGAATCGTAAACGCTAAACGCAAGCTAAGTATAGTGTTTGTATGTTAGATATAGTAGATATATTACTTGTGTAACTAATGGGTAATACTATCGCATCGCTCACTCGAATCACAACGCTCAACATCTGAATCGAAACAACAAAACTCGTCGCGCCGAACACCAGGATCGAGTGGCCAACCGATCGAGTGGCCATCCGATCGGATTTTCATCTGATCGAGTTGTCGCCCGATCGGGTTGCCACCCGATCGACCCGACACTTCACCACTTTCCTTTTTGGGAAACCCTATAAATACCCACCTGTCACATCATTTTTTACAGCTCCTTGTTCGACCAGCCGCACTCAAGCTCTCATTTCTCTCGATTTCTCTCGATTCTTGTAAGTTTCCAACCTAAATCTTGTACTTCTATGATCTACACACACTTCTTCATCATTTACACCTTTGAATCTTAACTTTTAACCGTGAAATCACCGGATTTGAGGTGTTCTAGGGTGATGTCATCATGGAGTTCTTATGAACTTCAAAGTTTGGCTTCATTCCACCAAGAACAACTTAGATCTGAAGGATTTCCACATGAATAATCAATGTTTTCTCTTAGATCTACACTTATTCATGGTTAAAAGGATTGAAAGAAGGTTTTCCAACTTTCTTTCAACTCTTTTACACTCAATGCACTCAAAACCAATAGAATCAGAGCTCGTTCTGCTCTTCTACTCTTTCTTAGTGATGGGTTAGTTCAAGATATGAATTCTATCTGAGAGATAACTGATTCCGGGTTTGAACATGAACAACTGTCTCGAACCTCGAACCAGGTGGTTCCTGTTCAATCGGATCACTCGGGTCGGAATGGGGTTCCTGTTGTTTAAGCAAGATATCATAACGTCTCGTTCAAACTACAAAACTTCAATAAAAATCAAGTGTCAAGACGATCAGGTCATTGGAACGGATTGCCGTCCGATCGAATTGCCACCTAATCAACCGGCCATCCGATCGGGTTGCACTTGGTTCCACACTTAAACTTTTATTCAAAATTTCAAGGTCTGGACGTCGAACGGATTGGCGTCCGATCATGTGACGTTTAGGACTTTGGTACTTAATCAATTTTCAACATGTTCAATGCATACGGATTGCCACCCGATCGGATAGTCATCCGATCGAGTGACCGTCCTGCTATGAACTTGTTCTCAACTGAGAAGCCTCGCCAATCGGATCGCCGACCGATCGAACGACCGTTTGACCGATCGACCTGAAGGGTAGAGATACTTCTCTATTTTCAAAATGCTACAACGAAAACTTCAAAGGATAAACCATCATACACAAACACATCCTTACCAAAACAAGTGTCAATCCAATCGAATAGCCATCCGATCGGATGACCATCCGAACGGATTGACATCCGATCGACTGACCATCCGATACTTGGTCACTTTCACCGTTTATCGCGCCGCTCATCGTTTATGCTATCGTCAACTGTTCAGGCTAATCTCTCAAGCGCTCCCTTCAATCCAAGGCAGTATTTATTAAGTTAAACGCTATCTGTGAGTATACTCTATCCCTTTTTGCTTTATGCACTTTTGGGTGTTACATACGTTACTTATTCTAAATCACATCGAACACACAACGCAAACACTATTTATACGCTGACCTCTAATGCATGTTATTCGTGACTCGATGAATGCCTGTTTGTTATGTTTACACATTGATTGTTGTCTACCTGCCTTAGCAACGATAGTACTATAGTTTGGACTGAGCACCTATTCACTCAGGGGTTGTTATGGACAATACTTCACGTGTTCGCAGTGGTGAACATGTGATGCGCACTCGCTACTCGCAGTCATTGGTATTGATAGGATCTTTGTCGATAACTTAGATGCTTCACATTATACGTTGTACATGCAGGTTATGCGTAAACATTTCGAACTCTATTATGCTATATCAAACTTGTATGCTCACCTTTACACTATGTGTATTGACCGTTATTTTAACGTATGTGACAGGTGCTTAAGATGCTAGGATGCTTGCTTGCTCTTTGATGGAATCAAGTAGGAAAGAGTCTAGAAACAAACAAACAATTTATTTTTATTTGAATCTGAGTTGTCGGAACATGTTTTGTTTTGAGTATATCTAAGTCTGTAATAATTAGATTACTTAATGCGTTATGGTATGGGACATAATATTAACTATTTGGTAATTTAGTAGTTATGGAATTTCTCTTGACAATCTGTTTCGCTCAGTGCCATGCCCCGATGTTTCCGTTATCGGTTGGGGTGTGACAATAGGTACACCAAAGTGTCCAGTTGGGAGTGAAAGTGGAGAGTGGCAACGACCAATTTTAATTAGTTGAGATGATAAAATCTATTTCCCCTTTATTATATGAATATAACTCAATGTCATAGCTAACACACAATAAATAAACCATCCAATAATTTTTTTTTGCCATATATCATATGTTATTTTTAAGTTTCAATTTTAACGATCTAAGTATCCACATTGAAATCTTTATTTATAGACTCTACAGTTTAACTAAAAAAATAAATTGATTCTGAAAATTTATTTATGGGTGATTCTATTACATTCATTTTTTTTATTTGCACCAAATGATATGAAATTAATAAATTTATATTTATGTTTTTGTTTTATAACTTTCGATATATAATATTTTATTAAAAACAAATATAGTTTTACAATTTGCTTATTTTTCTTTACGTTTTGATATAAATTTTGTAGAAAACGGAATATGAAACTTTTTAATGACATATAAAAACGTTATGTTTGGTATGGCTCCGTTTTAAAAAATATATATATAAAAACGTAGATAAAAATAATCACATCACAAAGTCAGATCCGTTTTTAATAAGACATTATATATCGAAAGTTATAAAAGAAAAAAAACACAAATATGAAATTATTAATGTTACATCAATTGGTACAAATAACAAAATGTTAGATGTAAATAATAGAACCACTTATTTACCTTTTAAAAATCTATTAATTCTGATTTCTCATATCTATATCTCTATTCAACTAAAAAATACATCTTAATAATTTTTGTATTTATTCCACTCAGAAACCCTAAAAAGAAAACCCCTTATATAGACTAGATATAGGGAATGAAAGTGGTTGTCTATTTGTTCCATATTTTCGGGATCAGATAGAGTGTAAAATTCGATAAAACCTTAAGGGTGGTAGTCCATTGGCAAAGACAAAGCCTTTAAAACATCTAGATTGGGAAAGGGAATGTCTTGAGTTCAAGTCCCACAGACGACAGGGATTAAAGAAATTAACCATTCAAATATATATATATATATTCCTAAATTATAAAACATGAAAAAAAATATAATTATCTCAATGTGGATGCAGATGTTATGAATAACTAGTGGACTTTCCCCCACGCGTTGTGGGGAAGTCGGTTGGTATCATCGGTTCGATTAGATAAAGTATTTATATCGTGATCAGCACTTAACCACTGAAAGATAAATCTCAAAAAATAAAGTCATGATGTATACCCATTAGATAATTGGCACATGTTTTACATCGATAAAAAACTATAAGAATAAATATCGATTAAGGTTTCAAAAGTACAAACACCGGTACTGATGTTCGGTTAAAATTGACATGATACCAATGTTGATCGGATGATATCAATTTTGTTCATCATCGACACTCGCTTATAGCTTATGATATAAAAGGTAGTCTACATCGCTACAGAGGTGTTCAGACAATCGATTTGGTTTTTCATGGTAAAGAACAAAAGAAATTATAATTGATTTGTTCAGTTTTGAACAAAGCTTTTATTGAAATGCAGATAAAATAAGCATGCCGCAACGTATATTCAAAATTTTATAAGGCATTATACTATATTATTAGAATAACGAAAAAAGGGTAAACAACGTTAATTTATAAAACATCGTATCTTATCTTAAAAGTTATTAAAAACAAAATATATTGAAAAATAATCACAATAATAATAATATAATTATAACTAATAAAACTAAAATACTAATAATAATAATAATACAATTATAATTAAATAAATTATTAATTACCTAATTAAGTAATGAAAATGTATATAATCTTTTTGATAGTTCTTTACGATTGGAAACCAAAATCACATTATCAATTAGGTATCTGTCACCCATTTCCTATGGAATAAAATATTGCTTTCTTTAGTGATGGTAATAAAAAATCGACATTTTTGTTATCTTTCATGAAGAGATTGAATTCATATGTATAGTAAGTAGGTTTTCCCCCATGCTGTGGCGGTAACTCAGTTATTATCAGTTCGGTTGGGTTCGTTTCAATACCGACACTCGTTATAGTAACTGAAAGAGAAATCAAAAGAAATAAAGTCGCGATATGCTAAAAAGGATATCGACACATCTTTTATATCAATCAAAAACCTTAAAAACGAATACTGGTTTCTAATATTGCCGATATCGGTACTGATGTTATTTGGTCGAAATCGATTAGATACGTCACATATCGAGACTCGTATAGTTTACAATAAAAAATACATTTTTAATATTATTATCGCCGCACTCGTATAATATACAATACAAAAAAATATGTTGTTTTGAATAAAAAAAAAGTAAATAATATACATCGTCAGTTCCGGTTCTATTTGGTATGATAGAGACACGATATCCATTTTAATGAAAAACTGTACCACAATGTTTAAAAAGTATAATTGCATAGTTAGATTAAAAAAACTAACATGAGCAAAGTATTAAAAAATAAACTAAATGATAAATCATCTTTCATTAAAAAACTCAAAAAAAATCTATTATATATAATAAATGAAAGTTATTTGGGCCACGTGTCAGTAGATGAGGGCTACCTTTTTTCCCTTTTCCCGCCCAACAGTTCCATCCCCTATACTCTATCCTAAAAACCCTAAATGTTCTCATTCTTCTGTTGTACTCCTCTTCTCTCTGGTTCTCTCTCACAAGATTCTTCATCCACAAACCCTAAATCTTCTCCGCAACGACATATATTCGGGTCATATAAATAGTGACTTTGAAGTGTTGATTACTAAACAATTCTCCTTCGTTGCTTCTCGATTTTCATCATCTCTGTGTATAATCTGCTGATTCAGGAAGCTTCGCGGTTCACAGGTGCTGTTCATACATTGATTATAAGGTATATTAGGTCTCTGATAGTATAATTTCAGTTTTATAGCTTGAGTTTTGAATTTTGATCCTCAGATTAGCTAGAGTTTATAATCTGTTAATCAGTATCCGTTTTGTATGTTTGAAACACTTTCGATGCAATTTGATGTGTTATTGTAGTATATTTGTGCTTGAAAAGTGTAGAATCCGTGTATTGTTTGAAGTGTTGATTACCGTAATTGAGATTCAAATTAAGCGGAAGTTGTTCTGTCGCATGCTCATGCTCTTTCACTAATAGCATATGGAGAAGGTATGCTAATTTCTACTTATTTTTTATTCGACTTGTAGAATATTGATCTGTTTCTTTTGTTTGATTGAAATGGAGATTGATCTTGTAGAATTTTGATAAAGTGTGGCTTATTATTTTTTCGACTCAGTCTTGTGATTTTCGGAAGGTATTGTTTGGTTTTTGGATGATTTTAGGGTTAAAGGAGTAGGGTTGGTGTTGGTAGGAGTAAGGTTGGTGTTGGTGTTGATTTTTTGGGTTTTGTTTGCTGTTAGGTTGTGAAGAGTATGATAAGTGAGCATGAATCGCAAGGGGCGCTTCCGAGTAGCAATTTGAGGGTTTCATCGTTGGCTACGTGTTGCGGACCAAGGTTGCTCTCTATATGGATTAAGTTGTAAATTTATATGCTTTTGGTTTGTGTTTAATTGAAGATAGAAGGGCACGATTGCACGTTTGTTGATAGTTATGTCTTTTACATTATTACCGGGGACGCATAAAATAGAAAAAAAGATGATATTTTTATATTATATGCATGCAGGCACAGTTTTCACAGATGCGTCCAATTGCAATGGCTCCAGCTGGAGCTCCTCGCATGCCAATGTTTCCTCCTGGCGGTAAGCTGTTTTAAACTCTTTTGTAATGTGACAAACAGAACCACAAAAACACATTTATTAGAAGAACATTTCTACCTGCAGTTGATGATGGCGCTAACGCGAGACGGGCAACTCTACCCGAGCCTCGCTAAAGGTATCGTTTCGTTTATTCCAACTATAGGGGTGTTTGTTATTCAGTTTTAAATCGATTTAACCAAAAACTGTTTAAAACCGAAACAAATTACATATTCTGTTTTGTGGTTTGGTTTTCAATTTCAAAAGTCTGAAACCGTTATAAACCCGAACATAATTACATGTTCGTTTTTTCGGTTTAGTTTTAGAAGTCTAAACTAAACTTGTTTTAAAATCGAACAGAATTACATATTTGGTTTTTCGGGTTCAGAAATCAAAACTAAAACCGACCAAAACCAAACAATATTACATATTTGGTTATGCGGTTTGGTTTTTGGTGGTTTTCGGGTTCAGAATTCTTAACTAAAACCATTTTAAAACCAAATCGAATTACATATTCGGTTTAGTTATAGAAGTCTAAACTAAACCCGTTTTAAAATTGAACAGAATTACAGATTTGGTTTTTCGGGTTCAGTTTCTGAACCCGTTCAAAACCAAACAGTATTACATATTCGGTTATTTGGTTTGGTTTTTGGGTTCAGAGTTCTTAACTAAAACCATTAACCCGAACAAAATTACATATTCAGTTTTTCGGTTTGGATTTTGGTTTCAAAAGAAAATAAATAGACAGCTGTTAATAATTATTTAGCTTTTTTCATGTAGTCAAATCCAATTGAACTACAATTTTTGATAACCCCCAAATAATGGTGGGAAGAATGTTAGAAGCAAAAAACGAACTGAATTCGGAGTTGGTTTTGGTTTAGTTTTGTTGAGTTCGTTTCAGTTTTGGACTGTTTTTAGTTAGGATCGTTTCAGAACCAAGTGACCCGAAAACCAAACCAGAACCGAATTCGGAGTTGGTTTCGGTTATGAACTTTTTTTAATTCGGTTCAGAACCAAATAACCCGGAAACCAAAACGAACCAAACCTTCGGAGTTGGTTTTGGTTTGGTTTTGTTGAGTTTGGTTCGGTTCGGTTTTGAACTTTTTTTTAGTTCGGTTCGCTTCATGGTGGTCTAATAGGCCGATTCGAGACAAAGGGCTCAATTATAAAACAAGTTGAAGCCCTGATTTGCCAAATGATATCCTTAAAGGGACCAGGCAGTTTATGTAACACCCAAGCTTTGACAGTTCATCATTCCAACGAGCTATCTTAGCAACCCAGTGTTAAAGGTCTTCTTTTTAAAAGGTCGAAGGACAGTTCAGGCTTGACCATAGATGCGGTCTCACCATCCCATGTCAGATTCAAGAACAGTTCAGGTATGTCACTCGCAATTCGCAAGGAAACCTTCTTTTAGGATCTGAATTTAATAAGTAGTTATACCTTGGGTTAACGACTGTCACGATCACTAATATCACTAACAAGCAAAATTCGCCAGTGAAGGTGTTAACGCTCCGAGTCGTCAAACTTTGCTCGAAACCGTCTCTAATGCTAACATACTGTTGGTGTGCTGATCTTATTAGTTCTTTTTTCTCTTCAGGTATGATCATTCTGACTTCTAATAATTTATGTATCCTGCACGGTAGGGGAACATATGTCATGGGCAGTGGTAAAGGACTCTAAACCGTCTCTAATGCTCTAACAATCATTATGGTATATGTTTTTTTCTTTATATATGTATATTTATATATAATAGATCCGTTAACTAATTAATGAATGTATGTGCACTACACAATGTTTTGAAACCACTTTTGAAACGACTGTTCGGTTAAACCAGTGTTTTGAAACCACAGTTAGGTTAAACAGTGTTTGAAACCACTGTTGGGTTAAACAGTGTTTCGAAACGACTGTTAGGTTAAACAGTGGTTTCAAAACACTATTGGGTTAAAACAGTGTTTTGTGGAGAAAATAGTGGTTCTTTTTTTCCAAACAGTAGTTTGACTTTGGTCAAACAGACTTTGGTCAAACAGCGTTTTAACTTTGGTCAAACAGTGTTTTAACTTTGGTCAAACAGACTTTTGAACCACTAAGAATCATATTTTTGCAAGCAGTTGTTTGACTTTGGTCAAACAGTGGTTTGACTTTGGTCAAATAGTGGTCAAACAGCGTTACAAGAGTCCAGCCAGGATGAAGTCGAGATTTCTACATAAAGTAAGCTCTTGAACTTTTAGCGAAATTGAGTCATTTGATTGTTCAAACTATCCAACTGTATGTCACATATCAGTTCTTGATCACTCATGAATAATGCTATTAGTAAAGATAGCCATAATTAACAAAGTTAAAATCACAGAGAATAGCTTGAGAAATCAAAAGATTCTCTATGGAAGGGTGGATCGCGCCAAAGGTCTCCAAGCGGCTGGATAAGTTCATGCTCTATATGCTTGTTGCAGGCAAGAAAGCAGTGGCAGATGGCGGCTTAACCGAAGGTGGTATGGAGAAGAGTGATAAAACTAGATGTGGAGTTTTGATTGGTTCTGGAATGGGTGGGATGAAGGTTGTGATTGATTCTATTGAAGCTCTAAAGGTTCCATATAGAAAGATGACTCCTTTCTGCGTACCGTTTTCGAGTACTAACATGGGCTCATCATTGCTAGCCATTAATCTGGTGAGATCAAATCAATCTATAATGTTGCATATGCAGTTTTAAACATTCAACACGTCTTCATAACAATTTTACCATTTTCGTATTTAACTTCAGGGTTGGATGGGTCCAACTTATTCTATATCTACTGCTTGTGCCACGAGTAACTTCTGCATATTGAATGCTGCAAATCACATCATTGATGGTGATGCTGTAAGTGTTGTATTCATGCGTATTCTATGGTGCACCATCATTGTTAAGTTATAGTGTTGTAAACTTTCAGGACATGATGCTTTGTGGTGGCTCTGAATCAGCCATTATACCAATAGGTATAATCTTATTTATCTTACAATTGAACTTGATCTTGAACATAAAGATAAAGACTTATGCAGGAGTTGGAGGTTTTGTAGCATGTAAAGCTTTAAGTGAGAGGAACGATGATCCTACCAAAACTTCACGCCCATGGGATTCGGTATATCTCTCTTCTATTATGTAACTTTTTATGTTTATATGTTAATGAGTCGAATTGATTAAAAGGATCGCGGCGGATTTGTTATGGGAGAAGGAGCTGGTGTCTTGCTTTTAGAAGAACTAGAGCATGCTAAAGTATGTTTATAAGTTGGATAGTTTTCTCATAGTGTTACTTAAGATGTAAAACAAAAACATGCTCATTTACTAATCATGTTTTCCATTTTGAATTCAATATTGATATCAGTTACTGATGCACAGAAAAGAGATGCTAATATTTATGCAGAAGTGTTGGGTGGAAGCTTCAGTTCTGATGCTTTCCATATGACAACGCCTCACCCTAAGGGTAGATCAAACAACCCTTTTATTTTGAATTTTTTTATTTTGGGTTTATCGAGGCATTAAGTGAAAAGGCTATGGCCTTTGCGCATAGGCGCACTTTTTAATACCAAGATTGTTATGTTTTTGGGGATTATAGTTTGTTTTTTGTGGATGTGAGGTAATGTGTTTGTGCTTTTTGGTGGTTTACACAGGTTATTTGTGCGATTTGCAATACTGAACAGCAGGTTTGTTAAGTTATGAAATTATTAAGTTTGCGTAGCGTTTTTTAGATGATAAGTGTAGATTTTTGATGTTATATAATGATTTATTATTTATGTTGATGTGATAGGTTGCTCAAATATGTACCAACTGTGGAGTGAAAATGGGGGAATACTTCTGCGGAATTTGCAAGTTCTATGATGATGATGTGAAAACTACCTACATTTAAAAATGTTCGAATAATATGCTAATATCCACTGCTTTTTTTTAATTTGTGCTTTGTGACTAGACTTCGAGGGAACAGTTTCACTGCAATGATTGTGGAATTTCTAGGTTAGTAAGGAAGTGATATTGCTTACATGGGAGGTATAGTGGAGAAAGTGGGCTGGTAAAACCAAAAGCACAAATCAGCTGATGCGTTATCTTGCTTACATGGGAGGTAGAGTGTTGAACAGAAATTTTGTCTTAATCATAAATAATAATTATATTAGTAATTTGTCATACATTTTGTAGGATTTTAAGTTTGTATTAATCATAAATAATAATTATATTAGTAATTTTCTCGAGCCCGGAAAGCAATCTCGGGTGATAATCTAGTATTTAAAAAATCAAAACACTATTCATCACTAATTTAAATTAATCTTTCGTTAAAAAAACTCAAAAAGAATATTTAAAAAAATCAAAAACTATTCATCACCAATTTAAATTAATATGTATAATGTATAATACACATGTTAACTAATTTAAATATATAAATTAATTTTATTAATCATTTATTTTTTTTGCTTGTCTCTAATACTTATCTTCATTGATTTTTTATTAAAGTGTTAAATACACAATTACTAATATTTTTTCTTTCCACCATTTCGATATTAATTTTATTGTAAACAAAAGTTTATTCAAAATATATTTTTTTTATCATAAACGACTTTTACATGTACTTTAATACTTATATCAGTATTCATTTTTATAGTGTTCGGTTTTACTATTTTCAGGCACTTTCGCATTATCGGAGCCAAAATCAATACAGTTCAATGTAAAACATGTTTCAATAATTTCTTTGACATATCACCCTTTTTATCTTTTGGTTAGACGGAGCATATTTTGCTGTAAATGCATTTTTTTGTAATATACAAGTTTCCCGTTGTATTACAAGAGACAGTGACATATGTGGTAAGGATTTTGTTTATATTTCTGCTTTGGCTTGTCTTCGTGATACGATTACAAGCTTTGAATTCAGCGGTTTCACTAATAAGGACACCACCCCCTAAAGCCCAATATGCATTGGCGAGTATTCTTTTTAGTAAAATTGTCCACGACATCAAAGTACAGCTTGACTTAACCGTTAGACAAAAAGCCGTTTTGAAATGTCTACGAGCACTACATGCACAAGATTTTCTTCTTGCTATAACTATAGATGGGTTAGGCCAGCATATGTCGCCGTTGGAGTACCGTACTATCCTTAAGTATCGCCTCATAATTCCTTTATTCCCAGTTGATGAGGTATGCCATGTTTGTCATAAGGCGTGTTTGGATTCTTTTGGGGAACATGCAGTTCATTGTAGAGAGCTCACGGAATTCAATTACCGACATGATTTGGTTAGGGATGTCCTTTTTGACATATTCAGGCGTGCTGATATTTCTGCTAAGAAAGTGGCAGCCGTTAATTTCTTAACTGACCCGTTGGAAGAAAGATCTACCCTTCGACCAGCCAACATTCTGGGCTTTGGATGGGTAGAAAGAAAACATGCTTGTGTGGATCTAACAGGGGTTTCCCTGCTTATGGGCGTAGGGGGTCGTGCTTTCACGGTGGGTCAGACTGCTTTAAAGGCTGTTCGGGTAAAGTGACCAAACACGAGAAAGCGTGTCTTGACAAACAGCACGTGTTTATCCCATTTGATTTTGATACTTTTGGTTTTCTGGCGCCAAAGGCTGTGGACCTACTTTGTCGAGTTCAAATGGTCATGCATAGTAATGTTATGACCCCGAGATCTATGGACGTAGTTTTTAAAAGACTTAGTTTTGCTATTCAAACGGGGGTAGCGGCGCAGCTTGTTGTCCGTTTACCAACTATCTCGATGTAAATTTTAAATACAAATAAAAAAATAAATACAACCCATTTATTTTAATTAAAAAAATAAAATATAGTTTTATAAATTTTTTAAGATGGTTGTTATTTATCAGATGGTAAAATATATCTGGGGATACTTGTAGCACAAATCCATGTAAACTTTTTCTTTGGAGTTAATTACTTTTTCTCTGACGTGGTTTATCAAAAATCAATATTTCAGTGCATTGGTTTAGAAATTGTCATTTCAGTCCCCATGGTTTCACTTTTGTAGCTATTACAGTCCACTTACTTAACACCGTCTAATTTACCGTTAAGTTTTTAATGAAATGCCTAAAACACCCTCTGTTAAAAAAATAACTATTTATAAACAAGAAAAAATTACATAAATTAGCAACAAAACTCATCTCAACCTCACCACCATACCACACCACCACACACCAAACAACCACCCTCACGCAACCGCCATTGCCGTCTCTGGTCACGCACCCCACCCCACCTCTGCAACAACCGGACCTCCGTCTGCACACCGACGGACTAACTCCAGTTCGTCTCATCTTCAATTTAATTCCGGGTCTGGTGGAGTTTCTTGTGGTTTTGAAGCCTTCATTAAAAGGATTCAATCTATTATATTCAAAGGCTTGGTCTATTCGCACACGCTCTTTGTCTTTTTGCACACTCAAAGTGCCCCGCTTTGGCCAGTCCTTGTCTGTTGACCTTGGTCAAAGCGCCCCGCTATGGCCAAAGCGGGGTGCTTTGAGTGTGCAAAAAGACAAAGAACGTGTGCAGGAGTTTGTGTTGTTTTTTTTTTGAAATAGGTGGGATGTGGGTTAGTTTGGTAGTGTTTTTTAGAGGAAAAAATTGTATTTGAGTTTTATTATTATTATAAAATATTAGTTACATATAATTCATAGTTGTTTTATAATTACGTTTTTTTACGTCATTATTTTTATAGAACGTATATAATATAAGTGCGTCTTTATAAACTGTTAACCTAGTTTATTTTGTTAAATTAAACGAACACGTTAAATAAAATGTACAGAAAGCCAAAAGAATTAAACGTAAACAATCCAAAACCAACGTGATGTAAATAGAAGATTAACTGCAATATATATATATATTTATATATATCAGTTTGTACATACAAAACAAAAAGGTACAACTGAGTACATAATACATAACAAAACACTATACAAACAAACTAAGGTACTAATCCTCGTGCGGTGGGGACGGTGGGAGGGGAAGTGGAGGCAACCCAGCGAGCTCTCGTAAAGCAACGAGCGTCTCGACGATCCAGTCAATGTGTGCGCCCTGGCGTCTGAGGCGCCGGTCGAAGTCCCGAGCCACCTCACGCGCTACCGGAGGCAGGTCAGCGTAAACGTGTTGCGGGTACTGTGGCGGCTCAGGAGCAGGCTGAACTGGTGGTACCGGGATCTCCTCATCATGCTCTTCCTGAGCCGGATCCTCGAATACAGGCTGAGCCTGAGCCTGAGCCTGATCGAGGCCCAGAGCCCGTAGCTGAGCCTGCCGAGCGGCCTCCTGAACATCAGGAGGGGCTAACACTCCAGCCCTCAACTCAATAACAACCGGGATGACCTCCGGCATCACCTCCGGATGCCAAATCAGCCCATCACGGCCCCTAAACCTCAGACCAACATCAAAGGTACGGGTGATCTGCATGGCAGATACTGACGCGCGGCCCAACCTGGTAGACGGGACCGGGTCGGACAGCTCCGGATCATGCTCGGGCACGATCCCTAGCGAGCGTGCAATGGCGGTGATGTATGAGCCAGTGTGCACGTACCCGCGGAGCTGCCGGTGGTATGCTGTGGCAAAGTAATCTGCCAGGCAGGCTGCTAGATCGCAGGGCTGGCGGCGCAGTAGGCAGTATAGAAAGAAAAGGTCATTGAGGTTGACCTTCTCCCTGCTGGCACCCCGCAGCACGATAGTTGCCGCGATAACATGGTGCAGGTATCGGTACAAGGGGTCTCTAATGGTGGTGGCCTTTTGCCAGGATTTCCCAAAGGGAACCTTGGAAATGGCCCTCCAGAAATTGATAAGCGTCTGCCTGTCCATCGCCGTAACCGCCTGCGTATATAAATCAGTATCAAGCTCGGGCTCTGTGTACAAACCTATATGGACAGCAAACTGCCGCACACTCATCTGAAAGTGCTGACCGGCGAGACGGAATGTAACCTCGTGGACTGGAAAATCCGGGTCGTCCACGTAATCCGCCGGATGCGGCGCGTATGTAAACGTGGAAAGAAACTCGACCGTAAGCTCAGGGTACGAGTCCTCCATCGCTATCTCAAATAGGCGCGACCAAGGAGTATCTAGTCCAACTATATCACGCGCCCGCGCGGCCTCTCCCAAGGTCTCCAGTAGGTCCCAGTCTATCCCTACATGCTCCCCAATCTCTATGGTGCGCAACCTAGCGCATCTCCCCCTAGCCCGTGACCCCTGCGGAAACTGCAGGTACGGACATGCCGGCTCTCCCTCCTCTCCCACCTCTCCCACATCTCCCTCAGCCTCCATATGCTCAATCTCGTCATCGGAGGAATCCATCCCTGCACGTTGAAAAGATAATAAATAAATAATTTTATTTAAACAATTTAAATAATAAACAAATAATATTAAATATAAAATAATAAACAAATAACATTATTAAACAATTTAAATAATAAACAAATAATATTAAATATAAAATAATAAACAAATAATATTATTAAACAATTTAAATAATAAACAAATAATATTAAATATAAAATAATAAATAAATAATATTATTTAAACAATTTAAATAATAAACAATTAATATTAAATATAAAACAATAAATAAATAATATTATTTAAACAATTTAAATAATAAACAAATAATATTAAATATAAAACAATAAACAAATAATATTATTAAACAATTTAAATAATAAACAAATAATATTAAATATAAAATAATAAAGAATATTATTAAACAATTTAAATAATATTATTTAAACAATTTAAATAATAAACAAATAATATTAAATATAAAATAATAATTAATATTATTAAACAAATAATAAATAAATAAATAAATAAAAGATGAACCAAAGCGCCCCGCTATGGCCTCGGCGCGGCGCTTTGGTTCTTCATTCTGAAGAACAGAACCCAGCAGATCATCAATACCCGCCCCAATCAACACATATTTCAACATGTACATTAAACGAAAACGATTAAGGGTGTTCGATCTTACCTTTTAGCGGTTGAAAGCTTGAAAACGAAGATCTCCGGCTCAGAATGTGTGAAATCGCACCTTTGTGTGTGTTTTTGTGTTTATGTTTGAAATGGGGGAGAAGCTGCCCCGCTTTGGTTTAAACGAGGGATCAAAGCGCCACGCTATGGCCATAGCGCGGCGCTTTGAGGTCAAAGCGGGGCGTTTAGGTCAAAGCGGGGCGTTTAGGGCCTTTTTTATTTTTTTTAAAATTGTTTTTAATTCACAAACGCGTCGATAATAGTCTAAATTTTACGATTTTTCCATTATACATCATTTTTTAATATATATGGACTATACTGCAAGTTCCGAATCAAATCGGTTACGTGTGATGTCATATTCCATTATATCGTATCATTTTGGTTTGAAAGCACAAGGATTCCTATGAGTAGTGTTATGTGTATCAGCCGCCTACCGTACATGAACATGACGTATTTTTTCATTAATTGTAGTATTATGATGTATATTGTCATTTTGGGTCGTACAAGTGCGTATTGAATCGGATTGGGTCGCGTCGGTGACATTCGGTTTTAAACACATTTATTGAACAAACACAAACGTGATTATTATTAAACACATTTAACATACATCGTGAACATATGGGGTTACATTAAGGTCAGGGGCACGATACGTAAGCATTTCGTAAGCGTTGATCTGATCCCTGTATAATGTATGCCAGGCTGCTGCGCGCTCTGTTCTGTTCGCTGTCCAGAGTAGGTTTGGGGGAGGCATTGGATAACAACCTCCAAGCTCTACATGTATGAAATGCCCATGGTCGACGAACACAACCGCAACCACCAGGTGAGGTTCCTCAGCTTCGTTTGGCCCGCCCAGCAGAGGGAAAATTGTATCGCTCCCACGCATGTCGAAGGTGTGAACAATCACACCGTATCGTTGGGCAATAAGAAACCCCGTCTCAGGCATCGTCATGTAATTTTCGATATCTGCTCATCCCACCCCCTTGAAATCGATCCGTCTAACCAGCGCATCATAATGTCCTATGTTTTCCGGATCGAAAACTTGCCTCCAAAGCGATTCGTTCGTACGTAACTCCTTTATAAGTTGTTTCCGGATCATCAAATATGAATTTTGTTTCACTCCTAACCCAACAGCCACCGATCGAAACCCACAATGACCATCTGGTTTCACGTCCTTTATTCTAACGATGTATGGATGGATCACTTCGGGAATCTGAGATGCGTAGTTGCGGATCGCTATATCCGTCTTAGGACCGAGCTTGATCATCGGGAAATCAAGGTGTAGGTTGATCGGTTTGGTATTCTTTTGTCTTATAGAATCTTCGGGTGATATGTACGAGCTGTGACGGGGAAGATCGTCTGAGGCCTCGACCCAAGTTTCTCCCAACGGAATGTACGCGCTTTTTCTAGTGGCTTCAACCTTTCTTTCTTCCTGCGTTTTCAATGTTGGGCGACCACGAGTTTTCTTCAGAACAGCAGGAGGTTTTTTGTTATTGTTCCCTGGATTGAGGATTTGCTGAAACTTTTCAAAGAAGCTCCGTTTCACTTGAGGGGGTGTTGGATCGATCTGTTGTTTCAATTTTTCAAATTCCGCATCTACATCGATATCCTCTATGTTTTTCTTTGCAGGCTTGAAGTCAAGCTTCTTCCAGAACACGTCTATGTTTGTGATCCGGAGTTGCTGACCTGTGGATGAAAACAAATTAGGTGGCAAAATCATAACGAGAAAGGTCAAAGATATTAATTACCTTTATTTTCCAACTTTTCCAAACGACAGGCACATGGCAAACCACAGCTGGTAAAAAGTTGGCAACCACAGCTTGCACCGTAGGCTCTCAGCCCGTCTTCCTTACGTTTTAGTTCCCTACTCAAAAGCTCAATCGCATATATTGAAACCTTTCTGAGAATATATGCAAGCATGGGCTGATTCTTGTGGTGCGTCATCACTTTTGGGAGGCTTGTTTCAAAGCTATTACTAATCTCGGTGTATTGTCTATCAACAACATGATCAACATAGAGTACAAGTTTATCCAGTGTGTTGCGATGACTTGGTAGTGTTGCATGCATGCCCTCAACCCTGTTGGTCGTAGTTTGGTGAAAGTTGATAGTTTTGTTAATCCAGCAAGATACAAACTTTTCACGGTACGGATCCAACCAGGATTTCTTCAAATAATCAAAAACCTCTAAAATTAAAAAAACGTAAATAGTCAGTTTTTGTTATTATATAAAATTTGAACATAATTATGTAAGAAATACCTACGTTCACGGTCATCTTCTTTCAGCTGTGCTTCAAGGTTTTCCAAGTTATACCTGTATATTTCCTCGGTTGTAGACTCGCACAATAACCAAAATCTACATACGAATTCTTTCCAATCCTTGTCAGAGAATTTCTTCTTGCTGTTCTTATTAATATTTTGTTGAATATGGAACCGACAAAGATACTTATGCGCTTTTGGAAAAACTTGTTCACACGCGTTCATTAGCGCAAAATCCCTGTCTGTTAAAATCACGCGCGGTTCCATACATCCTACCAGCATAGACTTGATCCTCTGCAACACCCATAGGTAGTTCTCTGACTTCTCAGCGGAAATTACCGCACAAGCAGCCGTAAACGATTTGTTTGTCGACGTCATGCCTACGACCTGAACAAATGGCAGGTTGTACATGTTCATTTTGTAGGTGGCGTCAATCATTAGCACATGCGGGAAGGCACACCACATAGTGAATGATTTTTCGTGAACAAAGAAGACATCTTCAACTTCGTTCGATATCTCATTCGTGCGCATGTAATAAGTGTAATTTTTTTCGAGAAGAATGTTTTCAAGTTTTTGCATCGGAGACTTACCGACATTTTTTTCGGAGTTGATCTTCTGAACAGCGTTGTGTATATCTTTCGGAATAAGCTTTCTAGCCGGATTGTTTTTGTCAGCGTTCGCCAGATACTTTGGTTAGGAATATCTTGCTCTGCCAGCTCCTTAACCAGTTTTTTATCCTCCGAAGAAAGCCTTCTCGCATACGCGTGACCCTCTAAGTTTTCAATAGGAGTGTGGTTATGCTTCGCCTTCGTCACCTCGATCCTCCAAACACTTCCGGATGATTCCAAAAACCCGATCATCTCGAACGGGCAGCCTATTTTCTTGCTACCCGTTTTCCTCTGTGTAGCTATACTCTTATGCTCCCCACCAAAAGTACATTGAAACCAAATCTTGTAATTTTCTCCTCTTTTATTCGACCTCTTAATCACAATGAGGTAACCGTTGTCTTTTGCCGTGTCTTGTACCCAACGCACCAACTCTTTACGTGACGAAAAGGTCTGCGTTGTATCAAACGAAAACGTAACCGGGTAACAGCCTTCCTCGTCAACAGACACATCCCCCGGCTCACCATCGTCACCGAGGTCCGAATATACTTGATGTTCAAAGTTGTGCTCGCCACCGTAACCGAAATTCGAATAACCTTGTAAGCTCTGTTGACAACCGTAATTGTCGTTTGGATAACACTCCTGCTGTACAAAGCTGTACTCGCCACCGTAACCGAAATTCGAATAACCTTGTTGTGCGTAAGGGTCCTCCACAGGGGTATTCAAATCCAGCGTCACCGTGTTATCACGATAACGAATGCCAGATACAACCTCTGCCTCCCTCAAGTTGGACGAGACCGGTTTCTCATACGAGTCAGAAATAGCGGTCCCCTCGTAAGAATCAGGAACAACTGACTCGTCAGAATATTGACCGAAAAGATAGTTGTTTAACCACGACATCGTTTTTTCAAGACATGTAACTAATAGAGCAAAGAAAATCGACAAACAACAAAATCACGCGTATGCTGAATGTTGTGTCTGAGCAGGTGAGGCCTTTTAAAGTGAAAATTTGGGGTCGAAGCGCCGCGCTTTGGACATAGCGCGGCGCTTAGGGTTCACGAGACACCTGCAACCTCGTATCACCTTTATGTCTCTGCAACTTATGTCAGTCAAACGATCAAATCACCTTTTGTCGACCGAAGCGCCCCGCTATGGCCATAGCGCGGCGCTTCGTGGTGTGAAAATAATTTCCTGCGTGTGGAAATAGCATGACCCATATTCAAAACCATCCTCCTAAAACAACAAAACCCAGTTTGTCCATAGATCACCAAAACCCGTTACATCACCATCGTGCTTCCAGTTGACCACCATTACCTTCGTGTATCACCTACTCACCACCATCGTCCTCATGTCGTTTTAGATCTGCGCAGTTTCACCTCTTATCTCTACTCCGTTTTTCGGCGACCCACTGCCATTAGATGTTCAGATCTGTAGTAAACGATGACATGATTGTGTTGTTTGTAACCAGCAACGTGAAACGGAGTTACAGGTTTAATAATCGATTGAAAAGTAGTTGTTCTGAAATCAGAATTGCAGATTTCCGATAAGAAATTATAGGATTTGGAACTGAGTTAGGGGTGTTTTGAAACCGGAGACGTCATTTGTGAAAGGTTTTTTGTTTAAACTGAAAAATTAGCTGAAGGATTAAGAATTAGGGTTTGTTGTTTGTATTTAGACCACGAAGAAGAGAAAAGTACAAGTGGCGGCTGATACATATTAGGGTTTTTGTGTGGTTACATGTGATAAATGAAATTGTAATTAAAAAAAGCTTAATGTTAAACATGGGTAATTTGGTCATTTCTCCAACACTTAACAGAATAAATTGATGGAGTTAACGGAGATGGACTGTAATAGTTACGAAAATGAAACCACAGGGACTGAAATGACAATTTTTAAACTAATGGACTGAAATAATGATTTTTGACAAACCATAGAGATGAAAAACGTAATTAACTTTTTTCTTTGTGTCAAAATGTAAATCATTTTTTTGTAACATACATGTTTCCCCCTATAACTTGGGTTCATTATTTTTTTTAAACTAAATATGTGTGTCTCATGTATTTTTTTCTTGCTGTTCCTGAATAAACTTTGTTGAAGAAGAGTTTTATTCAATATAGTACCATGACAAACCGAATGGATATCAACATCACTAAAGGTTTGTTATAATCAGTTGCGATACCAGTATTCATTTTATGATCGGGCACTGGTATTGTTCTTATTGAAACCGGTACCGTATTCAATTTTATGTTTTTCAATGTAAAGCACGTTATTTTGTGCATATCATGACTTTAAACCGAGTACTTGTATAATACCGATACCGTCACGAACTGGACCGAACCGATATCGACCGAATTCTCGTTGCATTGCGTGAGGAAATTTTGCTAATTATTATATATATATATATATATATAAATTTAGACACATGAATCGTAAATTATTAAATCAAAATTTGACGCAAGTTTCAGTTTTACCTCTTGTACTATAAATAATATATAGAGTTAAATGCCATTTTATTCCCTGTGGTTTTGGTCATTTTGCAAGTTTAGTCCAAAGATTTTATTTTTCTCCTGTGGGTCTAAAAAGATTTCATCGTTGCCATTTTAGTCAACTGGATTAACTTTATCCATTTTTTCTCTTAACGAGAAGGGCAATTCGGTCATTTTATATGGCCGAATTGCCCTTATAGTTAACAGAATTACATTTAAAATGACCGAATTGGCCTTCTCGTTAACAGAAAACATGGATGAAGTTAACCCAGTGGACTAAAATGGCAACGGTGCAACCTTTATGGACCCACAGGCGAAAAATGAAACATTTGAACTAAACTGGCAAAATAGCCGAATCCACAGGGACTAAAATGGCATTTAACTCTAATATATATATAGGGGGATGTTCATTTGAGAAGAAAATTATTGAAAGAAGAAAAAGAAGAAAGGACATATTGGTAAAATACTAATTCATTTATAACTTATCTCATTAATTTTTCTCATTTTAATTAATTAGTCAACTAATCATTAACTATCTTACGTATAATCTACAAAACCTACACATATGAAAATTTTTCTACATATACCTTACACATTATAGAATTTTATCCTACACAAGTCGAAATTTATCCTACACATCTCGAAATATATCCTACACAACTCGTAATTTATCTTACACACCATATAATTTATTTTACACTTTAAATTAAGTTGTTTTTTAATTTGAAAAACTATATATTTTGAAAATGAGTTACAAATTTAAGTTAGTTAGTTATTAAAGGGGAAAATTACAAATTAATGATCAATGTAAAGTTACCAATATACCCTTATATTAAAATTAAATGCAAATATTAAATGAAGTAAAATTAAACATTCTAGGTGCAAAAAAATTAGTCAACTAATCATTAAAATTTACACCCGGTCTTAAAATATACGGATCTAGCTGTAAAAAAAAATTCGTGGTCAACGGCCACCCGCGGGGCGCGGTCCTCGTGGTTCTCATAACTCGTGGTGGTTCTCATTCTAGCAGCCCCCTATATATATATATATATAGGCTAAGGCTAGACAAGAAACCCTTATGTTTTTAAAAAACCCTAGAAAACCCAACCTCCCGACATTTTTTTTTGAAAAAAATAACACATGTAATATACATGTTTTTAAGAGTTTTGGGCCAAAAAAAAACAAAAAAGCGCCGAAGGATTATTAAAAAAATAAACAAATTTCAGCAACTTTCGTGACTAACATGTGTTAGACAAAAAATGCTGAAACTTGTTTATTTTTTTTTTAAAACATCCCTTCGGCATTTTTTTGTTTTTTTGGCACAAAACTCTTAAAAACATTTATATTACATGTGTTATTTTTTTCAAAAAAAAAAATGTCGGGAGGTTGGGTTTTCTAGGGTTTTTTAAAAACATAAGGGTTTTCTATATAGCCCTACCCTATATATATATATATATATATATATATATATATATATATATATATATATATATATATATATATATAGGGGACCGCTAAAATGAGAACCACCTCCAGTTGTAAGAACCGCTCGAACCACTTTCTAGCCATTAAATCAAGATGATGGATGGATGAGATTAAAAGTATTTAAAAATAATATTAAGTATTTTTTGTCTTTTTATATATATTATATTTAATTGTCTTTTTGTGCTATTCATTTACTACTTTTTATTAAAAAACAGAATTTTTTATTAAACAATATTTTTAAAATCAGATTTTTATGATAATTTTTTTAAGATTTTCAAAATGGATGGTTGAGATTAAAACATTTTTAAGAGCCGTTCTTTACGAGCGTTTTTTTACGGAACGTTTTACGAGCTGTTTTTATGCTCCGTTTTTTCGCGTCGTTTTTTCTACCGGTTTTTTACGCGCCGTTTTTTACGTTTTACGTTAAAATTTTTTACATAAAAGAGTACGTTTTACGCGCCGGTTTTCGCACGCCGTTTTTACGCCCGGCTTTTTTACGCGCCGTTTTTAACGCGTCGTTTTTGCACGCCGTTTTTTACGCTCGGTTTTTTCAAGCGGCGTTTTTTTAAAGCGCCGTTTTTTACGTCCCGTTCTAACGCGGCGTTTTTTACGTCCCGTTTTTTTCGCGGCGTTTTTATGCCCCGCATTCACGCCCTTTGTTTAGGCGCCGTTTTATCACACGGTTTTTCACGTTAAAACTTTTTACGTTTTACGTTAAACTTTTTACGTTTCACGCATCGTTTTTTAACGCGTAGTTTTTACACGCCGTTTTTTACGCTCCGCTTTTTCAAGCGTCGTTTTTTTTAACGCGCCGTTTTTTACGTCCCGTTTTAACGCGGTGTTTTTTACGTCCCGTTTTTTTCACGGCGTTTTTATGCCCCGTATTCACGCCCCTTGTTTAGGCGCCGTTTTATCACATGGTTTTTTACGTTTTACAATTTACGTAGAAAAAGTTTTACGTTTTTACGTTGTATAGTTTTTACATAAAAGTTTACGTTTTACGTTTTACGTTAAAATTTTTAAATTTTTTACGTTTTACGTTAAACTTTTAACGTTTTTACGTTTTACGTAAAACTTTTTAAGTTTTACGTTTTACGTTTTACGTTAAACTTTTTACGTTTTACAATAAACTTTTTACGTCTTACGTTTAGGTTAAACTTTTTACGTTTTACGTTAAACTTTTTACGTTTTACGTTAAACTTTTTACGTTGTACGTTTTACGGAAAACGGACAGAGTTTCCTCTGTTTTTGGAATAAGCCAACTACTCAAGTTGTCGTTATCTTTTCAAAACTCAACAATATAAACACAATACATAAAATTTCTATCAAAATGCCAAACGTAACAAGTCACTAAAGTATCGGTTCAAGCTCGAGCTCGGTGCGCGTTAACTAAATAAAATCTAAACTAACGTAATAATAACTCGCTACCGAACCGCAAGACCCGAACCGAGACCGAGCTGAAGCTTGACCCGAACAACTCTGAATCTGACCCGGTTTGACTGAGCCGTCGACCTGAAGCTTCCGAACCGGGTTGAACCAAACCCGCACCCATTGACCCGAAACTCGACCCACTGCTGACCCGAACCATACTTTAGTCTGGCCCGAAACAATCAAAGAACTTACAAATTGGCATAAATGCTTACCACTAACAGTTAATATAGCATCAAAAATAGCCAACAAAGAAACCAAACATAACTAAAATCATATCATCAAACATGAGTTCACAAATATATATCATCAAACATGAGTTCACAAATATTACCATATTCAGTGTTGCTGCCACTAACAGAGCTCTCAACTTTATCCCTTAAAGATAGACACCTTCCAAACAATCTAAACTTAATCTAACACCCTGTTTCTTCCCCATCACTATCCTTATCTTTCTTCTTGCTTTCCTTCACTTTATCCACATTCAATACCCTAGCTTTAACAGATTCTCGACCCACCCCCATTTTCACCCAAAACCCTAAGTTTCAACTACAACAACATTATAACCCAATCAAGCTTCAAACTTTCCCACAATCCCCAACTGGGTATGTTCTTAAAAGTGTTAAAAACACAAAAGATCCAAGACCCACATCAAGAATTGGGTCGGATGTATGAAACCAGGTGGGCATCGATGAACCTAGATCATAAAATGGAATGAAATGACAATCGCCGGAGGTCCGCCGTCAAATCCTCGCCGTCGTAGATCTTTGGTTTCAAAATCTTGGATTTTTAAGAGAGATGTGAGAGGATGATGGTGGTGATCTGGTTTTAAAGAAAGAGAGAGGGTGATAGAGAAAGATGAAAAGGATGGTGGTGATATAAATGTTAGTCAGAATTAAAAGAGGAGAGAGACAGATGATTTAATGGATTTGATTAAATGACTATTTTACCCTTTTGGGTGTCATTATCTTATTGGTGGAGAATGGTTCTCGTGGTTCTTACAACTGGGGGTGGTTCTCATTTTAGCGGCCCCCCTATATATATATATATAGGGTAGGGATATGGTAAAAAGTGTTTAAAATGTGAGTAGGGTAAGAAGTGTTTTAAACCATTGGATATTTGATCTAATGGTTGAGATCAATAGGGTATAAAAATGTAAATTGTGTTTTAATTAGAGGGACCTTATGTAAAATTGAAGGGCAATAGTGTCTTTTCCAAAGTTTCAAATATGGTAACCGTATCCTACACAACCAAAACCCCCATCAATCTCCTAAAAACAAGCGACGTTCCCGTAAAAACAAACCAAAACCCCAGGTTAGTGTTTTATTGGGGATTTGATGTTCGGTACAATGCATGGTTGTCAATGGTGTCTATTGATGTTTGTGATGTTCTTAACAACCTGGTTAGCACTTTAGGGTTTTATTTAGGGATTTATTGGGTTTTATTTGTGATGTAGATGGGGTGATAGTGTCATATAAGTAGAATAAAGTTTGTTTTAATGGGGTATTTTAAATCGGTCGGCGGTGTCTTAATGGTTTTTGATGATTGAATGTTGTTTTAAGGGGGGTTTTACAAATGTAGTGTCTTTTGGCAGTGTTATATGCAAGAAAGAAGGGTGTTTTGATGGGGGTTCTATTTTAAATCGCTCTGTGGTGTTTTAATTGGTTTTGGTCACCTTATTACATATAACACTACAAGTCTGCTGGTGACATAGTGTTATATGTAGATGGTGTCTGTTTTTTTTTTGCTTTATTGCATAAAACACCACAAGTCTGATGTTGACATAGTGTTATATGTAGATGGTGTCTGTTGATCAATTTAATGCATATAACACTATGGTTCTGATGTAGATGCTGTCTTCTGATCACCTTATAGATTAAAACACTACATTCTGATGTTTGACATAGTGTTATATGTAGATGATGTCTGTTGATGACAATATTGCATATAACACTACAGTTCTGATGTAGATGCAAAATGTATAGTTATAATTTGGAATTCCTGGTTCGATAACTAATTGTAAGAGCATTTAATTTTAGTCCGGAGAAGCGGCCGAATACCCAGATTCAAAATGGGAAAGGGATTCCATAACACAATTGGACAAAGCATCCCGTTGAGCGATTCGGATAATGATAACATAATGCAAGAAGGTATATGTAAAATAGAAAACTACGCATGTAAAAAATAGTTTGATGGACACTTTAGTTTAAGTAATTTGTTATGCAATATCACGTTTTGTCGGAATTCTTTCACCATGTCTCACCAAAAAAAGGACACTTTAATTTTAGTAATTTGCTGGTTTAAAATAACAAAATGTGTTCGATTTGCAGCTACAACATCACCCGCTGCGAACAGCGATGACGACTTCGAGACACCGCTTCCAGTACCATTCGCGGAAGGTAAGAAGTTGATTAATTAAAATGAACTGTCGGTGTTTTTCGTATGATGGGATCATAGTATAACATGTATAAATGTTTATTTTAGCTTCAAAAAAACACCCTACATCAGCTGATACAACACACCGTGACTCCGCCGCCGACGACTTCGTGACGCAGCCACCAATCACAAATCAATCAGGTAACTTTACACAAAAAATTTGGAACCAAATCAGTCTTTTCATTTCATTGTAAATATAGTCTAACTGATGTGAATATATGGGTTCCAGCTGCCAAATCACAGCCGGTCCGCGACGATGTTGAGAAACAACAACCAGAGGGAAAAAGGCGTAAGTCAACAGCGGCTAGGAGGAAGTCGACAATACCACCGACGTCATTTCCATCAAAAAAATTTGAGCCATTCACCGGGGCAAAAATTAAACTGAAGACGTCTTCGGATAACCTTGTTATATTGGTCAACAACTTAAATAAATCACAAAAAAGAAGGTTACAGAAATGGGGTTCGGTCCATTGCTGAATTTCAACGTACGACATGTACCGACCCGGCTTGCATATTGGTTGGCAAGCAACTATGACGACAATGCAGGAGTGTTGAACGTTGGCGATAGCCGTGTACGGATCACAACAAATTTTGTGAATACCATATTCGGAATACCAAAAGGGGGTATAAAGATTGTAGAAAAATAAGAGCAAGGGACAGCAATCCAGTTGTGATGGAATGGAGGGACCAGTTCAACGATTATACTAACTTGTCGCCACTCGGACTAAAGGACATGATGGTTTCCGACACTTCAAGTGACCGGGCGTTTGAATTGAACTGGTTGGTGTTGTTTAATACTGTACTGGGGGAGATAAGCGCATGCAACACAGTTAATCAGCGATTCTTGGGATGCGTGGACCGAAATGTTAAAATATCGAGCTTTGATTGGAGCAGCTACATGATAACATGTTTAGACCGCACGGCGAATGCATGGAACCGGAAGAGGAATGACCCTTTTAGATGCCCAATCGTGTTACTAGCGGTATGTGACTCTACTCTAGTGTTCCTCATATGAGACTGAAACACTTAATACATAAAACACCACAGCTTCATTACATACAGAACCATTAAAGAGTTTTACAACACTATTTCACTATGTCACTATGTAAAACACTAGAGTCGCATTAAAATAGATTACAAGTAGTGTGTTTGGAACACTACCTTTGATATACTCTAAGTGAAACCATGTAAAACACTACAATCACTTATACAACCCTACATTTACAAACAGTTCACTATTGTCACACCCCGACCACGTAGAACATACAAAACGTGGCGGAAATATCGGGGAGTGTTGTAACAGAATTAATTGTTTCAAATCCATGGCAATTGAAGTTTCGTTTTATTGAATAAAAGTGTTACAATGTCTTAATAAACAAATAAATACAACATAATTAACTAGTCTTGCATCTTTTATTGTCACTAAAGCCCAAGTCTGTCTATGTATATCTTGACCATCTTATGCAACAGTTCCTGAAAAACACATGTGAAAATAGGTACGTCAGCATAAAAATGCCTGTGAGATACATAGGTTTTGTGAAAATAAGATTCATGACTTATGTTTGAGAAAATGTTTAGTCATGAACCTTGTTATTTGCTTTGTCTTTTAAATCATTTGAAAAAAGATAAGATCAGATGATAAGTATAAATAAATGTAAGGTTAAATGAATAACCAAGTAAAATGTGTTTGCATAAGATAAGTTGTTTATAAATCAATGTCTTGTGAAAAGTATGTTATTTGTATGAAATGTTCTATGTCTCAAACTGAAATGATTCAAATAACGTTACGACATGTAATACCATACAAACACTTATATATAGGAAGTACCAGCGGCGTATCCACCATGCTTGTATCATATTACACACGCATCGTTACTTAATCACTTAATCAAACCAAACCAAACAATGTAAAATGTTCATGTCAAGATGTAAATCATGTCAAAATGTCTATGTCAAATATCCATGTCAAATGTCTATGTCAAATATCCATGTCAAATGTCTATAGTCCAAAAGTAGTCAAGTTATGTATAACCAAAATGATATGTATGGTAAGTAAAATTTAGACTACTTAAACCATAAGTAAAAATGTACAAAACAAAGTATTGAAGTAAAACTTGGTTTAAATCAAAGTTATGTTTTGTAAGATATATGCATGCTATACTGAATATGAACATTTATGCGGTATTGTGAAAATTCATACATCCAAGCCTTGAGACAGACGGATAACTATGTAAAAGTGAGTTATCAAGAGAATATGTATTCGGATTCGGTCATTCCTTTCATCCCCTTTCCCTGGGATGTCCGGAACGGGATTTGTCAAGTCCTATGGTACCACTACCTACTACCGAGCGGCATGATCGGTGTTAATGAATGTATAGTATAGTTTAAACAAACCAAATGTCATACCAAAATGTAAGCATGTTTTATGAAGATAATGTACCTAGTATGCTAGAGTAAACATACAGGGTAGAGCTATAAAACCATGTGTCCATATGTTACTGGAACATATGCAACAGAGATGCAGTATAAAACAATGTACTAAGTATGCAAAGTCATCATACAAAGTAGAAAAGTCATGTAAAACAATGTACTAAGCATGTTATCAGTCAACATACATAGCAGAAAAGTCATGTAAATCAATGTGCTTAGCATGTTATCAGTCAACATACATAGCAGAAAAGTAATGAAATCATGTACTATAATGTACTAACAAACATAGTCGGTATATGATGTGAAAACAGGAAAGCATGAAAGTAACAAGTAGGCACATGTGTTCCACCCCAAAACAGTTTGGAAAACAGTAAAAGAGGGGTCTATGTACTCACTTGAGATTGCTCAGAAGTCCTAGGATAACCACCAAGCAATGCTAGAGATCACGAATATCAAACGGCACCTAATATAGGTAACTATGTTAATTAACCGGACCTAGATCGGAAGATCGGGTAGCATTAGGGTTTGTAAACCAAACGAGTGTAGAGACTCGTGTCATTTGGTTTAACAAAGCCTACATACTAAATGAAACTTAACCTAATAGCTTACGACCCATTACGACCCGTTTAGGTAGCTTATGCTACTTTAACGCGTCGTTCGCGTGAAACGCGTTCGGACCGTCTAACTAGTCCTATGACAAGTGTTATATGCCTAAACATGTTGCATAATCAGTTATGTGACAAAAGTTTAGGTTACATATGCTTAATTACCAATTATACATGAAAAGGGTATTCTGGTAATTTACCTAAGGCATATAAACTACCTATCATACAACTACTCAAACGATGTGACCATAGGGTATAACCTCGGAAGGTTATTCCCTACCTACTATGGTCACCTAATGTATTTGGTCGGATCCTAATGATCGACCAAACTGGGTCGGGTTCGAAGGTATAAGCGATTCATTAGATCGCTTACCCTACGACCCTAGACAACGTGGTAATCAGTAGGCATAGTCCCAAGGGACTATAACCAACGTGATTACACTCACGTTGCGAAGTTCAAACGATCTTCGCATTGACCATTACTGGTCAACGCTGAAAGTCAAACAAAGTTTGACTTTCTGACTCGAAAAGCAGTAAAAATAAGGAAAAGAACGAAAGAATACTTACGAAGGGTCCCCGAATGCTAATCCCGATTCAAGAACTCAGGTATGAAACAATGGTTTCAACTTAGAGCTCTCAAAATCAGAATTCTTGTGCAAAATGAGGTTGTGTGGGTTGGGTATTTATAGGAATACCCGAACCGTTAGGATCGTTCCATGGAAAACGTGCCATGAATCCAACCCGTACACTTGTCGGAACCTTATGGTGGCTACATATGCTCCTTATCTTAGTGACTAAGCAATTGAGAACATGTGGTTGTGGTTAAATCTGCTGAAAACAGGCTGTTAATACACTGCATCTGGTCTGCAGGTTGCCTTACGGACCTCAAAGCTGCCAATGTTGAGGTCCGTATGGTAACAACTTTGGCAGATTTACAATTTTGGTCCCTGCAGCCCCTAAACTTGGTTTTCGATGCATTTTTGACACGTTTAAGCCCCGTTAACCCCATTTCAAAGCTCTAAAATGAAGTTAAAGTATAGGGAACTTAAATTGTGCTCAAGAATATCTCGGATGTCGGTTCGTTTAGCCGTACGAACGCGATGTTCGCTTAATTATGACGGAATGCGCACAAGCGCGAAAAACGATCCAAATGACGCGACGAATGGATTTTTCTTATGGCGAACACTAAAATATAATATAGTCATGCTTACATAAATTTTTGGATGTCCGGATGTATTCAGAACGTAAGTTATGCGCGAAAATGCAAACTTGTGCACTTTTTGACACTTTTAGTCCCTGAATGACCCAAAAGTTTATTTTAGCACACCTAACCCCTCAAAGCCTATTTCTAAGCTATGTAAAGGATATTTATGGTATGTTTAACTTATGGTCATGTTCCGGAATGTCTGTTACAGTTCAAATTGGCATACTTTCGTAGTTTGTCAACTTTAGTCCCTGTAAGCGATTAAACTTTGATTTCACCACACCAAACCTTCCAAAACTTATATCTAAGTTATGTAAAGGTTATTTAAGGTATGTTAAACCTATTTCACTATTCCGGAGTGTTTGTTGCATTAAACTGGTTATATTTACGCATCAGTGCGCGTATAACCTTCCAGAAAGCGATTTAGAGTTTGAAATTGAACAGAAATTGATATGTGCAAATGATACACATATTTTTACAAATCCCAAGTATGAAATACAATATTTCATTGGTTTGGTATTTGTTTGATGGCCGTGGAGGCACAGGTGTTACAGTCTCCCCTACTTTAGGAAATTTCGTCCCGAAATTTATTTAGAGGAAACTTAAGAGAGCTTGAAAGCATGAAGTTGAAAAGATCGAACAATATTGATTAGGGTTCTGAACTTCTAGTAACCTTTAATAACATCATGATTGCAATGTAAGAGGGATACTTATATACAAGTATATGAAGCGTCATTGGTGCGTCCACCGTACCTCCATTACATCGTTCTCATTTCGTTATTGTTGTCACTATCGGCTCTTACACATAATAAATCTTACTGGGTTTCTGTGCACTAAATTTCATAATTATGTACGCGTCCATAATTAGACAATTCCTTGCCCAGTTCACACAGTCTATTTTATAATGTGTAGTGTGAAACCAAATGAACAATCCTGTGATGAGTGTGACTAGACCGCCATAGAGTCCTTTAGACTAAATCAATAAATGATTTAAATAGACTATCAAGGAGTCTGTCCAGCTACATCACTAGATGTCGTTCTTTAACCAAATTGTGAATCAATCTTTTTTTGATTAGACCTCTAAAGGGTCTCTAATAAAACATGGAGTGGTACTATATAATCCAAGGGTCTTAACTATTACATAGAAGCCCATTGAGGATTGAAGGCAGTACCTTTTGAATATCCTGCTACGAATCCCTCATATGAAGATATGAAAGATTCTGCGAGGATTTGGATAACGAATATCCAGAGTATTAAAAACACCAAAAATGCATAAAAGAAAACATAAGATGAGTAAACACATAGTCACATAATCACAAAATTGTTTAACTAGAAGTTTGTTCTGCTAACAGAGTACATGTATTTAAAGCACACTAGGAATCCATCTCGTGGATTTCATTTGGTACTTTAAACATTATCAAGAATCTAACTATAAAGATAGAAAGATCTTTTTAAAAGAAAAATTCGATTTCGATTTGAATGATGATCATCCACAAGGATCTAATTGTGAAGATAAAAAGATCCCTTATGGATTTTAGAAGTTGAAGATGTTTTGATACCTTGCACTGGACGTGCTTATGTCAAAACATGAAGTAAAAATGTTTATGAAGTTGAGATGCTTGATATGTCAAGGCGACATATGAAGCAGAATTTTGAAGGTTAAGTCAATGTATGAGGAAAATATTTTTGAAAACTATGCATGGGGTTCTTTTAAGAAAAAGGTGTTTAACGTTTTTGAAACCTTATATATAATACTTTTGAAATAAAGTAGGTGTATTAGGTAGATATATTTACAAAAATGTTTTTAAAATCATGCGAGATGAATTTTGAAATTATGTATAAGGTTTTTGAAAGACATGAATGATGCTTTTCGAAATCATGCACTTGATCAGAAAATGTATTGTGTTAATATTGTCTTTAGACTATATGAAATATTTTGAAATTAGAAAGGTTGGTTTTGATAACATGGCCAATGTTTTTGAAATAACATAGACAATGCATCTAGAAAAATTGTTTTCAAACTATATGAAATGTTTTGAGATCATGAAGATTGTTTTGAAATACTGGTACTGTGTATGTTGAAAAATCAAAACGTAATGGGTATGAGATTTGAAAATATCCTTAGTTATCCAACCAAGGATTCAAAGGTACAGATGTGCGAAAAGCACGATTACTCATAATGTCACTTAATTTTCTGTACTTTGTTTCTTAGAGTGAAACGAGTACTTAAAATTTTCGAGGGAATCATGAGCAATCATTTGAGAGAGAGAAATCACAAGAGTAGGTTGTAAGGTACATAGTTCCTTGATGTAGGTATCATAGGAAAAGCCATACACACCTAGCAGGGGGTTGAGCTGGTTGGTTGGGGACTGCTTTACCATTGTGAGCGACCATGGCGAAGTTCTGAGAAGCCTTTCGCTTCTTTGACTTCTTAGGGGATCGTTCATCCATGGTCTTTGATTCCTCGATTGGTTTCTTGGCTGATGGTGCTGTCACCTGACTAGGTCCTGCCTGTCTTGGTGACTCTTGAGTGGCTTCATCCTGGAGATGATACATGGCAGTAGCTAATTCAACAGTCTTCAGGGCTACTTCGCCTATTCGCTGAGCGAATTTCGGCTGCTTGCTCAGATATCTGGGCGTCATCGTGATGAAGAGGCATTCTTGAAGAAAAAGAAAGGCATAGGGAGAAACAGGTGAAAGTTTATTGGACAATCAAAACAGAATGATAACGCATGAAGATTGCGATCATTTGTTTGTTACCTAAGGCAAACAAATGAGACGGTGACTGATCAAAGTAAATGGGTCAAAAATAATGTATCGCGAAGACATGCTCGCCTATAAGTGAACACTCATCCCAAGAATTCCCAGGTAAGCACAACTGGTCTCGCGTCTGATGAGATGTATAAGAAGTGTTTGCCTAGACAGAAAACCCAGAATACAGGCATTCACCCTTCCAGTTTGCACGTGTTCACATTATTAAAAACCCAAAACCTTGACGAGATTTTGAAAACTCAAAGGGGTTCAAAACCATATAATAGAGAGTTCAAAACCTTACAATAGAGGGTTCAAAACCTAGTAATCAATCATCCTAGAACAGATGATTAGTTTTCAAAGCGGTTTTGAAATTTATGTTCTTGTTGTGGTTGTCGCCTAAGGATAGGTGACAGTATTGTTTTATGACTAAACGCAAGTAAACTCGCGTTAGGGTCCTAAGAAGGTTATAGACTAGGTCAAAGCATTACTAATAACCTAATTCCCTATAACCATTGGCTCTGATACCATCTTTTCTGTCACACCCCGACCACGTAGAACATACAAAACGTGGCGGAAATATCGGGGAGTGTTGTAACAGAATTAATTGTTTCAAATCCATGGCAATTGAAGTTTCGTTTTATTGAATAAAAGTGTTACAATGTCTTAATAAACAAATAAATACAACATAATTAACTAGTCTTGCATCTTTTATTGTCACTAAAGCCCAAGTCTGTCTATGTATATCTTGACCATCTTATGCAACAGTTCCTGAAAAACACATGTGAAAATAGGTACGTCAGCATAAAAATGCCTGTGAGATACATAGGTTTTGTGAAAATAAGATTCATGACTTATGTTTGAGAAAATGTTTAGTCATGAACCTTGTTATTTGCTTTGTCTTTTAAATCATTTGAAAAAAGATAAGATCAGATGATAAGTATAAATAAATGTAAGGTTAAATGAATAACCAAGTAAAATGTGTTTGCATAAGATAAGTTGTTTATAAATCAATGTCTTGTGAAAAGTATGTTATTTGTATGAAATGTTCTATGTCTCAAACTGAAATGATTCAAATAACGTTACGACATGTAATACCATACAAACACTTATATATAGGAAGTACCAGCGGCGTATCCACCATGCTTGTATCATATTACACACGCATCGTTACTTAATCACTTAATCAAACCAAACCAAACAATGTAAAATGTTCATGTCAAGATGTAAATCATGTCAAAATGTCTATGTCAAATATCCATGTCAAATGTCTATGTCAAATATCCATGTCAAATGTCTATAGTCCAAAAGTAGTCAAGTTATGTATAACCAAAATGATATGTATGGTAAGTAAAATTTAGACTACTTAAACCATAAGTAAAAATGTACAAAACAAAGTATTGAAGTAAAACTTGGTTTAAATCAAAGTTATGTTTTGTAAGATATATGCATGCTATACTGAATATGAACATTTATGCGGTATTGTGAAAATTCATACATCCAAGCCTTGAGACAGACGGATAACTATGTAAAAGTGAGTTATCAAGAGAATATGTATTCGGATTCGGTCATTCCTTTCATCCCCTTTCCCTGGGATGTCCGGAACGGGATTTGTCAAGTCCTATGGTACCACTACCTACTACCGAGCGGCATGATCGGTGTTAATGAATGTATAGTATAGTTTAAACAAACCAAATGTCATACCAAAATGTAAGCATGTTTTATGAAGATAATGTACCTAGTATGCTAGAGTGAACATACAGGGTAGAGCTATAAAACCATGTGTCCATATGTTACTGGAACATATGCAACAGAGATGCAGTATAAAACAATGTACTAAGTATGCAAAGTCATCATACAAAGTAGAAAAGTCATGTAAAACAATGTACTAAGCATGTTATCAGTCAACATACATAGCAGAAAAGTCATGTAAATCAATGTGCTTAGCATGTTATCAGTCAACATACATAGCAGAAAAGTAATGAAATCATGTACTATAATGTACTAACAAACATAGTCGGTATATGATGTGAAAACAGGAAAGCATGAAAGTAACAAGTAGGCACATGTGTTCCACCCCAAAACAGTTTGGAAAACAGTAAAAGAGGGGTCTATGTACTCACTTGAGATTGCTCAGAAGTCCTAGGATAACCACCAAGCAATGCTAGAGATCACGAATATCAAACGGCACCTAATATAGGTAACTATGTTAATTAACCGGACCTAGATCGGAAGATCGGGTAGCATTAGGGTTTGTAAACCAAACGAGTGTAGAGACTCGTGTCATTTGGTTTAACAAAGCCTACATACTAAATGAAACTTAACCTAATAGCTTACGACCCATTACGACCCGTTTAGGTAGCTTATGCTACTTTAACGCGTCGTTCGCGTGAAACGCGTTCGGACCGTCTAACTAGTCCTATGACAAGTGTTATATGCCTAAACATGTTGCATAATCAGTTATGTGACAAAAGTTTAGGTTACATATGCTTAATTACCAATTATACATGAAAAGGGTATTCTGGTAATTTACCTAAGGCATATAAACTACCTATCATACAACTACTCAAACGATGTGACCATAGGGTATAACCTCGGAAGGTTATTCCCTACCTACTATGGTCACCTAATGTATTTGGTCGGATCCTAATGATCGACCAAACTGGGTCGGGTTCGAAGGTATAAGCGATTCATTAGATCGCTTACCCTACGACCCTAGACAACGTGGTAATCAGTAGGCATAGTCCCAAGGGACTATAACCAACGTGATTACACTCACGTTGCGAAGTTCAAACGAACTTCGCATTGACCATTACTGGTCAACGCTGAAAGTCAAACAAAGTTTGACTTTCTGACTCGAAAAGCAGTAAAAATAAGGAAAAGAACGAAAGAATACTTACGAAGGGTCCCCGAATGCTAATCCCGATTCAAGAACTCAGGTATGAAACAATGGTTTCAACTTAGAGCTCTCAAAATCAGAATTCTTGTGCAAAATGAGGTTGTGTGGGTTGGGTATTTATAGGAATACCCGAACCGTTAGGATCGTGCCATGAATCCAACCCGTACACTTGTCGGAACCTTATGGTGGCTACATATGCTCCTTATCTTAGTGACTAAGCAATTGAGAACATGTGGTTGTGGTTAAATCTGCTGAAAACAGGCTGTTAATACACTGCATCTGGTCTGCAGGTTGCCTTACGGACCTCAAAGCTGCCAATGTTGAGGTCCGTATGGTAACAACTTTGGCAGATTTACAATTTTGGTCCCTGCAGCCCCTAAACTTGGTTTTCGATGCATTTTTGACACGTTTAAGCCCCGTTAACCCCATTTCAAAGCTCTAAAATGAAGTTAAAGTATAGGGAACTTAAATTGTGCTCAAGAATATCTCGGATGTCGGTTCGTTTAGCCGTACGAACGCGATGTTCGCTTAATTACGACGGAATGCGCACAAGCGCGAAAAACGATCCAAATGACGCGACGAATGGATTTTTCTTATGCCGAACACTAAAATATAATATAGTCATGCTTACATAAATTTTTGGATGTCCGGATGTATTCAGAACGTAAGTTATGCGCGAAAATGCAAACTTGTGCACTTTTTGACACTTTTAGTCCCTGAATGACCCAAAAGTTTATTTTAGCACACCTAACCCCTCAAAGCCTATTTCTAAGCTATGTAAAGGATATTTATGGTATGTTTAACTTATGGTCATGTTCCGGAATGTCTGTTACAGTTCAAATTGGCATACTTTCGCAGTTTGTCAACTTTAGTCCCTGTAAGCGATTAAACTTTGATTTCACCACACCAAACCTTCCAAAACTTATATCTAAGTTATGTAAAGGTTATTTAAGGTATGTTAAACCTATTTCACTATTCTGGAGTGTTTGTTGCATTAAACTGGTTATATTTACGCATCAGTGCGCGTATAACCTTCCAGAAAGCGATTTAGAGTTTGAAATTGAAAAGAAATTGATATGTGCAAATGATACACATATTTTTACAAATCCCAAGTATGAAATACAATATTTCATTGGTTTGGTATTTGTTTGATGGCCGTGGAGGCACAGGTGTTACAACTATGTACAACACTAACTGCATAAAACACCACAACACTTTACATCAGCTTCATTGCATAAAAACACCACAACAATTTACATGGCTACAGAATTCTGAAAATTGAAAGCTTATATGTGCAGGCTGCATATGCGTGCGAACGTAGGGATGTTTTGAAGTGTGATAGGAATGGATCAAAACCGATTGAGTTGATAGACGACGCGATGCTGGCCGAACTGCTCAGAGAGATTGACGAACCACTTTTTAAAGACCACCTAAAGCATAACACCCCAATGATACCTAAACCTCATATAGATGAAGATAAGCCAAGGAGTGAAAAGGTTAAGGAGAAACCTGAAGACAAAAAATCATCAGCCAACGCTAAAAATGCAGAAGGGGCAGCTGAAAAAAGTGCGGCAGACAATGAGGATGGGGGCAACGAAGACTACGGACCGTACGATGAAGGGGACGACGACCACCTGGGAATATACAAACATTGCAAAGATTATCTATTGTCGCAGACAAGTACACAAGAGTTGCGGTTTTTAGTTGGGCCAGACGGCGAGTTTCGGGTCCCAATGGTATCACAGTATGGGACGCCGCCCGTCTACTCACAGGAAGAAAAAGAAAGTGAAGAGGTACAGGACTTGATAACCTTTTTCGTGTTTGGTATGATATCATATCTATTAATAATTTTATAGGATCCTGACAACGGTTTGGATGTCACTATTTGGTTAACAGGATCATGTGCATATTTTCGATAATGCATTTAAGGAATTTGAAGATTGCATTGAGAAGGTCAAAAATACACTGACGGAAGCTTTACATTTGCACCCAAACAGTGACATCATATTGAGTAGGAAAGCGTCATGGATTGCGATGGTCCGCAACCATCTGAAGGACGTTGCGGACAATGCGGAAGGCGATGTTATGTCAGAAAAAACCCCGAAACCTGTCAAGAAGACTGGATTGTTGACTCAAGGTAATGAAAGTCCTTTCTCGCCTGTGACTTCATCATTTTGCGCAAAAGTGGATCAACTGATATCTGCATTACAATCCATACAACACCCAGACACACGAACGAAAGCCGAGGGCATCCAACCAGTAAACTTGCAAAGTGAACTAGACAACGTCGCAACAGTGTCAAGTATTCGTGACCCTGAAAATGAAGGAAAAGATTTATTGCAATATAAACTCCGAAGGCCAAAAAGAAACACCAATCTTCCAGATGCGCTGAGGTCACCGTACGTGCAGCGTGTGGTTTCCTTAACAAATAAACGGGATCAATTGGAAGCTGCATTGGCTAACTGTATACTCAGCGCATCAGGAAACAAATGGTAAGTATCGACAACACTCAGAAATTAAATAATTGAACGAAACTGCTTGCGAATTATTGATTGAATTTCGTGTTATTACGTAGGGAGCCTATATTCGATATACCAGCAGGTGTCTCTATTTTGAGGGGCTCGTTTGAGATGATGTACCCGGAATTATGCTTGGATGCAGATATTATAACAGCATAGGCTGCTGTCCTTAACTACGAGGAGCGGTTAAGGGCACCGGGTACCCCCGCAAGGCTGTTTTGCAATGCAGGAATGTTGGTAATGCACTTTTCACACTTTATAACGATATTTTATATTTTAGGACAGTATATAACACTACAACACTAAAACAAATTAGTACAGCAGACAATGAGGATGTGACTGTAATATAACACTATATATTACATTATATAACACTATAAGACTTTAAAAAGATGTCCAGCCACTTTTATAACACTATAATAAGATTATATAACACTATAACAGTAAAAAGAGTATAGGACTGTAATATAACACTATACATTACATTATATAACACTATAACACTAAAAAGCATTTAGGACTGTAATATAACCCTATAGTACAAAATGGTACAACTACAGATCAGTTTAAATACAATAAAAAACTACTTATAACATTATAGTCTGCATTAAAACATCATATGTATCCTATGAAACTAAATAATATGCCTTTATAAAACTAAACCAACTTATAACACTACAACACCATTTAACAATATCTGTGATTTATTATAAAACAGGTGAAAGATGATTTTGAAGGGACCGAGGACCACAGAATCTCGAAGTTCTGCGGCGGGATGGAAGCAATATTAGCCCAGGCAGATAACATGGACATCAGAAACTTCTAAATGGTATTCATGCCGGTGCTGTATAATAAACACTACATTCTAGTATTCTTCAATCTGGCACAATACCAAATATTGGTGATCGACAATATCGAGGGTGATGTCCCTATCAACATACGATACAGCGGCTACGTAGAAAATGTTGTAAGAACACTAACAGTCATGGAATATCTATAATAACTTTTAAAAAACCTCATTTGACATCGTAAATTTTACAGATCAATGCATTCTGCTCTTATGTCAAAAACCAATCGCCTGTAATCGCTAAAAAACTACGATCAACATCACCGGTTAGTCTGAAGTTCCCGTGGCAAACATTGTATAACGGCGTTGATTGTGGAATATTCGTCATGCGTCATATGGAGACTTTTAAAGGTGTTATTGTAATTATAGATTAATTATTAAAGTTGAAACGGGCATGTACGCTAATTTGATTTGTATTTCTGTTCACTAGGGACAAGCGTGCGCGAATGGAACTGCGGGCTATCGCCAGAGCGAGACATCATGGGGGCGGTGTTGACAGATCAATCGAAAGAAATATGTGACTTGCGAATAAAGTACTCGTCAAAAATCTTGTTAAGTGACGTAAACTCACTGCGATCTATGTTGGAGAAAGAAGTACATGAGTACGCTGCTTTGAGTGACAGTGAAAGAATGGAACATGCTAAAACTGCAAAGGAAAGAATCGAGATACGATTGAATGAAGAATAGCACATAGTTTCGTTAGAACTGATATGTTTTTATACATGTTTTATTTTAGATATTAGCCTGGTTCTGATATGTTTTGATACATGTTTTGATTTAGATATTAGACTGGTTAATTTTGTCTGGGAAACGGAACACACTGTACAAAGTGATGGTAATGGTCTATTTTCTGAAATATAACACTATAATTCAATATAAAACACTACAGGTATAATTCAGTATAATGTGACAACATGTAAGTGTTTGGTTCATGTTATTATTGTTTTGTTAGATGAAACTATAATATAACACTACATTTAAATATAAAACACTATAATATAAAAAAGAATTCATTTAAATCAATTTAAAAAAATGACAAAAATTCTTTTCATCTTGACAACCTACAAAATCATAAAATATAACACTATAATTAAATATAAAACACTATAATTAAATGTAAGTCTTTAAACTAACTGTATAGCACAATAACACCATGTCTAATACTGCATTATAATACAGATTACCAGCTTGGTCTCATTTGATTCATGTTATGTGAATTCGAACCTAAAATATAACACTACAATTCAATATAAAACACTATATTCAGAATATGATAGTCAAATTTAAGGAAAAACTACGTAAAAAACATTATGTTTCCCATTCATGGCCAACATGAAAGAAAAGACAAGTTCAAAATCTATAAATTCCAACAAAAAAGTAAACGTCATTAAAAAAAAAGAAAAAATCGCTCAAGTACGCATAATTTAGTAATCAACTACTCTTGCTCTTCATCTTCTAGCTCCTCTTCGTCATCTCCCTCACCCGCCACATCTTCTATCTGCTCTTCGTCATCTCCTTCACCCGCGCCTTCATCACTTTCTGAGGAGTCGTCGTTCTTTTCCCTTGCCGGGTACGAGCAGGTACGTATATTATGCCCATGAAGTTTGCAATTGCTACATTCACGACCCTTTTTTTTTCTTAACAGAATGACTAATGGCAATTTCACGATTACTCTTCATTCTCGAAGGCTTGCCCATACCTTTAAATCTAGTGGTTTTCGGCATGCGAACAGTTACAGGTGTTTCTTGGGTGTATCCAGTTATTTCAGCAAACCTATCGCGACGACTCATAGGGGGTGCGTTAACGACTGCCTGATCAGCCGTCGATTGATACTGGACAACATGGTCCCTGAAAGCGCACAACGCATCAAAGTTATGAACCAACCTGTTAATAAGAGACTCGGCCGACCTTGTTATCTCCCGTACAACACCATTAACTTGCTGGTACCGATCATCACTTTCACTAATCCCTAATATTGCTCCAGGAGAACTATTAGGAACAGCTTCCCTGGTCCACCGTCGCATTATATACCTTTCCGGGAACTGCCTGATATCAAGAAACCGCAAAACGCAAAAAATGTGCGCGCACAAAAGCCCAAACTGTTCATTCCTATTGCATGAACAACTCATGGTCATGTCTAGCCGCCGCATCATAACCTAATACATAAAAAAAATGAGAACAAAAATATATACTCAATTAAAACTATAAGATAAAACACCATGAACAAGAAAAATTATAAACAAACAATTGTTACATTCTATGGTTACCTGAAAAAATGTAGAACACGTTTGAGAAAAGTCCTTCACAGAGAATTCCACAAAGTTATCCTCCTTTTCATCCCATTTTCCAATACCACACTTGTGAATGGTTGTCTGAATTTCAAGTTGCGCATCGAAGAAAATTGTCCGTGTGTATATGTTTGTCGTCTGTTGTTCTAAGACAAACTCTTTTGCAAGTATTTGGGGGTTCGTGTGCCTAGTATCGTGATTGTTCTTCCTGTGCTCGTGTCTTTGGGCTTCAATTGCAGAGTCAAAATGCCCCAAGAATTCAACAAGCGTACAGTTCGGGTTGCAAAACTGCCCAAAGAAATGGTTCTCACTCTCCGAACGTGATGAAGTACGCATCAGCCCAGACATGTGTTCATCACGATAGTACGCAGGGATCCATGTATCCCTAATCTCATAAATTAACTGTAACCATTCATGATTCACCAAATCAAAATCAGCCAATATAACACCCCATTCGGTTTTAAATTGTTCGGGTAGTAATGCATCAGTCCAAACAATATCACACAACCTCTTCTTAAAATCGGTGCTATTTCATAGGTTGGCGCCAACCTAATAAACAACGAGTCAACAATAAAAAAAATTAAATATACAAAATACATGATAAAACATTATATAAAAGTAAAACAACATCGATAAACAAAAAAACGACATATTCAGATATAAAAAAGTACAAAAAACCAACAAAAGAATTCCATTAAAACAATAAACATCGTAAACAATAATTTTGGTATTTAATAAACCTTGGTAGTAAGTTTGTCCATTATATGCCACATGCAAAGCCTGTGCCTACTTTCAGGCCAAGTATCTTGAATAGCTTTCCTCATCGCTGGGTCTTGATCAGTTACAATCACAGGTGGTGCGCGCCCAAATGCCCGCCGAAATGCGTTAAGCAACCAGCTATATGTTTCGGCAGTTTCATTACCTATTATAGCAGCACCCAAGGTAACATTACGATAGTGATTGTCAACGCCGGTAAAAGGTACGAACATCATATTGTACCTAAAAAAAACTGTTGTGATAACTGATTTGATATTGTAAAATCCATACAAGTGTAAAAACATAAAACAACCTACATTATTTAAATAATAAATTGAAATTAAAACACTATAAGTATGAGATAAACTTAACGAGTCTTTTCATGCATATCACACTACACTAATGATAGAAGGATAAATAACCGTGTTTTAACATGTGTAAATATAAGGTTTTAAGTGTTTATTATCATAAAACATGGTTACTTTGAGTGTGTTTCTATTTGTAGGTATCCAGAGCTTAACAGATGGATTTTGAAGCTAAACGGGAGGTTTTCGGGAAGATTTATGAAGGTTAGAAGCTTACACACAAGTTGGGAGTTGAACAATGCGAAAAATGGTGAGAAACCAGTTCGGCGAAACCTGGTGTCAGTTTTGACGCAATACAACTGCTAGTAAGTCAGGGGCGCAACCTTGTGCCAGGGGGGGCGCAACCTTGCGCTGGCAGCAGATAGTCACGCGAAAATTCAGGATTTCACTTTATTTTAAGATATCTTCAACCCCAAAACGAGATTTGGACTAACCCTAGCCGTTTTCCACTTCCCAAGGACGAATTTTGGAGTTCCCAACCTCAATTTTCATCAATCTTTCATGCAATCAAACATCCAAGACAACCAAGAAGATCAAATCATGACTATGAGTGGCTAGATTCTTTTGTGACCACCTCCGGGTGGATGGTTCATGTATGTGAAACTCAAACCTTGTTTATTTAGTTTTTTGGATTGTTTTTCATAACTTGAAGAATACTTGTGGTTTAGTTTTGTTTAAAAGAATTGTGAGTGTTGCAATTATTCATCTTTTACCATTCGCATTCGGTTTCTTGCATCGTGAGTAGTTTGGTTATTGGGTGGGTTCTTGGCACTTATGATTTGGTAATTAAATTGCATAGGTTATTATTAAAAACTTGTCTTTGATTATCAATCAAACTAAACCGTTAACAAGACCTTTTGGTATCTATCTAATTAAATAGGTTTGGGTGAATCATTGAACCAGGAAATCCGGAGGGGGTTGCTTTTCTTTAAAATTGATAACTTTCTTAATTATTCTCGATCAAAAATCTCAAAACGCAATTAAAGCAATAGTTTTTCTTAGTTTTAGTTAATCTAGGTTTCTACAATCAACACTAACCACATATTCCTTGTGGAGACGACCCTACTTACCCTTGCTAGTAAAGGTACTTAGGACCAAATTTTAAACTTGTTTTTGACCGACCTTTCGACATCGATCAAAATGGCGCCGTTGCCGGGGAATCGGTTCGCTTAGTGTTAGTTAGTTGTTTTTATTAAAAAATTCAAAAAAGACCTAAAAATTAGAAAAACCAAAAATCCAAAAATATTTCCTTTTGTTTGTCTTTTATTTGTTTTGTTCCATATTACGCTTGGTTTCTTGTTTGTCTGTGTGCTGGTGATTCTCGGGTTGCATGCATACTAGGTTCTCAAAGAAATCATCACCGTTATTGTTTGATCCAGAAATTGAGAAGACTGCTCGACAGAATCTCGTTCTTCTACATTCAACAGTGAAAGCTAAAGCTCAGTCGTCAACAGTTGCTCAAGATCTTGAACAAGCAGCTCACGAGATGGCTGATCAAGAACCACAAAACCAAGCACAAAACGAGCTAATCCCTCCCATTCCAGATCCACCAATTCCTCAAAACCAAAACCAAAACCCAAATCCAAACCAAAACCAGCCCAACAACCAAAACCAGAATCAACCACCACCACAACCATTTCCACAATTCAACCCAGGCCCATAAAACCAGCCTGGAAATCTTAATCTTCGACAGGGAGAAATCATTCGCCTCAATCAACCACAGCATCAACACAGGTATGATGATGGTTCCCGACACAGAGAAGGCAGTGTTCACACTTGGGAATCTGGTTAGGAGGAGGATGATTATCAAAACCAATATGACGGAAGGTACGCGGATTATATATACGATGAGGGGTATAATGTTAACCAAGGCTATCCGGTACAACTACAGGTCAATCAAAGACATCACATGCCGCAACCGATTCAACAAAATCAAGTTCATAATGGAGTCCCATAGTTTAATGCGGGAAGAGCTAATAATCGGTTTAGGGGTGAGCAGATACAGTTTTTGGATGGTGTCCCACAAGTTGTTCAAGGGGCACCAATTCAAGGCGTTGAAGGTCACTGTCGACCCGTTATAGTACCCAATTCATCAGCTATAGTTACACCGGTGGGGATCAATAATCGACCTTTCGAGGTGAGGCCTCAATACTTAGGCCATTTGCCAGAGTTTTATGGAAAGAGGACCGAAGAGCCATACTTGCACATTGCGAGTTTCGATTCAATTTGCCAAACTATAGGAGGTTCAGGTTTTACAAAGGATGAGGTTAAGTTGATGTTGTTTCAATTTACCCTGAAAGACAAGGCACGCCAATGGTTCGCAACATTACCTCCTGGGAGTATTTACACTTGGCAAGAGATGCAGCAAGTGTTTTTGGAGGAGTACTACACCATGAATAGAACCAGTGAAGCTCGGGATGCAATCAGAGCATTCCAGCAACATTCAGGGGAAGCGTTCCATGAGGCGTTCACAAGGTTTAAAGAGTTGCTTTGGAAATGCCCACATCATGAAATTCAGACCTGGGAATCAATTAAGGCGTTTTATGATGGGCTACTTCCTGATGATGTAAGAGATCTCATAGCCATCAGTAATGGTACGTTTCTCACGAATACAGAAGCTGTAGATTGGGCATATTTGGAGAGACAGAGTGCTACTTCTAAGAGACAGGCACAATCTAGCAGGAGAGCGAGACCAGCATCGGCGAGATCAATTGATTATGAAGCTGAAGAACGGGTTGAGAAACTGAAACACCAAAACTTACTATTAGAGCGACAAGTGGCTCAGATGAAGTTGGGAAAGGGAGCAGAAGTTAGGGTAGCTAATGCATTTGCGGTATGTACAGATTGTGGTGAGTTAGGCCACCAGGTTGGAGAGTGTCCCGCAAGGATGGGCTCGCATGAGGAAGTGAACCAAGTATTCGGTGAACGAAAACAATATGATATGAAACCAAATACATATCATCCAGGTTTACGAAATCACCAGAATTTTAGTTATGGAAATACTTCTAATCAAATGAACCCTAATTTCCAGGTACCCATGCAAGGAGGCCAGCAGTATCAGAGTCGCCAAGGTAATTACTCGCAAGGTAATTACCAAACTCAGGGCCCATATAATCAGGGTAATCAGCAAGGGAACTTCTCAAGTGCTAGCAGTGGAACGAGTGATGACAAATTGGATGCTATTATGAAGTTTATGAAGGACATCCAAAAGGATAATGAAGTTCGAGACAAAACTTCCGAAGCAATGAAGAAGCAGCTGGGGCTGTTAGCAGAGGATCTAGCCCAGCTGAGAAGAGACCCAGGTAAGTTCCCGAGCACTACCACAGTGAATCCAGCACATCAGTCATCTAGCTCGAAAAATGGAAGAAATGTGCACATTAACGCGGTAAGTATTCTTCCAACTTTTGAAATTGGTAGTGTTGAAGTAACTCCACCATCACAATTAGTTAAGGGGGTGGTGGAGGATGTTGGTAATGGATCGGACTCTCAACATGATCGGGACCCACCAAGGGATAAAAGGTGGGAAAATTTTAAACAAGTTAAAATTAATCTACCCTTACTCGATGCGATTAAAGAGAATTCCGATCATGTTGAGTGTTTGAAAGAGTTAAGTACCCAAAACCGACTTCACAAGTTTCCTAAAAAACTTGATTTAATTGCAAATGTGAATGCCGTTTTGTTGGGTACTCTTCCCCCGAAACTCCAAGATCCAGGAGCACCAATTATTTCAGTATAAGTGGGTGAATTTAAAATAGAAAGGGCACTGTTGAATCTTGGAGCGTGTGTTAGTATTCTACCAGGGAGTCTGTATGACCAATATGATTTTGGTCCGCTACAAAAAGTCAACACCACCGTGGTGTTGGCTGATCAGACTCCCATGTGTCCGAGGGGGATTGTAAGAGATGTAATTGTGAAGGTAGAAGAGTGTTACTACCCAGTTGACTTCTTAGTGCTTGACTGCGCCACAAGTTCAAAGAACACACACCCTCCAGTCATTCTGGGTAGACCGTTCTTAGCGACTGCTCATGCAATTATAAACTGCGTTGATGGAACAGTAAGTATGAGGTTTGGTGACTGTGAATTGCGGTTAAATATGTTTTCGGATGCGACTAATCCTCCCATTTCAGGTGAACGCTCAAAAGCTGAAAATGGTGATGAAAATATCTCTCCTGCAAAGGAGAGTCAAACCAAACAGGAGTGTTTGTTGGTTGACAGGTTTGAAGGGGCAGGATGCGAAGCGGTAAGGAAAAAGGAAAGTGTGGTGCATGAGGAGTTTAAAACGGACAAGGGGAAGCGACGAGGGAAGAAGAAGAAAAAGAAACCGCCAGAATGTGATAATGAAAAACGAATGTTAAAGTTATTCGGTCCAATGTGGAAGACAGTGGATGACTTACCGGAGCATTGGCGGAGTACATACTTAGAAGCCATGGGACGTAAACATCCCACTCGACCACCATAAGGGCATATCAGGTACGGTCTGGCTGAAGACCTATAAACTTAGCGCTCTCGGGAGGCAGCCCGAGGATGTAGAGTAGTGTATATTTGTTTTGTTTTTGCATGAGTACTTTTGCAGGTTATCAGGTTATTAATCTCTACGGATGCAATGGTCCAAGTGTGGGGATGTTCGGTGAAGTCCCAATACATTCTAGTTGAAATTGCGGAAATTGCACGAATTAGAGTTCAGTCAAAACTGTCCATACTTAATCTCCATTTGGACGGGGATGATCTGCATACTAATTGTAGAGATTGACCCGAGGACTTGTGGACACGGCCGCGAATGAAACGCTATACGGTCGTGGTGGAACATGACGCATGAGGATTCTACGCTTTAAACCAGGGGAGTCTGTTCCACTTTTATTATTGCATTGTTATTCGTGTTTTTGGTGGTGTTAAACTTTATGTGTTAGGGAATGTGTTAATTTATTTGTTTTAGGAATGTTCGATCATGATGTTTGTTAGTTGGTATTCCCGGGTTTTGTTTTAAAAACACGATACATTGGGGACAATGTCGCCCAAGTGTGGGGATATGGGAAACCCGGGAAGGGAAATGCTTGGGACAGGGTTTGAAAGAGGTTGAAACATGATTGAAAACGATGAAAACTGAAAAAATTGAAATTTTTGAAAATTTTAAAGAATTTCATCGCCTTAAGTGAACTAAATGGATACAAAAACCGAATGTTTCAATCACTAATGGGTTCCTTGCCGGTAGTAACTAATATAGTCCCTTGTCATGGTCGTTCCTTTAAGTTTCATGAGAGTAGGTCCGACAGGTGTTTTTAGGATAAAAGGATTGAGAAGAGATGTCTATTTAGGGGTAACATGCTTTAGATTGCATATGCTACATGTCGGCAACCCTTTTACCCTTTCTTGGTGAGATTTTGAGCCTGTAGAATGATAGAATGATTTACTTTATGACTTCATTTGCTGAGAGCAGGCCGCATGTTATTCTGTGTTAGAACTTGTATGATTTGATGCATGCTGAGACTGTGGTTTGACATGTGCACATGAATGATAAAGGTATTAGGATATCCCATACACCCGTTGTGTTTGTTTTATGTTTACCGAACCATCACCCTTAGTAGCCCTGTTGAGCCTATTTACCCTTTCGTTTGTCCACCTAACGTGAATTGTTTGATAGCGACCGTGGATGACAGTTTTGAATAATTGAAAAAAAAAAAAGAAAGAGACAAAAAGAAAGTGTTGTGAATATTGTCTATGTTCTTGGGTAGAAACCAACCCAAAAGTATGTTACGTTTTGCAAATAAGTTGTCACGGTTTGGTCGTTTGGTCGCCACATAAAAATCTATAAATATAAGCCAAAAAATTCCTACCTTTAGCCTAAGCCCAAAACCGAAAGTCCTTTTGATGCGTGTCGTGTTATATGATACAGTGGAGGTGTGATTGTCATAGAACCATATGATTACATGATTTCATGTTTGGCTTTGAGTGTTATACATACTAGCACATTACACGCTAGTTCATATGTCTAAACCGAGAGGAGAGTTTATTGTGAGGGGCGTGTAGCATGTGTATAATCCTAAGCATGTTCGTTCTGAATAGACAAGTCTTAAATTTTATAAATCGCATCAATTGCTTATCGGACTGTTAATCTTGATTGTGTCAGTCTATGGAACGGGTATGACTTGGGACTTAAATTGTTGAACTGGTATAGGGGTTTAGAGGTGTTGTTACTATGGTGAGTAGTTCCATATCGGTTTGCTTGAGGGCAAGCAAAGGTGAAGTGTGGGGATGTGATAGAAGGGTAAATAACCGTGTTTTAACATGTGTAAATATAAGGTTTTAAGCGTTTATTATCATAAAACATGGTTACTTTGAGTGTGTTTCTATTTGTAGGTATCCAGAGCTTAACGGATGGATTTTGAAGCTAAACGGGAGGTTTTCGGGAAGATTTATGAAGGTTAGAAGCTTACACACAAGTTGGGAGTTGAACAATGCGAAAAATGGTGAGAAACCAGTACTTGGCGCAAAAAGAAACTAGTTTGGCGCAACCTGGTGTCAGTTTTGACGCAATACAGCTGCTAGTAAGTCAGGGGCGCAACCTTGTGCTAGGGGGGCGCAACCTTGCGCTGGCATCAGATAGTCACGCGAAAATTCAGGATTTCACTTTATTTTAAGATATCTTCCCAAAACGAGATTTGGACTAACCCTAGCCGTTTTCCACTTCCCAAGGACGAATTTTGGAGTTCCCAACCTCAATTTTCATCAATCTTTCATGCAATCAAACATCCAAGACAACCAAGAAGATCAAATCATGACTATGAGTGGCTAGATTCTTTTATGACCACCTCCGGGTGGATGGTTCATGTATGTGAAACTCAAACCTTGTTTATTTAGTTTTTTGGATTGTTTTTCATAACTTGAAGAATACTTGTGGTTTAGTTTTGTTTAAAAGAATTGTGAGTGTTGCAATTATTCATCTTTTACCATTCGCATTTGGTTTCTTGCATCGTGAGTAGTTTGGTTATTGGGTGGGTTCTTGGCACTTATGATTTGGTAATTAAATTGCATAGGTTATTATTAAAAACTTGTCTTTGATTATCAATCAAACTAAACCGTTAACAAGACCTTTTGGTATCTATCTAATTAAACAGGTTTGGGTGAATCATTGAACCAGGAAATCCGGAGGGGGTTGCTTTTCTTTAAAATTGAGAACTTTCTTAATTATTCTCGATCAAAAATCTCAAAACGCAATTAAAGCAATAGTTTTTCTTAGTTTTAGTTAATCTAGGTTTCTACAATCAACACTAACCACATATTCCTTGTGGAGACGACCCTACTTACCCTTGCTAGTAAAGGTACTTAGGACCAAATTTTAAACTTGTTTTTGACCGACCTTTCGACATCGATCAACTAAAAACATTATAATGGTGATAAAACACTATGATATAGATCTATTATGGGTGTAATGAATCTAAAAATAAAGGTAGGATACGAACTTGTTACGACGATAAGTAGCATCGAAGGACACAACATCCCCAAACATATGAAAATTTCTCTTTGTATCTCCATCGGCCCAGAACAACGCACGTAAAACGCCATCGTTAGTTCTTAGGTATTCCATAGAGAAATTGGGCATAAATTCTTTCTTCCTTCTTAGGCGTTTAATAACCATGTCAGCATCGTACTCAGATATATACCTATTTAAGTCTCTCTTGAAGTTTTTGAAGTCAACTTTCGTGGCACCTACCTTGTCAAAACCTCCATAAAGAGTCCTCATAATGTTAAACGCTCTAACCGGACCAACGTTTATGGCACTCAAAGCATTTACGGCTTCTTCCTGTACGTAATTGATTGCTCTGTTTTCAGGAAGCAGGTACCTGTCATCTTCAGCAACAAATGAGTGATTATGCGACTCCTCGAAGTAATAAACCTCGTAAAGATTATCCGGGGTTAACTTAACCCGAATGCACGCTTCACATCCGGTCCTTATAGAAGGAACCCTGCGAGTAATCTTAGACTTCGAGTTATCATTAGAACTACCAGCTTCCTGAGTCGAGTCAATCGCCTTAAAGGGTTTAGTACCCTCTTTTGAGCATAGGAACCATTTACTATGTATGACACCCTTTCGAGGCTCGTATTGAGTACCCTTCCTAGATGTGAAACCTCCTGCCTTAGCATATCTTTGGTAAAAAAAGAAAGGCATTTTGGAGCGAATCAAACGTCATATGCATCTGAGGTTTAATCGAATCATCGACATCTGGTATAAATGTCCTCCTTCCAGAATTTGGGGACACCTGAACATTACCAACGGGCTGGTATGTAGGGATATCTACAACAAAAAATCGACACATCAGTCGTTTATAAAACAGTGATAACAACATGTTTCCGAATTTGATAAAACACTATCTGTTTACTGTAAAAGACACTATACAGCTTAATTAACAATAATATGTTGATTTAAAACACTTAATAATAATAAAACACTATGAGACATAAAATTAAGATGTCTGCACAGAATATAACAATATTGGTGGGGGATAAAACACTATGAAAAGAAATTAAGATGTCTGTACATAATATAACACTATTGATTGTGGATAAAACACTATACATCTAAGTATCACAAAAAAATAACTCTGTTAATGATAAAACACTACAAAAACTTACACTAACACAATTCAATGTATAAAACACTATGAATGGAAATTAAGATGTGTGAATAGAATATAACACTATTGATCATGCATATGACACTATACATCTAAGTATCAAAAAAAAAATAACTCTGTTAATGATAAAACACTACAAAAACTTACCCTAACACAATTCAATGTATAAAACACTATGAAGGGAAATTAAGATGTGTGAACAGAATATAACACTATTGATCATGCATATGACACTATCCATCTAAAAAAAAAAAAAAATACCCTGATCATGATAAAACACTATAAAAAACAACTTACGCTAAACAACTTAATTTATAAAACACTACATACACACAAAATCAAAAAAATACTAATAACCTGTAAGACGGCATACTAAAAAAAAAACATGCCAAGCATATAACACTACTTATCGAAACATGATAACTCTTAACAGATTAAATTAGTATGATACACATGTACCTGCATCGCCGGACTCCATTGAAATTGATATATAACACCAGAATAGAAGAAGGGCGCAGAAGGTAAACAACTGTATTGTCTCTGGCGATTTCATAAGACTTCATGTATTTATAATTGATGAAGAATGATACGTAGATAACAATCGTATTGGATCTTGCAAAAAAATACAAAATTCAAATCAATCCCTAAACAATCTCATCGACAGTTTTTTTTTTCTGCAGTTATCTTATAAATCAATTAATTGATAAGAATGGACAATTACTAATATACCCTTTTGAATTAATTAAGATAAGGGACACTTGTCATTCCCAAATTATTTCTCACACTTCTCACAAAAGTAGGACTTTGTACAGGATCCTCTACCTATATATATATATATATATATATATATATATATATATATATATATATATATATATATATTATCAATTCATTTAAATTTTTAATAATATTTCAATTTTAACCATTATATTATAAGTAATATACATCTTTAACACGTTAAACTATATAATAGTATTTCATTAATGAATTAATTTTAGTTTTCTTTAATAACTTTTTAAAAAATTCTAAATACATATACATGTTTATTTTTTATGAAGATATATTTAAAAGTATTTTTTGATATCTCAGACAACTTTAACATATTCTTTGATAGTTTGATAGTTTGATAGGTGAGATCGTAGAAATACATGTTTAATTAAAACTGTATGTGTTAAAGATATATATTATTTGTGAAAAAGAGGTTTTTTTATATATTATGTTTGTTTTAACACACATATAATATATATAATATAGATTATATACAAAATAAAATTTGCGTCGGAAGTGTGCACCATGTGTTTAGATTGTTGATCACACATTCACACCAGTTCAAATTTTAAGATTGAAGATTGTAATAAGAGTTAAATGCTTGGTTGGTCCCTGTGGTTTTCAAAAATTGCAGACTTGGTCCCAGTAGTTTACTAATTACACGCGTGGTCCCTGTGGTTTTCAAAAATGCACTCGGTTGTTTCCCAGCCCTAACATCAGTTAAATTTCTCAGTTAACTCCATGTTAAATGACCAAAATACCCTTACCCTTACATCAACCACGTTCTGAAGAACATATATAAACATATAAAAGTGGAAACCACCAGCTAATCTCATTAATTCCACTTTCTCTCACTAAAATCCCCCAAATTTAACACCTCAAATCTCTTAAATCATCATCATTATCACTCATTCACATCTCAAATTTCGACAACCGCTTGCTGTTACTTCAATCTATGGGTTAAACTTCGAGTGCATTAACGGTTACATCATACACAAATCACAATCTCACTTTAATTCAGGTAATACATTCCGAAATCACTTGTTCTTCAGTGTTTGTTGCATTTTACTGCAATATTGTAATATATTATGATTTGTTTGAGGTAACTTGTTAGTTAAACTTTGTAGATCTGCTTATTTCGTACGTTTTTAGGTTTATGTGTGTTTTAGTGAACAAATCTGCTGAAAAAGTCGGAACTCGAAACCCTAGGTTGCTGTTGTAGTGCTAATAGCTGTAGATCTGGCTGATTTTTCGGGATTTTGGTGTGAATTAGTTGTTTTAGGTGTGAATTTGTCAACTTTTCATTGTGTTGATGCTAATTTGATGTTTATTAGTTTGAAAATTGATTAATGTGTTTTTGAAACTGGATTTTTTATTGTGTTTTTTTTTGTAAACAGAGAAAGAGAGAAACAGAGAAGATGATGATGGGGATGAAGATGATGCAGTGGTTTTACCACTGCCAGTTTCTCCAACAATAATAGTGGTGGAATGAGTCTCCACCAGATACAGTAATCGAGACGAGAGAGATGAGAGGGAGAAAGAAGGGCGGCGGCGGCGACTCACGGCGGCAGTGACAGGGTGAGACTGGAGGTGGGTTGGTGATGAAGAAGATGGTGGGGATGAAGATGATGCAGGTTGGGGATGAAGATGCAGGTTGTGGGGGTTTATAAGGAGAGTTAATAAGCAAGGGTATTTTGGTCATTTAACATGGAGTTAACTGAGAAATTTAACTGATGTTAGGGCTGGGGACCAACCGAGTGCAATTTTGAAAACCACAGGGACCACGCGTGTAATTAGTAAACCACTGGGACCAAGTCTGCAATTTTTGAAAACCACAGGGACCAACCAAGCATTTAACTCTTGTAATAAATAGGGAAGTAAAGGAAAAAAAATAAAGCAACCTTCTTCAATGTTGTTTTATGTTTGTTAAATTGTTCCATCGACTTCTTCCAAAGATATATATGTTTTAGATACTACGTACAATAATTATTTATTTTATTTTTATTTTTGATGCGTATAACGTGCCCACATTGGAGTGTCCTACTTTTCAGCATGCATGCATACTAATCTAAATCTTCATCGTTAGTTACCCATGTTTCTTCTATGTTTTTGCATAATGTTTCTGCAAGTTATTTCCCTTCTTTTAGGCTAGAGGGTATGGTGATGGTCCTCCAAAGGATGATAATCCGCCACGTAAGCGCCACGTCATAGTCCTCTCAAGGATGGTCCATCCCACAAAAGTAGAGGGTATGGGAAGATGGTCCATCTCTATGCACTATGTACAAGTAGTAATGCCTAATGTACAAATCAAACACAAACACAAAAAAGGGGGGCCCACCAGATTGGATCGTCGCCAACGTCGTGATCTTGCCGGTGAGGACGGGGACGTTGGGGGGGGGGGGGGGGCGGGATGGTGTTGATGGCGGCGCCGGACCTCGACGGTATGGGGACGTCCCCCATACCGCATAGCCTTAGTTAGCCGCGTTCACATGCACCGACCAAGTGGCTATTATCTCATGGGTTTGCATTATTTTACTTTCTGTGTATTAAAAATTTCGTGAGGAACAGAAAAGAGTAGAAAATTTTTTGGCTCAAAACCTACCTCTAATTCTTTCTGATTTTTTGGAGTCTAACCCGTTTAAGGGTCTATTTGGAGTCTCTATCAAAAACACTTGTAATTATACAAACAAATATCCCTTTGTTTGAAATATACATGTCACGTCCTTAATATTCCGTACGTCTATTACTAAAAAAATCTTATGTAAAGCAAAATTATATATATATATATATATATATATATATATATATATATATATATATATATATATATGTATGGGGGACCGCTAAAATGAGAACCACCTCCAGTTGTAAGAATCGTGGGAACTACACCGTACGGGGCGAGGTGGACCAATTTTTTTTTCATAAACGTAGATGCATGTATTATAAACACATTTGTAAAAAAAATTCAAAAAAAAAATGTCGGGTGTGTAGTTTTGAGCACCCAAAGTTTGCGTTTACGGGACCCGTAAATTTTATTTAAAATTTACGGTACCCGTAAACACAAACTTGTGGTGTTCAAAACTACACACACGACATTTTTTTGTGACTTTTTTTTACAAATGTGTTTATAATACAAGCATCTACGTTTATGAAAAAAATTTTGGTCCAACTCGCCCCGGATCAAAAAGTTCTCACGGTTCTTACAACTGGAGGTGGTTCTCATTTTAGCGGTCTCCTGTATGTATACATATGTATATATATATGGAAATGGTAAAATGAGAATCACCTTAAGTTGTGAAATCCATAAGAACTAGGTCTTCCAAAAGGTTTTTCCAAAAAAAAAATTCTCAAAAATCTTTAAAAATATCACTTGTTTCAGCGAAAAAAAGGTAAAAAAAATGTCGTAAACAAAAATTTACATCAGGTGTAACATTTTTTTATCATCGTAACAAAATTTACATCAAACGTAAATAAAACTTAAATCATACGTAACTAAGGACTCGACAATTTTTTTTTTGTTTTTTTCACATACGTATTTATAATATTTTCATCTACGTTTGGGCAAAAAATTGTGTACAACTCGCGCGAAAAGTAGAAGTTCTGATGGTTCTCACAACTTATGATTGTTCTTAATTGAATCGAAGCCTATATATATATAGGGTAGGGTTCTAGAGTGAACAATGGTTTAGTTGTGAACAAAGTGAACAAATCTTGACCCTTCATTTCTTAGATGATGAGATTTAATGGTAATGACAATTTGGTAAATATTTTATAAAATATAACCATTAAATAAGGCTGATAGGGGCATTAATGTAAATGTCTACTAAATCTAATTTTGTAAATATCACAATCTCTCTCATAAAAATACAAAATTCCAATTTCATCTTTCTGTAACCGACCGGCGATTTAGGGTTCTTCATCCATTGATACTCACGGTGCGGCGTTCCGGCGAGGATAATCATCAAAATTGTAGCAGTGGTTAGTTTACTTTCAGTACATCGTTTCCAGTCGTGTATGCTTGATACTTCTTCTTAATTGTAAGAAATCTGAAAGATAGGGTTTCGTTCATTGGGTGTATAAATATCAGATTGAAGGTGTATAAATATCATATTCAAATGTTGCACTGTTTTTATGTTCATATGAAATGTTGCTATGTTTTTATGCGATAATAGGATGTTCATCGGAAAGTTAGGATTTTGTTCTAGTACATGCTAAATTTTTTTATAGTATGGTGTTGGTTTAACAAATTAGTGGATTTTGCTCTGTTTTTATGCGAGGTTGCTCTGTTTTTATGCGATTTTAGCTGTTCATTGGCTGTACACATATGTATTGTAGCAGGTTTTGTGAAATCTCATAAGGTTGTGTGTATTGATTATGTAAAGTCGTTGATATACACTTGTGTATTATACTAATTGATATTGAATTGGGGGGAAATTTGATGAAGATTGTACACTGGGTTGTACACATATGCACATGGTATTCTATATGTGTACACGTGTAAAGCTGATTTGTGCACATGTGTATTTGAATGAAACTTTATGTTTGTTGATGTTAACAATGTTGAGCAAATACTCTTATTTTTAGTTTTAATACGTTTGTGTATACAGGTGTTTGTGCTTTTTTGTATTGTGATCTTTCTTTCAGTTGTTATTTTAAATCTTCCAAATGAAAACTAGTAAGTATGAAAAAATGTATTAAGTGTAGGACCGTGTTTCTTGACCAAAACCGTGATTAGTGTGAGACTAGTTCAAGACGGTAGAGATTAGAGATGGATAAAAACAACTTCTTTGTATTAATCGGTAGTGTAACATTACAAGTCGGCCCGATTACAAGATAACCGAACTAATACCAAAGGAGTATACATCCGGGGAGAGACCACAAGATAACCGAACTAATACCAAAGGAGTATACATCCGGGGAGAGACCAAGTGGTGATCTCTCCCCCACACTCTCTAACTCTCTCTAGTGTAAATGAAAGACAAGGGGTGGTATTTATAGTCACACTCATTTCACATGCACACACACACGGTCAAACCCATAACCCTCTCGTTTGACCACTTCAAACGAGCGGGTCAATACACATTTGTTTGACCGTTTCACTAACTATTACATAATCAGCATAAAATAAATCTAATCTATTCGACAAGCATCGGACACAAAATCTGCATCAACAAATTCCCCCTTGTCTGTTGCTGTCGAATGCTGAAAATGCAACTGCAATCGATCTTCAGTTAAGTATTTATCTTCTCTGTGTTAACAAATTCCCCCTTGACCGATGATCCAGGTAAGTAGTATTGTAACAACCCTCGGTAAAACCAACACCCTTATAATATTTTCAACACCCTATTATATATTAAAGTACCCTTATATGTCTTGAAATACACCCCGTAAGTGAAAACCGAGCCCGAATTATATTATAGCATACAAAATAAATAAAAAAAATAAGAAACATGGAATTGAGGCGGGCCGCGTAAACCCACCTCAATAGTTCACGCGGGCGGTATCAGGGTCTAAACCTGATATCGTTGAATCCTTTAGTTCAAGCGGGCCGCGTAAGAGTTCTAGATAGTTAACGCGGGCCGCGAGAGATCATGAAACGCGGAGACATCCGGTGCTGACACGTGTCGACATCGTGGCGAGTCTAGTAGCTGACCAGGCTAAACTATAGTGTTGACCAAGGTTGACGCGGCCCGCGTAACCTTGGCCTGTGTTTTACGCGGGCCGCGTGAGAGTCGTATTTCAGCAATATAAATAGCAGGCATCAGTTTTCGTTTTCCGTCGCTCATTCTCAATTCTCAATCTTGAATTTCTGTAGTAAAGGCATAATATTTGGGTATTATACCCCTAAATTAGCAAGGTTCGGCTCCGTTGTAAGTATTATAACCCCAGTTTCGTAATAGTTACGCTGCCCGATTGATTTAGGGTTCCGTAACAACTGTCGTGGTTTTGCCCGACGTAGTTGTTGGAATGCCGTCTTGGGGAGGGTATCATTAATAATTTCAGAGGGTTATGATACTAACCAATGTACATTTGTATAAATTATAGATTATATCCAGGAAACCCTTACGAGAAGCCTAAGCTAGCAATGTGAGTTTATCCTCTTTTTGTTAATCTTTTTGATAATGTTTTACCAAACCTTAAATGTTTTACTATGAAATTTAGCAGTGATTGAGTCTTTGTAGTTCTTCAATTACTGCTGGTATGTTGGGGTTTTGTATACAAAATGTACTACACTGTGAGTAGTAAGTCGAGGATGACAGTACGTTACCATTGGACAATGAGTTAGCCAAGGTGTAATACGACCCGCAAGTCAGTGGATTGATAGTACCAAATGGAGTAATTGTGTAGACATAAACAATGTGATCGCTCTCAATACTGTTCACTGTGACTTTTTATTTAAACTTGATTAAACTGGGATTCACTCACCAAGATTTCCAACTGACAAATGTTTTTAAAACACGTTTCAGGTAACCCAATGTGACAGCCAATTAATAAAAAAAGCCAGCTGGAGAGCACTGAAGGCTTGGGAAATTGTGGCTATAAAAGTTACCAAATAAACGATGTTTTAAATTTAAATAATATAGGGTTTATCCCTATTAATGTATTGTACTAAGAAACTTGGGTTTTGCCCATGTGTTTATTAATATTAATTATGGTGGTTTTACTCTGATAAATATTTCCTAACTACGGTCCTGATGTAAATTCCGCTGCAAGACTATAATAACTGATACCACCTAAACTCTGAGATCGCATCCGCCCGTTCCCGGGGATCAGGGATCGGGGGTTGCGATAGAAGGTGGTATCAGAGCCTAGCCACTGTTCTGAGCCAAAGAAGTGTTCTGCTGACACTTAAATTCTATATTTTGTGTTAGGAAATAATTTTCGGAAATACGTGCATAACTGTAATTATTTGTTATGTGTTATTTGACTATCTGTTAGTTTTCAGTATGAGTGATCAAGGACCAGCAGACGTGAATCGTCAGTTATCTGATTCACCTAGGAGTGAAAGTACATCATCACAGCCTGCCCTTTTAGGGTATTCTGCTGATCAGGAGGAGGGAATATTTGCCTTTAGAGCTCAATCTGAAGAAACATTTCCTAATAAGAAACGAGGATGGTTCAGTAAAGAAGCTTTTGCTCGTAGGAAGAGAATGCGAAAATTGCAACAGCAAAGAGCATTAGCAGCTATTAAGCGAGAGACAGATGCCCATACGCAGGACATGCTTAAGAGAAGCTTAGCTAATTTTCATAGCTTAGCTACAACTGCTGCTGACCCAAGTCTGGAACAACTAGTAGCCCCTCAACCACAAAACCCAGAACAACCCATGGAGATAGAAAACCTGGAAAACCAAGTAGAGATGCACGACTTTAATCCAGAAGAAATCCCAAGGGTACCTGCACCAAACCCTCTAGACCCGAATTACGACCCCTGGTGGGACGACAATAGGGACTTTGTACGACGTTACCCTATCCAGGATTATCCACCCATACAGAACATAGAAGCTTACCCAGGTATGGACTCTTTAGATCCCTATTACCAAAATAACCATATTAGGGAGATATTAGAGGATCCTTACCAATTTCAGGAACTTTCACCCCCATATCAGGAACCCGCACCCCAGATTCCAAACCCAGTCCGAGAACCTGCACCCCCAATGAGTGCAGAAAACGTTCAAGAACTTAGGACTTTCGGGGAGGAAATTTTAGAAAGCAGTGAGAGGATGAGACAGGTGGGAGAGCGTCTCGTATGGAAATACGATGAGCGCAATATGGATTTTTGGATAAATCCATATCCATGAATGTGAGAATGGAGGAAACGGTAGTAGTAGTAATAATAATAATAATAAAATAAAATAAAAATAAAAATAAAATAAAATATGTGTGTACGGATGCATAGTATTATTAGTGTAATTTCCTTTCTGTTGGTATTGTAATCTTTATTTCTGTACTAGTGTGTAATAGACGCATAGTATATGAAAATAGAGTACAAGTCGCAATAATCGACGGTTTTGGTTAAATTGCGTGTCATGTGATTCACTATATTACCTATTATTTGTGATATTAATATGGGGTAAATGTTTAAAATTCAGATGGCCGACGAAGAAAATCAAGGAAATCTGAATAACGATAACCAGAGTAACATTAACGTGGTTAATGAACATCCAAGCATCAATAACAATGGAAACCAAGTGTATAATAGTGCTATTCAACATATAGTGGCACAAGGAATTATAGATGCAATGCCATTTATTCTTCAAACTGTTAAGGATGCTGATAATAAAAGTAAACATAGCAGTAAGCGACCAATTGAACCAGAACATAGCGTGAACAATGGACCATTACTTCAAATGCCTATTCCCAAAAGAAGAAGAATCGTGCCTTACGGTTGTTCTTACAAAGAATTCTGGTCCTGTAAGCCAATAGAATTCTCGGGCAATGAAGAACCTATTGCAGCTCTACGCTGGATAGAAAAGACTGAGGCTGTTCTGAAAATAAGTAAATGTGCGGAAGAGGACAAGATAATGTTTGCTTCCAATCTATTTAAGAATGCAGCCTTAGAATGGTGGAACACTATCCTTCAATCTAGAGGAAGTGATAGGGTTTATAATATGGATTGGGAAGAATTTCGGAATATGGTAGAAAGGAAATTTTGCCCTCCAAATGAAAAGGAGCAGATAGCAAACAAATTCCTAAACCTTAGGATGACTGGTGTGGATAGTAAGGGGTACACAAAGTTATTCTTTGAATATGCTAGAATAGTGCCAACCCTTGCTTCACCAGAACCGGTGTTAATCTCCCGTTATATCTGGGGATTAATTGGAGAGATTAGACATGTAGTCAAGGCAGCTAGACCTCAAACTATAGAAGAAGCTGTAGAACTAGCAAATACCTTGACAGATGAGTTAATCTGTACTAGAGAAGAAGATCAGAGGAGAAACCTAACCCAAAGGCTTACTCAAGAATTTCGTTCTGGAAATTTTAATCGTAGGAATATGGGTTCTACCTCTGCACCATACTGCAAGGTCTGCAAGAAAAAACATTCGGGAAAATGCTCCACTCTCTGTAATTATTGCAAGGTGCCAGGACACAAGGAAGAAAATTGCAGGAAGAAATCCAGCAATGGATTGTGCTACAATTGTGGAGAAAAAGGTCATATTAGGCCAAAATGTCTGAAATTGACCCCAGCTGCAAACAACAAGAATACTAAAAATGCTAGAGCATTTGTGCTAACTGCAGAAGAAGCCAAGATGATCCCAGACGTTATAGCTGGTACGTTTTTAGTTAATGATATATTTGCTAAAGTATTATTTGACTCTGGTGCGAACCAAAGTTTTATCAATACTTCGTTTTGCAAAATTCTAAATCAGTCATTAACTAAACTACCACAAGAATGTCTAGTAGAAACCGCCAATGGAGAAACTGTTAGGATTTCTGAAATCTTGCAGGGAGCAAGAATAGAAATTTTAAATCAGAAATTTTTAGCAAACCTATATCCCATGAATCTGACAGGATTCGATGTTGTTTTAGGAATGGATTGGTTAATAGCCAATAAAGCCAATATTTTGTGTGATCAAAAGTCAATTCAAGTAAATTCACCAAAAGGTAAAACGATCACAATTAAAGGAGAAAAACTTTCTAGGTCCACTAAATTCATATCTTTAATGAAAACTGCAAGTTGTATAAGAAAAGGTTCTATGGTGTATTTGATTTCTATAATCACTAACACTAAAGGAAAAGAACTAAAAGATATTCCAGTAGTGTCACAGTTTTCAGATGTATTTCCAGAAGAATTGCTAGGGCAACCTCCAGATAGGGAAGTTGAATTCAGAATTCATTTGATCCCAGGAACATCACCGATTGCCAAAGCACCTTATCGTTTGGCACCTGCAGAAATGCAAGAATTAAAGAAACAATTAGATGAATTGTTAGAGAAAGGATTTATACAGCCAAGTTCGTCGCCATGGGGAGCGCCGATACTGTTTGTTAAAAAGAAAGACGGATCAATGCGTATGTGCATTGACTACCGTGAATTGAACAAGGTCACGATTAAGAATCGGTACCCATTACCAAGAATCGATGATCTGTTTGATCAACTGCAAGGAGCTCGATTTTTCTCGAAAATCGATTTAAGGTCAGGATATCATCAATTAAAGGTACAGGAAGAAGACATTCCTAAAACCGCATTCAGAACAAGGTATGGCCATTATGAATTTACTGTCATGCCATTTGGTTTAACCAATGCCCCAGCTGCATTTATGGACATGATGAACCGAATATGTAAGCCATATTTGGATAAATTCATAATTGTTTTCATAGATGATATTCTCATTTACTCTAAGAGTAAAGAGGATCATGCAAAGCATTTGCACGCACTTTTAAGTTTATTAAGAAAAGAAAAGCTCTATGCTAAGTTTTCAAAGTGCGAGTTTTGGTTAGAACAGGTACAATTTCTTGGACATTTAGTTAATCATGAAGGAATTCATGTAGATCCAACAAAGATTGAGGCAATTACTAAATGGAAAACCCCTGAGTCACCAACCGAGGTTAGAAGTTTCTTAGGATTTGCCGGTTATTATAGAAGATTTATTCAAAATTTTTCTAGAATAGCCATTCCCTTAACTAAGTTAACCTTTAAGTCTGTTAAGTTTGAATGGGGATTAAAACAAGAAGAAGCATTTAGAATTCTTCAGCAAAGATTAACTCATACACCCATATTAGCATTACCAGAAGGAACTGAAGACTTTGTAGTCTATTGTGATGCTTCTAAATTAGGTTATGGATGTGTATTGATGCAACGACAAAAGGTTATAGCTTACGCATCTAGACAACTTAAGAATCATGAAGAGAATTATTCAACCCATGATTTAGAGTTAGGAGCTATAATTATTGCTCTTAAGATTTGGAGACATTACCTTTATGGTAGTAAGGAGTTGAATATGAGACAAAGACGCTGGATGGAGATGCTTAGTGACTATGACTGTAATATCCAGTATCATGAAGGAAAAGCAAATGTAGTAGCAGATGCTTTAAGTCGAAAATATCATAATAAGCCAAAAAGGGTACGTTCTCTTAAATTAAATCTGCAAGTAGATTTAAATAAACAAATAAGAGAAGCACAAGAATCAGTAATCAAGGATGATTCTGAAAAATTAAAAGGTATGCTAAAAGAATTAGAACAAGGAACAGATGGAATATGGAGATTCCATTAAAAGAGAATGTGGATACCTAAATTAGGAAATATACGTCATCGTATATTAGAAGAAGCCCATATGTCTAAGTATACGATGCATCCAGGTAGTGATAAAATGTACCAGGATTTAAGGAAAAATTTTTGGTGGATAGGAATGAAGAAAGACATAGCAACCTATGTTTCTAAATGTTTAACTTGTTCACAAGTCAAAGCTGAACACCAGAAACCCTCAGGTTTGTTACAGCAATTAGAAATGCTAGTATGGAAGTGAGAATTAATAACAATGGATTTTGTTACTAAATTACCCAAAACTAGGAAAGGAAATGATACAATCTTGGTGATTGTAGATAGATTAACTAAGTCAGCTCATTTTCTACCAATGAAGGAAACAATTAGTATGGAACAATTATCTAAATTGTATGTAAATGAAATTGTTTCTTTACATGGCATTCCTTTATCAATTGTTTCTGATAGAGATAGTCGATTTACCTCTCATTTTTGGTCAAGTTTCCAAAAAGCAATGGGAACCAAGTTAAAGTTAAGCACAGCTTATCATCCTCAAACGGATGGACAAAGCGAAAGGACAATTCAGACAATGGAAGACATGCTTAGAGCTTGTGTAATTGATTTTGGAGGTAATTGGGATGATCACTTACCTTTAATAGAATTTTCTTATAATAATAGTTATCACACAAGTATCAATGCTGCACCATTCGAAGCACTTTATGGACGAAAGTGTCGAACCCCAGTCTGTTGGGCAGAAATTGGGGAAAAGCAACTATCTGGACCTGAGATAGTGCAAGAAACAACCGACAAGATCATTCAAGTCAAGGAACAACTGAAAACAGCACGTGATCGACAGAAAAGTTATGCTAATAACCGACGAAAGCCATTGGAATTTAAAGTAGGAGATAAAGTATTGTTAAAAGTCTCTCCTTGGAAATGAGTAGTAAGATTTATCAAACGAGGAAAGCTAAGCCCCAGGTATATTGGACCTTTTAAGATTATTAGAAAAATAGGACCTGTAGCCTATCAGCTACAACTGCCAGAGGAAATGGCAGGAATACATGATGTGTTTCATGTATCTAATCTCAAAAAGTGTTTAGCTGACAAATCAATGATAGTGCCTCTTAAGGATATAGAGGTAAATGAACAACTCTAGTTTGTGGAAAGGCCTCTACAGATTGAAGACAGAAAAGTCAAGAATCTCAAACACAAGAGACTAGTTCTAGTCAAAGTGAAGTGGGACTCTAAAAAAGGACCTGAGTACACATGGGAGCTTGAATCAGAAATGCAAAGGAAATACCCGCATTTGTTTCAGTAGATCTCGAGGACAAGCTCTAAAACACGGTGGGGAGAATGTAACAACCCTCGGTAAAACCAACACCCTTATAATATTTTCAACACCCTATTATATATTAAAGTACCCTTATATGTCTTGAAATACACCCCGTATGTGAAAACCGAGCCCGAATTATATTATAGCATATAAAAAAAATAAAAAAAATAAGAAACATGGAATTGAGGCGGGCCGCGTAAACCCACCTCAATAGTTCACGCGGGCGGTATCAGGGTCTAAACCTGATATCGTTGAATCCTTTATTTCAAGCGGGCCGCGTAAGAGTTCTAGATAGTTAACGCGGGCCGCGAGAGATCATGAAATGCGGAGACATCCAGTGCTGACACGTGTTGACATCGTGGCGAGTCTAGTAGCTGACCGGGCTAAGCTATAGTGTTGACCAAGGTTGACACGGGCCGCGTAACCTTGGCCTGTGTTTTACGCGGGCCGCGTGAGAGTCGTATTTCAGCAATATAAATAGCAGGCATCAGTTTTCGTTTTCCGTCGCTCATTCTCAATTCTCAATCTCGAATTTCTGTAGTAAAGGCATAATATTTGGGTATTATACCCCTAAATTAGCAAGGTTCTGCTCCGTTGTAAGTATTATAACCCCAGTTTCGTAATAGTTACACTGCCCGATTGATTTAGGGTTCCGTAACAACTGCCGTGGTTTTGCCCGACGTAGTTGTTGGAATGCCGTCTCGGGGAGGGTATCATTAATAATTTCAGAGGGTTATGATACTAACCAATGTACATTTGTATAAATTATAGATTATATCCAGGAAACCCTTACGACAAGCCTAAGCTAGCAATGTGAGTTTATCCTCTTTTTGTTAATGTTTTACCAAACCTTAAATGTTTTACTATGAAATTTAGCAGTGATTGAGTCTTTGTAGTTCTTCAATTACTGCCGGTATGTTGGGGTTTTGTATACAAAATGTACTACACTGTGAGTAGTAAGTCGAGGATGACAGTACGTTACCATTGGACAATGAGTTAGCCAATGTGTAATATGACCCACAAGTCAGTGGATTGATAGTACCAAATGGAGTAATTGTGTAGACATAAACAATGTGATCGCTCTCAATACTGTTCACTGTGACTTTTTATTTAAACTTGATTAAACTGGGATTCACTCACCAGTATTTCCGACTGACAAATGTTTTTAAAAAACGTTTCAGGTAACCCAATGTGACAGCCAATTAATAAAAAAAGCCAGCTGGAGAGCACTGAAGGCTTGGGAAATTGTGGCTATAAAAGTTACCAAATAAACGATGTTTTACATTTAAATAATATAGGGTTTATCCCTATAAATGTATTGTACAAAGAAACTTGGGTTTTACCCATGTGTTTATTAATATTAATTATGGTGGTTTTACTCTGATAAATATTTCCTAACTACGGTCCTGATGTAAATTCCACTGCAAGACTATAATAACTGATACCACCTAAACTCTGAGATCGCATCCGCCCGTTCCCGGGGATCAGGGATCGGGGGTTGCGACAAGTATCTTGACGCTCTTGTATAATAGTTCCCCCTAAAAGTACGCGTATTCGTGTTGGGTGTTGTGCAATTTCCTCACAAAGATCAATTGACCGACCTTCCGCTGATCTTCCAATACTCCAACCGGCATTTGACAAGGGTTCCAATCTTTAAGAACTGCATCAAGTCTTGATCTGTCGTAAGAACTCTATTTCATTCAAGCATACTACATTGGTAGAGATTTCTGGTGAACTGTCTTCTGTAAACCGTCTTTGTGGAAATAAAATCCTCAAATATGTGTCTGTGCAAAACATTCCACGCTGAACCGTTTGTATCACCAGAAAATCACAAACTCTACCACCTGTGATTGCGTTTAGAAATTTATCGAAGAAATTCAACATATGAAAAATTTTTATCCCCCCATTTCTTTGGTAAGATCTCTAAACCTTTACAGATTCTCTCCACTTCAAAGAATCTGTCGTCAATTTCACATAACAAATTCTCTCCACTGAGTAGAATTTATCTTCAAATGTTCACCAATTCCCTCCATTGAGCGGAACTGTCGACAATCTTCATTGAATGTTCTCGGTTGTTCGAAAAATCACGAAAACGACTTTCTTCTTTGCATATTCTAGTTGAATAAGAACGTCCCCTAGTGCCCCGTAGGATCCGACTTGTATCCCTCCAAAGACTTTGTGAACTCGTTAGGACCGGTATTGACATTCCAGGTTCATTCATTCGTTACCAAATGCGAGAATATGACAATAAACAAAAAGCTTTCTTCTTTGCATATTCTAGTTGATAAAGAAATTTCGCCTAGTACCCCGTAGGATCCGACTTGTATCCCTCCAAAGACTTTGTGAACTCGTTAGGACCAGTATTGACATTCCTGGTTCATACGTTCGTTTTCAAATGCGAGAATATGACAATAAACAAAATGCTTTCGAACATTTACGAATAACCGATAACAAACATAAACATTGATGTGCGGAAGTGAACATACCGTTTTTGGTTTTTGGCCCATAGTAGTCAAGTCACCATATTTGACGTTTGCATCGGTAACCGTGACTACCCCACACATTTTTTTAAATCATCATCTGTTTTCATCATTCTGCATCATCCCGCACTCACCCGAAACCCGTAAGAATTTGACGTTGAAGCACGATTCAGATAAGCTTTGCGAACACCCAACCCCCACTTTTGCAAATCACTTATAATTCTTGGCTTAAATATAATATAAACAAAAAAGATACCATCTTTTAGTGATTTATATGTTTGAAAAGAAAATCATATAGCCCAAACAACGAAACTTATGTGATTTTTCGTGAAGAAGAGGCCCAAACCTAAAATCAATATGTAAGCCCAAATAAAAGTTGTTATCACATATTAGAAGGGATCCAATAAGACCCAATATGTCAACATCCCTAAACTTTATAAGCGTCAATTTCATCTTCCCTCATCCTTGTCTCTCTGCGATACACAACCAGCAAAACCAGACAGATTTCTTTCTTTTTCGATGAACAATCAGCAGCCAACAACCTCTTCTTCTTCGATGAACAATCAGCAGTAGCTGTCATCCTCTTCTACACTCAAACTCGCACTTCACTTTGTGTCTCTCCCGTTTTCTGCGATACATGACCAAAAGCTTCAAACCCTTTGATGAACAATAGAAGCAGCAGTCATCTTCCACCTCTCACACCAGCCGATTAATTTGATACTGACATCCTCTTCTGCGAATCACATATCCAACAATCCCAAAAAGAAATTCATTCATCACAGGTGGGAGTTTCGTTGGGGGTGGGGTTTCGTCATAGGGGGGTTTCGTCATATTGGTTTCGTCATATTGACAAGATTGGGTTTCGTCACAGCAGGGGTTTTGTCATATTCAGCTGAATTATCAACCAGTGCAGGGGTTTCGTCATGCAGGCTTGGATCAGAGTTTCGTCAACTGCAGTAAGCTGGGTGTTTCGTCGCAAACAGCAGCTGGTGACGTCTTTCGTCGCTGCAGATATGAAGAAACCCTAGTTTCTTAAAGCAGCCGCCACACAGCTTCAAGAACACAGCCACTGCTTCTTTTGCAGATTTGACGAAAATCACTTGAAAAATGATATTTGATGATGAAAACTTGATTATTTAGGTGTAAAACATAAAACCCAACACTCGTATATGTTCTGTTTCATCTAGACCCGAAGATTTCGGTCCAGATCTGGGTTTTTCTCATTTTCACCCAACTTTACATCTTGAACAAAAGTCATAAAAATCACAGATCTAGAGCACTTGTGACTAAGTAAACGGTTAGATTTACTAAATCGGGCACCATGGCTCTGATACCAATTGTAGGACCGTGTTTCTTGACGGAAAACCGTGATTAGTGTGAGATTAGTTCATGACGGGAGAGATTAGAGATGGATAAAAACAACGTCTTTGTATTAATCGGTAGTATAACATTAAAAGTCGGCCCGATTACAAGATAACCAAACTAATACCAAAGGAGTATACATCCGGGGAGAGACCAAGTGGTGATCTCTCCCCCCACACTCTCTAACTCTCTCTAGTGCAAATGAAAGACAAGGGGTAGTATTTATAGTCACACCCATTTCACTTGCACACACACACGGTCAAACCTATAACCCTCTCGTTTGACCACTTCAAACAAGCGGGTCAATACACATTTGTTTGACCGTTTCACTAACTATTACATAATCAACATAAAATAAATCTAATCTATTCGACAAGCATCGGACATAAAATCTGCATCAACATTAAGTTTAAATTTGTTTGTAGGGAACAAGTCTGATAATATGTTTAAAAATTGACTTGACGACCCTAATGAGTTTTCTGACATTGAAGAAACGGACATAGTGGGTGACTTTGTTTTGTATACAATCTGATGTGTAATGATATAGCTTAAAGTACACATGTATTATTCTATTGTTACTATGTCTGAAGTGTGTGTTCTGTTTTTTGATAACTTGGAATGCATAGTGCTTAGTAGTTGATATTGTAGACAGTACAAGTGTAAATTAAGTATGCAGATAATAGTGTAAATTTCTTCAGGAAGAAGTGCATAAGTGTACATATACAGTGAACATTTGTGTATATGTACTTTGTACAATAGTGTACATTATGTTGTTAAACGGTGTGCATGCAACAATACACATCAATAATATTTAGACTATACGGTCATTTAATTTTATGGATAATGTGCAGGAAAATGGTGTTCCTAATAGAGTCTGAAATAGGTCTAATGTACTTTCAAATGAAAGATTTTCAACCTAGTGTGTGTATGGGAGCTGCGATTGTCAACTGCTTTGCTTCAGCACTTAATTTTGAAGAGGTTATACTGAACTATCAACTACTTTACTTCAGTGCTTAATTTTGAAGAGGTTAATAGAACTAAGGGAACAATATGCACCTTTTCTGCTACACAGTTTATTTTGTAAGTATTATGTGTACTTTATTTATAGAATTTAGTAATATTTGTGTACAAATAGGCATTGACGTAATGCTGGTTTTTTTGGATACACTTAATGTAGAATGAGGATGTGTTATGTAATGCTAAATATGACGATGTGGAACGGCTGGAGAAGTTCTATGTTTTTGGTGGTTGAAAAGAGAATGTCACTTATGAGCTTGAATGATTATTTTGTAAGGAAAAAGTATGATGTGTAGATTGTGTGCTCCCATGCTAACACGCTCCGCGATGAAGTAATGGCCGAAGCGGTTGCATACAACGTGGTGAATATGCTTAATGTTTAAAACGTTTCATGCAGACAATAGTAGTAAAAAACTATGTTTTTTTTTATTTTTTGATATGTGCGTATTTGTTTATTTGGTTGGGTTCTTTTTTTTTATCGAAACTGGATGTTTAGTTGGTTGTATAATTTTAATTTGATTTTGGCTTTGTTTTTGGGACATGTTATGGTTTATGGTGTTGTAGTACGAGTTTACAAACCTTAATGTATGATTATACACAACTGTACATATGTCTGTACACAGGTGTGAATACTTAAACAGTGGTCTATACAGGTTAAATTTTCCAGTTTAAATGTTCCAAATGTGTTGAAAAAAAACAGAGATGTTTTGTAATTGATTGTGTTAATAAAAGTATTGATGAATTTACACAGGTGAATGTCTTATGGTACACAAGTGTATATGTTTATGTATATACACGAATGTATTACTAAATATACACAAGTGGAAAAAAAACATCGTCCAATAAACATTCGCTCATAGAAATGAAAAAAAAAAACGAACTAAAACATGGTTCCTGTATCGGTTTTTAAAACGAAATTTATATATCGATACGTTTGTCTTCACTCTATTCTAATTGCCCATCAGTACCGGTGTCCGTACCGTCATCGTACTCGTAATGCTCGTCATCTTCTTCATCATCGTCTTCTTCTGTCGACGACTCTGCACAAGTTTATTAAAAAGCTACGTTAAACAAAAATTTTGTACATCTCACACATTAGGGGAACGAATCGCTTATAACATCACTTTCAACAAGTTGATCAACTTAACCCAAATCACCATGCCCCACCCCCATTATTCCATCAGCATGCTGACTATACAGATCACCAGTTTACCTATTTTCACACCCGAAAACATCATGCTGAGGTGGCAAATCGCTTTGGTTGCCAAAAGATACAATATCCTCACCAAGAACACCACTGCCGGAACTCATTTCGGCATATTACTTTTCGTAGATGCATTGTTCCCTGTTATTGTCACAAGTGTAATCGATATTGCATTTTAACATGCTTGTAGGTGTCTGATAACTCCGGGTCAAACCTCGGGTCCTGGTAAAATAACAATAACCAGAAACAAAGTTACAGAACACATTACTATTTCACCAACAATTCTTGCAAAAAGATCGTGTTTAAGTGTACAACATGATTCTATATATTTTGTGATTCATTTAGCACACATTGAACAAGAAAAGTCATACAAATTTCACACAATGTATAATCAACGCATTTCATCAAACATTTAGTGTGCATACAAAGATGAACCAAAAAATATCACCTTGATGTCGTAAGAAAAGCATGATTACTTTAATTTCTACAAAAAACAATCTTACTGCTTGATTAGTGACTTCAACTCTTGCAAAAGATGAACCATCCCTAAATCATTCTTACAGCAAATTAAGAACCGTAATTCAACTAAACAATTTCTAAAAACATAATACATCAATTAGCAATTTCTAAACCCTAGTTGATGTTGGTGGTGTTGCCGGATGGTGGTAATTTGGGTGGCAACCGTAAATCGAGTAGAGATTGAAGATCAGAAAAAGAATAACCTTGTTGTGATGATGGCTGATCGGATGGTGGCTGAACTGGTTACAACAAGTGCCGAAAACTTTCTGGGTTGCATGATTTTCTGAGTTTATGAAACTAATGAACAACGAAGATGAAATCAGGAAAATCGCAAGAGAATAGGGTGCTTTGTTAAAGAGATTGAGATGATTATCTTATAAAAATATAAAATATGTTGAAGATTTCGAATAAGGAAACTTATTACCTAACTGAAATCAAATTAAGTAATATAATGATTTAAATTTAATTGTTTATAACTGCTTTAAACAATTACAATCCTACCCCTTATCATCTTAAATAAAATCAAGGGCCAAGATTAGTCCACAAACAAAGATGTTGTTCACTCATGATCCTAACCATATATATATATATATATATATACATAGGGAGAAGATCATGCGAGAACCACCTCTTTTTGCGAGAACCGCGAGAACCAATGTGAACACAACAAAAAATGCCTAAAAATAGCTAAAAATCACACAAATTTTTTATTTTTTAATATTTTTTATATAAAAATCGCTACTTTTCGAAGCCAAAAAAAATTTTAAAAATATATTTTAAATTTTTTTTTTGCCACTAAAAGTAGCGATTTGAGCATAAAAAATATTAAAAAAAAATAAATTTTTTAGATTTTTTTTATTTTTTTAGATTTTTTGGGGGTTTAGTTTTTAGCATTTTAGCTTGAGGGGGGGGGGGGGGGGTGGGGGTTTAGGGTTTTTTTTTTGGGGGGGGGGTTGTTTTTTTTTTAGGTTTTTTGGGGGTTTTAGTTTTTAGCATTTAGCTTAGGGGGGGGGGGTGGGGGTTAGGTTTTTTTAGCTATTTTAGGTTGTGTTCACATTGGTTCTCGCGGTTCTCACAATAAGGGTGGTTCTCGCATGAGCCCCTCCCTATATATATATATATATATATATATATATATATATATATATATATATATATAGGGGTCCGCTAAAATGAAAACCACCTACAGTTGTAAGAACCATGGGAACTACACCGTGCGGGGCGAGTTGGACCAAATTTTTTTTTTCATAAATGTAGATGCGTGTATTATAAACACATTTGTAAAAAAAAATTCAAAAAAAACACGTCGTGTGTGTAGTTTTGTTTGTGTTTACGGGTACCGTAAATTTTAAACCAAATTTACGGTACCCGTAAACGCAAACTTGTGGTGCTCAAAACTACACACACGACATTTTTTTTTAATTTTTTTTACAAATGTGTTTATAATACACGCATCTACGTTTATGAAAAAAAATTTGGTCCACCTCGCCCCGTACGGTGTAGTTCTCACGGTTCTTACAACTAGAGGTGGTTTTCATTTTAGCGGTCTCCTATATACATACATACATATATATATATATATATATATATATATATATATATATATATATATATATATATATAGGGGACCGCTAAAATGAGAACCACCTCCAGTTGTAAGAACCGTGAGAACTTTTTGATCCGGGACGAGTTGGACCAATTTTTTTTCATAAACGTAGATGCTTGTATTATAAACACATTTGTAAAAAAAATTCAAAAAAAAAATGTCGTGTGTGTAGTTTTGAACACCACAAGTTTGTGTTTACGGGTACCGTAAATTTTAAATAAAATTTACGGGTCCCGTAAACGCAAACTTTGTGTGCTCAAAACTACACACCCGACATTTTTTTTTTTGATTTTTTTTACAAATGTGTTTATAATACATGCATCTACGTTTATGAAAAAAAAATTTGGTCCACCTCGCCCCGTACGGTGTAGTTCTCACGGTTCTTACAACTGGAGGTGGTTCTCATTTTAGCGGTCCCCTATATATATATATATAGAGAGAGAGAGAGAGAGAGAAAGGTTAACGTACATTACGGCTTAACGTACATCATGTACGACAGGTAATTACGCACGTTCATTTTAAAATCACGCACGTTATAACTCAAAAATACAAAATCACGCATGTTGAAACACAATAATCACGCATATTGAAAACATTAATCACGCATGTTATATAACAAATCACGCACGTTGTTGTACGTGAAGTACGTTAAGGCGTAATGTACAATCTACTTTTTCTATATATATATATATATATATATATATATAATTTGATAATTATGTGTTTGTAGAATTTTATAAAAAGTAAATTGTTTAACTTAAAATAATTTTCTGAAATTAATTTATTTAAAATATATAATAATAGGCTTAGTTTTCTAAAACAATTAGGTTTTATTTCTATATTTTTTTTGGAAGGTGACTTTCTATGTACTGGACCAGTGGTCACCGGGTTCATGTCGAAGACATTCCCCCATCAGCCCCGCACTCTCGGACGCGATGTTCGACCGGGCCCCGGCCGCCGCGCAAGTTGACTTCCGTCCGTAAACCATACTGCCCCCACACAAGAGACTCGCTGGGGTAATAGCTGGGTAAAACCGGGTTGCCCTCAAGACCGCACCATGCCTCGGTAGGATACGATCCATCATTGGGACAACCCGCCCCACAAGCCGTAGACGCCGGGATTCGAACCGGGGTGGCCATTGGCAAACCCCCGGCCGAAAACCAAGGTTTTATTTCTATATAACTCAAATTCTATCATTATAAATTTTTTAAAAATATAACCTAATTGTTTTAAAAAACTAAACCTCTAATTATTTATTTTAAATAAATTAATTTCAGAAAATTATTTTAAGTTAAACAACTTAGTTTTTATAAACATAAAGTTAGTACTCGGTCATTTTTAATTTAAGATCAATTATCCATTTTCAAAATAAAATATGTTTAAAAGTTCTTTTGCAGTTTGCTAGAACAAAATAACATTTAATTTTAACGTACACACATCATATCATATTAATATTACGTTTGGTTTGGTATATACTTTTCTGAATAATCTTAGCTGACCCTCTTCTAATCCATGAATTGGAAACACCTAGGTAGAGAGTTAGTGCCTGTTTGGTATGGTTGTTATTGATGAAGATTGTTTATTATTATTCATTGACCCGTGGCAGATATTTAATATCGAATATCAATTATATAGATATTTTAATACAGTGACGTAGCTTGAAATTTCCGATCGAGAGGCCAAAAGCGTATATACCAAAAAAATTTCTATAAAACCAAGGGGTCGAAAACGTATATACTTAAAAGTTTCTATACGAAAACTACATACTCTCCACTGCTAAGCGAAAAGTTCGGGGGATCGGCCACGTCCTCCCGCCCCCACTATGTTACGCTCCTGTTTCAATATTAGGTTATAATCCGTAAACTGTACGGGCTCGAAAATTTAATTTACATTAATGATAAGTGTATAAATAAAATAAATATAAACAAAATGATATATTACATAACATTGTGTATAGCCCACACCTTCTTACGTTGTCGTGAGTTGTCCTGTTTTCACCAAAAAGAAAAAATAAATTAACACCTCTTTATTTTTTAACTAAACACCATACAATACTTGTAATTTCGACAACAACAACTCTCAACAATAATGCTCACATCAGATATGATTTACCCATAAAGTGCCGAGGCCGGTGAGTTTTCTAGTTTGTATGTTGAGGTTTATATATAGACAATATATAGCCAAGAGCTTGCATAAAGAAATGATTATATGATTCGAATTCCAAATGTATGTAAAAACTAACCCTTTCACTACAAGAAAAAAACCACTATAGGGACGACACTTATAGAGACAACTAATGCCGTCTCTATATTTCACCTTATAGAGACGATATCGTCTCTGTAAGGTTTTCGTTCTTTCTAAGCTAGGAGACCCTATAGAAATGACATGTTGTCCTTAAAGGGTAAAATGATTTTTTTAAATATTTTTTATATTATATTTGATAAATAAGAATTCTTAGAAAACATAGTTAAACTTATAGAGACAACTTCTCGTCTCTACAACTTTAAATCAATTCTTTTTTGTTTTCTTTTAATAATGAACAAAATGTAAAAATATTAAAAGATAAAAAAACAAAAAGAAATATCTTTTTAGAGAGGACATGTCCTCCCTAGAAAGTTTGACCGGTCAAAATAAATTTTCATCTGGACGGCATAATTTCCCTCCATATTTGTCAAAGATTAACCCCTCCATCTCCCTATAGAGACGACATCGGTGAAAAAGTTATTTTCTATAGAGACAACATGTCATTTCTATAAGGTAAGAAATAGATTTTTGGTTTATTAACAAATAACATTTTTTAGTTGATTTATAATTAGATTATTTGTTATCAAATAAAAAGAAATATATCTTTTAGAGAGAACATGTCCTCCCTAAAATGTTTGACGGGTCAAAATAAATTTTCATTCAAGCGACATAATTTCCCTCCACATTTGTCAAAAATTAACCCATCCATACTATAGCTGAAAATGTTTTTCTTTAAGGAAACTTCTATAGAGACAACATGTCCTCTCTGTAGGGTAAGAAATCTATTTTTGGTTTATTAATAGATAACATTTTTTAGTTGATATATAATTATATTATTTTTTATGACTATATAATTAGATTATTTGCTATGAATAATAAAAAAAATAATGATAATCAGTTATGTATTTGTGTGTTTGTGTTTATATATATACGTGTGTGTATGTGCTAGTATACGTGTATGTGTATGTATACATGTTTGTGTTAGTGTAAGTGCATGTGTTTGTGTTGGTGTATGTACATAGGTATATGTGTCTATGTATGTGTTAGTGTACGTGCATGTTTGTATATATATGTAACTAGTATTAAGACTCACGCGTATAGTTGGCAAGGGTCTAAAAAACATTGACGACCAGGGGCGGACCTAGTGTATACCGGGGGGTAACCTCCGCTACGGCTTGGCTCGGAAAAATTTGACCTTTTTAGTGTAAATTTTGGAAAAATTTGATGTTTTTTCGATTTCGTTACGGCTTATTTATAAAACGTTACGGCTTGGCGTGAATCCTAGATCCGCCACTGTTGACGACTTGTCTGTTTCTTAGAGGAAAGTCACTTATCATGTGCCCAGTCTTTCATTTTTTTTAAGTTTTCACGAAAATGAATCATCGCGTACGAAAGATCTTAGGATATCTAATAAATGTAACTCTTAGGATTACATAATCTATGGTTATTAATATCTGAAGGTGATTGTCTAATAGGTGAATTTGTAGTTATTACAAACAATTTCAACCATGATTTTAATTTTTTGGAAAGGATTATTTTTAATTTTTTTACTAGGCAGTCGGTTGAGTTTGCCGACTTTGATAGTCTGGTTTGAATGTTATCACTAATACAAAATATAGACAATATTTACATTACGCTCCTTCTTTTGGTATATTAATTGTTTGTTTCTTATATAACTGTACTTCTTTATTCTATTGCAGTTCAGAAGCACAGGGCCTCAAAACTGACCCCCAAGGCCATAATTTGTGTTGCTGGTTTGTGTGAGTAGCGAATTGCAGAGTTAATAGTCAACAGAGCAGTTGTGCTTAATAGGTACAAGTCATCTAGATTGTTTCTTTAAAATATAAATTGGTGTACTCTTTGCTTTAAGTTAGATAACACTTCTGTTCATGAAACTAGTGTGCATATAAATAGTTATGACAATTGATAAGAGTTGGATTAATTTGGGAAAAGGGAATTCTCCCGAATACATAAAAGGTCTTTGCAACCTTATAGAGATTGCTAGGAACCATGTCGTCAAACATGGCAAAGCGTATTGCCCGTGTAGATCTTGTGCCATGGCGCATAGGCAGGATATGGAAATGATTTATGCCCACGTACATGACAATGGCTTTCTACAAGCGTATCTATATTAAAATGGGTTGAAGTCATAAAAGTTACAAACATAGAAGTTACATTAAATCAGTTAATATAAAATTTTAATGCGGTTTGTTGCTAGTAAGGCGATTTGTTGAAATTTGGGAATTATTATTGCTTAGTATTTATAGTTCAACAGGTTGGTTATCCATTTTACAGTGGTAATGCTGCCGAAATTTAGTTAAAATTGACATAGGTTTATTCTATATATTGTTTACGCAGGAAAAGATTCTAGCAGAAGCTCGAATGATGGAAAGTGATGTTGGTGATTTATCACCAACTGATCATGTTGAATGTATGAAAAAACGCTCTAGGGGAAAGGCGTGGTCATATAAAGGGTGTTGGACATGTGGTGAGAAAGCCAACCCCGGAGGTGTCCTCGGGTAGACACCTCACCCTACGAGAATATTGGTAACAAAATGTTGGTGATGTAACTGAAGAAAATATTGCAAAACGAGTAGAAGAACAAGTACAAAGAAATGAACAAGAGTTTCATAAACGAGTCGAAGAACAAGTTCAAAGACAAGTGAACCAACAATTGGAACAAATGGCAAGTGCTTTTAAAAGAAAGGAGCAAGTTATAAATAGAAAATTTCGACTTCTACCTGGTAATCGCGATGATGGTAGTGGCAGCCGTGATCATAGGGGTGATGGTAGTGGTAGTCGTGATCGTAGGGGTGATGGTAATGGTGATGATGGTTAGCTACTTAGTTTAGTTTGTGTTGTGTTGTGTTGCGTTGGTATATAGTATATTTGATTTAGATTACTATGCATTGTAATGCATGTTTAATTTATGATATTTGGGTGTATAGTTTTGTTTAACATGTGTTAACAATTTTAAATTTGTTTAATTTTTGTGTTCCATTTTCACTAACCTCCAACAATCGATATTCATTATTTGACTAAAGAAATAGTCAAACCATTTGTCATGTTAAAACATATAGAACTCAAGACCATATATACTTAATTTGTTTCATCTAAACCCAAATTAAAAAACAAACATCAAGAAAAAAAATATTAAAATTGGATTCATAGGTTGTTCGGAAAACAAAATAATCATTGTAACAAGATCTAGAACTATGATTTGACAACATATGATCTAGAACTATAGTGCACTAGATATGTACACTTGTTAACATTTTTTTTTACTTTGGAATTTTGAAGCTACAAAGTCCAATTTGGTGATATTTCAAGATACCTGAAGATAAGATATCTGACCACATTTTCTCTGGTTATACCTGGAATATTTATCACCTCCAAGTTGGCAAGATATTATTTGCAAAGACTTTTGCCTTTACATTAGATTGAAGAAATGTGCATCATGTCAACATTGTATCCTAATTTAAATCATGTTAACTATGTAAAAAAGTTTACTATGGATCCCTGAGCTAATTAACTATTAGTAATGAGCTGCTGATATGAACTCGACAGAGAATCCGAAACAGAAAACAAAGAAAGTGAAGAAACACTGGCTTAATTGATCGGAATCAACTGAACCAGGGGGTTTGAATCTGGATAAAAGGGTTTATCTCCTCTCGTTCGGTTCGTGGGTGACAGACCTTCTTCTTCTCACAATAACTGCAAAACAACCACCGTTAGACTCGCCACGGGGAGAATGGGGGTTCTCTCCGTGATCACCCTCCGGCGTGAGAATAAGTACAGGGTTTATGAAGAAGAAGAAGTGAAAGTGAAGTGAATGTAAGTTGAGTATTATACCTGAATTATCCTTCTATTTATAGCCGAAGTTTGGGCGGGAAAACCTGTTGGTGATATATTGACGGAAAGTGCTATTTCCGTTAGCGGTTATTTTTCATTTCCGTTAATCGCTAACGAGTGTGAGAGCACACGGATCGTGATTTTAATCAACGGTTAGGGTATTGCCACGTGGAAAGTGGGCAAGTGAAGATCTATCTTTAATTCCGTGCCATCATCGTGACTTCAAGGGGGTCTGGGATGATGCCACGTGGCCATTTGGTTATAACCGTCTGGTGGTGTACGATGGAGCCTTCTAGAAGAATACAGCTGTAATCCTGTGTGGCTCCTTATTGTTTGGTATTAGTGAAGTAAATAATATCCAAGTCTGGATATTATTTATGCAGAAGTGTTTGTTAGGATTTTCATCCTTATCTGTTATGGAGATTGGCGCAAGGATTTGTTAATTTCCTTTTAGCGCTTAGGTGTTGCTTGTTGTTTTCCTTCTAAGTTCTCTTTGTAGGACCAGTGCGCCGTCGCGCAAGGTCTAAAGAGCGTTAGAAGGATGAGGTTGTGGTATGGTCCCAAGTACTCGAAGCAAGGTTTTTGGGACCTTACCCCTTCAAGTCCCCCCAGTATAGTGTTGTTCTTATGCAAATAAGTGGAGCACTGGACTATGAGAGAGAGGTGCTTTTGCTGTAGAGTTTTTGGTTTGAAAAAATGGAAATCTTTTTGAAGAAAATTTTTGTATTTTTTATTTTATCCTGAGTTGTTCGCTTGGCGAGAAGCTTTTTTTATCGTGAGTTGACTATTGTTACGTCACCTAAGAATGAAAATGTATTTTGTATTACCTCTTCGTCTTCTCGCTGAACTGTAGCTTTGGGGATACGTGCAGACTCTGTCAGAGGGTTTTTAATGTGATATGACGTTTGCAGTGGCAGCGCCGTTTCTAAGGCAATTGATTTGACACTTAATCATCACAAACTCTTCTTTCAATGCTGACACTAGCCTTTTCTGGCTTATATATTCATATTGGGTGTGAATATTTTTCCAATTTTGGGGAAAAATAAAGACTAGGCGACAGTTTTGACACTGGAGAATTTCTGAAATTCTAAAGACCTTTGACGCCGCTGACGCTCTTCTTCTTCTTTCTAGCTCGTTGACTGAACCTACCGTCGGGGACGGAGGTATTTGTGGTGCAATTCTCCCTGATTCTTCAAGGAATCGTGCCTTCTCCTATCTTGTAGATGATAACAACGGGGGAGTTACTAGGTTGTCGGCACATGCCGTAACCCAAGCATTTCCGGCTGACTGGAGAGGCCGGTGCTCCATTGTTGACCAACGGCGCCGCCGTGGTTCTTGTGCAGTTCTTCCGGCCGAGACTCCGACCGGTGAGAATATGGTTGCTCCTGTTACGGATGATGGGGAAGGTGCAAACCCCTGGATTGTTGATCCTCACCCTCTTTCTGAGTATGGTGAAGTTCTGCACACTCCGTTGGGTGTGTTGGATATGTTTCCTGGTGTGTAGTTTGTTTGATTTATAACTAATGTTTTGATACACTGCTGTGTTCTGTAAATGTCGTTAAAGTGCTTTGTTGCACTAGTAACTTTCATTTTGATGCAATGTTATGCATATATGTTTTGTGTTTGTTACGCGTGGCGTACTAGTTATAAGTTGTGTTTGAATTACAATGTGTTGCATGTGTATAATTACTTTGTTTAGGTAAAGCGAATAAGAATGGTATTGAACTCATGTGTGAACGTAGGTCTGGACTGTGCGCGGGATTTGTGCCCGTTGGACCGTTCATGAGGCTTTCAATGTTTCACAATATTGTTTTCGCGTGTACCAAAAGGAATTACATGCAATTTGTAATAAACAATAAAATATGTAAAGATAATCTATGTATTAATAAGGCACGGGGCCGATGATACAAAGTGAAATAATTAGAATAAATACATTGCCTGTATAAGTCTGGCCCTTTGTGGCGAATAGCTTGGCTTGGTTATATGTAGCACCTGCGCAGCTGCTGCGCGTTCCAGGTGCGGGGAACGTCTGTTCCGTCGAGCCTCTTTAAGGTGTACGCCCCTTTGCCCAGGACTTCATTGATAATGTACGGTCCTTCCCATTAGGTACTAATTTGCCAGGCTTTTCCGCGTTGAACGCTTCGTTGTCGCGCAGGACGAAATCTCCTGGGATGAAGGTGCACATGCGTACGCGCACGTTGTAGTATTTTTCTAATTTGGATTTATACCATGCTTCTGCGATGGCTGCATTTTCGCGCCTTTCCTCGAGAAGGTCTAGATCCATCCTTCGTTCTTTTTCATTATCCTGTTTCTCCATGGCGATCATGCGCGGTGACGGGAGGCCAATTTCTGCTGGTATTACTGCCTCCGACCCATATACAAGGCTAAATGGGGTTTCCCCTGTACTAGTCTTTGGCATGGTGCGATGGGCCCATAGGATGCTAGGAAGCTCATCTACCCATCATCTGCGCGCAGTCCCCAATCTTGCCTTGGTGCCATCAACTATTTGTTTATTCACGCTTTCGACCTGCCAATTTGCTTGTGGGTGCGCCACAGAGGCAAAGCTATGCTTGATTTTCATTTCTTTAAACCACTTCTGGAGGTCTTCCAAGGCAAAATTTGTGCCATTATCGGAAATGATTCGTAATGGCAACCCAAACCGACAAATAATATGTTCCCATATGAACTTGCGGATTACCATTGTTGTGGTTGACGCTAATGCCTTAGCTTCCACCCACTTAGTGAAGTAGTCAACTGCCACAACGATGAATTTAACTGCGCCTGGCGCGTCGGGGAAAGGACCAACGAGGTCGATACCCCATTGTTGAAAAGGCCAGGCCGAGGTAACCAGTACTAGAGGATTTTTTGGCGCATGGCGCTGGCATGCTGCGCATTTGCGCAATAGTTCCATTGCGTCCACATGCATCCCTGGCCAATAGTAGCATGCGCTCATTATCTTTGCCACTACCATGCGTGGTCCAGCGTGAATCCCACATAATCCTTCGTGAATTTCTCTGACTAAGTACTGTGCATCTGTTTTATCGACACCGCGTAGGAGTGGACCCATGAACGATTTCCGGTATAAGATACTGTCCGCCATTTCGTAGTTCAGCGCTTTGTTTTGGATCTTCCTGGCTTCCGCTTTTGCTTATAGAAGTTTGCCATGCTGCAAGTAAATGATGATCAGGGACATCCAGGATGGGTTGCCAACCTCGATGATGTTCACTTGCCTTAGAGGGATGGATGGATTGGATAATACCTCGATGCGGACCTCTTTTGCTAGATATTTGAAACTGGTGGCGGCTAGTTTGCTTAGTGCGTCCGCATGTTTATTCTCACTTCTGTTTATATGGACTATGTTGAATGTTTGGAACTGGCTGATAAGCATTCGTGCTTGCTCAAGATATAAAGCCATGGCTTCGCCCTTAGCGTCGTAATGACCATTGACTTGTTCTGCCACTAGCTTTGAATCGACGTGTGCTTCGAGGTTTTTTGCTCCCATTTTAAGTGCCAAACGGAGGCCCGCAAGAAATGCTTCGTATTCTGCCTCGTTGTTTGTATTCTTGAAATCTAGGCGTATTGCGTATGTGAGCTCGTGATCGTCTGGACTAACCAGTCGAAGACCTGCGCCTGCACCGTCATCGTTAGAAGCTCTGTCCGCGTGCAACGTCCAAACCCTATCGTCAAAGACTGCAATAGGGTTTTGGATTGCCTCGCATTCTTGTATTTTGTCTACAGGAACTTCGGTGGCGAAATCTGCTAATACTTGCCCTTTGATTGCCGGTCGAGGTTTGTATAGGATATTGTATCCTCCTAGCTCGATGGCCCATTTGGCCAATCGCCCCGCGACATCGGGTTTAGACAGAATTTGACCTAGATGATAATTAGTGAGTACTGTAATAACATGGCCAGAGAAATACCGGCGTAATCTTCATGATGCATGTACCAGTGCGAGGAAGAGCTTTGCTATCATAGAGTAGCGTGTCTCTAGGCCAGTTAACATCTTGCTAATGTAGTATATCGGCGTTTGAACGCATCCTCTTTCTACCATTAACATTGAGCCGACCGCTACTTCTGCTGCAGACATATATAAGATTAGCGGTTCTTCTTCTCGTGGCGTTGTTAAAGTTGGTAACTGGATCAGACATTCCTTCATTTGTTTGAAGGCTTTCTCCGCTTCTGGCGTCCATTGAAAATGGCTCTTCTTTGCGCATTTGCGCAACGTGCTAATGAACGGATAGGATTTCGCGACATGATTTGCCAAGAACCTATTCAAGGCTGCTAATCGACCCGCGAGTCGCTGCATTTCTTTAAATGTTGCTGGCGACGACATTAGTTGGATGGCCTGTACTTTCTCTGGGTTGACCTTAAAACTGTCTCTGGTGACTATGAACCCTAGAAATTTGCCCTCCTCCATTCCGAAGGAGCATTTTGTTGGGTTCAGTTTTAAATTGACGTTGCGCAAAGAATCAAACGTGCGCTGAATGTTTGCGAGCATGGTCTCTTCTTCTTGGCTCATGATGACGAGATCATCCATATAAACTTCCACTGTCTTACCAATGTCTTCCCCGAAGACTCTATCCATCAAGCGCTGGTAAGTAGCTCCTGTGTTGCGGAGACCAAAAGGCATTTTCGTATAGCAAAAGATGCCTTTATCTGTACGGAAACCTGTTTTGTCTTCATCTTACTCTTTCATCTGTACTTGATGGTAGCCTTTATAACAGTCTAGAAAACACTTCCAGCGGAAGGATGCTAGAGAGTCAACTTTCTTGTCTATTTCCGGGAGTGCATAGCAATCTTCCGGGCAGGCTTTGTTGAGGTCTTTGAAGTCGACACACATGCGCCACCCGCCATTGTGTTTTTGGACCATTACTGGGTTGGCTACCCAGGTTTGGTACTGTACTTCGCGTAGGATCCCAACGTTAAGTAACTCTATTACTTGCTCGTTCATTGCTTCTGCCTTATCTGCGCTGAGACTGTGCCTTCCTTGCGTGACGGGTTCTGCTGAAGGTCGGACATTTAAACAGTGCTGCGCTACGTCACGTGGTACTCCAGTCATGTCCACTGGGGACCAGGAGAAGATGTCTCTGTTGTTGGAAAGTAGTTCCTTCAACTGTATCCGTATTGCCGGCGAAATGACGTGTCCTAACAGGATGGTTTGTTCCGGGTAGTCCTCATTGAGAACCCATTTTTCTGGTTCGTTTGATGTTGAAGGTTTGGCAACCTTTGCTGGTGGTTCATCATCCATATACATAACCTCCTTGCTGGAATACAAAATCGCTACTCCGGTTTCCGCCGGAAAACCACAAGCGGCGTGCGGTATGGAAGTAATCATGTTGAACTCCCTCTGAGATCATCTTCCCAGCAGTATATCATGGCGCGATGTTGCTGGCATAACCACGAAATTTACTGTGACAGTGCGCGAGTGTTCGCCATCTGAGAGAGTCACAGGAAAAGTGATTTGACCCAGCGGAAAAACAGCTTCGATGCAGAAACCAGTGAGAGGGAAATCAACTAGTTTTAAGCGTGCTTTATCTTCTGTTTCAAGTTGGTTGAAACATTGTTCATAGATTATATCCATCGAACTTCCTGGATCTATGAACATATAATCAGTTCTGTAATGGCCGAAGATACCGGTGATAATTACTAGACGTTCTTCCCGAGGACCTCCAGGGACGACAGGGAATATAATTTGTTGCTCTCGCCAATGCTGATTATGGCTTCGTTTGTTCGACCTTCGTGAGGGACCTCCTTGTACCATATTTATCTGCTTTGTTTTGGCTTCCTAGTGATTGGTATCTTCTGATTTTCGCATCATCTCTTCTTGGCTACTGGATTGGATGTCCCACTGACAAGCTAATTGTGGGTCCAACGCTGTAGTGCCAAATTTTCCCTTACTTACTTCTTGAATATCAGATCTGTTGTCTAACAACTCGGATCTGACATTTTGTGCAGAAATTTGGTTCAAGGCAATCTGGAACCTTGTGAACCAGTGCTCTGGAGTTTTCTCCAGGAGTTGATCTGGATGGTTACGAACTCCCATTTGCACCAGGGAGCCGTTTTCTTTCAGAAAACTTTTGTTGCTTTCTTCGTTGCCCATGATTCCTTCGATCTGGATATCTCGGGTTACAGCACCCTCGACTTCAGATCGAGGACCTGATGGGTGAATTTACAAGTTCTCTGCCATATGAAAACAGAGAACTAAAGAGAAAATGAATTGGAACGAGAAGAAATGAATAAAACTGAGAAATCGGTGGGCGCTAATGAAGAAACACTGGTTTAATTGATCGGAATCAACTGAACCAGGGGGTTTGAATCTGCATAAAAGGGTTTATCTCCTCTCGTTCGGTTCGTGGGTGACAGACCTTCTTCTTCTCACAATAACTGCAAAACAACCACCGTTAGACTCGCCACGGGGAGAATGGGGGTTCTCTCCGTGACCACCCTCCGGCGTGAGAATAAGTACAAGGTTTATGAAGAAGAAGAAGTGAAAGTGAAGTGAATGTAACTTGTGTATTATACCTGAATTATCCTTTTATTTATAGCCGAAGTTTGGGCGGGTAAACCTGTTGGTGAAATATTGACGGAAAGTGCTATTTCTGTTAGCGGTTATTTTTCCTTTCCGTTAATCGCTAACGAGTGTGAGAGCACACGGATCGTGATTTTGATCAACGGTTAGGGTATTGCCACGTGGAAAGTGGGCAAGTGAAGATCTCTCTTTAATTCCGTGCCATCATCGTGACTTCAAGGGAGTCTGGGATGATGCCATGTGGCCATTTGGTTATAACCGTCTGGTGGTGTACGATGGAGCCTTCTAGAAGAATACAGCTGTAATCCTGTGTGGCTCCTTATTGTTTGGTATTAGTGAAGTAAATAATATCCAAGTCTGGATATTATTTATGCGGAAGTGTTTGTTAGGATTTTCATCCTTATCTGTTATGGAGATTGGCGCAAGGATTTGTTAATTTCCTTTTGGCGCGCAGGTGTTGCTTGTTGTTTTCCTTCTAAGTTCTCTTTGTAGGACCAGTGCACGGCCGCGCAAGGTCTAAAGAGGGTTAGAAGGATGAGGTTGTGGTATGGTCCCAAGTACTTGAAGCAAGGTATTTGGGACCTTACCCCTTCAGAAAGCAAAAGAAAACATTAACTGTGAACCGGGCTTGTGTTTGACACAATTCCCTTAAACAGATTCGCGGTTTGTTCTTAGGGTACGTCAGTTTGAAGTAGCAGCAGCGTACTGCCGGACTTGATCACTTGCCTGAAATGAAACCGGAGATGTTGCAGCAGAGAGATTTAGATTGAGAGTGAAGAATGCGTTGTGGTGTGTCTAACTAAATAATCATAAAAACTGAAAAATAATGATCATTAAAATGAATAATCATAAAAGTTTAAAACTGCAAAATAATGATGATCATTAAGACGAATAACAGTTATGAGTCCCAAGTGTAAAAATTGCCTCACAAGAGCCCGGATTTTTGGACCTGCATTCGTGTGCGCGGGACGTGTGGGCACGCACGAGTTCAACCAAATTCCAGTTTATGTAACACCTCATAAAATCACGACCAATATAATGAAGACATGTGTCATGGACTTTAAAACGTGTAATGGATTGATTGGAGGGACTAAAATTGTCAAACAATGTAAATATGTTAATAAAAGGGATCCAAAGTGTCAACATGCCATCCTTGTGCCTCTGATTGACCTCACACGACGTTCGTATTCTTTAACGAATAATTTATCGAACTTGGAAAGTTGTTTGTGCTCAAAATAAGGATCTTATGAATCATAGGGGTTAAAAGTGTCAACATGTTGAAAGTAACCTCTGAGTGACCTTTTGATGATCCCAAAAACATTGTAATAATTATATATTTTGATCTCAAGAATGTCGGATATTGATTTTGTGGAGTTTCGAAGAAAACAAGACTTTTCGGCTGACCGTACAACTAACCAGGAGCTTAACGGAGTTAGTTTATGACCCAAGGTCCTTAAAAGTTAACTATGGGGGTCCAAAATGCAATAAATGGAAGTTATAAAAAGTTTAAATGGACCAGGGACTGAAATTGCAAAGTATACAAAGTTTTTACCGGAATAAGCCTTCTACGCGGCCCGCGTAGACTTCTGTTAAGTCTTACGCGGCCCGCGTCCGACTACCAGATGCAGAAAAATCTGCACAGCTGCAGGTCAGCCTGTTTGCACCGCCTTTACATGCCTTGTTTTCGATTCCAGGGACTGAGCCAACAATATTTCATGCATAGGGACACCTGGAATCATCAGAAATCAGTTGTAGACTTGTGTGGAGTGATCTTGTGAAATATATTTGGCTATATAAGCACTTCTTGTTTGCTAGTTCATTTGCTCATTCACAAAAATTATTCTCAACTCATCTCTGGAGCTTCCTGGAGCTCAAGAAAGTTTTCTTAAGTTCCAAATTCGTGCTAAGGACCATTGTAAGTGTTCTTAGCTCCTTAAGTTCAAGTTTTATTAGTTTAATGACCAAAAGTCAAAGCCGTCGTAATCAAGCTTTGACTTAGAGATTAATCACTAATGGTCCAGCCATTATTCAAATTGAAAGTGGCTATGAGTTGGTAATTATGTGGGTAATAAACCCTTAAAAGGACACCCACTGATTTTCACTCTAACTTGGTCAATTGTTGGGTCAAACTTAATATTAAAAAGTCAACAGAAGCTATTTTTGCAAATAAATTCATAACTGATAATGGAGAAGTTATGGAACATGTTTTAACATTAAAATAACCTGGTAAATGATGTAAGAACATGTCTAAGCATGTTCAACCCGACAATTCTGAGTTTAGGCTCGGTTCGGAACCGAAAGTCGCAAAAGTAGACTTTTGCTTTGACTTTCAGTTCTGACCCGATTTAGCTTGTTTTAGATATTCCTTAAGGTTCCTTTAGGACCATATTATATGTTAGTAAAACCCTCTGAGGTTATACTACATGGTTCCTTATTAATCCGATTCATTTGCATGTTTCCGTTAATTGCTTAAATGTTGACCATTATGCCCTTTTTACATTAAAACGATATTTTTGAAAATGTGAGAGGACAAAAACCTTTATTACTAATTTATAAACATGTCCTAAAAATTTGACATCAGTTTGTGGTCTAAATTAGGAGTTATACTCAATATCGTAAATTGAAGCCTTTTTATTAATTAAATGGCATTTTTGGCATAAAACCTATTTAAACCCAAATTTTGACACCAAACCTTTTACCCACTGATGTAATATAATATTTAAGGATTTTTGAAGATTTTTGTTGAATTTTAAACTGATCATAACATAGGGTTCTTGCATTGAATCGGTAATTGATGGTTATGCCCTTTTTGCTAATAAAATGAGTTTTACAAATCCTTTGCATACCAAACCTTTTGCTACTGATTTTATATATTAAATATGTTATTTTAAACTATAAAGGCTGTTCAAAATCTCAGATTTCCTTATTTAACCCGAATACCGTCAAATACCGACTTTTATGCGATTTTGGCGCATAGTATGGTTTAAAACCATATTTGGCACCTAAAGCTTGTTACCTACTGATGTTATGAATAAATTCTTATACTTTAACAGTAAGAAAAAGTTTTGAACACAGATTTCCAAATTCGACCTTTAAAGCTTATGTGAAATGACCAAAATGCCCCTACGGTGCATAGTTTGGCCATAAATAATATATTTCACGTATATACAATATCTTACTGATATAACCTACTAAAATAAATATTTTTACTGATCAGTTTAGACCAGAACCTCAGATTTTCATTTAACCTCTTTTATAATCTTTAAAATGACCAAAATACCCCTACGGGGCTTAAATTGATTTTAAATTCGTTTTGGGCATAATGGAAGGTATCCTACTGATATCACATCATATTTAAGGCATATTAACTGGTGAAACCTGTACATGACTCATTTGGTTACCCGTTATGCATTTTTCACGTTCGGTACGGATTATGTGACTAGTTTGCATAAATTGACCGAAACGGGTCAAACCTTATCATTTTTGCTTCAAAATCCAGAATGTGATTAGTTTACCCATATTATACAAGTATTCAAACTTGTCGGGTCTAACTCACATTCTAATCCGGTCTTCGCTTAATCTTGCGTTTTGAACCGTATATCTTTCTTTAAAACTAACCGGTCTAAGTTTAAACTTAAGTAAGACCCGTTAGGAATCTAATAGGTTATTAAGACCTTCGTTCCAGATTTAGGGGCCCAGTAAAAGATATTTGCACTTGCTGATTGTATACGGCTGAGATAAATTTGTATATTTTGCTCAGGTAAATACTTTTAGCTTATTTTCCGTTATACGGGCTTGGGATACGGTATTATAATAATACCGCTTGGTCGGGTATGTAGTTATTTAAATCGGATTGTGATTAATATAATTACATAACCCGTTTTAATCTGTTTTGTTTTGGTGCAATGCCTTTGGGGGGTTAATGACCATGTCCTGGATATCCTCGGCTCATTCATTGAAATGGCCACGACTTAAGCACGGGGTGTAGGCATACACCTGACAGTTGCGTATGTATAAAAAGTATCCCACAATAAGGAGTTTTCCTTGTGGGCATTATACTTGTGGTGTGTCAGTTAATCTTGTCCGGCTCTTCTAACCGGCCCAGACGGACGACAAACATATAAAACTGTATAGAAGATTATTTTTTTAAAATAATTGTCCCAAGTTATAAAAGATTATTTGTGCCTTGTGCATTTAAATCAATTTTCTTAAATATTTTCAAAAGAGTCGGTTAATTGTATTTACCAGTGTAAACTGACGTATTTTCCAAAAGGTTAAGTGCAGGTACTATGCGAAATAGGCTGGCTACTCCTGAGTGAATAAATAAAGAGTCTTGCAAGCTTTATCACTTTAAATCTGTTGAACAATATTTCCTTTGTTTTGATCCGCCTGTGGATCCTTTTACATTCCGTTTGTAATACTTATGTTACTTTCATTCGGATTGTAATATTATTACTTTTAGACTTCCGCTATGCATTGAACTGTGATAAATTGACTATGATGATATCAACTACGTCATGATACTCCCCACCGGTAATACGTGGAAATATCGGGGTGTGACAGTTTAGAAACTCCATTTTGCCCCCCCCCCCTGCACGCGGGTAGGACTTTTGGTAAAAGTGTCATAAAGCTACAATGGATTCAAAAAGGTTTTACCTTATAAACAACCATTCACCTTGTTCCCACACCAATGTGGGACAAAGTATTTACCACTTTGAGACTTTCATTCACACACCCAAAAACTTCCAACAATCCCCCACATGAATGGAGGTCGATCTCAGAAACAACATTATTCCAATTAGATTTCAGCAATTAAGTTTTGCATACGATAGGTAGTTGTTACCCTTTGAACCTTCACTCATGAAATGCACTTAGCCCAGTGGCTCTGAGTAGACATCGATGTCTTTGAACTCGTCTGTCGTTTGTGTAGACGACAATACACTTCACACAAGACACTCCCTGACAAATTCAAGTCCTCATAGTTATGTACATTATGGTCATGAACATGAGTCTGGTTCTGCAAGAGCCATTAAGTATTGTGCCCCAACAATACCCTTCGAAGCGACCCCACTTCTCTCTCACATAGGTGATTCATTATGTATGGTTACCTTACTCGAATCATTAAAAGCCATACGCTTAGCCTCACACTTGTCACTTTTAGGAATGGACTAGGAAGTGTAAAAAACTGCCTTTTTTTAATACGTAGGGTTATCCTCCACAGTGACCTCACTAATTCATATAATTAGTTTTTCCTATTGAACTTAATTCTTGGGATCTCCAGTCTATTGAGTTAGGTTTCCTTCATATGAACTTTAATTTTTCAAGGGCTTCAGTCCCATTCCCATGGGCGACTTCTGAACTAACTCTCTACTTCGGCCTTTTTTTAGCGGATCCGCGATATTAACCTTTGACCTCACGTAGTCAACAATGATAATTCATGTAGAGATTAATTGTCGTATCGTATTATGTCTACGTCTGATATGTCTATTCCTACCATTATACATTGTGCTATGAGCTCTGTCAATTGCCGATTGGCTATCACAATGTATACAAATAGCCGATGTCGGCTAAGGCCATCTTGGTATATCCTCAACAAATTGACGTAGCCATTCTGCCTCCTCACTGGCTTTATCTAAAGCGATGAACTCTGATTCCATCGTGGATCTAGCAATAACCGTTTGTTTCGATGATTTCCACGATATAGCCACACCTCCAAATGTGAATACATACTCACTTGTTGCTCTAGAATCATTCGTGTCAGATATCCAATTTGCATCACAGTGTCCTTCTATGACTGTTGGATATCTGTTATAATGCAACCCGTATTCCCGAGTGTATCTTAAGTAACGAAGCAAGCGAATCATACAGTTCTAATGAATTGAACTTGGGTTGCTCGTGTATCTACTTAGCTTGCTCACATCATATGCTAAGTCTGGTCTAGTACAGCTCACAAGATACATCAAGCTGCCGATAATTCTTGAGTATTCCAACTGGTTAACAGGTTCACCTCTATTCTTGGCTAGATGTTGACTTGTGTCAATGGGAGTTCTAGCTACATTAGAGTCATTTGCATTAAACGTCTCAAGAATTTTGTCCACGTAGTGGGATTGACTTAAAACAAGTCCACTTTGGGTTCATGTGATTTAACTCCTAGAATCACATCCGCAAAACCCTTGTCTTTCATGTCAAATCTTGCTTTTAGCATGTTCTTCGTAGACTTTATGATTTTGTCATCACTTCCAGCAATGAGCATATCATCTACATATAGACACAAAATGACATATCCATACCAAACCTCCTTGTAGTTTGTTGGTATTCAAGTTTACTTGAAAGACGAAGGTTACAAGTTCGAGGCAAGGTGCCCTTTATCACATAGCCAAAAAAATGACATATCCATCTGATGTGTCCTTCACATATACACACTTGTCACATTCATTGATTTTGAACCCAGCATCAAGCATGACATGATCAAACTTTTAGTGCCACTGTTTTGGAGCTTGTTTCAATCCATACAAGGATTTTATAAGTTTACACACATTCTTTTCTTGCCCAATGGCTGTGTAGCCTTCAGGTTGTTCCATGTAAATTTCTTCCTAGATTTCCATTCAAGAAAGCTGTATTCACATCCATTTGGTGAACTTCCAAATTTCTAAGATAGAGTCTATCTCACTTTTGATGGCCTCCCTCCACTGAGGTCCTTTTGAGGAATTCACTGCTTGTTGGTACGTTTGAGGTTCCTCTTCTACCATATAGGTAAGAAAGTCAGGGCCAAAGGATTTTTTAGTCCTTTGCCATTTACTCTTTCTGATTTCAACTTTCTCAGTCTTAGATTGTCTCGAGGTTCATTATTTACAACCTCATTATCTGGAACAATTTCCTCAACCGGTCTAGTAAAACTCGGTTCACCTTTACCTAAGCATGGGAACACATGTTCAAACCATGATTGTAAGACCCAAGCTTACATAACTGAGAATTGATAAAAAATTTTGCATTTACATATAAGTAATGCAATTAGACGTACATACAATGTTTCAGATTAATAAAAGTTCATAAGTGTTTAAAACACTTAAACACTTTAGCACGTTACTACATTCATAAAATATGAAACTCTTATATAGTTCATAAGTATTTCGGTTTGTAAAATAACGAAAATAAGCGGAAGCTTGAACTTCAGATGTGTTCGGTTCTTCGTTATGCTTGATCTTCCTCCAAGACATCTTAGTTGTCACCTATATGTGATAAACCATGACATATGTTAGTTATAAGATGAATAAAACATAAACTGTATGCTTATGTCCATCAAACATGAAGCAAAAAAGAGTTTCAAGAATCCCGTCGTAAGCTACGGTTGGCCACCGTAGCTTACGGCCAGCCTTAAGTATTCTGGGCAGTTAATCCCTACCGTAACCTAGGGCTGGCCACTGTAGGTTACGGTGACCATCTGTTGCAAATATATTCCAGAAGATACCTACCGTAACCTACGGCTGGCCACCGTAGGTTACGGTGACTTGCTGCTGCTGTACAGTTTTCCTGTTTGACCTTAAACACAAAAACTTGCATAACTTTTTGTACGCTTATCCGTTTAACCTCACGTTTGTTTCTACGTGATCGTAAATTGATCACCCATATTATAGACTCAAAATCCGCAATCCGGGATATTGGATTCTTACATTTCTTAATAACGGCTTAATAATAATTTATGCCGTTATTTGACCCATTATCATATTTAACCATATTATCCACATTCCTATGGAAGGGATCAATTTCTTACAGATTTTAACCCTCCTCCGAGTTTACTCAACATGCGTTTACGCTCCCGTTACCCGGTTTTTGCATCATCGCATTTATTTGACCCGTTTGATTATTTTAACCAAATAAAATTTATTTTGACCCATATCTTAGTTTCACCATTCATAATCTGCGTTTCCACTTTATGATCTCTTTTGTCTATCATCACAACTTTAATTGTGATGGATTGTATAGAAAAATCATTATATTCCCATTCTACCCTTAAATTTGACAATTTTACGAATTGAGCATTTGTGTAGCATTATGCCAAAAGTGGTTTAAGTCTTCCACTATATACTACTTGAAGGAATTACCCAATTATAAAACTCATATTCAAACTACCCTTAAGGGTCATTTGCCCTGTTTTTCATTTGAGGGCGTTTTGGTCAACTTTAATCTTTTTAATCAACAAGGACATTTTGAAAGCGTGTTTTGACCAAGTATACTCTTTTAACCCGTATTCCATTTTATATTCATTATGTCTGTAAGAACATAATATCTAAATTTCAATTCGCTTAATATACCTCACTTTAGGTGAATCCAATGTTCACCCATGACTCAATTAGCTCTCCTCGACCGTAAGACCTCATTGAGAGTTTAACCCAATTATCACATACCTGGCTCGGGTCAACGCATTGACCCGTTTTAATACCTCACCTCATTAGTTGCTAATTAATAGTAATGCAATCTCATATGCTATTCGCCCCTGTGAGCATAAGACTCGTCAAGCAAACATTAGTCGTTATTGTTATTGTCAAATGGTAATAACATCACCATTCGACTCGTTCGACCTAAACGACCAAATATTATATATATTACGGAATGGTATTTATTTACCATTTCACGCATTTGACTCGTTACGGTTTACACCTAGTGGTCATATTTCCATAAGTCGTTTCCTTATGCGTTTGACCCATCATGGCTAACACCATGGGGTGACTTTTAAAAACTCTTTGTTATTCGTCAACACGTGACCAAATTACTATTTTACCCTTTTACCCATTATGGCTTATACCATAAGGTAACTTTTCAAAATCTATTGTTTATTCATCAACACGTGACCGAATTACCATTTTACCCTTTTACTACCAAATATGGTTTCTTACGACTTTTACTTGTTCCGACTCATATCAATTCGTGTCGGAACGTCATATTCCAAGGACTTATTTCAAATACTAAGTCACTTTGTTCCTAACCAAATACATGAATAAATATTCCATTTAAAAGATGTAAGCTTTACTTACCTTGCATCCAATCATGCTTTTCCCGCGTACTTGATCCGTTCGACACACTTCTTTCCCAAGCTTCCACCTAGCTTGTCAAGCGTCAAACTATCATTTATCATTCGCAAGATGGTTAGATTAGTCATCATTTATCACAACTATTCCACCTTACGGATTTTATATCAAAATTATCATTCGATCTTAGTATATGTCACAACCCCCGATCCCTGTTTCCCGGGAACGGGCGGGCGTGAGCTCAGAGTTTGGTGGTATCAGGTTGTTTAGTCTCGCAGCGGAATTTACATCAGGACCGTAGTTAGGAAATGTTTATCAGAGTAAAACCACCTTCTTTTATATTAATAATAACATGAGCAAAAACCCAAGTTTCTTATTACAATACATTATAGGGATAAACCCTATTTTATTGAATTTAAAACATCGTTTATTAGGTAACTTTTATAGCCACATTTTTCCCAAGCCTTCAGTGCTCTCCAGCTGGCTTTTCACTAATTGGCTGTTCACATTGTGTTACCTGTAACGCGTTTTAAAAACATTTGTCAGTCGGAAATACTGGTGAGTGAATCCCAGTTTAATCAAGAAACATTTTATCAATTAAAACAGTATTGAGAGCGATCACTTTGTTTATTTCTACACAATTACTCATTCAGTATTTGCCACTCGACCGGATCTATGGCTATGGTCAAATTACCCATTGGCTAACTCGTTGTCCAATGGTAATGCACTGTCATTCAGACTTACTACTACTCGAAGTAAATTTTGTATACAAAACCCCATAATACCGGCAGTAATTGAAGAACTACAAAGACTCAATCACCGCTTAATCACATTGTAAAACAATTAAGGTTTTGTAAAGTATTCCAAAAACATTAACAAAAAGAGGATAAACTCACATTGTTGTCTTAGGCTTTTCGTAAGGGTTTCCTGGATATAATCTATAATTTATACAAATGTACATTGGTTAGTATCATAACCCTTTGAAATTATTAATGATACCCTCCCCGAGACGGCATTCCAACAACTACGTCGGGCAGAACCACGACAGTTGTTACGGAACCCTAAATCAATCGGGCAGCGTAACTGTTACGAAACTGGGGTTATAATACTTACAATGGAGCAGAACCTCGATAATTAGGGGTATAATACTTGGCTATAATAACTTTCCTACAGAATTTGTGATTCGAGATTTGAGAATGAGCGACGAAAAACGTAGACTGATGGCCTTCTTATATAGTTGCTGATTTCAGTCCTGTCGCGGCCCGCGTAAGGTAAGGCTAAGCCTTACGTGGCCCGCGTCAACACCAGTCAACGCAGTAGCTTAGCTGAGTCGTTCACTAGACCGCCACGATCATGACACGTGTCGGCCTCTGGGTGTATCCGCGTTTCACGAGCTCTCGCGGCCCGCGTTAACTAAGCATAATCCTTACGCGGCCCGCTTCAACTAAAGGTTTCAGCGGAGTCCGGTCACACTCTCATACGGCCCGCGTAAACTAGGGGTGAAGTATTACGCGGCCCGCCTCAGCCCTATATTTCTTGTTTTTATTTTATTTTATATGTTATAATCTATTTAGGGCTCGGTTTTCACATACGGGGTGTAATATAATATATATAAGGGTATTTTAACATATAACAGGGTGTCGGAATAATTATAAGGGTGTTGATTTTACCGAGGGTTGTTACAGTATAGGTCAGTTTGACTTTTAAAAGTCAACTGCCTATTAATACATACAAACCCACAAATAAGTTCAACAACTTATTTAGGCATTTCGTAAATTACCTGATAGGCACTATTCTTAGGCCACCATTATAACTACGTTCCCCAACCAAGTTAACTTAATTGTTAACATCAAGTTAACATAGTTTCTACCATCACATGCTAATCCATCAGTCATTATACAAGAACTTGAGATTGTTTCATTACCACAAAACAACCCATTGCATCATATGTATGAAATCTACCCAAACACCAAATTTAGCCAAAGAATTCAAACATTCACGTACACATGATGATTTCTAGCATCTAATAACATGAGTATTTCATCAATTCAATCATATCATTAAAACACACTTCATAGTCTACTTGTTAATCACTTATAAGTAACCTTATATCAAATATTTCATAATTTCCTTATGTTTAACGAAATTAAGCATACATCTATACCTAATTTCATCTTTGGATCATAATCCAACAATCTAATTGCAAGTGTTCTACTTGTCTCAAATTATAACTTTCACCAATCTAGGTTTTAAAACATACCTTACGATCCTCTTGTCTAGGTGATCATTAATATACATTAATGCACGAATTTGCGGTCCAATTTCCTTTTCAATTTAATGATTCTTTGTTGAACAAGGGTTTCCCCTTGTCTCCACCTCCTGATGATCGACATACTAACACATATTGTGTGTGTGTTATGTCTGAATTTTGTTTTTAAATCACAAGTTTCCTTTTTGATAACTTTGGTCCCTCAAGTTTGAGATTTCAATTATAATTGGATATAATCCAATATCTCTCACTTAACAATACGAATAATCAACTAGGTTAATTATTCTCAGTTGCCTACTTCTCGTTAATTATCAATAAACATGATAATTTAATTTACTAAGTTTCGGGGATGCTACAAACCGACTTAGATCTTGTATCGATAGTCTCGGGCCTTTTATAAACTTTATTCTAAAAGGCGTTCACCTATATTTTATTTAACGTTAAGTTTATTTTAATTAAATCTTAATGTTTATCGGGTTAGTTTTTACCACTAACGGTATTTTACCCGCTCTTTAATATTAACGTGGTTTGATTACCAAACCCATTTTTGGGGTGTTACAATGATGCATCCTTAGATTCTATTATGGTGTTTTTGCATATTCCAGGGTTCTTAGAATCATGCACAAGAAAACGATATGGACCATAAGGACGGGTATATCCTATAAATACACAATCCACTGTTTTGGGTCCTATTAGTAGGTGCTTTGGTGGTGTCACTACCACCTTGGCTAGACACCCCGGCACTCGCAAGTATTTATATGGTGGTTTCTTTCCAGTCCATAATTCGTATGGCGTTACATCTTTCTTCTTATTGGGTATCATGTTCAAGACATAATTCGCCGATGCTATGGCTTCCTCCCACATGTTTCGGCTTATCCCAGAACTTATCAACGTGGCATTCATCATTTCCTTCAAAGTGCAATTTTTGTGTTCCGCTATGCCATTTGGTTGAGGGGAGTAAGGAGGCGTGAGTTCATGTATGATTCCATCTTTTTCACAGACATCAATAAAAGGTGAAACATATTCACCTCCTCGGTCGCTCCTTACGATTTGATTTTCCGATATAGTTGATGTGACAACTCGAGATTTCAAGGTCTTTCATTTACGCATCATTCGTTTCTTAATCCTGTTTTATGTTGTATCATGTGCATCGTGTTTGAATGATTTAAGTATGGCTATGTTTGAATGTTATATGAAAACCTAGGAGTTGTTTAAGGGTTAGACCCAACATGTTTATATTTAACTTTGTGCATCACATACTGGAATCACGAAGAACTCAGGGACGGCCACTCTCGACAAAGAAGTGGGTTCTTCGTCACCACACTCTTTGGCAAAGAAGGGTTCTTTGCCAAGCAGGTCTTTCGTCGAGCAGGTCCTTCGCCGAAAAAGGCCTTCGGCCCAGGTTGTTCGAGGCCTAGAACGGCCTGTTGTATTTTATAAACTCTCGTAACCGTAAATGTAAACCCTAAAGTTCTTTTCCTCCTGTTTGTTGTGCGACGGCATCTCTGGGATCCCGAAACCTTCCTATCTCGATTAAGTTAATCACTTTGATATCACGGTTAGTGTTCTCCTGTTAATAGTGTGTTATGCTTCTGATGTTGTTTTGTTATATAATTGATTAGGGTTTCAACAATAATATTGTAATCTAGAAATTGCATGTTGAGGGTTCGAGGGTTTGTATATATTCTTACTAGTGATGGGGTTCATGGTTCTGATGTATAAACTGATGATAAACTGATATACTGATTGTGGGCGGTCATAGAATGATAGGATCTGTTATGGATTGTTTAGTATGGTTTGTATAATGATTGAGCCCTGATATGTGTTGGATGGCTAATGATTATTCATGAGTAGATTACACAATCATGGTGTAAAAATGTCATTTGATCTGATTGAGAAACTGTCAAAGTGTTAGCATATGTTGTGGCTGAGATTAAGGAAAATTGTAACTGACTGTGGAAAGCAGCGACGAATTATGTCTCGACGAAGAACATAGTTCGACGAAGGATAGTTCTTCGTCAGAGGATTCTTCGTCGAACCCTTGGACGACGAAGGTTGATTCTTCGTCAACACATTCTTGACGAACCATATAGGTTCTTCGCCATGGCCATCCTCGACGAAGCTTAGTCCTTCGCCGAGAGCTTCTTCGCCAAGGGAGCACTCCACGAAGAATGGATTCTTCATGGAGCTGCTGTATGTATGTAAGTCAACAGAACAATTGATGATGTGTTTTATAATGGATGTTTGTACTTATGAAAGCTATTGTTGCATGTTAATAAGAATGAGACATCTGGTGTGACTTGTGTGAATAGCAAACCTGCCTGTTATGTGTATTACGTGACTTGATTGTCTATGAGACTGATTTTGATTGGTAACCACGGTAGGGTTTGGGTTGACCAACTTGGACGAGTAACTTAACATACCGAGCAAATCAAAGGTGAGTTCACTTCTCTTGAGCATGCGTCCCGGTGGGTGGGACAATCATATGGGTATTCCTGAGAGGAATAGGTCTTTTGGGTAAAAAAAAATGGAATGTTAGATAATACACTCATTTCCTATCATTTTAAGTCCCATCTTATACCGAATAGTTACCTGAGAGGTAACGGTGTATTAGTTGATAGCGCTGTTAGGCTTGGCAACCTCACACCGTACCTGAGAGGACGGGCGTGAACTAATGACCTTAAATCATGACCAATGCTTAGATAGGGGGCATTGGGGACGGGCAAAAAAATCTGGTAGCCATCTTGTATGGTACTCGAGTTATTATCAACATTATTAACAATGAACTGAACTAATCACTTGGCAATTAACGTTTTCGTAAAACTATGAACTCACCAGCGTTGTCTGATACACTTGTTGCATGCTCGCGGGTCGTTAGGTACTATGGATAAGGAACTTGCTATCTGGATGGCTGGAGTGGTCATGGGTCGCACTGATTGGATATGCATGATTTGTTTACTGATTTCACATACATTTGGCTTTGAAACGTTTAAACAATATTTTACTATTTGCTTCCGCTGAACATGTTAAACTTGGATTATGTTATGGATGTTTTATCATGATAAATGGAAACTTGTTTAAATAACTTGATATTAGTTCAATGTGATTGGTGGCTAGATCCTGGTACGTCACACGCCTACCGGGGTCACCGCAAGTGGTATTTTGGGGGTGTGACAGTTGATTCTCAACCTCGGCTTTGAACAAGATAAAGTTATCAATAGCCTCATCCTTACTCTTAAGTAAGTACACATAGCAATACCTTGTACTATCATTAATGGATGTGATGAAGTACTTATTCCCACCACAAGTAGGAATTGCTTTTAGATCACACACATTAGTGTGGATCATCTCGAGGGGTTCGGTGATTCGTTCAACCTTTTTGAATGACGATCTCGTTGTTTTGCTTCTATGCAAGTTTCACATTTATTATTTGAGTCGATATCAAATGTTGGTATGCAATTAAGTTTAATCAACGACGAATGGAATTAAAATTAACATGACCTAGTCTACCACGCCAAACATTAGAAGACTCAAGCAAGTAAGCAGAACTAGTAGAGTTTTCATTCATTACATTCACAACGGTTACATTCAATTTAAACATACCGTTGAGGGCATAGCCCTTACCAACATACAAACCATTTTTGGTCAACATGACCTTGTCCGACTCAATCACCATTTTGAAACCAAACTTGTTCAATTACCACCCCGACACAAGGTTCTTACGAATTTCTGGAACATACAACACATTGGACAAAGTGAGTTCCTTTCCAGAAGTCATTTTCAAAACCACATTCCCTCGCCTTTAATTTCTTCCGTGGTGGAGTTTCCCATAAAAACCTTTTCTCCATTAGTCACCTCCTTGAAGGTGCTAAAAAGACTTTTGTCAAAGCACACATGACGGGTAGCCCCCGTATCAACCCACCAATCCTTGTGATTTTGCCCAACCAAGTTAACTTCCGTGACCAAAATCGAGAGGTCCGTGATCATAGCAACGAGGTTATCAACCTCGCGAACCATGTTTACTTGTCGAGCATTTTCTTTCTTTGGAAGCTTGCATTCGTTGGCCCTATGGCCTTGCTTTTGACAATTGTAGCAAGTTCCTTGGAACTTCTTCTTCCCAACTCCCCCTTTAGGACCAAGGTTGGAGCGTTTCTCATGAATCTTCTTTCCACCCTTTCCATCATTCTTGTTTCCCTTTGAAGATTGGCCATGTTCAACAACATTGGCCTTTGTTGTTTCAGGACCATCAATCCTTTTCAGAGCAACTTTGTTATCTTCTTCAATACGAAGGGGAACAACAAGATCTTCAATGGTCATTTCCTTTCGCTTATGCTTGAGATAGTTCTTGAAATCAACCCTGCTTGGTGGTAGCTTTTCAATCATAGCAGCAACTTGGAATGTCTCGTTGAGCACCATTCCTTCCTCATGAATATCATGAAGAATGACTTGGAATTCTTGGACTTGGCTAATGACAATTTTAGAGTCTATCATTTTGAAGTCCAAGAACTTAGCCAACACGAACTTCTTAGTGCCGCATCTTCTGTTTTGTATTTGCGATCCAAAGACTCCCATAATTCTTTGGCAGTCTTGGCTTTGCAATACACATTGTAGAGCATATCCACCATACCATTCCAAATATAATTGCGGCACAAGAAATCTGAATGATTCCAAGCATGAACAACGCTCAATGATTGAGCTGCCACTGTTTGAAATTCACACCGGTGAATTTTCTGGTTTCTTAGCATGCGATGTGACTGCATTAGGAAGTGGTGCAACGAAACCGGGTGTGACAGCAACAGCAGTAGTCATGATTGCAGAAACAACCGAAGTCATGGGCTGGGATTCCATTCTGAAATGAAAACAGTGCAGGAACAATTAATAAAATTTTGTTTAAGTTTGTTAGTATTGAGTTGCTGATATGAACTCGACAGAGAATCTGAAACAGAAAACAAAGAAAGCAAAAGAAAACATTAACAGTGAACTGGGCTTGTGTTTGACACAATTCCCTTAAATAAATTCGCGGTCTGTTCCCAGGGTACGCCAGTTCGAAGCAGCAGCAGCGTACTGCCGGACTTGATCACTTACCTAAAATGAAATCGGAGACGTTACAGCGGAGATATTGAGATTAAGAATGAAGAATGCGTTGTGGTGTGTCTAAACTGATTCGTTTGATTTGGTTTTATAGCCATAAAACCATAACCAATTTCTAATCATCATTGATCCATTATTGCAGCAAATTAAAACAAGAATAATGGTCATTAGTGCATTAGTTTAAAACTGAAAAGTAATGATCATTAAAACGAATAATCATAACAGTTTAAAAATGAAAAATAATGATGATCATTAAAACGAATAACAGTTATGAGTCCCGAGTGCAAAAACTGCCTCATGCGGTACAGGGTTTTCGGAGCTGCATTCATATCCGTGGGACGTGTGGGCACGCACGAGTCCAACCAAATTCTTGTTAAGAAACTCAATTTGTGCACCCCCATGTGCGGGTAGGACTTGTGGTATAACATGTCATAAAGCTACAATGGATTCCAAAAGGTTTTACCTTATAAACAACCATTCACTTTGTTCCCACATCAATGTGGGACAAAGTATTTACCACTTTTAGACTTTCATTCACACACCCAAAAACTTCCAACATTAACCACTACCAGAAACTGTTCATAAAGATCGAAAGACCAAACGTATGAGGCTTCTTTGCAGGAGACTTGTCTTGTTCCTCAAATTCATTCTTATAGTCTCCTCATCCTCTTTTCATTTTTCCGATTATGCCTTTCATTTGCAGAAGACATGTATTCAACAACCTTTTGATGTTGGTCAACTTCATCAACACTTGTTAACGGCTCGAAACTACACATTAATTTCTCTCTAGTTTCTCTTTCCAGATTTCAGTTTACTTAGTAAGACAATTCAATTAAGGAAGCACAAAAAGTTATACAAAAATGCATACCCATACTTGATTTCATGTTGCTATTACTTTTAATCAAAGGGTTACAAAGGACACAACATATATTACATGATGACAAATATTCCTCATTATCAAATGTACATATATGTCGGCGCCAAACATTTTGCCGAATGACTTCTTGTTTACTTTCATGTTTTACTTTAATAGAGTCCCATGCTATACAACAAAGGGTACCATAGAAATAACATAAAAATCAATTTTTAAATGAACCAAAATAATCAATATACCAAGCATAAAGACTTGGATCTAATTATCGGTTTACAAATGCTGGGTGTTTACCAAAGATGTCAGAACTCAATTAAGACTACTAATAAACCAAAATCTATTGAAAACATGTATCACCCAATGTTTTTAGTTTTAAAGCATAAACCTTATAACTGTTTTCTTCAAAAGAATTAGATATAGTATTGACCCATTAATAAATCGACGAACCATTCCGCAGCCCCTAACATAGTGGCATACAAATAACAACATTACCATATGTAAATGATGTATCTAGAGTCGAGAGAACTAATCATTCTAAATATGAAATTTATAGACTTTATGGGAGATTAAGACCTTTTGATGGGCGCACCAGGGATAAAAGTGAATCGTATAGTCCCTAACTCAAAGAAGTAGGGATTGGGGAAATATGTAATTAGGCTTCTTTAGAAAGGGGAAATATGTAATTAAATTTAGGGGTTGGAGAAATATGTAATAAGGCTTCTTAGGAGGGAGGAAATAGGTAAAAATCACTAATTTGTATGTATAAGAAATTAAATGTTTTATGTAAGATTAACTGTTTATGTACCGTAGTGAGGGGGTAGTATCTTACCCAAATAACAAACCGCCCAATGCTAGGAATAAATTATCCAAAATTCTAATAAAAGCTGTAAAAAGCATAGAAGCCTTTGCTTTCTTTACTACTAAACAAGCTAGATCCATGTATCCATGTATAGTTTGCAAGCAGTGACAAACTTGATATGGTCTTGTTGATGAGATGTTAAATTAGGGTTTGTTCGGAAGTAAATGATTCCGACTTTTTGCTTAGTTAGAGTCGAAATAAACAGGTTAAATTAAGAATCAGATTATGTTATTCTGGTTCGTGAAGCACAATGTTTCTTCATCTATAAGGAAACACAAAAACGCACCAGCACCTGACTCGCCCAACTCTAGAAAACCCTAACCCTAGAAATCAAACGCCACCGCCACCGTGTTGATGGAAAAACCTCAGCACCGTACTATCATGGTGGAGATGTACAGAAGATGATAAGGTTATGTATAAAGGCTATGGAAATGTATATAAACTTCCATAGATTTGATAAACAAGATTAAATGCGTAGGGGATAAACATACCTCAAAGAATTAAATAAGTTTCTTCAACGGAGAGGAGATAACATAGAGATTGACCAGAAGAATGGATCTTAAGTAACAAAAGTTAAGAAGAAGACTGAATAAGTTTACAAATTGCAATAAAGAAAGAAGGTTAGGGGTTTTGAGGGTTATGTTGAACAACAAATTTAATGAGCAGATAGTAGGAATATGGATCGGGTTTTACCCAAGTAGTAACAAAAAAAAATCATCTCCGCCAAAACAATTCTTCCAAAACAAAATGGGGATTGCCCAAATCAAATGACACGGCTCTGGAAAACCCTAACCCTAGAAATCAAACGCCACCGCCACCGTGTTGATGGAAAAACCTCAGCATTGTACTATCATAGTGGAGATGTACAGAAGATGATAAGGTTCTGTATAAAGGCTACAGAAATGTATATAAACTTCTATAGATTTGATAAACAAGATTAAATGTGTAGGGGATAAACATACCTTAAAGAATTAAATAAGTGGCTTCATCGGAGAGGAGATAACATAGAGATCGGCCAGAAGAATGGATCTTAAGTAACAAAAGTCAAGAAGAAGCCTGAATAAGTTTACAAATTGCAATGAAGAAAAAAGTTTAGGGTTTTGAGGGTTATGTTGAACGACAAATCTAATGAGTAGAAAGTAGGAATATGGATCGGGTTTTACCCAAGTAGTAACAAAAAAAAAATTCCTTTCGCCAAAGCAAAATGGGGATTGCCCAAATCAACTAACACGTGTCCCTAATACTTGTCTCGTGCCGATGATATTTTTTTTTTTATAAAATTAACCCCAAACCTAGTCACAGACCATCCATTACCTATCCCAAATGTTTGAAGTACTTTTAGGTTTGTTTACCATGCCTATTCCCGTATAACACTTACATGTACTAGTGTACCTTCTTACATTGTGAATGACACAAGGTAAGGGTACTTTGTACATGTTTTCCAAAAATAACGTAAAAGAAATTTAAGAGTGTGAAAACATCCTAACAACAAGAAACACATATCATTCGGCCCTCCTCATAATATATTTGTCTTTATTTTTGGTGATTTTGTAGTTATCAATTTAAAAAAAAAAATATTTAGGATTAATCTAAAATCAAAGGGAAATCCAAATAAGTTTCATAGGGTATGACTTATGAGAATGGAGTGCACAACCGGTTAAGGTTAATCTGATTTTCAGCTTCATCAAACAACAAGGGGCGAAGGGACACCGCCTCCAAGCAACCCGAATTACCCATCAAAACCAACTGAATTATCCCCAAATCATGCAACAATTTATGAAACGTTATGTTGTTTTAACAAAATTGTGTGATGGTTCTCTGCTAGTTATAAAATTGTAGTCTTTAGTCTATTTTGGGTTAGACACCTAACAGAAAAACACATACTCGTTCCTGATTTCCTTAATAATCCGATTGAGATTTCGTGTAACTCAACGAAATATTTAAATCTCAATTTTCAAAAACCTTCGAAAGAAATATAACCTTCATTTGTCAAGGCTGTCAAAAGCCATCTCATTGGAGCACAGGGAGGCAATGTGACTTTGTAAGGGCCAAAAACGAGTGATGAGACCGAAAGAAAGTTTGCGTCTCGTCGATGTTAATGATTTTGATCAAAAGAAAAAAATAATGATCTAATGTTATCTAGTGAATGTTTCATACAATCCATCTAGGGATGGAAAATAAACTTGAGTCCGACGGTTATACCTGAAACCCGAAACATATAGGACGGGTATACCCAAAGTCCGACAGGTTTGAGATTAGGTTTTAAAAATTCACAAGTATGGGACGGGTATTAGATTAGGTGATACTCGGCTGGATTACCGGAAACCACATTGTTGATGCATTTTTAGTGTCTGTAACTAGTCTTGTTTAAACGATGTATTTTGAATGGTCTTTTATTAATTATCGAGTCTGTATGTTATGTTGACCAAGTCAGATATCCTCCTATCTACTTGTGTACAACTTGTTTGTCTCTTTTGGTATGTAATGTATTATGAACAATGCATGTTGCATTAAAGGGTAGTTTTGTCATTACTATGTTTATATGTTGCTGATTGTTGCTGTCTGATAACAGGAACAAACACAACAGTTGCAGTCCTCGACGAAACAGACTTCTGTTTCGTCGGAACACTTCATGGCGAAACAGACTTTTGTTTCGTTGAAGGTCATGACGAATCAGATCTTGATTCGTCATGTACTGACGAATCAGACCTTGATTCGTCATGTATTGGGCTGTTCCAGGCCCAATGTCTGGCCCATGTTCAGATTCGTCAAACACCATTGTGTTTCGTCGACATCAGTGGCCAGGGACTATATAAGCAACACTTTGTGTTCATTTGAACAAGGAGAAGAGATAAGAAACAGACCATAGTAACAAAACTCTGCCAAAATTCCGTCTGAACTGTGTTTGTATCAGTTTGTAATCGGTTCTTATCCCGTTAATCAATCGAGTGTGTATCATTGATTAATCCGTTGTTATTATTGCTTTACGTGTTTGATTTGGCATAGTTACGTGGATTCCGCACGAGTAACCGTGTTTGCTATAAACAAGTGATTTGGTTCGTTATCGATCCTCAGATTACGGGACCAACAATTGGTATCAGAGCGTTTGGCTCTAATCCTTGTTTAAAATCAAACATTGTTCGGTTTTTATCAAGTTTTTGTGTGTGTTTTTCTAAAATTTTATTCTTGAAAAATCTGTTTTCTGAAAAATATTCATAAAATCTGTTTGTTTGTTGGTATTTGCTAAGAGTTTTATAAAAAACCTTGTTAGATTTATTGCTTATACTTTGAACCGGGTTTTTAGTGAAAGTCTTGTGCTTTATCGTGTTTTCGGAAATTTGTCCGGTCACCGGAAAACTCATAAGTTTACCGGGAAACTCTTTGTTCTTGTGTGTGTTCTTCATATCTTCATAGAGTTCTTTATAAAATTGTTCATTTGATCTTGTTGTGTTTAAATCAAAGTGTTACTCATTAAAATACATTAAGTGGACTTTTGTGTTTGTAACATTGGAACTCTAACTCAGAAAAAGCATACCTTGTGTCAGTTTAGATATTTTAAATATCTTAAACAGCTGTAAAAACAGCTGTCTGAGACTCAGTTTTGACGAAACACACAGCCGACGAATCACATCTGTTTCGTCGCAACAACCTTGACGAATCAAACGTCTGTTTCGCCACAACATCTTTGACGAAACAAATTCTGTTTCGCCACAAATCACAATTATCACAAGTCTGTTTCGTCGTCATTCATTCAGACGAAACAAACCTGTTTCGTGAACTCTGTTTCGTCGAAAACAGATCTGTTTTAAACAGAGGACTTATATCAGCTTGCTTACTGTTTGTTTTCAAGAAATTTGTGCAGGTACTATCATACATACACAAATCATGGGTAGCAAAGGTCTGTGGGATTGGAGTTCGGAAGCAAGACCAAGTGAAAATCAGCCTTCACTTGCCGATTTGATGAACCAATTGCCTCAAAAACAACAAGCAGCAAATGCAAGTCAATGGGCAATGGTCTCTAATCAAAATCAAAACATACAGAATCTATTGCTCAGTGAAAGTGAGACGGGAAGCAACAATCGTCCGCCAAAGCTAAATCACATGAACGACTATCCATCTTGGAAGGGTCGTTTTCACACATACATTCAAGGACAAAACGTTGAACTTTGGACGTGTTTCACTACTTTATGCAGCCCGGAACTCGAAGAAGCAGCATCAACTGCCGCTGGTATTTCTAATATGCTTGAACAAGACAAGAAAGCCTATGAATTAGAGAAGAAGGCGTTTGCTTATCTAACACAAGCTCTTCATAAAGACATCTATCATCAATTTTCTTATAGTAAGAGCACAAAAGCTTTATGGGATGCATTGGAAACAAGAGGAGAAGGAAATGAAGCTTCTAGAAAAATTCGCCATGATCTTTTAAAGAAAGAATTTGAGTCATTTCAATCTTTGGAAAATGAAAATCTAAATGATTTGACTTCTCGTTTCTATCATTTGATAAGTGAAATGAGTTCTTATAAGGTTGTTGTAAGTCATGTGGAAATGATTGCACGTTTAGCTGATGCTCTACCTCCAATATGGAGTCCATTCATTGAACTTCTAAAGCATACTGGTGCTCTGGATGGGGAAACTGTCACTATCTATGGATTTGTTCAGAAGTTGGAGCACAAGTACGAAGAAGAAAATCGGAAAGCTAAACGGATTGGAGCTCCTCAAAACACAGAAATTTATTTGCCTGGTTTTGCTCCTGCCAGTTCTAGTTCTGTTCAGCAGCCTAAGCTTCAAACGGCGTTTGTTTCCAACACAAACTCATCTCCGTTTCCATTCAAACCACCACCACAACCAGAGTTTGATTTAGGCGCTTATCTTTCGAAATCCTTATCAAAAGCACAACCACCACCACAACAAGTAAATTATACCAGCAATCCTCCATCCCAAGACACGAATACTATCAAAGTTGATACTTCGAACCTATCAAAAGTTAGCATTGAGGTTGCAAAGGAGCATTCGGAACTCATTAACACGATGGTCAGTGCTTACTGCGGTTTGGTTGCAGGTCAAATTGGGAACATCAGTATGACCAACGAAGATTATCAACAAATCGACCGTGATGAAATGGAGTTGATGGATATAAAGTGGGCGTTTGCGAGTGCAGTTAGAAGGGCAAAGGACTTCATGGCTCGAACGGGAAGAAGTTCCTTGGAAAGTAAGCAGGATACGAAGTACGGGTTTGATAAAGAAACCGTTACATGTTTCAATTGTGGCGAGAAGGGTCACTTTAAACGTGAATGCACTCGACCACCAAAGCAAGGCAATCAGAACCCTTTCAGAAATCAGACAGGTTCTTCAAATGCCAATCAAGGCAATCAAGACAATCGTGGAAGAGGGATAGTAGCTGTGAACAACACCACCAACCAGAACCAGTCTGGGCCATCAAATAACACTCGTGCCTTGGTTGTTCAAACAGATGAAGGGTGTAATTGGTCTTTACAATTGGGAGAAGGTGATAATGATCAAGGAGGAACCGCATGCTACGCAAAGATCATCAATCACATCAAGCACGTTCGTAGGGAAGAATTTTCTGAAAGTGACGACAGTTCGGGTTATACCGGGAGTTCTGATGAAGAAAGTTCTATTTCGGGTGATGTGAAAGAAGAAGCGAGTTCTATTGATGATTTGTTGAGTGAAGCAGAGGAGTTGAAGTCTCAGAAATCTGTTCTTATCAAGAAGGCTGGGATAGCATCTAAAGAAATGGAGAAGTTCTTCTCTGAAGACGGATCTTTTTCTTTTCAAACTGCCTTCATGGCAAATGTTTCAGCCTCTTCGAGTCAGGTAACATCTGAAACTCCTAGAATTTGTAATGACTGTGCTTATTTGAAACAGGAATTTGATAGAGTGAAACATGAATGTGACACAATTCATAGTCACAATCAACATTTGGTTGTTGATATGTCAAAGTGCAAAGAAGCAAATATGGCTTTAACAAGAAATGAAAAGGACTTTAAATCTTTAATTGAAAATTTAAAGAAAAGTGTTTCCGAAACTACTAAAGTTGTTTATCACAAACAAGTTAGTATTAACAAGTACATAAATCTCGTTGAGGAAACCAGAACGGAATTAGCCATTGCAAAATTGGCGCACGATGCGATCAAGCAAAAATTGGAGAGTTATTCTAACTCCCGATTTGTGCTCGATCACATAATTGACGTTCAACAACTGAAGAAAAACAAGAGTGGTGTTGGGTATAAGAAATGTCCGCCCCCTTTGAGACACAATTATGCAGCACCACCTGATGAAGAGGATATGCCTCGTTTTGAACCCAGTGTGCCTCTCAATTATGAGGAATTTACTACTGGATTAGGGTTCAAACCAGACAGCTCCTCGGGAACTTTATCTGATGAAACAGGAACTTCAACATCAGTGAGTCAAAGTCCTCCAATTGTTGAGGATTATGATTCATCTGATGATGAAACAGATGCAAATGACCAGGATGAATCACGTGATAAGAAAAAGGGAATAGAAATTCCAATTGAGAATCATATTCTTTGTGATCCTCCTATTCCTTTAGTGCAACAAGTTGCCAAAAATGTGATTAATCCTGTCATAAATGACAAGAAACCTGTGTCTACCGTTAAGAGTAACAATGTGTTGTATACTTTGGTTGGTGATTCTAAAATCTATTCAGATAATGATTTCCCAATTAAAAATGTCAATCCATCATCGATTGATAATGTTTTTGAAAATAACACAAGTAAGTTTTTGGGAAGGTCGATTCCGGGAGTTACTGTAACTCAATGTGATCAAATTCCTAAAGCTGAAATCAGAAAGAAATTTGGAAATCAAAACTTCCCAACAAAGCAACAACCGATTGCTCCTAAGGGTAAACAACCATATCAACGAGCTCAAAGGCCAGATGTTTCTAAATCAAAATCTGAAACAAATGGAGCTCGTTATCAAAAGAAAAACAATGATGTCAGATTTGTGGCATCTGAGGGTACTGATAAAATTGAGATTTTTGCTAACAAATCAAACACTGATTTTGTACAAAAAGTCAAGATTTTAAAGCGTAACAATCAGAATAATTACACTCAACATTCAAACGGGTGTAATGAAAAGGCTAGTACCTCAGGTTCCACAGGTTTGACATATGTGCCTCGATCCAGTTCTCCTAAGTTTGTTGAAAGGAGAACGTGTTTTAAATGTGGAGAGTTTGGGCACATAATCAAAGATTGTGCTAACACTCCGAAAGCGAAATTTGTTGAAAGAGCATCACCTGAATCGATTCACCCTAAATGTCGTCCTGTTTCACCTAAACATGATAAAAGAACTATTAAAGAACAGGAATCGAAACAACGACATCAAAATGTGAAGAAAATAGAAAAGGCTTTAAAACCTAAGGTCAATTCTGTTCCAAGGGAACCAAGTTCACCTGTAAAACCAGAAATTTCAAAATTTGTTTACAAAACTCATTCTGGTAAACAAAAACAAACTTGGAAACCTAGGAAGAGTGAAGGTTCAGGGGGAGCTGTTTGTTTGGAAAACCATCAACAAATCGAGATCACTATTTGTGATGCTCAGGGACGACCCAAGACCACTGTGGCTTGGGTCCCCAACCTTAACTAATCATTGGATGATTCGTGCAGGATGTTCCAGGAGGAACTATTAATAGTCATTGGATTGTTGATAGTGGGGCATCTAGGCACATGACGGGCGACTTACGGCTTCTGTACGATGTGAGAAATATTAGAGGAGGCTATGTCGCGTTCGCAGGAGACAAAGGCGGTTATATCACCGGAGAAGGAATGATCTCCAATGGAGTGGTATGTTTCGAAAAGATTAATTATGTTCGTCAACTTGATCATAATCTTCTCAGTGTGTCGCAAATCTGCGATAAAAAGTTCACCGTGCATTTTGATGATGCCGGTTGTTATGTGCTTAAACCTGGATTCAAGATTCCTGATGAATGGATTCTCTTATCGGCTCCAAGAATTAATGATCTTTATATTCTTGACATGAGCCAAGCCATTACGACATCTGCGCAAGTACAATGTTTTGTCTCAAAAGCCACAGAGAAGGAGTCTATTTCTTGGCACAGAAGAATGGGGCACATTCACTTGAGGAAAATGAACCATTTGGTGAAAAACAATCTTGTGAATGGTGTGCCTGTGAGAAGTTTTCATCTACAAGATATCTGTGTTTCGTGCCAGAAAGGGAAACAAACAAAGAAATCTCACCCTCTGAAGAAAATCAATTCTGTTAGCATGCCTCTCGAACGTCTTCATATGGACCTCTTTGGACCAATGAAGCACAAGACAACATTCGGAGACGCTTACTGTCTGGTTGTTACTGATGATTATTCTAGATTTTCTTGGGTAGCTTTCATGGCACACAAGAGTGATACTCCTGGAATTCTCAAGGATCTTCTCACAATGTTGGAGAATTTATACACTTTGAAAGTGAAGAGGATCCGAAGCGACAATGGAACTGAATTCAAGAACCGTGTGATGGATGAGTTCTGTACTTCTAAAGGCATTCTTCATGAATACAGTTCTCGCTATACTCCACAACAAAACGGTGTCGCTGAGAGGAAGAATCGTACGATTATTGAGACTGCAAGAACTATGTTAGTAGAGTCGGAGCTTCCTGTTCAATTCTGGGCAGAAGCTGTGTCGACTGCATGCTACACTTTGAACAGAGTTCTTACAGTTAAAAGGCATGGCAAAACTTGTTTCGAACTTCTACAGAAAAGGAAACCGGATCTTTCTTTCCTTGAACCCTTTGGCGGTCCATGTACCATGATTGACCCAGATGGTAAGTTTGGCGCAAAAGCTATCGAAGGTTTCTTCCTTGGATATGCAACTCCAAATTGTCGTGTATGGAATCTGACCACCAAAAAGATTGAGCTTTGGAATGAAGTAAGGGTTCAAAGGTATACAAGTCCTATTAGAGCTCCGGGTGATCCTTGGATGTTCGATTACGATGGGATATTCGACTCCTTTAATCTGCCTACCTTTGATGAAGAATCTGCAGCTGTTCAAATGTTATTTGATAGTGACAACGCTGCTGGCTCGCCATTGGTAAGACCTGTTATTGTTAGCCCTGAAGGTTCTAATTCAGTTAACAATACAGTTCAAAATGAGGTATTTGAAGATGCTTCTGAGTCATCGGAAGATGATGAACATCTAGATGCGACTGAAGGCACTTCTGCCCCGGTTGCTCCTGTTCAAGGTTCTTCTTTAGAAACTCCTCAAGTGCAGAATGATGATACTGCTGAAGGGAATGACTCCACCTCCACGCATATACCCGGTGCGGAGTTGGTTGCTGATCTTAACAATTTGGGTATTGATACAAGTGTTCCTGAACATCCTGAATTGAGGATTCACAATACCCATCCACAGCAGAACATTATAGGAGATGTCCTAAGCGGTGTGCAGACACGTAATCAGCTTAGAAATAACCCAAATGCTGGTCTATATTCAATCATTAGAGAATCTGGTCTTCAAAACGATTGGTCCTTTGCTTGTTACGTTTCACAAGAAGAACCAAAGTCTTGGAAGGATGCTTTAAAAGATAATTCTTGGGTTGAAGCCATGCAGGACGAACTGCAACAATTTCAAAAGCTTGGTGTTTGGAAGCTTGTTGAAAAGCCGGATAATTACAAGAAAATTGGGACACGATGGGTTTACAAATGCAAGAAGGACGACCGTGGGATTGTTATTCGCAACAAGGCGAGACTGGTTGTTCAGGGTTTTCGCCAGATAGAAGGCATTGACTACAATGAAGTTTATGCACCTGTTGCACGTCTGGAAGCTATTCGAATCTTCTTAGCTTATGCTTCTTTCAAAGGATTCAAAGTTTACCAGATGGACGTTAAAAGTGCGTTTCTTCATGGTATTGTTCAAGAAGAAGTGCATGTCGAACAACCTCCAGGTTTTGAAGATCCTATTCACCCCGATCGGGTTTGGTTGCTCAACAAAGCTCTTTATGGTCTACATCAAGCACCTAGGGCTTGGTACGCAACCTTATCAAACTATCTTCTGGAGAATGGATTTCGACGAGGTCTTATTGATTGCACACTCTTTATCAAGGAACAAAATGGAGATCTTCTGCTAGTGCAGGTATATGTTGATGATATAATATTTGGTTCTACTAATGATTCTTTGTGCAGGCAATTCGAACGAGTTATGCAAGAAAAATTCGAAATGAGCGCAATGGGGGAGATGACTTTCTTCTTGGGCCTACAAGTTCAACAAACAGAGTCTGGGATATTCATCCATCAGACTAAATATGTTGGTGACATTTTGAACCGATTCCAAATGTCAGATGCGACGCCCATTGGTACCCCTCTTCCGCAGAATCACGGGATTACTCCGGATTTGAAGGGTGAAAGCATCAACTCCTCATACTATCGTGCCATGATCGGATCTCTCATGTATCTCACCGCTTCAAGACCTGACATAATGTATCCAACATGCCTGCTTGCAAGATATCAAGCAAACCCGAAGGCCTCTCATCAGTCAGCTATCAAAAGGATTTTTCGCTATTTGAAGGGATGCCCGGACCTTGGTCTTTGGTACCCTAGGGATGATAGCTTTGAATTAATTGCATACAGTGATTCTGATTTTGGTGGATGCAAAATCGATGGCAAATCGACAACAGCAGGATGTCAGTTCTTAGGAAATCGCCTGGTCACGTGGCAGTGCAAGAAGCAAACGTGTGTTGCTACATCAACATGTGAAGCAGAATATATTGCTGCCTCGAGTTGTTGCTCCCAAGTTCTTTGGATACAACAACAAATGCGCGACTACGGTTTAGAATTCCTATATACCCATATTTTTGTTGATAATAATGCTGCCTTGCAAATCACTAGAAATCCTGTGCAACATTCTAAGACTAAACACATCGACATTAAATATCACTTTATCCGTGATTGTTTTGACAAGAAATTAATCGATGTCGTTCATGTCCCCACTGATCACCAACGTGCCGACCTGTTTACAAAAGCTTTTGATAAATCACGGTTTGATTATCTACTTTTGGTCAATGGCATTAAGGTGATACCTGAGTAAACTTCTTTGGCTGATCGTTTTTGTAAATATTTTCTTTATAGTCTTTGAAAATTCAAAAAGATTTTAGTTTTCGTAAACTTTGCGAATTTTAGGGGGAGATATTTCAAGAAAATACAAAAACATTGCAAAAGTTCAAAATCCAAAAGGATGTCTTTACTTTCTGTCGTTTCGTTTGAAAAATTCAAAATTCAAAAACAATAGAAAAACCAAAAATGAGTTTCTTGGATAAAGGAAAATGATGAAGTTCACTGGTGTGGTCGGTCAATGTGCTCAAAATGCAAAATAAAAAAAAAATGATAAGTATCTCTACTAACGATGTATCGGTAGGCTCACAATCAGACTAAAATGTGCAGGATGATACAAACCTAACAGACTTCAAGACAGGTGGGAACCGCTCATTGGCATATGGTCTTAGTACCGAAATCTCGTTTGATAGATTGCCGAGATCTGAAATATTCGGTCTTTATGCTGCTTATCATCTGGGTATCATGGTTGTATCCCAAACCGTAAAAATAACGGAGACGAAGTCTAAGATCTTCCATGATACTATACATACGTGTACATATTGCATTCGACCTCAATAAGTGATCAACAATCACATGTCCACACAAAATAAGTGATTATATATCACAGATTCTTTGCGGGAGTCAAGTTCGTCTCTCTGCTGTACGGAAGTACTGACCTGTTCACGGACTTGCTCCTGTGCCCTCATGCATCTGAAAATCAAGTTCCTCATCAATAAGTGATTTTATCACATAGGACTTGTTTTCAATCAAAATAAGTGAGTCTCTCACATTTTTATACGGTCAAACAGATGATAAACGGTATACTCACCGGTAAGATGAATTCTCGTGCATACCTTGATACGGGAATGTGTCGTGAGTGGATTTACATCGACTTGTAAGTATAATCCTTACCGTTAATCGTATCTCTTAACTTATGATTACGTCTGATCAGTTTGAGCTTATGTGGACCACAATACCGATAATCGAGGTAGTATACTTATCCAGAGCTTTAAACAGAATCAAAATCATGTTGACTAAGACCGTAAGCTGGTATGATTCCTTGTCCTTGAGATTCGCAAAAAGATTGCACTTGTACAGTTGTTTAGTGTTTTTAACAGTTTTCCGCATTTTCTTTTAGTTTACTATGCTTTAAATTTGTTTTTAATATATTTGTGTAAAGTTCGTTTTTGATTAAGCCGAAGTTGTTGCTTGGTGTTTTATACCGGAAGCCTGAAACCTTCTTCATAAAAACGTTCTTGCATTTGAAAATTCAAACTGAATGGCATTGTGTTCATAATCTGTTTTGACTGCAAAATATTTCCAGCCTGTGTTACTGTTTTGACTGCAAAATATTTTCAGCCTGGGTGTTGCTGTTTTGAAAAATCTGTTGGTGAAACAGACCTGTCACGAATCACAAGTGTTGACGAATCAACATAGTCGACGAATCAGACCTAAGTTGGCGAATCAAATCTGATTCGTCATAACAGACGACGAATCACAGGAGCCCAATTCTGTTTCGTCATGGGCTAAAGTTTAGGCCCAAGTTCAAGCCCATGTTTCTGTTTCGCCGAGCCCATCTCAGTTTCGTCGAATCCTCTGATTCGTCGAGACAAGGTAGTGTATATATAGGTCCCACTTGTTCATTTTTTCAAAACATCACAGTATCTTCTTCTTCACACAACCAAACACCCAAACCTACGGTTACTCTCACAAATCGTTCAAAACATCAGTTTTTAGTCAAAATTTTACAATCTTCAAAGGTAGAAACATGTTCTGATTTACATTCCGAACACTTTGAACCGTCGGGTTTTTCATCCGAAAACCCTCAGAAACCCTTTGAAACCATTGTTTTTTCTTTGATTAAATATGTGTTGTTGTTGCATGTTGTTGTGTTTTCATTATAATCTGATAGATTTAGGTTATCTGTGTTTGATTTGCTTTGATTTGTTAGTGGTTTTCATAAACAAAAACAGGGGTTTGTACTTAATGATGGTATTATCTGTTTTTACAAGGGTTTTTGTTCGGAAAAACATTTATGGGTGTTTATAAATGGGTTGGGTAATTAATGTTGATTGAATGTGTTTATGTTCATATCTGATGAGTGTTTAAACCCATTCCGGCGAAACTGATAAAACCCCCAAATTGACGAATCTGAATTAACCCTAATTCCGGCGAATCAACCATTCGACGAATCAGACGACGAATCAAACATGACGAATCAAAATGGAACGAAATAGACTCGACGAATCAAAAAGTCGACGAATCAAACCAGTCAATGGTCAAACCTCTGTTTCGTCGTTCAATGTTCTGTTTCGTCGTTGATACTCTGTTTCGTCGTCAATGCCTTAGCAGTTTTCTGATGTTGCTGTTTGTTCACAGTAGACATGTTTAAATAGGTTATCTGATATGTGAATACATGAAAGTGTATTCATACATGTCTAAATGCTATGTTATGTAAATTGTGACTTATTCTGGACATTTTCATGTACAGATGGCTCCTAAAGCACAGAAAGAAAAGGGAAAACGCAAGAAGGCGATCAAGAAAGAAAACAAAACCGAAGAAGAGATTATGTCAGAAAAACGCCATAATCAAGTTGCATATCTGGATCCAGAAGACAAGCTCACGGAATTTAAAGAAATGACGAAGTGGATCAGGGAGTCACGTATCAATTATGCTGTTACATACTCGACACCCGTCTACAAATCTCTCATTAAAGCGTTCTGGGATTCTGCAAACGTCGTTCAAATCGATGGAAAGGAAATTATCAGAGGTCGTGTGAATGATCTGTATGTCGTTGTTACTCCGGAGATATTGAATCAAGTTCTTCAATTACAAGATCAACCGAATGCACCTTATTCAATACCAATCATGTGTTCGCGAGGCTGTTTACTAAGGATGAAATGCAAAGGAGATCTTTTCGTCAAACAAATCAACAAAGGTGATCTTCCATTACGATACAAGTTTTTATTACATGTGCTTATTCAGTGTCTCAGCAATAGACGAGCTGGATATGATATGGCGGGAGATGATCTAGTTGGCTTCATGGTTGCTTTAGTGTTAAACAAACCGTTTAGCATCTCGAAGTACATTTTTAGCAACATGAAAGAGAACATGACAAGGACTGGTAGTAGAACCACAGGGAACAAGTTTTGGATGTATCCACGGTTTCTGCAAATGATAATGAATGTTCAGCATCCAGCCCTTCCTAAAGATGAAGATGATCTGTTGAAAATAGAGGCAATGAATTTCAACTCCTTACGACTAATCAAGACTATGGCTGCCAAACGATACAAAGAAAGTGTTCCTCCAAGGAAGCTTTTTGGCGCTCTAGTGAATCCTGATTATGTTGCACCTGCAAATGACAAATGGCGTCATGAAGACAGTCAATCAGACAATGAAGAACCTGAGTTGGAAAGGTTAAGGATAGAAAAATTTGGTCCTGACCCAGTTGATTCAGATGAATCTGGTAGTGATGATGATGAAAGTGGTGGAGATAGTGATGCAGGTGATGCAGGTGCTGTTAGTACTGCTGTTGGAACATCAAGCAAGGGTGCTGTTTCTGGTACATCAGATAGTAGTTCATCAGCAAGTGGTGATGATGTAACTGATTCGAGTTCTAGTAATCATATAGTTGAACCTGGTTATGAAATGTATGTCGATATACGTGGAGTAACAAGGTACAGAAAGATTAGAACAGAGGATGATCCAGAGTATGTTCCAGAAGATCCTGAAGGTGAAAGGAGAACAAAAAGAACAGCAGAGCAAGCTGTTGAAGTACAAAAGAAGAAAGCTAGGAGATATCTGAGTACTGATACTCGGAAATCTGTGCCTCAGGAGTCTTCATCTATTGCTCAGGAGCCTGTACAATCTGTACCTCAGGAGCCTGTGCAAGAAACTCCTACTGTAGTTACTTCAGCTATGGAAACTCCAGTTGCTCCAGTTGTTACATCAGCTACTGCTACTCCATCTGTTGGTCCTCAGGAAGTTCCTATGAGATCTATGGCTTCAGCTATCAGGGCAACTACTTCTGAAATCAGTGCTGAACGTCACAGGACATTTGCTGGATTTTCTCAAGACGAAAAGATCAACTATCTGTTTTCTACACTTGAAGCGGCTGCTGATCGTCTTCAAAGGCAATCTCATTTTGGAAATCTCACAAAGCATGACCAACTTAAACAATCTGTGGAAATCAACAAATTGAAGTCAGTGGTTGGTCAACAGCAAACACTTATACAGCAGCAACAAGGTGAAATTGATGCGCTTAAAGCTGAAAATGCTCGCTTGAAGGCTATTGATGAAGAGAAAGAGAGAAGGCTTGCTATTCTGTGGGACTATCATTGTAAACAACAAGAGGTGTTAAAGAAAAAGGATGATGATACAGAAGATCAAGGAAATCCGGATACCTCTGGTACATCACAGAAACAACCAACCACACTTGCTTCTGAAGTGGTTACAGTTCAACCTACCGTTGTTGAATCATCTCAAGGAACATCTACTGGAAAAGTACAACAGATAGAAGGTACTTCTTCTATATTTAGCAGTGCTGATATTGCTCTACAAGCTGTTCATCCATTTACAGGAGAATTGCTTGAAGAAGGGGAGTTAATAGAAGATCTTTCTCCGGAGCAATTGAGTATTTTACAGTCTATGAGAGAAGTAGATGATGCTGAAATAGACAAAATGTCTACTGAGACTGATACAACGAATGTTGAAGAGATTGATGAAATTGTGGTTGAAGGTGAAGCTCCAAAGTCGACATATGTCAGAGAAGATGGTACTGAATTTGCATCTTTTGATGAAAATTGGATGAAAGAAAACATTGATGACATAGACGAGCACTTGAAGAATAGGAATTCGTCTGAAAAAGACACAAATGCTTTTGCTGAATGGAGAAAACAGTTTTTATCCAAAGTGTCCAAGCCGTTACCTGAGAAAGCTCAAGTAGACTATCTGCAATTTGAAAAGAAGCCTAGTGGAAGGATCTTATGCTGGATGTTTGTTCAAGATATTCACTGCATTGCTATTAAACGTGAATATGGGATTCTGTATTTCAATTCACTACTGAGCATTCTTTCCTTACCATTCTATGATGTTTCTGCATTGACAAGGCTTAAGCTTATCAATCGTGAAAAATACGATGGCGCTACTTTATTTGAGCGTCTGGTGAAAGTAAACAAGAAGACAGGCTGGAAGGATGAATCTTATAAGCCACAGTTTCCTGTTTATCAACCGATCAAGTTTACTCTTGATCCGGACACCAACACTTGCAGATATAAACTTGTTTATCAGCCTCCGAGGGTAGTAGATAAAATCCCATTGATGCCAATGAAGCAGGATTTTCTGGAAGACATTGCATTGTGGTGCTACGACTCGGATACTCATGAAGCTGTTATTGTGTTCAGAGATGGTCGTGCTAACTACAGGATGTTGGATCCGATGTGGATCGTCAACATGTCTGAAGCTGATATTGGAAGATTATATCGTCATGATATTTTCTATGAAGACCAAGATGAACGTCAAGCGTTAAAGTTTCAGCGAGTAGCTTGTTTTTGCTACTACAGGGGTATTCATTCGGGCAGTACGTGGTCCGAACAACACTGATGGAAGATAAGAAGACCAAAGACGAGTAACAGACAAGGGGGAGTTTGTTGATGCATTTTTAGTGTCTGTAACTAGTCTTGTTTAAACGATGTATTTTGAATGGTCTTTTATTAATTATTGAGTCTGTATGTTATGTTGACCAAGTCAGATATCCTCCTATCTACTTGTGTACAACTTGTTTGTCTCTTTTGGTATGTAATGTATTATGAACAATGCATGTTGCATTAAAGGGTAGTTTTGTCATTACTATGTTTATATGTTGCTGATTGTTGCTGTCTGATAACAGGAACAAACACAACAGTTGCAGTCCTCGACGAAACAGACTTCTGTTTCGTCGGAACACTTCATGGCGAAACAGACTTTTGTTTCGTTGAAGGTCATGACGAATCAGATCTTGATTCGTCATGTACTGACGAATCAGACCTTGATTCGTCATGTATTGGGCTGTTCCAGGCCCAATGTCTGGCCCATGTTCAGATTCGTCAAACACCATTGTGTTTCGTCGACATCAGTGGCCAGGGACTATATAAGCAACACTTTGTGTTCATTTGAACAAGGAGAAGAGATAAGAAACAGACCATAGTAACAAAACTCTGCCAAAATTCCGTCTGAACTGTGTTTGTATCAGTTTGTAATCGGTTCTTATCCCGTTAATCAATCGAGTGTGTATCATTGATTAATCCGTTGTTATTATTGCTTTACGTGTTTGATTTGGCATAGTTACGTGGATTCCGCACGAGTAACCGTGTTTGCTATAAACAAGTGATTTGGTTCGTTATCGATCCTCAGATTACGGGACCAACACACATACCTTTTTACCCAAACTAAATACCCGATCATATACCCAAAAAATTTTTATTTATATTTTCTCTTAACCCTTATCTATCAGTGACTTATTTTAGTAGATTTATTAAGTAAAAGAAAATATCATTTGGAATATGTATTTGATAATATTATTTATATTTTTTTTGTTTTTGTGAAGTATATAAAAAAAGCTATATAAAAATTATAATGTTATTATTTATTTATGATAAAACTTATATATGAGTAATGTATATTTTAATTTAGAATATTTATTTTCTAAATAAAAATTATAAAATAGTAAAAATAGTAAAAAACGAATGTATTTAAAAATCACAATCTGCATCTTTTAACAAATTAACAGGTATATCTGATATCCGTGTGTATACTTGATACCCGACAAATACTGAACGAGTATTATGTTAGATAGACACACGATTTTAAAACCACATATGGGTATAAAATTACCAATACATCGACCCATTACCATCCCTAAATCCATCTTAAAAAAGATTAATGTTTTTTAACCCTTCGAGGTTGACTTGACCTATAGACAAATAAATATATCTACTCTATAGTCTATACAAGTTTTTTTATATCAATTATCATACTCTATATCTTTTAAACAACAGAAAATAAATACTATACATAAATTTGTTAGAAAGATAAGAATTAACCTAAAGTAAATAGTACAAAATATGGAATCCCATGTTGGGAAAACCCTCGTATTTCCAAAGTAAATTACTTAATGTATAAATGACGCACTGACATATCATCCGACTGCTCACTAGTAAAAACGCATTTTGTATCTCATCAAACACAGTCAGCTATCAGGTATATTTATGAGTATGAGATATACCCATTAGTTCGTACAGGATTACCCATTAAGATTTCCATATACATGGTTTCTTATTCTTAATTTAATTATCATATAACTTTACTGTCTAAGAAAATTATTAATAAGAACTAAGAATCAATGAATTCGCAAATCAATCTATTAACAAAAGACAAAGAAAAACAAATATAAAAAGAAAATGTTAACTAGTATGATTTGGGTAAATGGGTATTCACGTTTTAGGTTATAAGATCGTGTATCACCTAATACTATATATCACGATAATTTTTATAAAGTTAACCCCAAACCTAGTCTCAGAACCGTCCTATCCATCCCCAATAGGGCTGCAAACGAACCAAACGAACACGAACAAGACCTTGTTCGTGTTCGTTTGTTAAGAAATATATGTGTTCGCGAACCGTTCACGAACACTTATCGAACGAGATTGTATGTTCGTGTTTGTTTGTTAAGGAAATGAACTTGTTCATGTTCGTTTGTGTTTGTTTGTTAATTTTAGGCAACGAACGTTGACAAACACAAATGAACACAAAGTAATGTTTATGAACACAAACGAACACAAACAATCGTTAATGAACAAAATACATAATACACCGACACTTATTAGATATTCAATTTGTCAGAAATTTGAAGTATTTAAAAAAATATAAAAACTAAAAACACTAATGAAGTATTGAACACAAGCGAACACGTTACCGAACGTTCACGAACATAAACGAACGAACACGACCTCTGTTCATGTTTGTTCATTTAACTAAACAAACGAAATTTCTTGTTCGTGTTCGTTTGTTTAGTAAACAAACGAACACAAATGAACTTCCCGTCGAACGGTTCACGAACTGTTTGCCGAACGTTTGGTTCGTTTGCAGCCCTAATCCCCAATGTTTTGAGTACATTTGGGTTTATTTATCATCCCTATTTTCAATGAACACTTACACGTGCCAATGTACAATTCTTACATAGTGAATGACACAAGGTAAAGAACACTTTGTACATATGTCTTCCACACGTGCCAATGTACAATTCTTAATGAATGACACAAGGTAAGGACACTTCGTACATATGTCTTCCAAAATAATGTATAAATAAAATTAGGAATGTATGAAAACGTCCTTTAAAAAAGAAACATATATCATCCCCTCCTCACAGTATATCTCTCTTAATTGTTGATGATTTTATACTTATCAATTTATATTAAACTAGTATTTTGACCCGTTGTGCGTTGGGGCGGCATTAAAATTAAATAATTCCAATTTATACTGTTAAATATTTTACCCGACTTGTTTCCGAACAAAATTTACGTCAAAATGTAGGCCAATTTGAAAACACATACAAAAAATAAGCACGAAAATGTATTATCTTTGACATGTCTCATTACCGAGTAAAATTTACGTGCAAACATAATTACCAACTTAGAGTTATACTGAACCGTACCGTAAAATATTGCTTTTTTAATTAAACAAATGGTACCACATGTTGCTACGGTGTCGAAACGTAAAATAACTCGAAAATTTATACCACCTAGTAAAAGCGCATTAAATTTGACCCAATTCATTCCTGAACCAAATTTATGTCAAAACGTAGATTAATCGAAAACGTACATTAAAATAAACATGTAAGGTATTGTATTTGGCCCATATATATATAAAAATAAGCATGTAAAACTCGAAAGGAGAGGGTAAAATGACACTTTACAAAGTTTCTAAAAATTGGAGTAGGTGTAAGCGTCAATACTTAAAGCTGAAGGATTAAAGTATATTAAAAAAACTAAAAGACAAAAACAATGAAAAAAAGAAAATAAAATACATTGTAGCTTGATTTGACATTAGCTATAGTAAAACCATGACCACGGATTGTTATATATAATATAAGATTAATCTAAGACCATTGGGTGTGGTTTGGTTAGTATCCAAAGAGACTACCCGTCATATAAACGTCACCTCACCAAGGGTGGAGGACCATTCTCTTGGGGATTACCTAAGGGTGTAGAGGATAGTCCTCCCCCCTTTTTTTATTATTATTTTTTTGATTTGGTAAAATAATTAAAACAAAGTAAATAAAAATAAAAAAAGTTACATTTAAATAAAATCCTAAAGTTACATTAAAAAAAAACCTAAAGTTACATTTAAAAAAAACCTAAAGTTACATTTAAAAAAAACTAAACATTTAAAAAAAAATACAACACAAATAAATAAAAAACTACTCATTGTTTTCTTCGAGATTCCAAATGTGTTCGATCAAGTCTGATTGAAGATTGACATGTGTGAAATTGTTATTTAATGAGAACCTGTTTAAATGTTGTTATTCTTTGCTAACCGGAACATTATTCTGCTCCACCGCATTCTCGTCATACTCACAAATTGCGTGACCTTCGTCTTCGATGTGGCAAGTAATATATAGTAACACATATATAACTTATAAAAATAATGCAATGCTATAAAATAAAAAAATAAAAATAAAAATAAAACTAACCTTCTCGGTCTCGGTTGATGGCCGGGTTCCTGTTTCGTGGTTGTGACGAAACCTCCTCCTCCTTTTCTTCCAGAATTAGTTGTGTCGCGGCTACCACCGTGTTTATAAAATATTTTACGTGCTTCTCTGGTATCCGTCGAACCCGACGAAGAGGAAGATGACATTGTCTATTTTTTAGAGAAGATTATTTTGTAAAGGGGGTTGTTTGGAGAGTGTGGGTGAATTTTTGTATAAAAATGGTTAAATGAATGGGTATTTATAGGTTTTAAAATAATTATTTTTTTTTAAACTAGCCGTTAGTCAACGGCATTAATTAAGGGGGGCCCACGTCTCCAACGGCTTGGAGAAGCCGGGAGTGCTGCGACGAGCCCGGGGGCGGTGTGCGACGTGGGGGACGAACCGGGACGGGGAGGGGACGACCCCCATACCCCATGGTCTAAGATCTAGGGAAATCAATATAAGCTTCATTGGACATGACTTGTGAGGTCGGAATGCATAGTCGGTCAAGGTTAATTTGATTTTCAGCTTCGTCAAACAACAAGGATCAAAGGGCAGCGCATCCAAGTACGGTTCAATATCTGAATTACCCATCAAAATCAACCGAATTACCCCCTACTGATGCACCGATTTATGAAATGGTGTGTTGTTTCAACAAAACCGTGTGGTGGTTCTCTGCCAATTATAATATTGTAGTGTTTATTCTATTTTGGGTTTAACACCTAACGGAAAAACACATACTCGTACGTGAGCCTTATTAATCTCATTGAGATTTTGAGTAACTCATCGAAATATTTAAATTTCAAAGTAATTGCAGAATTTAGAATAACTATCTAGAAAAATATAACCTACATTTGTTAAGGCTGTCAAAAGCCATCTTCCTAGAGTAGAGGGAGGTGGGGTGATTAGGGATGTCAATTGTGTCGGATTGATAGGTTGAAATGTGTAACCCGAATCCGACCCATATTATTATCCGTGTCAAAGATTTCAACCCTAACCCGCACACACATAAAATCGGGTCAACCCAGTTAACGCATTATCAATAACATGTTTAATGGTGAATATGACAAGTAAAAAATATAATGTACATTATTATGACTAGCCATGCAAGATGGAAACGGAAGAAACAAAAACATATAAGTTTTTTTTTTTCTAAATAGTTAAACGCGTTAACTGGTCAACCTATTTTTATACAGGTCAACCAAACCTGACCTGTTTTAAACAGGTCGTGTTAGTTGATCCAAACCTGTTTTTCTCTTGTCGTGTTTCAGGTTGTATCAATAATTGCCGCCCCTAAGTGTAACTATTATCATCATCTTCATAATCATACTCAGTAAACCACATCTAAGTGTAACTATGTGAGAGTCAATAACGAGTGATGATACTGAAAGAAGGTTGTCTTGTAGACTTGACGATGTTAATGATTTTGATTAAAAGAAAAATGAACAATCCAATGTTACCTAGTTAGCTTTCAAGGTAAACTAAACAATGATATACGTCGGCTCATGAAACATTTCAAACAAACTATCTTCAAAAAGATTAGTTTTCATTTAACACTTTCAGGTTGACCTAACCAATAGACAAATAAATATATTAACTCTATAATCTATACAAGATTTTCTAGTATTAGTTATCATCCTCTATATCTTTAAAAAAGAAAATAAACGCTAAAGCACATAAAACTGTTACAAAAAATAAGAATTAACCTAAAGTAAATAGTACTAAATATGGAATCCCGTGATGGAAAAATCCTCGTATTTACAAAGTAAACTAGTTTAATGCATAAATGACATGGCACTGACACGTCACCCGGCTGCGGCGAATCCTAGGTTACAGTTTTCCGGTTAACCGACGGTTTTTGACGTAATCCTTCCACATGTCTTTTCCCCGTTCCGTTTCAACGTTAAATACTCTCAATGGCATGTTCGTAATAATCCCCAAGTTGCTGCCTTGTTATTTGACTTTTTTTTCCCTCGATTCTAGTTTATATTTTGGAGGGACACAATAATACAACACTGTTTCTCTTAGTTACTCTCACCTTTTCTATACGTGCATTACACGCGATCTCTTTGCTTTACCTATTTGCCGCCATAAGTTTTCATCTTTGGTACTTTAATAAGACAAAGTTATGCATTATGTGTTTTGAAACTTATGTATTAAAACAGATAAGTTGGTGATATGACATCAGTAATTTATTGTATGTTAATGTCAATATATTTGGTGTAACTAAAACAAGATAATTTTGGAAATTATTAGTTACATGTTATAAACAATGTTTTAAAAACCGGTTTAAACCGGCCGGATGAATCGACTAAACCGGATTCTGGATGCTTGGCCGGAACGAATCATACCGGTAACCTAAGAAAACGGCAAAGAAGTTGTACCACCGATAAATTGGGTTATACCGGTTTAAACCGGTACCGGTTCATACTGGGGCCAAAGATCAAAATTTTGAACTTTAAATTTTTAGGTGTCTAAAAAAGATGACTATTTAACTTCTTAGTTAAAGTGTAAAACTTAGGTGCTGTTTGTTTTTTCAGATGTAAAATGTCTGTAGTCTGCGGACCACATCTGCAGGCATCTGCAAGAGAAGATGTGGCCCAAATGTCTGCAGTCTGCAAGGAGAAGAGGGTTTGTTTTTTTTTTTTTTCTTCAAAAACAACTTCACACACACAACACACACACAAGAGTTTTCTCTGCTCTCTCTCTATACAAACACTCTCTCTCTCTACAACCACCACCACCTTCACCACCACCATCACAATCGTCCGCCACCACTCCAAGCCCCATCCATTGCCGCCGTGAATGAACTATTCTCAACCCGAACCAAAGTAGTACCTGAACCGAGCTTTGACCAGAAACCGTTCGACCAAATCTGACCCAAAGTCTGAACCATGTGAACCAAGACCGAAAAAAGTTAGACCCTGAAATAAAAATCACCTCCACGACCTATGACGTCGCCGGCCGAAGTCCACCGGATGCCGTCAACCATCACCCGATACCCCTAAATGTCAAAATAGAACTGAAATGAACTCAATCTAAAGTCGTATTACAAGGTTTCAGGCCAAAATACTTATTCGGAGAACAAAACTTGACTCGCATTCACCACCGCCGTCGCCGCGGCGGCGCTGCTATCTCTGCCGGTGATCGATGGTTTTCAAGTCTGAGGGGTGTGACGTTACCGGCGAACACAGGTCGCCGGAGCTCCTACCGAACCCGGCTCCAATCGCCTTTTATGGCAGAGAAAGAAGGAGGGTTGCAGGGTCTGTGGGTGCGGCTGTGGGTGTGAATGAGGGAGAAGAAAGGAGGTGGAGTGGTGGGAGTTCAACGGAGCACGACAGGCACCGGTCGGAAATCCTCCGATCACCGGTCGCCGGTGTCTTGAGTGAGAGGTAAAGGAATGAGGGAAGGTGTGGCAGGAAGAAGAAGAAGGGGGGTTGGTGGTGTGTGAAGATGTGTGTGAAGATCTTGAAGCAATATTCCATAGCTTTTTTTTTAAGCAAATAAAGACCCCTTTCAGGTCTTCTTTTTTTTAAAAAACAAACAGTCTTTAACCACTTATGTCTGCCCGCCCGCAGACATAAGCCCTTTGAAGACACTTTAAGCAAAAACAAACACAACCTTAGTAACCAAAATTAACAATCCACATCAATCAAACTCCTTCTTCACTCAAATATAGAAAATCATTGAGTTTTTTAAATTAATTTCTTCAAACGATCATTCAGGTTTACTTTCTTTTGACTTTTTTGTTCAATCATTCATGTTGTTAATTGTTATAGTGTTTGCTAATTGCCATATAATGGGTATTTAATCGTGAACTTTTGGATGATTTTTTTTATTATGGATTTAACTTTTGGAATATTTTTTTTATTATGGAATGATGTATTTTTGGATTTTTTTTTGTTGAGTTAAAATTATATTCTATGGATTTATAGAGTTAATTAGTCAACATGGTTGAAGCGTCCGGTACAACCCGGTTAAGCCATTTCTGAGTCTAACCCGGTATGATTAAAATACTGGTTTTTAAAACATTTGTTATAAAGATGTTGTAAAGGTAACATGCTACCAAAGTACCAATAATGTATATGTGTGTCAAGCCTGAGAAATTGAGTACTCAAATAAAATTTGGATTATAAAAATTAGGTAATTTAAGTTTTAATTAAGAGTATATCTTTACTTTACCTCAAATTCAAATTAACACTTCATTAACAATCTTAACTATAAATGTAGGGACAACAGTATGAAAATTTGATAAGGATTAAATTGTTTATAAAAATGACAAATTAGTCAAATCTCTTGATTGATTACACTTTGTCAAATCAATAAACCAGGAGAATTTAATGATAAGATCTTGAGAAAAAAAAAACAAGGAGTTGTTTAATTTTCAATTTACCTCAACAACTTAGACAAATTTTCATATTACACAATTATAATCTTTATTATTTGTTTGTATAAACAAGAGTAGAAACTTAGACAACCTTGATCAACATTGTAAGGTGAAAGAAATGCAAAAGAAATGTGTGGCTACCATGAAAGAGAGTGATGAGTAGAGATAGAAAGTGAAATTCTTTTCTACAGACGTACGGAAGCAATGTGAAGAGAGGCCGAAGAGAAGAAGGAATTCATGAATCTTTTTGACGAGAAGAAGAAAAACTGGTCTTCGTTTACGACAATGAAGATAGTCTTAAAAATAATAACTTGAAATTTATTTTACATCATGTGACAATTTTTATAGCTTGATTAATTATTCCTTCTAGGGATGTAAAGGAACCAAATCGAACGGAACCATGTTCATGTTCGTTCCTTTAGCATTAAAATTGTTCACGGGTATTTATTTTGATAGTTAAATATGTGTGTGTGTGTATATATATACTAATTTTATTTAAATCTAAACATAAACACATATATTTGTCAAAATTAAACATACTACATACTAACATACTAATTTATACATACTACAAACTTTTAAGCAATGACATATCAATTTCACATACTTACTAACATATACACATTTACATACAAACACACATCCTTACATACACATTTACATTCCTACACAAACCCAAAATTACACAATTTTTCAACATTTACATACTAACATACACACATTTTCACCAAATACACATAATTTATACATTCTTACAAACACCTACATAAACACATACATAGACTCACATACACACATTATAACCAAATACACATAATTTATACATACTTAAAATCTAAGACACACACACATACTAATATACATACATTTTCACCAAATACACATAATTTATACATACTTACAAACTAACATACACATGTACAAACACCTACATAAACACATACATAGACTCACATACACACATTATAACCAAATACACATAATTTATACATACTTAAAATCTAAGATACACACACATACTAATATACATACATTTTCACCAAATACACATAATTTATACATACTTACAAACTAACATACACATGTACCTACTAACATACACACATACATAGACTTACATACACACATTTTCACCAAGTTTACTTACATTATGCATTTTCACATACATTTACTAACATATACACATTTACATACAAACATAGATCCTTACATACACATATACATACTAATATACACACATTTTCACTAAATACACATAATTTATGCGTACTTACATGCTAACATACACATGTACAATCTTACATTCTTACATTCACCTACATACACACATACATATACCAAATACACATACATTGTACATTCTCACATACATATACCAAACATATATAGTAACATACACCAACATTACACAGTTTCTCGTCTTCAACAAACATAAATAGGAAACTAACCTTCAAAATGATGTTTCTTCTCGTGGAGGAGGCAGAGACGTTGTAGATGACCGAAATTCTCTAGCATACACATATACATACACCAAGAATCAAGAAATTAACAACGTATATAACAAAATAAACAAGAAATTCAACATAAAACAAACAATACTAACCGATTTGAAGTAGAAATTGGTAAATATGAAGAGAAATCGCCGATTTGGAGGAGAACTCGTGAGAGAGATGAAAGGTTTTGGGGAAAATGGAAGAAAGGGGGAAGAATGGCGATGTTTCTGCTGTATTATGCGGAGGACCAATAGCGGCGACAACCTGTCGCCACTATTAACCTAAAATGTCGCTGCTATTAAGTTGGATGAACCCCATCTGTTGGAAGAGGATAATAAACGTGGGGTTAGGGTTTCACTTGGGACACCGGTGCGGATAAGGGCAATAACAGCGACATATTGGATGTCGCCGCTAATAGGGTCGCCGCTATTACTTGTAGTGTATCGCGCAAAAATTCATTTTTGTGCACGTTCATTAGGAAATCAAACTTGTTCACGAACACAATCAAACATAAACACAATGATCCCATTTTAGAAAACAAAAGAACACATTTGTTAATCCCAAGCATTTAGATATAATCATTTTATTAAGCATAAACACAATTATCTCAAAATAAAGCCACCCGTTAGACATAATAGGCATAAACATAATTATTCCAAAATAATATTTTAAAGATCTAAGTTTCTATTGACTAAACATAAACTAAACAAAACAAACAACCAAGAATGGGCGTAAAGAAACATATTACCGAACGTTCATAAACACAATTGAACAAACATGACCTTTTGTATATGTTCGTTCATTTAATTAATCGAACGAAATTCTTTAGCCATAGTCCTTCATTTATTAAACGAATGCCAATATGATATAGCCCAGTTAGTTAGGAGGTTTTCCACCAAGTGGTTTCTTTCTGGGGAGGTCTCAAGTTCGATTCCTACTAGGTGCAAATTATGTAAATATGAGAGAGCATCTACGAAAGGGATTCGAACTTGGGATAAGGGGTTAAACAACATATGTTGGCCTTTTGGAGTAAACTAGAAATCCAGTTGATCTACCGTTCAAAATAAAATTTATTAAACGAATGTAAACGATTTATGAACAGTAAACGCCAGGCTTGTTTCTAGCCGTAATTCCTCTAAATGTTTCCTTATAAAATTTTGTAGGATTTGACATAGATCTAGTGTATCTTATGGTTGATCATTTCATGAAGAGTTTGACCAAGAAAGTATATTACAACCGCAAGGTTAGAAGGTGGTAGAGATGGTGGGGGGTCACCAATGGTCTATATAATTGATGTCCGTATTATGATAGGCCCTTCTACCTTTTGCTTTTTTCTCTTCTTCTTCCCTCATCTCTCTTTGTTTCCCATTTTACTTTATTTTTTTAATTTCCCTCGCAGTTTAATAGCTGGATTTCTGACCCAATTGTCTGCTTGATCATCAACACCATCACTTACTTTCTTCTTTGTTTTCTTTCTCAATCTAACTCACCTACCTTCACACCCTCCACTTCTTCAACTAAAGATCCAACAAAACAAGACCATAAAATGACTCCTGCGGCGGCTGCGGCGGCGACGGCGACTCCCACCACTAACTATACCGCCGGCCAGTTTGGTGACACAACTTACACAAAGGTTTTTGTTGGTGGGTTGGCTTGGGAAACACAAAAAGATACCATGAAAACTTACTTTGAGCAGTTTGGTGAGATCTTGGAAGCTGTTGTCATCACAGATAAAACCACTGGCAGATCTAAAGGCTATGGCTTTGTATGATCACTTCTAAATTCTTTACCTTTTTTAGTCTTTTTTTTATTATTTGCATCTAGATCATGAAGAAAATGAAGGGTTTTCTAGTTCTTTTGTAATGGGTTTTTGGTGTATTAAAAATCTTGGATATTAAATTAGTGTGATTTGTAACCTAAGTAATTAGATAATCTTGTAACATGTTTAATGTTTAACATCAAATTTGGATGATAAAATGCTGAAAATGAAGGGTTTGCTAGTTTTTTTGTACTGGGTTTTTCGTGTATAAAAATCTTGGAAAATAAAAAAGTGTGATTTGTAAGTTTGTAACCGATGTCAGGTTATCTTGCCAATTGTTTAACATCATATATGGATAAAAAATGTAGTGACTTTCCGGGAAGAACTTGAAGGGTTTGTTGGTTATTTATATGGTCATTTATAATGGGTTTTTGGTGTATTAAAATATTGAAAAAGAACTATAATTTATAACTATTTGTAACCAAAGTTATCATGTAATTTGTTTAACATAAAATTTGGATAAAAAATGCAGGTGACTTTCCGGGAAGCTGATGCTGCGATGAGAGCATGTGTTGATGCGGCTCCGGTGATCGATGGTCGGAGGGCTAACTGTAATCTTGCTTCTTTGGGTGTTCAAAGATCCAAACCCTCAACACCTAACAAGCTTGGTATGCATCAATTCTTTCATTACACTTATGTGTTTTGTACCTTTCTTGAATGTACCAAGTTATAATATATTTTCAACTTAATGTTTGTTTATTAGGGGCTAACATATACCAACTTAACATTGTAAAGATGCATTGGATTAGGTTGAGTGATAACTTAAAAGAGTGTTTATATGTAAAGATGATATCAACTAGAGGTTATTAGTTAAGATGAATATCCTTTGTGAAACAAGGTTAAGATAAAGGTTGAGATTTTGATTGATTTAAGGGAATCAATGAATATTATTGAGTGAGGTAGGGTTTCCACTTTTATAAAGAAATGACTGAATGTCATGCTTTAATGACAGCCACAAAACATGCATACATAATATGTATCTATATGTATGTTTTCTCCAAAAAGCTAAAAATAAAATGGAAAATAAAAGCATTACAGGTCATATATGTTCAACTTGATGGTACTGTATTTACATCATTTGATCTTTTTCATATCTTGATTTTTCATAACATTTATAAACTTATAGGAGTTATAAGGTTCTTGTAGTAATTACATACACATTGAAATTAAAATAAAAACTCATGCAAGATTAAGATTGAAGTGCATGCATATATGTATTTTATTTATATACAACTATGAGAATACATTAATATTTAAGATTCAAACACCATGTGTGTGTGTATAATGTATATATATATAGTTGTAGTGATAAAGTTGTATTAATGAATGTAGGTGGAGGAAGAACCATTAGGGTTATGGGTGGTTATGGAGGGTACCATCATCATCACCATAATCATAGCCATCATCAAGCTGGTGGTGGAATGGGAACAACAGCTTTCCCTTCTGCTACAGCCTTCCCTCATTATGCCATCCACCAAGGCATCCCTTTTCCTGCTACAAATCTTTATGGGTTAGTCTCTCTCTCATCTTTCTCTCTCTACATATACATACATTGGATCCTTGAAAAAGTTTTACAGTAGACATAAAATTATCATTACTATTATATAAAATAATATTTGTCAAATTTTCGTTAGCATATTCTTTGTCATGAAATGAACGCGTAGTCAACAAAGACTAATTTGTTTTTATCATACATCAGAATTATGAATTATAAGAATCTTTATTTATATATTCTCTATACTTTCTATCATCATATGTGCATGTATAGAAATATATACATGCAAGCATATATACATAAAAAAGGTAAAAATTAGAATATATATTGTGATAAATTGTTTTCCAGAAGTGAATTAATGAGTGGTTGAACCATGTGGGCGAACCATGTGATACAAAAAGAAATCATTAAACAAATTTAAAGCATTCTTCTGTAAATTCACTTTCTCTATTAGGCGTGCTCTACCACCCACACATGCATCATCATCATGATTGCTAACTTCTTTCTATCTCTGACCATAGTCAAAATAACCTGCAAGATGCACATGTGAAGTACTGTACATGACAGTACATCACTTAGACTTTAAAGATAACTAGAGGGTTTCCAGTTCATTTCTGCTATGCAAGCATATGCCATGTTTTTTTTTGAACGGCGATATTACTACAACAGGCGATAGAGATCGCACCTACCCTATAACTCGGGTAGGCCCCTCCGCCCCACTCCGGCAACCAAGGCTATGTTGTCTTAACCGGGCCCACGCTTGGTGCTTCAGAGTTTGGCTAGGGCGTTCCCCGAGAAAATTTCCAGCCCACTGCCCACCCGATTTACCGGGAGCGTGTAGTTGCACCCTCCACAAGAGTCGGGGACTCTCTGGAGTAAATGCACTGTAATAGAAAACTCGGGGCGGCTCCCGGGTTTCGAACCAACTGGCCCTCCACCCGTTCATTGCCATTCCCCCAAATATGATGAAAGTGGGGATCGAACTTGGCCATCCTAGGATGAACCAAATCCTTTCCACCACTCCACCACAAGTGGAGGACAAGCATATGCCATGTACTATGTGTATATATGTAATAAATATGCTGTTATTGTTAACCATTTCTTTTTTATTAAAGTTATTCGGTCATGCATCCTATGCATGCAACTACACCCATGTTGCTTGTTCTTCAAGTTAGGTTTTCATTTCTCTAATTTTTATGATTTTTTGTAGATACTCGCCATATTCTCCAGATTACACCTACCCAACGGTACGTATTTTTTTTTTCTCTTAAGTTGTTTTTTAAGGCGGGGATCATGACGGACCCAGTGGCGAAGCTTAACAATGAAGACGGGGTCGAAAACATGTATAACCAAAAATTTCTATACGGAAACTAAATATATAACACTATTGAGCGAAAAGTACGGGGGGTCGGGCGCCGCCCTGCAGCCCCTCTTAAGCTGCGCCCCTGGACGGACCTAGTATATAGGGCGCAAGTTTACGGTTTTTTGACTGACTGCAAGATTTTTGAATATTGATCCTGAGATTTTTAAACTTGCTCAATATATATGTGTTGTGTTTAAACAGCTAACTATATATATAATATATATGTTGTATTTAAAAAACAAAGTGAAGCTAAAAAAAAGAGCATCGAATTCAATGAAGTATTTTATTTATACTTTCTAAATGGTTATTAAATAGTGTATTATGTTTTTGTGATCAATCAAAACTTTATTGTAGCTTTTAGTTTTAGTGGTTGCAAAGACAAACACTCATTATTTATGTGATCTGACTAGACACAAAATGAAAATTCAGACGTCGAGCTAAGAGACACGCGAGAACCGAAAAAATGACTGATGAAAAAAGAAAGTCCTAGATCCGTCACTGGTTCTGTTAATTTACATGTTTAATTTGGTTGGTTTATTGTACTCAGAGTTACTATAACGTATATGGAGGTTCAAATGGGCAGTATCCATTTTATGGAGCAAGTGCTGGTGCAGCTGGTGCCGGTATGATTACTACTGCAAGTGCAGCCGCCGCAGCCGCCGCCTTTTACCCGTATCTGAACATGGCGGAAGGTGGTCATGGGAGCTACGCTACTGGTCAGAGCTATGGTGTGTACCCACACCATCTCTACCAGTATTCCGCCATGAATTCTTCTGCGGGGTACGCCCAACAATATGGTACCCCCATCTCTCTTGCAGCCACTCCTCCATTGCAACCAGCAGGTTTAATTTTCATTACATTTATCAAGTTTATTATCTTTTCTTACAACAACTCAACTAACATTTTTGACAGTTTGTTTTGCTGTGCCGCAGGCGTAAACGTGGTGCTACAATCATCCGCTGCTCATCATTAAGAGATTCACAAGCCACATTCATCGAACCGAATCAGCATGCATTCCCTTTTGTTAAAAAAAAACCTGACCTTTGGCCCAACCATGGTTACTTCTTTCATTCTGTCTCATTCATGCCCTTGATACAGTCACTCAAGGCATGAAAGCAAACCCCCCATAGGGGTTACCATCCAAATTTGGAAGACATTTTCAATCTTCTCTTGAAAGGGAAGGGTCCCCTACAAGAGAAAGACACCCCACAAAGCATATGCATGTGCATCTCACCAACTTATGGCTATGGAAAAGCTTCATGAGTTGGAGAAATTTATATAAATTTTTGGCTTATGGAAAAAGCCAAAAGATTTTTACAAATAAAAAAAAACAAAAAAAAAAAACTAAGATGTCATAATGTCAAAAACAACTGAATTAAGAGAAATTGTAAATGCTTCAAGTTCCAAACTTTGATGAAAGATGTCTTTTTTTATATATAGATATAGTTTAATCATGGGCATTGGAGTGTGCCCTAAGTTTTTGTTTTTAACTTCAACTCCTAGTCTATGATTTTTTAAAAACTTGGCTAGGTTGTTTTTATGAAAAAATCTTTCTTTTTTTTTAAAACCATCATTGTGTTCTTATGGTAAGAACATATGATGTTTCTTTTTTAAATTTCTTGTAAATTTACTTTGGCTAAACAATGGGAGTTTTAGTCATGTGACAAAATAACGTTAAGGTGTAGTTTTAGTGCATTTAGGTTTAATTTTAAGTTCGTACCAACTTTTTAGTTAGGTATCATGAGTTTCGTTATGGAAACGGAGCTCAAATGCATGAGAAAGTAATCCGAGAGAGATATTTTCAATCTCTCGGTTTATGATCTCTAAAACATCAACCATGGTTAGGACTCAGGTCAACTTTTCCCCATTCTCTCTCTCATCTCTTTCTCTCTCGATCTCTACTTACTGCTTTCAGAAGAACTTGGTACTTTTTATTATGTAATCACGGTCTACGGTCTGAACTTGGGTTGTAACTAGGAATTAATGTTGCTTAATTACAAGCTCATTCTCAATCAACGGTGATTGAGATGAGTCTCTACTTACTCTTTTTTTCCTTTTCATTTAGAAACTGCTTTAATTATCTTTAACTTTCTAATCCGTTATTAACACCATTTCCTAATTGTTAACTCACATGTTTATAATGTGTGTTTTAAAGCATGTATATACGTATATGTACCTATTCATATCCGTATTAATTCTGAATATTTTACAAAGAGAAATTCTTAATCCTCTCAACTATCTTAATAGTCTTCTTTCTAATAGACACTTCATTAATTATGATGTTTAACTTTACAAGTGTGTTGCTTACTGTCAAGTATTGGTTAGGTGGATGATTAAGAAGATAATTATGATGATTTAACAATAGCTCATTCCGATTTCTTGAATTGAATATTTCGAGTTTGCAACATTTCTTTTAAAGTTTTTTTAATAAAAGCATAATTCTTTCGTGTTGATTGACTTGATCCTTATCTAGAGATTGGTACCAAAGGTTCTTAATTCCATATCATAATGTTCGATTACATATATAGAAAAAATAAGAAAAGAAAAGTATATCAAATAAATATGTGACATAAAATAGATGATTCCCAATACTCCCCCGCAAGTTGGTGCATGTAAACTCCAAATGCCCAACTTGTCCAGTAAAGTGCGTAGGGATGGTGAACCGAGGGGCTTGGTCAGCAGGTCTGTGATTTGTTGTTTTGTGTTTATAGATATAGGAGTGATTAGCTTTTCTTCAACACATTCACGAACTAAACAAAAATCCATTTCCACATGTTTTATGTGTTTATGGAATACATGATTAGTTGCTATGTGTCTTGCGGCTTGGTATTACAAAACAATTGTGTAGGGATGTCTTGAGGAATTTCCAATTCAGTCAGCAACCAACGAACCCATAATATCTCACTCACATAGGTGCCCATAGCACAATATTTAGCTTCTGTAGAGGAGCATGATACAACTAACGGTTTCTTGGATTTCCATGAGGTTGGAGTCCCACCCAACAGAAGAAAATATCCCGTTCTAGATCGCCTACTGAATGGGCATCCGAGCCAATCAGAATCACTATAAGCAATAAGTTGCACACCTCCTTCTTTGGATAAAAGAATTAACTGGCCGATTGTACCTTTTAAATAACGAAGGACCCGGGTGGCGTCATCCATGTGAGGTTTTCTTGGGTCTGCAACGAAGTGACTCGGAATGTTAAAGGAGTAGGCAATATCTAGTCAAGTGGTTTGTAAGTAAAGTAACCGCCCCACAAGACGCCTCTACTGAAGCGCGTCGACCTTCTCTTCTTCTTCGTATTTATTAAGTTTCAATTATGGTTTCATAGGAAACGGACTGGGTGACATCCTAGCATCCCGCTATCCTCTAGGATGTCTAATGTATACTTGCGTTGACTAAGAACCAAGCCTTCTGGTGTTTTTGCAACTTCAATGCACAAAAAATATTTTAAGGGACCAAGATCTTTTATGCTAATCTCTTTGTATAGACGAGATTTTGTATCCTTTATCTATTCCTCATTGTTTCCCACGACGATCACATCATCTACGTATATAAGAACCCCAAGAAATGCATTAGCTTCTTTGTATAGGAACAAATAATGGTTGGCCTTCGACTGCTTGTAATCAAGTGTAGTTAGAAAGTTGGTGAACTTGCGATACCAATTTTGACAGGCTTGCTTCAAACCATAGATGGACTTCTTTAGCTTGCAAACTCATGTTTCATCTTTGCTAGCAAAGCCTTATGGGATCTTTATATAGACCTACTCTTATAAATCTCCGTGTAAAAAGGTATTATTAATGTCGAGTTGTTGTGTTATCCATCCTTGTTTAACGACAATGACAAGAAGTGTCCTCACAGTTACCAGTTTAGCTACCGCTGCAAAAGTGTCATGATAATCAACACCTTCTAATTGTGTGAAACCCTTTGCTACAAGCCATGCCTTATATCTTTCAACATCCCATTTGGCTTAAACTTAACTTTGTACACCCTTTTGGAATCGATCGCCTTCTTTCCTTTTGGTAAATTTTCGAAAGTCCATGTCTCATTTTGTTCAAGTGCATGTATTTCATTTTTCATTGCTTGTTTCCACTCTTCACTTTGTGCCACTTGATTAAAAGCTTTTGGGCTCATCATGAGTTTTGATGGCGGATAAAAAAGCTTTGTGAGTGTAAGAAATTTTTTTATATGGAACATAATGAGTTAACGGGTGTATCGTGGAGGAGCCTTGGTCAGTGTCGAGCTGTGTTTGGTCAATCAAAGGGGGATGCTTCACTTGATAATCGTTTAGATACTTTGGAATTGTTCGATGCGTTTTTTGCTTCCTTCCACCTGTTCAGTTTGAACCGTCAGTGGCCTCAAATGAGGCTTGATGTCAATTGGTTTCACTTTCATCATCTTGCATGTTTGTATTGCCTTTATCACCATTCTGGTTTATTCCTACAACATCCTTATGTGAAATACCAGTAGTGATCAGATCTAACAACGTCCTCATCCCCGTTAGTTTCATTTAATGGCTCATGAACTCCTCCTTTCACCATACTTTCGGATGCATGGCAATTGTTTTGATACTCATGACATTTGGTGATGGGGTTTATGTACTCAAAAAATTCAGGTCTTGGGCTAGGTATTTTAGGCACAACCTTAGAAAAAAGGGAAGTATTTTCTGCAAATCTTACATCCCTAGTCACCACTACTTTCTTTTGTTCAAGATCCTAAATTTTGTAACCTCGTTTTTCGTAAAGATAACATAAAAACACTCCCGCCTTTCCTCTTGGTTCGAACTTATCCCCGATGTTTCTTTAATACGCCAAACAACCAAATACTCACATATGGTCATATTCGGGAATTCGGCCTAATAAAATTTCATATGGGGTTTTGTTATCTATTGTCTTGGGTGGTAACTGGTTTACTATGTACGCAACAGTTAACACACATTCTCCCCAAAAGGTTGTAGGGAGACTAGCTTCAAACCGTAAAGCTCTAGCAATCTCTAAGAGATACCTATGTTTTAGTTCCACAACCCCATTTTGTTGTGGGGTGTGTGGACAAGTTGTTTCTAAAATAATGTCTTCCTCACTATAAAATTGTTGCATGTGATTAGATACGAACTCGCCACCATTACCACACCTAATTCTTTTAATGCCTTTTTTTTTCCAAATTATGCTTTGATCCTTTTATAAAAATCAATTAAACAAGTGTTAGCTCCGTACTTGTGTTTGAGCAAGTAAATCCATACAACCCTACTATGGTCATTGAGTATAGTAAGAAAATAACTAGCCCCTGTGAGAGATGGTCTCCTATATTTTCCCCATATGTCACAATGGATCAAAGCAAAACATTCATTCGTTTTAATAAAACTAACCGGAAAAGGTAAGCGAGTTACAAGAATCACAAACTTCATCTTTAAAACTTAAAGAAACACCCTTGAGAAAGCTAAAACGAGATAACTTAACATTTGATACATGTCCAAGCCTTTTGTGCCATGACTCAATTATCACCATCATTGCCTTCATTTCTTCAATTATTCCCCTATTCGATAGAGACCTCCACGACAGTTACCCATTCTAATTAAGCTCCCCATCTTTAAAGCATGTAAAACTAAGAAATCAGGAAAAAAATGTCACCGCATAGTGGAAATCTTTAGTTAATATTTGAACGGACAACATATTGCATGTAATATTCGATACAAAGAAGACCCCTCCAACTTTCAGTCCCCCTTTTACCATGAAATCGCCTTTCCCTTTTACAGGAACGGATTCACCATTTGGAATGGTGACATGCCTTTCAGATGCATCTACAGTCAAGTTCTCTAGCACGTTCTCCTGACGTGTAATGTGCTCAGTCGCACCCGAGTCAAAAACCCATTCTAAAATCTCTATTTAAAATACCTGCCATGTTTACCATAGTCGGCTCTTCCCTACCTACCATATTTGCGACAACAAGTTAAATCTTGTTTCCATCGAACAATTTTAAAAAGCTCTTGTATTGCTCCTCTGTCAAACCTGGTACAGGACACACACCAGCTTGTTCGGTCTCGAACACGACAGCCTTTGGCCTAGGCATGTCCTTCTCATTCTTAGCTTTTCCCGGCCACCACTTCAGGTACCCAATCCTTTTGAAACACCCATATCTGTTGTGTCCTGTCACACCCCGATTTTTGGTGGGCCCGATCGGTGGGTTTATACGTGACGATTGATAACAGTTTCACAATTGGCAGCGAAAGATAGAGTAATAAAGTGATTATCATAAAGGCTTAAAATTTAATAATTAAAATTTATAATAAGTTGTTTGATACAATTCCCGCTAGGTAGGGTCAGAATAAAAGTGACTTAGGAAATCATAGGCCTTTAAGTAGTGGAGTCGCAAATTCCAAAGCTTTTTCTTGACCAAACAATTTCCAGCCTATAATCAAGGTTCGTTACCTGCGTTTAATATTTTGAAAATACGTCATTTCTTGACCAAACCATTTCCAGCCTATAATCAATTAACCGACTCGTTTTGAAAATTATTTTATAAATCATTTGATATATATTATGATAACCCATGTGTAATCATTTAATATTTCTTGGGATAGATTTCTTGTCAATACAGTCGGGGACCAAAAATCTATGTCGGTACTTTGATCATGGTTCACACCATCATTAATATAACGTCTTCTGGGTGTATGCCTACTACCCTGTGCATATTTTATATGGCCATTCCTAATTGATGAGTCGGGACGTCCGGACACGTTACCATTAACCCTCAAGTTTTTAATGTTATTCAAGCAATACGGATTAACCGGGTTCTTATATGTATGAAAGCATTTGCCGATTTATATAAGACCCGCTCCAAATGGCTAATTCCATATCCCAAGTTTTTAAATAAAATAGGCTAAGAGTATTTACCTTTGATTGACTATAAATTCGTAAATTTAGCTCTTTGAAGCAAAGCTGTAAATCAAGTTGTATATCCTAGGCACAATTATCTGGAGGGCTCTACAGTCCGGAATGAAACAAATTTATTACCCATTAGAATTTTCATGAGTCATTGGTAAGTCTTTTGACTTGACCTGTTACTTAGAATTTGTGTTCGGCTTCGCTAGATTAAGCGTTAACCAGATAGAATGTGGTTTATACCCGTTCGAGTGTAAAGCCTCGTTAGATATAGGTTATTTAACCAATCATTCTAATTTGGAATGATTCTGAAAAGTTTTAACCCAATTCGACTAGTTTATATATTTTATATTATTTAGACTAGTCGTATGCGTAAATAGTACATCGGGTGGTCGAATAGGTCTATGACGATTCCGTTATGTCAAAACACATTTTAATTATTGTATCATCAATTCTGAGGTCAGATTATATACTTCTTGGGTTTTAAAACCATTTTTATGCCACAAGGGCATTTCTGACATTTTTAAAAGTGTATATAATTGACTCGTCAATTAACCCTTCAAATGATATGACCAGAAGGTATAAACTCAAAGGGTTATTCCCTATAATATCATGATAACATAACATGCCTTGATTGGGTTTCAAAGTAGACCAAACGGGTCAGAATCGAAAGTCAAAGCAAAAGTCAAATTACTTGACTTTCGATATAAGAATGAGTGCTAAACTGAATATGACGAGTTTAACATGTCAAAATAGGTTTTATAAAGTTAGATAAACTGTTATAATGTCAAAACATGTGGTTTAGATACTTAGAAGTTCAATTATCGCAAAATGCAAAATTTTGAGTTTTGAGTTTTATTTATAATATGCTTGACTCGTCATTTCGCCTACTTAAGGTGATTGTCGGAGGGTATAATCGCAGGAGACTCATACCCTCATTATTACGACTACGTAGGAAAGTTTGATTCGAACTTTGACTTGACCAAATTTATCTGAACTGAAAGTCAAACTATAAGTCAATCTGTTTGACTTTCAGTTGATATATAGCTAAATAATTGGAATTGACTAAAGATGCATGACGTACTAGGCTTGTTGTATACTGAAAGCACTTAGAGAGCAACTCCTAACTCCAGAGATTGCTCTAAGTGAGAGATTTAGAAAGAATGTGATGGTGTGACTAAAAAGTTTAACAAGATAACCTATTTATAGCAATCTTGGAGCCCCTAGATCATGAAAAATGTGTGCTGAGGTGTCTAGGAGGTGCTTAGTGTCATTCCAGAAGTTGAAATGAGGAGAAAAGTGGCAAAAATTACGAGATGGGTGGCAAACAATGAAGCTGCAGTTGACAGCTAAATGTTTGCTTTCAGTGAAGGCCTTACGAATCGTAAGGCCTCTGCCTTGTGGTCCGTAAGGACCTTGGGCGCGTTGTAGGTTTGAACCCCTTTGTGGAGCGCAAGGAACCTTGAAAAGTGGAATTTTTTCATTTTTAGTCCTTCAACTTGTTTCAACCCCCAATTTGATGATTTTGGTCCATCTCCTTCCACAAACCGGAATTATATGGAGAGTTTGGACATGTGTCGCTTCGTAATTCGATATATATATCTAGGATGTTGCATGTCCATCTTTTCCACAAAAAGTGCAATGTTCGTTTTTGTCAGTTGAAGAACTTTTTCCAGTCTTTTTCCATCCTTTTTCATGCCGGTTCCTATTTCCTACACGTCGTCCTAGATAGGAGGCTTGAAATGCAACAGCATCTTGAGTGGGTCTTTTGTGGGTGTTAATGGAACGTTATTGTTCATCATCTGCTACCAAGTGATAAACGGTACTGAGACTTGGCGTTGGTTTCATAACTAAAATCTGTGTTTTAATAACACCAAACTAATCATCGAATCCTAACAAGAACTTATACACCCTTTCTTTTTCCTTCCGTTCTTCAAGTCTTTTTCCAAGTCCACACATAAAACCATCGCATAAGCAGCGTGGTGTCGGCAACACTGACTCCATCTCATCGCACAAGTTTCTCAGTTTTGTGAGATAGGCAGAAACAATCAAACTGTATTGTCGAGTGGCGGCCAAGGACTGTTTGAGTTCATACACCTTAGGAGCACTTTCTTTCCCAAACGCACTTGCAAGTCTTTCCAGATTTCGGCTGAAGTTTTGGCATATTTAAAACTATCACGGATCTCCTTCTCCATGGCAGTCGTTAGCCAGCCCTTAACCATTGCATTACAACGCACAAGGCTGAATACTGAGCATAATCTATTTTTGGTTTTACGAGTGTGCCATCAATGAATCGGGTCTTGTTCTGTGAGTGCAGTATGTCTATCGCTTGCGTCAATCACGGAACGTAGCTGAAACAAATGAGACAAGTCTGGTGCTAATCAGAGAAAAGCATGAAGACCATTGAAGAATGTGTTTTGGTTTGAAGGGCCTGTTCGATCGAAGCCAAGAAGTCAACAATATGTGCCTTCGTACGAAGGCCTGTGGCTTCGTACGAAGCTATTGCTTGCTTGGTTCGAACCTTCAACTCTATAAATAGGTGTCTTGTGTTTGTTTGTTGAAAATCTTTGGACAACTTTGAGGCGAAGCTCTGTCCATTTGGTTTCGTGGTGTAAACTCTGTCAGATCTTATTAGAAACCGGTTATATTTACATCTCTGTGTTAATTCCACACACGTGATTGGATTCCGCACATTTCACGTGTCGTGACGCATTCAAGGTCAAAGAATTCATCAAAATCCTGAATTCACAAGTGGTATCAGAGCGGGTGCTTGATTGCTAGGATTGAAAACACAGAGAGTCATGCTTCTACATCAGATTCAGAGCTGATTTGATCTTCTTCATCATACTTCTACTTCTTTTCATCTTCATCTCTTTCTCTTTGAACTATAAACTCAGATTTACGGTGTTCTCACAGTTAAAATTGGCTGGATTTTTTATATAACGTGTGAAAAATAGTTTTAAACAATTCTACCAAGTTTCAGAACAAAATTCAAACACTTACACAGTTAATTGATTAAAAAACTGATCGATAATGAAAAGGTTCGCTGATAATGCTTGGTGCGAAGCTACATCTTCGAACGAAGCCACTTTGATTTGAAGGAGTATTTGTTTGAAGATATTAAGTCTGAGAGTTGTGCGAAGCCACTTTTGTAGCCTCGTACGAATGCATATTTCCAGAAAATTGTGTTCTCGTACGAACGCAGCCTTGTTCGAACCTACACCTGTTTGAACAATTTGCTTTCTGGCTTCGTACGAACGGAGGTTATATTTGGTTGTTTTACAGATTTGATAAAGTGTTAGTCTGTTTTGCAGGTTGTTAAAAGATCGGAATCATGGTTGAAGAGTTTTACAACACGTTCTACAATGCATTTACCTCCGAAACATCTGAACAAACAACTGTCACACCTAAAAGCATTTCCAAAACTATAACAGATAACATAAATCATGACAATGTATATGAAAATCACCAAAGGCCACCTAAACTAATGAACATTGAAGATTATCATTGGTGGAGTACACGTTTTGAAATTTGGGTGAAGGCTTATGCCTATGAAAGTTGGGTTTCGATGATTTACGGATATGAAAAACCTGTAAATGAACATAATGTTTTACTCCCAATTCCAGAATATTCAAAAACGCAGAAAGAAAAACATTCTGATGAGCTAAAAATGGTAACATTATTAGAACAGGCGGTAAGGGAGTATATTTTTTCTCTACTTCAGCATGGTGAAACTTCAAGTCAATGTGGGAAGCTCTAAAGTTGAAAGCTTAAGGGGGAAAAGACATCAAGAAAAACAAAATCTCGTTACTGAAAAAAGAGTTTGATTTGTTTGACTGTATGAAAGGAGAGACTGATAGACAAATGATAGAGAGATTCTATCATCTGAAAATTGAGTTAGAGCGTTTTGGAATTTACAAAGAGAGAGAAGAGATGGTTGACAAACTCGTCGAGGCATTACCACATGAGGAAGATTGGAAAACTTATGTGATTATTTTGAAAAATGATGTCAAATTTGATGAGATGACATTAGATAGTCTGATTGAAAAACTCGAGGGACACGATTTACTGTTACAGAAACAAAACAAAATGTCCAGTTCTGGTTATCAACAGAATGTTGATCTGTATTACCGAAAAGGTATGCCGCAAAACAAACGAATCTGCAAAGATCAGAACGACATTCAGTGCAGATAAAACTGGTGATTCATCAAACAACAAGTCTTCAAGCTATGATCCAGGATATCATTCTTCATCTACATCATCTAAATCTGGTTCAAATCAGGATTGGAAAAATTCTCCACATTTGAATAATAAGTTTGCTCAACAGCACATGAGTTTCTTAGCATCTATTCTGGTATCTTATGAAGGTTTAATTGCTGGAAAGATCGGTAATCCGAACATGACGAAGGAGGATTACGATCAGGTTGATCCGGAAGAGATGGAACTCATGGACATTCACTGGTGCATGGCAAGCGTAATCAGGAGGGCTCAGAGGTTCATGGAGATCACCGGCAGGAAGTGTTTAGAAGGTCCCGATATGAAGATTGGTTTTGACAAGTCTAAAGTTACTTGTTTCAAGTGTAAACAAAAGGGGCACTTCAAGAGGGAATGCACAAACAACAAAGCTGATGATAGTGTGAATCCGTTTCACGATGATTATTACAAGAAAGCTATCTATCATCAGAACAACGAGCAACCAACAAGAAAGCAGATTGAAGAAAGTTCATCCAAAGAGAAGAAACAAGTTGTGTTGATAATTCGTGATCGTAGTGAATCCAGTATTCTTCAAGATGATAGCAAATGGAGGATTCAAGATGATGAAGGCTTGAATTATAATGATCATATTAAACAAGATGGAGAACTCAAAGCAATGGTTGCTATGATCAAGAAAAGCCGAGAGGAAATAGAGGCCCAAGGTTATTTGGATAGTATGTATGATGCCTACAAAGAAGCAAGATGGGCAAGAAGATGGGATTTTGAGTATGATTATTACGTTGATCCGAAAGGTAATCCGACAATGGATCTAGCTAAGGTTGATTTTGAAGCACTAGTTACTGTAATTCCAACTGAGGATGTCTGGTGTCAGGGAATTAGAGAGTTTCGAGGATACAGAGAAAAGGTTGAAGAAGAAATCTACAAAGTTATGTATGCCAGCCTGGAGAAAAAGAAGAAGAAGACGGTTCAAGAGATTGTGGTTGAGAGTGAGAAGTTAGTGAAAGAGGTCAAGAAAGAGAAACTAGTTGATGATGTTGTTACTGGAGAATCGCAAGTGAAGAAAGCCGATGAGATGGCAAAGAAAGCAGCTGCAGAGAAACAGCTAAAGGAAGAAGATCAGAAGCTTATGGCAGAAAACGCCATGATGCCCAATGCTGAGGTAAAAACTCAATCTGAATCTTCTAAAATGTTAGATAAAGCTGTGCATTAAACTGATGAACAGTGCAAGAAGTGCATGGAAACATGCAAAGCTTGTACTGAAAAGGATAATAATCTAAGATCCAAAGACAGTAAATTTACAAAAATAGAAAGAATTTTCAAAGAAAAATGTGATGAAATGTTTGAAAATGAAAAGTTTTTGAAACAAGAAAATGAAATATTGAAACAAAAATATGATGATCTTGAAAAAGAAAACAAAATTTTGAAAGAAAAATGTTTAGAAATTTGCAAAGAATGTATTCCAAAAGATAAAACTATTAAAGAGTTGCAAAAGGTATATGATGGAATGAAATTATCATATCACACGGTTAAAGAAGCTTATGAGATTTTGAAAAGTAAAGTAACAAGTCTGGATAATAGATTGTCAGCTTGTCAAGAATCAAATGCATTTCTTGAAGCCAGATTTGCTGGAAAACAAAAGGTTTTAAATGACTATATTGATGAAGCTGCTAAACTTAAACAAGAACTGGCTGAAAAAGAAAAATTGGTTAATAAACTTCAAAGTTATCATGCTTCGTCATATATTCTTGAACCTATTTTCAACATCACACCGAAAGGTAAAGATTCCAAAAAGAACAAAAAGGGAATTGGGTCAGAATACCATCAAGTTCCACCACCGTTGGAGGATAATTATACATTCTATGATGGCGAAAAGGTGGAAAAAGCAATTAACATGGTTGACCAATTACCTGATAACATAGGTGTGACTTACACCAAATCTGATGATCTCAATGATTCAGAGGTGGTAGGTAAGGTTGTTGAAAGTGTTCTATCTGAGGAGTCTACTAGATCAAATAAGTCTGGATCAAAAGATGAAAATGAGGAAAGTTTTCATGATAGTTATCTTAAACATTCAAAATGTGAGAAAGATGAGAACAATTAACATGGTTGACCAATTACCTGATAACATAGATGTGACTTACACCAAATCTGATGATCTCAATGATTCAGAGGTGGTAGGTAAGGTTGTTGAAAGTGTTCTATCTGAGGAGTCTACCAGATCAGATAAGTCTGGATCACAAGATGAAAATGAGAGAAGTTTTCATGATAGTTATCTTAAACATTCAAAATCTGAGAAAGATGAGAACGATGATTCAATAGGATTGGTTTATACCATGATTGGATCGGATAAAATATTCTCAGATGTTGAATTCCCGATTCAAAATATGATTTCAGATAAAGTTGACAAAATGTTCAAACTGGTAGAAATTCAAAAGTCTGAAATCTTAAAATTTGCTGAAAAGAGCAAGAAGAGTTCTTATAACAAACCTAACTATAAGAAGAAAAACATGAAGGCTGGGTTGGGTTATGAGAAGAAATATAATAAAAAACGTTTTGAAAAGAAAAATTATCAAAAAAAGACGAACTTTGTTCACGGAACAAGCTTTGAGGAAGAGAAAGTACTCCAATTTAGATGGCAGTCTAATGAAGAGTTCTATGCTCAGAAAAAGCAACAACAGGTTAAGGATGTTTCAAAGAGAACATGCTTTAAATGTGATCAAATTGGACATCTTGCTCGCAAGTGTTCAAATCCAAAACCTGTTGGTGTTGAGAAAAAGAAGTCTGATTTTGTGAATCAGAATTCAATCAAGTTTGAAACTAAACAAACTTGGAAGCCGAAATTGTCAAAGGCTGAATTACAACAATTTTGGAAACCAGTGACACCCAGATTTAGAACAACACAAAGTTGGAAAACAAATGTTGATGCAACGAAACCGAACCAGTTTTGGAAACCAAAAGTTGGTGTTCAAAATCAAAATGTTCAAAATGAAAGATTTTATAAAAGAAATGTTTCGGAAGGTCAAAGATGGGTGGTTATAGAACAAAAGGTTTCAATTGAAGAAAAAGTTAAAGAAAATGTTTTTGAGAAGAATGAACGAAACTATCCAGTTTTACCTGGAAAGATTCATGTTCAGTTACCTAAGTCAAAACAGGCTAGGGTAGCATTGTTCAAATGATCGAATTATTTGAATGTGCAAATGCTCCTGATGATGGAAGAATGTCAAAAGGAACAGAGGAGCAGTCTGGCACAAGAGGAGGAGGTTGCGGATCCCTGCGTCTGAATACAAGGAGTTTGTTCTTTCTGTACATAAATAAACCATAATCCAAAAATCCTAAAAATAGAAAAATGAAAAAATATGTTTGTTTTAAAATTTTGTCAAAAATACATAATTTCTAAAATAGGTTGATTGAATATGCTGAAACCCTCATGGCGGAACAAACATGATTATTTCAAAATTGAAAATGGTTTTAACATTGTTAAAAATCAGTGTGTTGTAAATCATGGGGTTAATTTCTGCTTTACATGTTATATTTTCTGCAAAAACAAGGCATGTGACGCAGAAAATGGATGGCGAGACAAAGCTATCTACATCGGTTATCAAAATTTAAAAATAAATGTTTTGAATTTTAGGGGGAATAAAAATTTCAGAAAATACAAAAACATTTGAAAATTTGAAAAAGTTAAAAACAATAGAAAATTCAAAATGAGTTTTTGTGTAAAAAGAGGGAATGATAGTACATCAGTAGACAATCATAGTACGCTAAAGAAATGGAACGTTAAAATGTGATAAACGGTCTCACTGATGATATGCCAGTAGGTTTTTACATGCTTAGTAGATTGATTTCGAGATATAAACCTAGATATCAATATACTTACTTGTCTCGTGGGGAACATCTCTTGGATATATAGGTAACCCCCGAAATCTTGTTTGAGAGATTGTCGGATTCTAAGATACTAGGTTTTTATACTGTTTGATATCTGGGGTATTATACCTGGTCTTCTGATATTACGGAAGCAATGGCCTAGATTTCGTATAATACTTTATGCACTTAAAGCTTACCCTCTGCATAAAAATTGAAAAATATCGAAAGATATGAATAAAGTGCAGTTGTAAAGAAGATCCCTTAGTGGGACACACCTAAAGTCGAGCTTTCATCTCTTTGACTGAACGGTAGTTCATACCTGAGCTCTCAAGGTCTCGCACTAACCCAGAAGTACATATATCATTATAGTATATTCACCTGTAAGACTGAATCTTGGGAATCTTGATACGGGAGTATATTCTGAGGTGGGACACGCGAATAAGTTAAGTTCTTAAAACATTAATCTCGTATCTCGAATCAGTTGAAATTTATGTGAAAATTTAAGTGGATCAGTATACTGACAATCTAAGTGAATCGTTTAGAACTTAAAGTGTTTATAGCTCAACGGTGCTAGTGATTTGTTATAAACTGATATGATCCTCTGACACAACTCAATAAAAAATATTGTCTGTAAATATTTCTTTATTGTTTTATATTTCAGAAAATTACAAAAACATTTTGTTTCAGCTTTATTTTTGAAAACCGATGTCCGAGAGCTGAGTTTCAAAATCTGAGTATGCTGAACGTGTTTCTGAAAATAAACAAGTTCATTAATTTGAAACTTGAAGTTTTTAAAATTGAAAAAATAAAAAATAGTTTGTGAAAATCTCCAAGGTCATTAAGTTGGACTTGGAAGATTATTTGTGAAGTTTTGGATACTTTAACTGTCAAATTTTATAAAGTCATTTGATAGGGGGAGTGGAGTCGAGTAATCCTAGATAATTTCATATTGTCATAATAGGATACTTAGAGCCAGGATCCTGTATATGTGGGTTATAGAGCCAGGTTATCATTTTTGTGAACAAACGATGTCCTGAGCTGTCACATATTTGAAATGCTCCAGCTTATACATTGTTATATGATTAGAGCTAGATTGTTGATTTTGTTTTTGAAATTGTCAAATATCTTATAAATGTTTGAGATTTGTAGATGATAGAGCCAGACTACGATCCCGATATTTGAGCTTAAGGGGGTGTCTAAAGACAAGCGTGCAATCATGAGCCAGGTGACTATCCTGGAGGAACTCATGGAGCTTGTAGAGCCATGTGACAATCCTAGAAGCTTAAAGCAAGGGGGAGCCGGAAGGTTGAATCAAACGATAGGAAGAGCTGAAGCTGTATAACAAATCCATGGGGATTTTGTTGGAGATTGGGGAGTCTGTCTTGCTGACAATGTCAATATTATTAAAAGACTCAGGAAGAAACAGAAAGCTATGAGTTTGACTGGAGCAATATCCAAGGGGGAGTCTGTGAGTGCAGTATGTTTATCGCTTGCGTCAATCACGGAACGTAGCTGAAACAAATGAGAGAAGACTGGTGCTAATCAGAGAAAAGCATGAAGACTATTGAAGAATGTGTTGTGGTTCGAAGGGCCTGCTCGATCGAAGCCAAGAAGTCAACAATATGTGCCTTCATACGAATGCCTGTGGCTTCGTACGAAGCTATTGCTTGCTTGGTTCGAACAAGAAATTCATCAACTCAGCACCTAGTTGTTGTAGTTTTTGTCTGTAAGCAGGTCATTTACATGGAGTTATTTTGAGAAGAGGTATGATCGATGGCCTCTCCGGTGCCTTTGTTTTTCTAGTTATCATGTTCGACCATTGGAATAGCCAAGTAGGGTTTCTTTCAGGGTTGGGATTAGTATGGCTCTAATACCATATAGAGATTGGTACCAAAGGTTCTTAATTCCATATCATAATGTTCGATTACATATATAGGAAAAATAAGAAACGGAAAGTATATCAAATAAATATATAACATAAATAAATGACTCCCAAAACCTTACAGGCCAGTTTAAGTTACCAAAAGAATATACATGCTTGTTAAACTATGGGTTGTCGATTAACTAAACTGGTGTCACATCACCGTCATGTCAATGCCACTTAGTTAGGAATTTGAGCAATAACTAAACACTCTATAACTAAAAAATAAAATTAAAGATATTTTTTATGAAAAAAATAATGTCATTGGTCAAAAGGGTGTGGACCCCATCTCTCCAGGCCTTAACGCCCATTATTGGGTTGGCGGAAGAAGGCATTGATGCCCCGTAATAACTAAAGGCCATTTAGTAAAGGGAATGGTGTTTCAAGCCCCATGATGATTTGGCATGGGACGTTATTAACCCACAACAGATAGTTTTAAGGAAGGAAAAAACTTACAAAACGTAGTATATCGTCATCACATATTTACGAACTCAACAATATGAATTTTACAATGGACAATAATTTGATGATTTATGAAACATACAAAAGTGAATTGTAAATTTTGTCCTTTATCTTGATACCCAATTTCAAGCAGTGTCATTTGTCTTTAAAATTGATGTGTTTTGTACTTAATGTTTTAAAATACTGCAAGTTTTGATTTTGTGTTGCAGGTTTGTCTATCAGCCATCACAAGATTTGCGAAGGATAAGTGTGTTGGAGGTTTTGATTTTGTGTGTTTGTTGGGAGAGAAAATAGGAGTGTAAAGGCTGGTGGGTTACAGCTAGGAGAGAGAGATAGAGAGAGAGGGAGAGAGAGAGAAAGATATGGGTGAGTTGGGTTGGAGGTGGTGGCAGCAGGTGGCAATGGGTGGTGGATTGTGGTGATGGTGGATGGCGGAAGAGGTGGGTTGGGGTGGAGATGGGTGAGAGAGACAAAAATGGTTAGGTATTTAAGTTATTTACATATTTATTCCCAGGAAAGGTGAAATGACAAAAATATCCTCACATGTAAGTCACATGATCAGATTTAACAAAAAAAAATCTAACTAGGTTAGGGGCAAAGGACATAACGTGTAGGATTTTAAAACATTAAGTACAAAACTTATCAGTTTTAAAGATAAAGAACACCGCTTAAAATTGAGTATAAAGATAAACGAAAAAATTTGCAATTCACTCAACATAGAATCTAACAATCTAGTAGTTTATATTCAAACACTAACGAAAACATATTTTCCGGGAAACGGGTCAATATCGACGCAATCTTCGGAGAGATGCAGGCGATGACCTTTTTGTGGATCAAGTATAGAGCAAAAAAGCAAAGGAGGGTATGGAATACCTGGGTGAATTTTGATGTAACAAATTAGTTCACTGTATGTTGGTTTTCTGTTTGAATATGGTGAGTTGTAATAGGGGGTGGGTTTAGTATCTTACTAGCCTCTATGTTTGTATTCTTTTGGTGTTGAATGAGATTGCAGTTTGCTGGTAAAAAATCTATATATGATCTCAAAAAGAGCAACAAACATTTAAAAAATGGGGTAAATCTTCTCGTAATGATTGTTTTATCAACCATAATATTGTCTATGCTTTATGGAACCTTTAATTGCCTTTTGTTAAATTATAAGGTTTTCTTTATCCATGGGCCTTTAATCAATCTCCTCTGAGATGAGGTGTAATAACTTTTGGACCGGCACATGTAGCCTAGTGGCATTTTAGAGGTGAGATAAGGCTTATGACCATTATATCATGGGTTCGATTCCCGCAAGGGGGGGTTTTTCCCATATTTATTGGGTTTCCTCCTGAACTGGTGTATAGGCATTATTGCATAGTGGAGATGGATATGATCGGGTGGTTCCGCTGGTGGCACGATGATACTCCAGTGATCCGTCAGTGATCCAAATTTGCCGTTAAAAAAAACCTTTGGACGGGCATAACCTTCTACAAAGGCGAAGAAATTCGTTCGAGATTGTGGGCCCTTAATAACTTTTTTTTAACCTTAAATGCATTAATAAATTGTAAACCATTAGTTATGATGATTTTGTACACCACATTTATTTTTAATTTTAAATTTAACCTTAAATGCATTAATAAAGGGTCCTAATAATAACACATGGAAAAAACTTATTTTCACATGATGTATACGGGCCGTATAAAGTTATACGGCCCGTATAGAACTAAATTAACTGACAAAAAGTTGTGCCAACAAACTTTGTCAGTTAACTAATGTTGGAAAAAGCGTGTCTCTTTCTTCCTTTTGAATTTACAGGACCAAATGAGCTTAAAAGAACAAAAGAAAAAAACAAGCAGCCGAAAACCAACATAAATACAAGAAGAAGGAATAACGTGACATGCCCGACCCCTCATCTACATCTCCTAAGAAAAAAATAAGAAGACAGAAGCTGACCACGGGGTCGTGCCCAGCAAGGCATGGGCCGTGGTCAGACCTCACACATCAAGACAAAGCCTGCAGAAGCTTCTACGCCCACCACGGGGTCGTGCCCAGCTCACCATGGGGCGTGGTCAACTCTCAGATTTGCAGAATCTTGATAGTACAACAAAGAGTTGACCACGGGGCCGTGTCCAGAAACCACGGGGTCGTGTGGGGCCCTCTGTTGACAGCTGCAATTAATGAAGAAAGAAGAAGAAGCTGGCCACGGGCCATGCCCAATGGACATAGGGCCGTGACCGGGTTATTGTTCTGACAATAAATAGGGGTGCTTGGTTCTCTTCAAAGGCATCCCTTGGCAAACCACTTCTCTCTCACTTTTCCACCACTCCACCACCACCACCACTACAACACCAACACCTACCACCATCATCCATCTTTCATCTTTAGAGTGTGTAGTAGTCTCGGGATCCAAGATTGATTGTAAGAGTTCTTGTCAATCAAAGGCCATGCTTGGCTAATCTCTTACATCACTTGGTGAAGACAAGTCTTTAATGTATTACTTTTGATTTTTAATCTTTCGGTACTTTTTAATTGGGTATGTATTAATGACTTTAATAACTAGTTTCTTATGTTGAAAGTGAATTTTCCTAACCATTTCTTCATGATGTCATTGATTTGCTCATTCGTGTCTTTACGGTCTATATAAAGCACGTTAACTACTTGGAAGGGGTTAGAATGGTGGTTTGGTAAAGTTCTTGTCTCGTTCAGTGTATAGATCCTGCGAGGACTTGGTTCAAGCTTACTAGGATCTCCTTCAATGCCCCAAAGGTATTGGATGGCGGGGGTGCGAATAGCTTGAACCCCTCATATGTAAACTACTATTAAAACATTAAACCGGCTTCTTGGGATTATATCCTTGCTGACTCAAACCACTTAGCCGAGGGTAACGTCACCTTCAAAAGAGGGGCCTACCACTTTTCATATTAATAACTTATTTAATTATCTTTCAATATTCCGAACCTTTGTGATTGTATCCCCGCTGACTCAAACCACTGGGTTCAGGGTAACGTCATCTTCAAAAGAGGGGCCTACTATTATAACTAAGAAAATCTCTTAAAAAGTCCGAAAGTGTGAAAATCATCAAAGGGTACATTAAAGATGAGTTGGATCCAAAGGATTCTATCTTGTCTCTCTGTTTTTTCATTTTATTTATCTTTTTAATTTTTAGATTTATTTTCATGTTTAAAAACTTTTCTAAAAAATTTAGATCGATTAGACCTTGACAATAAACCGGTATTAAAAACTCTTGTGTCCTTGGACGACCTCAGTATCTTACCAACATTATACTACGCTCGCGATGGGTGCACTTGCCATAGTGTGTGTTTAGTGTTAGTACAATATCGTGTTTTATAAATTTAAAACTTGACTAATGCGTAAAACAAACTTAAAAAATTAATAAAATCATATCACACTTAACGCACACCAAGTTTTTGGCGCCGTTGCCGGGGACACAAGGATTTTAAGAAAGTTTAAAATAGACGGCCTAATCATTTTTCAAAACATTTTCAACTGCGCACCTGTTTTTTTATTTTCAGGAATTTTTAGCATAACAACAAGCTGAACACGGGGCCGTGCCCATTGGACACGCCCCCGTGCTGCAAGAAACCAGTAACAGTTTTCAAACGCCCAGATACAGAAATTAACCACGGGCGGTGTCTGCTCAGCTCGGGGCCGTGGTGAGCTTCTGTTTCAGCTTTTTATTTTTGTTTTCTGGTCCCGAGACTCTGTAATCTGCTGAGTGTTTTCTCATGGATCAATACTCAGGAGATTACACTTACTACTACATAGAGGATGATTACGAGGAAAAATATTGTACCATTTGCGGTAATCCTCACTCGGTACAATATTGTGACCTTTTCCAACCATCCACCTCATACGCTTGTTATGAGGAACCAAGGTTTGAACTTCCAAAATCAAGCTTTGATTGGGACACTTATCCCTCTAACCTTCACGAAGCACCACCAACTATTATCCCCGAAGCTTAAAGCCTTATACAAAGTCTCAAAATCTTGAACGCTTAATAAGAAATTCCCGCGAAAGGGAAGAGGCTATTTGTACTAAGGAAGTGATAATTGAAGAAGTAAAAATGGAAGAACAACTAAGTGAAAAACCAAAGCATGAACCAAACGACGAAAGAGGTAAGTCCGAAAACGTTAATTTTCAAAAAGAATCAAATTTTCAAGAAATTAACCTTTTGCCACCCTCTTTCGAAAATCATTGTTTGGTACCTACTCATGCTAAGTTTTTAAAAGAGTTAAACACTAACACTAAAATTGACGAAATTGTTAGCATTAAATTAACAAATGATCAAACTACGCTAATAAAAGATGAGCAAATTGAAATTAACATCACACCGGTTCCATGTTTCTTTCAAAACACCTTTATTAGTAATATTACAATTAATAAGGATCTTTGTGTTAATATAATGCCTAACTACATTTTCGAAAAATTAAATATTAGTGATTTTTCTCCACTTCAAATCCCCATTTTTCTTTCTAATTGGAAAGTAACAAAATCAACGGGAATAGTTGAGGATGTGTTAGTACAAATAAACCAAACGGTGGTCCCAACCGACTTCGTCATTCTTGATGATGCTCCACTTGTGTTGGGACAACCTTTTGTGAAAACCCATCAAGCATTGATCAATCGGAAGCAAAACAACCTACCACTTCAATTAGGGGCCGACAAAAGGTATGTCAATCTTGACCAAACCACAAAATACCCATTCGGCAACGACGACCCCTTAATTGAAGATGAAGTTGAACCACCCGATACGGAGGACATCACGGAGCCACTAGTACCGCTCGAATGGTATTTGATTCAGGATTCTATTGGCCGACCATTTATAAAGACTCACAAAGTCTTATCAAGACATGTGATGCATGCCAACGATCAGGTAATATTTCTTCCAAAAACGAAATGCCACAAAATGGTATTCTTGTTTGTGAAATTTTTAATGTGTGGGGATTAGACTTTGTGGGACATTTCCCTCCATCAAAAGGAAACAAATATATACTTGTGGCCGTGGATTACTTGTCAAAATAGGCCGAAGCCGAAGCTCTTCCAACAAATGATGGAAGAGTTGTGGTAAGCTTCTTGAAACGACTATTTTCTCGTTTCGGTACTCCAAAAGCCTAATGAGTTTCGAGAAGGAGATCAAGTGCTATTGTTTAATTCACGACTTCGATTATTTCCCGAAAAACTAAAGTCTAGGTGGTCGGGACCTTTTTCTGTCACCCATATCTTTCCACACTGTGCAGTCGAGATTAAATCTCAAAATGGCGTTCCATTTAAAGTCAACGGACAACGGCTTAAGCTCTACCAAGGATTCATTGAGGATGATGAGGAAGTGCTTTCGCTACAAGCAAGCGAGGTATGATTAAACAAAGGTTTATGTATATATGTAAATTAACATCATGTCTTGTAGGTAGTGGACATCGGGAAAGCTTTAACAATAGGTAAGGTAACTAAACCTCTTTCGGGAAAACAGGTCAATCACACGTGCACTATATATTAAATATATATATATCTTTTAGCCGCCCACGGGGCCATGGCCGCTGACCACGGGGCCGTGGTCGGTGTGCAGACGGGTATAAACCCCTTTTCCTTCTTCCTTCTTCATTTCACCACGACCCGTTTCCTCGAAAAAGCTCTGGTTCCTCTGCGATTTTCTGCCATTTTCCACGTTTTCCTTCCATTCAACGTCTGCAAGGTATGATTCTAACATCTTCTTTAGTTAGTTTAACAATTTGCATGTGGATTAACACCAAAAATTTGGGGAAAATCTAGGGTTCTTGAACTAGAACCGAATGAAATCCTAAATTTTTAATTAGATCTAGTAATAGTAGTCTACATTCATGTTATAGGAAGTAAATCAACTATTATTGTTCATAGAATCACCCAATTTCAAGTATAAACCATGAACCCTTATTTTTGAACCGAAAAAGTTAAAATTGATAGGGTTAACGGTTTGTTTTTGGAAAAACAGCACTTGGGGTTTCATTTTCGGAGGAAACCACCCTTACTCAACCAAAAATTTTCAACTTTTCGAAACCGGGTCGAAATTTGAAAAGTTGCAGTAACAGTAATCTGACCACGGGGTGTGGTCAGTGAACACGGGGCATGGCCAGGGTTGATGGCTGAACACGGTGCGTGGCCAGTGACCACGAGGCCGTGTCCAGCTTCCTGTTTCCAGTTTTTTCCGAAATTTTATCATAACGAACTGATTGTTTCTGTGGTTCTCTTGTGCAGCAATGGCCAGCAAGTTTCTGAAGTTCAAACCATCGGAATGGGAGTACCAAACCCGATACGACATCCTCCAAACAAGGCTTGAAGAGGCACCAAAACAAACATGCTATGAAACTCTTAAAACTGTGGGACAATGAGGCTGATATGATATGCTAGTCACGGGACCACTCCGAGCAGCTCTTGACACCAAGCTCCATTCCGTCTATGAGTATAACATGGAATTCTATAGCACCTTCAAGTTCAAGGCCAAGGCAGACCCGTTTGACTTAGATGGGGTTGAGTTCAGATGCGCTGGGGAGTTATTTTCCATCTCCATTGCCCAATTCGGTGTGAATGTGAGCTTATACACTGAGGATGAGTCGGTTGAAGAAGAATTCACGGGTGGTCTCCGCGAAATTCCGACTAACATGCGCCAAACTGCATGGGCTCAACTTGGAGATGGGCCATACGATCAAAGCATCACCAAAAGCTCCCAGTTGCGGGATCTCCTTTACCGCTACATCCACCGGGTCCTAAGCAACTCCCTCTGTCAACGGCGTGACAGTTCAGGTGTGGTAAACCTCCATGATTTCACTTGCCTCTATTGCATCCACAACCGCCAACCTCTTGATGTCACATACCTACTCCTCAAGAACATGCACTTCAACCAATTGGCCTCTCCTCCAACACCGATCTTTTTCGGGGGAAGGATCTACCGTCTATTCAAAAACTATGTCCATCGCGTCCCAAAATCATTCCATCGGGGTGCGAAGTCCGGAAAGGTAGATCTAGCCCAATGCCGTTCCATGGGACTCATCCAAGAAATGGATGATGGGTCCGTCCGCTTCCGAATCGCCCGAGGAAACACATGGGGTCCGGAAGAAGTCCTAGCCCTCCAAGACGACCCAAACCGTCCTCCCCCTCAACACCAAAGCTACCATGCGGGCTCCTGCTCTCAAGGAGGCGGGTTTCCTAACTTTCAAAGTTTAACTGATCTTTTGCAGGAAAACCTTCTTTGTACCCGGAACACGTACAACATGGCTAGCAACGCCAACACCCGGATTGGAGCGATGGAACGTTCCGTCGCTACTATGCAAGAGGATATCACATACATCCGGGAGCACATGGCGTATCGCGATGAGCAGGGCGATAAGGATGAGAACATGGATTGAGCGGAGGCAATGGAGGTGGTGTGGTAGTCGAAGGATGCAGTCTTCAGGTTAACCCTCTTTACTCTTTGAACAATTTGCTGGCCTGCTTGCCATGGTTGAACAATTTACTTTCTAGACATTTTTATTTTCTGCATTTTCTTTAGCTTTATGTTTGTGATGACCATGGATTTGAAACGCTTGTAAATTTGGATGTGGGTTTTGTATTATGTTTTGTGTGGTGTATAGCAAAACAGGTACACAGGAGGCTTAAATGCACTAAGCATTAGTGCCACCTAAGCCCGGAAATTAGAAACGAAAGCCAAAAACCTAAAATTCAACATTTGCAGACTGCCACCATGGGGTCGTGGTCATTGACCACGCCCCCGTGGCCAGCCACTGATCTGCTGTTGTGTCTGCAAGCTACCCACCACGGGTTGTGGCCACCAGGCATGCCCCGTGGCCAACTATCTGTAAGTAACGTTACTAGCACTCTGACCACGGGGCCGTGCCCGTGGCCAGGTGCCCAGTAACACAAAAACTTGTTTTTAACACGCTTTTACTCATTCAAATCAACCTAAAAACTTATTTTTGGGTTTACTGATTACAATGTGTAATTTAAGTGTGGGGGGAAGCTAAAACCTCAAACCTTGCAAGTCCTAATAAGAAGCCTTACACAAAACTCGTATTGGAACCGCTAATCACCCCAAATCTTTTCAAAAATTTTCATTTTTTCTTACTTGTCTTGGTTTAATTTGGGAATAACAAGTTCTAAAAAGGTTATACTTTTACAAATTTACAACCGATAGCGTCGTGATAAAAAGAACCGAATAAGAAAATTATAAAAAGGCATGACAAATCTTTTTAAAATTTGATTATATATACTTGTTCACACTATAAACCCATTCCCACAATAAGTGAGCTTTGAGCCTTTATCGAGCATACATGCATACATCTTTAAACTAAATGCTCATTTCCGTTTCTTGTGTGAATAGCCGCTTGGTTCTTACGACTCTAGAACTTACCAAGACGATACATTCCCGGTCCTTACCAACTTAAAACCAAGTAAGTAAATGATGGAAGTATTAGGACTAACTTTTTCTTTCAAAACCATTGTTTTCATTCTTTTTACATCTGTTAGGATCTGAATTTCTTAGATTGTGTTTGTTTGTTTAATTGTGAATGATATAAGATGATAGAACAGAGATGTAATTGCAGCGGAAATGATAATCAAACTTTGTAAACACAATCACAGAAGAAAAGCTTTAAGAAAACATAATTTCCATTAGTCGAATGATTGTATCAATTAAAAATATCAACTATGCATGCATGCTACTAATCTCCCCCTCAGCCTGAGCTCACAGTTAGTTCATACAGAATGAGAGTGTGTGCAAAGAGCTAATAGAACAGTACAGGTATTGTTCTATTTATAGTACAAATCTAACCACTGAGCATCTAAGCTAACGTCACCTAGACAGTGACATCTAACAGCCTAACAACCTCTAACAACTGATATATCTAAACACTGATTACAATAGACACTGATAATACAAACACTGATGCAGCTTCCACTGTTGTAACCTAAGCACTGATGTTGAGTGATCAGTGCTTTCTTCAAAGGGTGATCAGACCTTGAGTCAGCAGTGCTTTGTTCTTCAACAGTACTTGAGAATCAACAACCTTTAGAGCTTCAGTCTTTATATCTTCAGCAGTTCTTAGGCTTAACAGTTGTTAAGACGATCAGTTCTTAGAAACCATCAGCTGATAGCAAATCACTACCATTGGGAGAAGAATCGAACATTCTCTGCTTATTGTGATCAACTGTTAGAGAACCAGTTTTGGCTTTTCCAATCATCTGTTCTTCAGGCTTGGTTGCATGGGCCAACAATCTCCCCTAGGACAGATGATGCCAAAACACTTCATTATTTTTTATCTTTATTCTCTCATTAATTTTTCCCTAACTTGGCCCTTGAGTTGCAGCTCAAAGTTAAGGGAATCTTCATCATCCTCATCCCTGCAGAGTTAAAGGTCTAAAAGATCTAGGAGATCAGCTGCATTCAGACCTAATGCATCCTCCCTTGAAATGTGATCAACTCTTCCATTGGACTTGAGCAAAGTCAATACATGGGTCTTTTTATCAGACTTTCACTTTAGTATTTTTGAGTTCAATGGATTTCTTGGGATGCACTTTATTTGATGAGAGTTTGGAGAAGGAGGCATGCTCATGAATCTTTTGGTAGTTTCTTGTAACTTTGCTGAATCAGTATTCTCTTCAATCATCTGCTTGATGGCCACTTTCATGATGTCAGCTTCTCTTTCTGCATCTTCTTCATCAATCTGCTTTTGCCTTTTTCTTTGATTTAAGGCAATGATGGAAGTGTCAGATGATTTGAACAATGTTTTTAAAGTGAGGGTCTGCTGCTTTGGCTCATCAGGCTTCTTGTTCTTGTATGCTGGTTTCTTTGGTGCTGTAGGATCTGTCTCTCTTTGTTTTTCAAGCTTCTCAAAAATTTGTCTGTGTGTTGCCTTGACCACTTTGAAATAGTCTTTCCTGAACCATACTTGGCTGCAACCAACTCAGCTTTCTTCTTTTTGTATTCTAATGTAAGATCTGAAATGTTCTTTTTATACTTATTCCAATCCGGTGTAGATCTTTTCATTTGAGGATCATTCTTGATTCTTTCAATTATGTTGACTTCAGGTTTGAGTGCAATGAGTGGCCAATCTTTGAATTGTTCAACTTTGGGAGGATAAAACTTTTCACTCATGATTAGCTTTAAGAGATCTGTCCTCAGTTCCTTTTGTTACTCAGCATTTGGTGGTAGATTAGACATCTCTTTGCTTAAGTCTCTTGCATAGTCTTCCAATTTCTTGACTTTACTAAGCCCATACTGCATTCGACTTGAGATGTTACTATCACCCAACCCTTTACCTTCATATCTGGCTTGTATTTCAGCATGCTTTGCCTTGAGTTTTAAATACTCATCCAAGTTCTTTGGAGGTCTAAAGCCATGAAGGGAAGGAAATTTTCTTTTTGCAGGATCATCCACTGTATAGAATTACTTCATTGCATTTTTTTACTACATGCAATTCCAGTGGATAATCTGCTGCTAATGGAACAGTTCTTGAAGGATCATGACCTTCAAGTACTTTTGGGTCAACAAGTAGATTTGGTGGTGGTGATGGTGGAGGAATGAATGGTTCATGATTAGTTTGAATGAAAGGTGTGGATGATATAGGAGTAGGTGCTGGTATGTCATCATCATGCACCTTAAACTTCCTTTTTCTGGTGTAAACCTTTGTAGGAGAAGGGGTTTTTGTTTGGGATTTTGAAACAGAAATGGTTATAGCTTGGGAAGGAATTTTGAAAGTGGTGGATGGCTGACTAACAGCTATTGAAACAACTGGTGTCTCAACCACTGTTTTCATAACAACTGTTGAAGTGTCAACAGTTGTCTTCTACTTTTTGGCAGGTGGTTTTTGTGGTGAAGGTGTAGTTTTGGGTAAATCAGTGGTGGTTTTTCTGAACCATCGGTTGTTTTGAGACCAACAGTGGTTTGCTTTTTGGGCGTTTGTTTTCTTGTTTGTGGTTTTGAGAATTTGGCAAGTGGTGGTTTATTATGTTTGAAAGATTTCTTCCTGGTGGAAGTGCCAACATTCTTTGTTTTCATTTCCCATGCTTTTTTTGCATTTTGTTCCTTTCTCCACTCCCTTTCCTTGGTTTCCTTTTGATTTTGAGCAGACTTTTTGTTTGTCTCCACTTCATCTGCCAGAATGTTTAGGGTTTCATCAACTCCCTTTTTCTTTTCTTTTGTAGATGTTTCATCAGTGGTTCCAGAAGGCTTTTTCTCAGACTCAGGCTTTTGATCTGGCTTTTGCTTTGGGGTAGGTCTGCCAAATTTTTTCATGTCATGTTTCTCCCCATTTTTGGCATCATCATCTTGATCATCATCATCTTTGTAAATGGATGCAGGGACAGTGCCAGTGTTTGTTGTCAAGGCTTCTTTGATGGCCTTGATATCTTCCTGAGTATCCTTGTATCTTGCATCAACCATATTTCTAATCAAAGCCATTTGATGGTTGTGTTGGATTTCTGCAAGTTCCCTTTGAGCATTGATAATTGGCTGAATTGCATTCCAAAGCTCTTGGGAATACTGTTGTGGAGTGGGTTGACTTTTGGAAACTTCTACCAACTGTTTGATCATATCTTGCATGGTGTTGATAGTGGTTTCAATTCTAGTAAGTCTCTCCATAAATTCTTGATACCTTAAACCATCACCCAAGTTAATGGGATCATCTGATTTCCTACCAGTGGTAGTTGTATCAGCAGTTGAACCAGGAGGAGTCTCCAATGGTTCATCCACTGATGCCCCTTTTTCTTGGTACCGGGGACTTCTGTCTTCAGTAGTGGTTAACTTGAACACACCAGTGGATACTTTGGTTCCCAAAGAAGAAATTGCCTTCAAGGGAGTCTTACTTATGAAACTACTGTCCAGATGAAGATCAGTGGATCCAACACCTGTAGTAGCTGCTCCACTTGAACTACCAACAGGAATTTCATGAAACTCCTGTGGTGTAACCTCCTCAGCTGTTTATGGGATAACCAATTGAGGTATTTCAGACACAGCCATTGTTGTGGTTATACTCTCAGTTATGTGTTGGTGAGAGGGGTTGTTTTGTGTCTGAAGCTCAATGGCATCAAACAGGGGTATTATAGATGGTAGTAGTTGTGATGAGGGGATAGGAGTTGAAAGAGAATTTGCCCAGGGAGAAGGGCTATTAAACATATCCTCAAGTGAGGAATATGCTTCATTTTGTGGTGTCCTGTGCTTACAACCTGTTCCTTTTGTGAGGAAGCGGGCGGAGTTAAAGCTTTTGGTGGAGATCTTTCCAACTGTTGTGAGGAAGTAGCAACAGTGGTTATTGGTGACATTTGTGTTATCACTGGATTAACTTCTGGGATCTCATCTTCCAGAAGGTCCTTTTTAGAAGGTTTGGTGGGCTTTTTGGAAGTCTTTTTGGTCTTTTTAGGAAGTTTTGGTGGGGGTTGAACAGCAGTGGTTGTGCTGTTGTGTTCACCATGAGCAGTGGGCTCAACAGCAGAAGTCTGAGGAGCAGATGTGGACTCATCTAAAGTTTGCTCAGACTCCTCTGTTTGTGTTTTGGAAGGTTTTGACTCTGACAACCTTGTAAAAGTTTCAGCAGAAAGACTGTTTATTTGAAAAGATTGACCTTGGACAAGTACTTGTGCACTGTCTTTTGGTATCTTCTTCTGTAGGTAGTAGCTCAAAAACCTTGGAAACAGTAAGAAGGACTTTTTCTTTTCTTTGATATTATTTACATTTTTTACTAAATCATTGAAAATTTCTTGGGAGTAATTGAAATCAACTTTAGCCATAACAGCATACCCCAAGTATTGAATTTTCAATGGAATTTCATTGAAAGCTATTGTTTTATTTGAAACATAGATGAGCAAGGTATGAAATAGGAACTTCATGGGAGGTGGAAATTCTCCCTTTTGCATTGTGGCTTTTGTTAATTGTCCTACATACCCTCTTTCGATCAAATCTATTTGATACTCATCTTTAGGAAAAGAATTTTTACGTGTGAGATCATTCATCTAAAAAACCTCGGATATGGATTGTGGTGTGATCGAAACCAGAATTTCTCCTACTTTAGATGTAATAGCCCAAGGCTTTTTGTCTTGAACTTCCAATTTAGCAGTTTTCCAGAAATCTCGTAGGGTATCTTGGTAGATGGGTGCCTTGCAGGTCAACAAAGTTTTATACATTGAGGATGAGAGAGCATCAATGATGGAATGGAAATCTTTGTTTTTACTCGTTTTCTCAAGTGTACAAAGGTAATTGTGTGGGTTTTTGAGAGTGAGAGCCATTGTGATTTTGAGAAATTGCGAATGAAGGAAGAAGATGAATGAGAGATGGAAACCACTTTTGAAGGAATTTTGAATTCGATACGACAGCAAAATCTCTGTTTGTTTTATAAGGGTGAAAAAATGAATGCTGATGTGGCAGCGGTTACAAAGATCTGACGGCTAAGAACTGTCCACATGACAACCTCTGATGGAAGGTGGAAGACAGTTGTTTAGGAAACCACTGATGGACAATATCAGTGGTTGGAAATAGTGAAAAATGAGAGCAGTGGCTGATTTTAACTATCAGTGGATAGTCATCAGTGATTGAAACACTGATGTTTGGTCAACAGTGCTTAACAATGAGAATGAGGAAACAGAGGTTGTCTATCAGCAGTGGAAGATTTTCAACAATCAGATGTTTGAACCAATCAGCGGTTATGACAGACTTTTAAGGATTAATGAAAATTTTCATTTTTAACTATTTTTAAGGATGGATGTTTGATTTTCTGAAAACATTTTAATGTTTTTTATTCATAGAAAAACAAGATTTTGCTTGTTATTCCATGTTAAGCATGCCAATTCTAGAGATCAAGCTTTCAAAGGTGGATGTGTCTAATGCTTTTGTTAGCACATCTGCCAGCTGATCCTTAGTTGGAACATGATGCAGAGAAATCAAACCTTTTTCATAGCAATCCCTCACAAAGTGATGTATGATGTCAATGTGCTTGGTGGTTGAATGTGAAACTGGATTTTTGATGATATTTTCAGCAGCTTGACTATCCAACATGAGAGGTGTCTTTAAAGCAGTCATACCAAAATCCAGCAGTTGATTCTGAAGCCACAACAGTTGGGCTGTGCAGCTTGCAGCAGCAATATATTCTGCCTCAGCAGTGGATGTTGAAACAGCTGCTTGCTTTTTGCTTTGCCAAGATACTAAGCAATCACCTAGAAATTGGCACCCTCCTGATGTGGACTTCCTTGTTGTGTTACAGCCAGCAAAGTCACTATTTGAAAAACCTGAAAGCTTAACATTCCCATTAGCAGGATACCAGATACCAAGTGTGGAAGCACTTTTTATGTATCTGAATATCCTTTTCACAGCTATGAGGTTAGACTTCCTAGGGACTTATTGGAATCTTGCACAAACACATGTTGCAAACATGATGTTTGGCCTAGATGCAGTTAGGTATAATAAGGACCCAATCATGCTTCTATATAAGGTTTGATCAACCAAATCATCCTTCTCATCAGTCGTGGCTAGCTTGGTGGTTGCCATGGGTGTACTACATGGTTTGCAATCATTCATCTCAAATTTGTTTAAAAGTTCTTTAGCATATTTGCTTTGATGAATGAAAGTACCATTTTGCAGTTGCTTTACTTGGAGACCAAGAAAGCACTGTAGTTCACCCATTGCACTCATTTCAAACTCAGTTGTCATGAGTTTTCTAAACTCTTCACACATTTTGTTACATGTGCTTCCAAAAATGAAGTCATCCACATAAATTTGGACAATCATCAAATCTTTTCTTCTCCATTTTAAAAATAGTGTTTTGTCAATTTTGCCTCTTGTGAAGCCGATAAAGATTAGATAAGTGGAAAGAGTTTCATACCAGGCTCTAGGTGCTTGTTTCAGGCCATACAAAGCTTTGTTTAGCTTGTAGACATGATTTGGATTAAATGGATCCTCAAAGCCAGGAGGTTGACAAACATATACCTCTTCTTGAATCTTACCATAAAGGAATACACATTTGATATCCATCTGAAACACCTTGATGTTGTGGTTGACAGCAAAGGCCAAGAACAGTCTGATAGCTTCCAATCTTGCTACAGGGGTAAAAGTTTCATCATAGTCAATGCCCTCTTCCTGTCTGAAACCTTGAACCACAAGCCTAGCTTTATTCTTGACAACAATGCCCCTTTCATCAGTTTTGTTTTTGAAGACCCACTTTGTGCCAATAGGACTCACACCCTCTGGCAGTGATACAAGTTCCCATACTTGTTGTCTTTTAAACTGGTGGAGCTCTTCATGCATAGCTTCTACCCAACTATTGTCCTTTAGTGCCTCTTGGTACTTGACTGGTTGATGGAGTGATAGAAAGCCAGCAAAAAAGACAAATGTTTTGGGATTGACTTCTGCTGAGAACCACTTCATTGATGTTGCCAATGATTTGGTCTGGTGGATGAGACTTTAGGAAGATTAGATCTCCCTTGTATGGAACAATGGCATTAAAGGGTGAAGGCTGCAGATGTGAGGCATCTGAGCCAACAAGTGTGTGTGACTTTGATAATCCAACAACTGTTTGAAATGGAGGTGGAGGGATAGGAGGAACGGGTGTGTCACAATGTTGAATTTTATCCACTGTTGGTAGATTTTTATCAATAGTGGTTGAAGATGAGATGGCAGAGGTTGAAGGGCTACTTTGGTCAACAATTGTTGATGCAGCAGTGGGTGAGATTTGACAGCTGTTTTGAACATCTGGTGCTCTGGTGATGGATGTGAATTTCTATTGTGAAATTACAACTTCATATCCATTGTCTAGTGGTGGAGATTGTGATGTACCTGCAGGGTTAGTCTTGATAGACACATCTTCAAAAGTAAATTTATCAAGATCAAATAATTCAGCAGGGTTTGTTGGGATTTTCAGTGATGAAAGTTCATTGAACTTTACATTCAAAGTCTCTTCCACACACCTAGTCCTTGTGTTAAACACTTTATAGGCCTTGGCAGTGGTTGAGTATCCCAGGTGATAACCACAATCTACTTTGGCTGCAAATTTTGAAATTGAATATTTTAGGTTTAAGATAAAACAAGGGCAGCCAAAGATTTTGAAGTATGAGATCAGTGGTTTGATTTTATACAGAATTTCATAGGCAGTCTTTTGATGCCTGGTGTTGATCAAAACTCTGTTCTGCACATAGCAAGCAGTGTTTACAGCTTCAGCCCAAAAGGTTAAAGGTAAACCTGAATCTGCTAGCATTATTCTGGCAGCTTCAATTAGAGTTCTGTTCTTCCTTTCAACCACCCCATTTTGTTCTGGTGTTCTTGGGATGCTGTACTACCTTACAATCCCTTTTGACACATAGAACTAATCTAACTCCCTATTTCTGAACTCTGTGCCATTGTCACTCCTAAAGTTTTTTTACTGGCAAGTCAAATTGCTTTTCAACCTGTTTGACAAAGTCTTGCAAAATGCCTGCAGTCTCATCTTTAGAATGTAAGAAATAATTCCATGTAAACCTAGAAAAATCATCTACAATTACCAAACAGTATCTTTTCTTTTTCAAGCTCATGATTTTTACTGGGCCAAACAGATCCATGTGCAGCATTTGCAAACACTTGGTTGTTTTGGACTCTTCAATTGACTTGTATGAGCTTTTATGTTGTTTGCCTTTTAAACAAGAAACACAATGCTCAGAACAAGTAAACAATTTTGGTGGAAGACCTCTTACCAGGCCTTGTTTTGACAAAGAAGTGATTGTCTTGAGATTTGTGTGCCCCAATCTTCTGTGCCATAATTCTGTCTCTTTGTTAGAGGCAGCTGAGAACAGACAGGCATCAGTCATGGGACTCTCTTTTGACAAATCAACTACATAAACATTGCCACTTCTTTAAGCAACAAGTTGAATTTTTCCATTGGCTATTATTTCTTCAATCTTTTTGACCATTTCTGGTCCAACAAACTTGCAACTCTCCTTAGTAAAGAATGACCCATAGCCATTGTCACTCATTTGTGAGACACTAAGGAGGTTGAATTTTAGATTGTCAATGAGATTGACATTTTCAAACTTAACTTTTCCAGACTGAATTGTTCCAGACCCCAGCACCTTTCCCTTACTATTGTTACCAAAAGATATATCACCCCCTCCATGAGTTTTGAATTCTTTGAGTAGGGCTCTACATCAGTCATGTGCCTGGAGCCTCCACTATCAACATACCAAAGACTATCTAAGCATGCAGAAGCTCCCTGCACATCAAGTAAACAACTAGTTCAGGAGGGTCTCCAAAGCCAATAAGGCTTTGTATGGGGTCACAACAGTGTCAGAATCAAGTCCAGGAACATGGACAGTGGTTAGCTCAGGGGTTTGAACAGCTTTTGAAGCATTTCTCTCTAACCACTGTTGTGGGGCATTTCCTGTCAGATGTTGATATCCAAAGGGATGCATGTTCACTTTTGGTTTAGAAGGCTTTATGTAAACCTCATAAACATGTGGGACCCTTTGGTATAGAGGTTAACCTTTTCCTCTTTGGAATTGGTTGGCAGGTGGTGCATCTGTCACTTGAACATCTCTTGGAGCAGAGTTTTTGCTCAACTGTTTTGTAACAACTATTTGGACACACACAAATGGTTGTTGTTTCATGATGGGTTGTTTTGATGAACTCATGGGTGTTTTTGAAGTGTACTCTTTTCTTTTAACCTCAAAAGTTTTGAGGTACACACACTCATGAGTAAGATGGTTTGACTTTCCACAGATGGTACAGCTTTTTGTAGGCTCAGTGATGCTTGTTTTGTTAATGCCATAGGCTTTTAAGTGAAAACGATCTTTTGTTAAATGATTTTTCTTTTCACAAAAGTCACAAAACAGAGTTTTAACTTTTTCTCTTTTCTTCCTCTTTTCAACTTCCTTTGCAACAGAGTTTTGAACCACTGTTGGAATGTCTTTAAGAGGAATGATCTTGGCCTTAGGAGCTTTTACACCATCCACTGTGGAAAAATCCATTGGTTTGAAATTTTCAAGGATATCACACTCATCTAACCAGGTGGGTTTGAATTTATATTTTTCAATCTCCTCAAAGGTTGATGACCCCTCTGGTCTTTCAAGAGTGATTTTGTTACCATTTTTATCAGTTATTTTTATTTATTGACCATCCTTGTTTGTTGGTATTATCTCAACAATGTTTTGAACAGACTCATTTACAGCAGTGTTTTCAACTTGGTCATTTTTCCTGAAACCAATGCCAAATTTAACATTGCTTTTGATCTGTTTCTCCAACATTACCTCATAACCTTTGCAGGATTCCACCCATTTTTCACATATAATTTGGGTGGATTCCAACTCCTTTTTACAAGCTTGATATTTTTCTATCATTACTTGGAGCAGGTCCTTGGTTATGCTGTGTTCATGCCTAAGGCTGCAGATCTCATTATCCTTTTCTGACAATTTGTTTTTCAATTCTTTTACAGATTTTTCAAATTGTACCTCATCTTTCAAAATTTTATCTCTAAGGTTTTCATTCACCTCTTTAACATTAGCAAATGCTATGATGCACTTGTCTGAACATAGGTTTTTTAGGACCTGAGGTGATACCTTAGCTGCAGCCATCATGGCACAGTCACAGACATCTTCATAAGCTTTGGTATTCTTCTCTTCTTTATCAACACACCATGGGTTAGACAAAGGTTCTATCAGTGGTTCTGATTTCTTCTTCAACAGCTCCTCACCAACTACAGTAGTAACCACTGCTTCAGCTATTTGATCCACTGTTTCACTATTGGATTCTTCTTCTTCTTCTTCTTCTTCTTCAGTTTCCAGCCCTTCTGGAATTGACTCTAAAGCTGCAAAACAAAATTCATCAACAAGAGCATCATTCTTAGCTAATAGAGCAAAGTTTTCATCAGATAGTTCATCAGGCATGCTACTTCAATCAATAAAGCCTTGGGTAAAGAAGCTTTGCTAACTGGCCTCTGCTGGAGCAGATGTTTGTGCAGCATGTTGTGGTGCAGGTCGTTGCACTTGGACCTGAGAGACAGGGGCTTGGACATACTGAATTTGAGGAACAGTGGTTTGAACATATTGCATTGGAACAGGTGTTACAGGGTGTGCAATGAGCAGGGTTTACATGAGCAGCAGGGGCATAATGGGAATAATAGATTGTGTTTTGTGTGTTTTGAGGTCTAGGACTAGGATGTGTGATAATTGGTCCATTATTTTGACTTCTACACTCTCTAGCAAAATGACCTAGCCTATTACACTTGTAACACTTTATCTTTGATTTATCCAACCCTACTTTCAAGTTCCCATGTAACCCTAGAAATTTTCTTCCTGTTCTCTTATAAAACTTGCTGGTTCTTACACTCAGCAATGCCAGTTGGTGCAGAATGTCCATTTCTTCCAAATCAGTTGGAACAAAATGTTGAAGATCATTGAGCTCAAAGGACAAGTTGTCAGAATTCTGGTTTTCTCCATTTGCTGTAAAAGCATAATTGGATGAGTAAGAATTAGAGTTGTTAAAAGCTCCACCAGCAGTTATGTTAATATAATGATCATAACTCTGATCCTTACTACCACCAGATTCTTCCTGACCAGAAGTGCTGTATTACCGAAGGTGTAATCATCAGCTACCTTTCCAGACTCCTGTAACTTCTTTTTCTGGTTCAACTCTCTCTCATAAGTGAGGAGTCGACCATGAAGTTGGGTCAGTGTTAGTTCTTTGAATCCAATGGAATTTCTAGTTAGAAAAGCAATTGTGTCCCATTTTTCAGGTAGTGACCTAAGAAACCTACTATTTAGAATTGATTTAGCCAATTCAACATTAACAAGTTTCAGTTCACTAATGAGACAACTAAAGTGTTCAAACTGGTGTGTTAGTGATTCTCCTTTCACATGGCAAAATGTTTCATACTGTTGATTCAAAACCTCCCTGTTATTTTCAATCACTTCCTATGTACCAACGAATTGTTCCTTAAGTGCATCCCACAGCTCTTTGGCACTGTTACAATGTAACAGTCCAGCATACATATCGTTTGGAAGAGTTGAAGCTACTATGCTAATAGCCTTTGCATCTAATTCAATTTTTTGATAATCTTGTTCAGAATAATTTTCTAGGCTTTTAGGCACAAAGCTTTTGGGATCCTCAGCACTAGGCACCATTGGAACGTGCGGTCCAAATATGACCGACTTCCAACATCCGGTGTTTTGTTGAGCCAAAACGTGACCCATCCTACGTTGCCAGATATTATACTCGGATCTGACAAGCATAGGTGGTTTAAAGAGTGTTCCCGTGTTGTGAGAGTCCTGTGAATGTGACGTCATTCTGGTTGTTTTACAGATCTTGAATAATCAACTTTTATACGTGATTACCCCTTACTCTGTTTTTCAACAAAATACGAACAACTGAAGTATCAATAAATTTAAGCTAAACTTTTACGTCAAAATGATTGTTAGATCAAATTTGACTGTCCAAAGCTCTGATACCAATTGTTAGGATCTGAGTCTCTTAGATTGTGTTTGTTTGTTTAATTGTGAATGATATAAGATGATAGAACAAAGATGTAATTGCAGCGGAAATGATAATTAAACTTTGTAAACACAATCACAGAAGAAAAGCTTTAAGCAAACATGATTTCCATTAGTCGAATGATTGTAACAATTACAAATATCAACTATGCATGCATGCTACTAATCTCCCCTTCAGCCTGAGCTCACAGTTAGTTCGTACAGAATGAGAGTGTGTGCAAAGAGCTAATAGAACAGTACGTGTACTGTTCTATTTATAGTACAAATCTAACCACTGAGCATCTAAGCTGACGTCACCTAGACAGTGATATCTAACAGTCTAACAACTGATATATCTAAACACTGATTACAATAGACACTGATAATACAAACACTGATGCAGCTTCCACTGTTGTAGCCTAAGCACTGATGTTGAGTGATCAGTGTTTTCTTCAAAGGGTGATCAGACCTTGAGTCAGCAGTGCTTTGTTCTTCAACAATACTTGAGAATCAACACTCTTTAGAGCTTCAGTCTTTATATCTTCAGCAGTTCTTTGGCTTAACAGTTGTTGAGAAGATTAGTTCTTAGAAACCATCAGCTGATAGCAAATCACTGCCATTGGGAGAAGAATAGAACATGCTCTACTTATTGTGATCAACTGTTAGAGAACCAGTTTTGGCTTTTCCAATCATCTATTCTTCAGGCTTGGTTGCATGGGCCAACAACATCACTACCTAAAATCCCCCTAGTTAACCTCTTTGAGCCTAAACCTTTTCGTTTCAAAAACCCGTAAAACAAACACCCATTACCTACCATAACCTTTTTCCTTTCAAACCCATTTTTTAGTAAAAAAGCTCGGTTATCTTGTGACATCAAAAAAAGAGAGAATTTTGCAATAACCAAACAAGTTCCTCAAAAATCTTGTTTGAAAATGCTTAGTTTGAATAAATGTCACAAAAACAAAAAACATTTACGATAACCAACGCTTTTTACGCTTTTTACCATTTCGCTAACTACTAACCCAAAAACCACATAACCTTAGCCCAAGCCTAACCCTTTCCAAAGTCCTCTTGATATTTATGAAGGTTTTTAGTTAAAAAGGAGGAGGTTTGATCGCTTGGAAAGCATATGGTAGAAGTAAGTCCCATGCCGGAATCGAGTGTTTCACAAAAATACATCTTCGGCCGAGTGTTGAGTGATCTCCCGTGAGGTATGTGAACTTGTATATAAATAGAATTTTAAAGAGGCATGTTACGCCCAAATAAATAATTTTTCTTAACAAGTTGTTCTAAATAAATCCTGATGAATAGGATTGTAAATAAAATAAAAACAAAATTTAATAAATATCATGGATTCCCGACACTCAAGAAAAGCCACAAAACTTCTTCTCTACCTATTCCATTTGGGTGTGTAAGCCACATTTAAAGAGTTTTGCTTGAGGACAAGCAAACATTCAAGTGTGGGGGTATTTTGATGTGTACAAAATGCAACATATAAATTACATCAATAGAGGCATAAAACCAACCCTTTTTAGTACTAATGTGGGAAAAAGTTCGTTTCTTTCTTCCTTTTGAATTTACAGGACCAAATGAGCTTAAAAGAACAAAAGGAACAAATAAGCAGCCAAAAACCTTGTCGTTCAAGCTTGCTAAGCCCTTGAGGAAAGTACAACACCCAAATTGAATAGAAAGTACAACAACACAGGTAGGGATTTAATGATCCCTCTTCTTCTTCCCCTTTAGCAAGCCTGCTAAGCCCTTGAGGAAACCTTGTCGTTCCCTGCGTTCTCTGTGAAAATCTCGCTCGACTTGGTCCAATCTCTGAAGAATTTATTCCCGTTCTGGCGGGGAAAACCGTGGCGGCTGCGATTGTTGCCGAATTATAGGTCTAGCAGGTATTTGGTACCCATGAGTTGGGTACCCTACTCCCCAAGGAGCTCCATACGGTCCTTCTGGATGAAGGGCGTTATAGTTGGCCTCTACCAAGTATGGGTCGGCTTCAGCGTAATTATAGTTGGTGTGAGCCGGCTGCTCAAACGGGTTGTACGCCATTGAACCCGTGTATGCAGTAATCGGGTTATCAAAACCCATCGGTGGTGGCTGCGGTGCAACTGGGTTTGAAGGCCCACCCATTTGCGGGTCTTCCTGCAGTGGCGGATAATGACTGCCACTTGAGTGATGAGGGGTCTTCCTGCAGTGGGTCTTCCTGAAGTGAAAATCCCCTCCTCGCGCAGACATACGTGCGCCCGTTTTCCTACGCCTTGGTGGTTCTGGAGGTGCTTGATGAACTGGCGTCGGTGGAGGTGGTGGCGTGACTGCCACGAATCGTGAATCCCCAGAGGGATCCTGCTGCTGCTGCTGCTGCTGGTGAGGTGAGGAATGGTGCGAAGGTGTGAAGTACCATTCGTGTTGGTTAAACCTCGCTTGATAACTATCTGGACCACCGTAGGGTGATCCGTGGAAAGAAGATCCATCCGAGATTTCGATGGGATGGTTGGGAGTACCGCTTGCAGGTTCGACGGGATCTGTGTCCTCGTCCATGTCCATAGCATTATCTTCCGAGAAGTGGTCCTCCGGTCCCAATGGGTTAAAACCCACTGGTTCTTGGATATAATTTTCCGGGTTGAACCGGCCCTGAAAAACAGGTGTGGGGTTACCAAAGGAGTTGTGCGAAAGGGATCGCTGAAGAGGTATATATGAAGGTTGTGGGTTGTCGGGCTCATTTTCTGACTGTGGCCCATAGGAGTTACGATAGGGAGGCGTCGAACTGTGTGAAACAGATCGTCTGGCGGGCTCAAACAGGTTCCTCCTGTTTCCTTGCGGATCGGCACTTGCAGTCGTAGAAGGAGTTCGCCATTGCGAAGGCCCGGCTTCGTGATCGTTAGGAGTGCTCATCGGCCCCTTTCCTCGTCCTCCTCTTCTCATTCTTGGTGGCATATTTCTGTCAATAAGAACAAAGATAACAACAAGAATATATAAAATAAAAGACAAAGTAAAAATTTAAAACAAATTTGAATTTGTTCCTATGTTCTTTGTCTAGACTCGAAAATTTATGAATGTGCAATTGTGTCATTGAGATTAAACACAAAAGGCTAGTGTTTAATTCACTCAATGTTGGCTCTGATTCCAACCTGTCACACCCCGATATTTCCACATTTGACCGGTGGGCCCGGTGGGGGAGTATCGTGACGTGGTTGGTAACATTACAGTCAAACTACACAATATTTAAATGCACAGCGGAAGCAAGAGATAGATATATTTCAACCGAATATAATTGTAATATCAAGTATCACAAACAGTCGAAATTCATCCACAGGTGGATCAAAAATAAATAAGAAATATTGTTCAGCAGTTTTGACGTCCAAGCTTGCGAGACTTATTGTGGACGCTAGGAGAAAGCCAGCCTAGTTCGCTTAGTACCTGCACTTAACCTTTTTGGGAAAATACGTCAGTTTACACTGGTAAATACTATCAACTAACTCATTTTAAAGGTTTTAATAAAATTGATTTGAATGCACGTGGCACAAACTTTTTATAACTTGGGATAATTATTTGAATATAATCTTGTAAACGAATTACATGTTCTCATGCGTTCAGTAGCCCGGTTCGTGCCGGGTTAAAGATCAATAGATGCACCACTATATTTATTTTGGCACTGACGGGTGTATGCCTACACTCCGTGCTTAGGTCGTGGCCATTTCGTAAAATGATGCCAAGGATATCCGGGACATGGTCATTAACCCCCCAAAGGCGTTTAAGCAACAAAACATATTTTAAACGGGTCATTTCGATAATACTTAACCACTAATCGATTAAGGTCTAATGCCCGACCAAGCGGTATTCTAAGATACCGTACCCCAAGCCCGTATAAGGGAAAATAAGTTAAAAGTATTTACCTTTGCAAGTATAATTCACAAATAGCAAATGCGGGTAGCTTTTACCGGGTCTCCTATTCTGGAACAAAGGTTTATAATAACCTATTAGAATCCTAACGGTCTTTTGAGTTAAGCTTAAGCTTAGACCGATTAGTTTTAAGGAATGATACGGTTCGAACGCGTGATTAAGCGAAGACCGGAATAGAATGTGATTTGGACCCGGCAAGTTTAAAGACTTGTCTTATATGGGTAATCTAAACACATTCTGGATTTTGAAAAAAAAACGATAAGGTTTGACCCGTTTCGGCTAATTTATGTAAACTAGTTACATAAACCGAACCGAACGCGAAGAATGCGTAACGGGTAACCATAAGAGCCATATACAGGTTTCCTAAGTTAATGTGCCTCAAATATGTTGTGACATCAGTAAGATATCTTTTATTATGCCCGAGACGAGTTTAAACTCAAATTATGCCCCGTAGGGGTATTTTGGTCAATTATAAGGTTATAAAAGAGTTTAAGTATTAACCTGAGTTACAGGTCTGATATAATCAGCAAAAATACTTAATTTGTTAAGTTATAACAGTAGGGTATTGCATATATGTGAAATTTATCAATTATAACCATACTATGCACCGTAGGGGCATTTTGGTAATTTCACATAAACCGAAAAGCTCAAAACTGAAGTCTGAGTTAAACAACTTTTGCTTACTATTAAAATATTATAATTTACCTAAAATATCAGTAGGTATCAGCCCTTGTATGTTTAAAATAGTTTTAGTACATACTATGCGTTAAAACGCTTAAAAAGGCGATTAGAAGCCGTTTCCGGGTTCTATATAGAAAGCTGATATTTTTATTATTCCAGAAGGTTTAAAATAATTTATTTATCATATAAAATCAGTAGCAAAAGGTTTGGGGTCAAAAAGATATGTAAAACTCATTTTATAGCCCAAAAAGGTAAAACCGACAATCACCGAAACAAGCTTATAACTCTAAGTTATGCTCAGCCTAAAATTAATTAAAAATATTCAAAAATACCAAAATAATATATTACATCAGTGGGTAAAATGTTTAATATCAAAAAGTGGGTTTAAATAGGCTATATGCTAATTATGCCGTTTAATCGCTAAAAAGCTTTCTAATTATGCTAATGAGCATAACTCTCAATCTACACCTCAAACTGATGTCAAATTTTGGGTACAAGTTTATAATTCAGTAAATAAGGTTTCTACTCTTTTACATTTTTAAAATCACGTTTTATGGTGAAAAAGGCATAATGGTCAACATATGAGCATTTAACGGAATCATGCATATTAATTGGATAACTAATGAACCATGGTGTATAATCACAGAGGGTTATACTAGCATGTAACTTAGTCCAAATAAAGCTCTAAGGCATTTATAAATCATACTAAATCGGGTCAGAACTAAAGTCAAAGCAAAAGTCAAAGTGTTGCGACTTTCGGTTCCGAACCGGGTCTAAACAGAAAATTGCCGGGTCGAACATGCTTAGACATGTTCTTACACTTATTACTGAGTTATATGAGTGACAAAATAGGTTACTTGCCTTCTATATTGCTAATTACATGTTAAATCGCAAATTAAGTTTCTGTTGACTTTTTCTAAACAACTTTGACCTGACATTTGATCTAGTTAGAGTGGGAATCAGAGGGTGCCCTTTTAAGGGTTTAATGCCCACATAATTACCAACTTATAACTACCTTCAATTCGACTAATCAGTGGACCGTTAATGATTAATCGCTAAGTCAAACGGTAATTACGACGGTTTGACTTTTAAGCTAAAACTAAGTAAAAACTCAACTAAGAAAGGTTAAGCATACTTACTGAAGTCCTATGCACGATTAGGAAGGCTTAAGGTCTGCTCTTGAACTCCCAAAAGCTCCAGAAATGCAGAAGAAAGGTGTGATCATAAGTTGCAACATAAGGCCCTTTATATAGTGCTTTAATCTCCTTAGATCATTGACACCCAAGCCTACCAATGGCCATGGATCATCCACAGATGTCCCTAAGGGCCTAGGAATTATTTAGGGGTCGCCCATGGAGTGAAATATCTGTTTAAAGTCGGTTATTGCACAAAAACAGGCTGCTGTCCCAACTTTCTGTAACTAGGGATCGGACGCGGCCCGCGTAAGATGTTGTTAAGGCTTACGCGGCCCGCTTGAGTCATGTTGTCAGATTCCAATCTTTTCCATTATTGCATACTTGGCTCTTGGTCCTCCGAAAGGGCATTCCACTTTTTTCTTGCATTTTGAGCCCTCCAAATTTACCTATAAGGGCTTCAAGACTTATACCCACTTTGTTAAGTCCTTGGTCACTTCATGTTTACCCGAAAAGTCATAATTCTCAACGTTGACGCTTTAACCCCTTGTATACGAATTTGATCATAACTTTCTCATACGATAACGAAACTTTATGAAATTTATATTGTGTATTCTAGTGAGCATAATTAACCGTTACAAAACTTCGGGTTTGCTAAAAGGTCACTCAGAGGTATACTTTAAACATGTTGACACATTTAACCCCTGTAGTTTGTAATCTCTCACTTTCTTTCATATTTAGTTTCGTATGTTCCATGATTTATTCGTTTGAAGGTATGAGCATCATGTAGGGTTACTGTAAAGTATATTTATCCATTGTTGATAATTTGAACCCATATATTCACACACTTTTCATGTTTGTCAACTTTAGTCCTTCTAGAGTATTATTTCACACGTTCAAGCTTATGACACGTGTCAATACATTATAGGACGTGAATTTTCGAGGTGTTACATCCTCACCCCCTTAAAAGAAATCTCGACCTCGAGATTTACTGAAACAAATGAGGGTACTTTTCTTTCATTGTGGACTCTACCTCCCACGTGTACTCGGGACCTCTACGGGCATCCCATTTTACCTTTACAATAGGCACATGCTTCCTTCGAAGCTTCTTAACCTGTCGATCCTCGATCGACACAGGTTTTTCAACAAACTTCAAGCTCTCTTCTATGTGCACATCCGTATGTGGTATGACCAGTGATTCATCAGCGAAACACTTCTTCAGATTGCAGATGTGGAATACATTATGAATACCACTAAGCTCTTCAGGTAAGTTTAACTTATAGGCAACTGATCCGACACGTTCGATGACCTCGAATGGTCCTATGTACCTCGGGCTTAACTTGCCTTTCTTACCAAATCGCATCACTCCCTTCCATGGTGATACTTTAAGCAACACTTGGTCACCTACCTCGAAGTTAAAAGATTTACGCTTTAAATCTGCGTAGCTTTTCTGCCTATCCCTGGCAGCTTTCAGGCGGTCACGAATCTGGACAATCTTGTCCGTCGTTTCAAAGACTATTTCCGGTCCTGACAATTGGACATCTCCAACTTCCGCCCAACAAACGGGCGTTCTACACTTTCTACCGTATAAGGCCTCGAAAGGCGCAGCCTTAATGCTGGTATGGTAGCTATTGTCATATGAGAACTCGATTAATGGCAGGTGGTTATCCCAACTACCACCTAAGTCAATCACACATGCACGAAGCATGTCTTCCAAGGTTTGGATTGTACGCTCACTCTGTCCGTCAGTCTGAGGATGGTAAGCCGTACTGAAATTTAAGCGCGTGCCCAAAGATTGTTGGAAACTTTTCCAAAAATGTGACGTGTATCTAGTATCTCTGTCAGAGATAATAGCCACTGGTACGCCATGTAAAGCTACAATCTTATCTACGTACAATTGGGCTAACATGTCGGAGCTATAGGTCTCCATGATGGGTAGGAAATGTGCTGACTTAGTCAGTCTATCAACTATCACCCATATCGTATCATTGCCTTTCCTTGTTTTTGGCAACTTGGTGATGAAATCCATCGTCACCATTTCCCATTTCCACGTGGGAAGTTCAGGCTGTTGTAGCAAACCTGACGGCTTTTGATGTTCTGCTTTGACTTGCGCACACGTCAAGCATTTAGCTACATAGGCGGCTACAGACTTCTTCAAGCCTATCCACCAATAGTTTGCCTTCAAATCCTGGTACATCTTATCAGCTCCAGGATGAACGGAGTATTTAGAACTGTGGGCTTCCTGGAGGATAACATCCCGAAGTCCTCCATAAACAGGAACCCATATTCGTCCATTTAATCTCAGGATTCCGTCCTTGCCCTGAGATAACTATTCTTCAGTTACTCCTAGCTTTTCATTAGGATAGTTAGCTTCCAACACAGCTTCCTTCTGTGCAGCGAACAACCTTTCGTTCAAACTGTTCTTTATCTCAATGCTCTTGGCATTGATTCGGATGGGTTTCACCCTTTCCTTTCGACTTAAGGCGTCGGCGACTACATTCGCCTTGCCAGGATGGTATTTGATTTCACAATCATAATCATTCAACGTCTCCATCCATCGGCGCTGCCTCATGTTTAAATCCTTTTGGTTAAAGAGGTGCTGGAGGCTCTTGTGATCAGAATAGATCACACACTTGATACCATACAAATAATGCCTCCACAGTTTTAGTGCAAATACAACGGCACCCAACTCCAAGTCGTGGGTGGTGTAATTCTTTTCGTGCACCTTTAACTGGCATGAAGCATAGGCAATAACTTTACCTTTCTGCGTAAGCACACATCCCATCCCGGTGTGTGATGCATCGCAGTAAACCACGAATTCTTCTATTCCATCAGGCAATGTCAATACAGGTGCATTGCTTAGCTTCTGCTTAAGGATATCAAAGGATTCCTGCTGCTTAGGGCCCCAATCGAACTTTACTTTCTTACGAGTCAATGAAGTTAGGGGTGCAACAATCCTTGAAAAATTTTCAATAAAGCGCCTGTAGTATCCTGCCAATCCCAAGAAACTGCGAATTTCTGTGGGAGTCTTCGGCTCCTGCCAATTCATGACGGCTTCAACCTTAGCGGGGTCCACTTGGATACCACTCTCACTAACCACATGTCCAAGGAATTGGACCTCACGAAGCCAGAATTCACACTTCGTAAACTTGGCATAGAGCTTCTCCTGCTGAAGTAATGAAAGAATACATCGAAGATGTTTCTCATGGTCGGCCTGATTCTTGGAGTAAATGAGGATGTCGTCAATGAAGACGATGACAAATTTGTCCAAGTAGGGCTTACAGACGCGATTTATGAGGTCCATGAATGCGGCAGGTGCATTTGTGAGCCCAAAAGGCATCACTAGGAACTCGTAATGACCATAACGAGTCCTAAATGCAGTCTTATGAACATCTTCATCTTTAACCTTCAATTGATGATAGCCTGACCTCAGATCGATCTTGGAGAAGTAGCTTGCCCCTTGCAATTGATCGAACAGGTCGTCGGTTCTGGGCAAAGGATACCTATTTTTGACAGTGACTTTATTAAGCTCACGGTAATCGATGCACAGACGCATCGATCCATCCTTCTTCTTGACAAATAAGATTGGTGCTCCCCAAGGAGCCGAACTAGGTCTAATAAAACCTTTGGCTAGCAAATCATCCAGTTGTGTTCTCAATTCCTTCATCTCTGTTGGTGCCAACCTATAAGGCGCTCTAGCAACAGGTGCTGCTCCAGGGATGATGTCGATTCTGAATTCCACTTGCCTATCTGGTGGTAAACCAGGTAGTTCTTCAGGGAAAACATCGGGATATTCAGAAATGACGGGGATATCTTCAATCTTAGGCTTCGGCTCGTCCATAGTCACTTGTGCCATGTAGATGACACAACCCTTCTTCAAACACTTAGAGGCCTTGAGCATAGTCACTTGCTCAGGCAGTCCATACCGGGTATCTCCCTGAATGGTAAGTGATTCACCAGACGGAGTCTTTATCACCACCTGCTTCTTATTGCCGACAATTTGGGCCTGGTTATGAGATAACCAGTCCATACCCAAAACTATGTCAAAACCGGCTAACTTAAAGGGAAGTAGGGACAAAGGAAAAGAGTGGTTCTTAATGGATATAACACACCCATCTAACACAGTTGAGACGGTTTCTATGGTTCCATCAGCTAATTCCACCTCATACTTCACATTTAAAGTTTTAACAGGCAATTTCAACAATTCACAAAACCTATTATCTACGAAAGACTTATCAGCTCCTGAATCAAATAACACTCTCGCATAAACGTCATTTATAAGGAAGGTACCTGTGATCACGTTATCGTCTTGTACCGCTTCCTTCGCATCCATCCTGAAGACCCTAGCATTGGTCTTCTTTCCTTCACCAGCTTGCTTTGCATACTTTGGGCAATTTATCTTTATGTGCCCTTTTTAGTTGCAACTGTAGCACGTTGCATCTTTCAGCTTCTTGCACTCTAGAGTCTTATGTTCCGTAGATTTGCAAATCCCACAAGGCCTCGACTGAGACTGGGATTTCAACTCAAGTCTGCCCCTCCCAAAGTGGTGCTTCTAACAAGTCTTACACTTGGGCTTATCTCCAGATTGGTGCCCATCCTTCTTAGAACCAGACCCCTTCTTGTGGTCGTTGTTTCCTCTGTGCTTCTTATCGGACCGTCATGAATTGTCATCTTCACGCTTCCTTTTCTCGGTATCCGTGTTCCTCAGCGATCTCTGTCTGACCTCGTCCAGTGTGAGGGACAAAGATATATCAGCTACAGATCTGAAAGTAGCTGGCCGAGAGGCTTTTACACTTGCCTTGATCTCTGGGGCTAAACCCCCAATGAAACGAGCTATTCTTTTGGGTTCCGGGGTTACTAAGTAAGGAACCAACCTTGACATTGTATTAAAGCTCATGAGGTAAGCTTGGCAATCCAGATTCTTCATCACCAAAGACAGAAAGTCCGACTCAATCTTTTCTACCTCATGCTGAGGACAGTAGTTCTCCCTGATGAGGGAAATAAATTGTTCCCACGACATATTGTACAGTGGGATTTTCCCAGTAGCCTGTATCAACGATCTCCACCAGGCTAAGGCCTCACCTTTGAACGATTGAGATACAAACTTTACCACATCCCTTTCAGCGCATCCGCTGATATCAACCACGGTGTCCATCTCATCCAGCCATGTCATACAGTCAATAGCTCCTTTCTCCCCAGTGAAATTCCGGGGTTTGCATGACACAAAATATTTGTAGGAGCAACCCTTGTCACGGGGTCCTTGATTCAAAACAATCTTTTGAGATGGAGCACTTTGCTGGTTTGAGGAGTGACGATCGTCATCATTTTTCTTTAGCTCATCCTTCTTGGAGGGTGGCTTGCTGTGAGCCTCAGAATGAGTCTTAGGCTTGGAATGCGGTGCGGATAGGGTTCTGCTCCGTGTACCGCTTGCTTCACTATACTGCCTATCCAAGGCTTTTGTAACAGCATTGTCAATTAACTCTTTGAGCTCCGCGCCAGTCACATTGAACCTGGGGGCGTCATTATTTTCCCTTGACCGACTATTGATTTCATCTGAGTCCGCCATGTATCTTGAACTGTTACATAAGATATTGACAATACTTTATTTGGGAGTTTATTATAGAATTGTCTTTTATGGCAATTCATTAACCTTGGTAAACATAGACCATATTTGGTTAATTTTGTTACTCACATTCATTTAGAATTTTACTATAACTTATCCTAATTATAATAACAGTATTATTAGCACAAAAGGCCTAGTCACAGGGACATTTCAAATTATAAGTCATGATTTCAGAGAATCAAGACATGTAAGGTTTGAACATAATTCATTACCTTTCTCTGACAGGGAGTCGTAGACTACTACTGTCTTTTGTCTTATATGACAATGAGTATGGCCCGTAGGCACTACATCACTAATGGATGTTTAATAAGTGATCATCTTAATTGATGATTTAAACCCATGATTTATAGATCATTAAGTTGGGTTAGAAATCTTTTGAAGAATCCTTTTATAAAATGACGTGTGTGATTTTTAACGAATCACGTCTGCCAGGAGCGTTAACATGTTTTCAGATGTTAACAGGAATCCGAATCTTTTTAAACAGGTCTTACCATCTTGGCCAAGTCTTATAAAGACATGTAGGCTAGGTTATACCTTTAAGATTCTCATTTAATAAAATAGGCAGATTTATTTAAAAGGAATGATTTTGATTTATTTATTTCATGTATAATATATTTATGCACATAGTGACAAAAATGAAATTTAAAAAAAATCTTAACATTCCATTAACATTTAAAAGAGTACACTTTGCCCTAAACGGGACTTTTAATAGACAAATTACCCTCGCAGGGGTTTAACTAAAATACAAGTCCACGCAGGGACCAAATACTAGGATAGATGTCCACGCAGGGACTAAAAAGATAAGTCCACGCAGGGACTAAATACACAGATAAATGTCCACGCAGGGACTTAATTGAATAGAAAGTACAACAACACAGGTAGGGATTTAATGATCCCTCTTCTTCTTCCCCTTTAGCAAGCCTGCTAAGCCCTTGAGGAAACCTTGTCGTTCCTTGCGTTCTCTGTGAAAATCTCGCTCGCCTTGGTCCAATCTCTGAAGAATTTATTCCCGTTCTGGCGGGGAAAACCGTGGCGGCTGCGATTGTTGCCGAATTATAGGTCTAGCAGGTATTTGGTGCCCATGAGTTGGGTACCCTACTCCCCAAGGAGCTCCATACGGTCCTTCTGGATGAAGGGCGTTATAGTTGGCCTCTACCAAGTATGGGTCGGCTTCAGCGTAATTATAGTTGGTGTGAGCCGGCTGCTCAAACGGGTTGTACGCCATTGAACCCGTGTATGCAGTAATCGGGTTATCAAAACCCATCGGTGGTGGCTGCGGTGCAACTGGGTTTGAAGGCCCACCCATTTGCGGGTCTTCCTGCAGTGGCGGATAATGACTGCCACTTGAGTGATGAGGGGTCTTCCTGCAGTGGGTCTTCCTGAAGTGAAAATCCCCTCCTCGCGCAGACATACGTGCGCCCGTTTTCCTACGCCTTGGTGGTTCTGGAGGTGCTTGATGAACTGGCGGCGGTGGAGGTGGTGGCGTGACTGCCACGAATCGTGAATCCCCAGAGGGATCCTGCTGCTGCTGCTGCTGGTGAGGTGAGGAATGGTGCGAAGGTGTGAAGTACCATTCGTGTTGGTTAAACCTCGCTTGATAACTATCTGGACCACCGTAGGGTGATCCATGGAAAGAAGATCCATCCGAGATTTCGATGGGATGGTTGGGAGTACCGCTTGCAGGTTCGACGGGATCTGTGTCCTCGTCCATGTCCATAGCATTATCTTCCGAGAAGTGGTCCTCCGGTCCCAATGGGTTAAAACCCACTGGTTCTTGGATATAATTTGCCGGGTTGAACCGGCCCTGAAAAACATGTGTGGGGTTACCAAAGGAGTTGTGCGAAAGGGATCGCTGAAGAGGTATATATGAAGGTTGTGGGTTGTCGGGCTCGTTTTCTGACTGTGGCCCATAGGAGTTACGATAGGGAGGCGTCGAACTGTGTGAAACAGATCGTCTGGCGGGCTCAAACAGGTTCCTCCTGTTTCCTTGCGGATCGGCACTTGCAGTCGTAGAAGGAGTTCGCCATTGCGAAGGCCCGGCTTCGTGATCGTTAGGAGCGCTCATCGGCCCCTTTCCTCGTCCTCCTCTTCTCATTCTTGGTGGCATATTTCTGTCAATAAGAACAAAGATAACAACAAGAATATATAAAATAAAAGACAAAGTAAAAATTTAAAACAAATTTGAATTTGTTCCTATGTTCTTTGTCTAGACTCGAAAATTTATGAGTGTGCAATTGTGTCATTGAGATTAAACACAAAAGGCTAGTGTTTAATTCACTCAATGTTGGCTCTGATACCAACCTGTCACACCCCGATATTTCCACATTTGACCGGTGGGCCCGGTGGGGGAGTATCGTGACGTGGTTGGTAACATTACAGTCAAACAACACAATATTTAAATGCACAGCGGAAGCAAGAGATAGATATATTTCAACCGAATATAATTGTAATATCAAGTATCACAAACAGTCGAAATTCATCCACAGGTGGATCAAAAATAAATAAGAAATATTGTTCAGCAGTTTTGACGTCCAAGCTTGCGAGACTTATTGTGGACGCTAGGAGAAAGCCAGCCTAGTTCGCTTAGTACCTGCACTTAACCTTTTTGGGAAAATACGTCAGTTTACACTGGTAAATACTATCAACTGACTCATTTTAAAGGTTTTAATAAAATTGATTTGAATGCACGTGGCACAAACTTTTTATAACTTGGGATAATTATTTGAATATAATCTTGTAAACGAATTACATGTTCTCATGCGTTCAGTAGCCCGGTTCGTGCCGGGTTAAAGATCAATAGACGCATCACTATATTTATTTTGGCACTGACGGGTGTATGCCTACCCCCCGTGCTTAGGTCGTGGCCATTTCGTAAAATGATGCCAAGGATATCCGGGACATGGTCATTAACCCCCCAAAGGCGTTTAAGCAACAAAACATATTTTAAACGGGTCATTTCGATAATACTTAACCACTAATCGATTAAGGTCTAATGCCCGACCAAGCGGTATTCTTAGATACCGTACCCCAAGCCCGTATAAGGGAAAATAAGTTAAAAGTATTTACCTTTGCAAGTATAATTCACATTTAGCAAATGCGGGTAGCTTTTACCGGGTCTCCTATTCTGGAGCAAAGGTTTATAATGTAACGACTCACACAAAAATGTCCTAAAAACGTTCTGTAAGTATAAACCCGGACCTTGATGTAACAAACCTCATTAAAAGTCCTATTTGTTTTATTATTTTATCCAATAGGAAACCATAATTAAGACACCCAAGTGATTTTACACAAACTCTAAAATTATCAGAACAATCAGAATCAGGATCAGGGCCCCTAAAACTCAGGGGGGGTATTCCCTACTCAACGATTATCCATATAACTCATTATATAAATCGAATTATTCAATTCCGTCGACTCAGCAGGCCTAGTCCTACACGTGGCTACTCTATAAGAAAAATGTGTCCCTTACGGACCGTAAGGGACTATGCTTACGGTCCGTAAGCATGATCAAAATCGTGTATAAATAGAGGGCAGTGGCACTTGATTTCTGGTTTTATTACGACGATCAAATTCAATCTGTACGTCGAGTTATAGTCGAAACAGCCTCAAAAACACTAATTAGTAGTGGGGGTGCTGCTACGATACAAGGTATTAACTCGATCGCTATTACGATTCATTTTCCGACCGATCAATATATCCAATGGATGTTTAAGTGCCGCCCACATTAGGGTTATACTTTGTCGTTCGTCGTTAATTCGATGGATGTTTAAGTATCGCACTTTGTCGTTCGTTGTGAGAATTTGATCTCGTGAGTTATCGTAATTGCTGTATTAAGTTACCTACCTAGTTCGTATGCACTAGGTTACAAGGCTAAATCAATAGGCTAAGCTCTGCCTGTATAAATCTGCAATATATCAAGGCTTATCTGTAGATTAAACTTTGCCTGTATGAATCTGCATGCTTATAAAGTGAGTCATTCTCTTTTTCTCACAGTTTGTGAGTCATTCTCTTTTTCTCACAGTTTGTGAGTCATTCTCTTTTTATCAACTATTTTACAATACCTCAAATTATTTTCAAGGTTATAATTACAGGGACTAAGTCGTGGATATCTTGAATTACTGGTTAGTGGGGTATTGTGCACATAACTAATTTCTCCCAGTTAGGTTCATTGACCTACCCGGGATAATCACTGTTAGGTTCATTGACCTACAGGGATAATCATCACTATTTAGGTTCATTGATCTAAATAGTGGTATGACCATCATCACCATTGTGACAGAGAGCCAGATAAAAATAAGATAGAAGCCATTGTAATCGCTCTTATGCTATAATTGATAACTATGCATCATTATGCAAAATAGAATGATTCACTCAGTATTTCCCGCTGACAAAACCTTTTTAAAATACTTTTCAGGTAATTACAATAGATGGAAGTAAACGTTGGATACGGCACTGAAAGGCATCAAGAAGTGGCTTATTTTATTAATTAAATCAAATTAAGAAATATGGTTTTATGTAATCAAATTTATCTTAATTAAAGCTACCATTGTAAAACATGGGTTTATACCATTTATTTAATAAATAAAATCCGGTGTTTCTAAACTCTGATATTTTTCCTAACTCACGGTCCTGATGAAATTTCCGCTGCAACGTTTTCAAAATAATCACCGGTACCACTGGGCTGTTCGCGACTCCCGATTCCGTCCAGGGTGGGTCGGGGGACGTGACATATAATAACCTATTAGAATCCTAACGGTATTTTGAGTTAAGCTTAAGCTTAGACCGATTAGTTTTAAGGAATGATACGGTTCGAACGCGTGATTAAGCGAAGACCGGAATAGAATGTGATTTGGACCCGGCAAGTTTAAAGACTTGTCTTATATGGGTAATCTAAACACATTCTGGATTTTGAGATAAAAACGATAACGTTTGACCAGTTTCGGCTAATTTATGTAAACTAGTTACATAAACCGAACCGAACGCGAAGAATGCGTAACGGGTAACCATAAGAGCCATATACAGGTTTCCTAAGTTAATGTGCCTCAAATATGTTGTGACATCAGTAAGATATCTTTTATTATGCCCGAGACGAGTTTAAACTCAAATTATGCCCCGTAGGGGTATTTTGGTCAATTATAAGGTTATAAAAGAGTTTAAGTATTAACCTGAGTTACAGGTCTGATATAATCAGCAAAAATACTTAATTTGTTAAGTTATAATAGTAGGGTATTGCATATATGTGAAATTTATCAATTATAACCATACTATGCACCGTAGGGGCATTTTGGTAATTTCACATAAACCGAAAAGCTCAAAACTGAAGTCTGAGTTAAACAACTTTTGCTTACTATTAAAATATTATAATTTACCTAAAATATCAGTAGGTATCAGCCCTTGTATGTTTAAAATAGTTTTAGTACATACTATGCGTTAAAACGCTTAAAAAGGCGATTAGAAGCCGTTTCCGGGTTCTATATAAAAAGCTGATATTTTTATTATTCCAGAAGGTTTAAAATAATTTATTTATCATATAAAATCAGTAGCAAAAGGTTTGGGGTCAAAAAGATATGTAAAACTCATTTTATAGCCCAAAAGGGCAAAACCGACAATCACCGAAACAAGCTTATAACTCTAAGTTATGCTCAGCCTAAAATTAATTAAAAATCTTCAAAAATCCCAAAATAATATATTACATCAGTGGATAAAAAGTTTGATATCAAAAAGTGGGTTTAAATAGGCTATATGCTAATTATGCCGTTTAATCGCTAAAAAGCTTTCTAATTATGCTAATGAGCATAACTCTCAATCTACACCTCAAACTAATGTCAAATTTTGGGTACAAGTTTATAATTCAGTAAATAAGGTTTCTACTCTTTTATATTTTTAAAATCACGTTTTATGGTGAAAAGGGCATAATGGTCAACATATGAGCATTTAACGGAATCATGCATATTAATTGGATAACTAATGAACCATGGTGTATAATCACAGAGGGTTATACTAGCATGTAACTTAGTCCAAATAAAGCTCTAAGGCATTTCTAAATCATACTAAATCGGGTCAGAACTGAAGTCAAAGCAAAAGTCAAAGTTTTGCGACTTTCGGTTCCGAACCGGGTCTAAACAGAAAATTGTCGGGTCGAACATGCTTAGACATATTCTTACACTTATTACTGAGTTATATGAGTGACAAAATAGGTTACACGCCTTCTATATTGCTAATTACATGTTAAATCGCAAATTAAGTTTCTGTTGACTTTTTCTAAACAACTTTGACCCGACATTTGATCTAGTTAGAGTGGGAATCAGAGGGTGCCATTTTAAGGGTTTAATGCCCACATAATTACCAACTTATAACTACCTTCAATTCGACTAATCACTGGACCGTTAATGATTAATCGCTAAGTCAAACGGTAATTACGACGGTTTGACTTTTAAGCTAAAACTAAGTAAAAACTCAACTAAGAAAGGTTAAGCATACTTACTGAAGTCCTATGCACGATTAGGAAGGCTTAAGGTCTGCTCTTGAACTCCCAAAAGCTCCAGAAATGCAGAAGAAAAGTGTGATCATAAGTTGCAACATAAGGCCCTTTATATAGTGCTTTAATCTCCTTAGATCATTGACACCCAAGCCTACCAATGGCCATGGATCATCCACAGATGTCCCTAAGGGCCTAGGAATTATTTAGGGGTCACCCATGGAGTGAAATATCTGTTTAAAGTCGGTTGTTGCGCAAAAACAGGCTGTTGTCCCAACTTTCTGCATCTGGGCATCGAACGCGGCCCGCGTAAGTGTCTTCCTGGGCTTACGCGGCCCGCTTGAGGACTGCTGGTCAGATTGAACATTTTCTAGTTGTTGCATCTTGTCTCTTGGCCTTTCGAAGGGTTAACCAAACTTATTTCTTGCATTCTGAGCCCTCCAAATTTACCTATAAGGGCTTCAAGACTTATACCCACTTTGTTAAGTCCTTGGTCACTTCATGTTTACCCGAAAAGTCATAATTCTCAACGTTGACGCTTTAACCCCTTGTATACGAATTTGATCATAACTTTCTCATACGATAACGAAACTTTATGAAATTTATATTGTGTATTCTAGTGAGCATAATTAACCGTTACAAAACTTCGGGTTTGCTAAAAGGTCACTCAGAGGTATACTTTAAACATGTTGACACATTTAACCCCTGTAGTTTGTAATCTCTCACTTTCTTTCATATTTAGTTTCGTATGATCCATGATTTATTCGTTTGAAGGTATGAGCATCATGTAGGGTTACTGTAAATTATATTTATCCATTGTTGACAATTTGAACCCTTATATTCACACACTTTTCATGTTTGTCAACTTTAGTCCTTCTAGAGTATTATTTCACACGTTCAAGCTTATGACACGTGTCAATACATTATAGGACGTGAATTTTCGAGGTGTTACACAACGGGGCCGTGCCCAGCCAGGCATGGGCCGTGGTCAGACCTCACACATCAAGACAAAGCATGTAGAAGCTTCTACGACCACCACGGGGCCGTGCCCAGCTCACCATGGGGCGTGGTCAACTCTCAGATTTGCAGAATCTTGATAGTACAACAAAGAGTTGACCACGGGGCCGTGTCCAGAAACCACGAGGTCGTGTAGGGCCCTCTGCTGACAGCTGCAATTAATGAAGGAAGAGAAGAAGCTGGCCACGGGTCGTGCCCAATGGACACGGGGTCATGGCCGGGGTACTGTTCTGACTATAAATAGGGGTGCTTGGTTCACTTCAAAGGCATCACTTGGCAAACCACTTCTCTCTCACTTTGCCACCACTCCACCACCACCACTACAACACCAACACCCACCACCATCATCCATCTTTCATCTTTAGAGTGTGTAGTAGTGTCAGGATCCAAGATTGATTGTAAGAGTTCTTGTCAATCAAAGGTCATGCTTGGCAAATCTCTTACATCACTTGGTGAAGACAAGTCTTTAATGTATTACTTTTGATTTTTAATCTTTTGGCACTTTTTAATTGGGTATGTATTAATTACTTTAATAACTAGTTTCTTATGTTGAAAGTGAATTTTCCTAACCATTTTTTCATGATGTCATTGATTTGCTCATTCGTGTTTTTACGGTCTATATAAAGCACATTAACTACTTGGAAGGGGGTTAGAAGGGTGGTTTGGTAAAGTTCTTGTCTCGTTCAGTGTATAGATCCTGTGAGGACTTGGTTCAAGCTTACTAGGACCTCCTTCAATGCCCCAAAGGTATTAGATGGCGGGGGTGCGAATAGCTTGAACCCCTCATATGTAAACTACTATTAAAACATTAAACCGGCTTCTTGGGATTGTATCCTTGCTGACTCAAACCACTTAGCCAAGGGTAACGTCACCTTCAAAAGAGGGGCCTACCACTTTTCGCATTAATAACTTATTTAATTATCTTTCAATATTCCGACCCTTTAGGATTGTATCCCTGCTGACTCAAACCACTGGGTTGAGGGTAACGTCACCTTCAAAAGAGGGGTCTACTACTATAACTAAGATAATCTCTTAAAAAGTCCGAAAGTGCGAAAATCATCAAAGGGTACATTAAAGATGAGTTGAATCCAAGCGATTCTATCTTGTCTATTTATTTTTTCATTTTATTTATCTTTTTAACTTTTAGATTTTTTTTCATGTTTAAAAACTTTTCTCAAAAATTTAGATCGATTAGAGGTTGACAATAAACCGGTATTAAAAGCTCTTGTGTCATTGGACGACCTCGGTATCTTACCAACACTATACTACGCTCGCGATGGGTGCACTTGCCCTAGTTTGTATTTAGTGTTAGTACAATATCGTGTTTTATAAATTTAAAACTTGACTAATGCGTAAAACGAACTTAAAATATTAATAAAATCATATCTCGCTTAACGCACACCAGCTATACTTTGTTAACTACATTGGGGTTTTGATCTCGTGATTATAGTTAAAGTTTGAATTGGGTTAATACACTAATACGTGTTGCATTGTGTGTTCATTAGGAACCCAAACTTAATACCAGGAGGCTATAATAATCAAAACCCTAAATCTACAAAGTGAGTCATTATCTTTTTCCTAAATGCTTTCAAAACCCTAAATGTTTTTCAGTTATACTTACAGTGATTAAGTTTTTGTATTCTGAAATTACTGCCGGTATGTGGGGTTTTGTATACTACACTTGAAAATCTTCACTATGGTTAGCCAATGAGTGATATTACCACAGTCACCTCGGAACTGCCGCCAAGTGACAAATACTTGAGTAATTGAAAGATATAAAAAATGTAAAAACTCTTAATGCTGTAAATTATAATATTGTGTCTTTTTATACAAATGAAAGAACTCACCAGTATTTTTCGCTGATGAAATATTTTTAACGCGTTTTAGGTAACTTACTGTGAAGTAAAGGAACATGCTACGAAGCACTGAAAGCTTAAATAAAGTGTCTATGTTACCAGATTAAAGAAAAGAAATTATGTTTTGTCAAAATAGGATTTATCCCTATAAAAACCTTTATTTGTAATATTGGTTTTATCCCAGTTGTTTAATATTTATAACTTTGGTGTTCTAAAAACTCAGAAATTTTCCTAACTACGATCCTGATGAAGTTTTCCGCTGCGAATTTAATAAACACGGTACCACTGCCTGTATCTGCTCACGGCGCCCGCCCAGAGTGGGGTTGGGGCTGTGACAGAAGGTGGTATCAGAGCCACTGGTTTAAGCCATTTTGGTGTTATTTTAATACCTAAACTTAAACATTAAAGTTAGGAAATTAATATAAAATAACCTATGTGTTATTTCTGTGAATATAAATTTATGTAGGATGTGACTTTTAAACAAATGGGACATAACCCAAGTTGATAAATGTATAAGGTTATAATTATATGATTTAACCTTAGACGATTAGAGGTTACCCTTCATTAATATTTATGATTACAAGTATAACCGAAGCCAAAGAGAGCCTAAACGTCATTTAATGGAGTCGGGTCGCGTTGTGACTCTTGGATTCTAGTTGAACTCGGTGCAAATGGAGAAGAAGGGAGTGAACAGGTTTGCCTCGGGTCTTTATTAATAAATTTTGGGTTGAGCTTTAACACCAACTGGCGAAGTGTGACAGTGGTTTACTGTGCGTTATTGTATTGTTTCAACTGAGTGGTCTTGGGTTCGAAACCCATCATCACCAGTGTTTTATACATATTTTTTTTCTTTCTTGTACAGTCTTCAAGTAGTTGTAAGAACAGGTCTTAGGATTTAACTAACACACTGGACTTGGTCCAAGTCCAGTGCATGTTATACTTGAGGTCACCGGTTTGAGTCCAGCCCTCAGCATTCTTTTTTTTTTTTCCTTTTTATCTTATTCTAAAACAATTTCCTTTATATACAAATAAGCCCCTCCATTTAATACATTGTTAACTAACTTACAAACATTTAACTTGGTTATTATGCTTCCTTTAAAACCAACTCATAACTAAACTAGTTACTTAAAATATATACTAACTTAACTAGGTTTACTAACCTAGTTAGCTAACCCGTTTTAAATATATAGTTTCCATAAATTACAAAAACAACCCCATAACTTGTAACTTTGATACTTTGACGCTTTTACTCTTTTTAAGTTAAAAACTTGTTTTAACTACCAATTTTAACGTAATTAATTATTTCCCTTATAACTAATAACCGAGTTAACTGAGTCTCCACTTTTATTTCGATTTTAACCCAACGCAAAACATGATTAATTACATAATAAATAAAATATATATATATATATATATATATATATATATTAAAATCCTTGTTTTTATTTTATTGATAAGGGTCCGGCTTTACAATCCGGGTCGGATTTCAGAGGTCCGATTTTGAGGGAGGTTACATGAATCGTGGTAGACTAGTCGATTCCAATAATAAATTCCTCGAAAGTTGGACCAACTAATTAAGATGGTCAAGTTGAGGTTATATTAAAAAGGTCTCCTGAAGAGACATTAGACATGATGGTTCCAGAAGAACCTCATGTACCTGAAATTAAAGAGATCTCGTAAATTTGTATCATGTCTAATTATATATATGGAATCGAATTGAAATCGACGTCGTTATACTTTTGTATTTAAAATAGCGCTTGAAATGATAAAATGATAAGGACCAAAATTTAAGATCTGCTTATGACAAATAATTGGCCAAAAGCGAAAAGACGCGAATAAGGCAGAGTTGAATTCTCTAATGAAATGGAAAGTTTTCGGACCAATAGTCCATACAACTGAAGTTGTGAAATATGTTGTATATAAACGGGTCTTTTATGCAAATTATGTGAAAATTAAATTTAGTGATATAAGGAAAAATTGGTGGCACAAGAATTTTCGCAAAGACCTATGATTGATTACGAGGATACGTATTCTCCAGTGGTGGATGTATTGACTTTCTAATATTTTATTAGTCTGGTAATATAAAGAGATAATTGATATTCGTCTTATGAATGTTATGTATCACTTGACACTAAAAGTTTACGTGAAAGTCCTGAAGGATTAAATTATGTAGGTCATGAAAAGTAAGTTCTCAAGAACAATGTGATCATTTATACATATTCGGATTTGAATAGGTTATGATTATTTTACATGTTGGATATAACTGGAACTCCTGATGAGTTTCTAAAGCAATTGAGTGCTTAAAAGGTTAATTGAAACATCTTAACGATGTAATACTTGTGCACCAAGAAACATACATAGAAAACTTGTACCCAGTGATTGTGATATCTCAATAAATAGTGTACACGCATGGTACAGTATGGATTTTGGAGATAAAAGCAAGTGTTCATGACATTTTTGCATATGATATAGATATCTATGTGTTAAACGGGCAAATTTATGTAGCAAAACTTCTAAGAGTGAAAGCACATGCATATTTGGATAGGATGGAAATAATTCCCTTGTGGATTGATAATGCTAGAAGCATTAATGATGTCAAAACCTCAAGAACGTATTATATGAAGTTGACAAAATACGTATGGACTAAATAGTCGAGACGAGTATTGTACAACTCGAGATATTCGGATAAAGAGGGATATAAGTTTGATTAAATTAGACATATTCTATCAACATTCTACTTTTAAAAGTTCACTATAATCGCAATTTACAGTAATGATGTCTAGGCATCATCGAGAGAAATTATCGAGCTTTTAGATGGAGAATTTTTGAATGACCTTTGCATGGTCTAATTATTACTCGAACTGCAGTTCGAGTATATATGTAATTATATTTTACCAGTCCCTCAAGTACATCTAGAAGATGATGTTTGGATATTTTAGTATGAATATAGTTGAACCTTAAAGGTTGTTAAGTCATTTGTTATAAGAAATGTCTACTATCATCTCTTACCAAAGTAGGGATTCTCAATCTAGAAGTACCATCGTTAAATGCATAAGTGCACTAATATGTTTTTATAGCTATGTATGGTTATAATATCTTTCACTTGAGCTTATTGTCATGATATAACATTTGTCAAGCGAAGAGACATTGGAATGAATTCAAAGAAATATTTCAGGTATAAACGATATTTGATAATATTTTACTAACCCATCAAAACAAATTTGATTAGTCTTGTAGATGCAGGATTGTAACAAAACGCAGTCGTGCACATTAAGGGATCAAGCGACAAATCATTGGTTACAAAATCTTTGTTCGACTTTCAAGGAAGATGGACACATGTCACTTAAAGGATACATGTTAAAATGAGGGGGATACTTATTCAAGTTACACTCTTTTTCCCTTGACTAAGTTTTGTCCTATTGGGTTTTCTTAGTAAGGTTTTTAATGAGGCAACATACCTAATCCATAAGTATTAGAGGGAGACAATAAGCGCTGCACTCTGTTTCCCCTTAGCTGGGGTTTTGTCCCACTGGGTTTTCCTAGCAAGGTTTTTAACGAGACAGCATCACCAAACGTATTAAAGAATAGTATATCATCATGTGGATAGTCAATGGGGAGTGTTATGAATGCATCCATTACGTAGTGACTATCCACATCTATAACTCATATCTCTTTAGTGCATCCATTATGTAGTGACTATCCATATCTATAACTCCTATCTTTTTAGTTACTATTGTACTAATGTAAGGGCCTATATATAATGGCATTTGTATATGATGTTGAAATCAATCAATAAGAAATCCATCTTCCATTCTCCCATTCTTTTCTATATATTGCTAATAGGTTCTAGTTGTTACATAACAGACTTTAGATTTTAAAGTTTTTTTAAAATTTAGTGAACTAAACTGCTAAATCACGTTGTTTTTTTAAAAGCTAAAAGGTCGGCCCTACAAGTCTTATGTTTTAAAAAAAGTTAATGAAAAACCAAACATACGTTCAAAACATAAAAAACCACAAGTTTTTTTGAACTGCAAATTTTGATCACTGACGGACCACTGGAGTATCATCGTGCCACCAGCGGAACCACTCGATCATATCCATCTCCATTAGGCATAATGCCTATACACCAATTCAGGAGGAAACCCAATAAATATGGAAAAAAAACCCATGTGGGAATCAAACCCAAGATCAATTGGTCCCAAAATCTTATCCCACCCTCAAAATACCACTAGGCTATAAAGCCATGAACATAAAAAACCATAAGTATATGCACTTAATGTACATAGGAAGGGGCAGGTGAACATAAAAAGTAAAACTTGACTTTAGGGTATACGGAGTGGTGCGGTAAAGGGGATCGGCAAGGTGGTTTGCCGCGCGGGAACACCGCTGCCTACCCCCCTTTGCCGCTCGGCGACTTTGATGATCGGGGACCAATTGCCGATCGGTGAGAAGGGAGAGAAGGAGAGAAAGGGTATTGTGTGGTGGGGTCCATGTCATCTCAACCAGTGGCGGACCCAGGATTTTTGGACAATGGGGTCCCATTTTTCCGGTGTTCAAATTTTTTGGATCGGTTGTTGTTCGGGTCGGGTCGGGTCGGGTCGAGAAACATAATAGAAAACAATATCATAACTAAATTACAAGTTTCATTTACTACACTTTCAGCTAAATATAGGTGAGAAAAAATTGAAATAGAAAAAAAAAATTGAGCGATTAATTTAAAATCAGGTTTAAAAAAAACAAAAAAAAACGAAACAAACAGGTATCGAACTTGGGACCTTCTATGTGTAAACAAGGGGTTTTACCACTGTACCAGGCTCACTCTCATTGTTATGGGGTCCAACTAAATTATTTTATGGGGTCCATAGGAAATTTTATATTCCGCTTCTACTACTTTTAAAAAAAAGATTGGGGTCCGGGGACCCCGTTCCGCTTAACGTGGGTCCGCCCCTGATCTCAACCAATCACACCATTTTCCTTTTTTTTAAATAGTTTATATCACACCCCGATATTTCCACGTATTACCGGTGGGCCCGGTGGGGGAGTATCGTGACGTGGTTGGTAACGTTACAGTCAAACAACACAATATTTAAATGCACAGCGGAAGCAAAAGATAGATATATTTCAACTTTAATAAATTGTAATATCAAGTATCACAAATAGTTGAAATTGATCCACAGGTGGAAAAAAAATAGGAAACATTGTTCAACAGCTTTGACATCCAAGCTTGCGAGACTTATTGTGGACGCTAGGAGGAAGCCAGCCTAGTTCGCATAGTACCTACACTTAACCTTTTTGGGAAAATACGTTAGTTTACACTAGTAAATACAATTTAACTGACTCATTTTAAAAAAAAATGGTTAAAATTGATTTGAATGCACGTGGCACAAAACTTTTTATAACTTGGGATAATTATTTAAATATATAATCATGTAAAAGAATTACATGTTCCTTATGCGTTCAGTAGCCCGGTTCGTGCCGGGTTAAAGATCAATAGACACACCACATTATTTATTTTGGCACTGACGGGTGTACGCCTACACCCCGCGCTTAGGTCGTGGCCATTTCGTAAAATGATGCCAAGGATATCCGGGACATGGTCATTAACCTCCCAAAGGCGTTAAGCAAACAAAACATATTTAAACAGGTCATCTCGATAATACTTAACCACCAATCGATTAAGGTCGAATGCCCGACCAAGCGGTATTTTATATACCGTACCCCAAGCCCGTATAAGGGAAAATAAGTTAAAAGTATTTACCTTTGCAGGTATAAATCACAATTAGCAAATGCGGGTAGCTTTTACCAGTTCTCCTATTCTGGAACAAAGGTTTATAATAACCTATTAGAATCCTAACGGTCTTTAGTTAAGCTTAAGCTTAGACCGGTTAGTTTTAAGGAACGATACGGCTCGAACGCGTGATTAAGCGAAGACCGGAATAGAATGTGATTTAGACCCGACAAGTTTGGAGACTTGTCTTATATGGGTAATCTAAACACATTCTGGATTTTGAGATAAAAACGATAAGGTTTGACCCGTTTCGGCTAATTTATGTAAACTAGTTACATAAACCGAACCGAACGCGCAAGAAGCGTAACGGGTAACCATAACCTAAACAGGTTTCCCTAAGTTAATATGCCTCAAATATGTTGTGACATCAGTAAGATATCTTTTATTATGCCCGAAACGAGTTTAAACTCAAACTATGCCCCGTAGGGGTATTTTAGTCATTTATAAGGTTATAAAAGAGTTTGAACAATAATCTGGGTTACAGGTCTGATGTAATCAGTAAAAATACTTAATTGGATAAGTTATAACAGTAGGGTAATGCATATATGTGAAATTTATCAATTATAACCAAACTATGCACCGTATGGGCATTTTGGTAATTTCACATAAGCCGAAAAGCTCAAAACTAAAGTCTGAGTTAAACAACTTTTGCTTACTGTTAAAATATTATAATTTACCTAAAATATCAGTAGGTATCAACCCTTGTATGTTTAGAATAGTTCTAGTACATACTATGCGTTAAAAACGCTTAAAAAGGCGATTAGAAGCCATTTCCGGGTTCTATAAATAAAACTGATATTTTTATTATTCCAGAAGGTTTAAAATAATTTATTTATCATATAAAATCAGTAGCAAAAGGTTTGGGGTCAAAAAGATACGTAAAACTCATTTTATAGCCCAAAAGGGCAAACCCGACACTTACCGAATCAAGCTTATGACTCTAAGTTATGCTCAGCCTAAAATAAATTAAAAATCTTCAAAAATCCCAAAATAATATATTGCATCAGTGGGTAAGAAGTTTGATATCAAAAAGTGGGTTTAAATAGGCTATATGCTAATTATGTCGTTAAATCGCTAAAAAGCTTTCTACTTACGCTAATGAGCATAACTCCCAATCTATACCTCAAACTGATGTCAAATTTTGGGTGCAAGTTTATAAATCAGTAGCTAAGGTTTCTACTCTTTTACATTTTTAAAAATCACGTTTTATGGTGAAAAGGGCATAATGGTCAACATATAGGCAATTAACGGAATCATGCATATTAATTGGATGACTAATGAACCGAGGTGTATAATCACAGAGGGTTATACTATCATGTAACCTAGTCCAATTAAAGCTCTAAGGAATTTCTAAAACATGCTTAAACGGGTCAGAACTGAAAGTCAAAGCAAAAGTCAAATTATGCGACTTTCGGTTCCGAACCGGGTCTCTACTGAAAATTGTCGGGTTGAATATGTTTAGACATGTTCTTACATTAATTACCAAGTTATTTTAATGATCAAACAGGTTGTATGGGTTCTACATTGCTAAATATGCATTAATTAGAAATTAAGCATCCAGTTGATTTTTTAATAACAAGTTTGACCCGACAAATGACCTAGTTAGAGTGGGAATCAGAGGGTGCCCTTTTAAGGGTTTAATGCCCACATAATTACCAACTTATAACTACCTTCAATTCGACTAATCACTGGACCATTAATGATTAATCGCTAAGTCAAACGGTAATTACGACGGTTTGACTTTTAAGCTAAAACTAAGTAAAAACTCAACTAAGAAAGGTCAAGGGTGCTTACCAAAGTCCTATGCACGACTAGGAATGTCTTGGGTCTGCTTTGGAGCTCCAGAAGTCTTCAAGAATGCAGATGGAAGGTGTGCTCATAAGGTTGCAACATAAGGCCTTTATATAGTGCTTTTGATCTCATAGATCATTGACACACAAGCCTAGCAATGGCCATGGATCATCCACAGATGTCCCCTAGGTCTAAAAAGCATGTAGGGGTCGCCCCTGGAAGAGGAAAATTGTTTTTAAGTCGGTTATTGCGCTAAAACAGGCACCTGTCCCAACTTTCTGTAACTGGGGATCGGACGCGGCCCGCGTAAGATGTTGTTAAGGCTTACGCGGCCCGCTTGAGTCATGTTGTCAGATTCCAATCTTTTCCATTATTGCATACTTGGCTCTTGGTCCTCCGAAAGGGCATTCCACTTTATTTCTTGCATTTTGAGCCCTCCAAATTTACCTATAAGGGCTTCAAGACTTATACCCACTTTGTTAAGTCCTTGGTCACTTCATGTTTACCCGAAAAGTCATAATTCTCAACGTTGACGCTTTAACCCCTTGTATACGAATTTGATCATAACTTTCTCATACGATAATGAAACTTTATGAAATTTATATCGTGCATTCTAGTGAGCATAATTAACCGTTATAAAGCTTCGGGTTTGCTAAAAGGTCACTCAGAGGTATACTTTAAACATGTTGACACATTTAATCCCTGTAGTTTGTAATCTCTCACTTTCTTTCATATTTAGCTTCGTATGATCCATGATTTATTCGTTTGAAGGTATGAGCATCATGTAGGGTTACTGTAAAGTATATTTATCCCTTGTTGGCATTTTGAACCCTTATATTCACATAGTTTTCTTGTTTGTCAACTTTAGTCCTTCTAGAGTATTATTTCACACGTTCAAGCTTATGACACGTGTCAATACATTATAGGACGTGAATTTTCGAGGTGTTACATCCTCACCCCCTTAAAAGAAATCTCGACCTCGAGATTTACTGAAACAAATGAGTGTACTTTTCTTTCATTGTGGACTCTACCTACCACGTGTACTCGGGACCTCTACGGGCATCCCATTTTACCTTTACAATAGGCACATGCTTCCTTCGAAGCTTCTTAACCTATCGATCCTCGATCGACACAGGTTTTTCGACAAACTTCAAGCTCTCTTCTATGTGCACATCTGTATGCGGTATGACTAGTGATTCATCAGCGAAACACTTCTTCAGATTGCAGATGTGGAATACATTGTGAATACCACTGAGCTCTTCAGGTAAGTTTAACTTATAGGCAACTGATCCGACACGTTCGATGACCTCGAATGGTCCTATGTATCTCGGACTTAACTTGCCTTTCTTACCAAATCGCATCACTCCCTTCCAGGGTGATACTTTAAGCAACACCTTGTCACCTACCTCGAAGTTAAAAGGTTTACGCTTTAAATCCGCGTAGCTTTTCTGCCTATCCCTGGCAGCTTTCAGGCGGTCATGAATCTGGACAATCTTGTCCGTTGTTTCAAAGACTATTTCCGGTCCTGACAATTGGACATCTCCAACTTCCGCCCAACAAACGGGCGTTCTGCACTTTCTACCGTATAAGGCCTCGAAAGGCGCAGCCTTGATGCTGGTATGGTAGCTATTGTTATACGAGAACTCGATTAATGGCAGGTGGTTATCCCAACTACCACCTAAGTCAATCACACATGCACGAAGCATGTCCTCCAACGTTTGGATTGTACGCTCACTCTGTCCGTCCGTCTGAGGATGGTAAGCCGTACTGAAATTTAAGCGCGTGCCCAAAGATTGTTGGAAACTTTTCCAAAAATGTGACATGTATCTAGTATCTCTGTCAGAGATAATAGCTACTGGTACGCCATGTAGAGATACAATCTTATCCACGTACAATTGGGCTAACATGTCGGAGCTATAGGTCTCCTTGATGGGTAGGAAATGTGCTGACTTAGTCAGTCTATCTACTATCACCCATATCGTATCATTTCCTTTCCTTGTCTTTGGCAACTTGGTGATGAAATCCATTGTCACCATTTCCCACTTCCACGTGGGAAGTTCAGGCTGTTGTAGCAAACCTGACGGTTTCTGATGTTCTGCTTTGACTTGCGCACACGTCAAGCATTTAGCTACATAGGTTGCTACAGACTTCTTCAAGCCTATCCACCAATAATTTGCCTTCAGATCCTGATACATCAGATCCTGATACATCTTATCAGCTCCAGGATGAACGGAGTATTTAGAACTATGGGCTTCCTGGAGGATAACATTCCGAAGTCCCCCATAAATTGGAACCCATATTCGTCCATTTAATCTCAGGATTCCGTCCTTGCCCTGAGATAATTGTTCTTCGGTTACTCCTAGCTTTTCATTAGGATAGTTAGCTTCCAGCACAGCTTCCTTCTGCGCAGCTAACAACCTTTCATTCAAACCATTCTTTATCTCAATGCTCTTGGCATTGATCCGGATGGGTTTCACCCTTTCCTTTCGACTCAAGGCATCGGCGATTACATTCGCTTTGCCAGGATGGTATCTTATTTCACAATCATAATCATTTAAGGTTTCCATCCAACGTCGTTGTCTCATGTTCAAATCCTTTTGGTTAAACAGGTGCTGGAGGCTCTTGTGGTCAGAATAGATCACACACTGGATACCATATAAATAGTGCCTCCATAGCTTCAGTGCAAATACAACGGCACCCAACTCCAAGTCATGGGTGGTGTAACTCTTTTCATGCACTTTTAACTGTCGTGAAGCATAGGCAATATCTTTGCCTTTCTGCATAAGCACACATCCCATCCCGGTGTGTGATGCATCACAATATACCACAAACTCTTCTATTCCATCAGGCAATGTCAACACAGGAGCATTGCTCAGCTTCTGCTTGAGAATATCGAAGGATTCTTGCTGCTTAGGACCCCAATCGAACTTTACTTTCTTACGAGTCAATGAAGTTAAGGGTGCAGCAATCCTTGAAAATTTTTCAATAAAGCGCCTGTAGTATCCTGCCAATCCCAAGAAACTGCGAATTTCTGTGGGAGTCTTCGGCTCCTGCCAATTCATGACAGCTTCAAATTTAGCGGGATCTACTTGGATACCACGCTCACTGACAACATGTCCAAGGAATTGGACTTCTCGAAGCCAGAATTCACACTTCGAAAACTTGGCATAGAGTTTCTCCTGCTGAAGTAATTCTAGTATACATCGAAGATGTTTCTCATGGTCAGCCTAACTCTTGGAGTAAATGAGAATGTCATCGATGAAGACGATGACGAATTTATCTAGGTAAGGTTTGCAGACACGATTCATGAGATCCATGAATGCGGCTGGTGCATTTGTGAGCCCAAAAAGCATCACTAGGAACTCGTAATGACCATAACGAGTCTTAAATGCAGTCTTGTGTACATCTTCATCTTTAACCTTCAATTGATGATAGCCTGACCTCAAATCGATCTTGGGGAAGTAACTTGCCCCTTGAAGTTGATCGAACAGATCGTCGATTCTGGGCAATGGATACATATTCTTGATAGTGACCTTATTAAGCTCGCGGTAATCGATGCACGGACGCATCGATCCATCCTTCTTCTTGACAAATAAGATTGGTGCTCCCCAAGGAGACGAACTAGGTCTAATGAAACCCTTGGCTAGCAATTCATCCAGTTGTGTTCTCAATTCCTTCATCTCTGTTGGTGCCAACCTATAGGGTGCTCTAGCAACAGGTGCTGCTCCAGGGATGATGTCAATTCTGAATTCCACCTGCCTATCTGGTGGTAAACCAGGTAGTTCTTCAGGGAAAACATCGGGATATTCAGAAATGACTGGGATATCTTCTATCTTAGGTTTTGGCTCATCAATAGTCACTTGTGCCATGTAGATGACACAACCCTTCTTCAAACACCTAGAGGCCTTGAGCATAGTCACTTGCTCAGGCAGTCCATACCAGGTATCTCCCTGAATGGTAAGTGATTCACCAGACGGAGTCTTGATCACCACTTGCTTCTTGTTGCAGACAATCTGGGCCTGGTTATGAGATAACCAGTCCATACCCAAGACTATGTCAAAACCGGCTAACTTAAAGGGAAGTAGGGATAAAGGAAAAGAGTGGTTCTTAATGGATATAACACATCCATCTAACACAGTTGAGACAGTTTCTATGGTTCCATCCGCTAATTCCACCTCATACTTTACACTTAAGGTTTTAACAGGCAATTTCAACAATTCACAAAACTTATTATCTACGAAAGACTTATCAGCTCCTGAATCAAATAACACTCTCGCATAAACATCATCTATAAGGAAGGTACCTATAATCACATTATCGTCCTGCACAGCTTCCTTTGCATCCATCCTGAAGACCCTGGCATTGGTCTTCTTTCCTTCATCAGCTTTCTTTGCATATTTTGGGCAATTTGTCTTAATGTGCCCTTTTTCGTTGCAACTGTAGCACGTTGCATCTTTCAGTTTCTTGCAATCCAAGGTCTTGTGTTCCTTGGACTTGCATATACCACATGCAAAAGTTCTTGACTGAGTCTGCGAGTTCGATTCAAACCTGCACTTCCCGAAGTGCTGTTTCTTGCAGATCTTACACTTGGGCTTATCCCCAGATTGATGCCCATCCTTCTTAGACTCAGACCCTTTCTTGTGGTCATTGTTTCCCCGGTGCTTCTTGTTTGACCTTCGTGAATTGTCATCTTCACGTTTCCTTTTCTCGGCATCCGTGTTCCTCAGCGATCTCTGTCTGACCGCGTCCAGTGTGAGGGACAAGGATATATCAGTTACAGATCTGAAAGTAGTTGGCCGAGAGGCCTTCACACTTGCCTTTATCTCTTGGGCTAAACCCCCAATGAAACGAGCTATTCTTTTGGGTTTCGGGGTCACCAGATAAGGAACCAACCTTGACATTGTATTAAAGCTCGTGAGGTAAGCTTGGCAATCCAGGTTCTTCATCACCAAGGACAGAAAATCCGACTTGATCTTTTCTACCTCATGCTGAGGACAGTAGTTCTCCCTGATGAGGGTAATAAATTGTTCCCACGACATATTGTACAGTGGAATCTTCCCAGTAGCCTGTATCAACGATCTCCACCAGGCTAAGGCCTCACCTTTGAACGATTGAGACACAAACTTTACCACATCCCTTTCAGCGCATCCGCTGATATCAACCACGGTGTCCATCTCATCCAGCCATGTCATACAGCCAATAGCTCCTTTCTCCCCAGTGAAATCCCGGGGTTTGCATGAAACAAAATATTTGTAGGAGCAACCCTTGTCACGGGGTCCTTGATTCAAAACAATCTTTTGAGATGGAGCACTTTGCTGGTTTGAGGACTGACGATCGTCATCATTTTTCTTTAGCTCATCCTTCTTGGAGGGTGGCTTGCTGTGAGCCTCAGAATGAGTCTTAGGCTTGGAATGCGGTGCAGATAGGGTCCTACTTCGAGTCCCGCTATATTCATCATATTGCCGCTCTATGGCCTTTGTAACAACGTTGTCTATTAACGCTTGCAGTTTAACACCCGCTATATTAATCCGGGTATCATTCTGATTCTCACTTGGGTGACTATTTATTTCATCCGAATCAGCCATTGTATCTTGAACTGTTACATAAGATATTGACAATACTTTATTTGGGAGTTTATTATAGAATTGTCTTTTATGGCAATTCATTAACCATGGTAAACATAGACCATATTTGGTTAATTTGTTACTCACATTTATTTAGGATTTTACTATAACCTATCCTAATTATCAAATAATAATAGTATTATTAGCACAAAAGGCCTAGTCACAAGGACATTTTAAATCATAAGCCATGATTTCAGAGAATCAAAGCATGAAGGTTTGAATATAGTTCTTTACCTTTTTCTGACAGGGAGTCGTAGACTACTACTGTCTTTTGTCTCATATGAAAATGAGTATGGCCCGTAGGCACTATATTACCAATGTATGGTCAAAATATGATCATCTTAATTTATGATTTAAACCCATGATTCATAGATCATTAAGTTGGGTTAGGAATCCTTTGAAGAATCCTTATATGAGAATGACGTGTGTGATTTTAACGAATCACGTCTGCCAGGAGCGTTAACATGTTTTCAGATGTTAACAGGGATCCGAATCTTTTTTTTTAAACAGGTTTTACCATATTGGCTAAGTCTTTATAATGACCTACAAGCTAGGTTTTACCTTTTTAAGATTCTTACTAATATTTAAATAGGCAGATTGTTTTTAAAAGGAATGATTTTGATTTATATATATATATATATATATTTAAGCATATAATAGCAAAATGAAATTTATAAACTTAACATTCCATTAATATTTAAAAGAGTACACTTTGCCCTAAACGGGACTTTTAATAGACAAATTACCCTCGCAGGGGTTTAACTAAAATACAAGTCCACGCAGGGACCAAATACTAGAATAGATGTCCACGCAGGGACTAAAAAGATAGGTCCACACAGGGACTAAATAGATAAGTCCACGCAGGGACAAAATACACAGATAAATGTCCACGCAGGGACTTGATTGAAAATAGAAACTACAACAATACATGTGGGGATTTAATGATCCCTCTTCTTCTTCCCCTTTAGCAAGTCTGCTAAGCCCTTGAGGAAACCTTGTCGTTCCCTGCGATCTCTGTGAAAATCTCGCTCGACTTGGTCCAATCTTTGAAGAATTTCTTCCCGTTCGGGCGGGGAAAACCGTGGCGGCTGCGATTGTTGCCGAATTATAGGTCTAGCAGGTATTTGGTACCCATGAGTTGGGTACCCTACTCCCCAAGGAGCTCCATACGGTCCTTCAGGATGAAGGGCATTATAGTTGGCTGCTACCAAGTATGGGTCGGCTTCAGCGTAATTATAGTTGGTGTGAGCCGGCTGCTCAAACGGTTTGTACGCCATTGAACCAGTGTATGCAGGAATCGGGTTATCAAAACCCATCGGTGGTGGCTGCGGTGCAACTGGGTTTGAAGGCCCACCCATTTGCGGGTCTTCCTGCAGTGGCGGATAATGACTGCCACTTGAGTGATGAGGGGTGCTGAAGTGAAAATCCCCTCCACGCGCGGATATTCGCGCGCCTGTCCTCCTACGCCTCGGTGGTTCTGGAGATGCTTGATGAACTGGCGGCGGTGGTGGCGGTGGCGTGACTGCCACGAAATGTGAATCCTCTGAGGGATCCTGCTGCTGCTGCTGCTGGTGAGGTGATGAATGGTGCGAAGGTGTGAAGTACCATTCGTGTTGGTTAAACCTCGCTTGATAACTATCTGGACCACCGTAAGGTGATCCGTGGAAAGAAGATCCATCGGAGATCTCGATGGGATGGTTGGGTGTTCCGGTTGCAGGTTCGACGGGATCCGTGACCTCGTCCATGTCCATTGCATTGTCTTCATAGAAGTGGTCCTCCGGTCCCAATGGGTTAAAACCCACTGGTTCTTGAATATAATTTGCCGGGTTGAACCGGCCCTGAAAAACAGGTGTGGGGTTACCAAAGGAATTGTGCGAAAGGGATCGCTGAAGAGGTATATATGAAGGTTGTGGGTTGTCGGGCTCGTTTTCTGACTGTGGCCCAAAGGAGTTACGAAAGGGAGGCGTTGAGCTGTGCGAGACAGATCGTCTGGCGGGCTCAAAAAGGTTCCTCCTGTTTCCTTGTGGATCGGCACTTGCAGTAGTAGAAGGAGCTCGCCAGTGCGAAGGCCCAGCTTCGTGATCGTTGGGGGCGCCCATCGGCCCCTTTCCTCGTCCTCCTCTTCTCATTCTTGGTGGCATATTTCCTGTTGATAATAAAAGATACAACAAGAATATATATAAAATAAAAGACAAAGTTAAAATTTAAAACAAATTGGATTGTTCCTATGTTCTTTGTCTAGACTCGAAAATTTATGAATGTGCAATTGTGTCATTGAGATTAAACACAAAAAGGCTAGTGTTTAATTCACTCAATGTTGGCTCTGATACCAACCTGTCACACCCCGATATTTCCACGTATTACCGATGGGCCCGGTGGGGGAGTATCGTGACGTGGTTGGTAACGTTACAGTCAAACAACACAATATTTAAATGCACAGCGGAAGCAAAAGATAGATATATTTCAACTTTAATAAATTGTAATATCAAGTATCACAAATAGTTGAAATTGATCCACAGGTGGAAAAAAAAAATAGGAAATATTATTCAACAGCTTTGACATCCAAGCTTGCGAGACTTATTGTGGACGCTAGGAGGAAGCCAGCCTAGTTTGCATAGTACCTGCACTTAACCTTTTTGGGAAAATACGTCAGTTTACACTGGTAAATACAATTTAAATTACTCATTTTAAAAAAATGGTTAAAATTGATTTGAATGCACGTGGCACAAAACTTTTTATAACTTGGGATAATTATTTAAATATATAATCTTGTAAAAGAGTTACATGTTCCTTATGCGTTCAGTAGCCCGGTTCGTGCCGGGTTAAAGATCAATAGACACACCACATTATTTATTTTGGCACTGACGGGTGTACGCCTACACCCCGCGCTTAAGTCGTGGCCATTTCGTAAAATGATGCCAAGGATATCCGGGACATGGTCATTAACCTCCCAAAGGCGTTAAGCAAACAAAACATATTTAAACGGGTCATCTCGATAATACTTAACCACCAATCGATTAAGGTCGAATGCCCGACCAAGCGGTATTTTATATACCGTACCCCAAGCCCGTATAAGGGAAAATAAGTTAAAAGTATTTACCTTTGCAAGTATAAATCACAATTAGAAAATGCGGGTAGCTTTTACCGGTTCTCCTATTCTGGAACAAAGGTTTATAATAACCTATTAGAATCCTAACGGTCTTTAGTTAAGCTTAAGCTTAGACCGGTTAGTTTTAAGGAACGATACGGCTCGAACGCGTGATTAAGCGAAGACCGGAATAGAATGTGATTTAGACCCGACAAGTTTGGAGACTTGTCTTATATGGGTAATCTAAACACATTCTGGATTTTGAGATAAAAACGATAAGGTTTGACCCGTTTCGGCTAATTTATGTAAACTAGTTACATAAACCGAACCGAACGCGCAAGAAGCGTAACGGGTAACCAAAAGGGTCCTAAACAGGTTTCCCTAAGTTAATATGCCTCAAATATGTTGTGACATCAGTAAGATATCTTTTATTATGCCCGGAACGAGTTTAAACTCGAACTATGCCCCGTAGGGGTATTTTAGTCATTTATAAGGTTATAAAAGAGTTTGAACAATAATCTGGGTTACAGGTCTGATGTAATCAGTAAAAATACTTAATTGGATAAGTTATAACAGTAGGGTAATGCATATATGTGAAATTTATCAATTATAACCAAACTATGCACCGTAGGGGCATTTTGGTAATTTCACATAAGCCGAAAAGCTCAAAACTGAAGTCTGAGTTAAACAACTTTTGCTTACTGTTAAAATATTATAATTTACCTAAAATATCAGTAGGTATCAACCCTTGTATGTTTAAAATAGTTCTAGTACATACTATGCGTTAAAAACGCTTAAAAAGGCGATTAGAAGCCATTTCCGGGTTCTATAAATAAAACTGATATTTTTATTATTCCAGAAGGTTTAAAATAATTTATTTATCATATAAAATCAGTAGCAAAAGGTTTGGGGTCAAAAAGATACGTAAAACTCATTTTATAGCCCAAAAGGGCAAACCCGACACTTACCGAATCAAGCTTATGACTCTAAGTTATGCTCAGCCTAAAATAAATTAAAAATCTTCAAAAATCCCAAAATAATATATTGCATCAGTGGGTAAGAAGTTTGATATCAAAAAGTGGGTTTAAATAGGCTATATGCTAATTATGTCGTTAAATCGCTAAAAAGCTTTCTACTTATGCTAATGAGCATAACTCCCAATCTATACCTCAAACTGATGTCAAATTTTGGGTGCAAGTTTATAAATCAGTAGCTAAGGTTTCTACTCTTTTACATTTTTAAAAATCACGTTTTATGGTGAAAAGGGCATAATGGTCAACATATAGGCAATTAACGGAATCATGCATATTAATTGGATGACTAATGAACCGAGGTGTATAATCACAGAGGGTTATACTATCATGTAACCTAGTCCAATTAAAGCTCTAAGGAATTTCTAAAACATGCTTAAACGGGTCAGAACTGAAAGTCAAAGCAAAAGTCAAATTATGCGACTTTCGGTTCCGAACCGGGTCTCTACTGAAAATTTTCGAGTTGAATATGTTTAGACATGTTCTTACATTAATTACCAATTTATTTTAATGATCAAACAGGTTGTATGGGTTCTACATTGCTAAATATGCATTAATTAGAAATTAAGCATCCAGTTGATTTTTTAATAACAAGTTTGACCCGACAAATGACCTAGTTAGAGTGGGAATCAGAGGGTGCCCTTTTAAGGGTTTAATGCCCACATAATTACCAACTTATAACTACCTTCAATTCGACTAATCACTGGACCATTAATGATTAATCGCTAAGTCAAACGGTAATTACGACGGTTTGACTTTTAAGCTAAAACTAAGTAAAAACTCAACTAAGAAAGGTCAAGGGTGCTTACCAAAGTCCTATGCACGACTAGGAATGTCTTGGGTCTGCTTTGGAGCTCCAGAAGTCTTCAAGAATGCAGATGGAAGGTGTGCTCATAAGGTTGCAACATAAGTCCTTTATATAGTGCTTTTGATCTCATAGATCATTGACACACAAGCCTAGCAATGGCCATGGATCATCCACAGATGTCCCCTAGGTCTAAAAAGCATGTAGGGGTCGCCCCTGGAAGAGGAAAATCGTTTTTAAGTCGGTTATTGCGCTAAAACAGGCTGTTGTCCCAACTTTCTGTAACTAGGGATCGGACGCGGCCCGCGTAAGATGTTGTTAAGGCTTACGCGGCCCGCTTGAGTCATGTTGTCAGATTCCAATCTTTTCCATTATTGCATACTTGGCTCTTGGTCCTCCGAAAGGGCATTCCACTTTATTTCTTGCATTTTGAGCCCTCCAAAATTTACCTATAAGGGCTTCAAGACTTATACCCACTTTGTTAAGTCCTTGGTCACTTCATGTTTACCCGAAAAGTCATAATTCTCAACGTTGACGCTTTAACCCCCTTGTATACGAATTTGATCATAACTTTCTCATACGATAACGAAACTTTATGAAATTTATATCGTGCATTCTAGAGAGCATAATTAACCGTTACAAAGCTTCGGGTTTGCTAAAAGGTCACTCAGAGGTATACTTTAAACATGTTGGCACATTTAATCCCTGTAGTTTGTAATCTCTCACTTTCTTTCATATTTAGCTTCGTATGATCCATGATTTATTCGTTTGAAGGTATGAGCATCATGTAGGGTTACTGTAAAGTATATTTATCCCTTGTTGGCATTTTGAACCCTTATATTCACATACTTTTCTTGTTTGTCAACTTTAGTCCTTCTAGAGTATTATTTCACACGTTCAAGCTTATGACACGTGTCAATACATTATAGGACGTGAATTTTCGAGGTGTTACAGTTTACCACTTCACCAAGTGTCTAACCATTGCCAACACTTTTCAGCATAGTTTACCACTTTGACATAGCACACTCTTATTGGTTGATTTTGAAGTTTACCACTTTCAAGTGTGTAACCACTCCCGATACCCTTAACACTTTTGTATGAAGCAACTATGAAATCTTGAATTATAAGCAACCACACAAGTGACAATCAAAAGATATATCATCTTGAGCTTCGTTGAGCAAACCATTGTCAAAAACTTTAAATGTCCAAGATATTCATGTTTCACAATATAAACATTAAGAGTTAAGTTCCCGTAAAAATAAAATAAACGTACGAAACGTACGAATTGAAAGAAAAGTAAAAAAAGTGGCGGTGTCATTTTGGTAATTATCAGCAACTTCAAAATTACTCTAGTAGAGTAATTTTGAGCTTCTGTAGAGTAATTTTGTAAATGTTCATGTAGAGTAATTTTGGGCGTGTAGGGTAATTATCAAAATTACACTAACCCCCCCCCCCCCCCACCCCCCAAAAACCTAAAAAAACCTAAACCATTGTAAATGTTCATGTAGAGTAATTTTGATCGTGTAGGGTAATTATCAAAATTGTAGGGAAATTATCAAAATTACACTAACCCCCCCCCCCCCCCACCCACCCACCCCCAAAAACCTAAAAAAACCTAACCCCCCCCCCCCCCCCCCCCCCCCAGCTAAAAACTAAACCATAAAGCTAAACCCCATAAAACAAAATTACTCTACAAGACATTTTCCAAAATTACTCTACAGAAGTCAAAATTACTCTACTAGAGTAATTTGATAATTACCCTACATTTCCCAAAAATTACTCTCCAGATGCTCAAAATTACTCTACGGATGCTCAAAATTACTCTACAAGACACTTTTTGCTTTTTCCCCAGTAATTTTGAAGTTGCTGATAATTACCAAAATGACACTGCCACTTTTTGATTTTTCCCTCAATGCGTACGTTTCGTACGTTAATATTATTTTTATTTGATCATTTACCTAAACATTAATATATAAATCAAATGATTAAATTGTGTTTCCATTATGCAAAACACTTAACAACCTAGATATTAAGATTCAGGTTTAAAAATGTATTTTGTTATGCTTCTTCTGGTGTCCGGGTTTTTGCTACTTTCCCGCTGTCCGGGTTTTTGCTACTTTCCCCGCTAGCCTTTATATGATATCTTATCATTGTTGTCGTTCAAAAAAAGAAAAAGAATTGTTGTATGAGTTGAATAGGTTGTATGTCACGCTATTTTAAGGTATGTTATTTTAAGTTGAAAAGTGAAGTCATTTGAAAGATGGTTTAGACACTAATAGAGATATTGGATTAATAAAATTTTATACAAAACTGAAAACAAAAATAAAGTAAATGAGGAGTCCGGGAAGAAAACTAGAACCTCTGCATAGCGACTACGTTTGTTACATTTGTAGATTGTGTTTGGAGCTATACATGTCTAAATTGTAATTGGTAAATTAATACGTAAATTGTAAATGTATATGTATCTACTATTCATTCTAAATTTTTATCATTTTAATTTTTTTTTGTATCCAGCGAGACTATGTGTACCATACGGGTTCATAACCTAATATTGTAATAAACTAATGCACCAACATTTTAACAAAAATTCAACTTGGCATTGTCTAGATATCCGAAAATGAAAGCAACATATACTAGAATTTAGCGTTGATAAGAACAATAAGAAAGTAGAGACACTAACAAAGCTCAACCTTTTTCAGCATCTTCTCGATGTCATCCTTGGACACATTTCCACTCCCAGCGATTACTATACTTCTTTTATTACCCGTAGATACCAACTCAGCCGAGACATCAAGAATACCATTGGCATCTATACTAAAGCAAACCTTCATTTTTTCTTTACCTTTCGGACCTGGTGGAACACCATGGAGAGTGAATTCATCAAGAAATATGTTATCTTTCGTTTCACTACACTCACCTTGATACACACGCACTCGCATTGATACTTGATTGTCGCACAACGTCTTATAAATATATTCCTTCATGGTGGGTATTGGTGTGTTCCTTGGGATTATAACACTCATATATACTCCGTTAACGCTAACACCAAGGGACAAAGGGGTTACATCTAAGAGTATCAAATCCTTCACAGCTTTATTGCCATTACCACTTAAGTTTGCAGCTAATACTGCCGCACCATATGCAACAGCTTCATCCGCATTAATACTCTTGCAAAGTGGTTTCCAGTCAAAAAACTCACCCAACATTTGTTGTACCTTGGGAATCCTAGTCGACCCACCAACAAGAACTATATCATCCACGTTATTTTTGTGCATGTTGCCATCTCTCAAACAATTTTCAACAATGCATTTCGTAAAGAAACGAGCGTTCAGATCTTCAAATTTCGCCCGGGTGACCTTCATTGAAAAATCGATTCCATCACACAAACAATCAATGTCAATCGAGGTTTCCGCTGTTGAAGATAGATCCCTCTTAGCTTTCTCACAGGCAACTTTCAATCTCCCCATTGCTCTTGCACTTTTGCTGATATCTTTCTTTTGTTTTTTCTTAAATTCTTGTACACAATAATCAACCATCGCCTTGTCGAAATCCTCTCCACCCAAATGAGTGTCACCCCCAACCGCTTTGACACTTATGGTTCCGTCCCTGCTGATAGTGAGAAGTGACACATCAAATGTCCCTCCACCTAAATCAAAGACAAACACATTTTTCTGTTGTGGGTGGTTTGGGTCCGAAATCTTGTCTAAACCGTAGGCAATTGCAGCTGCTGTAGGCTCACTGATCAAACGCATGACATTGAGGCCGGCTAGTGTACCGGCATCCTTTGTTGCCTGTCGTTGCTTGTCACTAAAATATGCAGGGACGGTAATCACTGCATCTCTAACAGTTGTACCAAGGTATGCCTCGGCTGCCTCTTTCAACTTCTTTAAAATCATGGAAGATAGTTCTTCGGCCGAAAACTCCTTGTTCGCACCCATGTGTTCAAGTACAATCATTGGCTTATCACTAGACCCTTGTATTACCTTAAAAGGCCATGATTCTATGTCTTTTTGTAAACTTGTATCATTGAATCTGCTCCCCATTATACGCTTAACATCTGAAAATATAGCAAAAATAATAGTAGTAGTTAATCTATGATTTTTTTGTGTGATAAAGATGAAAGTTCATCAAATGATCTTACCAAAAACGGTATGAGTGGGGTTCCTGGTGATCTGATTTTTGGCACCCTCACCTACTAAAAGTTCTTTTTCGTTACAAGCCACACATGAAGGGGTAATGTTGTTACCCTGTTCATTAGGAAGGATCTCAACACGGTTGTGTTGATCAAACCAAGCAGCAACACACGAGTATGTTGTCCCAAGATCAATACCTATTGGAGTTGTTTTAACACTTCTCGACATCTTGGAAGCTAAAATATATACAAAGAATAACCTACATTAATATACACATATAATGAAGCTAATAGGCAAAAGTCTCAGGTATTTAGTGGTCTAGAACACAACAAAAGGTTAATCATAGCGATAGCACACACTAAAATACAACTTATGATATACCTTGTAGAACA